>OW026315.1:14970362-16392862 GCA_932273695.1 Apotomis betuletana
GCTATCACCGTTGTTGAGATACAGCCTGGTGACAGACGGACGGACGGACGGACGGACGGACGGACGGACGGACGGACGGACGGCGAAGTCTCAGTAATAGGGTCCCGTTTTTACCCTTCGGGTACGGAACCCTAAAAAACTGAATATTTGCATAGAAAATAACTGGACTTTGGGTTGGGGATCAAAAATATGGAAAATTTGTTTATGTAAACTTTATTGCACAAAATACAACAGTGGAAGTACAACTGGCGGACTTAAATGCGATAAGGTATTCTCCACTAGACAACCATTGGACTAAACAGGAACATCTGTTTGGTGCTGGACCATATACCTATAGTAGAGGATCCCGATATAGAACGACCTTCAACGAGCAAATAAACATTTGATGAAATTTATTTTATATGTCAATAAATATATTGCATATGGGTTGCCTAACAAATTTTAGTCCAGGGTATGTTTTGTTAAAAATTAAATAAAAAAAATTTAAACATTTCACCGGTTTGATTATTAGATAAATTCATAATAAAATAATCTTAATTTTATTTAATTTCAATTCAATAATCAGATCGTTGCAAAATGCTATTAGGTATAGATTTACCTGTTTATACCTGGCTACCCGATAGTTGTGACGGGAAAAGAATAGGCAACCTAACGTGTGCATATTCTATGGGCTTCATACTTTCGATTGGTATCATAATTTATCTAATATTAATCAAACCGGTGAAATGTTTAAAAAAAATATTTTTTTAAATTATTAATTAAACATACCCTGGACAAAAATTTGTTAGGCAACCCATATGCAATATATTTATTGACATATAAAATACATTTCATCAAATAAACATCTCGTTGAAGGTCGTTCTATATCGCTATCTTAGACTACTACAATTATCAGGGTGTAACGAGTTGCTCTCTTCTATGTTATTTATTATATATTTATCCTCCGGAATGAACCTTAGGTATATTTATCCTCCAGAAAGATAAATTAAAATTCACAATCCCACTTAGTGAAACACGTAGGTAATTATGTTTCTTTGAAGTTTTAATGAGTGTGTAAATTAATACCGTTTATTACGTATATATAAATTATGTTAATGACATAGATACAAAGATCAAAGAACGCGTGAAGATAAGTTTTATTTATGTTGCGCTCACAGTATCTGGGGCTGGGCCACATTGGCGTATTTAGGGGGGTGGTCCAATATGGTCTAGTGCCCACCCCAGGATTTTGGGTAACCCATATAAATTCATGACTTCATCTCATAGGCCATGGCCAGACTCCACCCAGGCCCCGCCTGAAAAATAATCTTAGATATGCCAATGCTGGGCCATACTGGGACTAAAACCCAATATTATCATATCAGCCGATAGACGTCCACTGCTGGACAAAGGCCTCCCCCAAAGCTCTCCACAACGATCGGTCCTGGGCCGCAATCATCCAATTGCTGCCCGCGATCCTAACCGGGTCGTTCCACCTTGTGCGGGGCCTCACTCTGCATCTTCTGGTACGCGGTCGCCACTCAAGAACGATTCTGCCCCAACGGCCATCGGTTCTACGAGCAATATAGGTACATCTGGATTATCAGTCCAACATCTGAAGCAATCAAATCTTCCTTTCTACTGCTTCCTTAGTCGGTTCCTCAGAAGTCGATCGTGACCTACTTAGTCTATAAAGTCACTGACACTTGTGTCTTTGTCGATGGCGACAAATTTATAGACGGGGTCAGCCCATTAGATTCTGCGCCAGCCTGAAGGCCTCGTGGAATGGCATTTTGGCTGCCTTCAGTAGTATGCCCGTCCATCGCATTGGTCTGCGGCCACGCGGTCTCTTGCCCTGCCTCTTGCCTTGCTAGTTAAAAACAACTTAGATATGCTGTCCCAGGATCTCCGCGCTACGTGTCCCAAATACCGCAAATACCGCTTCAGAACTATAATAATAATCGCAAGACGTTCCCTCGTAATCCCAGTACCTATTTTGATGATCATAATTTAATGATGACAATGTTTTTTGTTCACAGAGTATATTAAAGCCTAACGCATACATAGTAACGCAAGGGCCCACAGAAGACACGGTGCTGGATTTTTGGAGGATGATATGGCAGGAGCGGGCGGCTGCCATCGTCATGCTCACCAAGACTTTTGACTTCATCAAGGTATGTACCTCCACCAGGTTACACATTACAATTTTTCTTTGAGCTTTGATCTTTGTATCAATGGTTTAATATAAAAGTAGTGGATCCCACATTAAAAAAAAATGAGACATTACATGTTTCATAAATGTATAAATAACAACGCCCTCTCTCACGTGCTCGTTCACTGCAAGTAGTGCGGTAAGATCTGAATATTAACGTTTTCACATAGAGGTCGCTACGGTGTAAAGCCTTTGAAATAAACAATGCAAAGATCGACACACAAAAGCATAAGGAAAAATTCAAAGGTTGCTTGGGTGTTAGGAAGGCGGAGAGGTTAACGCGCTGGACCAGCAATCCAGAGATACCGGGTTCGATTCCCAGTCTCAGCCACCAGGTTATGCATTTCAATTTTTCTTTAAAAAGCCGAAAATCAGCTGAGCCTTCACCCGTGGCACAGAATAATATACTACAGAGATGATTGTCTAGTTTGGTCTTCGCAAAAGCCGTCTGAGGACTGTTCAAAATGGGCTACAAAATGAATACATTCAATGGGCCATGCATTTGTGCAGCCTATAGTCTGTAGAAGTCTGTCGACTACTGCAAATAAATTGGAATTAGTTCTTTGTCTTGATCTTCGTGAAAACTGCTTAAGACAGGTTTCAGGTGGTTTATTGCAAGAAACTTTGGTAATTTTTTGACTTTTCGAGCACGTCGTATATTCATATGTCATATACGTACCTATAAAAATGTCCGAACATTTTGTACCTAAGTTTAAAACAAATTCTCAAGTAGAATATTACACAATATAATAGAAATAATTCTATTTTTTTGTAATTACAGTTCTCCTGTCCGCCAAGTTCTAGCAGATTTGTTTACCTATAACTCCTATAAGTATTCGTGTTTGATTTCCAAATATCAAACACGAAATTGAACTATAAAAAGCGATACGGCCAGCAACCGTATCTACATTACAAAGCAGTTAATAAAGTGAATGAATGCTCAGCGCGGCGGTAACGAAATGAATGAGTTGCAATTCCACCCCATTTGCCTCTATTTACGCCAACTTCCACATCACGATTACATTGCACTTAATAATGATGTCTACGTTTAAGTTGCCAAGTTAACATGTTACTCGTAATTGGTAGTTTAGTGTCTTTAACTGGGAAAGGGATGCATTTGAAAATATTGATTACAGGCAGATATCAAACCAGATAGAACCGAGCTAAAAGCTTGTAAGAATGCATTCACAACGTAATTTTTGACAACCAAAATCCGACATCAACGTAACGAAGTTATGTTTTATGGTAATTGGAAGAGGTGTGTGAAAAATAAAAGCACGGTCGATGTGGCGAATTCTTGTTTAGGTGTGGCTGGCGAGATACTCCTGCCTGTGACTGTGGTGCGCTTACCCAGTCCATCCATCACATACTCCACGATTGCCCAAAACGCAAGTTCACCGGGAACCCTCTGGACTTACTATTGAATCTAAGCGAAGACGCAACCCAATGGGTGAAGAACTTAGATATTAATTTGTAATCAACACAACATGTAAAGCGACTAAATTATGCCATACGATTAAATAAATAAATGGTAATTGGAAAGTATATTATCCCAAATCGGTTCCTCGTTTTCGAGTTATCCCGGAACATACCTATAAAAAACACGCCAATGAACCAAGAACCTACTCCGTTTTACGAAAATTATCGAAATCGTTATACGATAATTAAATCGTTTTTTTTTTTTTTTTCAATTAAACCTGAAACAGTGACCTGTAAGCATCTGATTTGCATTACGATGAAGTGAATGACAGTCTGTGTTGCTATTCTACCCCATTTGCTTTTATTTCACCATCACCATTACATTGCACTTAATGCCCGTTTGAACTTATACGCTAATTTGTTGAAAACTTTGGTATTTAGATTAGGTTATCCCGATTAAGGACTTGGCGCCTTAACTCGATAGAAATTGATATCTATATATCGCCACATATCGCGTAGGTATAGTAAAGTACCTATAGTAATATTATAAGACATCCGAATGGTCATAAAGACAGAAAATGACATGTTAGGGTCGTGTTTACAAGGTAAGCTCATAATCATAATCATAATCATTTATTCGCAGTAATATGGTTACAGGGGTCTTCTTAAATTAAAATGAGAACAGCATATTACGCTATTTATGGCGATAAGGAATATTTTGCAAACAAGAATACTGAACAAACTGCATTGCAGTTTGGCGAAACATATAAATTGTACCAGTTTTGTAATTTTTTTAGCATAATAAATAAAATAAAACTTGCAGGCATACTTAATAACTAAAGAACTCATTAAGTAATAGAGTAAATGAGTCGGTCCAACAACCATGTATGTAGATTTGTCTTGAATCTATTCAGAGGCAGATTACACAGGTCTCTGGGCAACTTGTTAAATACTCTGGTAGCCATAACATAGGAAATGCCTATGCTTCTCCTATTTATTTGCAATTTCAGTTTAGGAAGGAATAATTTACCATCATTACATTTCCTTTGTGTTCTGCTACTTACATCAGTTTTTTTTTTTTTTATCTGGATATTATTTTTCAAATATTGCTAGCTGCTTAATATATAGGCACGGCAGTGTAAGTAATTTTAGTCTTTTAAAGAGTGGCTTACATCAGTCCGTCATAATATATGCACCACAAATAGCTCTTACGCATTTTTTTTGTAGTATGAATACCTTATTTACATGCACCGAGTTCCCCCACAGCAACAATCCATATTGAAGCACCAATGCCACATAGCCATGGTATGCTGATAAACTAGTAGCATCCGATGCTTGTCTTAAACGCCGAAGTGCAATTATAAAACTACTTATTTTATTACAAACTTTGTCTACATGCGAACTCCAAGAACATGTGGCTATCTATGATATGATATGCTCTTAGTGACCATTGAGACATCTTAAAAAAAATACTATAATGACTTACCTAAATATTTTACATTCTTAGCGTTTGGAATCTATGTTTTATGAATATTGCTACAGAGGTTAAATAAAAAATATAAATGCAAAATTTTAAATGATCCACTACATTGCAGGTGAGGGGCGAACCCACGACTCCTATCTGGAGTAGAGATCTGACCTCTGAGCTACGGCAGCTATTTGGAATCTAGTTATTTACATACAATTTTAAATTTTCCCGCTATTAACATTGGTACAAAAATCTTACCTATAGTAAAACTGAACTTTAAAATAAAACTACGATCTCAAAAGTTTAGATCTAACAATAAGCTTGCGAATTTACAAGCAATTTTATCCATACTTATTCAATCCGTTTGTACGAAATCTGCTAACATTATAAACCGCTATAAATATTTCCTTTAAATGTCTAAAAGCAAGACACAAAAGATTTCTGCATTTCATAAATAACATTATGTTAGTTGTCTAAATTTAATTAATGGAAAATGCAAAACGTGAATTTTATTTGCAAAATGCATGGATGGCGACCGAGACTACGCTTTCACATAAATTGAATTTAAAAAGCTGCTTGCAGCGGTTTTCGCTGTAGCTGTCATTTCTCTTCTCTTTATTAATTTGTATTGAAGAGAAGAAGGTCATATTTGCTACATGATATTCCCGTTTATTTAATGTGTTGGCGGCGAAATAAATCATAGATCTATTCATTCAAAATACACATGCCATCATATCATCATAATTCTATTTGTTTGAGCCTACTGACATTGGGCATTTATGATTAATCTTAGAATAAGTACGCCTAGAACGAGAGTCTTCATACGACAGATTTGCGAAAGATGAAGCCGCTTTTGTTTTTATGGGTGCGTGTCTACGAACCAATCATAGACACGTGTTGCTTGTGCTTGCTCAGACGGATGAAACATAGCCGGTGGCTAACGAAAACTAGCTTCACTTCAAAGCGCACTAGGTTTCTAAGCGTTATTATTATTTAAGTGGTCAATGTTCAAATGAAAAACCGGCCAAGAGCATGTCGGGCCACGCTCAGTGTAGGTTTCCGTAGTTACCCATCCTGCAATAAAGACGGGATTCGATGTGTAAATTACGAAAAAGATTTCAAACTCTACAAAAAAGGTCGTAAACACCAAAGTAACTGTAAATACTTATTACCTTCTGGAACTTGTCGAATATACGCGTCAGATTGAGCGAAATGTTTTAATACAGTATGGAACTAAACTAATATATGTAACGTTCGAAGTATAAGACCACCGCGCGGCACTTACGTCATTTTAAAGAAAATTATGAAATTTTGCGATAACTCAAAAACGACTCGACCGATTTTATTCATTCCTCATTTTCATAAGTTTTTCCATAATTGTTTGACCCGTGGTTGAAAAGTTAGAGGGGGGGGACGCATTTTTTTTTATTTTCGGAGCGAATATTTACAAAACTGCTGACTTGATCAAAAAATTATGTTTGGACACCCCTATTATTTTTAAAAAGACCTATTCAACGACACCCCAAACACTAGTGTTGAAACGTAAAAAAAAAATTACCCCCACTAGGTCCGTTAATTAGGGTTCCGTAGTCAACTAGGAACCCTTATAGTTTCGCCATGTCCGTCTGTCCGTCCGTCCGTCCGTCCGCGGCTTAGCTCCGTGATCATTAGTACTAGAAAGCTGAAATTTGGTATGAGTATGTGTATGTATAACGCCGACAGAACGGTAAAATAATAATTAAAAAAAAAATTTTTTTTCGGGTACCTCTCGAACACCTAAAGTGGGGGTGAATTTTTTTTTTTTTTTCAACACTAGTGTGTGGGGTGTCGTTGAATAGGTCTGTAAAAATAATAGGGGTCTCCTAACATTATTTTTTGATGAAGTCAGCAGTTTTGTAAATATTCGCTCCGAAAACAAAAAAAATAGTGTCCCCTCTATCTTTCATCCACGGCTCAAAAAAATTCGGAAAAATTCATGTAAATGTGACCTTATAAGTACTTTCAATGAAAACTATATGGAACAAAATCGGTCGAGCCGTTTTTGAGTTATCGCCAAATTTCATATTTTTTCTTTAAAAGGACGTAAGTTGACTTCCAGAAGGTAATTTACAGTTTCTAGGGCGTTTACGACCTTTTTAAAGAGCTTAAAATCTTTCTTAACTTAAAACTCGGGCTTAAAACAGCAGTTTATTGTGAAGGATGAGCAACTACGGAACCCTACACTGAGCGTGGCCCGACATGCTCTTGGCCGGTTTTTATTTGATTTTATCGCCCAATCTGTATTTTGAGCTTAAATGAAAAGAAATTAAAGTAAACTGAAGTGAAACAGTGAAGTGAAGTCAAACGTGATTCCAGGCTCAAAATCAGTGCTATTCAAGTGCATTGAATAGTGCTGATTACTGAAATAAGCAAATTCGAGAGAGCGAACTGGCATAAGATCTGCCTCGTCTGATTTTTATACGTACGAGTTTCAAACTTGAAAGTTTTGATCAGTTTCAAATGGGTACTTTTGGTGCTGACCGTATAAATTTTACTACTGGTTTATCGCATACTGAATATGTCACCTAATTAGGGTTCCGTACCCAAAGGGTAAAAACGGGACCCTATTACTGAGACTTCGCTGTCCGTCCGTCCGTCCGTCCTTCCGTCCGTCCGTCCGTCCGTCTGTCACCAGGCTGTATCTCAACAACGGTGATTTTTTCACAGATTATGTATTTCTATTGCCGCTATAACAACAGATACTAAAAATAAAATAAAATAAATATTTAAGGGGGGCTCGCATACAACAAACTTGTTATAGATTATATATATGTATAGGTACGGAACCCTTCATGCGCGAGTCGGGCTCGCACTTGCCCAATTTATTTTTTATGCTGTCGGTACCACAATCAGTGAAGAATGAGGAGCATGCAGCAAATTCCCAATCTACGCTTCCCAATCTTATTTAAGCGAAATTTGATTATTCAATGAAGCATAAACATGCTATGGTCACTGATAATTTCTTTGATTAAAAGAGAAATATAATAAATTGTTTTTTTTTTTACTTTAGAATTTTTTACTTAAAATTTAATTCGCTGCAAAATAGGTTTGTTTATAATTAAAACTTTACATGTGGTTCCGCATGTCTCTCGCAAACTTGCGGAACTCTTTTTAAGAGTCCGCAGCAAGGTCCGCTCAACTCCGCGTTGAGATCGCGCGCTTACGCTTTAAAATGTTGTTGTTTCACCTAGAGGAAGACAGGGCGCTAGCAGTAAAGCGAGAGCGCGCTAGCGGGGGGCGGTGCTTGGCGCCGCCCCCCCGGACCGTTCCCCGCGCTAGAGTAATTCGCTGCAGTTTCGCAACAATTTTTTGTAATTTATTTTAAGGTTTTCGTAGTTACGCTCTCATTTTAAAACTACGAGATCAATTTTGATAAATCTTTTTTCTTATCAAACTGCATAGTTTAATCGACACCGGAAATAGGTTTTTACTTCAATCTAAACTATATTTTGGTCGTAGTATGCCGCCAAACTGAACAACTTTCTGGGGTCTAAAAATGCAAAACTTGTACTCGCTCTATTTTCTTTCTATTAACATTTCAAGAGTCATAAACTAGTTTTAGCCCTAGATATATCTTATCTCATTATATTTAGAGAATTTCATGATAATGTGACATGTTATATTAAAATAAGGACGTAACTACGTTTGTATGAAGAATCGAGCTTGCTGCGGACTCTTAAGCAGTTTTAATAGATCAAAGCCAGTCGTAACGGTACACACGCGTTGGTCGGTCGTGTCTACACGCCACACTACCAATTGACAACGTAGATTTTTTTACCACTATTTTTTCCGATAAAATCAAATAAAGCATACAAAATTAAATTTAACCACATCTTTTTTTATTCGAAAATAACCCAACTTATGATTTTAAAAAATCCAATATTTACATTTGAAAAGATCTTTATTCTAAAAGAGCGTAGCTGACACATTTGGTCACAGCGCTGTGAATCATACAGTTGGACTGTAAAATACTAAAGATTTAGTATGGAAATTGTACCGCTGTTCTGTTAGTGCGTTATAACTGTCAAATTCTCCACGAGATGTGGTCATTTAGTGTACCGATTCTTAGCCGACGCTGCTGTCACATTTTTATTTTTAATATTTTAAAACTGGTACTGAAATTTGTTTCAATTGAAAACTGTTTCAAATTTTGAAATGTTGTCAGTTGCGTCGCGTTTTCCACAACTAAACAATAATCAGGTAAATCATTGATACGAAGAAAACTTGAAATGCGTCACCTAGTGATGCTTAACAGTGGTTGTGGTTTCATAAATTCATAATAGTCAGGTAGCTATTAAAAAGATCAAAAGAGAGAACCTTCTGTGTCAATTATTCTGTACCGGCGTAGAATACCGAAAATCCTACTCCCCGTTGACTGGGCTACAGAGTCGTCTGCATTTTCCGCACCAACGACGCTCGTGCGACGAGCTGACGAATTTTGAAAAATATTTTCCACCCAATTTGTAATATCGAGGGTTGAAAGTTTTCTAAGGTTATATGAAACGAGACGGTCGTAACGTAGCGGTAAAAGGGTGTGGAATAAGAAAATATTGGGATACACTGAAGTTTAAAAGCCTTGCGGTGGTGTTATTAGTTCTCTCGTTTATTTACGCGTCTACCGGCGGTCGGGGAAGGTTAATGTTTCTCGTATAAGGCGTTATATTATGTATACTTCTACTTTTATTCGTTTTATGCTTGAGAGAGCATTTGTTGGTCTTCGTTGTTCAATATTTATTAACAGTATTTAGATACCTTTAAAATTTAAGGAATTTAACTTTGTATGCAACATCGCTAGCAGAACATTCAGTGCCTTTTGGGAGCAAGTTAGTTTTACGATAGAGGCCGCGAAAAGTCATTTCGTGGATGAGTATGGTGATGAAGAACGAGGAGCAGGTGTTATAGCGATGGCCTTTATGATTTGTATTTGCTACATTTATGAGAACATATTACGAGCATGTTGGGGGAAAATTAGTTGTTATTTAGTTCGTTATTATGATTAAAGCCGATATTACTTCAAACCTTCAAGAAAAGTGCGTACTCCCACCTGAAAGGCCGGTAACGCACTTGTGACTCCTGCGTCTATGGGAGACGGTAATCGCTTTCCATCAGGCGATCCGTTTGGTCGTTTTCCCTCTATGACATAAAAAAAGGAATATGGGTATATATATATTATTAAACAAAACTTAGGGAGGTTGTCGCTGACAAACGCGATAAGCGAAGTCGCGCCCCGAGGCGCATTAATAGCCTTCGCACTAGCGGACAGCTCGGCTCCACTTTCCGCGTTTGTGCGGGCGCAAACGGCGCGCGTTCTTAGCCAGTCAGCGACGGTCGTATCGCTACGCTCCACGACGTGTTGTGTTCTACACAAACAACTTACAAATATATAAAAGTTTGTAGGTGGATTCTGTTAAATACAAAGGAGCTATCTTTTTTCTAGTTTATTCTGTGCTAGCACAACGAAGCGAAGCCTCGGCAAAATACACTATCCCGGCTGGGTTCGACAAACTGTCCTCTCACGATTCTCGTTTGTCTCAGGTGATGTGCGTCCAATACTGGCCTCCGAGTAAAGAAAAGGTGGAGACATACGGAGACATCCACGTGTGCATCGAGCGGGAAGAAGAACTTGCCAATTTCCACATACGGACCTTTAGGCTTTACAAGAAAAACGAGAAAGATGTAAGTACCTAATCAATATTTTTGTGATCATCATCATGGTGGCCTTTTATTTAACCAATCTTGGTTGTAAGCTTCTTCCCTCTTCTTCCACCTTCCTCGGTAATCCCGTGCCCGACTCACCCCAGTCTCGACCCCCTTATCGTCGAATGTCGTCCACGCGCTGCGGTGTGGTCGCCCTCTAGTAGGTTTATAATATTTTTGTATTCTTCATCTATTTTTTTCATTTGAGAATACATTGATTTCTTAAGATTCCTCATTCTGAAAAGCCATAGGTCACAAGGCACGAGGATTCAATCACTTTTCGACGATGGTTTGAGCCATATTGCCTATAAAATTAAGTGCATTTTTTTTTTCAATTTAATACGTTATTTTTTTTACCGTGAATTTTGCTTAGTATCGATATCCCTAATATCGTAATAACTCGTTGACTGCGAGTCCTTTCGTCCTGCGGGTCCTACCCACCGGCAAAAGTTAGTAGCGACAAGTCCCGAATCCCGAATAAACTAAACAAAAGTGTAATAACTGGTAAAGCTTTGCGAATAAATGGAACGTGTGAATTCGAACGCTATGATGTAAATTCGAGAACTTCAATCGAGCAAAGTAACGATTGTTGACTCGATACGAATTCTCCTATAACTGCTACAACTGCGAAGAACCAGTTTCTTCTCCCACACGCAGTGCCCCGTTTTTCTTTAACCCTTTACTGCATACGAAGCCATTTATGGCCGTTTTTTATGACTTTATATGACAGTGTGTCAAAGTTGAAAGTTGAAAAAATATTAAGGTAAGTCATGCGGTAGAGGGTTAAGAGCCCTTATTCCTTTTAAAATGTATTTTTTTCATATTATGACGAATATATTGATAATTTCGACCAACTTTTTGAAGTGAATAATACTTTTTCTCGAGTTCTAGGTAGTAACGTAGCTATTTCATGCTTTCATTGCGTGCAGTCGAAAATAAGTTGAAATAACGAATTTTCCACGTGAATTTTTTCAATTTAGAGTAGTTTTTCGAACAAAAATTATCAATGGAAAATTCAAACTGTAGGTTCCAAATATATACCAATAAATCCCAATAGCCCTGTTCTAGGTAGTAACATCAATAATATGTTAAGAAACATGTTTGATCATAGAGAAAAATGTCTTAACAATCAGCATTTTAAAAGGAATAAGGCCTCTTAAGTATAAAATAATGTTGCAATGTATTGAGAATTGGATTTTTTTCTTTCAAAAATACTGCCATTTTTGTGTATTTACCGATAAGTACCTACAGATTTTTCTGTACATAGAAAAAAATAAAAAAGCGTGTTTTCCCGTATATGCGGAACTCAAGTGAATTTTATTTTGTAAATAAAAGAAACTTAGTAAAGTTTGTAATCGTAATTTATATTATCTACACGGCGGGAAAAATCATTTTCATTTTTTTATATATTTTTTTAAGCTACAGACAAATCTGTGACTGTTTCTACACAAAACTTCAAGGTTTATGAAAAATGACATTTATTCCAAAATGTCCCTCTGCTTTTTGATATATGTAACTTCAATTAAACCATAGGTATTATTTAACTTTGTTTTGTTGACGGTATATTTCCGCGACTGTAGACGGCATCTTGACTCCCCGCTTAATAACATTTATGAGTCTACGTGTTGTGTAATTTTTAAAGTCGTTATCTCAATAGTATAAAGTATAGAAACAGCAAATTTGGCTTTCTACATGCCAGACTTTATGAAATTTCATAAAGTCTGGCATGTAGAAAGCCAATTTTGTATTAGTAATTACTTACTTTTGCATGCGGCTTCGCTCGCGTTGAAATCGGGGCACACTATCCTACTACGGGAACCATGTTTTTTTCCGGGATAAAATGTAGTCTACGAGGTAGCAATTTCAAGAAAATCCCACCAGCAGTTTTGGTGTGAAGAAATAACAAAGATACACCTTGACACAAACATATCTACAAACTTTCGCTTTTATAATATTTTTGTAATTATTAATTACTAGTGTACAGGCGTAAAGCGTACATGTATTAAAGAGAGTGCGTGTATTCAAAAGTAATGGCTATGTTCCGTAGGTGCAGCTACGTATAGCCAAAGCTCGGCCCCAGGACCGACAAGCTCAAAGGCCCTAATATTTTCTTTTCCACTGAGGTCACCAGTTACCTATTTTTCGTCATTACTAAGTCCTTCAGGACTTGTGTGTTGCTGGTCGCTTTTGCTCCTTTCGTAATTTCATGTTCAACATGCGATCGGCGTTCGCGCATGTAGCTCTCCGTGGCGCCATCTATGACCTCACCGGAAGATCAGAGCTGGCTTCCGAGTTAGCATTATACTGAGGTGTGACCATTTCGTTCGAGGCATAGTTTAGTTTTTAGTTTGTATATTTATTTCTGTTATTATACTTTCTTTTTTTTATTGAACTATTGTGCTCGAATGAATGTGTTTCTTTCTTTCTTTCTCCACCTATCATGTACTTCAAAGCGAGCAGTATTCGTATATTTGAATTCCGTGTCAACGTGGGCCATCCGAATGAGAACGCTAGGATATTTCTGAATTTCTATTCCCAGGTAATCCGACAGAAACATGAGCATTAAGTCCGGTTTGGCAAATTGCTAGTCCGTCAGTCCGTTGCCCGGAGCAGTCCAGTTTTAGTGCAGTTAATGGGATTGCTTTATACTGATCTTGTCTATTACTAAGCATTTAATTTTATGAGACTGGTAAAACGAACGCACCTAAATTATTATCAATTCATGGTGTTAAATATATCCCATTCAGATTAGATTAGAATGGGAATGAGGTTGCTGATAAGCTCCCGGCAACTTTAAAAATCCAAGTATGAAAAATCAATAATTTAGAAACAGTAATGCAGTTCAACTCAATATATTGGAACCAAGTCATTACAACGCGATGAACTTTACTTTTTCGACCTCGTATCCGTCCAAATAATCAAATTGGATTTAATTACTAGTACAATCACTTTCCCAAGGAAAGTTTCCCTTCTTAACTACACTGGGCCAGAAATAAAATTATGCCAGTTATATTACAAGTTGAATTCAAGAGTATGCGTTTTTTGATGTTTCTCTATGTGGTCAGCTGTCATCTGGGTTCTGGGCTGGGTAAAGCAGAGTGGACACCTTTGGCATCGGAAAACATTTGACCAACATACTCGTAGTTCTCGAAATCTTTACTCCGCATCAATAGCGACAGTGTGATTAGTCAATCATTTTCCGCTCAACCCAGCTACATATCAGTGGAATCTGGAAACAGGTCCTTAAACTTTGTTATTATAACAGGCCCTAAGTGTTGAATATTTTCGGCAGGTGGTAATCGAAGAGCGGTTCATCCTCCAGTTCCACTACACGCAGTGGCACTCGCACACGTGTCCGTTCAGCAATGCGTTGTTGGAGTTCCGGCGACGAGTCCGCGCCGTGGTCGGCCACAGGCTCGCCGCCAACCCGGCGGCCGGGCCCATGGTCGTGCACTGCAAGTGAGTAACCATAGTGCATAGCAATCAGTTACCTACACGCAGGAGTTGCGGCGACGCGGCCGTGCTGTTGTTGGCCGCAGGCTCGCCGTCAACCCGACGGCCGGGCCGGGCCCGAGCCAACGCGCTGCAGTCCCGGCCACGTCGGCCCCCGGCTCACCGCCAACCAGGCGGCCGGGCCCATGGTCGTGCATTGCAAGTTAGTTATTAGCTATCTTCACACGACTCTGAGACAGGAGGGAGAGAGCAGGGTGTTCGGTATACTATTTACTTCCACCGACTCACCGCCAACCCTACGGCCAGATATACATATTGTGCACTGCACGTGGAAAGTATCGTAACAATGAGAGAGAGTGAGAGGACGTTCACTGGCAACCCTGCAGCTGGGCGAATGATTGTGCACTGCAAATTAGTAAAAAGCATCGTATCAAAGGCTACTGGAGGGAGTCAGAGATGGGTATCAGCAATAAGTGTCAAGTACCTAGGTGTGTGACGGTCAACAGAAGGAAAATCTATTATTAAAAATCTGTCAAAAATCACCTCGAAGTGTACCTTCCAAACAATTCAGCTAAGTTTTATTTTTCATACTAATTTCTAACATTATTTTATTTTGTTACAGCGACGGAGGCGGCCGTTCGGGAGTTTATTTATCTATAGACGCAAACCTAGAATTGGCTGAAGAAGAAGACTGTTTTGATGTTTTCGGGTTTTTGAAGAAGCTCAGACAATCACGAAAAGGCCTTATAGAGAATGAGGTAACTAAATATAAACTGACACGTGTGTAATATAATTTGTGACAAATATATAGGTATCTACTTATATCAGACATTTCAGTTGTAAATTTAGAAATTGCATGCTTCGAATGGGATTCGAACTTGTTTTCCAACAGCTTTTCTCCCGAACACATGAGTTTTATCAACATCGCCAACAAAGCTGAACCCGAGCCACATTCTCAACCAGTCCTTTTTGTATTTCATTTTACAGGAACAATACAAATTCGTTTACGACACTTTAGAAGAGCACGTCGTCTGCGGCGTGTCCTGGTTTCCCGTATCACACCTCACCAGAAGACTGAAGGACAAATCCCAACGGGACCCGCTGACCAAGCTCAACGAATACCAGCGAGAGTACCAGCAGATCTGCAAACAGACGCCAAGGTTCACCATCGGAGACTGCGCGGGCGGCCACAGGGGCGACAATAGGGAGAAGAATCGAGATGTTCTGGTTGTACCTCGTAAGTTACTCCAACAGTTTTGATTAAGCTTAATAAAAGTCGCAAAAAAAACTAAAACAAGCCTCGATGCTGTTAAATAGCCTTAAAGATTCTGATGAAATAAAAAATGGAAAAAGACGGCCAAAAAATATACATTGGAAAATTTAATGAGTAATGCCCCCATCCCCGTGTTTGCAACTGTTGGACGATTAACTTGGCATTTGACCTTTCAACCTTAAGAAAAAAAAACGAACTTTAAAGATGCGGCACTCCCGGGGATAAAAATGTTTTTATATGGGTAATAAATAAGAAAACTCTAAGGGTTAAATATGTTTATATACTTATGTATATTTTGGGATTTCTCAATAAAACGCTGAAATTTGATATGTCAATATAATACACATCCCAAGCCTAATATAAAAATCGTCCACTCACTGAGTAAGGCTTAGTTGCCCTAGTTCTTGAGGATTATGAGTGGAAGCTCAACCAATCCCTCGTAAGCTCTATTAAAACTCGATTGATACTGGCGGTGTGGTCTAAAAATTACTGGAAGTTGCTCACTGCAGACTGAAAATACGCTTATGATTTTCAAACAAATTGAATCAGAACTTAAATATTGTTACAGCTGATAACTTTCGTCCGTACCTGACCTCCTTCCAAGGCAACAGTTTCACAGACTACATCAACGCCGTATTTGTAGACGTAAGTATATATTACTAAACCTACATGGTAAACTATTTTTTATATTAAGAAGAAAAAATATTACTATCAATTAAAATATAATACTTGTGCACAATTTTAAATGAAAATGCTACTGGTATTACAGTTCTATTCAACGGTTAACTTTCTAGTTTCAAAAGCAGTTAAAACTTTCCCAACACTCAACGCTAACTACACAGGGATTTACTCACTATTTAAAACCGAACACACAATCAGGAAACTCTGTATTACAGATGGAAATGCGGACAAACTGAGTGCAAATACAGGGAAAGTTTGAGAAGCGAAGATAATGGACATGTGTTGTTGCAGGGTTACACCAAACCGCGCGAGTATATCGTGACGGAATGGCCGCTGATCAAGACGCAGGGAGAGTTCTGGTCGCTAGTGTACGACTACGAGTGCGCTGCGGTCGTGGTGTTGTGTGTTCCTCCTAAGAATTCTGTAAGTAAGGGTTTCACCAAACCGCAAAGTTCTATCGTGATGGAATGCCCGTTGATTAAGACGCAGGAAGGGGGTTACTAGTATCCAACTGCACTGCGGTCGGCGTATTATGTGTTGACCTTAAAGTTTTGTAAATTACATTGGTCTAACTGGATTAGAATGGTAACTGGTCAAGACGCAAGAAAAGTTTTAGCCGCAAGGATACTACTCCAAGTACAGTCGAAGAATAAAAAGGTTCGCCACTTTTAGACTTTATGCGATACTGTTAAGGTTACGTCTATTGGCTACGTCAGCCACCTGAGGGCTCATGAGCGACGCTCTCATTATCATTATTAGCCAGCGTTCAGTCGCCGTTGCCGAAATCAGCCAGATGCAATGATAAATGAAGGTTCTAAAGTGACAAACCTTTTCATTCCCGACTGTACACTACGCATTGTCTTTCTTCCTAAGACCTCTGCAACTGTATTCATATCATCATTTTTATTGCATTTATTCGCATGTTTTATTTTTTGTTACAGCAACAATATCCTCCATTCTGGCCAGAAAGCCGAAGCCCGAAAAAGTACGGTCCCGTGTTCACGTTAGACCACATCTCGCACGAACACTTCACGAACATCAAAACTTGGATATTCCGCATCAACAAGAAGGTAATGGATAAAAACTTGAAAATTATTTCATCAATACAAAGGAGTGATAATATTCAAGCCCCGAATTATCGTTTCAAAGACATCGCGAAATCCATTGTCGCTCCCTCTCTCCGTTCTCCTATAATTGGCCCGCAAAATACTTTTGTTATGTCATGAACGCTAAGAATTCCATTTAAATTTATCTCCATTGATACGGTCTATTCAAATTGACTGGAGGGAGGATAATATTGAGTTACAACAATGTGAAGGAGTTTGAAGTTACAGCGATTTCTAAGTTTAGGAGTGACTATGCAAATAGGAATTAAGTATAGATTCTATTCAGATTCAAGAGCAACGTTTCTTAGATAGTGTGAGAACGATTTATTGCATACATGTGTATTTATTTGTTATCTCTCTATTTTATTCCTTAATTTGTAGTACAGAATATGAAATCGCATGCAGCGTCAAGAATTAATTAAGAACATATATTAAAGATAAATGCTTCCCCAAAACTTCGCTTGTAACATCTGGTATCGGACTGGTACTGTAATGCCGGCACCACACGCTTTGCTAAACCTCGGCAAGCCTACAGGACGCAGTTATATGTTAGAGTGAGCACGATGTAGTCCGTCCTCTAACATATAACTGCGTCCGGCCCGTAGCCCCGGCTAAGGCTTTGACTTCTTACGACTTTTCCTGACTGAACGTGCCCTACAGATCGTGTCCCTCACGGAACTGATGGCGGGAGTGAAGGCGCCGCCGAAGACGGTCCAGCTGTTCCAACTGACATGCTGGCCGATGGGTCACAAAGTGCCCACGTCCACCAACTCGCTCGTGGAGCTCATGAACATGGTGGAGCGGTGGCGACAGCGCACCGAATACGGACCAGTATGCGTCGTGTCGCCGTAAGTGTTGCTTTTGATTCGTTTTTGTGAAAGCCCTCAGATTGTTAAGTCACAGCACTAAAGAGCATGAACTGATGTGCTGTACATTGTTCAATGAGATGTAAGGTGCTCACGTCTATCAAATTGATAGTGAATATGGTAGAGCGATGGTGGCAACATCCCGTTATGCTTTTATTTATGATTATCAATACCTGAACCTGATCGGAGCTCCTGATGATGAATCGCGTACCGATTCGAAACATGTCGAACAATATTCGACTTAAATGACGTGAACCCGTTTCATATGGATTTTAAAACCTGAAGAGGTAGTGGACAGGAAACCCGTTGGAACACGATGATATCCATTAGGTGTTCATATCTAGGCTAGCATCATCATCTTTATCGTATCAACCGTTATTTTATGAAGCCACACAAATTCCTTTGCTCCTAGTTACTCGTATGTGAGTATCCTTCAATCATCAAGACTATCAATACACGTCACAGTACAGTAGCGTGAAGTCAAACTTTTATTACGTTAGGCGTTAGGCCTTTTCAAAAGCAATAGAAGAAAATAAACTTATATTTGAATATAGTGAAAAACGTCGATGAATATATTTTATCAGAATTTGTTTTGTAGGATTGATGATATTTCACTATCCCGAAATAGAAACATTTGCGGAAACCGGTTTTAAGGACGCCTCACGAATATCACCACAACACACTTTATACTCCTTTTTTAGTTCAGACTAACCCAGACTTATCGAGGTACAAAGAAAATCCAAAAAAACTAGAGCGCAGCGTGAAACAAAAAAGAAAAACAGGGTAGCAAATTGCTTGTGTAGATTTTCCCTTGTACTCGCCTATTTCTACCTGTGTTGGCTATTGTTTGAAGTAATTCCGAGCATTATTCATGTTTATTCATGGGGGCTTGTAACGCGACAGCAATAAACTGCGCTACAGGTGGGAGGTTAGTAAACGCTTTTGCGCGGCTTATTACTGACAGAGTTTATAAGAAACTATAGTTTAGATAAATACGTGGGACAAATATATACTCACAAATCTAGTTTTTTTCGTCTCGTAGGTCTATTACATATATTTATTTTGTTTCACATCTCTTTCCAATAATTACTGGATGCAGAAAAGCCGCAGTTTAGATGTGAACTTTACTATAATGAGGATGTGATTTTTGTAAAGGTAAAATATGCACTAAAATAGTCTTGCGTCTCAAGCTCAGAGCATTTTAACAGAATTTGTTATTTACGGATTCTTTTTTACGTTTTACAAAGATTTTCAAATTTCGTATGGTTTGTTCCATACAACATGAATATATGCGCAGAACAACAACAGTAACCTAACAAACATAACATGTCAGATGTTTAGGAACAATAATTCACCATTAGGTACCATCGACATAATTTTTTTGTTCTATCAATAAAATCCGTATTGCTAGTGTAAGTACTAGTTTTTAGACAGAAATTTCGGTACAAAACAAAGCATTTACCATTTGAGCTGCTAAAGTCTGGCTCTACTATTACGAAGAATAACGACAAAGGAACTCTCAAACAGTAAGCCGAAGACAAATGCTTCCATTTTGCATGCAATTTGTCGGTCGGAATCGAACACTTCCCGGCAGACATAAATGGATTCCTCCGGTGTTGCGTTTATCACGAGATTCTATTTCAAATGATTCTGTTGCGCTGAAAGTGCAGAAAATTCTTCATTAATTGACTATCATTTAAACTTGTCGAATTCAATAAGTACAGTCAGCAGCAGAAGTAGATGAGCAGAATAACACAGTCACAATGATCTGTACCACCCTTATTCTCTTAACCATAGAGTTCGTGTGCATATTGTCATTGTAAACGCTTGACGTGCGTAGTAACTTCTACTGCTGACTGTACTTAAATGGTTACAATTATAAAGAAAAGCGTTGGAGTTTCAGTGAATTCTTTACTTTCATAACTTACTGTGTATCACAATGTAAATGTGTCTCCACGTTTCCTACTTAACTAGACTAGTCCGACATGAAAAATACAGAAGACAGTCTGTCAAGATGTTTGACAGATGCCTTTATAGGCTTTATAATCCGACTCTGATATGTGTCTAAATATTTTCATTCGCGTACACAGAGACGGGCGGAGCCGGGCGGGAGTGTACTGCGCGGCCAACGCCTGCATCGAGCAGGTGATCCAGCACGGCGAGGTGGACGTGTTCCAAGCCGTGAAGACCGTGCGCCGCCACCGCCCGCAGCTCGTCGAGAACATGGTCAGTATACTAAATGTATACACAATTGCAATACGGTTATTTACTGCACACTACCATATTTTTGATTTCATAATGATGAGTCATTTTTGTCCACAGACTGAATACAAATACTGCTATGATTTAGTGCTCCACTACGTCCTGCACTATTTAAATAAAGACATGAATGAAAAGAAGTGAGAGTGCGAACTCAAGGGCGAGCCCTGGTTCATCGAGTTCGGCCGCGGCGCGGCGCTGCCGACGACGCCCGAGGAGACCAGTCCGACGGCGGGGCCCAAGGACAAGCGTGCGCAGCGCCCGGCGCGCCCGCGGCGCGGCCTGTCGCTCGACCGCCTGCTGCCCGCCGTCGTGCGCCCGCCGCTGCCGCACGCCGCCACCGTCGACCCGCCGCGCCGCGCACGCCGCGAGCGCCCCCCACTGCGCCGCTCTATCCGTCTCGAGGACGAAGACGCCGCCGCTGACGAGCGCCGCCGCGTCTTCGTCCACGGGCCCCGCGCGCCCTCCTTCGACGAGGGCGACGCCAGCGACGAGCACGACGAGTGCGAATGCGTGCACAGCTCGTTCGAGCGCTCGGGCCCCTCGATCGACACCGCCGAGGACGACGACTACGAACTGGAGCTCGCCGCCACCCCGCCGCCGGTCGACCCGCGGCCGGCACCACGCCCGCACCTTCGCGGCGTGTCCTCCGACCGCATACTCGCGGACGCACGGGATGCCTCACCTGCCGTACGCGGGCCGGCCCGCGCGCACTCTCAAGGCGTGTTCGAGAGACGCCTGCCGAAGATTTACAAATTCGGTCTGGATAAGTCTAAACGCGCTAGCTCGAGCGCGCTGTACGAGCGGGCCGACCGCTCGCCGACGGAGGCCTTCTACAACGCCACAGGGTCCACGCGCCTGAGTTCACAAGAGTTGTTTGAAAAGTTTTGCTCAGAAGAGTTTACTTCACTTTACGGACGAGAGACACACCGACGCCGCCGGCCGCCGCACTCCAAGTCGACGGGCAGCAGTGGATCGGACGTGCGGCACGAGCGCGCGTGCTGCCGACGTGCGCCGTGCGGCTCGCAGCCAGCGCTAGGCCGCCGCCATATATGCCGCGCGCCACGTTCCGATCGCTCCACCGATTCAGAAGAGACGTCGCCCCGCCGATCCACTCTAAGGCCGTTACCCATCGACGGGGACGAGCCCGAAGGCGACGATTGCTCGCGCTCCGCTCCACCCATGAGTCCTGATCGGTTTGAAGCGCGTTTTACATTTGATATTTCCGAGCGGAGTGAGGCGCCTTCCATCCGCGACGAAACACCGTCCGATGCGACCGAGACGCGCAACCTTACCCTCTACGAGGAGCCGTTGTCGGACCGCACGAGTCTTTGCGAGTTGTATGATGCGGCGTTCACGTCGCATCAGCCGTCGTTTCGACGCGAGGGTTCGCGACGTCATAGGCCCTTCGACCTCAGCGCACTCGACTTTCGCGCCATCGACGACGAGAGTCCGCGCGCTAGCCGAACCTCACAGCGAAGTGTGGATGACACGATGCGCCAGAACTCCGAGTCGCGAAGCTGGGCGTCAGATTCCGTGTTCGCGACACCGGAGAAGCGTGCGCCCGACACCTCTCCGTCTTCGGCGGACACGCGTCGGACCACCTACCAGACAGCCCGAGGTGACTCGCTGCGCGCGGATTCTGCGGCGGCCGACTCTACGCTCGCCGACACGACCGTAGCGGATGAGGAGCCGAACAGCGTTATCGAACGGTCCGAGTACGCGCTGGCCCTAAAGCTTGGGCGCATCGAACTGGACGACATGACGGAGCGGCCGTCGTCAACGCCACTTGCGGATGGCGCGCGGCTGTCAAGCCGACCGTCGATGCACAAACTGGAGCCGCTGTCGCCTGAGCGGCTGGCGGGCGGCGCGGGTAGCGAGGCGGACGCGGCCTCGGTGCGCTCGAGCGCGAGTCGACGCCGCCGCGGCGCCAGCGAGCCGCGGCGCTCGACGCGCTGCTTCCCGCTCTGATGGCGCGCGGCGGCGTCGGGCCTCCCGCGCCGCAGCCGCCGCCGCGCCCCCCCTCGTGCCTTCCCCCCGCGTGCCCCGCACCCCACCCTCGCGCGCCGCAGACTAGAGCGCCCGCTCCTCCTAGACCTAGAAGCTCGTAGCATAGTTAAGCTGTTAAGAGGTCCTGTGTAGGTATACTTAGCTCGGCGGACCGCCCCGAACCGGTGCGTCGCCGGTCGTTTTTTACCCTAGTATCGTTAAGAGATGTCTAGACTCGCCTATTCGAATCGTAACTGCCAAATGACTCGAAACTCGTGTACGTTTTCTTACTTCGACTAGTTTATAGCGCCGTCTTTATAGTCCTAGTCCTAGGGAGGTACGTAAGGTAGGCAGTGCCTAAAACGACGTGCGTAGAGCGTAGATTCTAAATTTCTTAGATAGAAAATTGTGCCCGGGCTCGGCGCGCCGCGCGGCCCGGCGCAGTCCACGACTGACACAGGGTCATCGTTAGCTACCTAATGAACGTGAGTAGTGTACCGTGTCGCCTGCGGCACGCGCGCTGCCCCTGCGTCAGGCGCCCGTGCCGCACGCTCACTAGGTAGTTTCATTACTGTTAATATATAAAAGTCTTCATTTAAAATGCCCTCGATTTGAGAATTATATATGTATTTACAAGTATTACAAATAGATAACTGTAGCTAGCCCTTCGGAAATAAAATTTATTAGATAGTTGTTTTTTAAAAAAGACGACGTATTGGTTTGTTGAATCCTGCAGTTTAGTTATATAAAGCCAAGCAAAATAATTATATATCGTGTAAGCATACGTATTTATATTTTTAATGATGTCCTTCAGATTATAGTTTCCATATATTGGTGTTAGTAGTGTTTCGGTGTTGTTGAAATGTGTTCGATACTTGCTTTCGTTATTCTTCGCGAGATATAATCGCGTTCCCTATTTACGTCAGCACTATGTTTAGAAAAGACCCATTTCTCCGGCTACAGAGATAAGATCAAACTTGAGATACGGCGACAGTATAAAAACATCACGGCCCTCGATCTGTTCCGCAAAAATCGAAGGGAATCGAAACGAAAATCGTTCCTTCACTTTAACGTATTTCGAAGTTGTGAATTCGATTCAATCTCTGTAGTACGGGCGATGAGTATTTATATTTACGTATTTATATATGTGATAACGTCCAGAGAAGAAAATATTTATTGAATGTTATTTCCGTAGATGAAACGTGCCAATTACAAATTCATTTTAATACTTTGTGTACTATGGCGCATAATATATATCGGGCTTGAAGTCCTTTTTTGTATAAAAAAGATTACCCTTATTTATGACTCTTTATTACTATAGAACATAGTGAAGAGATAATTATAAATATTATGAAGCTTGTTTTACTTGACTTACATATTTAGAAAGGTTAGAAAGGTATTTAAAAGGATAAATGGTTTTTAAGGTTTTTCCTGATGGTGATCCCATGATGTTCGATGCAAGTTTTTCATGATTTCATGAACCTATTTCTACATATTTTCTAGAGCTGTTTTCGTACATGCGATCTTTTGAAGAGCTATTTAAAGTTGTAAAGAAAAAGAACGCTGGCGTTCTAGTTTTATTAATTTTAATGTGGTTAATATGTAAATAGGAAATTTAGTTAGAAGTTATAAATTACTTATTTTTAGGGATTTTGCCCTTTGTTTATTCCTTAAAAAATTGCAAAATTTAGTTGAATTTGACCACGATTCTCAAATTTCCTAGGGTCGAATGACTAGCAATTTTAGTTAGGCTTTAGATAGGATCGTGCCAATTCTGCGCTATGTTAATAATAAATAAGTATAAAAAAACAGACATTTATAACACAAAACGCTATGCGATATGCTTATGTATTATTTTATTTATCATGTCGAAACTACAAGGGTCCCTAGTTAACTGCGGTACTCTAAAAAACACTCGGTCGCAATTTATTACCTCGGTATTTAATGGAAAAGAGTTTCTAAAAACTTTTTTGGTTCTGAAATATACCAATTTATTTTACTTTTTCAATTAGATACATATAAATTACCTGCTTACGGAATAAAGTAGGTACGATGTACCTAAACTTTTTGTAAATTGTCTTACTGTAGGAAAGAAATGATAAACATGTTATTTAATTGAAAAATATAGTATTGTAATTGCAGATTTTGTTTAATGACATATTTTAATAGCATATTTTGAAAAGCTACCCTTTAGCTAAGTTTATTTATTTGTACTTATTTGTATGGATATATTTATATTGTTGTAATGGCAAACGCACAACCTTTGTCCTATATGTATATTTATATATAATGTAGTTATAATTAGTGTCCCTCGAAAGATTTTCTATGCACTCAGGATTGTTAGCTTATACAAAGGAATTATGTGTATATTATTAAAAGACATTATCGTGTGCTTTACTCCCCCTTAAGTTTTATAAACAATATGTTATAAGTAATTAATATAATATATATTAATGCGACTTCTCAAAATAACTAAACTAAAATTGTGTGAACGCAAACTTTAAATGGAAACTCGTTAATTAACAACATTTCATATCTTGAATTTTTTTCACAAAAGAATGGCAAATATAACAGACATCCTTAATTTTGCATATATTCCGAGATACATAGGTATACATATATTTTAAGTTTTTCTATTTTTATGTTGCCTGTCCACTTGCTGCCCAATACCGACTTAAAACAAAGCTCTTATCTCACTGTCAATCTGCTTACTAGATACGAAGAGCAGTGATAGAAATTTTAATGAGTTTTGGGTCACCAGGCGAAATGCAGATTTACTACTCATTGCACTGATATTTTCACTCCTTTCCTCAGTTTCTTAATGTCTTTAAAATTTAACCATACTATTTAGTGTTTCCACATAAAAAAATAATGTTTTTTTTTACAAAATCCTCAAAATTGCTATTATGTAATGCTTTTTGCTACTGATAGTGAATTAAGAAAAATATTTTTAATATATGAAATGTTGTCAATTGCGTATCTCAATGAAATAAAAGTGTTTTGTATTTGGACTACGTAAATAATTTAATCTAATGGACTTGCGAAATTAGAAAGCCTCCTGTTTGGCAATATAAAATCAAACCAAAATCTCTGGTGATGAAACTGTCTTAAGAGAACTATTTATGATAAAGTCTAACGGGAAGATTTCGAATTGTCCAAATCTAGTTAACTTTTTCCGATAGTATACGTTATTCGAACTCTAAATCTACGAATGGTTTATTTTTAAGTCTTTAGTTTTTAGATATCTTTTTTTAAAGTTCTCAAAATGAAGTTTGTTAAAATTCCATAAGTATACAATGTTACTGAGGAATCAGTAAGAAAAATTAAAAATTAGTCATGACGTTGACAGTTCTTTGTAATTTTCCTCACTAATTCCTTGTAGACCAACGTAAAAATAAAGAAATCGTAAATTCTGAATCCAAATAACGTATACTATGGAGGAAAAATATAATAATATATATGCCTCTGAAAAATTAATGATCCCAATTATATTGATTGTAAACGAATAATTATAGAGAACATAACGTAACTAAACGTACAATATTTACAGCATAAAATATGAATTCACTTAATGTTTTAACACCGAAAACGATGACGTCCATATTTTTTGTGCATGCAATACGATACGATATACGTGGACAAACAATAATTATGATCGATCTCAAATTCTCTGGCCATCATACAAAATACAATAGACGGCAGTCCCTACTAAGGCCACTAGGGTTGCCAAGCGTGAAGGATACATAAATGTGGGTCAGCGTTATATTAAGTCGGATGTTATTTGCTTTCAAGCTTTATTTATATTCACACAAAGGTTAATAAGGTATTTGATGACAGCTAACATAAGATACTCTTTTTGAAAGGTCAAACATGTTCTGTTATTATGAAGTTTCTATATACTGGCTTGTGACGTGTTAAAAATCAGTAGTCAAAACAAGTCTTCTTTTTAGTTTTTGTCCAATTAAAAATAGTATAATGTCCAAGTTTGTAGTAATTTCGTTTCGCGTTATTTTTAGTGTTTTCAATAATCAATACAATTTATTTTCACTATTGTCAGATACCGTATTGTAATTGCAATGTAAGAAGGACTCCAACCAGCGACCCTACGATATGTGTTAAAATCATTTTCATGCCATTGATATCGAAGACAATGGAGAAGATGAACAGAAACGCACAGTGGACCAGATAAAAATAAATGTAACTTTGTAAACTTAAACAAAAACCAAACGGAGTTGTCAACCCTAACGTCAAGTCGAGTGCTACGCCCGTCTTCGTAGCACTCTCGTAACCTCTACGAAACGTAATCTTTAACGTTCCGTCTTATTTTCGAACCCTTAGCTTCGTCCTAGATAACAAGTAAAGGAACATTGATCTAGCTTTTATACTATAGTTTTGTCGATAAATATAGTAATAATAAAAAAACGGTAATAACCGCAGGTTTATTCCTAGATTTACATGTGCAAATAATACTCGTCAACTATACGAGTATTAAATTATGCTTTCAAACGAGGAGTGCTAACAACATGTATTTAGATGTTTAAGTACCACGTTATGTTACGGCTGCGTTTATCGCTCAAGCGATAAATGATAAAGCATCATTCACAGTACTGCGAAGAAAGAGTAGGTAATATTTCTCGCGCGAGAAAGGGTCGCGAAGCGTAGCTGTACTAGACGGGCTACACCTCTAGCACGACACGCGACTAAAGCCGATAGACGTCCACTGCTGGACAAAGGCCGCCCCCAAAGTTCTCCACAATCGGTCTAGCCGCCCTCATCCTTCGCACCCTTACTTCATTGCTTGTTTGTTTTATGAGGTGTGCAATAAAGTGTACTTGCATTGTATTGTCGTTTCTTATCAAAAACCGGCCAAGAGCATGTCGGGCCACGCTCAGTGTAGGGTTCCGTAGTTAGTTACCCATCATACACAATAGACGGGCTTAAAACAGCGGTTTTAAGTCCAAGGTTTAAATTACGAGAAAGATTTCTTAGTTATTTTAGTTTTTATTTTACCGTTTTGTCGGCGTGATACACATATACCCATACCAAATTTCAGCTTTCTATTACTAATGATCACGGAGCTAAGCCGCGGACGGATGGAAAGACGGACATGGCCAAACTAAGGATTCCTAGTTGACTACGGAACCCTAAAAAGTGAAAGATAAACCACACTTTGATTAAGAAGGACAACAAGACATACGATGACGTTAGTCGCCTCGATTCCAAGTTTAAACTTTAGAGTATAGACAGACCACGGGTGGTAATTTGTAAAGCCGCAGAACAACTGCGGTGACATATTTACGAATGCTCCGCCCTGCGTATTATGTAAATCAATATTGATTTCGGCGTTATGTCGCGCGACAAGACTCGCGAAGCCTAGGTCACATTACTACAGCAATATGTTTACGCTATTCGTGGTGTCGGGTAGCCGTCCGCGGAAGCGCCGCAACATGACACCTTTCGGCCAAAACTCTTCTTTGGTGAAGGTCGCTAGCTCGTCAGTTTTATAGCCTAACAAGCGAGGGTCCGGCCCAGAGATAGTGACGCTACAAACAGCTTTCATATGGCAATAATGTGCATACGTCATATATTTGCATTATTAAAAGGCAAGCGATTTGTCAAGTGTTTGTCAAACAATCTTTCGTTCTTCTTGCGAAATAAATACTGAATCATATAGAAAGAAACTTGACTTTCGTTACTGTGAATAGTTTTGGCTTTATTATGCAAAAAATACTTGAAAATTGCGGAATATTTAGTCCAGTTTCCTCTTTGTTTACATCAGTGATATTCACAGACTCAACTTCAGTTACCAAAAATTGGTCGTTGCCTGTAAAATAAATTAGTACCACTAAAATCCTCAATATGGTGTGGGTTGAAAACACCCTCCCTGTTGGGCTATTTTAAGTCTCACCACATTAAAGTTGACGTATCGTATTGCACGCACATACTACGATTAATATTTTATATATGTATCCCGTAAATTCTCGGTGTTTAGATAATTTTCTGTAATTACGCTTTATTGTAAGTTAAAATTTCATGTGGACCATTTTACGACGTTTCTTTAGTAACTAGAAACGTACCTATTCACGCGAGATGCGCGTTTTTCTTTATAATTAATATATAAGAGTAAGTTGTATGTATTACGGTAAAAATCTCGCGCACCGACCATCATTTATGTAAATAAATGACATAGAATGAATTTGTAGTCCAAATATCTATGTACATTAAAATTATACCAAACTATTGTATACCATATACATAGTGAAGAATTTGATTAGGAAATAGGAAATTATGTAATTAATTTTTAAGAATATAAATTATATTATATCTACCTATAGAAGCATTGTGATTTCAAGTTTTCAACTTCCAAAATATTGTAATATAACTTATTGAGATATTGTTGTCATGGATGTTATTTGAAGTGTAATTTTAAAATTTATACATGGAACTTAATGGAAAATATATTTATTTGTTGTATAAATTATGTTTTCTTATTTATTTCCTACACCTAAATCGTCTCGTCGTTCCAGTTTTTCTAGGTGTTACTTTTGGTCATCCTCGAAAATCGAATGGGTTTGTTTGTCACATTAATATCCTAGAATGTAGATGGTTCACTTTCAGATCTGTTTAGATGGAGTAAATGCCGGAGTAATTCAATAATTTATTTTACAATCTATAAGTAGTAAACGTTTGTTAATAGAGAGAGTCATCAAATCATGACAATTTCTGTAAGATTTGCCGCGAATAGTGCTTATGTAATTACATGGCAAATAATTGAATAGCAAATATTCGCTGTTTGCAATTGCGAATAGTAGAATTAATTATTCGCTAATATGTTCGATACAAAAACAATACATTTTACACAGACAATCAATAAAAACAATTTATCTTGCCACTGCTGCTATAGCAGAAAGAACCGGCCAAGTGCGAACCTGACTCGCGCACCGATGGTTCCGTACCAATACTTATCCCATTTTAACTAGCCGAGTTAAGTTCCGTATTTTATTTTGAGGTACGAACCCTAAAAATAAAGAAGTGCTCGAAAAATAACCTGCAGCGGTTTGATTTACAAAATTGACCATTGAAATTTGGACGGTGGCCGACGTGGCTTCAGTGGCACGACTTAGTTGACGGCCACAACCATTCCTAGCGTTCAAAAGGGTAAGGCGACTTTTGCAAAGATCTCTGAGAAAACGTTCCGTAGTTTCAGAAGAGGTCGCGAATATAGCAGCAAATAATTTTCCCTAAACGAAAAAAGTATGTAGGTATAAAATCTTAGTCTAAACAACCTATAATACAATAAAAAAAAGGTCATAAAAGTCATCTAAAAGGTCCGCCTGTAGCATGGTCCCCAATGCTGGCAGCGATACCTCTTAGTCAGGTAGATAATAGTCAGTGAGATTCTCTGGCAGAGGTAGCGTAATTTGGTCTTGAACTAACAGTATTCCAATCTCTAGAAGAGATACTAGAATCAATATTCATGCACGCTAGTAGTACATATTAATATTTCATATATTAAGTCCCAATGGCGCTAGTGTACGGAAATTAATTTGCTGCCAGCATTGCCGAGTTGAGACATTCCTGGGCATTGTGCTCAGCCTCGCAAACGTTTCACTGAACACTAGCTGACATACTCGTACCTTATTTCTGAGCTAGATGAGGTAGCAAAAAATGGAGGTACGTATATTATATAATATTTTCTTCTGTTTCCGCATCTGGACAGTGATTCAGGGATTAGGGATAACAAGGGATAGTAAAAATAATAAATACAAATACGCAATATAATCCGTTTAATTTTTTTTTTAAATACCAGGGGGGTAATTCGACGAATATTAGAGAGATGATGGAGATCTCTCCATTTCATCGCCATCCGTCACTTTTGACGTGTCCCTACTTGACAAGTGGCGATATCCCTAGAACATCGCAACTTCGTCAATACAGTCGCGCTTAATTTGCGTTTCCTTTGTATGTGACGGCACAAATAACAGGCGCATACTTTAACTTGACCGTGTAGTGCGTGAAATTAGTCAGTTACGTTTCGTTCAAAACAGAAATTCATATGCATGAATAGCATTTTTGACAATCATTATCGACTTCGTATTTCCAAAATTGAGATGAGATAATGTCACTTTAAGCTCATCGCATTTTAATGACAGTTCAAAGGCGATATCACTAATAGAGTTTTGACGTTTTGCGATCTCTCAAACGGCATTCTCGAATTAGGTCCCTGTATTTATTTCTAAAAGCGATTTTTTTTCGACCGTTTTTACCCTTTGGGTATGGAACCCTAAAAATACTGAACGACTCGATTTGAGATGGTGCTAATCAGTTAGGTGTGCAATTACTTTAAAACATTTACCTAGGTACTATTGCGAAAAGAAGTGAGTGCTTAAGAGGCCTTATTCTTTTTTAAATTTATTTTTTTCATAATTATGATAAATATGTGTGTAATTTCAACAAACTTTTTGAAGTGAAGAATACTTTTCCCCGAGTTCTAGGTAGGAACATAGCTATTTCATGCCTTCATTGCGTGCAGTCGAAAGTAAGTTGTAAAAACTAATTTTCCGCGTGAATTTCGTCAATTTGGAGTAGATTTTGAAACATTAATTATCAATGAATATTAAAACTGTAAGTTTCAAATATATGTATACCAATACATCCCAATAGCCCTGTTCTAGGTGGGTCAATCTTTTCGGTGGACACGTACAAAATTAAGGACTGTAGGCCTAGTTTTCCGATCGAAATTATATTAGCATAAACGACGTTTTCCCTTTCTATGGGCTTGCGTGTTAAAAACATAACTTCTATGCACATACGCTGTTAACACCGAAGAGACAACTTTTGTTTTCTGAACTGATAATACTTATATAGTAACATCTTAATATTTTAAGAAACATATGTCTACAAAAAACAGAATTTTAAAAGGAATAAGGCTTCCTAATGCCTTTGCTTAGATCCCGAATTAACATTCTCAGCTTATGTCGAACACACTTTGAAGCTTCAATTAGATCCATATTAATATTCCAGCAAATCATATAATGCTATTATAGCGTTCTGCAATCCAGATCAAATGTATGCAACGTATAATGTTATTCATCAAATCGTATAGGTCGTAAATATTGGTTAACCCTTTTCGACTTACGACCAATGGATTTCCAGGGAACGTGGAAAACCGGATTGGTGGAAACAATTAGTGGAGCAATAATCTGATGGGATTAATATGCGGTCCATACAGTTTGGATAGAAATCAATAACGGCTACCTTGGGACAGTATCACTGTTAATATTGTGAAATGTAATGTTAGTACATCTATACTATTATAAAATTGTATTGAAAACCAGTTTTCTCTATGCAGCGTAGCGCCAGCCGTACAGTGGCGCAGCGTACAATTTTCTTTGTCCTCTCATCACGCTGATTCTATACGTTTTCTGAAAACTATCCGACCAAAAAAAAAATTATATTATTATTGAACCTGTTCACTAAATTTCACAAGAATCGGTTGAGAAATGCGACCTATAGGCGATCCCGACAAACGGACATCCGTATGTCCATACGATATGAAAGATTTTATTGGTCAACATAAAACGGAGACGCTTCGCTGGCTCGGTCAAATTAAAAGTCACACCAATTCGACCATCTTTTTCTTATAAAGGCTTCCCTAGAATATCACGTTACAGTAAAATTCATAGTCACAGCCAGCAACCATTTTGAATATACTCGTATTTCACAGTGATAATGTTTGTTCCGTCAACATGCATTAAGGGCACACGAGACCGAGCTAACAGTTGCGATATACATAAATATACAGACAGACATGTCTGTAATGTAGACACGTCACGTGAAGCGGTTTCACCAACGTCGAAAATTTCTATTACTTTATGTACTTGGAGATCCACTGATGGTTACAGGATCCATTTTCACACCACCAACACTCAGAAGTCCAATTACTTACTGAATGTCCTCTCAAGTTGTCTTATTTAAAAAAAAATGTAACGGTTGTTTAACGCAAAACATTGGTGGTGATATTACCAGGTTTCGTAAAATGCGAGCAAAATTCATTGACGTGCTATCATCATCATCATTCATATAGGATCGTCACTGTTTGTCATAAGTCATTTCAATCGTTTTTCTCGAATTTACGATCCCAGCACCTCTATCATAACTGTCGGTATCAGCTTTATTCGTCCCATTCGTTTTTTATTAAATTCTTATTTCGTCTCATTCTGTATTCGTCACTCATTCTTAAATCGTATTGTTCGCTATCTGTCCCTATCTTCCTAAGTCCAATTCAGTAACTTGTCACATTCATTCACATGACGAAAAACGAATAAGAATTAATAATAGTGAGACAAGTGATAGAATTGTACTTTTGATGATAGGAACAGATAGCGAACACGACGAATAAAGAACGAGTGACGAATGCAGAATGAGACGAAATAAGAATTGAACAAAAAGCTAATGGGACGAATAAAGCTGATACTGTCATAGCGACTATTTCTTGCGCGAGATAATTGCCCGTCTCTTTCTGTGCAGTAATGTAAGAGAGTGACGGGTAGCTCTATGTCACGCGACAAGAGCTCTGCTAGACGAGCTGGATATTACCTAGTCGTACTAACTAGTCGGTACTTAGTCTACCTGAAAATGCGCTTTTTGCGTTAGCTGTCTAGTCGTTCATCTAGTCTAGACTAAATAACATTTCACAGCTGAACAGGATTTACTCGTTTACAAAATAAAAGTAAAAAGTACTGCATAAAATGCATCATATTTATGTACACAGTATACCTAATGCTACTATGCGATAGAACATGTAAAAGTCGTGTTATTTTTTTTCTTCTTATAAGTAAGTATGGCGTCTATAGAACCTGATTCCTACATACCAGCTTGCTCTCTTCAGGGCGATTGAGCACCATTCTTTATTGCTACTAAAGAAAAAGTAAGCGAAATCTCCCGCGGCTTGTCCTAAGTTTTTCTTTCGACACCACGACACCGTAAGTAAGTATAAGTAAGTATGCAGAACCACGTGGTTTTTGGTGCAATGATATGACACTAGGTCGACATTTGACGACTGTCAAATCCTAAAACCTTTCAAATAAACAATGCAAAGATCGACACACAAAGCATAAGGATAATTTCGTCAGTTCTACCTGGAGCTAGGGTACCTAGCGAAGTGGTTAACGCGCTGGACCGGTAATCCAGAGGTACCGGGTTCGATTCCCGGTCTCTTCCACCAGGTCATTTTTAAATTTTTCTTTAAGCTTTGATCTTTGTATTAATGGTTTAAGTAAGAATTGTGGTGTACACACATTAAAAAAAAATATGAGACATTACATGTTTCATAAATTTAGCAGTGTGAGCTTCAACCATGTAGACTGTACAATTCATCACAACGAATAAAGGTAGCATATCCAGCTTGTCATGCTAATAAAGTGTATCACTCCAAGGATATTTTATTCCTTTGCTGCTGTCCGGAAACATCCACATTCCTGGCGACACAAACGGGGCTACGATTTGTATGAATTAGTTACCTGGAGCCATATTGTTTATTCTGTGCTCGTTGCATTAAGGTCCGTCTTCATTGGAGTTGTTTTCAACAGATTTAGAAAAAGCTACCTAAATTTAAGTCCAATCTCACTATAGTGGCGCAGTGCCATTTTGAAAAATTTGCGAGATCTGAATCGATAAAAAATCGATCTATAATCGTCGAACCTATTCATAAAAGTTCATGAGAATCGGTTGAGAATTGTGACCTGCAAGCAAGAACAGCCACACATTCGAACATCTGGAGAATCACTAAATGACCAAAATAAAGTGGCAGTGGGCAGAAACGTTTTCGAGTGGAGATTATTCAAATAATTTTGAAATGAAATTTAGATTTTTAGGTTATTATTACAAAAGTACAATAAAAAAGTCCTATTTCAATTCTTATGCCTTCACAAAAAAGAAATGCCTTTATACCTACATATCTTCACAGAAATTAGTGCAAAAGTACCTTTAGTGTGCGACAAACGTAATGCATACGGGACGAGCTCCGACATGCAAATGCTGTTCCGGAAAATGTTGAAAACCGGACTTAATTTGAGTTGTCTGTGTTAGTTACTTACCCACAATGCGAAAATTTGTAGGAAAATACATAATTATTACTGAGAAAATACAGGGTGGGCTATTTTGATCGTTCAGTGCCAGTACGGGAAAGTCTGCAACTATTAGACTGGATTTCCAAACTTTTATTCCACGAATAACACTTATTCTCGGATTGTGTCAAAATCCCATATTATGTAGTTTATAATATTTAATTACTATCTGAGACTAAGCGCTACTATTGGAATAAAAATTCGGTCGAATGCAGCCTAATACGTAGGTACAGAGATTAGTAGAAGTTTTACACCAAATAGAAGTGTAGGTAATACGCGGCGTTTGATGATCTGGAGTTCGCCTTTGGCAAGATGAACTATTTCGTAATAGGAACAGGCAGTTTACAAAACAACCAAAATTAGTATTAAGTATACAGACAAATGGTTGATAATGCGACTAGTAAGTTTAAAGCAGTTTGTCAAATTATAAAAACCGGCCAAAAGCATGTCGGGTCGGGCCACGCTCAGTGTAGGGTTCCGTAGTTGCCCACCCTACACAATAGATACCGCGTGGCACTTACGTCATTTTAAAGAAAATTATGATTTTTGCGATAACTCAAAAATGGCTCGACCTTCATTCAATATAGTTTTCATTGAAAGTGCTTATAAGACCTCGTATTTATGAATTTTTCCATATTTTTTTGACCCGTGGTTGAAAAGTTAGAGGAGGGGGGACGCTATTTTTTGGATTTCTGGAGCGAATATTTACAAAACTGCTGACTTTATCAAAAAATGATGTTTGAAAACCCCTATTATTTTTAAAAGACTTATTCAACGACACCCCACACACTAATGTCGGAACGAAAAAAAAATCACCCCCACTTTAGGTTTACGGGAGCTGATACCTCATACATAATACATACACATACTCATACCAAATTTCAGCTTTCTAGTATTAATGATCACTGAGTTAAGCCGCCGACAGACAGACAGACGGACAGACGGACATGGTGAAACTATAACGGTTCCTAGTTGACTACGGAACCCTACAAAACGCTCGGTTTCTCCCATTCGGTCGCGCGATCCATCCCCGGGCTCGAGGGGCGCGCCCGTCACAACGAATGCAATTAAGATCAGATCAACAATCCTTGTTTTGTGTTGCTGCAGAGTATATATTTACAGTAAATGATCGCAGATTTTACTTCCAACTATATATAGTCTGGAATATTTGCTGCAGCGTTGTCTCTTGTTGTCGTAGTTGTCTTTTCATCGGTACCTACCTAATTAATTCATCACAGAAAAATAGACATATGCAGATTGAATATCGACGGCAAAAAGCGTAAACGCTGTAAACGCCAAGGGAACTCATTGGCGTTTACAGCGTTTATGCTTTCTGCCGTCGATATATACCACTTTAATATATTGGTACAGCCTTCAATTAACTATGTATGTTTATCAAAATAAGGCTGGCTTAAACCAAACTTTTATTCCAATAATAAGCGCTTACCTTAGGATAGTAATGTCAAACTAATATGGGGTTCTGACATTACCGTCCAGGGGTAAGCGTTATTCTTGGAATAAAAGTTTGGTCGAATGCCGCGTTAGACGGGTATGATGTTATTCTTCACATAAATAAACACACACTTGAACTTTGATACTTTTATGAAAATTCTCGTGTTGATTTTCATTTTGGTGAGTCCTGTTTGTTTAATGTTTGATTTACTGAGGCTGGATTTCACCAACTTTTATTCCGAGAATCAATGCTTACTATTCTAATAGTATTGTCAAACTAATATGGGATTATGACATTATAAATATCCGAGAGTAAGCGTTATTCTTGTAATAAAAGTTTAGTCAAATCAAGCCTAGGTAGCGTAAAATAATTTATTTTAGGTACACTACGAGCGTCCATTGTTCTTCAAAACACGCGAAATTTCAGTTCAATTCGAATTGAAAAGAAACAAAACCAATCGGTGTTAAATTGACGCTCAAACAAATCGGAAACGCCCTTTAATTTGTGTTAAAAACAAAAACTTGGGACGTAAACATTAAACATCGATACAATTATTGTTAACTTTGCACGCAAACCGTGTTACGGAAGGGTCCCGATTTTGCCAAAGCTTTGTAACAAACTTAAAGGCCGCCAACTTTGCCAGGGATGAGTAAATTGAATTTAAAACTGAAAGTAGGTTTAAACGTGTTCTTATTTTGTTAGTTGAAAGCGGAAATCGAAATTCTACAACGGTTTCAAAAAGTCTTATAAATCACTATCTATGGGATAAGTCTATCACCGAGGGAAGACTACCACAGTCCAATAACTAGATAAAATTGTATTAGTCTTATCCCATTAGACAATGAACTATGTTAGTCTTACCGCATTAGACTTGTATTAGTCTTATCCCATTAGAAAATGAACTATGTTAGTCTTACCGCATTAGACTTGTATTAGTCTTATCCCATTAGACAATGAACTATGTTAGTCTTACCGCACTAGACTTGTATTAGTCTTATCCCATTAGACAATGAACTATGTTAGTCTTACCGCATTAGACTTGTATTAGTCTAATCCCATTAGACAATGAACTATGTTAGTCTTACCGCACTAGACTTGTATTAGTCTTATCCCATTAGACAATGAACTATGTTAGTCTTACCGAATTAGACTTGTATTAGTCTTATCCCATTAGACAATGAACTATGTTAGTCTTACCGCATTAGACTTGTATTAGTCTTATCCCATTAGACAATGAATTATGTTAGTTTTACCGCACTAGACTTGTATTAGTCTTATCCCATTAGACAATGAACTACGTTAGTCTTACCGCATTAGACAATATACCTACTGCGTTTCTCTTACCCCATTATACAATAAACTATGTAAGTCTTATCCCATTAGACAATAAACTATGTTAAGTCTTACCTTACCTCACCAGCACCGCCGCAAGGCGCGAAAAGAAGCCTGATGTATAAAGAGTAGCTCAGGAGACAAGTGACTGTGTCGGCACACGATCTCAATGATGATACGACAAACTATTCTTGGTATTCCAACCATCTTAAGATGGCAGACAATCATGAGAACAGTAACAATTTTGGGATTAGAAACAATCAGGGGCAGAATGTCAGTGGACCTATTTCGTTCAACGTGCAATAAATTTACTAACCAATAGTTCCTATTATGGTCTAAAAGTTAAAACTAGAACCTATTTTTGTGAAAACGTGGAAATAGATGGGAAATGCTGCTCATTCCTGTCCTAACGTGTCTTTACGTTTGTGACAGCTTTCCGGGCCACTCGTTGCAACACTTTACACAATACTTTAGGTACCTAGTATTCAATGTTTAGAACTAGAATTTGCCGACTTAGGTTGACATTTTAACCATGTATCTATTGGCCGTCCTTACTGGCCATGAAAAAAAAGCAAATAGGATTTTTCTGATAAAAAAATCAGAATACTACAACGTCTACAAAATAACGGATCGACCTCACCGCTGCTCAAAAAACGGTGACGGTTCGTTAACGCAAACGTTAGGCCTCATACATTTGACAGCGTAGCGGTGTGGTCGAACCTTTACCTAACATAACATCATAATCACAACTTACATACAAAGTTACAGTCAATATTATGGTTATTAAGGTAAACGCATGTATCAATGACCCATTGAAAATCTAAAGGTATTACCGACCTATTGATTTTCTCGATTTGAACGTTACTCGAACTATTTTATGTAAAGGTAGCTGAAGCTATACACACGTTTGTTAATTGAGCATCAATATACAGTTACATTCCAATTTCAAACAGTTTTAAATACATCGATATCATGGTAAATGTAAACGTATGAGACAAAACGTTTCGAGAAAAGGTAGGTAGCGCCCCGCTTCTTTTTTGTTTGTCTTGGCGGGGGCACTACCGTGCCCCCCGACAAACTTTTTAAACCTTACCAGCCCTAGTTAGAATCCAGTTTATAATGTAAAGACATTCAATTCTTACAGCTTTAGGATAATAATATATTGATGTCACTACATTTATTATATTGAGTTATTATACGACGTGCGCGCAGCGTGCGCGTATTAATTTAGCCTCATTCTCGTTTATTAAGATGTTGCTGAGCCGTAAAGTCGTTTTATCGTCACGGGATTAACATTATTATACCTCTCGCACCCGTTTAGACATACCTACTCACTACCTATACCTACATGAAACATCGTGGCGCCAGGAGTTACGCGTATATTAACTTGATGATAGGTAGTAAAATAAAATAAATAAATAAATAAAAAAGCCTTTTATTTCTTGCAACGTACAAGTTTACAGTTTTAAATATACATTATGCAAGATTTGAAATATATTGAGAAAAGATAAATTATTATTAAGTTGACTACATAATTTTTTTTAAATATATTATGCAAGAACCCCACTTATTTGCGGGTGAAGGCCAGGTAGTAATTAGTATCAAACAAACGACCGCCTTAAAGTTGAAAATTGCTCACATGTTCTGAACAGTATATATTATTGAAAACCGATAATATTTTATTCCGATAGGTCTTTGCAGTTCGTAAGCTTTTAGATTGCGATACAGTATTTGATGACAGCTCAAAATTCAAATCAGCTAAGTACCTACTTATATTTGAGTTCATCACACAAATATTTGCCCTTGCCGGGATTCGAACCCAGGGCCGTCGGCTAATTTTTATGACGTCACAAGCCATGCAGTGTCTTCACAGAAACATCATACTATACCCCGCGCGGCGAATGATGAGTCCTATGACACCTGTCATCTCAGTACATTTTATAACCTATAATCGGAAAAATGTACTGAGATGACAGGTGTCATAGGTCTCATCGTTTGCCGCGCGGGGTATAGTATGATGTTACATTCCAATTTCAAACAGTTTTAAATACATCGATATCATGGTAAATGTAAACGTATGAGACAAAACGTTTCGAGAAAAGGTAGGTAGCGCCCCGCTTCTTTTTTGTTTGTCTTGGCGGGTGACATTTCATAAAGAGTAGGTATGTGCCTGGGTCATGGTTCATGTATGTTATTTGTATTTTTTATTCTTTTATTTGTGACTTCAAAGGTTCGCAAATCTTTTATTATAGACAAAACAACACAAAATAAAAAACTGAACCTTAAGAGGCCTTATTCCTTTTCAAATTTTTTTTTTTTTCGTATTATGACAAATATATTGATGATTTCAATCAACTTTTTGAAGTGCATAATACTTTTTCCCAAGTTCTAGATAGTAACATGGCTATTTCGTACTTTCATTGCGTGCAGTCGAAAATAAGTTGAAAAAACTAATTTTCCGCGTAAATTTTTTCAATTTCGAGTAGTTTTTGAAACAAAAATTATCAATGAAAAATTCAAACTGTAGGTTTCAAATATATACCTACCAATAAATCCTAATAGTCCTGTTCTAGGTAGTAACATCAATAATATGTTAAGAAATATGTTTGGTCATAGTAAAAATATCTATTTAAAACAATCAGCATTTTAAAAGGAATAAGGACTCTTAAGAAACTTATAATCTAATTAAACCTAACTTAAATTATTGGGATCTTGTATAATACAGAGAAGAAAAAGGTAGATTAAAATGTTAATCCATTAATAGCCGATCTATAGGTATACTCAAAACTTGCGTATGGATAGTTCCTGTTATATTTGAAAATATATTAATAAGTAATTTCAATAATCTGGACTCGAATCGACCTTAATCCAAATTAAGCCCACAAATGTGTTAAAGTTATTTTTTATAGCAAAAAGAAAAAAAACATAAGTATACTAGGACATAGAACCACTCTTTTTTCAAGTGTGTTAAAAATTAGTTGTTGATGAGATTAAGTATTAAAGATGCATATTATACATAGGTATACTCAAAGAGTCTTACAACATCATCATCATCATCAGCCAAAAGACGTCCACTGCTGGACATAGGCCTCCCCCAGAGAACGCCACCATGACCGGTCCTGCAATAGATCGATTCAGAAATGAAGAGATCCGCAGAAGAACCAGAGTGACCGACATAGCCCGAGGGATAGCAAAACTTAAGTGGCAATGGGCAGGGCACATCGCTCGTAAAACCGACGGCCGCTGGGGCCATCGAGTTCTTGAGTGGCGACCACGCACCGGACGACGCAGCGTGGGTAGGCCCCCCACAAGGTGGACTGATGACCTGGTGAAGGTCGCTGGAGTCCGCTGGATGCGGGAGGCGCAGGACCGGTCTTACAACATAGCTAGGTATAGGTATATTTTTCAAAGTATAATAAATACTCGTACATCGGCGGTGCATACATTTTCTACATCTGTTCCTACCATTTTGCACCAAAATTCTCTTTCTTTCGGTTTGTTTATATGAAATATTAAAATAAACCAGTATAATTTTAGGTTGAATTTGATTCAATGAACACAGTTGTAATTTCCCGCTTGTCAGCTGTAGCGGAGTTATTGATCACCGAGTCTTTGTTTCAGCTCACGACGGCTGCAAAAAGTCTGTCGCCGCTCGCCTGCCCTCGGGACAAGTTTAATTCACTGTCAAACTTTGTAAAATAACTGGAAGTTCACTTTAACTAAATTTAAAAAGGGACTAATAGAACATATTGAACTTCTAATTGCAATCGGGTAAAAAATATTCTACGTAACCATTTTTAGGGTTCCGTAGTCAATTAGGTCCGTGTGTCCGTCCGCGGCTTAGCTCCATGATCATTAGTACTAGAAAGCTGAAATTTGGTATGAGTATGGGTATGTATCACGCCCACAAAACGGTAAAATAAAAAATAAAAATTGTTTTCGGTGACCTGTCGAACACCTAAAGTGGGGGTGATTTTTTTTTTTTCGTTTGAACACTAGTGTTGTGTGGGGTGTCGTTATATAGGTCTTTTAAAAATAACAGTTCCTCCAAACATTATTTTTTGATAAAGTCAGCAGTTTTGTAAATATTCGCTCCGAAAATAAAAAAAATAGTGTCCCCCCTCTAACTGTTCAACCACGGGTCAAAAAATTATGGAAAAATTCATGAACATGAGGCTTTATAAGAACTTTCAATGAAAACTATATTGAACAAAATCGGTCGAGCCGTTTTTGAGTTATCGCAAAATTTCATAATTTTCTTAAAAGAACGTAAGTTGACTTCCAGAAGGTAGTAAGTAATTACAGTTACTTTGGCGTTTACGACCTTTTTATATAGCTTGAAATCTTTGCCGTAACTTAAGTCTATTGTGAAGGATGAGCAACTACGGAACCCTACACTGAGCGTGGCCCGACATGCTCTTGTTTAGGGCTAACTATCCCTATAGGTACCAAAATTGGTTAAAATCCGTTCGATCGTTTTTCGGCAAAGATATTTTTGACCGATGGATAACATTCTGACTAATGCTCGTACTAAACAAAAGAGTACTGTGCATCGCGCTAATGAGATGTTTGACCTGCGGGCTTATGGTGGTTACTTTTATCACGCGATAAATAAGTGACAAAACATCCGTAACGGTTTCAGAAAATGTGAGTGTGAGTGACAGATGCTTTGGCACTTATTTATCCCGTGATAAACGCAACCATCATAGGCCCCCTGACATGTCCCGTAGAAATGAGTGAATTAGTTAGTCCCGTAGTTTCCAATGCAATTTTAGAATTTTATGATGATAAAGAAGTAATTGACCAATCCTGTTCGCTCCTTGACCTGAGGGATGTGACGGTCAGGGCTGTCGACGCCGCTGTCTTTTGGGTATCACATATTTGAGGAACTTCGACACGAAGGAAGAAGAATTGACCAGTATAATCCAGAGGTTGAATTTAATTCAACCAAAATAGTTGTAATTTCCCGCTTGTCAGCTGTAGCGGTGTTATATTGATCACCAAGTCTTTGTTGAGCTCACGACTGTTGTTAAAAGTCTGTCGCCCGCCACTCGCCCTCGGAACAAGTTCAATTCTTGTCAAAACTGTTTAAAATTACTGGAAGTTCGTTACTTTTAAAATGAGCGTGTCTTACATACATGTACAGTCCTCAACAGAAGGTGTTACGCACGCCAGGTGCTCAAAGTTATATGCAACGGACTTTATTATCTAGATAATCTGCAAGATTATAATGTCAATAAAGTCTAAGGCTATCGGACATGATAACGTAAGTAGAACCATGGTCATCCTTGTTTTAGACTGCATTTTGCCTATTGTGTCTCATGTCGTCAATACTTCATTACTCACTGGGGTCTTTCCCTCCTGTTGGCGTAAGGCCTTTGTGATTCCACTTCCTAAAGTTTCAAACCCCAGTGCCCTCAATCATTTTCGTCCCATTTCTATTCTTCCATTTCTTTCTAAAATACTTGAGGCGGCAGCCCACAAACAGATATAATTTTTTATTCATCGTAACGTCCTTCTATCCCCTTTTCAATCTGGTTTCCGTCCCGGACTCAGCACCACTACTGCTCTCCTTAATGTTATTGAGGACATTAGGCATGGTATGGAGTCAACCAAGGTCACGGTGCTAGTGCTCATTGATTTCTCCAATGCCTTCAATGCGGTTGACCATGACTTACTACTTGCGGTCCTTCGACATTTGCGGGTCTCCTCTGAAGCAACAGAGTGGTTTTCTTCCTATCTTTCTGACCGGTCCCAGGCAGTTCGTGACAGTCGTTCATTGTCTGATTGGTGCGACCTGAACTCTGGGGTGCCTCAAGGTGGTATCCTCTCTCCGCTTTTCTTCTCAGTTTTCATTAACCTCATCACCAGTAAACTTCGTAGTTCTTACCATCTGTACGCTGATGATTTGCAAATTTATACCCAAGCTGATGTCAGAGACATAAACTGTGCCATCTCCCTACTCAATGACGATTTGCAGCACATCGCTAACTGGTCAAGTAGTTTTGGCATCAGTGTCAATCCTACTAAATGTCAGGCTATAGTGTTGGGTAGCCAGCGGCAACTTTCGAAACTCTCTGTGGACTCTGTTGCACCGATCCTCTTCAATGGCGATGTCATTCCCATATCCAAAGAGGTCAAGGACCTTGGCTTAGTCTTGGACTCTAACCTGTCATGGCGAGGTCAACTGTCGGAGGTAAGTCGAAAAGTTACCGGTACATGGCGTAATATTTATAAATTTAAAAAATTTCTCCCAGTAGGTAAGCACCAAAAAGCTGCTTGTGCAGACATTGGTGCTGCCCCTTATTGATTATGCTGATGCGTGCCTCACTAACATCACTCAAGAGTCCCTCAATAAACTAGATCGCCTCCTTAACAATGGGATACGATTCATCTTCGGCCTCCGTAAATATGATCACGTTTCGTCCTTCCGGCGTCAGCTTAACTGGCTTCCCATACGTAGTCGCAGATCCCTCAGGATCCTATGTACTCTGTTCTCCATCCTGTTTGAGCCTTCTGCTCCTGGATACCTCAAAAGTAAATTCACTTTTCAAACTCCCCGTCCAGGCGGTAAACTTCGTTCCTCCCGAACTCTCAAGCTCTCTATTCCTTCGCACCATTCTGGTTTCATGTCCAATTCTTTCGCCGTCCAGGCAAGTCGTCTTTGGAATACACTCCCTCTCTCTATTAGACAAGCCCCAAGCAAGGTAGTTTTCAAACGCATGCTACGTAAGCACCTGCTCGAACAAGAGCTCGAATAATGTCTCATCTTATGCAGTAGACACTTCATCGTATTTATTATTATATAATATATAATATACATCTTATAGTATGTAAATGTATGTATCATTGTATTTATGGTAGTTAAGTTATATAATAACTATACATGTATTCACTTGTATCTTGAATACTCTCCGAACGATTAATTTTCTACTCTGCACCCACTTGAAGCATCTCTGTTTGGCCCTATGGTTGACTGGTAGAGAATGCCATTAGGCATTAAGTTCGCCATTTGTACTGACTTTTGTTTTGTGCAATAAAGTTTAAATAAATAAATAAATAATAGGGGTTGTACAGATCATTGTGAGCATGTTAAAGTGCTTTGCTATACTTTTGCTGCTGACTGTTTGATGTAGTTAGATCAAACTATAGCCAGACCCTTAGACGATAAAGAAATAAATGTAGGTACATATATGTTACGTGCAAAGACTTAAAATACTCACTGACAGAAAAAACTGCTCAGAACTCGTTATATCTTTTGCAATACAAAGTTCCTGTTATGGCTACTATCGAATGGCTACAACGGGTCGTTGTGGAAAACGTTAAAAGCGAAATTCGCGTTGTTCTTATCGTGCTATTCGCTCACAAGTCACACTCACAACATGTCATGGGAATAAAAAAAATAACACAACGCTTTGTGGCAGTGTCAGAAAAGCTATGAGGAATGTTGAAATGATGTTGCATGGCGACGTCCACAAATATCAACCCTTATCATACCGTAGGGTGCGTAATGTGTACGAATTGTACGATTCTAGAATATTCTTCCCTATACGATAACACATTTATACCTGTCTAAAAGTCTCGTTCGTCGCCCTTTAGTAAAATAGACGCTACAATTAATTTCTTATTCAGCGGTTAACTAACTCCGGACCAGAAACTTTGTAGCGAACGTTGAAAGTGTCTGATCGCCCCCAAGTACCCAACTGTCCGAAGAGCATACTGGGAAGCTCGAGACTGTATATATAATTATTATTACTTCAGTCTTATAGATGCCTATACATAACTATAACTCAACCATTTTTATTTTTGTTTAAACTGAAACGAAAAATAAATCTTAAATGTAGTTATCGAACCTAATCAACAAAATTTATTGAGAATCGGTCGAGTAATTCCACCTGTAGGCGAGAACAGGCGGAGATCCGAACGTTTGGAATTCGGACATGAAAGAACTAACGCTGAAACGGTAAAAAAGAACTATTTACTTTCCTACAATTTACAATATACAAATTTTCTAACGTGCAGTTTGACATATCGGTCAAGAATGACGGAATCATTATACTGTTACGAGCGTGGGGTTCGTATTTGATAGAAAAGCACAAATTAATCCACTAAATAAAACACTCACTTTATTACCCAAATTACGTACTTACAATTCACACGAACTGTACTTAAAATCCACTAATTAAAACACACACACTATTTCACAAATTATGCACTCACTATTCACACGAACTGTACTTAAGCGCACTAATCACTCAAGAGTCTCTCTCCGATTATCCTTGTACTAGCACTTGATCGCAGTTAAAATGTAACTAACTGGCGCAGGCCGTCGGCGCCTTATATATTCCGCGGAACCGCTCTAGACGCATTGTCCACACATATTGCGAATATTCTAGTAAGAGCCAGCGTGAGGGCCGAGAACATTCGAGGCCATATATGTCTCTCTCTAATGGTGCACTCTCTGTCACTCCCTTCTCGAATGTTCCGAGTATAGCTATCTCTTTCTAGTAGTCCCATCCTTGTTACACACTTCCCGAATTTTCTGAGCATAGCTATCTCTTTCTACTAGTGCTATCTCTGTCACTCCTACTGGAAATTTCGCCATATAATGATTTGTGCTTCAGAGGCCCATAAGGGGTCCTGAAAACGCCTGAAAACGGGTTTTCAGGTTATGGCGTCATCTGATAGAGGGTGCCCTGAAACGGACTGAAAACATGTTTCAGGCGCCTGAAAACGACGGCAACTTGGGTGAAATTTCGATCTTTAGATATGTGATAGAGCAACTTCTGAAACGGCCTGAAATGACTTTTCAGCCTGCTGAAACGCCTCTAAAGCACTGAAATTGACGTTCAAAGTTTTTGACCTAACCTACCGGCGTAACACTACCCCCTCCTAAGACATGCTCGTCCCGAGCATCATTATTTCCGTGGTATCTGGCCAGCCGGTCAACATGAACAATCTTGCTCGGACTACGAGGATTCCGCTGGATTCGATACGTGACGTCGTTTATTTTGGTGACTACCTTGTAAGGCCCTTCCCAATTCGGAGATAGTTTCGGGGATTTTCCCACTCGTCGCATAGGGTTATGTAGCCACACCAACGAACCTTCCTCAAAACCCACTTGATAAGAGTTCCGGTCATATCGGGTTTTCATCTTTATGCTAGCGTGGAGCCCGTGTTCACGTACCAGGCTATGAACATCATCAATCCGATCCCGCAAATCACTTGCATATTCCGTGATGGTCCTTGGTGTATCAGGCGGACTTCCAGTCAGGAGATCTGCAGGCAAACGGAGTTCTCTTCCAAAATTCGCATACGATGGAGTAACCGCCGTACTTTCGTGAGTTGCCGACCTATAAGACAACAGGAAGAGGGGGATATGCCGATCCCAATCTTTTTGATGGCTCTCAACGACCTTGGCTAGATGTCTCTCCAGTGTCTGGTTAAATCTCTCAACCATTCCATCTGACTGTGGATGATACGCCGTAGTCCTCGTCTTATGAATGCCCATTATGCGACAAGTCTCCTGAAAGACCGCAGATTCGAAGAATTCGACAAAACACTTCGTTCACTAACTTTTCCGCTATGGTGACAGCTTCTTGGTTAGGAATCGCAAATACTTCAGGCCACTTCGTAAAGTAATCCATCGCGACAAGAATGTACTTGTTTCCGGAGTCAGATGCTGGGAATGGTCCTGCGACATCTAATACAACCCTTTCCCAAGGGGCTCCAACGTTGTACAACTTGAGTGTTCCTCGGCTACGGGTATGCGGTCCCTTGACTGAAGCACAGTTAATGCACCTTTTGCACCAGTTTTCAACATCTTCTCGGCAGTGAATCCAATAAAAGCGTTGCCGAATTTTCATTAGGGTCCTTTTTACTCCAAGGTGTCCACCGGATGCTCCATCGTGAAAGCTTCTCAAAACATCTTTCACCCTTTTCTTTGGGACAACGACTTGCAGGTGAGCATCCTTCCCATTTGTTGATTCCCATTTTCTACATAGAACGCCATTATGCATAACCAAGCTATCCCATTGTGCCCAGTAGCTTTTTGTTACTGCACTCATTGGAGCTACATCACACCATCTTGGTTTAGGCGCACCAGCATTAATCCAATCAAAAATGGGTCTCACGTCAAGGTCCTCTTGTTGCGCTTGCTGCATGATTTCATCATTCCACTCGTCGCTAACCGTATCAGTTCTTATCATGCGAACACATTCCTTGTCTTCTTGTCTTGAGCAATGTTTACAGTCGTCCGCACAAGGTCTTCGTGATAGGGCGTCAGCATTTCCATGTGATTTCCCACTACGGTGTTCTATGATGAAATCATACTCCTGCAGTTGTTCAATCCATCTTGCCACTTGTCCTTCGGGGTTTTTAAATTCTAGCAACCACTTTAAAGCAGCATGGTCAGTTCTGATACAAAATTTTCTTCCCAGCAGGTATTTGCTGAAATGCTGTAACGTCTTGACAACTGCTAACAATTCCCTTCGAGTGACACAGTACCTAATTCCTCTCTGGTTTCGACAATGACTTACTGAAATATGCAATCACAACTTCGTTATCTCCTTTCTTTTGCGACAAGACACCTCCAATACCAGTGTTGCTAGCATCTGTGTCCACAATGAAATCCACTTCCGGGTCTGGATACCCCAATATAGGCGTTTCACAAAGTCTTCCTTTAAGCTCGTTGAAACTTGACTCACATTGTTCGTTCCAGTCAAATGATAGTTTTTCTTCCGTTAGTTGATGCAAAGGCTTTGCTATATCCGAGAAGTTCCTCACAAAACGTCTGTAGTATGAGCAAAGCCCCCAAAAGGCACGTACTGCAGTCTTGTCTTTTGGCGTCGGCCAATCCTTCACGGCGCTAATTTTCTCAGGATCTGTCTGGATGCCGTCCTTTGAAATCACGTGTCCCAAGTAATTCACTTTACGTTTGAAAAACGAGCATTTCTTCGGACTGAGTTACAGATTTGCCCCTCATAGTTTGGCTAGCACCTGCTCCAATTTATTCAAGTGGTCATCGAAGTCTCTACCAACGATAATGATGTCATCTAAATAGACCAAGCAAGTTTCTCCTAGAAGTCCAGCTAATATTTGTTCCATTAATCTCTCAAATGTGGCTGGTGCATTACACAGTCCAAATGGCATAACATTGAACTGCCAGAGTCCCTTGCCAGTAGAGAAGGCCGTTTTCTCCTTGTCCTTGTCCTTGATTTCGACTTGCCAATAGCCACTTTTCAGATCCAACGTTGAAAACCATTTCATTCCGTTCAACGTGTCTAAGGTGTCGTCGATTCGAGGAAGTGCGTAGCTGTCCTTCTTGGTCACATCATTAAGTCGACGGTAGTCAATACAGAATCTCATGGTGCCGTCCTTCTTCTTAACCAAAACTACGGGAGAACACCACGGGCTTGTTGAAGGTTCAATAACTCCGCTTCTTCGCATTTCCTCGATCATGCCCTCAACCTCCTTCTCCCGAGCTACTGGAACTCTTCGAGGGCGCTGTCGAATAGGCATGGTTTCCCCAGTGTCGATCTCATGCTGGACCACTCCAGTTCTTCCAATATCGTCGTCATGCGTAGAAAAGACATTGCGATATCGCAGTAGTAAGCTACGCGCCTTAAGGAATTCCTCCTTGGTAAGGCCCTTCATGGAGTCGTTCAGTAACTTTTCAACATCCGCTGAAGGCTTAACATGCCCAGGTTTTACGCTTACCTCAGATTCCCGACAGCTTCGTAACCAGGAAATTTCTTCGCATGATCCGACCAGCGTTCCTTTATTGAGGACGCATTCTGTGTCGCTTGGATTAAGGATCCTCACAAATGCTGTAGATGCCGTGGTTACCATTGTACGGGCTGTTATCCACGGTTTATCAGCATCCAACCTCTCCACCACCACACAGCGGTGAGATTGCGGCCTTGTGGAGTTCGGCAATTTCACAGGAACTAAAACCTGCGACCTTGGTTGAAGAATGGTTCTCCTGTTACAGTAGACATTTCCATTTACTCCACCTTGTATAGGAATCTCATCAACTCCTAACTTGAGAACTCCAACCTTCAAGTCGATTTTACAGTCATATCTCCTCATAAAATCCAAACCAATAATGCAGTCGTCCACGATGTTAGCAACGATAATTTTATGCCAGTATTCTTTTTCACCAATTTTCACAGCCAACTCTCGCTCTCCTTGGACGGAAATGTACAGGCCGATAGCGGTCTGCAGCTGGAGATGCCTAGGTCGGACTAGATGATCTCTGGTCAGGTGTTCCAGTAGCCGAGAGCTGATCACCGTCGGAGAAGCTCCGGTGTCTATGGTAAGGAGACATGGTATTCCGCCAATTTCTCCTTTGACGACCAGACTATTCCCGTCGTTCGCCTGTGAGATCATAATTGGGACATTTCGACTACCAGCCAGCACTCGTCCCATAGTCCTGGCGTTTATTCGTTTCCCTGTTGGGGCTCTGACTCCACAGAGCCTATTGTTCTCGCCATTGGAGCGGGATCTCTGTCCCTCCTATTCCGTTTCGGACAGCCTGACTGCAAGTGACCACGTTCTCCACATTGGTAACAACGTGGCCCGAATTCGCGGCGAGAATCTACCGGCTTCGTAGTCGACACTTCTCGCACCCTGAAAGGCCTGGATGAGTCCTGTCGTACAGCTTCCACCTCGAGAGCGTGGGCTACGGCATCTTTCAGGCTACCGTGATGTCCCAATCGCACGGCTGCCCTCACTTCCAGATCCCGGATCCCATCGATGAAGGCCTGCACCAGCATACTGTCCACGAAGGATGCTGACGTACGTTGATAGGCCTTCCTAACCAACTTCTCGATTTCCAAGGCCCACTGTTGTAAGGACTCGTTACGTCCTTGCGTCCTATCCTTCAACTGAGCTCGGTATACGTGCTCCAGGTGACTGTCACCGTAACGTGCCTCCAAGGCTTCCAGAAGGCGGTCGTACGTCCGGTCGTTCCCCAGAGCTTCGAGTATGGTAAGGGCCTCGTCGCGCAGCGCCAACGTCAGTGCTGTCCTGGCTTGCTCCTTACTCCAGTCATTAGCCTGGGAAACGGACTCAAACTGCAGCTTATAGGCGGTCCACGATGAAGTACCATCAAAGGGGGGCACTTTGAACCTGCCACCTCCAGCCACCGATGCGACGGGTACACAGGTGCTCGTACCACTAGCCACTTTAACTTCTAATTTCTGGAGACGGTTCTTATAGGCTTCGACGTCCTCCTTGACAGTTTCCACCTTTTCATCGACCTCATGGACTCGACTTTCCAATTTTATGTCCATGTCGGCTAGTTTTTCCTGCACCTCTAGCATTTCCTTCTTCCATTCGGTCGTGGACTCGTGTACCTCACGGAGCATACGGGACTGTTCCTCCTGTTTCCTTGCCTGTTCCTTTTGCTCTCTCGCCTGTTCCTTTAGGAGGACAAAGATGGCGTTAAGGTCCACTGCTTGTGCAGCTGGAGCAGGTGATTCTGATGTACCAGGCGTCGAGTCTCCCGATCCAGATGTTTGGCTCCGCGTCGTAACTCCCTTCGGCTCTGTTTCTCGTGGCATTAACGGCATTTTATATCCCACTTCTGACACCAAATGTTACGAGCGTGGGGTTCGTATTTGATAGAAAAGCACAAATTAATCCACTAAATAAAACACTCACTTTATTACCCAAATTACGTACTTACAATTCACACGAACTGTACTTAAAATCCACTAATTAAAACACACACACTATTTCACAAATTATGCACTCACTATTCACACGAACTGTACTTAAGCGCACTAATCACTCAAGAGTCTCTCTCCGATTATCCTTGTACTAGCACTTGATCGCAGTTAAAATGTAACTAACTGGCGCAGGCCGTCGGCGCCTTATATATTCCGCGGAACCGCTCTAGACGCATTGTCCACACATATCGCGAATATTCTAGTAAGAGCCAGCGTGAGGGCCGAGAACATTCGAGGCCATATATGTCTCTCTCTAATGGTGCACTCTCTGTCACTCCCTTCTCGAATGTTCCGAGTATAGCTATCTCTTTCTAGTAGTCCCATCCTTGTTACACACTTCCCGAATTTTCTGAGCATAGCTATCTCTTTCTACTAGTGCTATCTCTGTCACTCCTACTGGAAATTTCGCCATATAATGATTTGTGCTTCAGAGGCCCATAAGGGGTCCTGAAAACGCCTGAAAACGGGTTTTCAGGTTATGGCGTCATCTGATAGAGGGTGCCCTGAAACGGACTGAAAACATGTTTCAGGCGCCTGAAAACGACGGCAACTTGGGTGAAATTTCGATCTTTAGATATGTGATAGAGCAACTTCTGAAACGGCCTGAAATGACTTTTCAGCCTGCTGAAAACGCCTCTAAAGCACTGAAATTGACGTTCAAAGTTTTTGACCTAACCTACCGGCGTAACAATACCTACAGGTCAACAAAATCGAATTCTTTTTTTTTTTACCGAAGTACCAACAGGTATTTAGTGAAGACTTATAAAATTATGGATCGTGAATTTCAATCCGGCGTTAATTTAATTTTCCTACATAAAAATATCATTTAGTAGTTGTATGCGAAAATACGTATATGGAAAAAAACAGGATGCACGATACGAAATTCCAATTTTGAACATCGGAGTAACCCTCCAGGGCTAGCATATCTTGCCGCATATCTTGTGACGTCGCTCTTCACACGACTCAGCATCCCCTATCTTGCTCTCACGGTATTGAAAGGAAAGTAACACATAGCATTTGTCGCTCGACAAAGAGTCGTATATTAAAGTAAAGGGGGGGGTTAGGTTAGGGTTACAATATCGGACCCTTTGCACGTCTGGCAAGTTGCGAATTTAAAATAATGGTCGTTTGCGTGTAAGGTTACTTTGCGTTTCTGGCACAATTGCGTCTGAAAGGAAATTTCGCTCTAGGACCGTATTATATATAGAACTAACTCGTACCTATATGCAATAGCACTAAAACGTTGCTCACAAACTCCCTGCGGCCAAGCATGTAACGTTATGGAGGGTTTACGGCCATACAAATAAATAAATGATCTGCCACATCATGCGGGGAATAAAGAGGAGCCCTCGCTGTAATGCCCCGTCGTCACGGTCACGGTTACCAAGGGGTTGTCATGCGAACCACTCGGAATGACGTGTGTCACGATTCGGTGTAAGTAATGTTTGATTTTCTTTTTATCGAACTGTTTGGTGTCTTATGGATCGGTGAAGCCTGCTTTTGGCAAAATAAAATACTATTTGGTAAATAAAATAATACTACCATCTGGTTTTCTCTTTAGATTTTCGCAACAGCTGCCTGAGGCTGTACTTTATTGGTTGTTTGCGTAAAATACGGCAGCCCAAACGTTACGTAGTACATGCCACTTACTAGTGCATTATTTTTCGTTTGGCACCACACAACACATTTACTAGTTCAAACAAATATATGACTATATTTCCTGTACTTAACACAAAACGAGCGTTCGTTGCCAGTGAGACAGTGCACACGCTTTGGTCGTGCCACGATGGATTTTACCCAAACAACCATTAAAACACAAAAAAAGAAGTAAACGTTTTTAATAAAATATTTTTATCGTTTCTGTTTTGTTCTGTTCGAGTCTTGCTTACATTGTAGTGGATGGATCACATTACATTTTTTTTCATTCGTAATTTCCTTACCTTTATCACAGCCTTTGTGTCAATAATTATAAAGTTAAATGTGAAGTCCAAAAGTTTGTTACTACCTAAAGTTTGTCTGGAGGACTCGCTATTTAGCGATCAGACCACCTGCCTGTTATATGATGTGTACAATATAGAGGATATGTATTGTATTGTATAGTGTAATTATAAATGCCGCTATGCAAAATGTAGTCCGCATTTACACCAGTGAAATAGAAGATTTAAAGGAAAAATGAATTGCTTATTCCGAGGGTTTCAAAGAAACCGTTACACGCCAATAATCCATGTAACCCTTCGACTATCGCTGGGTCTTCCTTTAGTAAGCCATTCCACGAGATTCGCTCAAAGGCTGCACCCGAACGAATTTCTATGCAAAGGCCGGGTCGGGACGATGGGGCAGTGCGAATATGCAGAGGCTATTTCAGTTAAAGGTCAGAATTATATAAGGGTTCACTTTACCTAAAGGTGTGTCATAATTTGGGCGGTCATATATTATCATTGAGGGTTTTTTTTTAATAGTGTACCTGCATGAACTTTGTTTTTCAAATATTTTTTTGTCTCATCTCATCTCATCGGCCTGCTATTCGGAATCGTCTAGTACTTACAATCGAAACTCGATCGAATCGAAATCGAAAAAAAAATTCTCAAATTTCCAATCCGGATCATTATGTTTTTATTATTATTTAATTTTATGAACGTGACGGATGATTTCTGTAGATGGCTTATTTATTATCAATTGTTTACTATTGATAGTATTGATTGACAATATAAGGATTTTCCAATACTTTCTGTTGGCTGGGACCCCGGGGTGAATGCACCGGTATTAGATTATGGTATAAATAATAACTTAATGTTAAAAAACGTAGAATTTTCTATCTGTGCCAGAAGAAAACTCTTCAATATCAAAAATCTAAATCTCTTTACCAACCCCCTCCCAAATTAATATTTCAAATTCATTCATAATTCCAAATTAAACCAAGAATCAGATTTGGGATTGAAATATTTCAACTCACCCTTATTAATAATAATTAGAGCAATGAGCGTGTATATTTAAAAAGGTGTTCGAGCGAGCCCGCCATCCATCTTGGGGATTACGAGGCGGAATTTTACCGCTATCTTTCTATATGATATTTATACGTGTAAGTTCTAAAAGGGGATTTTTTTTTGCTTCTCCGTAGTTGGATACAAGGTGTCCTAGAACCTTCTGTGGATACCCAACTGAGTTACGTCGTGTGCGGGTTATATGTGCTGTCTATAGCTGTTTTTGTCTGATGAAGCCGTAGAAACGCATATTATGTATACATACATACAAATTATAAAACAGGAATAGACTGCAGACGCCGGGAAAGAAGGGTTTGCCGGGTGAGTAGATAGATATAGACGGCCGGCGGTAGGGAGGATGGATACTGATACGAAGCCGGCTAGCCCTTTTCACGGCTAGGCAACCATGTATAGTGCTTTTCTCAAACATACGCAACGAAATAAAAAAAATACACCACTCGAAAACAACATAATTTAGCTGTTTAGCCCGTTCATGCACACAGACACCATGATAAAAAAAAAAAAACTTTCCGGCCTAGGTCTTCAATTTTGTATGAAATTCCTTTACAGTTCTCACGAATTGTTCCGCCCGAAACGTGACACTGCGAAGCCTGTTTTAACGCACGTTTTGATGATATTTCATTGCATGTTTGAAAAACATATATTCCATATACGAATAATTAAGCAATTTATAATAGAATAGATAGGTAGATAGATAATAATTAGAGCAATGAATGTGTATATTTAAAGAGGTGTTCGGGCGGTCCCACCATCAATCTTGAGGATTACGCGGCGGAATTTTATCGCTGTCTATCCGTGTCGGCGCTTCGCTCTCATGTAATATGATACTTTTCATACTTTAGATACGTATTATAAAGTGAAAGTACCCGCAAATTCATCAGCGTAATTCAACATTTTTGTTCACCGTAATCGGTTAAAAAGTATTTAATAAACGTCTGAGTAATTCCACGACAGAGAGTAACGCACATTACCATAATTGAGGGCTCTTTTTATTTACGAGTTTTATGACGCTATCAATATCTAGGATGAAAAATAACACATCTTTGGATGTCAAAGTATTCCTACGCCAAAAATGAAATACGTTAAAATCTACCTTGCCATTTTTATTCTGACCAATAGATGGCATTATAACATACTAGCTGTGCCCCGCGGTGTTACCCGCTCATCCCACTAAATTTATTCGGGATGAAAAGTATCCTATGTCCTTTCCCGGGTCTCAAACTATCTCCATACCAAATTTCATCAAAGTCGGTTCAGCGGTTTAAGCGTGAAGAGGTAACAGACAGACAGACAGACAGACACACTTTCGCATTTATAATATTAGTATGGATGTATAAGAAGAAACAAAAGGAATTGTACATCGCGCTGTTAAGACTTTTCTCGCAATCATGAGCCTTCACAAGAGAAAACTGCTTTTCAACACACTTTTAAAGTTTCATATTTGAAGATGTGTGTTACTCATTAACTGACCGGATCGGATTGGATTAAACGTGAAACAGAAAGATAAAAGCGAAGCCACAGGTAGATGTTAGTTAGCAAATATTGTAAGGACCCGTCTCAACCTATGCAGATATGCACTACAGTGCACACTGCACATGACTGTTAGAGATTGCCTTGTCAGCCCAAGTTGCTTTGAAGCGAATTTTAATTTGTGAGCTTTATTCATACTAAGGTAATAGCTAAGAACCCACTATACCATTGGCATACATGCAAATATACAGTATAACTAATCTCATTTTTCAACTGTGGTTATAAACAGAACACCAGGCCACTTTTCACTAGTCCGAAATGGCCCACTCTGTGTACTTATTCTTCTATTAGTGTATCGTATTTTTCGTTCTGCCGCTCTATCTTTCAAAGCTGAAAGGGGAATGATCATAGTTAAAAATAATGATTATTTATATAAACAAGCTTCAAAGCTACACGAAGTTATCGCTTCAAGGTTACAAAGTTCATATACGTGTCTGGCAAACTTAAGGGGTTTTCATAATTCATTTAAATAATAACACGATGAGCAAGCATAATAAATTCCATTAGCTATTCCGCTGAGCGCGAGGTTCGCTGAGAAATAATGTCTCGGTTCTCCATTTCGGGTATAGTCGGACTGGTGAAAAGTGGCAGTATTTCGTTTATAAAAAAGTGGTTGGTTATAGTACTGTGTATCGCATATGCCAATGGCATAGTGAGTTCTTAGTTATTACTTGTTTACCTATATTGATTAAAAGTCAAATCACGGCCTATGATACTAAATGCCTAATTAGGTATCTTTAAATGTCCTGGGTAGCTTGCTCTTCGGATCGGAATAGTTTACTTTAATAAACTACTAGTCAGAACTACATTTGACCAACTAATTCTGTCCATCCTTAATTTCTTCACCGATTGTCTAATTATCAGTATTTTCGAACTATCCCTAGAATTTTCGTGAATAATCGATTAATCAAATCATCCTATGAACAAGTGGATATCTCAGTGCCTGGCTCCGCGTTTCACCTTTGTTGGGATCAAATCGGCGGGTCTTTGTAGAAAATTGTATCGACACACACGTTTTGGTCTGTTGTGTCGGCTCGCCTCATAATCTATTGTATCGCAAAACAATTACCTAATAATGCAGTTCTTAGATGGGATTTGCGTAGATCGAGAAACTGCTGTAGTATTTTTCAGGGATTGAACTAGGAAAGCTGAAGCCACGCCTGCCCGTAGAGACTATAACACAGGTTGTCGCCCGCGGCCGCGACGTTGGGTCCAATCGTCCGTATTCGTTAGTAATCCTTTTTGTAGCGAAACCGAATCCGAATAGATAGGCACTTTTCGTCGTAATCGAAATTCAAATATTTATCAAATGTTTTTCAAATGTTTATTCAAATATTTGGCCCTTTTATTTTTACTAGATTTCACCTGCCTGCATAGTGTACATTTTTCAGAATGAACTTGACCGATGTTATTGTCTATCCTATAATTTCTTCTCTACGCAAAATTCATAATGATCGATGACGTTGCTAACCAACTCGCGAAGTTAGAAAAGAGATTTCAAAAACACGTACAGTAAAGGAAACTGAAATGCTCTGTTACGGACAGGTCCGTATACCCATGAAGACTGTGTTACCGGGATGATTACCATGGAGAGTAAATAAAAACATTGAAGGAATTTTCAAGATGCGAAGTGTATTTCAGTGCGTGTGGGCGTGCGGCGGGCTGGAGGCGAATGAGTGCCGGTCCAGGCTGAGCGGCCATTTTATATCCTTTCTCAGCTTGGGCCGGAGGAGGGGATAGGTGACTTGTTACCAGGGGGTGAAGGGGTTACCTCAGGAAAGGAAGGAATCGTGTGTTATTGTGGGATTTGTATGTGTATACCATGAGCATCTCCGTTTATTTTATTAAAAACATTAAATAATTACACAACAATCAGAAACAAAACACATAAAATCGTAAGTACTAAAACATAAACAAAACATAAACAAATGAAACTATTTCTCTTCAACAAAACAATACAAGTTAGCTGATATCAACTTACATAAGGGGAAATCTTTATTTACTTTCTGAGACGGCTTTATTTACTTATAACGTAACAACTTACAATCGATAACTTATACTAAACACGAAATAAAAAGGAACTCAAATGAAAACAACTGATTGACGCTTAACCTAACTAATTCTATTTATAAAACAAATATAATAACGACTCGAAATATTTAATACCTAAAAGACAAAACAATGAACAAAACAAATTGATAACATACCTACATAACTCAACTTCTTATTTATTGATAACGAAAGAATATAGATTGACGCCTACCTATATACATGACTATGAAATCTTATGTACTACCTAGCTATTATATACAATTCTCCCCCTCGTGCGCAAGCACCACGTAGTTTACACGCTGTCTAACACGATGAGGCGAGAGGCTGGACGACGCATGAGACCCGAAGCTGTTCGAATTTCTGTTACTCTGACTCGGCCATCAGGTCCGGGAAAAACAGATGTTATCTGGCCTCTGGGCCACGTGCCCCTGGGCATGGTCTGGTCCACGATGAGCACGATGTCGCCGACTTTGACTGGCTGCTCGTTCGGCGTGTTTCCTCGACGTACTTGTAACTGTGGTTTGTATTCTCGAATCCATTTGCTCCAGAACTCGTCAGCCATGGCTTGGGCTGCCTTCCAGCTGTTCATGGTCATCTTGACGTCTGTGAAACTCCCGAATGGTGACATGCCACATGACCGCCCAATTAAGAAGTGGTTGGGGGTCAGGGATTCTGAGTTGAGGTCAGGGTTGACCGGTGTCAAAGGTCGGGAGTTCACGAGGTGCTCTGCTTCGAGTAGTAAGGTGTGGAGCACCTCTTCGGACGGGAACTTTTCTTTGAGTGTAGTTCGAAGCGCTGTTTTGACCGAGCGGACCATTCGCTCCCAGGCGCCCCCCATGCTCGGAGCTCCAGGTGGGATCTTCTTCCAGGTTATGGATTTGGTGCTGGCGAAGGTGGTCATCTCGTTGTCGTTGTCTCGCAGCGCCTCTTCGATCTCGCGCTGGCCGCCCCTGAAGTTTGTAGCATTATCAGAGTAGATCACAGTAGGCGCGCCTCTTCTTGCCATTAATCGTCGTAATGTGAGTATCATGGAGGAGGCCGATAGTGAGGTGGCCACCTCCAGATGTATGGCACGGGTGGTGAGGCACGTGTAGAGTGCGCCCCACCTTTTCTCATGACGTCGCCCTACTGTGATTATCATGGGCCCGAAGTAGTCGACTGCTATTGCTGTGAACGGTGGCTGCCTTTCCATGAGCCTTTCAGGTGGTAAGTCGCCCAAGGGGATTTTGTGAGGTATCCCCCTGTAAGTGCGGCACCACTGGCATCTATTGCATATGTATCGAAGGCAGCCGCGCAGTCCCACTATGTAGTAGCGTTGTTGTAGCTCGTTCAATACCGTTTCTTGGTTAGCGTGACCGAAAGTACTGTGTGTGTGTAGTACGATCAGTTTTGTAAGCTGCTCTTTCGCATGGAGGACCGGTATTCGCCGTGTTCGATCTTGAGTCAGTCTGCTGTCGAGGTAGAGTACGCCCTGCCGCACGCCCACAGCTACCCTCTTCAAGGGTGAGTTCTTCGGTAGTGGTCGTCCAGCCTCTATATTCGCGATCTCTTCGTAGAACGAAACTCGTTGGCTTCTTCTTACTAGCAGTAACTCGGCGGTTTCTATATGGTCGGTTCTCATTGATGTTTGCGTCGAACTGTGGAGCAGCTTGGCTTTAAATTTCTCAGCGGCGAGCAGTACGGCGGCGGCGCTACGTAATAGCCTAATATAACGCGAGAATTTATCCACCGGCGGTAAGTAATCGTCGACTATTTTCGATCGCGCGTGTAATACGGGTTTTACGGCCCGCTCCTCCCCAGTTGGGGTTGACGGCGCCGACACTGGCTTCTCTTTGGGCCATGTGTCGGGGTCGTTTCTAATAAATTCTGGACCGAAAAACCATCTATGTGTTGCGTTGAAATTAGACGGCATGCCCTTGGTCGCGTCGTCGGCGACGTTCATGGCGGAGGGCACCCACCGCCAGTCTACTGGCGCGGTTAAGCTTTCTATTTCGGCCAACCTATGCGCGACGAAAGCCTTGAATGAGCGAGGATCCGATTTTATCCATGCTAACACAGTTCTACTGTCTGTCCAATAATGACACTTTTTTATTTTGTAATCGGTTTCTCGCTTAATCGTCTCGGCCAATCTACTGCCTAATACCGCGGCCTGGAGTTCTAAGCGTGGGATGGAAATCGGTTTCAGAGGCGCGACCCTAGCCTTTCCCGCGACCAATCTAGACGTCCTAACCCCGTTCGTATCCGTGTTCACGAAATAAATTGCCGTCGCGTATATCTTTTCGCTCGCGTCGCAAAATACGTGTAATTCTGTTTCGCCCGAGGGCGCGGGTACGTATCGAGTTATTTCTAATTCTCTCATTGTTTCTAGATTTTTTATAAAGGCTAGCCACGTCTGATGGTGTTCCTGTGTTATGGGGTCGTCCCATTGAATGCCGCTACGCCAGATGTCCTGGATAAGCGCCTTTCCTACCACCGTTATTGTCGAAATTAGACCCAAAGGGTCATAAGCGGACATGACTGCGCTGGTAACTTGCTTGCCGTTTGGTGGGGATAGCCCCGCCCTCCTTAATGTCTGACGGCGTGTTCCTAAGGTTGACGTTGAAACCTAGGGTATCGCGTTTATGATTCCAAATCATTCCTAATGTTCTTTCCGACTCGCTTTTCCCTATGGTTGTTTGGTCAGTAGTTCGTCTGTCTGTTACGTCGCTTATGACCTCTGGAACGTTGGACGCCCACCCACGTAACTCGAAGGAGGCTGCCCGATGTACCTTGTACATCGCGTTTATCACGCTCTTGGCCTCCCCCTCGTCGTCGAATGCGCCTAAATAATCGTCCATGTAGAAATTCCTAACGGTTGCCCTAGCGACTTCCGGGTGCTCGCTGGCATGATCGTCTGCGTTCTTATTTTTTACGAATATAGCCGTGGTTGGTGAGGACGCCGCTCCGAAGATTAAACGATTCATTCTATATTCGATTGGTGGACCCGTACGGCTCTCTCCTCTCCATAAGAACCTCAGACTATCAAGATCAGCGTCGATGATTTTGACTTGGAGGAACATTTCCTTTATATCGGCGACTACTGCGATTTTTCCCTCCCTAAACCGAATCATAACGCCGAATAAAGACTGTAGGAGGTCCGGACCCGCTAACAACGCGTCGTTTAAGCTCTTATTTTCAGACTTCGCGGCCGCATCGAACACTAATCGAATTTTACCCTTCTGCGGATGAACGACGGCGAAATGAGGTAAGTACCATGTCCGTTTGGACGCGGGAGGGGCGGCGGCCCTCTCAGCATATCCCGCCTCTATCAAGTTATTTACCTGCTTACTATATTCTTTGCCGCGTGTCGGTGCTAAGCTCTCTTTTTTATGTTCTAAATTTCGTTTATCGTTGTGTAACAATTTATGATGAGACGCTTCGCACTCGTTCACGCCGCAAGGTACGTACTTGCACTTAAAAAATCGCCTATGGTCATTCGACAGACACCTAAAACACAACCTGAAGCGCTTGGCCGTTTCCCATCTCTCCTCTGTATCTAATTTGACAAAATCCGCGCAATCGGGAGGAGAGTGATTGCCTTCGCAAATTGTACACTTTTTCTCTCTCTCTCTCGATTTCGCTGCCGGTTCGGAAGTCGGTGGGGGAGGCCTCGCTTTAGGTTGCCCTTTTTGTGTTTTTACGCGGTTTGATGCTACATTTTTCGACGTTTTTTTTAAACTCGCGACCGTATACGACTGAGGGGAATCATCTTCAGACTCTGTACTAGCCGAACTCTCCGAATATGTTCTGTGACGTGTTAAGTTTACTCTTGGCTTAGGTTTAAAGCGGCGCTCTTCTCGATTGTTTTCTGCCGAAAACATCGAGCCGCACTGATCTCCCATTATATTCAAAAATTTGGCTAGCAAAATGAGATCAGGCGGTCCGCTGTGCGTGGCTTTAAACTCGTACCATTTGTATTTCAATATTGTACTGAATTTTTCTACTATACGACTGACGAGTTCCGGCGCATACAAGTACTGAACCTGATTCAACGTTTTGATTGTGGCTACGATATTTGATATTTTGTTCGCGAATGTCACGATATTTCGCCCGTCGTCTGTTAATCGTGGCATTCGTTTTATGTTATCTATCTCGGAGAGAATAATCAATTCCGGCCTACCGTAACGACGCTCTAGTGTATCTATTATTTCGAAAGGATCGGCGGCCGTGTATAACAACGTTCTAACTGCTTCGCGGGCCGCGCCTCTGACCGCTTTTCTCAACCGCGCTACGTTCTGTACGTCTGAAAACATGCTCTCGGTGTCGCTGAAAACCGCCCTAAAAGCCATCCACTCCGCTATCGTCCCGTCGAAGTGCGGGAGGTCGTGAATAAATTTAGGAGGGCCCGCCCTATTGTTACCGTTTGAGTTTACCGCTTGAACAATCGCGTTCGCTAGCATTTGGACGTCCGAATCCTTTTTTTCCGCGTTCGGTGGAGAAATTGGTTTTGCCGTATTATCGATTTCCGCGACCCCGCCTACGTTTCTACTTGCGTTACCCGGCCTGGACAAACGCTGTTCGGACAGCCATTTTTCGATATGCAAAGACCCCTCAACTCGGGGCGGTCCCGCCGCGTCGCTGGAGTTCGCCAGATCACTTATTCTGGCGATCTCCAGCCGACTTCGCGCCGCGGCGGCGGCCGCCTGAGCCCTTGCTAATTCGGCATTATGTGCCTCTAACTCGGCCATCAAAACTATGACGCTATTGGCCGGCGTCGCGTTAACTACGGTGCCCGCATCACTATTGCGCAACGTGACGTCATTCGCGTCCTCAAAACGATTTTCTACATTTACCGCGTTTTCTACACCCGCTGTGACTCTACTCTCGCTACCGCCGGACTGCTCTGTATCGCCTGTAGCCTTGCTCCACGTGTTCGTCTCGCCCGAGGTGGTACCGCCAGACTCCGGTGTCTGGTCGGCCCGCGACTTCGACCGTGTGTTGCGTGGTTCCGACATTTCTTCTTGCTTTGCGCACGAGGGTCCCTAGCTAATCAAATCAAATTTAACACTCCCTATTCGAAATTCACTCCCTAACATTCACTTCCTAACACTAACAGCCTGAACGAACTTCTACCGCGGTGATGCCGTTCAGGAATGGAATGCGGGGAGAGGGAGGGGAGGACAGCCCCCGGCAGAGGATACAATAGCTTAGGGTTGCTAATAACACGGTAGGAACGACCGTGCCAAACTCTTGACCAACCTGTGGCCCCCTTCGCTAATGCACCGTACCGACGCGACTAAGCAATACACTCGCGAGAGTGGACAGATTCGCTCAATTTCTGCCAGCTTACCGCATGTGCTTCTTGACAGTCATTTAACACCGCTAGGTGACTGGCACACACGTTTTAACGAGCCAGTGGTCGGGCAAAGCTAGACCCTGTGACTGACCACGACTCGCACGTACTTGTTTCTTGTTTCTTTCTTGAATCAAGTATACTGGGCTGCGGTTAAAACCACTTGCCGAGAACTCGCGCGTACTTGTTTCTTTCTTGCTGTATCTTCTTTCTTGAATCAAGTATACTGGGCTGCGGTTAAAACCACTGCCGAGAACTCGCGCGTACTTGTTTCTTTCTTGCTGTATTTTCTTTCTTGATGTGTTCTTCAAATAGTTCTTCCAATATCCGGTTGCTCGAAGGACCACTGTTACGGACAGGTCCGTATACCCATGAAGACTGTGTTACCGGGATGATTACCATGGAGAGTAAATAAAAACATTGAAGGAATTTTCAAGATGCGAAGTGTGTTTCAGTGCGTGTGGGCGTGCGGCGGGCTGGAGGCGAATGAGTGCCGGTCTTTTTTTTTTTTTTTTTTTGTTTGCTTGCGGGTCCAACGGACCCTTTGCACTGCTGGTTTCTGACATGCATTCCCGTTTGGGACTACACCGAATCTAAACTAAACTAAACTTAACTAACTAAAACTAGAAGATTTAAGCAAAATCTTGGGTGATTTAAATGGCACTACTTGACCTTGAAGTTAATGATTGCTAATAAAATTAAAATTTAAAATTATCGCGGTTTCCTAACTTGCTCCCAGTGGGGGCGTGTGGAGTAGAAAGCTGCCCTTGTTGTGTGGAATGATGGGCCAGCTGCGAGTTTGTTGCTTGTTTTGTTCTTCAATTTCCATCTGCTGTGATTACGATGAGAGATTTTAGATCGTTTTCTTAAAATGGGGTTATTGTTCACTGCAATAACTACAGGGTCTGAATTTGTGCTTTCAGAAGCGATTTGCTCTATAGTTTGAATATCGTCGAGGCGACCGTCGTCATTTAGTGTGCATTCTCTTATTTTGCTAATAAACTTGCAGAATTCTTCATATTGGCTGTTCTTTTTGTTAGAGCTTGGTGAGCCATCGGAGTCACTGTCCTCGTCGTCGTCAGTCCAGTATTTTGTCCTTGTGAGGTTAGTTGGTGGGAAATCTATGAGGGCTTTGGTAAGCTTGTCTGGTTTGTCCGTCAGTATGTTCTTAGGGCGCCTAAGGTGTTTGGGGACTGCGGGGTCAGGGGTGTAGTTACATGCTTGCTGAATGAGCGGGTTTGGGTTAGAATTTGCTTTATCATAGTATTTTTCCGCACATTTGCGAAACCATTGCTGAATGGACTCTATTTGGAGATCCCGGTGGATGGTGGAGTTCCTAAGATACCATGGGGAACCTGTGGCGCTCCTGAGGAATTTGTTCTGTAGAGTTTGAAGGGAGTTTAGGCTGCTTGGGGCGGCGTGTGCGAAAGCAATGCTGGCGTATGAGAATACGGGCCTAATACAGGTTTTGTATATGGTTAGTTTATTGCTGACTGACAGGTTACTTTTTTTGTTTAAGAGAAAATGGAGACGGCCAAGATAGAAGGCCGAGCGGTTTCGGACCTTTTTTATATGTGCGGCAAAGCTAAGTCGTCTGTCAAGTAATACACCTAGATATTTAGTCATGTTTGTCCAAGGGATGGGCTTGTTGAAAAGTTGAGGTTGTTTAAAGGAACGAGTGAAGGCTGAGTATTTGGGGTTCCTGGAGAAAAGAACAGCTGCGCTTTTTTCCGGATTTACTTCAACTCTCCATTTAAGACACCAGTCGCCCAGCTGGTCGAGCGCTAATTGGAGACGGGATGATAGGATGCGTTTTTTGCGGTGCGAGACGTATAGGGCTGTGTCGTCAGCAAATAATGCGTAATTGACGCCATCTACTTTTGGGATGTCGTTTACAAATAAGAGGTAAAGAGTGGGCGCCAGGACTGAGCCCTGGGGGACTCCGGCTTTAACGGGGTGACGGGAGGAAAGTGAGCCCTCCACTCGGTATCTAAAGCTTCGACAGGTAAGGTAGTCACGGATGATGGCTACTAAACGGTCTGGCATGTTGATGTTATATAGCTTGAATAGCAAGCCATTATGCCAGACCCTGTCGAAAGCTTTAGCTACGTCGAGGAAGGCTGCTCCCGTTGGACAGGGCTTTCTACCCCTTCCTACCAGTCCTTGGAGGACATGTTCAGTTATTCTGTGAACCTGGTGTGTACTAGAATGATCAGCAGTGCCGGTCCAGGCTGAGCGGCCATTTTATATCCTTTCTCAGCTTGGGCCGGAGGAGGGGATAGGTGACTTGTTACCAGGGGGTGAAGGGGTTACGGAAGGGAAGGAATCGTGTGTTATTGTGGGATTTGTATGTGTATACCATGAGCATCTCCGTTTATTTTATTAAAAACATTAAATAATTACACAACAATCAGAAACAAAACACATAAAATCGTAAGTACTAAAACATAAACAAAACATAAACAAATGAAACTATTTCTCTTCAACAAAACAATACAAGTTAGCTGATATCAACTTACATAAGGGGAAATCTTTATTTACTTTCTGAGACGGCTTTATTTACTTATAACGTAACAACTTACAATCGATAACTTATACTAAACACGAAATAAAAAGGAACTCAAATGAAAACAACTGATTGACGCTTAACCTAACTAATTCTATTTATAAAACAAATATAATAACGACTCGAAATATTTAATACCTAAAAGACAAAACAATGAACAAAACAAATTGATAACATACCTACATAACTCAACTTCTTATTTATTGATAACGAAAGAATATAGATTGACGCCTACCTATATACATGACTATGAAATCTTATGTACTACCTAGCTATTATATACATGCTCTTTGACCTATATTGTAGTAGTGACAAGAGCGAAAGAAGTACGTGTTTCAATTTCCTTGACTACATACATAAGTAACCACAAATTGTAGCAAGAATTTGTGTTTAACGCGTAAACACAATTTCTTGCTTTAAATTAAATCAAATAAGGAATACAGCATGTGTAGATATCCTTCAGATCAATAGGGATAGTTTTGACAATATTTTTTGTCACGAGGGACGTCGGATCCAAAGCTAGTAGTTTCCCTAATATATAAGATAATTTGAGTTATTTAGGGAACGCGGGCCAGGTTGAAGATCTGCGGTGGACACGGGCGGGTGACAGGGGCCGAAAGGTAATAATATCCGAGGTCGCCATTATACAAATTATACATCTAGAACTTGACCTAACGTTTGCACTGCACGGTTCGTCACCAAACTGCGAAATACACCTTTTGATGAATATTTCGGGTCATTAACAAATGCTCCTTATCCGTTCATAAATGCTAATTGTTGTAGACATTTTTCTCTATGATCAAACATGTTTCTTACCGTATTATCAATGTTACAAGTTAGAACAGGGCTATTGCGATTTATTGGTATATATTTAAAACCTACGGTTTGAATTTTTCATTGATAATTTTTGTGTCAGATACTACTCGAAATTGACAAAATTAACGCAGAAATTTGATTTTTTCTACTTATTTTCGACTGCACGCAATGAAAGCATGAAATAGCTATGTTACTATCTATAATATAACGCAGGAAACAACACTATTCACTTTAATAAGTTGGTGGAAATTATCAGTATGTTGATGTAGTTGTCTCAATGTAGGAAGCTAGTCCTCTAACAAATTGGATTGTAGAGGTATGTAATTTAATTTTAATGAAATAAAGTGCAAATATATATCTAACGTTTATTTTTGTAGGTAAATATACCTAACATCTGTGCTATTACTTTATAAAATGAAATGAAACTGATAATAATCACCTTTTTAAAACAAAACCCACAGCGAAAGTTTACGTCACCAAAAGGTTCTTTCAGAGAAAGACAGCACAAAAATACTATAGGTAAGTAAAAAAACGAAATCACGCTAGATGTAGGTTATTCACGATATTCACGATAGGTGTTATTATATTAGTAATAATATCTCGATTTTTCCAGAATCCCTTGAATGAATAAGAACAACTAGAAAGTATGCCCTTAAAAAAAGCAAAATCGGTCCAGCCAACTTCGAGTAATCGGCGAAGACAGGGTAAGTGACCCTTATTGTTAGTCCTTCTTATTATTAATCATGACACATTGTATTGCAGTTCGAGGCCAAAGTATAAAATATGTATTTGGGTCGTTCTCAAAAAATCTGCACCGCTGCGTTAATTTTGCATTTTTTTTTAAAGTTGCGATTTCTTCTTTTATTTTTCATAGGATCGCTAGAAATATATTCAGACAATTGATATCACGTCGAGGGAAGTAGTTAAATTGAATATCTTAGAAGATATAGGTGTTTGAAATTTTAGGTCGACAGGTGAAAGACATCGATGTCAGGTAAACGACATTTGTTACCAAGTTATCGACAATTGGGTGCAGGTTTGCGACAAATATTTTCCAACTTCACTGAATTTGTTAGCAGGTTAACGACGACGGTTGCAGGTAAGTGACATTTTAAATAAAATCTACGTTGAACTGTCAAATAGTGCTTATTTGATTGTTTTTGTTTTTCTTTTTTCCTTATGTTAGTAATTTGCATAAAAAAACAAGCATGTACTTCTCATATCATAGGACATTTCTCAGGAGGTTTTTTGAAGCCTGTACTATCCAGAAAGGTCATAACCGATAAAAAGATGCAAAACTCAAGCATACCCACGTAATTTTATAAATGTGTTATGAAGGTTCAACAGCGAATCATTTAAATAACGTTTCTGCATCCTGATGCTGCTTCTTTTGACATATTCTTTCCTACCCGCTGAGTAACTTATTGCTGTTTTCGTCATCTTCGAGGAATTCCTTCACATCTGATAACCAGAAAGCCTTCGGCTGCGTTAGGTGGGATAAGTTATGGGAGGTATTGTCTGAAGCTGCCAGCACATCTGGTAACACTTTATAAAGCCTTTACGAGTCTGAATACAGAATGGTGTCAGTAGGAGATGTCACATACAAGAACTTTAAGTTCCGGACAGGGATGCATATGCATATCATGCATAATATCCCCAATACTATTTAACAGATATGGAGCCCTTGAAGGTACGTGGTAGACATCGCCTATTTTGCATCACCCGAAGCAGAAGTGGCCCAACTTTTGGAATGACTCAAAACAACGAGTCTCAAAATGGGTCTCGATATTAATAAATATAAGACCGAGCTGATGATAGTCGACCATTACTAGTCGACAAAGTACTAACCTGCTTCAAGAGTTTGAAACTGTTGATCAGTTCCAGTACCTTGGCTGCATTGTCACAAATAGAGGCACATGGAAACCAGAGATTCGTAGGCGAATCGGAATGGCCAAAACAGCGATGACCCAACGCGGCAAAATATCGAAAGATAGACACATCCCCAACCGAACTAACATGCACCTCGTCTGTGCCCTTGTCTTTTCCATATCTCTTTATGGGGCAGAGACCTGGACGCTTAAAGCCACTGACAGGCAGAGGATTCATGCTTCAAAATCTGGTGCGGGCGCCGCCTGCTAAGGATTCCTAAGACAGCTTGAAAGTGAAATGGAATACTCAAACTAAGCTACTTCGGAAATTTATATGTTATTATAACAACGAAACATGAGTTGAGACACGGCGAGTGACCGATAAAACCTGGTTTTTAAATAATTTTGTATAAGTGTTTAAATAATTGTCGTTCACCTGCCGTATGTGTCGTTCACCTGTTTTTATATAGACAAGTGAACGACATACAGGTGATGGACAAAATGACAGTTATGTCATCAAAACAAATAAAGTATTTCGTTGATGAACTGCATATTTATACACATAAAAGTAGATCATACTTTACGCGTTATAAATTAAAATGAATGCAATAGTACACACGTCAACCAAAATATGGAAGGCAGAATATAGACTACATACCCATTACAAACTCCCGCTCGCGTAAGAGTATGTATCATATTTTTTTAGTGCAGCACACTGACAACGTATCACTCGGAACAGTGTTAGGTGGCAACTGAAGGTCTCGATTTATGCGGGGTTAGGCAGGGGAAACGAAATAGTAGTCACACAATTGTAATGTTTGTCTCATGACAAGTGAACGACAAAAAATGGCGTGGACAAACTTAAATTGCAAATAATTCCCAAAATAAGCATAGTATTATTATTCGATATGGTAGTATTCAATCTTCATCATATATGTAAATAAAATGGAGTACTGAACTTAAGCTAAGTCGGTAATGTATGTTTTTATTACAACGAAACATGAGTACCTCGCGTTGGGACACGGCAAGTGACCGACAAAACCTAGTTTTAAATCGTTTTTTTGTCTATTAATATACTTTACTTTTAATTGAAAGCATTTGGCCTCTATGTAAAAAGTGTCTTTAGATATGTGATGATAATTGAATATTTAAAATAATGCGGTGTAAAAAACTTCTTCTAAGACAGACCTGTTGACAGGTGGCGGTGCAAATATTTTGAGAACGACCCATTTACGTTTATCTTCTTCGAATGTTATTCCTTTCGAGTGAACGGCTGAACGAGTCGCTCTAACGTCAAAGAGATATTTTCTTCATGAAATCCAAAGCAGATTTTCCATAGGGAGCGTTATAAAGTGAATGTATCGGACTTTGAATAAGTAAGTTTGGTCAAACCCGATAAAATTATTAAGAAAATGTATAAGCTTTTCTTTGACCGTTTTGTTCGGTGTTAGTATTTTATCCTTTAATATGTATTAAATCGTAAAAAAAAAAAGTTTTCCTCTTATCCATCTTATTTTAAATAAGTATATTCAGAAAATCTCTGCCGATACGTACGAGTACCCTGACATTCGATTTAGGTACATAATTAGTATAATCACAGAATAAAGACACTACAGAAGCCGCACTCTTTTGTTATTTGCCGCTTTTGCAAAAGCATTAGCCTACTCGTATCTGATTGGCCATTTTTAATGACGTACGACGCTGTTGGTTCTAGCTTCTTTGGGGCGTGTCATACTGCTAGGGTTGCCTACATTAGCAAAAGGTAAACTACTTCTCTGTGTTTGTAATTATTCATACCAAGCTTTATTTTATTATTGGTTTTACACCCGTTTACATAACATTTCATTTTTATGCACACTTGACATCAATGATTGATTCAATCGACGACGATCAATGACAATATGGTTTATAATTGTATACCTACATAGAAATAAGCCCGTTTCTAGCGGCCCTTTATAAATGTTTTGGGATTATTATATTTTGTTTGTTCGATATTTTCTGAAGTTGCGCGAATTTTGAAAATCCAATTTCATAATCTGACTCTGATGACCCAAAAGCCCCCCGATACCGAGTTTTAACCCCCTAGGACTAATATGAAATTAAAAAAAAGTCACCATTTTGTTTTTTTCCACGACTGTACTCGGGTGGGGGTCCCCTATGACATTCGTTCGAGCACCCCCTACCCATTTCCAGCCGTTTACGAGATACGGGACCCTTAAAAAAAAATCTCCATACAAATCTTGTTGATTCGATATTTTCCGACTTTGACTGAATTTTCGAACACCGATTTCAGATTCATATTTGTGAGCCCCAAATGCCCCCCGATACCGAGTTTCAGCCTCCTAGCACCAATTTGAAATTTTGAAAAAAAAAAGCCATTCGCCATTTTGAATTAATTTGGTTTGCTAATTTTCACATTCATAAGCGAAGTCGAACAAGACACGGCGCGCACCATGTGCGCTAAACGCAGCAATGCGGTCTAAATCTGTTTGTTCGTGTACCTACGTGATGTGGAGTTTGTTGACACGTCCACACGCACATTGCGTTTGTAGTAGTGTACTTATCGCAGCGCAGTTGTATGAAGCTTGGTCTCTGTTCCGTTTCTTTACTCATGTGGAACCAGTCCTGAGATCCAGTAGGCACTTCCATGATCCATCATCGTCAATTTTATTATACGGAGTCTAAATGTTCATTGTAGTGCCGCACATGTCTGCGTTGAACCAATCTTGAGATCCAGTCCCAATTTCCAGGGTCCATCATCAGGTCAATTTTATGATACAGCCACATTCTGGCTGTAAATGTTCAGTAAAGTGAGCAGAAAAACCACACTTGTCTACGTTGAACTAGTCCCGAGATCTAGTAGGTAAATGTTCCATCATCAGATCATGACTTAATGTCAATGGGAAAACCGTAGCAGTAACCGTATTCTCGTACTAATAAAAAATATCTATATTTACACTTTACGGAGATAATCGGCGAACTTACGTTCAAAACGATTCAATGTAGCGAACACTGCATCTCTTCCTTTTAATATGTAAATAATAAAAATGTAATCGATGCGTTGTCTTCACTTCGAACGTGCCGACCCTAGCCGAATATAGGCGGGACGATGGGCGGGCCGGGTCACAATTGTGACCCGAAATTAGAAGGTATAATTTTTGACACTTCAGCGGAGTGATACCCCCTTGACTGAACACAGAACTATCAAGTTTGTACTATGAACTATGTTACCATGGAATATATTTTGTAAGTATGTAATACTCCTTTTTTATATAAAGGTTTGGTGTCCCTTTTCTTCCTATACTTACTGTTTGGTAAGCGATAGCCCTTGTTTGATATTTTAGCAAAGGCAGCTTTCAGTTATTGATCTGTATACCTTGGTGAAATTCATCACAGCTGTCTCAGCTAACAGCTCTGCAGAGTGCCCTCTCAGATTACAATGTCCGGAGGTCGGATGAACTTTCCCTCTTGCGGGTGGACTTAGTGCTCGTTGCGTCATATAAAAGAGGCCCACAGCAGACCTGATGTTATCTATCCTTTTAAAATCAATGATGCTGTAAGGATTGCCACAGTAGTCCCAGTAGAAGACAATATTCAAAAAAGTCGCTTAACTATAAAAGCTTTTTTTTTACCAAGAGGAGGGAAGCTAAATACATGTAGTTTTAGAAAACATAAATTATTAGACATGCATCGGAACAAAAATGTCCACTTATATACATCGGAAGTTGTCATACCGCACGCACTCGAACCGTATTATCTCAAAACAGTAAAAACTTTGATTTGTTTACGGATGATTTTCACTACTATTTTGTTTAAAAGTGTCTTTAAGTTTTATAATGGAGATTCAAGGAGGTATGTTTTGTATTTTCTTAAAGGATACGTTTGATTTTTATGCTTTGTTTTATTGTTATAATTGTTTTACGCAACACGGCGGAATAACCTATGAAAATTTCGATCTCGGAAATATATCGAAGCTTTTACTTTAGAGACCCCGCGAACCCCCTGATGATTTATATGTCATTTTGAAGCAAAAAGTGTAAACTTTAATATTCTTATGACATATTTACCGAAGACTTCCGAAGGTCGTGGTGATAGTCATTTTACGTCATTATAGTTTTACGGTGAAAATACTTCATGTTTTGTTTATTTTGTTTTAGACCAAGAAATCAATTATTCTTTGTCACGTATGTTTGTATTTGAGCTGAATAGATGCTACCAAATATAATAAACCTAAAAAATATCGTCGACAAACCACAAAGTGGAGGTAGTGGTTCCACAAATGACGGAAACACGGCACGTGAATTCTTTGACAATCCTAGAATAACTGCGGAAATAACAGGACTAAACGAAGCTCTAGACACGCGGCAGCGTGTCCAGCCAAGTTCACCCCAGGAACTGGCGACCAGTAGCCGTGTGTTATATTACACGAACCGTTTGGTGCCACTTTTGACCCCTCAATAACTCCGAATCTATTTAACATAAAAAACTAAATAAATTAAACTAAATTTTATAAAAGTAACATAGTATTATTATCAAGCTATCAGGACGTACACTAACTTGCGTACTTACTTTAACGAAAATAGGTTAATGATTAGACAAATGTAATATATACTTGTATGTGAAAACTAGCAAAGTTAAGTCTTGATATTGAATTACACCCCAAATAAAATGTACTTGTATCTAAAAAAATTAGGGCAAACAACTTGGCACCCATATAGATCTCAATTCTTTTGTCGTCGAAGTCTACAACGTTGCACGCGATATTGAACTTGGTTCTCATTTAACATTTATGTTTTTGATGGGATTTAATATACAGATGTTCTGTAATATTAAAAGTTTTAGCTTCTGGTCATAGAATTAATACAAAAAAATAGAAGAATATGCTATAGAAACAGCGCAAGGCCTCTTCACGAAATCGAAACGAGTCAGAGGTGATAGAATATGCTCTTTTACCTATATGCGAGATGTCAGAAGAGGCTGCAGAAGCAAAAATTAAAGATGTGAAATACATTAGGCAACGTAACACAAGAAAACAATTTAGGGTGACGAGCAACATCGATTTACTGAATCGACTTCTATTAACATCCGATCCTTTCATCGCTGGCCTGCGAAGTTTGCCGCAAAAAAGAAAGGATCACTACCGAAAGACTGTGTATCTCTAACTTTAGAACAAACATAACGTAATAAAGCGTTTAGCACTATCTATCATATTTTTATTGCAACTTGTTTATTTTCGTCCGCTGTTGTATGAACGCGGGACCACTGTGGATTGTAATGATTTTAAGAAAAATAATTTTTAAGATGCATATTTTATTTTATTTCGTACGGGTATTTATGAAAAGGTATAATTTGTCAATAGACGCGTTCCTCACCAACTGGTCGGAGTCAGCGCCAGACAGGGACCTATGGGAATCAAAGAGAGGCCTTGGCCCAGCAGTAGGACACTCCTATAGGCTAGCTAAAAAAAAGCAATTGTAATAGAATTTAAAGTGTGACCTCATCACACCAAGGTATACGGGATAGTTAAATATCCGAAGATGGTTGTAAGCTATTATTTTATATAAACGTAAACCTTAGTTTACGGTGACGAAATTGCGGACATCTGTTCCTTAGCAAATATTATGTTTAAGAATCTAACCCCGTGGTTTTCGGTGCACGAATGATTTCAACCTACTCAACCTCCTCAACGGAAACTTATCAATGAAAAATTCAAACTGTAGGTTTCAAATATATACCAATAAATCGCAATAGCCCTGTTCTAACTTGTAACATTAATAATATGTTAAGAAACATGTTTGATCATAGAGAAAAATGTCTACAACAATCAGCATTTTTGAACGGATAAGGAGCCTTTGTTAATGACCCGAAATATTCATCAAAAGGTGTATTTCGCAGTTTGGTGACGAACCGTGCAGTGCAAACGTTAGGTTAAGTTCTAGATGTATAATTTGTATAATGGCGACCTCGGATATTATTACCTTTCGGCCCCTGTCACCCGCCCGTGTCCACCGCAGACCTTCAACGTGGCCCGCGTTCCCTAAATAACTCGAATTATCTTATATATTAGGGAAACTTTAATAATCAAAGAGGATAATATAGACAATTTTAATAATGAAATAAATAATACTCTTGCGGACATCATTAATTGGTTACATAATTTAAATTTAAATTTAAATATAAGCAAAACTAACATTATACAATTTAGAACACGTAAAAATACTGACATTGACCTTAATGTAAACTATAATAATAATCAATTGGATGAGGTGGAAACAACCAAATTTCTCGGAATATTTATAGACAAATTCTGCAACTGGAAAACTCATATTGCCTACGTCTGTGAGAGGTTGGAAAAATTTGTTTTTGCCTTAAGAAGATTAAGCAGAACCTCATCAAGAGACTTAGTATTAACAGCCTATCACGGGCATGTATCCTCCCTACTTAGCTACGGTTTATTAATCTGGGGCAACTCTGTAGATGTCCACAATGCGTTTTTGGTCCAAAAAAAATGTATAAGAGCCGTGTGTAATGCTCATTACTTGGAACCATGTGGGCCCTTATTTAAAGCAACAAAAGTCCTACCTCTACCATGCTTATACATAAAACAGATTTGCATGTTTGTGAGGGAACACCCTGAATTTTTTGAAAAACAGAGCACTATATATCCGAGATCAACTAGGAGTAAAGACAAACTTTTTTTGCCACGATCTAGAGTCAAGCTTCACAAAAACAACTCGTACTGCATGGCTATTCAAATTTACAACAAATTGCCAAAATACATTATAGAATGCCCTTCAAAATGTTTCAAGAGAACACTGACAGAGTGGCTGCTGGATAAATGTTTTTATTCTGTGAAGGACTATTTTACCGACAAGCCTAATATTTAGTTGTTAAGATTTGACATGTCTATATTCATGTTACTTTTTATACTTTTGATTTTTACTTTTCATAATTATAGTTTTATCATTATTTCATTTAATTTTGTAATTCAATAATCAATGTAATTTAATCTGCAAATTCTGAGTGTTAGTAATTATTTTTGACATGAATAACAAATTGAAATATGTAACAATTAAGTATTCGAATATTGTTTTATTTTTTTAATTGTAGTACATATATTTATTCAGAAACAATACAGAGATAATAATTAACATAAAACCTTAAATAAAAATTAAAAACTAGACTTAAAAATAAACTATAGATAAAAAATTTGGCCCAAATCGCCGTCTATTGGGAGCGTGCCCAGAAGGCTGGCAGCATTGCCGCGTTGAATGGCAATGCTGATACGCTGTGCGAGATATGAACCAGCCCTCTGGTCACGCGTCAACTCGACTAACCTGCGGCCACAGGCCACTCCCAGGCGGAGAGCGACGGACAGGCGGAACGTGGAGTTATCCAGAAGTGTTCCCGTCGATATGGAAGGCAGAGCTTGGAGCCACTGCCCGGATTCCCATTCGACAGCGGCAAGGAGGCGAGCGCGCTCCGGAAGGCTGGTTGCCGTTTGGTACAGTTTTTGCCGTACCAGCCTACAGAGCGGCTCGTCCCAAAGACGCTGTGAACTAGGGTGACCGGGCAGGTCAACGCTTGGGCAGTTATCGCTCCACGCATTTTTGGCCTCTGACATGAAAGGGATGGTAATTTGGTGAATTGGAGACTTGAGTATTTTGGAAGTTAACTCCAGAGAACTATGTGCTGAGGACAGAAATGCGGGGAGCGAAACGCTGGATACTTTTCTGATACCCAGGCCGCCATGCCTTATCGGCAAAGAGGCCTGGGTCCATGAGCGATCATCTAATTTAATGTTGATTACTGAGACTAAAATATTTTGAATAATTTTGTCGATTTTTTCTAAAAGAGTGGGAAATTTCCAGAAATGGCTGCACCTTATGACGTATGTAAATTTGGGGACGAAAAGACAGTATCGGATAATGGTGTATGCTACATGAGCATTTATTTTGGACATGCGGTCCGAAACTTCGTTGAGATTTTGAATTTTGCTGTCTAAATAGTCGGTAAATGATTCGTCCAATACAGGTGCCCCTAGGAGGTGAAGTGAGTTTTTTTCTGTGATTTTAATATTTGGAGCAAGACGACGGAATTTGGATATAGCGAGTTCTTTGTTTAAACACGTATCGGAAAAGAAAAGTTCGCATTTAGAAGAGTTCAATTCTAGACCAATACCGCGGAATCCTTCGATTAAGATGCGAAGGTCCTCCAGAACTTCGCTTACCTCACCTCCCAGTGTGCCGTCATCTAAGTACCATACATTAAATTTTGAATTTAATTTTACAATGATAGGATGAACTGCTAAACTGAAGAGCGCTGGCCCAAGCGGGTCGCCCTGTTGGCAGCCTACGGATGAGGAGAGGTGGTTTTGTTTAAAAAGTAAATGGGAAGCGTTGCTGTAACATTGCCAAATAAAGTTATAAATTTGTGGTAATTTTATACGTGTTTGTGCTAAGAGGGCAGCTCTGTCGACACTGTTGAATGCATTTTGGACGTCTACCTTTAAAATGACCTTACCAGAGGTTTGTGTTATGTATGTTCTGAGTGCATGTACCGCGGCCTCACACCCACCTTTTGACCCAAAACCCAGTTGAGTAGGCTGGAAGTATTGGCTTAAGGGACCGGATGCAGCAGCGCAGCTGATTTTGGCTACAAGACGGCGATAGGTTGTACCCACGGCGATGGGTCTGATACCGCCGTCTTTTTTTAAAAGCGCGCATAGGTTGGCACCGTACAGTGTGCTCGTAACTCCCGAATGTACCTTTCCCGAAAGCATGAGGTTACTCAGGTCTGTCAGTGCCTTGAGGAGCAGCTCGCCGGCGTCACCTGAGCTATACCCAAGGAGATCCTTAAGATGCTGAGGGGTCAACCCGTCCAGCCCACCGGCTGAGCCGCTCTGGAACGACATGACAGCCCTAAGAACCCCATCGGTGCAGGTAGTGAGCGGCGGTGTTGATGAATCTGGTGGATCGGGGAGGCTTTGGTCTGTGGATGGCAGTGGATGTTTGGATTTCAGGGATGAGAGGGTTTCTTGGTTGTCAGGAGCAAAACTGTCGGTCGAAAAAAGTAGGCGGGCAGCTCCCCTGATGTCACCCTCACCTACTTTGTTCTCAATATTTTTGTAAATTGATGTGTTGTGTCTTGGAGTTAATCTACGGAGGTCTTCGAGTGAAAGTGGATGTTGACAATTGTGTTTTATTTTGGTGGTTAGAGATGTGGTTTTGTTCTGATCTGCTATATGTAGTGTTCGGTATGGGAAGGTGAGAAGTTGCTCCCAGGCCTGTAAAGAGTTCTCAGACACAGCATTTTGGATAGCGGAGGTAAGTTTTTGTGCAACCGATACCCTTGCACCTCTCGGGACTCATTTAATAATTCGTATGCCATTTTTTAGGCGGCTTAAGGTTTCTGAAATATTGGTTGAAGCTTGATGAACTATCGGATCTATTGAAACTGGGTTTATGGTCTGGTTAGTGTCTGAAACTTTGTGTTTTTTGCCCTGATGCACTTTAAGACCGTGTTGATTTCTAAAGTACCTGGGCTGGGAGCAAAGGGAGCATTGCAAAAGATTTTGAGAGCAATCGACCTGATCCGTTATCGATGATGCATTACCGCCTGAAAGTGACATTCCGTGATTAATGTTTAAAATTAAGAGTAAGATAAAAACTAAAATTAATAATACAAAAACACAAAACGAGAGTAAAAACATTAACTATGGAAAGTCCTGATGATAAACAACACTGACAGTAGCGGTGGCAGTCGCTGTCAGCCAGTATTGACGACCGGAGTCGGCGCATGTCGCGCTCTCGGACGGAGCATGTGCCGTTGCTTAGCAGCGCCTAGCGTCCTTGCTGTCATTGGATTTTCAAATCGAAACACATAAAAACATTGATGATTTTCCAGAAAAATACTATGGTCTGAACTTTGCCCACATGTGTGCTTACACAGGGGAATGTTAGCGACACAACTAATCGTATTCCAATAGTCTAAAGACCAAAAATAAGAAGATAAAATAATATTAAATACGGAGCCGATTTGGCAGATTGACGGTTATAGGTTTTTTTTTCAAGTGTGTGTGTTTCTTTTTGTTTTATTTTGTTTGCATGCCTTTTTGGTAGAACATAAGCAACACTGTTTATACCTGTATCACCTAATTTATTACTATGTTCTTGCAATAAAATAATTTTAATTTGAATTTGAATTTGAAACTACTAGCTTTGGATCCGACGTGCGATAAAATATTGTCAAAACTATAGAATAGAATAGAATACTCTTTATTGCACACCTCAGGAAGAAAGAAATACAAATTCAGATAACACTTCAACGATAACGTTCTGAAGGATATCTGTACAGGCTGTATATTATTAATATTGTATTCCACCAAAATACCCGGGGTATGTAAGCATATACCTACTCAACGGTGTTTTCGGTGCACTCATGATTTGACCCCTACTGTCCACCTAGTGTCATATCATATCATACTTGCATCAAACCCCCGGGGTATGGTAAGCATATACCTCTACTCAACAATATACATTATAGAAACTTCGCAAATACAAGTAATACAAGTTGAGCTGAATACTGTCGATACGTCAATAACGCCGCCGGCAGCCGGGGATTTGGCACGTACTCTCAACTAAAAGTCAATTATTGGAGTCTGGACATAAATGCTATATCACCTTTATAGAAATAAGGACTTAACCCACCACAATTTGTTCAAATGATAGGGCGTTTCGGGTTGTTTTGCGGTGAATGTGCAGTACTTTGCAGCTTTGTTCAAGAGCTTATGCTAGAACAATTGTAATTTTAAGCGAAGCCGCTGTTGAAAAAACCAGACTTATTATGTTTCTTCTTGAAATTATTTCATTATTTTCCTACAAATAAGATTATTCAGTAACTTCATAAACAATTGCTGAAAGTCCTAGAGATTATTTATCATTATTTATTTATTATTAAAATAAGTTTCACAGCATTAAAGTAAAAACCAAGGCACTGTGAACTACAGAAAAACATATAAACAAAGACTTAAAACAAGTTATATTTAGGCGACACAATGGCGAGGCTCCGTTGCGTCGTCTGATCTGGTGTAGAATACGGCATACGGAGATGCAGTATTGAAATACAAAAACCGTGAATTCCACATACTTGCTCAATAAAAAAGTGCAACAAAGTAATAAAAATCGTTCAATCATTTCCTTTTAAACACCCTCGCTCTTCCTCAGTCTTGCAAAATTTAAACTCAAAACGAAACGAATAATTTCGTAGTAATAGTAAAATGTCGCGGTGATAGAGCAAATACCGCATAAGTAACACATACCTATAAGTAGGTAGGTACCTAGATAAAAATCTTCCTATATTCAAACTATTGTATTAAGCGGTTTACACTCACGTGAAATTGTCAGGAACGGCCCGACATGTTTCGAACTCGTATGGAGCTCTTCATCAGGGACGGCTGCCCGTACACCTCCGCGGCAACCTCGTCACTGCTGATACTTTGATCGACGTTCCGCTCTGAGCGCGCGCGCTGATGGCGCGGGGGCGGGGGATGCTTGCAAGCCCGCAACTTGTCCGTCCAGCACTCCAACGTCACTTTTGTCATCAATAGACATTACGCACACTTGACTAATGGTGTCCACGGGATTGTCTAAACGCACAATATGTTTCGCCGCCGGAAGCACAGGCTTCCATGCTGGAGGTAAAGCCCAACCGCCGTCTCTATTAAAATTCGGGCGCCGTCCGATCTCTATAGCTTCGTGTAGGTACCTTACGTTGTATAAAACGTTTCTCACGTACCAACACTCTTGCTTTATCGAAACGGACAAAATGAGACGCACCGGCTTCGACGACATGTTCAGCGACCGCGGAAATTATATTCAAACTGATAGTAATGGGTCGCTTTTTAAATTTTCTGCAAAACAGAATTTTTAATGTGAGAGATGAAGTACGTAGAGTGTGAGTAACATTTTCTCCTCAACTTTACAGCTCACAGCACTAAACCGACACCATAAACCAGTAATCCTTCGTTTCTACGTTTAACGAGATAGTCCTTACAGATCGTGTTTTAAGCATTCTCTTTTTTTATTACAATCTTATACACTACTAAAAGATGTAACTCCGTCCACGTAATTTTCGTTAAAATAAATAATGGTTGACTTGGTGCACTGCCTTGCGGTACGCCAAAGTTCATTTCTCTTTCGAAGGAAATCTGTTTACGCTTATTATTTTGAAATAATCTTATTATTTTCGTATACTCTATTACTTTTTTTCATTCATTTACTACCTCTATTTAAGTTTAGAAGTTATCAATTTTCATTATAACTAGACCAAATAAGGAAATATAATTTCGTCTAAATAATGGTGAGGCTGATATAGAGACGGTACCGTCGGCAGAATAAACACCTCGTTAGCGCGATCCCTCACAGGCCACTTGCAGCTGTGATAGACGCATCTCATTAGCCATCCACATACTGTAGGTACATCCAACTGACATTATGCATATCAGTCACAGTAAGTAGAAATGATGATTCTGTTATAAAGACAGACGGTACCATCGGCAGAATAAACACCTCGTTAGCGCGATCCCTCACAGGTCACTTGCAGCTGTGATGGACGCATCTCATTAGCCATCCACATGCAAGGTTAATATTAAGCATCGTTTTAAGTAGATATCAGTCACGATAAGTAGAAATAATGATTCTGGTACAAAGAAGGTACCGTCGGTAAAATAAACAGACCGGCAAAATACATGTTATGACGGACAAAACAAGGAATAAAATCATCCTAACGAAACGAAAGTCGTTCCGTGATCCGTCTTGTCTTACTAAAGCCAAACATGAGGAATTTCACTGAAGTCGATAAGAAAGAGGAACAATTGTGTCATGAAGGAGATCTATATGATAAGTGTTTACGTTAATGGCCAAGATTTTTCTATTTTCCATCAAATCCCTACAATTTTCATATTTTAAATGCGTAAGTTACCTACTCTTTCTGTATGTCTGTTGAACCGGTTTAGATGAAGAATAAAGATAATATGAGTTCCAAGAAAGGGCATAGTTTAGATCCGTTCCTTAAAATTCAAATTCAAATTCAAAGTTCAATGGTCATTGGGGTAGAACTTAATATAAAAGTGCGATAGCCCTTTTGGTGTATAATAATATGTCTATCAAGGTTTCAAGAAGTTACCTCTCTAGCGAGAGTGAGGTAGAAAGGCGGCCCAGCCCAATAAATTGCCCGCGGCACTTATGAAGCCTGTTCTGTCGCTTTATTGCGAACTAGTACCTAAGCATGCCCTCGACCACACTGGTGATATTTTTATTGCGGCTATTTGTCAGCCTTGGACAAGGGCTTCGCCCAGAGGCTCAAGTGTAAGTTTGCTTTTAACGCAGAAAGACGTCCCGAACACGTTTGTCGCTATATCATTTATACGAGAAAAGTAAACGCGACCGAGAAATAGACCTCGTCTGCGTTTTGTTACAGTAAAACTTACACTCGAGGCTCTAGTCCGAGTACATGGCAAAATTTACTAACAGCTTTTAGCAGAATGTGATCTTGTGATTTTCGTGTACCATGTATGTCAGAGGCGAGCGAGATGTCGCTTTATTGCAGTCTAGCAGCACCTCTCGCACAACTGTCACACAAGATTATTTCTCGCGCGAGATATTTACCTGTCTCTTTCTGTACCCTTACCATGAGTTAACGTGACCGTTCTCGCTAAGCGACAGCGTAAATGATTTGTTTGGAGAATACTACAGCGTCTCTGGCGGTTACTTTGTAGAACTACAATCCATACAAATCCTTTACGCATTCCTTATAGCGAGTACTCTCACTGTAAATTCATGGTACTGTGTAAGTAGTGTGACTGTGTGAGAGAGAAACAGGTAGCGCTATGTCGTGTGACAGGAGTCGCGAAGCATAGTTGTGCTAGACGGGCTAGGCAAATCTTCAGTTTTTTTTCGGCGTTTATGCGATTTTTTTGTCATTCTTGTCTCACCAATGTTTCATATTATAAGTAGTTAAATTTATTTTCAATTAGTTATTCTAATTTTATTACAATTATAACGTCTTATTCTTAGATTGTGGTAATAAATAAATAAATAAATAACGTTCAAGCTCCAAATTAGGTACCTATATAACTATATACTTAAGTACAAACTTGCCTTTTATGAGGAAGTATAAATAAGAAGTTGTACGATTTAAATAAGCGGTGTCTTACAGACGTTTCCTTTCACGTCACGGCAATAAAGTATCGCGAGTCAACATAATGAATCAAAAGGAAGATTTGATCGTTGCCATGGTTACCCTGATGTACCGGGACTGCCAAGGCTCCTTCAACCTTGGCCCAGCCAAGCCGCCTAAAATCCAAAAACCTTCTTTAGCTAACGGTTACAATTATATTTATGCAATAAGTATCGATAAATGTGTATACGAGTACGAGTAGGTACAACAATTATTTTGCTAAACTACTAACAATATATGGATTAATTTGTCCGGAATAAATGCTTTTTATTTTTTTAAATAACTATGTTTTATCAAAACGTTACGGATGCTTTGTCACTTATTTATCGCGTGATATACCATCATAGGCCCCCAGAACTTGATATTTTAGTCATTCATAAGCCCGTCGCTCGTGTTAGGCAGCGAAATTTTAGTGCTTATCTAGTTTTGAGATTTTTATATAATTTATAGGGTTCTGTACCTACCTTAAACAGGAAAACAGAAACCTATATTGTCCGTACGTTCGTCTGTCCGTCCGTCTGTCTGTCAAGACCCTTTATCTCGGAAACGCGAGGTGTTATCGAGTTGAAATTAAAACCATGTACTCAAGTCTACCATTCTCTTAAAACAGTGAAAAAATCTAACTTCTAAAGTAACGTGAAAAAAAAGACACGGCCGTTTCTGGCACGAAAAACGTATATTTCAACACTCTGAAAGGAATCAAAATGTATAGGGTTTTCCATTGCCTAGAACTATGAAATCTGGCAAATTATACCGTCTTATTGAGCGTTATTACTTAATCTACCGGTAATAAAAAGTGTAGGTTTTTTATTCATTAAAGCAGCTGTCTCCGGTAAGGTTAACATTTTCTGTTCAAAGAAAACGTCACTTAAATTGTTTTCAAAGAAATAAACGGCCTCTGAAAAGTAAAGTTACTTGAGTAATATACTTTTGTGACTGCTTCCTAAACAGGGTATGAACAGGTTTAAAAATCTTATAGCTGGGTCATTGTCAGTTCAAAAAAGAAAAGTTGTCCCTCCGGTGGCCAAAAGTTAAGAGCTTGTATGAATCTAGGTTATGTTGCTATTGCATCGGATTATAGAAGTGGGGACGTTCTTTATTCTCATACGAGTTTTATCAGAAAATTAGGCCCTGGACCCTGGAATCCTTAATTTTAAACATAGTCCATTGGAAAAACTCGAACCTAATTCTGACAATGACCCCGCTGAGCCATGTTCAGTGTGATCTTACACTGAATTTAGTCTCCGAAGACTCCGCTTCACGAGTAAAGAAAGAATTTTCAGAATATGCACCTAAGCAGTTTAGTAATCGCCTATAACTTGAGATGAGAACGTAATAACGCTTTCAACTCATGAGTTTTCTCTTACAATTTCGTGATTATATAGACTAACTAACATTCTGTAACTCTTGTCCTAAATTGGGTTTAAATGTACAACACGTTGCAACATGAACTTCGAAAGTCAATTTTGCAATTAATCACACAGAACCCGCAAGTCACACTTTTTTGTCACAGCGGGACCTGCGATGCTGCGAATGATAAGGGAGGCCATTCACTTTGCACAAATCCAATACAGTAAAATGTAAAGCGTTTTTAAACCGACCGAAGTTTCAAACTAAAATATGTAGGTATACTGATATTGGCATGTACTTCCGATTTGGAGCGAAACTTCACCATTATAAGCCCGTATGATTAGATTCTAGTTAACACGCTGCATTCAAATTCGAAAATTCACAAAATTACGTAGCTATATTTGACCCAATTCTGCATTGCATGGCTGATATACGAAACGGAATTGCTGAGGTGCACGAGCGAATCACACGAGTTTGTGGATTCCCGTCTAGTGTAGGTAAGTCTATGCAGATCCAAATAAGCGGGAATTTGATGACGTGATTCTTGTCCGCTAGAGCAAATTGGAATAGCAGTACCGGGACGCGCTATTCAATGTAAAATTATCGGATAGATAGGAGATAGGGAATGCAACACGAGCATTAATTAGAAGTTACAAAATGATTTTTTGAACGACAAAAAAACACATTAAAAAAAATTATATAATATGATGCTTAAATCATACGTTCTTAGTAATTGAGTATTAAAAGTCAAGCTAAAAGAAATTACATATAGATCTATTCAACTAATGTAATTACATTGGTGATGTAAAAATGCATTACCTACGGAGTTTCTGCGCTCCATATAATATGACTCCCAATATGGCTCGAGCGCAGTTTTGATAGCCGTGTTCAAGACCTTTTTTTAGCTAGCCTATGGCACAAGGCCAAGGCCTCTCCGTTTGATTTCCTCAGGTCGCTGTCTGACGCTTCCTCCAACTGGTTGCTGCGAAATGCGTCTGTCATCCCGCCATCTCCGTCTGCGCCGGCCCCGTCTACGTCGCCCATTTTGGGGCATATCTTATCAATATTTTTATTATTTTCGGATCTAAATTAAGATATTGCAGGCGTATTCGTACCCATATTAGGGCCAAAACACAATTACAAGACACGACATCGCATCGTCGTACGTAGCGACATCGTGCCACGATGCGACGTCGTGAGATTGTAAAATGAATTTGAATTTTGCATCTTGTCACATGAAGATAAAGTTCATTTTGGATTTATGCATTTCCACGACACGACGTCGCACCGTGGCATGATGTCGCGTCGTACGACGATGCGGTCTTAAGTCATAAGTCATAAGTATTTATTCAATTAACAATTTACATTGCGTTTGAAATCACATTAATAAAAATAAAAATACAATAACAATAAAATAAACAACCATAATTAATAATAACTCACTAAAATTAGATAATACAATGAAATATGCAATAATTAAAATGTCAATATTTAAATAATTTATCAAATATTAATAATTAATTATAATTAACTAACAGATATTGATGATGTCCACTTTATTTGTTAGGTGTCGTGTCTTGTAATTGTGTTTTGGCCCTTAGTGCTGTATTATACAGCGTGTATATTTGATATTACCGCAAACTTTACGGGGTGTTAGTATAGGCATTTATTAATATATTGCACTGTAAATTATAAAAAAAATCGAACTTTTTTTCCATATCAAATAATTCAGCACGCAATGTATTTGTTTGTTGTTGTTTATTGACACTTAACATCGTGATGTGACAACTGTCACTAGTAATAACTACGCCATACATTGCTACTCAGAAAATTTTCAAAAATTAATTATGCTATAGCAGTTAACGCTAAATTAATAGTTGTTACAAATATCAGATTATAGTACTAAAATCTCCGTCTGGCTTCAATTTGCGGCTATATCAAATATACACGCTGTATATCAATTGTCACTGGGACATTTCCACCGTCTGTCAGCATTACCACGCAATTGAAGATCTCATTGTTATCTCAACAGTCGGCCATTAGGGACGAGGGCCGGTGTTAAGTGAACAATAGTCGGGCAGGTGCCAGACAAAGCCGGGTATTCTTTGTAGGCCCTTCGGAGGCACAGCTAAATCTCACAGAAGGTTCTCCTTAGAAATTAGACTAAGTAGGTACATCTTACAAAGATCAAAGCACATTGAAAAATTGGAATGCGTAACCTGGCGGAAGAGACCGGGAGTCGAAAGTACCTCTGGATTACCGCTCCAACGTGTTAACCTTTCCACTACCCTAACGCCAAATAACCTTTCGAGTGATTCCTTATGCTTTGTGAGTTGATCTTTGCATTGTTTATTCGAAAGACTTTCCACCTTAGCGACCTCCATGTGAATACGTTAATATTAACATCTTACCGCACTACTTACAGCAGTGAACGAGCAAGCGAAAGAGGGCGTGTCTCATAAAAAACAAAAGAAAAAATGAGACATTACATGTTTCATTTTATCTTATACGTTGTTTGTATAAAATGAGACTGCACACGTGTCAAAATAATTTTTCTATTCAGAAATCCGTGTGCGAAAGCTTTAGCTTGAAAGTGGTAAATGTTTGTTAGAGTCAGGTTAACCCCCTTGGCGAAATAAGAAGGCATTTCAATATTTACACTAAAACTCTGAAGCATATATAAAGGAAACCTGTCCAAACTAAAAAGTATTTCCGACTTACTTTATTCATTGACGAGTACGAGTATTGACCACTACTGAAAATATCTTCTTTATAAGGAAAACTGCTACCGACCCTTACACAGAGAATGATTTAAACACACGTTTCTTTCACACAGACCAGTTAAAGGAGAAGGACATCAATGTGACGTGGACTGCGACTAACAAAATCTGATCAAAGTGAGTCTTATAAATATTGACACAAAGGTAAATTATAAAAGAAAAATGTAATGTCATCCTCTGCAATGTAAGCAGGACTCGAACCTGACCCTACGTTTCCGGCGTAGTGCTCTCCCAACTGACGGCAAAGTGAGTGTTGCTTTTCAAAAACAATACACGATATTCAGTCACGATAGTCATCTATATATAGAGAGAGAGTGAGTGAGGGCAGTGAGTAGGTCTAGGTATATAGCCGTGAAGCAACTGGATGGCAAAATTGATGCTTGACTAATTAACTTCGATAGAAACAGCTCGTGTAAACTTATATAAGTTACCTAATAAGTTTACCAATATTGGAAGATGGAACCGACGTCATCATCATCATATCAGCTGAAATACGGATATCAATAGAAGTCATTATTTCAGAAAAATATCTTAGCAGTGTGCAGCACGATGGCGTCAGCCATACAGCTCTGTTTGGTAACATTTTGACGGACGGACTTTAACCAATTTTATTACAAGGATAGCTGGACATACAATTTTTTTTTTTTTTTTATATGTCATAGGGGGCAAACGAGCAAACGTATCGCCTGATGGAAAGCGATTACCGTCGCCCATAAACACCTGCAACACCAGAGGAGTCACAAGTGCTTGCCTACCCGGAGGACGAAGATAGAATGCCTCTATGCTAGTAATTTCACCGGCTATCTTACCCCCACACCGGAACACAACAATGCGAACATAGCTAAAAAAAAAATGATTATAGGACACTTTTTACCCGACTATGAAAAAATAATGAACTGGCTAAGTGCGAGTCGGACTCTCGCACTGTAGGTTCCGTACAACTATATATTTTTATACATTATCTGCGAACATTTTTACTGTCTATCACGGTTCATGAGATACAGCCTGGTGACAGACGGACAGACGGACGGACAGCGGAGGCTTAGGAAGAGAGTCCCGTTCTTAGCCTTTGGGTACGGAACCCTAAAAACCCGGACGAAGTTGCTAGTTCTAGTAATTTCATACCATCTATGACTGACCTCAAGCACCACTACATACTTCCTCGATTGTTTCAGGAAATCATATTTTTGTAAACATATAAACAACAACGAGAAAAATACGAAGGAAATAAGGTTTTTGAGGAAAAGCAATCACTATTATTAGCTTAGCGGCGTTCCGTAAACACAAATACTGCGGCCCTCCCATACACGAAATGATGTTTCTTTGTCAGCATATTCCGATATTTTGCCGGAAACCCTTAAATCATTTTTGTCATTTCGAGGCAGTAAGTAAGTGATGAATTACTTTTTCCATTGCATTATAGCGAATAGTTTTTGTTATACTTATTGTCAAAAGTATTGCAGTGAAGTAAATGCCACCAATAAACTTCATTGAGGACACCAATAGTCTTGACTATTGGTTTCCCCAATGAAGTTTATTAAAATTCTAAATTGAATTAAATTTAAGATGAAGTTGAGGAGGTAAATTTAATTCAATTAAGAATTTTATAATTGTATAAATAGAATATAGATGTGTAATATAATATGCGACGCAATTGGTCTGTGGGGCGTAGTGTCGCGAACCAAGGGCTGTGCACGCTACGACTGGCTACTCTCTCTCTCTCTCTCTATCTCTCTGGTCTCTATCCTATCAATGCAAGTTTCATTCTATTTTTCGATGAGGTTTTTTTTGATGAATTTTTGCACCACTTTTTTTTTCATTTGCGCAAAACTTGCCATGTTAAGGCGCGGCCGACCAAGAGCAGTTGAAGCTACTAAAAGTCAGCTACCCCTACAGAGTAGGCATTTTCTATTTTTTTATAAGGTAGGGTTTCATGCAGTGGGCCGCCGGACTATTAGAAGAGACAAAGGCGCACAGTCTTTTAGAATTGCTTGGTGTGAGACATTTTTAGCTGATAGCGGATGTCGATACAGTGGGTTGTAATAACACAAATTGCAATAGAAGACCTATGCCCATTATAGTCTGTTTTCGAGAAAAAAATTTATCAAAGTTGCTATTTTGGAGTGTGTTGAAAATAGGAAAAGAACATTTTTTTCATTATAATCCAAAATTGAAAGCAACTATTAGTAACTGTATTTTAACACGTACAATTATGAGTTATTCAAGCTTTACTCCAGATCTTAATTGTAATTAGAAACCAAGATATTGACATAAACTAAAATTTTAGTTTTTATTTATTATTTTTTTATATCCGTCGATATCGTGCGTAATTTTATTTTTATGTTATTGTCCACCTTATAACCTACCGCTAATTTAAAAATCAGTTGTGATATGCTCGGAGACGCGAAATTATTCACAATTGAAGATAAATGTTGAGCGCCTACAAAATAACTTATAGCAAAAGTACGAGACTGTGTGTGATAGTTTGCTATTAAAATCATGTGTGTGTATTAAAAACATGTTCACTGGTAATAGAATGAGCGTAATCGCTGTCCACAGCTTCACATTCTCCTAACATATTTGCGGATACCCCCGGAGAGGGAGGGCTACCGGCATTGGCGCTATCCATAGCTTCGCGGGCAGCGTCATGGGTCTGTAACGCACTCTTCGGGGGTAGCCGCAAATATGTTAGGAGAATGTGACGCTGTGGACAGCGATTACGCTCATTCTATTACCAGTGAACATGTTTTTAATACACACACATGATTTTAATAGCAAACTATCACACACAGTCTCGTACTTTTGCTATAAGTTATTTTGTAGGCGCTCAACATTTATCTTCAATTGTGAATAATTTCGCGTCTCCAAGCATATCATAACTGATTTTTTTATTAGCGGTAGATCATAAGGTGGACAATATTATAAAAATAAAATTTCGCACGATATCAACGAATATAAAAACATAATAAATAAAAACTAAAATTTAAGTTTATGTCAAAATCTTGGTTTCTAATTACAATTAAGATCTGGAGTAAAGCTTGAATAACTCATAATTGTACGTGTTAAAATACAGTTACTAATAGTTGCTTTCAATTTTGGATTATAATGAAAAAATTGTTCTTTTCCTATTTCCAACACACTCCAAAATAGCAACTTTGATATTTTTTTTCTCGAAAACGGACCATAATGGGCATAGGTCTTCTATTGCAATTTGTGTTATTACAACCCACTGTATCGACATCCGCTATCAGCTAAAAATGTCTCACACCAAGCAATTCTAAAAGACTGTGAGGCAGAATGCAGAGTCGAGCATTTTGGTGAGTCAACTATCAGCGGTCGTGAACTCGTCTTTGTTGGTCTCTTCTGGAGTCCTGTTGTATGATTTTTTTATCAGTAGGGCTAGCATATTCTGCATAGCGAGTCAGCATAACCTGTCTTGTTCGCACGGTATATAGGAAAGTGACAGGTCGAGTGTCACAGTTATGCTATTAGTGCTGACCATACATTAGAAACTCAACCTATAGAAAATGATGTAAAGTTCTCGAGTTAAAGTGGCCAGTCTTACCCACATCACTGTCAGGAGCCAATTACCTGCCCAGTGCCCATATTAGCTACGAGGGTCGTTCGGTTGTGATTGAAATATATGCCAAATAGTTATTAAGATATGTCTACACTCGTACGTTCGTTTTCAAAGAAATGCCCTCAGGTCGGAGAGAACCAACCATGCACAAAGAAACAGTGCCTTTTGCGTTTTATTTCCATCGCTAAAGATCGCCCGTTTTTTTGCGATGGCCTTGGCCTAAATTCAATGTTTAACACCACATGTATACTTTATCAATATGCTCTATTCGAAGTAAACATGATGACGTTTTTATATCAGATAAGAAAATGGCAAGTCATAATGCTAAGCCATAAATGTCTCCTTATAAGTGCCAATTTGCGAACGTCGCTCGATATACCTAATATGAACATCATAATGCCGTGGTAAAACCGAAATATTACTGAACTGGGGATTCCGTAAGGCCTCGTCGAATTCGGACACATGCCCGTTACACATAATTGAAACGTATGCCAAATTGTTATTAGTTTTGTCATGTCATGTCAGACATCGGATCGTGGGTTGGTAGCTTTATTGTGTAGAATATATGATTTCCCGGTATACATTTCTGTCTTTCTGAATGTGAGTTTGATTAAATGGGCAATGGTTGTTTGATGGTGGCTATTTGTGGTAGACTACGGTGAAACAAAAAATAGGGTCATGCATTTTTCTTCCGCATGGACTTAGTCGCAGGCTCCTTCTAGTACCTATTTAAATAAAATTACTTATTCAAACGGACCTTCTAGCCTGAATCGGAAATTTACGAAGACTATTTCGACCGATAAGGATGGGCAAGACAAATGTCCTGCGTCCGCCAATAATTTGCGGGTAATTTTTACCCGCAAGAGCTAATCCGGGACGAGGCAATCTCGGCCCGGGGGGCTCATCAGACCCGACCCGGACTGAAAGATATTTTCCAACTTTTCCTTTATAATTGTATAACATAACACCACCTTTCCGATAAGCTTATATATTTTCACCAATACACTGTACATAGGTACACTTCGTAACTTACTACTACTGCACTAATGCACCAAATCACAATCGTGGATTCACTGCCCGCTCCTACCAATGTCGGGGGTTTTTATCATTTCTCCTACCTACCCCTTCCATCTAAATGTTAATTTTACCAGATTAAAAATACGGTTTCAAACGAAGATATGATTAACAATAGATAAATGATTAATTTCAATAAGCTCTTAACACATTCTTGCAATAAACCTAACACTCGTCCATTCTGACAATGTGTGCGGCCTCGTACACGTATCAAGTGATAACTAAACCTAACACTAGGCCAAAGATTTACATCAATAATTTAGATTTACAACAATTGTCTATACACAAACAATACAATATTAATTAATCTGAATATACCTCAAAGGAAAGAGTAAAAATTTATTCAAATAAAAAAAATAAGAAGAAATCAAACATTATCTGTTCATTAATATTATATGTCGCAACCGTAAACCAATCACTTCTTACGATCGTACATAAGTCAGTTGATCATTTCCTCAATCAATAGTCAGAACGTGAACCAATCAATTCTCACGCCTGACGCTGGTAGTCTCTGCCATGACGCGAACCATCATTTTCTCGCGCCTGGCATCGGTAGTAATCGTCAAGCCACGAACCAATCAATTCTCGTGCTTGACCTGAATCAAGAAAATGTGCATCTGTAGTCAATCATACGAGTTACATATTATAAATATGAGAAACGTCTAGAGCTAAAGTTCATCGGTAGCACTGTCCTCGCCTTCGCTTTCATTAAGACTTAGAGCAGCAATATGAATCCAAGGCTGCATTCGATCGGAAGCCACGGTTGTAGCCTTTTTTTTTTTTTGTTCCCAAAACCTTTTATTGGTTCTAACCTGTAACGATCATTTCCTAAAACTTTCGCTACACGTAAGGGTCCTATATACGAAGGCTGGAGTTTCTTGCTTTTGCCATCATTCTCATAAGCAGTTTTCGTGATTTTCACTAAATCACCTTCTTTATAAACGCGTGCTGGTTTTTTACCCGCATCGTAATACCTTTTTTGTTTTTCTTGTTCCTCATCTATCCTATCTTTAACTTCGTCTCTTAGTGAAACCAAGTCAACAGGTTCTCGCGTTCTATCAGTAATTACATTAAGACTTGGGTTTACTTCGCTATTCATGGATGTGCCAAACATAACTTCGGCAGGGGTTCTACCTGTGGTCTTTTGCACGGTATTATTGAGACCCCACTGAATTTTCCCTGATTGGTTATCCCAGTTTCTTTCATGGTGCTGCAGATTTTGCGCCGTCAAGGAATGAAGAATGGTACGGTTGTATCGTTCTACTTGTCCGTTTGACTTAGGACTTGCCACGGCGTTTAAAATATGTTTCGTACCCTTGTCAGCGCAAAATCTTGTAAATACATGTGACGTGAAACAGCTGCCGCGATCACTTACTAGGTGGTCAGGTGTTCTAAATGTCGTGAAAATATCATCCAGGGCTCGTATTACGTTTATCGTCTTTGTGTTTCTTACGGGTCGGATAAATACAAACTTGGTAAACGAATCTACTACCACTAACAAATATGCATTTCCTCTCTTGGACTTCACAAAAGGCCGAAGGTGGTCGATGTGTAATGTGTGGAATGGCACCTCCACTTTGGGTATAGGATGTAATAGCCCCTCGTGCGAATTAGAAGTTTTCTTGGCATATGGCGCATTCAAGGCAAGCGCTCACATACTTTTTGACAAAGCGGGACATTTTTGCAAACCAATAATTCTTCTTAATTCGCTCGAGAGTCTTTTCCAACCCAAAATGACCAATGTCGTCGTGGTTAAGTCGACATATCTGCCACCTTGCACCCTTAGGAACTACCCAGCGAACATCATTTTTATCGCCACCTAGGCATCTATACAATTTATTATCGCGGATGACATAATTGTCTCTGATGTACTGTAAACCCTCGGTGTCTAAGTTGCCATTCAAGATGTTACGAATCCTACATAATTCAGAGTCCCCTAGTTGAAGAGTGAGCAACCAATTTTCGTCACTGATAGCCAAAATTGAGGGGACTTGATCCAATTTTGTCTCGTCTGATGTATCGATACTGACTGGATTCCGAGATAAAGCGTCAACGTGCGCCATTTTCGTACCGGGTCTATACTCAATGGAGCAGTGAAATTCTTGCAAAGATAACCACCATCGTGCTATTCGAGGGATGAGATGTCGCTTCAGAAATGTCGAGCGCAAAGCGCTGCAATCAGTGATGATTTTGAAGTCCATACCCAACAAGAACACTCTAAACTTTCGCAAACAAGAAATGACCGCCAAGGTTTCCAATTCGTATGAATGGAAATTCTTTTCTTCTGGTGAGGTCTGGCGACTGTAGTAGGCCACCGGGCGGAAAGCTTCGTCTCCTTTTGAGCGCTGCAACAAAATACCGCCGACGCCTACCCTACTCGCGTCAGTGTGGAGCTCCGTCTCTGATGCTGGATTATAAATAGCTAACACCGGCCTGGCCTCTAAACAAGACTTTAATTTCACGAAAGCTTCCTCTTGAGCATCTGACCAATCCCAGGGAATGTCTTTTTTGAGCAACCTGCTGAGAGGATGGGCTATTTTTGCAAAGTTGTGAATAAATTTTCTAAAGTAGCTCACTAGACCGAGGAATTGACGTACACCATGTACATTCACTGGTCGAGGAAAGTCACGAACACATACTATTTTGTTCTCACCGGGTCTGAACCCTGCTCCGCTTATCTCGTAGCCAAGGTAATCAATCCGACTTTCAAGAAAAGCACATTTCGATAAGTTTAAGGTCAAGTTTGCTTGTTCTAACATCTCAAGAACTTCTTTTAATCTAGATAGACATTCGTCAGGGTCTTTGCCAAAAATGAGAAGGTCATCAAGATAAACGGTGGCCTTGCTGAATCGAGCTGATCCAAGTATTTTATTCATCATGCGCTGGAACACAGCCGGCGCATTGGCGAGTCCAAAGGGCATCCGGTTAAATTCAAATTGCCCATCTGGAGTGACAAAGGAAGTGAGGTGTTTGCTCGATTCAGCAATTGGCACTTGATAATACCCGGATGCCAAATCCAGGGTAATGAAGCACGTCTGACCAGATAATCTAGCAATTTCGTCTTCTATGATTGGCATAGGGTATCTTTCCTTGACTGTTATTGAATTAAGCATCCTATAATCAATGCACAATCTAAGTCTACCGTCCTTCTTCTTGACCAATATGATGGGGCTGGCGTATTCAGACACCGACTCTCTAATTATACCTGCATCTAACATTTCATTAATCATTTCACGGACAGTGTCACGTTCATGGTGAGATAAACGATAAGGACGGTATACAACTGGACGTTGACTATTTAGCTCTATGTTCATATGAGTCACATCAGTACATCCTATCTCTTTAAGGGTGGAAGCAAAACAATGCTTAAACTGATCAAGCAAGTGATATAATTTTTGACGGTCACTATCACTAACACTATCCCCTGTTTTAATCTGGCTTCTATCTATAGGGTCGGAATGGAGAGGGCTACTTAACACGCAGGGCTCAGTAACTACTCTGTTCACTACATTAACCTTCTCGCCCCGGATATTCGCGCCTTCCAGTACAACAACGGGTAAAGAACATGGGGTTAAAGTCACATTCAACTTGCCGTTGTTGACTGCATATATGCCACCACAGATCATGTACTGCTGGTTAGGTCTACCAACAATCCTATTACTTAGTAAGAGATTGCCACTAAACTGCGAATCCGTGCAGGCTTTCACTGTGGCAGCACCGTACAACTCGACGGTAGATCCTATCGTTACCTTCAACAAACTATCATTAGATATCCCTGAGCACGAGAATGGAATTTCATCACTGATATTGAGGAACTGCAGTTTGAGAGAATCTTTTAAGACGACAATGTGCCTCTGCTCCGTAAATGATTGCCCAACTAACAATGCCATTTCTAAGAGATCATCCCTAACGACTTTGCAGTTAACATCAGCTCTGACACCGTCGATGGTTAGCTGGACAGTTAGAGACCCTAACGACTGGACATAACCATTACCGAAACCCTTCATAGCAGTCGGAATTCCATCGTGCGTTAAGCCAAGGTTAGAAGCGACAGACTCTTTCAGAAGAGTTACCTCACTACCAAAATCCACGAAAGCAGTGACTAGCACCTCGCCAATTCTCACTTCCTTAATGAATTTAGAGTTCGGACTAGAGTTTGTTATACATTTAACGGCTTTGGGGTCATCACGTTTTTCCATCTTATTTTCGTGACTTCCGTTGCAATTTTCTGTCTTGTGACCAACTTTATTACATTTAGTGCATCTCAATATGGGTTTAGGGCATTGCAAATAGGGATGCCCTTTCTGCTTACAGTTAAAACAGAAGACAACACTTGGATTTGAGTTAGTTTTGTTATTAGTTTTCGAAAAGTTAGACACGTTATTCTGGTCGAAGTTAAACCTCGTTTTAAAACTAGGTAAAAGTCCTGAATCCTTGTGACTAATTAGAAATTGTAATAATTGGTCGGGGTGAGAACAGCGAAGCGCCAATGCACTGGATTTCGTAGTCCTGTCACTAATCCCATGTATGATACAGTCTACGGCTCGTTTTCCATTAATATCACACTGGTTAAGCAAAGACAATTTCTCATAGTAGTAAACTTCTATACCTTCGTTAGGCTTACTTTTCCTTTTGAGCATATCTTCTAACATTTGGCCATAGTTTTGTTCGAAGGGGAATGCCTCGGTAAGTTTAGTTTGCCACTCTTCCCATGAAAATAAAATGGTATTCAACCCCTCGTACCAAACTTTGGCCAAACCTTTTAATTTTTGCATCGCAAAGTGTACTGTTGTTTTCTCATCCCAGCCGTAAACAGTTGCACACTCGTTTACTTTTCTGAGCCAAATATCAACCTTTTGATTTTTGGATGAAGGATCAAAATCAGGCAGGATGTTTTTATGATCTATACTTTCAAAGGCAGGTGCAGTAGTTGTTGACGGTTGGGATGACTTGTTATCTTTTAAATTATTTAAAATGCTAATAACGTCTTTAAGTGAGAAAGAAGGGCTACGTGACCTTTTCCTTCCGGTATCCGGTGCGTGCTCACGATGGCGGCTGCGGCGACTGGACTCAGGAGTGTGTCGACTGCGCCCTCTGCTGTGGCGGCTACCCTCGGCGCTGTGGCGGCTGCGCTCCCGGTTCCGCTCCGGGCTGCGCTCCTGGCTTCTCTCCCGGGTCCGTTCCCGGATGCGACGATTGCCCTCAGGACTGCGAAGGCGGCGCTCTCCGGTACGGCGGCTGGGCTTCCTGCTGCGCTCTCTGATGCGGCGGCTGGGCTCCCTGCTGCGCTCTCTGATGCGGCGGCTGGGCTCCCTGCTGCGCTCTCTGATGCGGTGGCTGGGCTCCCTGCTGCGCCCTCTGATGCGGCGGCTGGGCTCCCCGCTGCGCCCTCTGATGCGGCGGCTGGGCTCCTCGCTGCGCTCTCTGAGGCAACGGCTGCTCTCTGGACTGCGGCGGCTGTCCCTCAGACTGCTTCTGCTACGCTCCGCGCCGCGCCGTCTGCTCGGCTCATCTCGGTGGCTGTGTCCGGAGCTGGCATAAGTGTGCTCTTTACTGCGGCTTATAGTCTTAGGGTCGAGGCAAGGACTACGACTTCGGCTATTTGGTTCCCCTTGGAGAGGCGAAACAAGTTGGCAATCGTCCTTGTTATTATCTCCATCACCATCCTTGGATTCGTCCATTGTACCTCGAAACACACGAAATCAAAAAGGGTTAATTCATATAAATAAATGACATACCTATATTATATGATGTATTAATTACATTGGATAGTTTTATTAATATTCCTTTACCTATAAGCGTGAAACCATATGCTTTACGAGGGTATTTATATTAGTATAGGTTAGCTACGCAACAACGTATTATTAAAATGACTGTTTTCATTAAAAAGATAAAGTACGTCTATTAAATACTCAACTTACATACGGGTACCCCCGTTTAGAGAGGTCAATTATAATTTTCTTAATGATTAAGATGTTACAATAATTTATGCGAAACTTTGTTTAAAATCCCAAAAAAAATCTTTGAAGGGTCGAAATACAGGCTGCAGGTAGACTAAAAAGTATTACCAGTACCTATGCTATCGTTAATCACTTTCATGGTTAATCCAAACAATGTAACAAATAACTAATATTTAACTATACGTTGCCAGTGCTACACATGCTAAGGAATTAAGGATGTTTGGTTGGAAATTATTTAATTACATGCCAAGATAAAGTGGAAAAGTAGAAGGCAAATGTTTTGAATAAGCAATCCTTTGTTTGACGATGTAACTATAGGATTGTTCCTTGTAATTAATGTGATATTAGGGAATAGGAAAAGAAAATGTTTCAATATGAGGAATAATAATCAATATGAGGGTAGACAAAAAATCCTGTCTGAATGATTTCGGTTAAAAATTTATGAATCATCTAATCCATTCAAGCGACTTGCAAGCATCAGTTATTAATTTTGAGCACTGTGGTTATTAAAAGCTATTAGGGTTTTAACAGTCAAACATGGTTAAATCCAGGGAGTGCCCTAGCAAGATAGCCATGTTTGATTAACCATATAAACCTCCGGAATTACTCCGTTACGGCAAATACAGTTTAATTTAATATTTCTTTACTAAGGATATGAACGTCAAATGTGTTGAAATCCAGGGAGTACCCTGGCGAAATAAACACGTTTGACCAACTGTATTGTAAGGATAATTTCTAATTTAAAAGTAGTTGCAATGAACGATCACGTGACAGTCACGTGATCGCCCCCTTCCACTCCGAGCAATGGCAACCGGTCACGTGGCTGGGAATAGGAGACATTCGCTAACGGACATTGTCCGTGGTCGGTCGGTTGCTCGCCGTGGAGGCATTGTTGGATTTGTTGGTTATTTAAGGGCTAATTATAAGTTCAAGCCTACCGAATTAAGTACAGGTCAGTATCGCTCTCGTATTGATTGGGTATAATCAATATTAATACTATTTAATGAGGTCTATGCCTACTCACAAGTTGTATTCATTGTGCGAATAAACACCATTTGTTATCAACTGTCGTTGTTTTAATTAAACGTATCGATTCCTTATATATCAGAAGTTGGGATAGGCGAGTATTCTTATAATCACTTGCTTATCCCGCCCGCAAATTTCGAATTATCGGCCTTCACACAATGAATACGACTAACGAGTATTAAGAATAAGTATTAATTTCATCCCTAAACGACGCGAAAGTGCTAAATGTTTTTAATTATTTTGTGGAATTTTTGATTTAACGTTTGAGATAAATTTGCAAAAAAAAAAGTAAATACACTTGTTTATATAATTAAACGACTACCTTAAGGGTATGCATAATTAAGCGTTCAATATATTCGTATACCTTTCACTCCCATTTACTCGGAGCTTAACTAAAAGAAATCCCTTATAAATAATGACGGGTTCGTCTTTGTATACTTTGATTGTTTTTATGTTCTACTTATAATATTGCTGTTATGATAAAGTGTCTACATATATTAATGCATAATATCAAATATCCTCTTAAATTTGTGTTGTGAAATAATTCAAGGGCTACTAATACTATGGCATTTTAATTACCAACTAAAGGGATATAATATATGTACATTCAATTAGAAATACAAACTTTCACTTAAAAATGCAATGGTGAATGTCCGTAAAGTTATAGTGTTCGACCATATTCTTTTGTTGGGTTTTAGATAGTTATCTTAATTATGTTTTGGTGGTTCAGATTGTGTATCTGTGATATTACGAGTTCTAGTATAGGTAACTAAATACCTGAACATTGCTTATGCGAGAACTATTTCTCTTTTATTAATGTTTCTGGGCTTTGTTTCTTGAATGAACACACAAAATATACGTAGCCCTCCAACTGAAAAAATCATGTAATTTTATGTATAAAATATACTTACTGTTTTGCAAAACAGCCGACATTCATAAGTGCATTGTAATTATGCCTAAATTGAAGAATAAACTACTTTGACTTTGAATGTACCATACCATACTAGGGTCTACTTTATTCTGTTCTTTTACTAAGACTGTACTTTGAAACGTGAAGATGATAATTTTCGTGAGAATGGAATTAAAATACTACAAAGATACATACATGGTTATGGTTTAAGAATTTATTTCTCCAAAAGAATACAATTCACTTAACTAGAGAAATACATGCACATCGTTTAACTAAATACTTAACTAAGTTCAAAGTGTACGAATCGCAAATAATACAACATAAGGTAACTATGAATAAATAAATAAAATATAAACAACAAAGTGGGTGCCTAGATAAAATATTCCAGTTGCTTATCAATGCGCTGACCGCTGCACTCGTAAGTTGTAGGGTTTTATTACGTATCGGCTTGTTATTACTATGCCGCTCAAGGCGACCAACAATGTGATAGCAATCAGACTATTTTGCGAGTTACATACCAACACATTCTCGAGATCGGTCTTAAAATCTCAAGCTCACGACCATCATCGAGGTTTTCTGGAATCCTACCATAATATACGAGTAGGTTCTGAGAACTTACCCCAAAGATATATTAGAAATGATTATGGGTTAATTCGAGAAACTGGAAGTAAGTTTTTGGCACTTGGTGAATAAGAAATTTAACTAGCTTTTCTTCGCGGTTTCGTTCGCGTAGAGGGGATGAGGTGCGCCCGTAGAAACCCTCGGCTCCTATTTGTCCCTCCTTTGAATGAGTACCCTATGATTTGTAACCATAACACTGTGTCTGTTCTGATGTCTGGTTACTGAATTAGTTTTATGATGGTCTATTGCCTTTTAAAGTTGAAGGTATATATAACTATATGATCATAAACTTTCACGTTTGTAATAATGTACAATACAAGATAATCTGGTAGGACTCCTCGAAATGACGGACTAGTAACTAAGGAGTTTAACAGCTGGACCTTTTCCTGGCTTTGTTCCCTATACGATAAATTTGTTTCATTTTTATGATCGAAGCACCGATGTATGCATGCTGATAAATAAATTATCAGTGTAATCACTGTTTAAGTGCAAGTTTCAGTGATGGAGGCTGAGAAATAAGGAGGGCACTGATACTGAGCCCAGAGAGGAGCGCGAGAGAGGAGATACGATGAATTCGAGATTCATCGACATTCGCCGCGGAAGTCATGCTAAGTGAGGGAGCGGAAGGGAGCCTGAAGGTAGGCAAAGCCGCAAGCACTTACATGATGGAGGCAGTTCATCGACATTCGCCGCGGAAGTCATGCTAAGTGAGGGAGCGGAAGGGAGCCTGAAGGTAGGCAAAGCCGCAAACACTTACATGATGGAGGCAGTTATGATCGCGCAGTATATCGTGAGAGAGTTTCACGCTCGTAGGCCGTCGAAGCACACACCTCGTGATCAGCACAGATTGCATGATGTAGTCGATCGACGGGAAAGACGGTTGCCGAGGTCGCGGAGTTCATCGTATGAACTCCGCGATGTGAATGTGAGCCCAAGACGGTATGAGCGCATGGAGACGGAGAGGCTTTATATTTATAGTAGTAGTTCCGATGATGACAAGCTTCTAAATTCAAATTTTCAAAAGTTGTAGTCAAATAATGTTGACAGATATTTCTTTGTGGTATCACCAAATGTTTATTTTAAATAAATGACTCATATTAACAATAACCATACCAAGTGAGGTCCGCAAACTATTATTTAAGCTCGTAAATAATTGCGACAATGTGCGAAGCCAATGTGAAGCGTCGTATAGCGAAGACATTGAATGTTAACAAGTAGAAAACAATTTAGTTGTTGGGCTATTTGTAAATATTTTGATACTTTATTTACTAGTTCTATCTTTTACCTATAACCTTGATTAGGTTCGTAAGTTTATTAATTTCCGTGAAACTCATAAACAGGGCAAGTGTGTAAGGAAACGGACAAACCAAAAGTTCTGTAGAATATAAATAAAATCAAACCATTTGAACGCAAAAACTTACTAAAAACCAATATTTAGAAAAAGAAATTTGTGGAGCAATTTGATATTAGACAAAAAAAAACATTGTAGCGGAATATTTAGAGGCCGATTTTGACTATAGCGAATAGGTCATGGTTAGTAAAATTAAAAGGTGTAAATATTCATCTTAGTCAAAATGATTGATTGTAGCTTATAGTTAGTTTCTCGTGGTTTTACCTATTCCGGTGTCGATCTTGTCTGTAAGCAAGCAAACAAGAAACGCGAATATACTAAGTTAAACTTGACCCACTTCGCGGTTTCCGATTGAGCTGAAATTTGGCCTAGTAATTATGTAAATCTTTTTGTGACGGATTATTATTACGGTATTATCGAGCTGGGTTTTATTTACATTACATTTCATCTTTCGCCTTGTTTATGGTTAGAAAGTGTAAACATATGTGTTTGTTGCTTACGGTACTGTACATAGTGGTAAAAATTATGTGAGCTGACTATGAGTGCATGACAACATATATTTAACTTATTTATTTGGGTGCCTTACGTTTGAATAGGAAATAAAAATCATTTTTTTTAGTACCAAAACTATATTTCCTACTACACACCGTGTGACTAGCCACAGATTATTTTTAAAGTGTCCGTCGTAACTTTGAGTATTAATTCATTAGCCAGATAATATCATTAAATAATGTTTTTCCTGAATTCAATGTCGGAAGATCACGATTTTGACGTGGCCCACCAAAGTAAAGGAGTGTACTGAAATTTTGGATGGACTGAAAGAGAGACGGCACTTCCCAAACTTACAGAGCTTGCCAAGTCTTGGTATCGGGGTCTCGGCACGGTCCTATATTTCATGGTCAGTGTGGAAGATACAACTTATAGAGTCATTCCCTTGCCGTGACGATTACGCAGAGCTTTTGTTCTGGTCAGAAGAAAAAGATCGATATAGTGATTCCCTTGAGCACTACTAATACGCTGAAATCAATTTATTGAACAGGTGTAGCATAACAGGTTATAAATGGGTGGATTATTTATTCACATTCATATTATTCATATTCGCTTATTGCTGTCATGAGTAGGTGCAGTAGGGTGTTAACATATATGGCAGTTAAACGCCCTGACAGGGCATTGCAATTATCTTATAACTAGAAACTAAAGTACTTATATTAGATTTACATATCAGTTTTAAGTTAGGTAAATAATATCAGTTGTTATAATATCAGTTGTCAAACGGTATAGAAGATCGTGTTGTACGAGTAGGTGCTCAAGCCGCCTACTTTCGCGAACCTGAAGAGGTTCTTAGATATCTAAATTGCAATGAGGACGGGCACAAACGCTTCCAGTGCAAAAATACTCTAATAATTGTACTACGTGTCGTGTGGCAAGCTAGATCACCTTCCAACATTCTGTCCTTTCGCTTGTAATAATGTAAATGGTAAATATATCAGAAAGTATCAGCTACAAAGGGAGTCAAATGTTATCGAGTAAAGTTGTCAAAAAAATTAAATTCATGTTGGTAGGTACCTACTTTTACATGTTGATAGAGGGTAGGACGCTTTTAAATTTAATTCGTTTTATTGCCAGAAGGAAAAACCATGCAAAAAAAATGATAGATTACAAACTAGATAGTCTAGAATTTAAATAAAATACCAAAATGAAATTAAAATACAATAATCAAATTCCATAATCAATAAAATCACATAATAACATAAATAAGTATACATAACAAAATCAAAGGAGACTTTTATGCCATGTCGGTAGTCAACGCACCGTCATTAGATAATTCGATTTATTAGATAAATATTTAAGTTTCCTGATACGAGGCGTATTAAGTAGGGCGCCTCGAGTGTGTCAGTTCTAGGCATGAACACACAATCATGTTCTAAAATATCCCATTCGGTTTGAACTCATGTTTTTAGTGTTGCCGAAAATACTCAACTATTATAAGGATTCCACATCAGTTAGTTTCGAGAAAGTAATATCTAACAAACTGTTCTTGCAACAAATCAAGAAAGATTCAGTGGATAAATCTGTGAACGATTCAGTGGATTAAAACCTTATTAAAATGGGCCCAGCCGTTTGAGCGTGGGGAAGTAACAGACATACACATAAACACGCTCACAAACTTTCTCCTTTATAATATTTATGAGATAATATTGAGGTGATAATAAGCTTAGTAGTGATTTCGATGAATAATAAGCATAGTAGTGATGAGAGTGCTGGCTAACTCTTATGGTCTATGGTGTTAACAATAATTAAATTACTACTGTGTAGCCATTATAATTTCCTTAGCTTTAGGAATTTATTTATATGTATACCTATAGGTTTTCTTGCTGCAATTGAATGCTGATGCTGCTGTATATATATATTTGAAAATTTAAAATATAATTCACATATTTTAATTAATTTGCAAAATTATTTATAGACACGCCCAACTAGTTAATTTCATTTGTAAGTGTCCCAATAAAACAAAATAAAAATTGAAATCTTTTGATCATACGATGTTATTAGTAAATGACGATATTTTATCTAAGTATATTTAATTACACTTTACTGTACAGTATAAAATGGTAGGCACAAATGGTGGACTTAATGCCGTGGCGCATTCTTTACCGGTCAACCATGAGACCAAACGGAAATCAGCATTTGGTGCATTGGCATATCTAATATATCTATATCTATGTATGTGTAATTAACTAAGCAATTATTACGACACCTAAAAGAAAAGATAATTAAAAAAAATATAACATAAAATAGAACAAAATACTGTAATGCTTTTTGTAAAATTATAATGATTTACCATAATACAATATTCTCAAAATATTTATATAATTTAATAGCATTGAAAATATTTAGTCTCTTATTCGACTTCCGCCACTATGGCGTCCTGGCCGCTGATTCCAGTCTACCTACATATTATTCGATTTTATTAATGATGAAACGTAATGTTCCCGCGAAATTGCTGGTGACGGTGACACTACTTTCCCCCTCCTCAGAAACTTAATGTCACAAATGATTACCGAACATAGGTGTTTACCTGATTTTTTATATGAACATTTCATATCTATCATCTTTCTTGACAAATTTGATACTTAATAGATGCTGGAAGGGTTAACCATAATACATCTAAATGTTGTCTGGAAGAGATCGCTATTTAAGCGATAAGACCGCCTGTTGTTTACCTCTGCCTGTTATTTGAATGTATCTCATGTTGTGTTGTATATTCCTTGATGTTGGTGTGCAATAAAGAGTATTTGTATTTGTACATTTTAAATTAAGACATGAATCTTTGATTTTAGAAATTATAAGTTTAACCTAGGTTTTCGCAATATACTTACAATTTTATTTATATTACTATGATGTAGTTATAGAGCGAAGAGACTTGCTCTAGCAGGATGGCCGAGCTGTAAGGATAATTTCTAATTTAAAAGTAGTTGCAATGAACGATCACGTGACAGTCACGTGATCGCCCCCTTCCACTCCGAGCAATGGCAACCGGTCACGTGGCTGGGAATAGGAGACATTCGCTAACGGACATTGTCCGTGGTCGGTCGGTTGCTCGCCGTGGAGGCATTGTTGGATTTGTTGGTTATTTAAGGGCTAATTATAAGTTCAAGCCTACCGAATTAAGTACAGGTCAGTATCGCTCTCGTATTGATTGGGTATAATCAATATTAATACTATTTAATGAGGTCTATGCCTACTCACAAGTTGTATTCATTGTGCGAATAAACACCATTTGTTATCAACTGTCGTTGTTTTAATTAAACGTATCGATTCCTTATAGTATAAACCTCCGGACTTTCTCCGTTACGGTAAATACAGTTTGTTCGAGAATTGTAGCAGCAAAACTATTTATTTAAAGCAAGCACTATCTATCAAAAGAAAACGAAAACATAGGACAGAGAATAATAAAAAATAATGCGTACCTTCTGTGCACGTATCTATCCCACTTTCTGAAATATAATATAACACCACCTTTCCGATAAGCTTATATATTTTCACCAATACACTGTACATAGGTACACTTCGTAACTTACTACTACTGCACTAATGCACCAAATCACAATCGTGGATTCACTGCCCGCTCCTACCAATGTCGGGGGTTTTTATCATTTCTCCTACCTACCCCTTCCATCTAAATGTTAATGTTACCAGATTAAAAATACGGTTTCAAACGAAGATATGATGAACAATAGATAAATAATTAATTTCAATAAGCTCTTAACACATTCTTGCAATAAACCTAACAATTGTGCTCTTAATGTCGATACATTCAATATTAAACATCGTAAGTATGAATATCCTTACGATGAAATTTAAAAGCAGAAGAATTAAGAATAAAAGTCTTGTTTTACTTGGTCAAATGTTGTTTTTAAAAACAACATACTCGTTGCATGTTAATTTTATTTCTTCTTTTTTGTTTTCTCTTTTTGGTTGTTGTTCCTTGTAAGATTTTGTTGTTTATCCTATGCAGAAGTTTAGTCTAGTGTAGTAAGTATTAAAATTTTCATGTTGTGTGTGCTCAGTGAGAGCGTTTTAGGAAGTTAAGTGCATGCCTAAATGTATACTTTAAACCATGATTGTTTTTGTTACACATTTACTTCTGTTGTTTCTCCAATAAATAAACAAATAAATAAATAGTAAAATAAATAAATAAATAAATATTAAAATAAATAAATAAAAAAATAACAAAATAAATAAATAAATAAATATTAAAAAAAAAATAACAAAATAAATAAATAAATAAAAAACTAATAAAAAAAAAAAAAAAAATAAATAAATAAATAAATAAATAAATAAATAAATAAATAAACATTTAACTGTCATTTAAGGAGATTAAAGTTACTTATTTTATTTGATGTGTCCCAAGGATCCCAGAAAAAGATTATTTAGACAAAAGAAGTTCAATAACGTCAAAATATTTTTTTTGACATTCTTCACTACATAAATAGTATAAAACAGTCGCTTTCTCTGTCCCTATGTCCCTTTGTATGCTTAAATCTTTAAAACTACGCAACGGATTTTGATGCGGTTTTTTTAATAGATAGAGTGAGTCAAGAGGAAGGTTTATATGTATAATACATGCATAATTTATCAGCATTGCACCCGTGCGACGCCGGGGCGGGTCGCTAGTTAAAAATAATCTGCAAATATTATTACTGACAGTGTGACAGTTAGTTTCCTAAAAATAAATTATTAGTTTATTTCAGATTGAAAATTTTAACAATTAAATATATACCTACTTTTACATTACTTATTTAAAGACCTGCCTAGTGCCAATCGGGATTTTTATCGGCAACCTACGTTGTATCGGAAGCGATAATTAGCATCTGTCCGAATTCCGCCAATAACGGTAATTTTTACCCGCAATAGCTAATCCGGGACAAGGCAATCTCGGCCCGGGGGGCTCAACAGACCCGGGCCGAGATTGCCTTGTCTTGTTTCGGGTTTGGAAGATATCCCGGACGATATACAGTGAAACTTGGATAAGTAGGACCTGGATAAGTGAGAAACCTCCATAGGTGGAACTCGTGCTGCTGTCCGGACACTTTAGCACTGAATTACCTCTGCTAGTGGGACAAAACAGATCTCTATAACTGGGATTAGTTTTTTCGATGTTGTCTTCATAATTACCTCCATAACTGAGACAGCGGGCACATTTTACCTCTATTATTGAGACTACATTTTAAGTTATACTTTTAATAATTGGTTATCTTTGAATTTAAAGATTTCGACCTCTATAACTGAAATAACGTCAATCCATTACCTCTCTAACAGGGACTTCATTTTATTTCAAAACGCGGGAGAGTAAAAGCACTATTGTTTTGCACACCAATTTTGAAATGTCAACAAAATTGTAACCAACATAATACCTAAGATTAAACTTACCTATATTAATTAAAAAATAATTTCTTAATAGGTGAACCCTAAAAAAGGACAATATAAAATGTCAGGTTTATTTAATTGACGCATTCTGTTGTATTTTGTACTGTTTATAAAAAAGTGTTAATGATTTTGTTTATGAGGTACCTTTTTATTACTGCCAACGATTATAATTCATGTGTAATTAGTATGAAATACATCACCTACCTATTTTATTTAATAATCGTACCTCTGTATCTGAAATATCCTGTTTTTTACCTCTATTAATGGAATCCTATAGTATGTAAATGGGACATCAGACATTAATCTAGACCTGATGTTTATCTGAGACACTGGGTAAGTGGAATACCTCTTTAAGTGAGACAAATTTGCTGGTCCCTTCAAGTCCCAGTTATCTAGGTTTCACTGTAAATGGAGTCCTCCTCTCTAATTGTGTTTTTCATTTATAAATCACTTGGGATGAAAATCAACAGTTTAATTAGGTGACGAATGGGCTAATTACTTAATTAGGGACTCCCAATTTTTTTTTTCATACCTTTATGCGATCTTAATAGTTGCGAAAATCGTGTTCAATTCTGCATTGAATCAACCCTGAGATCCAGTGGACATTTGCAGGGTCCATCATAAGGTAAAATTTATGATACTGGTAAATAAATGTTGATAAATAAATGTTCATTGAGGTTAATCGAAATGCGAAACCGCCTGCGCTGAACCAATCCTGAGATCCAGTGAAAATTTCCAGGGTCCACCATCAGGTCAATTTTAAGATACTGGCTCTAACTGCTGCGAATAGGAATGCAAAAACTGCACATATATACTTATGTGTACCTTGAACGAATCCTGTGATGCAGCATCATAAAGATCGGGCCAGGTTATATTATTTAGGACATTTTGAATATCGACGTAATTTCCATTTTGTTGATGTAGGCAACCCTAGGAGTATGACGCACCCACATCGTACAACCAACGATGTTGCACGTCATTCAAAATTACCAAACAAATACTAGTAGGCTCTTTTGCAAAAGCGGTAAATAACAAAAGAGTGCGGCTTCTGTAGTGTTTTTATTCTGTGAATGAACTTAGGATATGAGGGAGTGGGTGCGTAGACATATATTCTACAAGGTAAAAGGGTCATGACAAATAGTATGAGAACATTGAAATAGGCAGTCTTCCTGAATTCCGGGTCTATGATTGCAAGTATCAACTATTATTATTAATTTATTTATTAATTGGGACCCGAGTAAGAGGAGTTTAGGGTCCTGTAAGTATACGAGGAGTGTCTATTTTCCGCAGCTTTACTATCAGCAATAAACGTTTACGGGAATCAATTCGAGCAGAACCATAAATACCGTGACGTCATCAGGCGCCATTTTGAATCTCAGCCTGCCAGGTTATGGGGCGTTAAATTTTACATCTCTCTCAATTTTCTGCCTCTATAGAAAGGTTATGGGGCTGTTAAATTTAGTTGACGTACGTTTGGACGATATAAAGGCAACAAGGGGTTGTTATGGGCAGCAGCATAAGATGCTGGGTGATTCTCCTAGCGTTTTACATTTATTTATTTATTGAAAAACAGGTTACATAACATTACAGTTTACACCAATGCGTCATGACAATCTTTATATAATGTAGAACCTTGTGTGAGGCCTTTGTCCAGCAGTACACGTCTTTCGGCTGGTGTGATGATACAATCAGCTAAAATTGTACGAATTTTTAAACAATAAAATTTGCTCATATTTTTATTTCTTTACATTGTTCAAACATTTCACTATTCACAAAGTGTATCATTCTTCATATTCTCGCCAAAAGAGAATTTAATTCAATCTCCGTTTCGCCGCGTCATACAAACTTGCATTTCGCTGAATTTCATGAATACGACTTGAGCAAAGTATAAAACGGCGCTTAAGGAATGTTACAATGTAGAATATTATGTAATTTTTTATCATATTTAAAAGTAATAGACATCTATCTCTCTTGTCGACTATTTCACTATTATTATACAAAATTAACGCCACACATCCTAATCCTAAGAAAATTACGTAGGTAAATGAAATCAGATTAAAAAATAATACAAAAATGAAACCGACTAAAAATAAACTGAAAAGCCAAAAATAACCCGTTCATGTACAGATTACATTTGAATCAAATTACACTGCCCGTCTAGCACAATTAGGCTTCACGCGATATAGCGTCGCCCGTCACTTTCTTACTTTCTTACAGATAGGTAATATTTATCGCGCGAGAAAGAGTCACAGTTATGCTAGAAGTGCTGTACAACTGTGCGCCGCGGAACACACTTTGCGGAACACTGGGACCTAATTCGAGAATGCCGTTTGAGAGATCGCAAAACGTCAAAACTCTATTAGATATCAGTGATATCGCCTTTGAACTGTCATTAAAATGCGATGAGCTTCAAGTGACATATCTCATCTCAATTTTTAAAATACAAAGGCGATAATGATTGTCAAAAATGCTATTCATGCATATGAATTTCTGTTTTGAACGAAACGTAACTGACTAATTTTACGCACTACACGGTCAAGTTAAAGTATGCGCCTGTTATTTATGCCGTCACATACAAAGGTAACGCAAATTAAGCGCGACCGGATTGACGAAGTCGCCACTTGTCAAGTAGGGACACGTCAAAAGTGACGGATGGCGTTGAAATGGAGAGATCTCCATCATCTCTCTAAAATTGGTCGAATTACCCCCCTGTTCTAGAGAAAGCTTCTAGAAAGTTCAATTGATATCGATAGTGTGTTAATCAGATGTTCAAGCGGCATACAAAATGTATGGCCGTCTGCAACAGGCCGATGGAACGCGACTTTATACAGGAAATGGCCGTCCTTGTTTTATTCGTCTATGGTTACAGGGTGTATGTGTGCGAATTAGTATATGCACGTCAGTGGGCTGTAAAAAAGGCTTTTAACCGAATGCATCATAAAAAAGCTATTAGCGAATTGGTTCGACTAGCCATTAATGAACTCGGCCGTAATGGGGAGTGCGGTTCATTTTTGACGACTTGCCATAACCACAGAATAAAAGGCAGAAGTTTTTCTGTTCAAACATGATTTTACAACGAATTTTAACTTACCAGCTTACGTCCAATGCAACCTTCTTTTTGTTAACCGACTTCAAAAAAGGAGGAGGTTTTTAATCGACTGTGTGTTTTTACGTATGAGCATTGATTACAGCGCCATCTTTTATCATTATCAGATTTATTTGCAGCCTATCACGCGACAGCGATAGTGCCCGGCCAATAAGAAATCAATCCTGACATACCTATGTCATCTCTCTATATTTTCTAACCTAAAACTCGCTTTTAGATCATAAAGTAAGTGTATTCAGATGACAGCTGTCAGGATTTACTTTTTATCGATCAAGCACTATAGACAGATTTCACCAATGTCAGTAAATAGCTGAACATCTAAATATATACATTATACATGGATATAGAATATATATGTTGTATCCGGCTACAAATGGTAACAGATCGCGGATGATAAGTTGCCTTCTAACTAGTATAACAATAAAAAAATAAAGCCTAATTTCATTTCATTCACCGCACAGCTATTTTCAATTATGCGGGCCCATAATGACCACATTTCCAAACAAGTCCATGAGAACAAAATTGAGTTTTCTCATAACACGCCCCTCATTGCCGACAGGACTAATTAATTCGCAATATCTGTAACATTACTTCGATGGAGGTTAATGAGGGTTCTAATCATGTATGCCGATCGAAAATTTGGAGGTAGTTAACTGTAGTTAACGCAAGTTAAAGAATTGTCTGAATATCGCTGTAATATTTGTAATTAGGTACTTACTTGGAGAAATCTTTGAAGAATCTTTTTAAGAAAAAAAACACGTTGAAGTTTGTGCCACAACACCTGTTTCCAAAACGCCAATTTCTGCGTTATCTAATTGTTTAATAGTTAAAATAAAAGAAAGTTGGGCTAATAGGCCTATATGACTAATAAGGACAAACGATATGTCACTGAATAGCTTATTCTAAGTTCTAAAACGGCAGGAAGCGTATAAAGATGGCTGCATAAAAGAAGTTTGAGTTGAAACGTTATTATGTAGGGTTTTTCGAACTAAGTTCCAGTATCGCTTTTTTATTTACTTTTTTTACACAGCCATTCTAGATTTCCCGCCATACAAAAAGTTGTAGAATATGAAAAGACCTTTCCAATTATATATGGGTTGTCGTTATTGGCCCCTAGGCCAGAGTCCATACAAATCTGTCCGTCCTCCTTACCCGAATCACAGAATAAAGACACTACAGAAGCCGCACTCTTTTGTTATTTGCCGCTTTGGCAAGGGAATGAGCCTACTCGTATCTGATTGGCCATTTTTAATGACGTACGACGCTGTTGGCTGTAGCTTCTGTGGGGCGTGTCATACTCCTAGGGTTGACTACATTACGAAACTACTTCTCTCTGTTTGTACTTATTTTAAAAGCTACTTTTAACGAAATACGTTCAAAATAAGACGGACCTAGCGCGATCTTTACAATGATGAGCTCTAAGAGCGCCTACTGGACTTTTGGATTGGTTTAACGTAAACATGTGCGGTTTTTGTTTTCAAACCATAAAGCAGAACGAAAACCACACTTGTCTACGTTGAACCAGTCCTGAGATCCAATAGGCACTTCCATTATCCATCATCAGGTAAATTTTATGATACTGGGCCTAAATTTTCATTGTGGTGAATTGAAATGTGAAAACCGCACATGTCTGCGTTGAACCAATCTTGAGATCCAGTCCATATTTCCAGGGTCCATCATCAGGTCAATTTTATGATACTGGCTGTAAATGTTCAGTAAAGTGAGCAGAAAAAAGAAAACCACACTTGTCTACGTTGAACCAGTCCCGAGATCTAGTAGGCAAGTGTCCCATCATCAGATCATGACTTAATGTCAATGGGAAAACCGTAGTAGTAACCGTATTCTCTTTCTGTAAAAATAAAATAAAATTGATTTACACTTTACAGAGTTAATCGGTGAACTTACCTACGTACAAAACGATTCAATGTAGCGAACCCTGAATATCTTCCTTTTTAAAGTTGGTAAGAAAAAGCATGTTGATATATAAATAATAAAAATATAATCGATGCGTTGTCTTCGTTTCGAACGTGCCGACCCTAGCCGAATAAAGATGGAGCGATGGGCGGGCCGGGGCACAATGTGACCCGAAATTATTAGGTATAATTTTTGACACTTGGCGCGGAGTGAAACCCCCTTGCCCGAATGACATTTTATTCTAATATTCTTAGTCAGGGAATTAATAGTACATTACCGCCCGTGCCGTAGTCTGTCTATTTTACGTCTTGCCTTGACCAGGAAGTGAGATTTTCTCTTTCTCTCCCGGGTAAACAAATTTACATTTATATAATGTGAAAAAATGTATGAACCCCGAAGGGTGACTGCCTTATACCTATCCTTAAATTAGCTACTTTTATAGCCGGGCTGTAATTCAACAATCTTTGCTAATTTCCAGTATGTTCCTGATATGCCTACTCTAGCGATGTGTTCCAATTACTTTTATAAGTCAACTTGTCAATATACATTTGTTGTTAAACTCATCGCCGTGATATGCATCCATCATCAAACATCGCTTAAATAGCTATACGTCAATGTCAATCGAATTATGAGCCTAAAATTCTATTATTACAATTTATAAATACCAAAATTTAATATTGCTCGATACCTACACATATTTTTTTGCGTTTACTAGTTATATGAATGCAAAACAAGTTTGTCTCAAAAAAAGTATACAAGAAACTTACTCTTTACTTACTCTGGTCATTTGAGGTAATTAAACTCAACACTCTATATCTATTATACCACAGCTCTCTTTTTTATATTAATAGTGCCAAACTTTAGGCAGTAAGCTGATCTTAAAATGTTGCGCTTCCACGATATCACCAAAATACGCATTGTACCCGAAACGCGTACGCATACGCATTGTAGGATATATATACCCGAAAGTTAACCAATATTGTATCTACTCGTATATTTTTTACTAACGGTACACTAACATTCTTACTTTTTTACAATTCGTCTTTCCAAGTTTTCTCCGGAAATAATTGCAGTCGCAGTTCATCCCAAAACCGAACTCTCTTCTCCTCTGGAATGTTGACCATTTTGAATTTAGATCCTAAATTTAAAGCCCTTAATGGTGCCTCGTCCATGAATGGATCCCATTTGAGACTTCCCAGGTAGGGGTCGTTATCATCGGGTGTCGGGTTCCTGAAAAAAAGGATGATTTAAACACGATTGCCGACCTATGCTGGGCATGTACGACTATATTTCTCGACGGATAAATAATAAAGCATCTTAGTATTGACACTCTCCCTAGATGCTTTAAAATCGCGTGATAAACGCGCCCATTATAATCACTAGCTGGTAAATTCACGTCACTGACGATTTTTAATATTTTAAATAAACGTGTGAGACATTGAGACCAATAAGTATCGAATGAATAAGAATAAGATTTTTTTCATTGCCTAGCATTACTTTTTTCTCGGTGACATTAAAAATTATCGTCGTCGGTAATCAATCAACAATCAACGTAAGTATTGAACGCAATGAAATTGAATTACTAAGTATTGTAAAAGCATCAGTACAGAACGGATACAAATCATACAACCCCTTCGCACTTACCCGTATTTGGCGAAATTCGTCCACAGCCTAGCGATTTCCTTAATGAAGTGCCTTTCATTAGAACCCTCGCCGCTATTGTACACCTCGTTTGCCGATTTACATCTGAATAAGTAGCAGATTTCGTCCCCAAATGTCGCTCCCGATAAATTCAAGTTCCCCACCGATGAGAGCCAGGCAACGTTGAGCGCTCCCTTGAACGGGAAGCGGTACAAGTAAACTTTGCCACACGACGCTCCGGCGTGTAATCTCGCTTGCCGAATCAAAGGATAAATAACTTGGTCTGACACGTATTTCGCGTACCGCCGCAAACTTCGCTCCCCAATCGTTCCATTCACGAAATAAAACTCCATTATTTTTCTAAGGATCCTTCTGTATCTCTTGGAGCCGTATTCATCCACCGCCCCCTCAAACGGCAACAAATATTGGAAATTGTAATTTAAATACTTCAGAACCTTTCTGTTCTTCACTAAGCCTTTCAATTTGTAAAGGGACTCCAAGTTTGTGTACCCTATCATTACGTCGGCGACGTTGTTCGTCATACGGCTTTTATATACTTCTAATGGGAGTTTATGTGCAAACGCGTGCTTCTTTGTCTTTTCTACAGTGGGTCCAAAGGAGTTGATTAGTCTTTGATTATCTCTAACTTCAGTACTATCAAAGAGATCTTCAGACGCAGATAGCAACTCCTGGACGGACGCCTTAGCGAGAAGTTCATAAAGTTTAGTGCGGTTAAATTTGTCAAACGGTTCGTTTAAATTCCAGTATAACTTGTTGGCAATTTCGAAGCTGTAGCTCCTGTAATCGGCGGGTGAAAGTGCGCTGCCGCTTTGAATAATCACCCTGCTATACAAATCGTCGGCCGCATTTGATACTAAGAGAGAGGCTACTAAAGTGGCCCCTTTACCGGATCCGAATACAGTTACCGCAGCGGGGTCTCCATTGAAAATGCTAACATAGTCTCGTATCCATTTTAAAGCTGTTAGGATGTCCTTAGCTCCCATATTGCCAGAAGCGAAATCGTCCTCCGTGTTCAAAAATCCTAATATGTGCGTCCTATAGAAGACTGAGATCAGTATGACGTCTTCGTCGAGCAAGAAGTCTGGTCCACACGAGCCTGACTCCTGGATCCACACCATCACCGGGAAGCCGCGGGTCTGGTTCGAGGAGAGCGGCATGAACAGGTTCAGATGGAGACAATCCTCATCTAATATGGTGGAACACGTTTCTTCATACAGATTGCTGAAGTCGCAGTGAGTACATTCGAATGCATGACGCAACCCTTTTGGCGGCTGAAACAGAAATGAGTTTTGGCAGGGATACCGATACCGATAAACGAAAATCCAAAATTTGTATGGAGCCGAATACCGGTATCCGATCCCTGAGTTTTGGTCAGATTTTTTTTTGCTAATGTTCACATACTTTATTTTTACTACAATAACTTTTAAATTAGTGCCTAAGTTAGAAACACTTCAAGTCCAACCACTCTACCACTACTTTGCTTTTGCTTTGATTGGCCAAATTAAAAACATGCGTGATAATTTCTAATAACTGGCATCGGGTTGTAATATTATGGTCATGGCATTTATGCACGCATGTTGATCAAAAATATAGATGATTAAATATAGATTTATTTAAAGTATATCAGTTACCCACCTTAAACCTCTGAGAGCCCACAGGCGGCTCGGCGTAGGGTATCCTCCAAAACGCCGCAAACGGCTTACTCTCAAACAAAGTTACTAATTTTCTTCCAATGATCACAGCCCCGTCTGATTTTAAATTCACAGTGTCCTCACAACTCCATGAAAACATGAGAAACAAATTTAAATACAAAACGAGTTTTGCAAAAGTTATAATAGAAATAGAATACATGCTCGCGAAAGATCAGTATATTTTAGATTGGATTGAATGATTTGCGATACTCAAAGCGGCAAAGAAAAGACACGTAGTGTAAACTATATTTAAACCGTGAAAATGTTTAATAAATATTGTACGGTTCCCTTCAGAGTAGAAAATCTAGTACAAATCGCTATCGTGTGTGTTTCACATGTTTTGAGACACATCTATCTGATTATATGATGATATTTTTTGTTAAATTACTACTTAATTGCATTATTTGGAAGAGCGGTGTGCGAACTAAACAATTGTAATTTTTGCAACCTGTACAATTAATAAAAGAAATAGCTTTAAGATGCCGTAAGCAACATACAAAGATAATAACAAAACTAATAACCATTTATCATAGTGACCAATACTTAACCCGATTCAAGCTCCCCGATCGGTATATCTAACGGAGGACCCTATATGATACGTCCGTGTTCGGATAGTTAAATTTTAGGACAGCCATAAAGATTATTAACAATCCTAACGATACGGTAAAGTAGTAATCATCCAACCAGTCGATAATTCTAACATTGTGATATTACATGTGCACTTCTCATGTGTTTTTGACGTTTTTATTCAGTGTGCCTGGGCATCCAGTATAAACGACTCATGGAAGCGTAAAGGGTAAAGTTTTGAAGACATTGTTGAAGATGTGGAATATTACGGGTTCACCGGGATACCTTATGCAGCGGCATCTGTTCAAACTTTTGGGTTTAATGATGTTTAATGGACCATGACTGAGGACTCATGGTATAAGATAAAAATGTCCTAGTCTTTAACACTATTCCAGTCGACGGCACTTTCAACCTTAATTTACGGCAACAGAGTTGACTATCAGGGTACCAACTTGGGGATTAGGGTTTCGAACATTTGGACATTAACCATCATAATTACGCAAAACAATCAAATTTTTGATTAAGCTCCTATTCTAATGTATACTGCAAATTGCGTGAATGCGTACTAATACAACTTTGTTAGTTATTACAGGCTCCTCAATTCATCGATCGTTGGGAAGGAATCCCAGATTCTACGAACGAGAAGCAACCCTACATTCAATACGGTAATGACCTCAAGAAAGGTCAACCCCTCCGTCTTCAAGGAGCCGAAGATTGCTTGTACCTCGGCGTATTCACTCCGGCCTTGGACGAAAGCAAGCTACCTATTATTATATTTCTGCACAATTCCCAATTCAGGTATTCATACAACAAAACGGATTACCGCCCCGATTTCTTCATCGAAGAAGACATTGTGTTTGTTACAATAAATCATCGCTTGTCTTTGTTCGGATTCCTTTCGTTGGAAGACGATATTGTACCGGGAAACGCGGGATTAAAAGACGTCGTCACGGGCTTAGAGCGGGTAAAAAATAACGCGATATACTTCGGGGGTTAAACTAAACGAATTACATTGATGGGATCGCAGGGAGGAGCGGCGGCCGCGGCCGACCTCCTCATTCACTCACGGAGTAAGCAATTATTCAATTCTGCTATTTTACAAAGCGGCACGTGGAACTCTATGTAGGTACCTACAAGAAAATGCGCGGGAACGTACTTTAAAGCTTGCCCAGCTGTCAGGAAGAGGAACAAGCAGTAACAAGCTCCTTTTGACCGGACTCCAAGAATTTCCCCTGAGACTTTACTGGCTCACGAAATTGCTGCCAATCCCAAAGATTACACAAAGGAGGATCAAAGAAGTGCGCTCACAATCGGACCTATAGTGGAAGACCATCCGAATAGTCTAGTGGGCGAGTATCGCAAACGAGTCGATAAAACAAGCATTCCTGTTTTGATTGGTTTCAACTCTCGCGAGGGTTTGGAAGTAGCATTGCAGTATCTCATAGAGCCCAAGTACTTTAGTTTCCTTGAGGGAGACTTTCCTTTGCTGTTACCGAAGCGAGTCGAGTTTAAATTCCATCCTTACAGTAATAGTTACTGCGATGCTGTAAAAGAAGTTAAGAAATGTTACTTCAGTGACGGGAAAGTTAAGATTAGTAGTGTCGGAATACGTGACTTACATAGGAGACGTGCTAGCTACGTATGTACGTCGTGGATGCTATGGTGGAGAAATAAGCGAATATAGCTTCGAGTTCGGCGCTTTATTACCAATTTGACTATTACAGTGAATTGTGCGAGAATAAAAATAATTTATTGAGGATGTCGTCAGTACAGGAGGGCACAGGCGCGCCGTGGCAGGCGACATACTCTGCTACCTTGTTTCTGCGTCCTAGATTAAAGGAAAAGTACACGAAATACTACCAATAAGAAGCGAAGGAAAATCGTGTTCCAAGAAAATTATTGAGGATGTGGAGTAATTTCGCAAAATACGGGTAAAAATCGGGATATTTATTATTGCTACATGCGCAAACCGGTTTACTGTAGGTAGCTAGTCTATATTAATCATTTGTGAATGTTAGATGAAGTGAGAGCTAACCGGACAAGCCCCCGAGACTATACCATGCTAGTATAACCGTTGCGTTCGTGTAAGTTTGTGTATTACCGTGTAGCTTTAGCTACTCATGTGCTGCGTACTGTTAATCTTTGACGATGAGGTTAGCTCCGTAGCAGCTGCTTACAAATCTATTGATCCTTAGTTCGAATCCCGATAAAGTCAAATATTTGTGGAGCCATGATAATTGTTTATTTACGTAGAAGTGCAATAGTTGGGTAACATTATTCAACCCTGACACTAATACCTATGAGGAGCTGATAAATTGATCCACAGATTCTCTAAGTATTCTTCTTCAATTCAATAATAACTTTATTAATTCATCTTTACTTCTTAACTCTATGAGAATACAGTGTTTAATGATTTTGATACACACCGGCGACATGTGTTAGAAAACCTCAAATGGCCTCCTTACACTGAAATAAAAGACTATCTCCACATCGACAAACAATTGGAAGTGAGACGTAACTCAATCAATAACCGATTCCGATTCTGGAAGATATTCCTTGAAAAGTGTTCCGAAACGACAAATATAAAGACGAACTCGGATTCAATTGTTTTATTACTTCGAGTCACTTTTGACGAAGGAAATCATCAAATAATGCCGCTTCGTTAGGGTGGATTCGGTGGGATTCGTGGAAGTTAGAGTCTGTCAAGCGAGTCGTGTCCCTTGATAAAGGCGGCAAATTCAAAGTTGTTCACAAGTCATTGAAGCCACTTTAATCCTCATAAAAAGTTAGGATCTCAGGATCAAATATTTTTAAAATAACTACATATAAAATAGTGTATATTTTTATTATTATTGAGATACGAAGGATGAACTTAATACCTTAAATTAATTGTTATGATTGTATGAAACATCAGGTATTCTCGAGGCAGGTATACCTATACGGCGCGAAACACCTTGATTTTTCAAGATATTTCTAAACGATAATTCATTTCGGCCGGATTTAATTTAATATACCTTCCTAGTAAACACAACATGCGGTCATTTCACGTCAAATGTTATTACTAATGACATTAAAGTATCATTTATCAGTACTGATAAGTAGCGTATTTTAATTGATATCGATTAGAACCACTATCGTTCGTACAACAGATAAAGCAGTAAGCGTCAAATGAAAGATTAACTCACATGTATCTATAAGCCACGTCAGTATTTTAACAACTAAATAATGATATCGTAACTAAACACCCACAAACTTGACAACCGGCCTTAACATGAGACATAAAACATATCTATTTTATTGCCTTGCAATTTTATGTTTCGTGAATAAAATTCAAGGAAACTTGATCGTAAATACAAACTCGGGAAAGGTAGAGGGTAAAGAAGTGCCCTCTATACTGCAAGATGAGAAGTACTATTCTTTCGCAGGCATACCATATGCTAAACCACCTGTCGACCACCTGAGATTTATGGTAAGTGAATGAGGCATTTATCTAAACACTCCTTAAAAAACGCTCCCTATCAGATTCTTCTGAAAGTATTTTATTCTTGAAAAGGTTGAACATAAACGTATAGTTATCGTTTCTTATTTGATTATGAGTTAATTTGATTATTATCATACAATTTCAGCCTCTAGAGCCACATCCCGGTTGGGAGGAGGTGTTGAATGCTACGAAAGAAAAGAAACCTTGCGCTCAAATGAGTTTTAGAAAAGGTTTCTTAGGAGACGAAGACTGCTTGAATCTCAGCATTTACACTCCTAAACTACCAACGCCTGGTGAATTGAACTTGCCCGTAATAGTATTTTTGTACAGTGAACATTTCCAGTCGTCTTTTGATGCCTCTAAGGATTACGGACCAGATTTCTTTATGCACGAAAACGTTATTGTAGTGAATATACATCACAGACTCGGTGCGCTCGGTTTTCTATCCTTTGAGGATGAATTACTGCCAGGCAACAATGGATTAAGAGACGTAATCTTAGCTCTTAAATGGATAAAGGAAAATATTCAATACTTTGGTGGAAATCCGAACCGGGTCACATTGATGGGCAGTCAAACTGGTGGCGTGTTAGCCGAAATTCTGCTTCATTCACCGAAAGCAAAAGGATTGTTTAATGCTGCTATCATTCAAAGTGGGACATTATGGAACTCTATGTATTTTAACGGCAAGGACCGTGAAAAAGCTATTGAGTACTCTAAAGCGCTTGAGGAGGAGTCTGCGGCAAGTTCGTACTTGCTAAACCGGCTTGCTGATATCCCTGCAAAGAAACTCGGGGAATCACAGTCCTACGCTGTCCATGCCGATGAAGCGAGGAGCATACAAAGAGCCGTGCCTCCTTTCGGACCTGTTATCGAACACGAGCACCCAGACGCAGTCATCACAGAATTACCAGACAATAAACCCGTTGATATCGAAGTACCCGTTATGATTGGCTTTAACTCTCGAGAAGCCATTGAGATGTCAGAACGCTACTTACTCAAACCCCAATACCTCACATTTGCTGATAGGGATTTCCTTATGTTGTTTCCAATTCGTGTAGGTTATCATTTTAAAGTAAATGATAACATATATGGCCAGGCTATTCAAGATATCAAGGACCACTATTTCGAAGAAGGTTACATTAAAGTCAGCAAGCCAGGAGAATATCTCTCGTACATTGGGGATATTACATCTTTTTATCCTACAGATTATGCTGTGAGAAAATACACAAATACATCGAGTAATCCTATCTTCTACTATATGTTTGACTACAGTGGAGAGTTAAATATGAAAAAGAAAAAGATTCTGGAAAATGCTTTAAATATAGATGGCGCCTGGGGAGCTTCGATCGGAGACGAGCTTTGTTACATGTTTGTATGCAACGGCATAAGAAAATCCTACAATAAAGCATTAAAAGATGCAGATTCAGAGGAAATGAAAGTGTTGAAAAATATGGTCCGGTTATGGACAAACTTCGCAAAGACTGGGTGAGTTAATTAAGTATGAGTAAATTAAAGTCATTTGTACTTAGTAATTACGTATAAACAATACTTAGTAATTTCCCAAGCACTGCCTTAAAGGATTGGTATGTGCATTTAGCATTATATTTCTTTTGGAAATTCATCATAGAAATATTAGGCATTGAATAGGTACTTAAAAGTAAACTTAAAAGTAGTAATACTTAACGGAAGTACTACTAATTTTAACCATTTTTGGAACACGATATCAATAGAGAGTTTGAAAAGCTAACTTGTATGTGAATGTTTATGGCATTAAACCCTTTTCGATAAGTTTCCTTTAGTTCATTGCAATAAATGAAACATATTTGGTACCGTTCCAGAAACCCAACACCCTCCGAAGAGGAGATCACTTGGAAGCCTGCAACGAGTGAGAAGAAGGAGTGTCTCGTCATCACGGACGAGCTCACGATGGTCACGCGACTGTATGACGACAAGGTGCACTTCTGGGACGACTGGATAGCCAAGTACAGAGAGCTAGCCATCGATGGAGTCGTGTATGATGTTAAAGATGAACTTTAAGTACGATTAATATTAAACGTCTTGTTTTTTTACCAGATCACAGAGGTTTTATTTACTGCTTACATTTCTTAGGGTTTAGGTACTAAGTATGCGTAATTGACAACATTTCTTTGTAAACTAGCGTTTTTACAGGCACACAGAGGAAAAGTTAAATAAAAAAACATATTGTTACTTTTTTTAAATATCCCATATATCATTAAAAAAAAAGTATTTCATCAAAATCTCCTTACCTTAAAAGAGCGTAGATGTCATGTACCTAGCCACAACGCAACGTAGAAAAACATAGGTACTCTAAATTGTTTTTAAATCAGATTTACTAGATATAGGCCCTCTGTTATTTATTCCATTTTTTTTTCTTGTAACAATCTACTACTTGTAAGTTTTCAGTGAACTGGTATAAAACAAACTTTTCTCTTCGAAGTGTTTGGAGAAGGAGGAATGTCTCGTCATCAAAGACGAGCTCACAATGGTCACGCGACTGTAAGACGACAAGGTGCAGTTTAGGGACGGCTGGATAGCCAAGTACAGAGAACTGGTCATCGATGGAGTCGTGTATGGATTACTTATAAAATAAATAATTTTGTTGATAAACGCGATCTTATTTACTTGACGATCCTGGTAAAAACCTATCGGCAAAAAAAAATTTTTTCTTGGAAATCTATCACAGAGGTAATATATTTCTAAAGCATTTATTTACATAATGTATCTTTTGCAAGTACTCACATTGTACCTAGGTAATATTTAATTTCAATATTCAATTACGTACACAACATGATTTTGATTGAAAACTCAACTAAGTACTTAAAAGTTTTAGGTTTGAGTTGACACTCATTCAGATATGATATCTGCGATTTGTAATTTTTTATTATAGTATTTATAGTTAACCATAATATTAGTAACATACTTAACAATACTTTGCTAATTGTTAATAGAAATTCTTATTTCTATATTATTTAAATAACTGTTATTATTTTTCTGAATATATTATATACAAGTCTGAATCTCATTGATAACAATTAATAAGTTTAACTTAATTCAAATCCCAAACCTCCAATCAGAAATTCTCGCGATCTCAGTTGTTATCAATACCTAATACCTATAGATAAATTAGTACACGTTAGTCTTTCTTATCGAATGAGTTTACTCGCCGTCACTAATGTTGTTTAAATCATTTTCATAGCTTAAACGTTAACGTAACATAGAGAAACATGTTCAAATTAGTTTACTTTGTATTTTTATCACTAATAGTTACATGTTATAGTGACGATAATGTAGAAGTGACTTTGAAGCAAGGAGTGCTGTCGGGAACGATGGATAAAACGTTATTAAAAGAACGAAACTATATTGCGTTTAGAGGTATTCCCTATGCAGAACCACCAGTGGGAGCTTTGAGGTTTCTGGTAAACATTAAAAACGTTATATTTAATATGTGACCCGACTCGACTGCTAAGTATAGATCTATCCAGGCGCAGATCCGAACGGAGGGCTACAGTACAGAGTTGCCTTCTGACTTATAATCAAAGTATCCACATAATTTTCACTTCTTTTTTAATATATACAATAAAAAAATACGTTGAAAGATCTTTGAGACATGCTCATCTTTTCACAACATCAAAGCCAGGTCATTTTATGCTATTGCTAATCATTTTAGTAAATGCTGTGACTATGGTCAATAAGTTCAGGTTACAATACACTATGTTAATGAGAAAGAAATGCCTTGAGTTTGACAGTAGTTAATTGGACGTGTTTCGTTTACCAATATACATACTAGGCAAGATAATTTATGTGATCGTAATATTTGTTTCATTTCATTTTCAGCCGCCAAAGGCTCATCCAGGCTGGGAAGGCACGTACGAAGCCCACACAAATAAGCCAACATGTATGCAGTACAACTCTCGCGGGCGTAACAACGAACCCATTGGTATCTCTGGCTCGGAAGACTGCCTCCACCTCAGCGTCTTCACACCATCCCTACAGGGCTCCTTTCCAGTCGTGGTCTTCGATTACAACGATCAATTCCGAACCAGCTTCAACACCACTGACAGTTACTCTCCTGACTTTTTCTTAGAAGAAGGCGTTTTAGTCGTCATGGTGAATCATCGCTTAGATGTGTTCGGTTACCTTACTACTGAGGATGCAGTTATCCCTCCTAACGCTGGATTAAAAGATTTTATTTTAGCTTTGGAATGGGTTAAAGAAAACATTGATAAATTTGGAGGAGACCCAGAACGAGTGACATTAATGGGAAGCAGGGGAGGTGCTACGTTAATTCATATTTTACTTTATTCAGAGAAAGCTAGAGGTTTATTCTCTGGTGTCATCCTGCAAAGTGGGACTGCGCTGGGACCGGGTTTCTTCTTCGATAAGGCTAGAAAGAAAGCTTTTCAGCTTGGAGAACAAATTGATATTAAGACTGAAGACAGTCATACTTTACTAGAACAATTACAAACAATAGATACGGAAGATATGTTTTACAAACAGGCCAACATTTTAGGTGATGATGATTTTATAGAGCGACAAATATCTTTGTATCCTTTTGCGCCTATTATAGAAGCAGAAAACCCTGACGCTGTGATCACCTCACTACCAGAAAACACGAAAATAATTAATGATGTTCCAGTTGTAATCGGTCTGAATTCCAGAGAAGGCTTAGATATGGTCTCGCATTATATTTTCGAGCCGCGTCTATTGGCGGAAACTACAAAGGACTTTTTTATTCACTTTCCTATAAGATCCGGCTTTAGATTTGATCGCAACAGCTCCGTGTTCCAGAAGGCTGAGCAGGAAATAAAAGATTTCTATTTCGAAGATGGCTACCTGCATACCGGGAACATATTAGAATACGCTGTATACGTAGGCGATATCCTGCAAAATTACGCTGTGGAGCAAACAGTGTCTAAATTGAGCAACGAGTTATCTTCCCCATTATATTACTACATGTTCGATTTCAGAGGAGAGTTAAATGAGAACAGCGTTGATATGAGTATTCGAGCGAGAAGCTCGATGAAGAACTGGGGAGCTACGGTAGGAGACGAGCTCTGCTACCTGCATTTGTGTACTCGGATTAGAAAAACTTACGAATCCCTGATGAAACTGGTAAGCGAGCAGCCTGAAATGAAACTCTTGAAGAAAACGGTACGGATGTGGACGAATTTTATTAAAACTGGGTAAGGATTACGAGTAGTACCAACAGCCAGACGCTTCTAATAACATATTTAATATTGTTGAAAACTTTTATAAGCTCAATAATTTAAATGTTTGTATAGTATTTATAGATGTGTAGCCTAATGTTACGTACATAGTTCTATAGATAATAAGTATTGGAGTAGTAGGGCCTCGTGCAGGGCCCGTCCAGATTGTTACTACCGTCTTGCCTGCTAACCCACCGCCAAACAGCAATGTTCGCATTGTTGTGTTCCGGTGTGGGGGTAAGATAGCCGGTGAAATTACTAGCATAGAGGCATTCCATCTTCGTCCTCCGGGTAGGCAAGCACATGTGACTCCTCTGGTGTTCCAGGTGTTTATGGGCGATGGTAATCGCTTTCCATCAGGCGATACGTTTGCTCGTTTGCCCCCTATGACGTAAAAAAAAAAAAAAAAAAGTAGATTTAGAGACATTTCCCAGTGTTGAAGTAAAATAATATACCGTCAATGTGTAATTTTTAGAACTTTACACGGTTTTATGTAGATCTATGAATGGATTACATACTCAGCTAGCCATCAATCTCGTACAATAGAATTTTTAAAAGAAATTCTCCGAGACCAATATAAAAAAAAAACTCACTCTGCTGAATATACCTTTTATCTTGAATTTCGTGCTTCAACGCACTAAACTGGGTTTTGCACCAAGTAGGTAATTGGTAATTTTATGGGTATTGAATAACCATTTCAGCAAAGTCGAATAAACTACTTACTCAACTTTCCAGGGACCCCACACCAGATGAAAAATACAACATCGTGCATAAGATTAGATGGGACCCTGTCAGCAAGGACATCAAGAACCACCAATACTTGCATATAAACAAGAGCCCGCGGATGAAAGATAGTCCGCTCGGCGACCGAGCTGCCTTTTGGGACGATTTCCTCAAGAAATACTCTGAACTGGCCGTCGACGGACTTGTTACAGACCCTATTCCAGATCACGATGAGTTATAATAATTAAGTTACGTGTGTAGGTATGCTTACAACTGCCCAATTTCGTATTAAAAAGAAGCTAAAAAAAATCGAGATCTATTTATTTATCCAAACAAAAGTTGTCTTAGTAAACGCGCTTCTAGATTCAGTACACTGCATTTGCTCTAAATTACCAAAATGAGTCGTTAATGACAGTTGCTCTTGGATTGTTATTTACGTTGGAGGCAATTTATTAACTATCCAAATCACAGGCTAGTTAGTAGGCATATAGAGGTGAAATTTTAGACAGACGATATGGTTGAAAATTATAGCCTCTTGATTGCCTTTAGAAAATTATGAAACAGCGATCCATAAAGTTGCCCTCCCTAACTAAGCAAAGAGCGTGGTATCTCTCGTCTCCTGAGAAGAGCCAAGTTTCAACTCAACAGGTAATAGCATAGTTGCCGACATAATTAAGTGGAGGGTGGTGGAGAGAAGTTACTTGCTGTGTTTCAAAAGAAACCAGTTTGAAACAGGGGCTTCATTTAATGGTTGTAATAACTAGGATATACTTCTTTGAACTCTATTTGCTATATGTCACTTTATTGACTTGATTTCATAAAATTTTCAATTAGTCTACATCTACAACTTTTTCCGTGAAGTCATTCTAATTTCCTCTGTTTGACCCGTAATACCACCACTATTGCCTACTTTAGCAATGTGCTCGATATCAATGCGGCTTGTCAATATATTTTAATCAAATTAAACGGCAAAAATTAATATACGAGTATTCGTGATATGCCATATACATATCTCAAATAGCTATATTAATAATGTTCCAGATTCGTAATATACGCAATTAAACTAAAATAAACATAAGTGAAACCACGTGAAACTATGGAATCCATTTCCCTGGCAAAATTTTTTCGTAAATAAACTCTACATTTTGTACGCCTAGCGCCCGGATTAGAATCAACAGAAGAGCGCCATCTGTTTCGCGTGGCCTGAATTTAATTCGCTTCATGTGAACCTAAACGGCGCGCAGAACACGCTAAAGTTAAAGTTTTATTGTTCTTTATATAGATGGCACTACGATACATGTATTTTGCTCAACTCCTTAAACCCGCTCCAGACCTTACGATCCGATCCGATTTATCGGAAGCAATCGGATAATGTGTAGTGCAATTGTGGAATGTTGATCTTAGTTGTGCCGCAAAGAAAACACTACAGAAGGTTATCTCTCTAGATCTACACATAAGCGGAATAAAACACCCGAGAACTGCATTTTATTAGTTGTTTGTGTAAAATGCGGCGCCATTGGTTGTCAGGTTTCACTAGCTTTTTTTTAAATATAATCTAATAAAGAGGGTGGACCAATTCATTTATGCACTTTGAAATTTTTGATCAAAATTAACCCACTAATGTTAATTTCCTAAGGTTTCCATTTTCGTAACTAACACGTAACGTACTTTTTTTTCGTAAACAAGATCGATGAGATTACCACCGTCTCGTCGACTTCGAACATTGTGGGAAAACTCGCTGGAAGGGATGACGGCGACTATAGTAAAATCGTACCAATGTCTTCCTCTTCAATTTATTTACGTTTTTTTTTCTATAATTAGATACGCTAATTAGAATATTCTTAAGCGCATAACTTATAATTATAAAAATAAACACGGTAAGTGTCCATTTTCCATTATTGCCATGAGAACTCGCACGTGCTCGTGTGAGGCAGTCGTTCTGGAAAACAATAACTTCATCGATCAAGAATATAACTTATTTAAAATGTAATTGCAGTGTGCAATATGACTAAGCTTTTTATTTTGCACTAGCTCCACTTTTTATTCAAATAATAAAATATCAATTCGTTTGGTTTGTTTTTCTACTCCAGTACTTTTTTCTGTCATTTATACAAACTCTAATATAAAGACATAAATTATGAAAGTCTGTAAAAGTCTATAGGTACTCTATTTCCTAAAAAAACACTGCTAAACGATGTTATAATGTTGCCAAAAAAGCATCACTTAGTACCACAGATTACAAGATAAACAGCTGCATTCACACAATTTGCAATTAAAAAAAAAACTTATTGTAATAAAGCATTGCTGCCAACTTAAAAAAAAAAGTTTTATCTTCAGTGCATGGATGTTTAGTATAGTGAACGCATACCTTTATGTGTAAGTTCATATTTTTTTGACAGATAAACGTCTATAAAAAAAAGTTTATCAGACTTTTTTTTTTTTTTTTTAATTTTGTTGATTCCGAGCGGGAACATGTAATTATTTTCTTTGTTGTTTATTTGCATTTTATTTATGAAATGTCGAGTCGTAGAAAAATTATTGTATGCAACGTTGTATAAGTAGGTCAAAAAACGCTCGTGGCATCTTTCTTACGATGTTTGCTACGCTCACATCGTAACCCATGCCACTCGCGTTTTTTGCCCCCTCTTATACAACGGTTGCATAAAATACTATTTTCGAATTCATTCACAGACTCTTTATTTTACTCATCATCATAATATTTAAGTTGTCAGTGGAGTAATTTCCAGCTCATTCTATAGCCCAACAGGGTTTTCAACCCACGCCATACTGCGGATTTTTAGTGGTAAGTACTAATTTATTTTACAAGCATAGCATAGACAAGTTTTTGGTAACTGACGTTGAAAGTCAGTGAATGTCACTGATGTAAACAAAGAGGAAACTGAACTAAATATTCCGCAAATTTCAATTTTTTTTGGCATAATAAAGGCAAAACTATTCACAGTGATGAGTCACGTTTTTTTTATTTATTTCGAAAGAAGAACGAAGGATTGAGCAGCATCGCTTGACGTTTAATAATTCAAATATATGACGTATGCACATTATTGCTAGCAGCTTAAAGCTGTTTGTAGCGCCACTATCGCTGGGCCAGACCGACCTTGTTATTTGCTCCATATATGTCCGTCTTCGTCTTCCTCATTTCCTTTTCCCTTCTATTATCACCTTGATAACTATATCGTGACGTATGATATGACCTATCATCTTCCCTCACCTTATATTTAATACTAATAAAAAATGTTAGAGTTTTCATGACACTTGCTCTGAAGTAGTGGGTAGTAGTAGGATGCCACTTAATCATCTTCTTCGTCGGTTTTACTCTGAACAGAGTGGTCGTGGTCATCGTTTCAGATGTTGCAGGCAAGCTTCACAACACGCCGCCATGCTTCTCTGATAGCCTCCTACTTTCTCGTGCATTTTTGTAGTGATGATGTGCCATTTACTGCAGCTTTTATCTGATCAGTCCGTCTCATAGGCGATCATCCTCGTTGCCTGGTACCTTCAACCTTTCCTTGACCACAATTTAGTCACTTGAATATGTCATAGTACAAATGCAACACTTAAAGGCAGGGGCGGGGTACCTACTTTCCAGATGTGAAAGACACAGATCAGTGTAAAATGTTGGCTTAAATTATTGGTTTATTGGCTCGGTGTACCCCTTGCATATTATATACTGTTTAAAGGGTTTCTGCGTATACCTGTACTTCGGGTTCACACACGCCTCCCAAATAAAAGGTCAGGGTGCAGCATGCAGCAAACACATTTATTATGGTTAAGTAGCGGTTCAAAGTTAACTCAATAATCTCTATTTGACAAAAAAGTAGATAACCGACGTCAATGAAGGCGAAGCTACCATGCGATGCTTACCAAAAACAACTGTTCGAGCTACTAATACTACAAAACTTGTAAATCACCTGAGCCTATATTTTTGAAGAGTTTCCTCGATTTCTCCAGGATCCCATCATCAGATTCTAACATCATGACAATGGGACCAACTAGAAAGTTTACCCAATAAAACAAAAAAAGTCTTTTTCATATCGGTCCGGTTGTCTCCGAGTAATGCCTGCTCCGTTTTTTAACGACCAATCACAGGCAGGCCCAAGGGGCAGACCATCCTGGTGCCACCCGCGCCTGCCACCACCAACACCTACCTACCTTTAGAGAATTACACCACATACAACAGCCGAGACATACCATCGTGGTCGCACTCGCTACCAGCACTACTCTACTTTCTTGATACATCCAAATTTAGCGTCATTATTTTTATACAACTTCAATACAAGAGAAACCACGTTTAAAAAGTATGCGAAACAAAGATGATAGTTTCATGACTTTTAAAAACGAAGTGCTGATTCCGATGAAGCGCTATTAACCAATTACAATAATTGCTTCAATTTCCCTAAACGATATGGTATCTGTAGCTCTTATATCGTTACATAATTTATAACCTAATACCATAGAAGTGGTTTAATAAAAAGCTATTCTTTTTCTTTTATTTTATTTAAATAAATAAGGTATTTTCCTTCTTTTATTTATTAATCGCTACGTTTCTAATTAACTCTGTAATGTAACTCTTTAGGCATCGGTATAGATACCAAAAACATTACTGTTTTTGGTATCTATACTATGCATTACTGCCGTTGGGATTTATGTTTATTTTTGGCCCAAAGCACCCTAAAGGTAAAACCTACATTGTGGCCAAAACACTTGGATTATAGGGGTTCAGAAGGATAGACACCTACGTACAGTGAAGGAAACTGAAACTTTTGTCCCTTATTATCATTGTGACACGAGCGAAAAAGGTATGTGTTTAAATTTCATTGACTGCACAGTCGAGTTCATTTACATCTACACACTTACGAGAACAAAAATATCTGAACACGACCCTATTGTCAGGAGCATAAAGTCGTGTTCAGATATTTTTGTTCTCGTAAGTGTGTAGATGTAAATGAACTCGACTGTACCTACAATTTGCTTCATTTCGACACCCATCTGAAGCACAGACAGACAGTGGTCCGCTATTTAACTCTTTAGATGTGAAAATGGCAATGTCTCTATTGTCATGTGATGGTAACTTACTACGAAGCTGGGATGATACGCCAGCATTGACAACTGATATACCAGGTGTTTCCTGTAATAGGAGCAATAAATTAAAATATAGATTCTACTCTTCAAATTGAACAACATTAGTTCAGCAACTTTAAAAAAAAGTCAGTTTTCAGAATGTTATTATTTCAAACAAATTAAATAGTATTTTCAATGTACGTTGTCCAACATTGACATTCCCTGAGCATTGACATAGCTGTCACTCTACTAATATCGGACATTTCGCAATACATTGCTTCTTTGTCTAAAGATTATTCTACAAAATATCATTACACTTTATTTTCAGAAGTTGCTTAGCTTAACAAATGTTGTCCAGTTTCAAGCGAAGTTTCTATGTTTTAATTTATCGCTCCTATTACAGGAAACACCCGGTATAGTTGCAATTTATTTATTTATAAGGTCCGTTTCCATTTCCACTTGAAAGATATTAACGTCTGTTGACAAGCAAAAGTCTCTAAGGAACAAAGACCTACTTAAAACAAAGCTCGTATCTCGTTATCAATCTACAAACTAGATACGAGGTTTTGAAGAGCAGTGACAGAAATTTTAGTGAGTTTTGGTGGTCACCAGGCGATTTATTCTATAAGTTGAACTTCTCTACACGATTAAAGCAAAGGCATTATGAAGCAATGTTTACAAAATAAACTGTCAAGTGGAAACGAGCAGCTTAGTATTAAATTGTAACTATACCTACAGGTAGATGGAACCAGATCGCGTGGCACTGGCAAGTCACCTGTGCGTTGGACTGACCAAATAAAATCAGCAGAAGGAAACTGCGTATCTGACTGCGCCAGACAGTCTGCCAACAGGGAGAGATGGCAGGAGATCGTGCGGAGAGCTGTGTCCGCTTCTACCACCGATGTGGACGCCTCAACGTGACCACGACCGCTCTGCCAAGAGCAAAACGACAGAGAAGAAGAGAAGAAGATACCTACAGGTGAAACCAGCTTTCGTGTTCATAAACCATGCTTAATTTACCGAACGAGCGAAGTGAACGAGGCGTCTCTTTTTCTGCTTTGGCCTAAAATTCTTTCATATGGGCGGATATTCGGATGTCCGTTCTTCTTGATTTCGCATTTTACAACCGATTCTCAAAAAATTGTGAGCAGGTTGGAATCGGTTCTATTTTTCGTTTTTTTTTTTAAATGGCGAAGATATCGGGGTTGAAGCCCCTAAGCTACAACAAAATGTTTTTTGACAATCCGCTTGAGATCCATACTAATCCATACTAATATTATAAATGCACAAGTGTGTCTGTATGTCTGTTACGTCTTCACACTTAAACCGCTGAATCGATTTTGATGAAATTTGGCATGGAGATAGTTTAAGATCCGAGGAAGGACATAAGATAGTTTTCATCCTGGAAATTACCCCTAAAAAGATTGAAAAGTGAGTAAGTAATTCATGATGACATTGATGACCCTGTAGGAAATGTAATTATTAGACCAAAAGCACAAATTCAATACATTTGCTTAGGCGCTTTTAATAATCCCTTTTATTAATTAAAGTGATTAGGTGGATATGGATCTATCGTGTTGTACGAGGTTGCTTCCATACTTCCAAGTTCCACGCGGACGTAGTCGCGGGCAAAAAAAGCTAGTATTATAAATGCGAAAGTGTGTCTGTCTGTCTGTTTCCTCTTCCCGTTTAAACCGCTGAATCGATTTTGATGAAATTTGGCATAGAGATAGTTTAAGATCCGAGGAAGGACATAGGATAGTTTTCATCCTGGAAATTATACCTAAAAAGATTGAAAAGTGAGTGAACATTGACACACAGTGGACATGTCATGAAATAAGGAAAAAAAAACTAAAAAGTAAAGAGACTCAAATATGAGAATTCATAGGTACAAATTTAATGTTTTTTTTCCAGAACCAAATTTTTAATACAAAACAATAATTGTCTGACTTTTTTTATTTTATAACAAGTTAGAATTAGCCAAGTCAGAGTTAGATATACATAAAATCGCAAAAATACGTCACAATAATACGAAAAACTTGACGAACGTCAAGTATATACAAGATAGCAATAATAAATTATTAACGGAAGATCAAGACATTACAAGTAGATGGACAGAGTATTATCAACACCTATTAAACGTGTCTCACCAAAGAAAGCTTGATTACTGCAAGCCAGAAACAGTCCATGGACCACCCTCGAATATAACTCCAGGAGAAGTTAAAGCAGCGATACACCAAATGAAAAACAACAAGGCACCCGGTCCGGATGAAATACCAGCAGAAGTTTGGAAGCACCTGGGAACCTGTGGAGTAATTTGGCTTTGCGAGTTATTTAACTAATTAATTCAGGGCTACCGGATGCCTGATTCATGGCGCAACAGTTTCTTAATACCGTTTTATAAGGGAAAAGGAGATGTACGGGATTGCAGTAATTATAGAGCTATAAAATTAATGTCACACACTCTTAAGATTTGGGAGAGAGTACTAAATAATAGATTAAAGCACAGTGTAGTGTTAACCCAAAACCAATGTGGCTTTGTAGCGAATAGAAGCACTTCAGATGCTATTCAAACCTTGCGGATCATGATGGAGAAGGCCAAAACAAACAAGACCAACCAAGAACCAAACAAGAACCTTCACATAGTTTTCATAGACTTGGAGAAGGCATTCGATCATATCCCAAGAAACCTCATCTGGGAAGCCCTAAGACAGCAATTAGTACCAGAGTACTACATCAAACTCATATGGATATGTACAACGACATTACCACCCAAGTCTTGAGCCCCGCAGGTAGAGGCAAAAAGTTTGAAATTAGTGATTAGTGTCGGTGTCCATCAAGGGTCAACGCTTAGCCCACTGCTTTTCAATACTACTATGGATCAATTAACAAAACATTGCCAAAAAGCTCTGCCGTATAATATTCTATACGCCGACGATGTTGTTCTAGTCTCAGATAACGCACAAGAACTCCAGTCGAATTTCAATTCCTGGATAGAAGCACTTGAAATGAATGGTCTCAAAATTAGCAGAAAAAAGACAGAACACATGTCGTGCATTTTCGACAATGTCACAAAGCCCACTGATACTATAATCTCCATAGGAAGTATACCCCTACCAAGTGTGAAGCAGTTTAAATACCTAGGCTCCATGCTCAGTGACGATGGAAATATAGAACATGATGTTACTCACAGAACAACAACTGGGTGGATAAAGTGGAGACAACTCACAGGCGTCATGTGTGACAGAAAAATGCCCCTAAAAGTCAAAGGTCACCTGTACAAGACGGCCATTAGACCTGCTGTTCTGTACGGGTCAGAATGTTGGGCGACCAACAAGCAGCATTTAAACAAACTGCACACTACTGTAATGCGCATGCTACGCTGGTCAGCGGGTGTCACACTACTCGACAAAATCCGGAACGAGTACATTAGAGGAAGTTTCAAAGTTGCCCCGATAACAGATAAGGTCAAGGAGAAACGCCTCCTTAGGCGTTTCTCCGGTATGGTCATATTCAAAGACGTCCAGATGACCATATGGTAAAGCTTGCCTTAGATATGCCAACAACAAAACGTTCGCGTGGGAGACCACCTGCCACCTGGTGGACGACGGTCGAAAAAGACCTTAAAGAAGCTCGTTTGAACAAAGACGCAGCACAAGACCGTGCTAAATGGAAGTTGAGGACAAGGAAGGCCGACCCCAAGTAAATGGGAACAGGTCTAGAAGGAAGAAGAAGAAGACAAAACAATAATTGTATGACAATCATACACATTTTCACGGTAAAATGACAAAGTAGTTGCTTTTCATACAGATATTTGTTGGTTTACAGGTTACAGGTCAATGACGGCATTGTGTCGTCATCGTCACGCTCGTTTCGTTACAAGTTGTATTCATGATTATCTGTATGAGAATAAATAATAACGAATGTAGAAGAAGCCTGGCAATTCACGAGGTGACGATGTTTACATAATGATGGACTGTTACATAATTAGTGAATATATGAACTAAACCTAGTTAACTGACCTGAGTTGTTAGGTAGAGGTACTGTTTCGGTAGGCAGCTGGAATCGTCCGCACAGTGACCCGAGGCCCGCCGACGAAGAATCCTTGTGCTTTAAGTACTGAAGCTGAGCTGATGCATGAGGGTTCTGAGCTGAGGTATTACTCTTCTATACTGATGGTCTGAGGAGTCTAAGCTGAGCCATAACGCTTCTTACTGATGATCTGAGATGTCTGAGCTGAGCCTAACCTAATAACTGAGAAATAACGCTTCTGTGCTGACGGTCTGAGTCTGAGCTGAAGTCTGAGCAGTCTCGCCTACCACTCGCGGTAGCTATTCCCTTTTCTATTTTATCAACCAAGTACTAACTGATCTGTGTAAATGACCCCGACCTCTTGGTTGGTCATAGACTCTCTTAAACTCTTTTTATGACTTAATTGCTGGTACCTATTATTATAACTGATTCATTAATCCCGAGCAGCGTCAGTCAACCTGCTCTCGTCCCTGGTTCGCTTCCCCCCCATCATTCTGTTGTGTCTGCGAGAAGCGCTGGCATTTACATTTACGTTTGCGATAGTTCGCGACAGCATGGTTTGGACTCCATTTGAATGGAGCGTTTTCAGCACTCCGTAGGAATGTCGACCATTGACATATACCTAGAAATAGGAGTTTAGGTAAGTGTGATAAAATTATTAGAGAAATTTTCCAAACCGAAGGAACCCTATGCATAACGTTTATTTAAATTGTTCTAGGCGCTTAGTCTATACAGATTATAAACTCAGTAAACTGTTGTCAGTGGTCGCGATAGCTGGCCGTTTTGTTTATACAACGAATCTATCATAAAAATACTCTAAATAGGTTAGTGTTTCTATAAAACTGTTTAAGGTTAGAATAGAATAGAATAGAATACTCTTTATTGCACACCTCAAGAAGAAAGAAATACAAATACAGATGACACTAGATAACCTGGATCTACTTAAGTGTAAGCTAACCTGCCTACCTAGTGCATTTAGATTCCGAACCCTCACTAAAACGTTTGTTAAGATAAATGAAAACATTTGTGAATTCGATGTAGAGTTATTATTGCACAAAATAAGGGAATACTCAGCTCTGTTTTTACGGGATTTTCAATATTCTCACGCCAATTGTGGATATATTTTTTCATTTATATTTAATACATACTAGCTGCGCTGCGCCCCGCTGTTACCCGCTAATCGCACGGAAACCTTAATCCAAGGTGTCACCATACCAAATTTTATCAAAATTAGTCCAGCCGATTGAACGTGAAGAAGTAACAAACATGTACACACAATAGTACATTACGGCAGAGACCAGTAAGTAAGCCATACTGGCCGAGTAGGAATTAGACGGACCGAGCCGTAGGCGAGGTCCGGATATAATACGAGGCCAGGATGGCTCTTACGGTCGAAGCAAGTATAGTGCTTTTCTCAAAAATTAAACAAGAAAATTAGATTAAATTTATATTTTATAGGTGTCATTCATATTCGGCCATTTTCCAATGAATATTTTTGTTATATCCCATTTTTATTATGACACATTGTGATATTCGTCGTCGCAGGCACCATTAACTCCCACGATAACAACCTATAACAAAAATAATTATGAGTTTATACTTGGATAAAAGATATAGTTATATTGTTATCAAATAGTGGCCGCATTTATTTACCTTCATCGCCAAACTGTTTATCATCTAGAGCTTGATTTAAGAACTTTTCTATATTTTGCTGCTGAATATTTGTGATTTCTTTCCTTTGTAGCCATCCGATTGTCTCAGAAAGATTGTTGAAATATTCAGAACTTATCACACATTATCTGACCAACTATTAACTTGATTTTCTTCCTTCCATTTAATGAATCTCTTGTATTTTTTTATATCTCCTTGGATTTAGTCGGAAGTAAATTATTTTAGCTAACTCTGCCTCCGCTTTTAAGTATGGAGGAGTGCCGTCTATTCGGAATCAGACTCGTCTGAACTCATTTTTGCTAAATTATTGTAATAGATCACACAAACAAATTTGAAATTTTTGTCTTTTAATTTAAATCCCGCCTTAATTTCTTTTTTTTATAAATACTGCGTTTAATTATTTGCACTGTCTTACAAATCTAAGTCTTAAAGATAAAATTTAATTATTGTTATACATTGTTGTATTTTCTAACTAATTTTCATATCATAAAGCTTACCTTCAATTTTAACTCCGAGGTTTTTTCTAAACGACACAAAAAAGGAAGGAATTCCGAAATATCATTGTCATTTTACACAGCACAATTATGAACTAAACGCTGCATACAAACTTCCGCACTAAACCTTGTCGCTAGTATATGCTAGGTCCATGCCTTGTCGCTACTTTTTTTTTTTTTAAATATGCATCTTGAGTTACTTTTATACTGCCAATAGTACTAACCTCTTTTTATTTTACATTTGCTCTTAGTGTAAATTGCAAGTGTATACTGCATGTCGTCTCTTTCTATTTAATCTATGAAAAAGGGACGCCACTTTTTAATTTCTACAATTTGCTCTCGCACTGTACTTATAATTAAAACAATTTGTGGAATGCATCCTTTTTACATTTATATACGACCTCATCGCCTTCACATCCTTAGTTTTTTTATAGGTCGGTGACGATGTAAATCGTGTTTCGATATTCAAATATCTTGATACGTAATAGGAATTACATACTTACTTAATGGACAAATATTGATTCCAAATTTAAAATCTCGCTGTTTACTGGACACTTCTAAAAGTCTTCGGTATGTTCCACTTACTGTAGTCTATCTAGCGATGGTAAGGCAACATTACATGCAATTTTTGAGAAAACACATAAACACACTCACTAACTTTCACCTATATAATATTAGTGTGATGTTCTTAGTTTTAATTGTTCTTTAAATTTATTACATTTAGTAAATTGTAATTGAGTTTAATTTTATGTAGTATTTAAAACACAAATAATATTGTTTCCGATTGTTTTTTTTTTATGCTTCGAATCAGATTATTTTGCGCCTCAGCAAGCAGTCATTCCGCGAAGAGGTTACACATCGGACATGCAATGCATGCAATTTTTATTCCTTTGGTACTTATTATTAACCCCCTGGGGATGGGGATATAAGCATTATAAACAACTAGCTGTGCCCCGCGGTGTTACCCGCTCATCCCACGGGAACACTAAATTTATTCGGGATGAAAAGTATCCTATGTCCTTCCCCGGGACTGAAACTATCTATATACCAAATTTCATCTAAATCGGTTCAGCGGTTTAAGCGTGAAGAGGTAACAGACAGACAGACAGACAGACAGACACACTTTCGCATTTATAATATTAGTATGGATATGGATAAATACTTAATATAGCTTATACCCAGATTTGAAACAAAAGTATTTAATCTCATAATAAAAATATTAGTGCAGTTCATCAAACATATAGCATATTATTGATTTTGCAAACAATATTTACATACATATATATGCTATTTTTATCAAGCAATAAAAGTTCGATGACAAAAACCTGAGCTTTAATAATCGAATCAGTTATCATCGTAACCACAGTTATGCGTTATAACGATTGCGTTGCTTTTCTTTTGCCGATTATGTATTATTTTTTATCCGTGTGGCAAAAAGCTTTCTCCCAACTCCCAATGTCTTCACAATCGCGTGTCCAAATCAGCTGAATTGTTGTTTTATACCTACCACTTTCGAATTGCAGCTATCGAGGCCATGCATTATTTTGATTATGGTTTGATCGTTACTGAGCATACGAGCACTTTGATATTAACTTGATCATGTTAAATACTAATATGTTGGAATCTACCGGGTACCGGGAATCTTTAACATGCTAGTACCGGACATATCCAGTAGAAATAAAATCAAAACTAGGCACTCTATGTTTTTTAGTGTTTTAAATCTTTTGTATGGAAAAAATAAATTGAAGTCAAATGCCTTCGTCTGTGGGTCGAATCTATCCATAAGAAAATAAATGTTTGTTTTGAATTTCAAGCAAACTTCAATTTGAAACGTGATATTTTAGCATTTATGGAAAATGCCAAATAATACAGCAAACGCTTTCAAAAGCAGATATATATCAATATCGATATGGCGGTCACCTTTTTGTGTAGAGATATTCACTTGCAGAGCGTTTATGAATAAATTATAAATAAATATCAGACAACCTCACAGGCTCACACAAATTAATCTAGTTCCACAGTTCCACAATAAGCTCGTAGGCTTGTGTTGAAGCATACATCTATAGATAAATACATACATAAATACAAATAACATAAAATAAAATAAAATATATTCGTAGGATTACTTTATTTTAAACGTGTATAATCTGTAGAGATATGTCCACAACTAAGCAGACATTAGACAGTTGCGGCTTGGATAGGCTATATGCGTCGGTAACGCGTTATATTTTTAGATATACAATAGGAAACTATTCTTAATGCAATCCATCTTAGACACTTAAGTTATCAAGTGTCATAATGAGGCTCATCACTGCACGTATGATTAGACAGATCAATTAAACGATAGACAATTATATATACATTATTCATATACTTTGTAGAACGAGGTTGCAACTTGTTAAATAACACTATAAGTATGTACCTACAGGTTTCTAATGCCACTATAATCAGTAATGATCCAACGAGTTATGGAGTCAGGCTAGTTTTTCTTCCGGTTGGCTACTGCTACAACAATTTGTTACATATAGCGCACTATTCGGAATATAAGAATATAGGGCGTCATTTTTTTTTTGTGGAGGCTGTCGATCATTTTTTTTTATTGGGATCAACAGTATACAGGACTAACTACACTTAGACTGTTCTAAAAGTCTGAAATGACCATCTTATACGCTCCAAGTAAGGGCCACCTTATACAGTGTGTATATTTGATATAACCGCAAACTTTACGGGGTCTTAGAATAGGCACTTATTAATAGTATATTGATCAGTAAATAATTAAAAAAAATCAAACTTTTTTTTTCCATATAAAATAATTCAGCATGCAATGTATTTGTTTGTTGTTGTATAGTGGTGTCACAACTCTCACTTAGTAATAACTACGCCATACATTGCTGCTCAGAAAATTTTCAAAAAATAATGAGGTCCTACTCTACGGCAGTTAACGCTAAATTAATTTTTTTTATAAATATCAGATTATAGCACTAAAATCTCCTTCTGGCTTCAATAAATAAATAAATATCAGACAACCCCACACAAATCAACCTAGTCCCAAATTAAGCTCAAGAAGGCTTGTGTTATGGGTACTAGGCGACGATATACATACTTATATAGATAAATAAATACTTAAATACATAGAACATCCATGACCCAGGCACAAATATTCATGTTCATCACACAAATATTTGCCCTTGCCGGGATTCGAACCCGGGACCGTCGGCTCAGTAGGCAGTTGCTTAACCACTGCGCCAACCGCGTCGTCGTTCAATTTGCGGTTATATCAAATATACACGCTGTATGTTATGGGTACCAATATTTGTATGGAGACAATAAGTAATTTGCCATTTTCACCGTGAAAAAGTGCGCTTAAGTTCTTTTCTAATAATAAAATCACACAATCAATCAATCACGAGTCTCCTTTGTTTTGACGTTTTGACAACGCAAAGCAAATCGTTGAAATACCTGTACCCTCAATAAGTTGAGGTTTAATACCCTGTTTATCGACGGTAGACAGTTTCACTGACTCCAGCTACTCCAGTGCCGCTTGTGAAGCCTTTTGTAACTATTAATTTACTGCTTACCGTAGGATACTTTTTCAAATATTCTCCTATGAAAGATGCTACTTCTTCCCTCTACACTCCATAGTCTTTGCCCACCCTCACCAATACGGTGTATGGTTATAATATAACTATAACTATGTATACTATCGAACATCAAATATTAAATCAGGCATCTACGTACTTCACGAACTAGGTAATCATAACATAAACAAGTGTAATTTTACTCACATACATAATTAGTAGTTAATTACAATAATTGGTTGCTCGTTGCTAATTCTATGATAGAATGTAAAAATGATATCTTAATCAAATAAGAACGTCACTGATAACGATAGCTATCAATTAAATAGGTATAAACATATTTAATTTGTTAAAGTGAGCTGTTGTTGTGATATATATACCAAAAAGTGAAAACTAACGATATTATAATCAGTAACTTTTATAATATAATAAATGTAAGTACAACCATCGTGTTCATATCAAACAATCATGTGAATGACGTTTAAAAGAATACAATTAAATCCGTTTATGACAAGGACGAAACAAAGCAATATTAAACGATATACTCGTAAGGTCAGGTGGGGTAAGGGAAACAAATAGGGGACGTGGAACACATTGGAATATTTTGTATATCATAGCTATAATAAACATAAAACGACCAACTGCAGCGACATTTATTTATTTTTTACCTAGAACTGTTTCTAAAAGTCGGATTCACCTCACATACTGTGATTTATTTTAAGTGTTTCCCTTAACCCAATGTGTTTCACTTTTGTTGGTTCTATTACATTCAAGATGTACAACGCCTCATTTATGTGTTTTTTTTTTTATATCGGTCTACTATTGCCGAAATAAAAACACAATTGAATAGAGAGCCTCCTACTTTTTTTAAGTAGGTTAACATCACAACATTTTGAAGGTTCAATAACCGTCAAATTATTTACCATCCACTCATTGAAACAGCTCCACTTTTAACGCGTAATTGCGGCTGCACACTACTCACGAAGTTGACCAAAGTTGACCGAAGTACGGGTTTCCGCAGCGACGTGCCAGCAGTGCAGAAATATGATAGTGTAGTCATATTCGTCCAACTGCTGTCAACGCCCAACTGCTGCGTTTGACGACGCGTTTGGCTCGGTTGGTAGACACCTGCCTACTGAGTCGGCGGTCCCGGGTTCGAATCCCGGCCGGGGCAAATATTTGTGCAAATATTTGTTTTTGGGTCATGGATGTTATCTATGTATGTATTTATATATTATGTATATCGTCGTCTAGTACCCATAGTACAAGCTTTGCTTAGTTTGGGACTAGGTCGATTTGTGTAAGATTGTCCCTTAATATTTATTATTATTTATTATTATAACGTCGCGAGTAGTGTGAAGCCGTAATAATAGTCCTTTGACTTTGACAGAACTCCGAGTTAGTTGAGATGACATCGCCGGACGGCATACACGCGACAGACGGACAGAATAGTGACGTGCACGTTGTCGATATCGATGCCGATATAGACAGGATCATAGCGGGTATCGACAAGAAAGACCAAGTTGTGGTGCAAATTGAAAACGGGAAGTTGTATCCAGAAATGAACGGAAACGGTAAGTTTATTTTTTATTGAATTGTTTTATCAGGTATGTGATGAGACTGATGAAATGACTGATGATAGGAGGATATGGAACACCGGCTCATCTGACTCTAATGGAATGGAAAAGGGAAGAAAATTTACAATCTACAGGCATCCTCACATGTTTATTACATTACAACGTATGACACAATTGTTAGGTACGAAGCGGTGGTAGCCTAGTGGTTAGGGCATGCGACTTTCAATCCGGAGGTCGCGGGTTCGAACCCGGCCCGTACCAATGAGTTTTTCGGAACTTATGTACGGAATGTCATTTGATATTTACCACTCGCTTTTCGGTGAAGGAAAACATCGTGAGGAAACCACCTAAGCCCAATAAGGCCTAGTTTCCCCTCTGGGTTGGAAGGTCAGATGGCAGTCGCTTTCGTAAAAACTAGTGCCTACGCCACATCTTGGGATTTAGGTAGCCGACCCCGATTGAGAATTTATTCTCAAAAAATGGGACAAAGGCTAGGAGGATGATGACACAATTGTTAGGTACGACGTATTGATACAAACAATATAATTTATTTCGTCCTGTTTGCTGTATTGTATTTAGGTACTACTAACTACACTACATTTAACTGTATTTAGTACTGACTTTTGTTTCGTGCAGTTTAAAAAATTAATTAATTAAATTATTAACCGTTTACAATAATAATATATGCATGCTGTATTGCATTGATTAAAATTCGTTCAATTTTTATTTTTACTTATTCACCTATAAATCGATAATATATAGTATTTTAGTAGTGGTAGGTAGTAATTTTTAATCCTTAATAAACATGAATTAAAGAAAAAGGTGATTTATGACAGGTGGGTCTAATATGTGAAGATACGTGTGCCAGAAGGGCATTATTTATTTTCAAGATATATACCAGCGGTTCACTATGAGGCCTGCTGAAGAGAAAGAACTTCCGAAAGAAAACACCCAGACTGCCTTATCTTATTCATTTACACTTTTAAAACAAAGACCGTACGTTTCGTAGGAACTTTATACGTTCTGCACTTGTCTTCGTATTTCCGTAATCACTTACACGACAACTATACGTAAACTACTTTTAACAGTTATTTTCTTTTTACACTGTCCGAAGTCAAGGTTTTCAAGTCTTGTGTGTTATTTAAGAACCTGTTGTTTGAAAGGTGACTTCATCGTAAATGGATCAATTAAGAGGCCTTATTCCTTTTAAAATACTGATAGTTTTAGACATTTTTCTCGATGCTAAAACATGTTTCTTTAACATAATTATTGATGTTACCACCTAGAACAGGGCTATTGGGATTTATTGGTGTATATTTGAAACCTACAGTTTGAATTTTTCATTGATAATATTTGTTTCAAAAACTACTCGAAATTGACAAAATTCACGCGGAGTATTAGTTGTTTCAACTTATTTTCGACTGCACGCAATAAAAGCATGAAATAGCTATGTTACCACCTAGAAATCGGGGAAAAAGTATTATTCACTTCAAGAAGTTGGTTGAAATTATCAATATATTTGTCATAATATGAAAAAAAAAATTAAAAGGAATAAGGCCTCTTAACCGGACTTAATTTTTATGTGTGTCGGGTGTTTTTGTATAGTTTCGCGCGACATGGAACAAATTGGTTGGCAAGTATTTTATAGTGATGTATTTTTTTTTGTGGTAGAACTTAAACAAAAATCTATCGTCTTGGCAAACCATAAATAATACTTTATATTCCGCTAATTTGCATAGCCAACCGGGAGTCATAAAACTTGATAAAAATTACCATTTACCTATATGGTTGTTTATATACCTGCAAGCCCAATGTTGAAGGCCGTAGTAATCCTCACCAAAGAAAAAGAATTGCAAAACCGAATTTGGTCAGACTTTGTTTATCCTCTTAAAAAGAAAAAGAAAACGCACTGAGTGAACAGACGTCACATACACCTTTACAATACGATTATAATCAGTTAATGATTCGGCTTTTCTCGGGTATCATCGCCTCAACCCGAAGACGGAAATGACACGAAATACATTACCGCGATTTCTTTTAGGTAGCATTCAATTTGTAGTATCATAAACGCAATGTATAGCACCTGCCAAGATGATATTACTAACCGGTAAGTAGGCCTAAGAAATTTATTATCCAGAAGCGACATGAATTTTAACATTCATTATTTATAAAAGCTATACTTGGTATACAATATATAAAAAAATCATATATAAGTCAATATTTTACTGTTTGATGTAAGTAACAGTACCTACGATATTACGTCGGATTAATAATTAATAATAATCACCAAATAAAAAATTTAAAAAACCGATTTCAACCGATTTTTGTTGATATTTCATAAACTGCTTGACTGATTTTGATAAAATGTACACGAGACCATCTCGGAAGTATTATATACCTACCCTATCAAATACAAAAAGAGTTTTGTAAATCAGTAATATCTGTAAATTGATAACTCTATGTGAGAGATGAGGGATTCACGACAATTACCGAGGTTGGCCGAATCGTTAACTGATTTTAATCGTACTGTACCTTTGGTTCAGGGCGTTTTTCAGAAGTTATGAACAATACATTGTCCAGATGGCTATAGCCTGAGACATGTAATGACAATTAAATTTAGCTCCGGTACTAATAAAACCTTGTACTTTTAGGAAATCATCAATGTCATAGTGTTTAACAACAATGATCTTACCAAATTATGCTTTTTAGCATGATCATGCTGATGTAGAATATGTGTTCGTACATACATATTTATATACTTATCATAGTTTATGAAAAAGACTACCTTAGGTACTGATTCTATGTTCTAAGAAAAAAACTCGTCAAATACGCTCGTTGCATGTTCTATCCTATAACCCTAAAATTGACAAAAAAAAACGAAGGTTGATAGTTCAAGTCTCGTTAAGGTTGCATAGAGCAATCAAATCTCGTTCGAAAAAAATAGAAAAAGATGGTCAAATAGTTTGTACATCCTGGTGTACATTGCCAATTTAAGAGGCCTTATTCCTTTTAAAAAAATTTTTTTCATATTATGACAAATATATTGATAATTTCAACCAACTTTTTGAAGGGAATAATACTTTTCCCCGAGTTCTAGGTAGTAACATAGCTAGTTCATGCTTTCAATGCGTGCAGTCGAAGATAAGTTGAAAAAACTAATTTTCCGCGTGAATTTCGTCAAATTCGAGTAGTTTTTGAAACAAAAATTATCAATGAAAAATTTAAACTGTAGGTTTCGAATATATACCAATAAATCCCAATAGCCCTGTTCTAGGTAATCACATAACATAAATCATCATATCATACATCAATAATATGTTAAGAAACATGTTTTATCATAGAGAAAAATGTCTAAAACAATTAGCATTTTAAAAGGAATAAAGCCTCTTAAGGGTTTTAATACGGTACACACTTAGAATAATAAGCCCTACCCACACCTGGAAACCAAGTTCACGCGCAACGATGAAGCCACAATTTATTATTAGTTCAAGAAAATCAATAAAATCAGGGGAAATAATTCGTGTACTTTTGAAAATTGATACAGTTATACCTTCTGGTGTCTAGATGAACATACTAGAAGTCCTCGAGGGTAGGGGCTGTGCTAAGGGTGTGGGGGGGGGTGAAGGTACATTTTTTTCTGATTTTGGCTCATATCTCAAATATCTGTAGAAATAGCGTTATGATTACTTCGGACAAAAGTTTGTACATAAAATTTTCTACAAATTTTGTCATATTCATTTTTACTCTACGATCAATACTTTGGGAGCTACAGGGTGTTTAAGTTAACAGAAATATCAAAAAAATGCTCATCATAACACGCGAACGTGTTGCAACGTTGTGTACCTACTAGTTGAGAAATTCCCGTTACCGGCAAATTCCTATTTGGGAATATTCCAAGTAAATTCCCATGGTTCCCGGGAATATACGAGCTCGGTGGACCCTTTCCTTTGTTATTTAGTTTTCAGCTAATTAATTGAACACAAGCATACCGTGTTTGCTTTTTGACTCATCCTGAATCACCACTTAAAGTCTTAAAGTGAGTATCATAAAATTTACCCGATGATGGACCCTGGAAGCCGTTTTATGATACCGGCTATAACGGTATCATAAAACAAACCTGATGATGGATCCTGGAAGCCTTTAATGGCTCTCAGGATACGTTCAACATAGACATGTGCGGTTTTCGAATTTCAACCCACCTTGATGAGCAATTAGAGCCGATGTCGTAAAATAAACGTTAAACGTATCCTGAGATTCATTACGGGGCTCTAGGGTCTATCGTCAAGTTTATTTTATGATACCGGCTCTAACTGCTCATCAAAATGAGTTGAAATGCGAAAACCGTACATGTCTACGTTGAACGTATCTTGAGATCCGATCCATTGCGGGCTTCCAGGGTCCATCATCAGGTTTATTTTACGACACCAGCTCTAATTGCTCATCAAGGTGGGTTGCAGGTTTCGAACCTGCGTCTCCAACGGCTTTCCGGGCCAACACGGGCGTCCAACCAATTGGACCACCGAACCTGATGCGAGAGCCATTGAATTTTTAACCAGTTGCTTACAGTTACTACAGTTTTTTCGAACTTGCATAACTATATTTTTCTTTATTTTGTGTAAATCGATATTTTTTGAGCTACATTTATCGATGTAGCTCAAAAAATATTAATAATTTGGTATCAACACAGGTCTTAAAAAAAGCACGTACCTAGTAGGTACGTAACTGTTTATGTAATGATTTATTATCGTTAAATACTTCAACACCGTGATACGAAAAATATAACATGAACTCAATTGTATCAAATAGAAAGTAAAAAAGTTTATAGACACTAAAAAAACCACTACTTATGACATAGCTTGTTTTTTTTTATAAAATTCAATAAGTCGTGCAGATTTTACGTTATATGGGTCCTGTGATGTGTCAAATGTGTGTATAAAAATAATCATACTATAACTTTATTAATAGATCCTGTTATTCTGCCTGAATTGTAAGTAGGTACAATATTTTAGAGGTTTCATATTGTTTATATTATTATCGTCTATGCTTTGCTATGTTTGTCTATTTTTTTTTAGTATTGTTTTACCAGTTCTTGTCAATAGAATTCTGTGTAGTATTCGTAGAATGAACTTGAACTTTTGACTGGTAGTGTAGTTGAAGATGACGTACGTGAATAAGGATGTAATATGAATAAAATTATGATTAACTGACTGTGACTGTGACTGTGATTAGACGAAGTAGACCACTTAAGGGCCTCATCCAACGGCAGATGTTGTTAATACGTAGTCCACAAATTTAATGGACTTTTAACGAGTTGATTCCTCTGTGTAGAATGTGAAGCGATAGCCTTTTTCTTTTGCGCCATTTATGAGATCACTGGTAGTTTGGAGTAATATGGTTACTTACTTTTGTAATGGCCTTAGATGTCTGTTCTTGTCCGAATAGATGTCATTATATATGTTCAGGTAGGACTATGAGCTAATTATTTTTCAAGGTGCTTTGAATAGTTATCTACAACCTGATGAAATTATTATCTAATTAGGAGCGTCAATATCCTGAGTACTTTATTTTTTACAGCCTGCTAAAGTTTATATTTTTGACAGAAATCACTCATAGCGAGCTACGCGAACGCTTTTAAAAAAAATATGCCAGTGTGTGGGAGGGTGAATTTTTATTGGTTAATAAATTAATGGCGATATTGATCAAAAAGTAGTAAATTTAATTTAATGGCTTAAGGGTCAGCTCACACCGAGACGCGACGCGACGCACCGCTGCGCGCACATTTCAATAGAGTGACTCAAAATTATATTTTATTTACTACATTAAAAGGGACACATTTCATCGTGAGAATTCAAAATACGTTGCGCCACGCAGCGCTGCGCCGCGCGGCGTCGCGAGACGCAGCGGTGCATCGCCGGTACGCGCGGCGTGTAAAAGCGGCGCTGCGCCTCACGAAGCCGCGCGACGCAGCGCGACGCCGCGAGGCGCAGCCTGAGGCCGCCGTTCTCATGCGCTTGCAATAGGTAGACTGCGGGGCGGTTGGACGCGGCACCGCGCGGCGCCTCGCTGCGCAGCGAGGCGTCGTACTGCCAACGATTCTACGATGCGCCTCGCTACGCCGCGATGCGTCCCGCGGCGGCGCGCGGCGCAGCGCGAAATCACCGGCCTCTTCCAGTATAGTCGCGTCGCGTCGCGTTTCGGTGTGAGCTGACCCTAAATGTTTTAAATTTCACTTTACATATCAATTTTTTGTAAAAAATGTAAAATTTAAAAGTTGTTAAAAAAAAACTATCACAGATTGGACTGAGGCATTAGGTTTCAAATTCTTCCAAATAGTCCCCTGTATCACCTCCTAAAGTTCCTACATCGTTATTCCAAACATCATGTAGAATCAAATAAAAATTATAAATAATCACATTTTTACATTTTCGAAAATATCCCAATTTATTATTAAAAAATCCATTTGAATACTTCCTCATTCTGAAAGAGCGTAGGTGGCAAGTAATTGGTCACAGCGCAGTAAATCATATTTAGTAAATATGACGAATATAGAAATTATACTACTGTTCTTTTTGTAGGTTGCGACTGTCCATTTATCCACAAGGTGACGTCATTTGAGTTCTGACGATGCTGATTTTACCTTTTAATTAGTCCGCATAATTAAATAAAAATTATAATTTGGGGTTCGTCGCAAAATTTGAAATGTTTACATTTATTTTAATTTGCTGTTTATAAACAAAATGCATTCGCGTATGTCATTTGTTTCTTATACTTATACTAACTCCTAAAATATAAATTGCTAAAAATCTGTTGGTTTTTTTTTCGCTTCAGACTTTTAGAGTACCTACCAGTTTGTTGATTATAGTATATGTGTTGATCATCATCACTAATATAGCTAATTATAACCACTTAATCGGCATTTCCTTGAAATGGGACGTTAATCGCGTTAATTATGTGTAAAACTTTTATTAATTTTAAAATCCGAACCTATGATTTTCGAATAATTGACATTCATTTCAAAACACCGCATAGGAAGCGGTTGTTTGATTTGCATTCAAATTACTAATCAAACACATTTCCTGTACTAAACCAAAACACAGCCGCTACAGTTGCCCTGGTCAGTGACTCGTGACGCTCAAACACTCCTCAGTCCAGTACGGTACGATGAGCCCGCCCGCGTCGCACGGCGTGCCGGCCGCTGACAGTGAGAGTGACACGCGGGTTACTGTGCTACCAGAGTGTGAAACAGTCGTGACCATAGACATCGAAGACCTGGATTGTACCATGAAAAGGAATGAAGGTAAAAGCCAGAGAAAAAAAAAACTCGATTTGAATTTCGAATTTCATCGCCATTCTTTAGTTTGGGCCGTTGTTATAGTTTACGCTTTTAGGCACGCAAATGGTGAAAGTACCTTGTTCTGTATTGTACTGTTCTAAAAATAATTTATAATTGTCGTTATTCGATTAGGACCATTTTTATACTCGAAATCCAGAAGTGTACATAAAACGTTTTTAAATGATTTACTTCTTTAAATATTATTGCACAATATACAAAAGTAGAAGTACAAATGGCGGACTTAATGCCTTAAAGCATTTTTCTACCAGTCAAACATTGGGAAAAACAAAAACATCTTTAAGGTACATAGCCTTTTTATATGACTTTGAGACAAATTATTAATAAGATACAATATATACTTATGCATAGACTTACAATTTACATACACCAATATGGCTTATAATGTCATTTTATATATACATAATTTTTTTAACTTTATTGCACAATAGGTACAAGAAAAGTACGAATGGCGGACTTAATGCCAAAAAAGGCATATTCTAACAGTCATCCATATATACCATGGATTTATAAAATAAGTATGTAGGTACAATACAATACGTGACAACCGTTTAAAAGTGATGACAGACAGATACCTATGGTAGATACCATAAAAAACTCTTTTGTTTGTTTAGTTCTGTATGGTAGATACCATACAGAACTAAACAAACAAAAGAGTTTTTTATGACTTACAAAGCGACCAGAAAATGTCAACAATTGAATTCCTACGCCGATGTCGATGTCGTTTAAATAATTAACAGGTCTGTGTAAATTTAATTTGCAAGCATTTGACGAGACACTATAATTATCTCAATATCTGTTATAACTGGCTTGATCCTGATCATAGACTATATACCTAGGTGTAGGTAATCACGAGAGTTGAGGTAACGCACAAAACAAGAGACGATAAACCTCACACAACAGAAATCGATCTAGTCCCAAATTAAGCTCAAGAAGGGCTGTGTTATGGACTAAACGACGATATACATACTTATATAGATAAATATATACTTAAATACATAAGAACAACTATGATTCAAGCACAAATATTCGAGTACATCACACAAATATTTACCCTGGCCGGGATTCGAACCCGGGACCGCCGGCTCAGTAGGCAGGTGTTCTGCAAACTGCGCCAAACGCGTCGTCAAAGTCGATGCAAGTTTAATGTGTGAATGTGTGTTTGTACGTATGCGTATCTATAAGTCACTTATAGATAAAAAAATAAAAATAGCCTTTATTCTACCACAACATGCATTTGTATAAGTATAATTATTAAATTTTGAACATTAATTCAATTATTACATGTATTTATAAAATTAATAAATGCTTTACATTATTAAAAATTCAAAGTATTCTAATTCTAACTTGTGGAAGTCGCTTCTTTGGCGTAGTTACCTATAGATATATGCACTTTTAATCCCATGAATTTGTTATTTTTAGGGTTCCGTACCCAAAGGGTAAAAACGGGATCCTATTACTGAGACTTCGCTGTCCGTCCGTCTGTCACCAGGCTCTATCTCAAGAACGGTGTTAGCTAGACAGTTGAAATTTTCACAGATGATGTATTTCTATTGCCGCTATAACAACAAATACTAAAAATAAAATAAAATAAATATTTAAGGGGGGCTCCCATACAACAAACTTGTTATAGATTATGGTACGGAACCCTTCATGCGCGAGTCGGACTCGCACTTGCCCAATTTTTTATGTTTTATTTTTGACCCATAATAAATGATTTTATTAGTGTGTTACTTCAGGGGCATCTTATCTCTCAAACGCATGGACCTTCTTTTCTACGATTATGGATAATTATATAAACTTCGTTTTTCCCGCAAACCGGCTAATTTATATTTAATATCGCCTTTCTGTAACTTTATACGTAGCTTATTGTGTTAACATATAAACAACTCGTTATGTGGCCTTTTAAAAGTTTTAGTAATATTTACGAGTTTAAAACTTTCTATACGACAGAGGATATGATAAACGAAATACGCGCTAATTGGAGTTGCCAGCTATCAACCCATAATCTCGTTAAACTGGTATATTATTATGTTTTTTTCCTTAAAAATATTGGTCACAAACAAAAGTCAGAAGAAAAACAGCCGTCTTTTAAATAATCGTCTGACATTATGACTTAATTAACATATATGCAATTCTAATTGCTGTATTATTAAAATGGCGGGTAATAATTATATTAGTAGACTAAGACGAGACTGAAGGATATATTATTAAGATGAATGTTAATGTAATCGGTAGGTACCTACATATAATACAGTGCCCCTTTTTTATTTTCGCAAAAGCCACCTGCGAATGCGAACTATATTTATTTCTTATTTATGTTACATGCGCTACAATTAGTCGTATGACTTAAAAACACGACCGACCGATGTATGCGACTGGCTATGAACACGCGCCGAATTACGCTAATAAAAGTAGAAGGTGGAGTAGTACATCATGGTACACCACGCGGGCGGCTTTTTCGCACAAAGGTTAGCAATTGAAATCGAGCTTAGTACCCAATCTCGTAATGTATGCATGTAAAATCATTTTACAATGCAATTGTGTGACTATTTGCATTTGAGAAATTGCAAAATAATAAGCCCAGAATACCTACCATCTGTCCTGTCGAACTACAAAAGGCATTGTCAGTTGTTTATGGTGCCGATGTTATATATGTGCCGTGCGAAATCATGTCAAAGTCAAAGTTGTTTATTCTTCATTTCAGACATAACATAAAGCACCAGGTGAGCAGTCAAACCTAATAAGTAATTTAAATATATAACATACTAGCTGCGCCGCGCGGTGTTACCCACTCATCCCACGGGAACACTAAATTTTACCGGGATAAAAAGTTGCCTATGTGTTAATCCAGGGTGTCCGCTACCTTCATACCAAAATTTATCAGAATTGGTCCAGCCGTTTGAGCCTGAGTAACAAACATACACATACTCACAAACACACTCAGAAACTTTCGCCTTTATAATATTAGTGTGATAAATACCTATCAATGGCGCGGAGACTTCTTACCGTCGAACAATCTCCATTCTTCCCTGTTTCTCGTCATCTCGTCGTTTACTTCCTTCTTATTTTCATATCATCTTTCACACAATCCATCCACCTTATCTTTGGCCTTCCTCTTCTATATTCGCATCCATGCTTAACGCTTTTCTGGTTGCGTGGCTTTCCTCTCTTCGCATCACGTCCCCATACCGTTTGATATGAAACAAATACTGAATCTGTAAGTAATACACCACATACTGACTACGTTGTTGAGGACCCCTTGGCTGCTGACTAACTAAAACCAAACGGTTTTTTCTATAAATGCAAACTGCTTTGCAAACACAAGGAATCCACTATAATCGCCCATTACGTAAAAATAACGTATAATATAACAAGTTAGCACATCGTTTATATGCGCTAACATAAAAACTAGTTCCTAGTGCTAACGCATTCTTAATAGCCGGGTACTGGATGCCTTAATTAGATAGATGTTAACTGGTTACCGCGGCGTGACTCGTGGTCAGGAGAAAGTGAGGGAAGCAGGAAGGAAATATAGATATCCAAGACCTGCCGGCCTAAGTTCTATAATAACGAACCAGGAATATGTTTATATGACTATACATTTCTAAGACCTCCGACGTACTAATGAGTGTTTGTGGGAAGTACGCAAGTATTTTTCGTGACGGTTTTGTGCAATTGCCACGTTTTGAACGAGTTTATTTCTGATTTGTACTACTCCGGATTGGAATACCCTTCCGGCGTATTTTGATAGACCTGTAGTGAAGATGATCAGACATCTGCAGCTCTATCACAACTGTGACACGCGACTCTTTCTCGCGCGAGATATACTACTATCTCTTTCTGTACAGTACTGTAAGAGAGTGACGGGTGAAACTATGTGGCGCGACAAGAGCCGCGAAGCATAGTTGTGCTAGATGGGCTGAGCGTATGATGAGACAGTCCAAACTCAAACCCATCCTCCTAAAATACATAGCGGTGAAGAAACTGACGACCTTTGCTGACCTGCTATCCATACTAATATTATAAATGCGAAAGTGTGTCTGTCTGTCTGTTACCTCTTCACGCTTAAACCGCTGAATCGATTTTGATGAAATTTGGCATGGAGATAGTTTAAGATCCGAGGAAGGACATAGGATAGTTTTCATCCTGGAAATTATGCCTAAAAAGATTGAAAAGTGAGTAAGTAATTCATGATGACATTGATGATCCTGTAGGAAATGTAATTATTAAACCAAAAGCACAATTGCTCTTACATTTGCTTAGGCGCTTTTAATAATCCCTTTTATTAATTAAGGTGATTAGGTGGATATGGATATCTATCGTGTTGTACGAGGTTGCTTCCATACTTCCAAGTTCCACGTGGACGTAGTCGCGGGCAAAAGCTAGTCATCAAATAAAACATAACACACCTTCGCAATGGACAAAAAAGGCACTCTAGCAATAAATCTCTATTTTAGCACACCCAATTTTTATGCTAAAACCAGTTATGCTCCGAAATCTAAACTAGCGATTTCAGTGGGCCTATGATATTAGCATTATAGTCTAATTCATATAGATTGATGCGTGTGACATTTGTTATCTCAATACCTTTTGTAACCTAAATTCGATAAAAACGTACCGAAATGACACCTGTCACAGGTACAAAGCTATGTGAAATAGACTCAATATAATCAATCACGCGATACTCAAGCATGAATTGGGAACATTACATTTTTCAGAGGTATACATACATACCTATATCATATTTTTCCCCGATAGTAGTACGCGTTATTTGGATTCAGAATCTACGATTTGTTTATTTTTACGTTTATTTATTTATTTAAACTTTATTGCACAAAAGAAAAACTTAACGTACAAAAGGCGAACTTAATGCCATGCGGCATTCTCTACCAGTCAACCTTAGGGCAAAGCAGAGAAATTGTACGTTGTATAGTTTTTAGATATAATTTTTTTAAGCCTTAATTTGTCATTTGGTCACATAGATACCGAAGTATAGAACATTACTTTGGTCAATATAGAATCAGTAAGGCAAATTAAAAGAAAAGAACTGCCAATGTCACGACTACTTTTTTAAATTTCCCTTACTAATTCCTTGTAGACCAAGGCAATGTTGCATACCTTCGGAAAATTACCAAATGTCACATAGAGGTTTTAAAAAATAATATCTAAAAAACTATATGAGGTAAAAATAAACTAATCGTAGATTCTTAATCCATATTAACGTTTATTATCAGGAAAAAATATAATATGGATTCCTTTGTAAAACTTAATGTTCCTAATTTGTCCCAATGGACAGTAGCCATTAAGTAATAAAATGGAATTCAATTCAAAAGCATTCATCATGTTTTGACAAGTAAGAGTGACAGATACTTTATCATTTATCATCACGTCATAAATGCGACCATCATAGATCCGTAGAACATACTAAATAACTATAAATATAATGTATATTTATCCATGACCCAGGTATACACAAAGAATGTGTAGGTAATTATGTGACAATGTATGTTTACATACAAGGAATCCGAGCTTGTTGACGCTTGGCCGAGTAACGAAGGATGTAATAATAATTATAATGCACTAGCAACCCGCCCTGGCTTCGCACAGGTGCAGTGCAATGCTGATAAATTATGCATAAACCTTCCTCTTTAATCACTCTTATCTATTAAAAAAAACCGCATCAAAATCTATTGCGTAGTTTTAAAGATCTAAGCATATTTAGGGACAGACAGACAGGAAGCGACTTTGTTTTATACTATGTTGATTGAGTACACTAAAGTTTAGTGTACTCAATGCATTATACCTACAATATACTTTGTTTAGTGACTAAACAAAGTGCACTGCAAAGATCAAATATATTGAAGGTGATAAAGGAATATTATCAGAAGTCCGGCAGTATTAGAAGGCCGGCACCTTTACCTTAGTCGGGTAAAAAGTATAAATAAATTTTGGATATCCATGCTGCCATGCCATCCTCTTATTACCAAAGCCGTGCGGGTGGCGTAGCGTTTCCACCAGAGTGCAGAGATGTGTAGCGAGGAATGTGTTTTTGTTAACCAATAGAATCAGCTGCGCTGAGCGAAAATAAGTAGATTAAGTTATTCCATTGGTTAACAAAAACACATCCCTTGCACACATCTCTGGTGGAAACGCAGCCTAAATCCTGCATCCTGCACCTAGCACAACTGTGACTGTGAAAATATTACCTCTCTTTCTTCGCAGTACTGTGCGAGAGTGATGTCCGGCGACAAGAGTCGCGAAGGGTAGTTGTGCCAGGCGCTCTGGAATAAGTAACCCCTCTCCATGAAAACAAATTTTCAGCACTTTTTATATTGTATAGGTAGATGTCGGACCTGTTCCTTTATGAGGCATGGTCGTTGGTGTAGGCACGGTCTACACGGAGCCGAAGTCAATGCATACAGCGTAGCAGTGGCAGTTGTTAAAATTTTTATTTGCAAATCAACTCTTGCATAATTCATTACACTTATCATTGTCTTCACTTATGCTATTCAAATAATAGCATGTCGATGTGACGTACGTACAGTACTTACAAAAGGTAGTAGGTGCTTAGACTACATTCGCCCAAACTGAAATTCCAAGAATAACTCGGATAGTATAATGAAAAATTAATATGGGGTTTTGACATTACTATCCGAGAGTAAGCATTTTCTTGGAATAAAAGTTAAATCCAATCAATCTAGCGAAAATTTCTCCCCATTATCAATATTTTATATGAAACAGACTATAGTCCATTCGTGTTAAGCAAATAGAGAATAATCACAGGCACAATAACTTAAAATAAAACCAGAACAACCCAACTGGTCAATTTAACATTGGCGGTCCAGGGTTCTTATTCTAATTCCGGGCAAGGTCAATTCGTATAATATTGTTTGATATATATATTTTTTTATTCAAACAGCTGAGCCGATTTTCTCGATTGAAAGCCGAGCTAAGTATTAAGAACATTCTCGATTAGGTCACTGTCACTTAAATACTTATTATTATTAGACATTTATAAAACACACCCTAGGCGAAGGGTAGTTTTATAAGTTTTGTTTTTTTTTAGTGTTTCTTACGCATACTTTAGTTTTATGGTTTAGGTATATAAAAATAATATATTTATTAAAAAAAACATGCGGATTAAGTGGTAAAACAATTTAAAAACCTAAAACCTACACTAACCTAACTCTAGCCAAGGTCGCTCATTGGCGGAAATGATCCCAATATGCTGGCGGCGTTTCCCCGCTGCACAGCAATACTGAGCCTTTGCCCGAGAAACGCGCCAGCTCTGGGATCACAGGTAGTTCGTATTAGCTTTTTTTTAAGGGAATCAAACAAATTATGAGCGGCTGGGCCCCATGGGCCTAGAGTCTCTACCGCAAACGGCACGAAAATATAGTTGTCACCCAAACACATATATTTTCGGCGTTTAGCCGCCTCCGCGTTTGTGGCCGCCCCACCTGGATTTTGGCACGTTGTTGCAATGTGTGAAGGTGCCAAAGTGTCCACACAGGTGGAGTCCCACACTAAGGGCCGCCCCAACCGCCACGGTACTAACGTCATGCCGCCGTCGGGTCTCTTGCCATCATCTCGTGCGAGGCCATTTGGTTCGAGTAACGCAGGCACGTTGACGCTGACAAGAGCCCGACGTATGATATCATTTAGACAAGCGTGGCGGGAGAGTCTGCCGGCGCTTTTGGGGCAGCTAAGGCCGTGGTGACCTAAACGATCTACCTGGTATCCGCAACGACATTGGTGTGGAACAACGATGTCTAGGCCTAGACGAAGGCCAACAGCCACCCTGAAAGAATTATCATCTAATAAAGTGCCGAAATTAACTGAGGGAAGTGCGTGAAGCCAGTATCCGGACTCGCGAGCAGAAACAGCAAGGAGCCTGGCCTTGTCTCTCGGGGTGGGACTTGTGTCAGTAAGGTGGTTGTGTTAGGTATATTGAAGAGAAAAATTGAAATAGTAGATTGTTCAACAAGGGACTAAAACAAGCCATAATGACACGAGATGTTTTAGCCACCCGAGCTAAGCGAGGGTGGCTAATAGTTCGAGTGACATTATGGTTGTTTAGTCTCGCGTTAAACACTCTACTTTTCACTTTGAATGCGAGGAAAAGAAACGACGTTCAATATAAAATTACAATATTTGTTATAAAGTTTCTTACAATTACGTAGTACCTAGTCGTTAATCCAACCTCAGAAAAATTCATCGGGCAATTTGTACAATTCTTTACATTTAAATGTATAGTTTTCCCCTGAAAATTAAGCTGGGTTGGCGTGGTTTGTATTTGAGAAGTAAGTTCAATATTTTCACTCGAAATCGAAGTAAAAGTTGGAAAGAATGGAGAGTATAGTAGAGACGCAGACCTTTCCTTAAGGCGACTCCTAATCCCAACGTCCTTGAGGATCTGGGCGGAGCCTAACGTTATTCCCCCCGCCGACCGTGCGCCCCCGGAACATTACTTCGTTCATAATCTCGTTGAGTGGCGTCCAAGCAGCTTCATACACTCGCATAGTCCGAGCGAGAGTTGAAGATCAACAAACCTTATAGGTATAATATTTAAAGGCATTGAAAAATCTCGAAGTAAAATAAATCATTTAAACAATGATATAATTATTGCGGATTACTAAATATCTATTTACCCACTACAGTAGAATATTAAAAATAAAATGCGTTAAAGCTATTTTCCAAAAAAATAAGTGAAATTGGCCATTTGGAAGTCTCGCATCGAAAAATACTTTTTAGTTTCTTTTGTATGTGTAGGTACCTACCAAAAATAGTTAAAACGCCGACAAGATTCTTGATTATACGTGTAAAATCATGCAGAAATAAAAAATACCGTTTTTTAATAAATAAATCATATCGTGACCCAGCGGATGAACCGATATTTTAACATAAGTAGTAGTGGAGGTACAGCTTTATCCCCCGGGTCATGCTGCTCTAATGAAAAGATAAACTATAAATAATAGAGCGACAAACTCAACTTTACCGTTGGAAAACGGATTTACGTCCTTTACGTACTTATAAACAGTGATAGTTTTTTATGACTACATTAGTAATGTTCTCAGATTTTCCCCTATACTTGTTGATATTGACGATATTTTACTAGACGAATTTTTTGGCTAATTTCAATGTTCAAGGTCAATGGATACCCTATAAATGTTAATTTACTTAAGTGTCAAAGTATGCCGATGCTGGAAAGGAGAACTTATCTAAGCGACATTTTTGGGGATATTGAGTTATACACACTGTTGGGATCGGCAGATTTTTCTGCATCGAATGGGTTGGGTCTCGTATACATCTTTCTGACGACTTTTGTGTCGCTTATCCCGTCGGTGATTTAGAGAATCTCTACTTTTTTTTCTACTAAACGACTTGATTTTTGAGTTTTTTTTAGCAAAATGGAGATAACATAAAAAGTTTTTTGCATAATAATGAACCTTAGAGCTTTTTTACTTATTTGTCAAAACAGATCAAACAACTTGGATAATTTTCTTTATTGCAACTAACCTTGCACTTGTTGGTTAACTGTGTTTATTTGATCGTAAAATATATTTTAATGTCGTTTGAGGCATTTTACCTATGTCTTTATGATAAAATTAACATAAAGGTAAATTATGAAAGAAAAATTGAATGTGATCCACTGCAATGTAAGCAGGACTCGAACCTGCGACCCTAAGTTTCCGGCGTAGTGCTCTACCAACTGAGCTATCATATCGTTACGTCAATCACACTAAATCTTTGATTCCATAATTCTTCGCTACTGGAGCGCCCTCTGTGTCATGTCATGTGTGTTTAAAATGCTTATGCGCATTAGCCAAAAAGTAAAAATGTGGTATTTCCACATTATTAAACAGAATCGATATAAGATTCTATAAAAAAAATAACATACCTAGTTAGATAAATTACCTGATTGTCTATCTTAACTATCTTAACTATTAGCGTTTATCCAAATTTACCTGCTTTGATACTATGAAACCATTGTCGCTTATCCTTTTTTACCTAATATGACTTTGATCGACTACTGTCGCTTATCTTGAATTGCTTGAATGACAATTGAGTCGTATTTGTCGCATAGAATGTACTAAAAAACAAATATTTTCGTTAAATTGGTAGTTAGACAAATTTACCGGTTCTGTTTTATAAAATATCACACATTTAGTAGTAATTCAATATATTTATAAAGGCCGTTAGGCCCATCTGCGGCGTAAATCTGTGTCTGTGGCGCTAAGGCATTACTTTGGACTCGCTTGATGGACCCAAACGCCATCTCACTCAAACAGTGTCTTACGAGACGTCACTTATACCACACAGAGTTGTAGGTAGTTTTGTTATTCTTGTTAGGATAGGATATTATCTCATTGCAATTGTAAAACTTGAAATTTCACGTAGTTCGTGATTTAAAATTCCTTAAGGAGTACCGAGTGCCTGCAGTCTTGAGAACTCTTGTGCTGTTCTCATTAGTCATAGCTATCGTTTGCTATCATACATTGGTCTAGAACTACTGGAAATCTTTCAGCAGATCACACATAAAAATTTATAAAATTGAAATTTCACGTGATATCTGATGAATAAATCTTTAATTCCTAAAGCAGTTTTTTTTGTATTTGCGTAGTTGGACCATAAGTTTTTGTCTTAGAGAACTTTAAATGTCACTTCATTAATTTTAATGTTTGAAAATAAATATTTTTCTCTAATTAAAACATTAATCGTGAGGTTTTATTGTACGATAAATAGCTTTTCATGTCTGAAATATTTCCTACAAAGGCGATTAGAGAATTTTTCTTGATTTATTTCATGCTAATTTATGCACATTTATATATTTACCTGACTATAAAATGAGCATGCACATATATATTGTTAACTGTGTTGATTGTTGTGTAATAGATTAAACTATTTTACCTGACTAATTTCTCGGGAAACGTGTCGTTTAGATAATTTTACCTACTTCTATTTTGACGGCCATTTTGCGTAAGCGACGCTAAATCCTAAAATATTCCATTAATAGACAAAATAACAAAAGCAACATGTAAAAAACATGATATTGTTTATATAAAATGAGCATCGTATGCACATAGATATTGTTTACTGTGTTGATTGTTGTGTAAAATGTAGATTATACTATTTTACCTAATATCTCGGGAAACGTGTCGTTTAGATAATTTTACCTAATTCTATTTAGACAGCCATTTTGCGTAAGCGATGCTAAATTTTAAATTATTCCATTAATAGACAAAATAACAAAAGCGACATGTAGAGAACATGATGTTGTTTATAATTATAAATGCTTCATTTAAAAAGTAGGTCCACAGAATATTTAAAACTTTTTATTTTTTTAAAAAAGTTCGTAGTTTTTTAGATGTCCTGTAAAGTTAGCTCCGTGTCTCTTGGATAATTTTCCTTTCCAGCGTAGATACGTTTTTTTTGCGGCATAAAGAGCCGTATCTTTTTTTTACGTTAACTTAGAAGTTCCGAATTTTATTGGGTGGGTGTAGATTTCTTGATCTGCAGATCGGTTGACATGCGGCAAACGTGTCAGCCCTACTTTAGTTTAGCGGTTGTCTGAGTTACGTAAGCTATTTGGGTTTTGGCGTTCCTTCCGCGATCGATTAATTTGATCCAAGATCGTTTCATTGCCCTCTGGCAAACTTAGAGAGAAAAATTCTGAGCATTAGTCAAAAATCAAGTCTGGGCATTACGATGAGTCTAAATAAAGTTATATATTTTTTCATTAATTCAACTGTAATCCGATCATTAATATATGGCTTTTAAACGATATGTAATAAAAATCAGGTTTTTATTTTATAAACGGTAAACAATTGGAACAGAACTTATGGCCAGGCTAGGTATGTCTAGCTAGGCCCGGCGGATATGTCAATAATTACTAACGCTCATTTAGATTTAAATATGAAGTGGGAAATTTATTGATGCAAATATGTATTCTGACTATATTTACATAAATAAGCCCTCATGCCCAGATTGTCACTTGCCTTCTTGAACTAGAAAATTATTGTAATTTTTGATAATGTATTTTTATATCATATGTCATGTACTGTACTAGTGACGCAACGAATGTGAATACTTACAATAAATATTCGTATTCGTAAATTAGCGTTTTACCGAATATTACAATGGTATTCAAACGAACAATACTTATTCTGCATTACGATATTCATATCTCTTAGGGTTGAATTAATAAAGATCATTAGACGTTATCATACTTAAATATCTGTATTATCAGAATTTTTTATTAACCGAAATACCTACGGTACTCTAATATTACACAGAGAAGGGCCCTAAAACCCACACCAAAAGTGTTATTTTCTGGGAATCCTGTCTGGTGTGGGCCCATGACTGAGAATATCTAAGTATCCAAATGTGTCCGGGAATGCTAAGCTATGACATTTTTTTTTATAAGTACTTAAAATTAATAGATACCTAAATACGAAAAAAAACAGTTACATTTAATTCTATATGAAAATGAGTGCTTTTTGTTATGTCGCATAGCGTAGTCTGCCGTAGAGCCGATGACCACTGGGGCAAACGAGTTCTGGAGTGGAGGCCACGAATCGGTAAACGTAGTGTAGGGCGCCCTGTAACAAGGTGGAGCGACGACATTCGTAGGACAGCGGGTAGTAACTGGAGGACGAGAGCTGAAAATCGAGCTCAGTGGCGTGCCATGGGAGAGGCCTATGTCCAGCAGTGGACTGAAACAGGCTGATGATGATAGCGTAGTCGTAAAAAACGAACTACACTCTCTTAAAATACACTTCAAACGCACGAAGACAGATCGAACCTCCGTGGTATCCGGTACTATAACAATTTTCCGTAACTAGATGGATCGCGAGAGCAAGTGACACAGCCTTCCCCTTCGACGGTTAGATTTACACTGAGCTCGCAGCCCGGGCACGGCCGCGCTCGCGGAAATTCAGTTTTTTTGATGCTTTATTAGACCGAATTTAAATTTTACAAACTTTTAAACAATACGATTAAAGATCAATGAATTGTCAATATTCTTGCGAAAGAGCCGTGTAAATATCATTTGTAGTTTAGAAGCCTTAGGAAATTGAAAATTGAAAACGACCCTATTTCAACATTATTTTTTCCATAGTAATTATTGCTTTAAAAAAAAATCCAACTATAATTTTTTAGAAGAAATAGTCAAAAATAACATATATTTTTTTCAGATTTTTCCGTTGGCTAGATTACGAGCCTTAGGACTTTAAAAATCACCATTCCACGTACGGAGTCGCCTTAAAAAGGCTGCCGATGGTTATTTCATTAGGCTCATTCTCATCCCACGATGTTGATGGGCGTGGGTCAAATGTTGGTTGTGATTTCTGCTTTGAGGATATTTTAATTCCTTCAATATATTTCTTCGATAAAATATTGTATTTATTTGGATTGACTCTTCTATACACATAGCCTTCAGCTTTAATTCTTCTTTACTAGAAGATGATGATTACTTATTCTGTCCGTAATTTATAGTGACACGATTAATTGATCTAATTGGTGATTACAATTCAAGTTTAATACGAGTAATGGTAATTATCATTCAAAATTCTAATAGAAAATTAAAATGTTCCGTGTTTCTTTTCTTTTTTTTAAAGTGACGTTTTAAATGCTTGCATATTTAGCCAACTGATTCAAACTTAAAAACTATTTTATTTAAGACTAATATGGACTTACGGACCATGGATGATAAAATTAATTCATCTTTTATTAAATACATTCGCATTCCTAATAATTAATCGTGTTTCATGAAATATAATCTTTTATTTTTATATTTTTGAGCAGTTGTAGTTTTGAGGTTATTTCCACGCACCAAAAAGTTTGTATACCTTTCACTGAAAATGGCTACAAACCTCCATTCACAAACATCGTGATTGGCTGTTTAGGGGTTTCCAAAGTAAATTAAAACAATTTTACTTTAATCCCTAGAGATTAATAAGGAGCTTTAGTCCCGATATGCAGAGACTAAAGTAACATTTTAAGAGCATGAGAAGTGAAAAATGTATTGCTTCTGTCGGGCGGGGTTTGAACCGGCGGCGTCTCCAATCCAACCTTTTAAGCTACCGAGGCTATGCTATTTTTCGCTTTAATATTATAGGTATATTTCATTACGTAAACCTTTGGTTTACGTTACGTTAGCAGACTTAGTAAATTAGTTTGTTTGTATGTTTTCATTGTGGCCAATAATAAATATTATACAGTGTTTTGCTTAATTATCTTCCAACTGCGTCCTGTTTGTGTGCCAAAAACATTTGAAATAAACAAGTCCGAAACCGGTCCGTTTAAGAGTCCGCAGCAAGGTCCGCTCAACTCCGCGTTGAGATCGCGCGCTTACGCTTTAAAATGTTGTTGTTTCACCTAGAGGAAGACAGGGCGCTAGCAGTAAAGCGAGAGCGCGCTAGGAGCAAAGAGTATGTAATCACTACGTTTTAAGAGACGGGAGTGCCATACGAAACATACTGCCAATATGAAGCCGCAAACAATATCAGTGTCAGTGTCAACTCATGACATAATGCCAACATCAAGAACAAAATAGGGATGTCACATCTTACACAAATTATCGAATTATCGATATCGATATCGGTATTTAAAAAAAATGGTTCAGGCGGGGTTCGCATTCGCACCCGCGTCTCCAACGGCTTTCCGGTAATTTAAATCATTAAATATTTCGCTTCAATGTAAACATTTGGTTTACTTTAGGTTACTGACTTCATAAAAAAAAACAAAAGTGTGCAAATAATTTTATTTCGTTCAAACTTTGCTTGGCTTGCTGATAAACATAGACGAAAAAAGCCGTTTCATCACTCCAGTCTGTGCTCCAGGTTGGAAGTTCTGCAACACAAATAATACAGGGTAAACAGAAAATTACAGAGTAAAATGAATCTGTTTGTCCAGATGAAACTGTACCATTCATAGTCCATTGAAGATTTTTCGTAAAATATTTCTGTGACCATAATCTAACTCAAACTGGCATAAAAAGTAGTGGCTTTTGCTTGAAGAAAGGTATTCCGTATTTACCCAGGTATTTTTCACTTCAAATGAAAATTATCGATAAAACTTACATACAGCACTATTGTTTACATACGTATAAGGGTATGTATTATTTTACCCGAAATACCAAGTTTTCAATGAAACTTACGATTAACATGGTTATAACACGCAGTAATTAATTATATTTTTTACTTACCGATCTTCGTCCGGTGGAAATCTTGCCATGAATAGTCTTTTTTGACCGTCCATTCGACACGTTTTCATTCTGCATATTTCGCACTTTTTCCTTTTCAATCCACTCATTTTTGCAATTGTGATTGTCTTGTGTACCTTCTAGACGACCACTACACCCAAAGAATGCAAATTATTAGATTATTTGTGAAATTTGATGAAAAGATCGCAGAACCTTGACAAAACCAGACAACACAACAAAAGAGAAACGTCAACTAATATGGCATGGCGGACAAAAATGGCGGCTGAAGTACAACCCGCCTAAATTCGATTGTCGCCAATTATCTAATGCTTTGTAGGTTTCAACGTTCTTTCAAACTTAGATAGGTAAAAATTCACCCCCGTTTCATATAGCCGTTGTCGTTCGTTTTTTACCTTGAGAGTTGCGCGAGGCTGGCTAGGAGTAGCTATGATAAGGGCGGTGCTTACCGCCGCCCCCCCGGACCGTTCCCCGCGCTAGAGTAATTCGCTGCAGTTTCGCAACAATTTTTTGTAATTTATTTTAAGGTTTTCGTAGTTACGCTCTCATTTTAAAACTACGAGATCAATTTTGATAAATCTTTTTTCTTATCAAACTGCATAGTTTAATCGACACCGGAAATAGGTTTTGACTTCAATCTAAACTATATTTTGGTCGTAGTATGCCGCCAAACTGAACAACTTTCTGGGGTCTAAAAATGCAAAACTTGTACTCGCTCTATTTTCTTTCTATTAACATTTCAAGAGTCATAAACTAGTTTTAGCCCTAGATATACCTTATCTCATTATATTTAGAGAATTTCATGATAATGTGACATGTTATATTAAAATAAGGACGTAACTACGTTTGTATGAAGAATCGAGCTTGCTGCGGACTCTTAATTATATTTAAATCAAGTTTAAAAGTTATCTAATAGCTAATGGCCTTACGAGGGCGGCGCGCCTGTTCACCTTGTACCTAGAAACCATCTAGAAACTGAATTAATATTAGATAACATGTAGTTTCTAGAGTGTCAATGTATAAGAAACATACGTGCTGTAGAAAATATATAATATGAATATATCACTACATGGCATTAAATTCTACTTTGACAGTTTCCAGTCCGTCGTATCGAACCGCGATCTATTGAACATTTCACAAGTGCAAGACACTTATACTCTTTGTGCAAGACCATCAACATTTTTTTTTTCGGAGGCAATATCCCTTCAGCCAATTTTATTGCAACTGTCAATATGTCAAATAAAAAAAAAACGAAAAAAACCATGGTACAGGCGTACAGGCAAATGAGATGACCAGCAGCTTGTAGATCGTTACAGCAATATATAAAAGAGACTATCGAAAAAAAAATATTAATGGTCTTTTTCAAATAGTACCATTAAATATTTACAACATTGAACTTAAACCAGACTTAAACGCGTTAAGTCAATAGACACGTGTTTCTTACTTTATATTCTCTAACCTTGAACCGAGACTCGACACTTACTAAGGAAATTATTTTATTACCATGTATTACTATATTGTCATAGAACGCGTGGAGGAGAACATAACATTGACATGACAATTTCGAAAACTAACTATTCATTTGTCGATAGTAAATCCTAATCATCGTTATCATTGCAGCATTGTTGGTCTCCTACACATTTAATAGTACATTACTGCAGACGCCGGGAAATAAGGGCTTGCCGGCTGAGTAGGTATATACGGATAGTGATAAGAAGCCGGCAAGCTCTTTTCACGGCTAAGGCATGTAGTGATAGTGCTTTTCTCAAACATATGCAATGAAATAAAAAAATACACCACACAAAAAAATAATAATTCAGCTAGCCCGTTCATGAACACAGATGCCATGTTTTAAAAAAATACTTCCTGGCCTAGGCCTTAAATTTGGTATGAAATTCATTTACAGTTCTCTCGAATTGTTCCGCCCGAAACGTGACACTTAGAAGCCTGTTTAACGCACGTTATGACGATATTTCATTGCATGTTTGAGAAAAGATATTTTAAACAGCAATTGTGGGAGGTAAAACAATTACGTAAACGTATTGAGGTAGATTCGAAATATTTCGGGATAATTTGGAGAGGGTCATTTACCTATAATTATTTTATATACGGAATTTCAATTGATGACACTTAAGCATGGTGCATCGGACAAATATATTTCAAGGTTCCTTCCCTTTTCGAGAGTGCCTATATAGTCCATTGAATGAGTCCCTCCAAGGGGGGTCTAGAGTGCGTGAGTTAGTAACGTAAGATGTTTCTTCGGAAACATGTCAAGAGTCCCTAGGTAATAAACATACTAAAACCCCGGGACACTAGGAGGAGCCCCGGAGTGGGGGGAGGGGGGGAAAGGGTCAATTTTTCATTTTTCACTTAAATCTCAAAAACGGTACATGTTAGAGAAAAACTTTCAAGGAAAAGTTGAAAGGCCATAAAATTATCTACAAGTTGTACCTAAATATTTTTTTTCTATTCGCAGCCGTTTTCGAGCTACATCCCATGAAAGGTGAAAAATTCGAAAACTTTTTATTTTACCAACTTAGGGTTTCTCTAGTTCACACGGATGAGCATGGGGTTTTAGCATAAGCTTAACGAGGGTGGACCCCTTCCCATGCTACGTGTGAACCTTCATCGAAAAAATCCGAACAACGGATAATGTTGGGACATTGATGTCATATGAGAGGCACTAGAGGAAAAAGAATAAAAAGTTCAAGTATCGTAACTACCCTAATAAAATTCAATTCCTCCTAAACGCCTCCATGGTGGAATCTGGTTTTTTTATCAATGATAGACCTAATTATGAGCAATTTATCTGTACCGGTCACAAGTTGCACTTTTGAGTTTTTTGGAAGAAAAAAATAAAAAGATCAAGTTCAGTAACTCAAACTACCCTTATATAATATTTTGACAATCGATTCCTCCTAAAGGCTTCCATGGAGGAATGTGTTTTTTTTACCAATTATAGATCTAATTAAGAGCAATCTATCAGTACCGGTCACAAGTTGCACTTTTGAGCTTTTTGGAAGAAAAAAAATAAAAAGGTCAAGTTGCGTAACTACCCTAATATAATATTTTGACAATCAATTCCTCCTAAAGGCTTCCATGGAGGAATGTGTTTTTTTTACCAATGATAGACCTAATTAAGAGCAATCTATCAGTACCGGTCACAAGTTGCACTTTTGAGCTTTTTGGAAGAAAAAAAATAAAAAGTTCAAGTATCGTAACTACCCTAATAAAAGTCAATTCCCCGTAAACGCCTCCGTGGTGGAATCTGGTATTTTTATCAATGATAGACCTAATTATGAGCAATCTATCTGTACCGGTCACAAGTTGCACTTTTGAGTTTTTTTGGAAGAAAAAATAAAAAGATCAAGTTCAGTAACTCAAACTACCCTAATATAATATTTTGACAATCGATTCCTCCTAAAGGCTTCCATGGAGGAATGTGTTTACTTTACCAATTATAGACCTAATTAAGAGCAATCTATCAGTACCGGTCACAAGTTGCACATTTGAGTTTTTTGGAAGAAAGAAATATTTTTTGATCGATTGATGTGATAAACATGGGTATGTAGTATGGGGAAATTGTATGAGCCAAAATCATTTTTTACTGCGTGTAACTCAGAAACGGTAGGATATAGGAAAAAATTATGTAGGTACAACTTGTAGATAATTTTATGGCCTTTCAACTTTTCCTTGAAAGTTTTTCTCTAACATGTACCGTTTTTGAGATTTAAGCGAAAAATGAAAAAATGGACCCTTTCCCCCCCTCCCCCACTCCGGGGCTCCTCCTAGTGTCCCGGGGTTTTAGTATGTTTATTACCTAGGGACTCTTGACATGTTTCCGAAGAAACATCTTACGTTACTAACTCACGCACTCTAGAACTTTTTATTCAATGGACTAATAGCAAAGATGATTAGTTGTTTAGATACTATACTTGGATTTTTTATTGATTCGTCCGTTTTTTTTAAGGTTGGTTAGTAACATTATCAAGAAAACTCTACTTCGGGTAGTTTCCTGGGTAAAAACAATGTTATTATAATAAGTTTTTGAGTTCAATTATCAAACACGTATTTTTTCTTTCGCTACTCAAACATCAAAAAAACAATGATAAAGTGCATCAAAGTTCAGAAGTAAAAACTAGCACGGCGTGACGTCACGCGTATTTAATAGACAAAATAAAACATACGTGTCCATTTTTTAGGGTTCCGTAGTCAACTAGGAACCCTTATAGTTTCGCCATGTCCGTCTGTCCGTCTGTCCGTCCGCGGCTTAGCTCCGTGATCATTAGTATTAGAATGCTGAACAAATTTTTTTTCGGGTACCTCTCGAACACCTAAAGTGGGGGTGATTTTTTTTTTCGTTTCAATAATATTGTGTCGTTGAATAGGTCTTTTAAAAATAATAGGGGTCTCCAAACATTATTTTTTGATAAATTGAGCAGTTTTGTAAATATTCGCTCCGAAAATAAAAAAAATTGCGTCCCCCCCCCTATATCAGATAATCTAACCGTCGAGTGTCGGACTAATTAAAATTTAAGCCTATTTTATTTACTATAACTAGAACCCAGGTACTAAATACTATAATCAAAAATGTGTCGGAGACGTTTTCTTCGTAAAGTAGGTACAAACTCAGATTAACGGCTCAGACGTGTATTAACTTTACAAAACAGAGAACACAAACACAAACGAAAGGCTTTATTAAAATGCAATCTTTATTTTTTCGCTAACAAAAACCAGTTCTGAGACTTCTGGCGGGTCACCTTATTAGTTGTCTTATTTTCGAGGTTAGTCATCCGACATCCGACCGCCATTACCAAAACATTTTTACGCATATTTTGAAGACATAAACTGTTACGCTTCTGGCCTTTTGCCATATGCTAATGTAAGGTACTTACATTTTTAGGGTTCTGTACCTCAATCGGAAAAAATGGAACCCCTTATATGATCACTTTGTTGTCCGTCCGTCCGTCTGTCTGTCTGTCAAGAACCTTTATCTTGAGAACGCGTGGAGGTATCGAGTTGAAATTAACACCATATACTTAAGTTTACAGTCCCTTGAAGCTGTGAAAAAATCAAACTTCTACGTTAACGTGAAAAAAAGATACGGCCGTTTATGTCGCAAAAAACGTACATTTCGGCACTCTCAAGGGAATCAAAATGATAGGGTACTTCCCGATGATCTAGAACTATGAAAATTGGCAAGTAATATCGTCGCATACTACAAATACTTATAAAAATCTGAAAACTATACATTCGTAATAAAATCATAAAAAATATAGTCCTTTTCAAACATCATATTTGGAGAACTCGGTTGCGTTAAGTTTGTATGCGGCGCCATACATTTCAGTTTCAAACTTAACTCTACCAGGCCAATTAAGATGCGATAAGTGAAAGTTTGGACGGAACACTCGGTGCGCGGGACAGCCTCACACTTGGCCGGTTTTTAATTTACAAAAAGAATTCATCTGTTATCACTGAACGAAAAACTAAATTTACCAATAAGTAAAACAATTTAACACACAGAGTTCATTTTTAGTCTGAGGTGGCCATGTTATTGAACGGTGGCCAATTATTGGCGATTTGACCTAGTACGATTTATATTGTTATATGATTACCTACATTACAGGCGTAAGTGTTACAAATTTCTTTTTTCCTTAAGCAGTTCATAATACATTATATCGAACATTCATTTTATGTACTTAGTTATCTATATCTGTTTAACATACCTATTCACAAAAAGTCAATGATATTTGACCTCGCACTAAAATACCGCATTGTTATTAAAATTTAGTCTTGCCTGAATATGTAACATACATACTTACCTACGCATAATTAGGGCTAAGGAGCGTTGGAAGTTTTGGTAGTATGCCATGGTTCCAAAATCCACGGAGTTGCTAATTGACATTTTATTAAAGGTCAAAGTCAAAATATTGCATGCATAATTGCATAGTTGGCCACACCGGCAGCGGACATTAGTAACTGGCCAGTTAACCGTGTCAGGTATGCACGTTATTGCCCCTAAGGATACATTCACACTTTCTTTCAAAAACATATATATTGCTAAGTCATGGTGAGCAGGCACTTTGTATTAATACGAACATTCACTTCGAAGTTCGAGCCTTATAAGCCTTATAAGCGTTCATTTTCATTTGCTCTTGTTTATGTGGTGCCTTTCCGCATAGGCTATGCGGACCGTACGCCGATCATATAATATGTATTACTCCCGAGGGCGAATATGCGAGGCGATATTATGAATACTTATTTTAGAATTTATAACTGTTTTCCTTGTAGCTAGTAGAATCACTAACTCAAATCATGTGTTCACTTCGAGCTTCTTATGCATTATCGTATGAATTCGTATGTAATTCCATCTAAAGCGGCATCTTACTGATATAATGATATATGTAATACCTACACCTATATTACACTACAAGCGTAACAACTTACAAATTAAACATTACGTAGGTACAATCGATGTCAAATGCCTGTCAGCCCTCCCACATACTTAACACGTTCACAGTCCAGTGCCCCATACATGGGTCACGACGAACTATCTCCACAATTCCGTGCCCCGTATATGGGTCACTATAGCCGACCAGGCGCGCACTCAAATCACTATAATTATATTTTTGTTTAGATTGTTCTATATCTATTTTGTTATATTATATATATATTGTCGGCCAAGATAAATAAAAAGCGGGTAGTGCAAGAAAATAAAACACATACAACAGAGTGTGGGACCACAAAACCCGCGAGTATAGTCTCGGTTGAGAACATAGCTTCGAGCAACGAAAAAATTTGTGAAAAAATAATGGCTGAGGCGAATCAGATACCAGAGGCGCAAGGGAAAGAACAGGATGAAGGACGCTGGAAATTAGTAAAGAATAAAAAAAGTAGATACCCTAACAGTGAAGTGAAAAGAGGTGGGAGCACTAGTGTAAACGAAATAAAGGGAATGGAAAAAAAGAAATATTTACACGTCTGGCGTTTAGAGAGGGACACCAAAGAAGAATCTTTAGAAAGTTATGTCAAAAGTATATGTGGGACAGAAGTGCCCGTTAAAATTGACAAAATCAAACACAAAACGGAAAGAGATTACGCCTCTTTTATTATAGGGGTCCCAGAGAGTAAATATGACATGATAACACAACAACAAATTTGGCCAGTAAACATAGAGTTTTGCGAATGGGTGTGGTTTCGTGGACCACAAAAATACAAAAATCCAGAATGACCATATTGATATATATTATCAGAACGTACGAGGTTTACGTACAAAATTAGAGGAGTTTTATACCGGATTATCGTCATTTAACGCTGACTTGATCGCAATTACAGAAACCGGCCTAAGCGAATCGATTTATAACGCAGAAATAATCCCTCCCGGATACAGTATTACACGATGTGACCGAGCGGATGGGCGTAAGCAGGGCGGCGCGTGTCTCGTGGCCACACCGCGTCTCGAGTTACGGCGAGTATCGCTACCGGACGAATTAAGCATTGATGATCATGTTTTTGAACTAGCAGGTGCCACAGTTTATTTACATAATAGGTTTTTGTTTTTTATGTGTGTCGTTTATATACCACCAAATAGTAGTGACACCGAATATATGTTATTGTTTAGAATCATTGAGCAATTTTGTAATAACTATAGCGAAGTACTAGTAGTAGGTGACTTTAATTTATATTCAGCGTCAACAAATATATGTAACTATTATGAGTGTTTTTTAACATGTTGCGGGTTCACTCAGAGCAATGGAGTAAGTAACTGTAATGGTCGGTATTTGGATCTAGTACTGAGCACTTTAGGAGAAAGCAACGGGGTGCTGGTGCGCGCGGCGGCGGTGCCGCTCGTACCGGTTGACGTGTACCATCCTCCGCTAGAAGTGCGCGTGCGACCGTGCGCGCGCCGCGAGCGGGAGCGAGACACACAGAACGTTTCGCTCTTGTATGCGCCAGAAGATAATGAAACGAGGTGGAATTTCAATAAAGCCGATTTTCATTTATTGTATGCAAAAATAGCAGCCGTGGACTGGACAACTTTGTATAGCTTAGATTTAGAGAATAGTTTAAAGTATTTTTACGATAATTTTAATTCAATTTTAGACGAATGTGTTCCGAAAAAAAGAGAAACTCACGGCCGCTCCAAGTACGTCTACCCCGAGTGGTATACAGGGGAGATAATTCGAGATTTAAAACTTAAAGCCAATCTACATAAAAATTACAAGATTAGTGGGTCAAAACTCGATTACGAAGCGTTTGCTCAGTGTAGGACTCGAGTTAAAAATAAAATACTACTGGCGCACGAACAGTATAGGGACCGCATACAAAGTCACATGCTGGAGGATCCTAAAGCCTTTTGGAGTTATATGAAATCGAAAAGGGGTAGTCGAAATACACAACAAATTGTTGTAAACGGGGAGGCATTGACAGGTGAACAGGCGGCTCAAGAATTCGCAACATATTTCCACTCGGTGTATAGCTCCGAAAGGCCGAGGTTAGATGTGAGTCGAGCAATAGCGGACGCGGGTGGCGAAAATGGAGCGGCGCGAGTTAATGTTGACAGGCTAGAGGTGCCGGATGTGCAACGAGCGCTTAAACAGCTTAAACCGAAAAAATCGTCAGGTCCGGATGGTATCCCCCCGTACATTTTTAGGGATTGCAGAGCAGTGCTAGCCGAGCCGCTGTTGCACATCTATAATCTATGCCTTAAAATGGCAGTTTTTCCCGATAGATGGAAAGTAACCAGGGTCATACCGGTGCCCAAGGGAGGTTCGGGTAACAAGGTTGAGGAGTACCGACCTGTGGCGGTGCTGTCCACTCCAGCGAAAGTTTTCGAATCGGCTCTCCACAAGAGCATATACGGGCAAGTAAGCCTGCAGCTTACAGATGAGCAACATGGTTTTCGACCGGCAAGAAGTACAGCCAGTAATCTGCTTAGTCACGTAGCCGATTTAATGCCTACCGTGGACAGCGGAGGCCAGGTCGATACTACATACTTTGACTTCAAAAAAGCCTTCGATTTAGTAGATAACGACGTCTTACTGAAGAAATTTGCAGGCTTTGGTTTTACCCCACATCTTCTTAATTTTTTTTCAGATTATATGAGGGATAGACAGCAGTTTGTAGAATATGTAGGATATCGGTCTAAACCATATTTTACTAGATCTGGTGTAAGTCAAGGTAGTAACTTGGGGCCTCTGGAATTTTTATTAATGATAAACGACCTGCCAGAAGTGATAAAAGATGCCAAATGTTTATTATTCGCAGATGATCTTAAGTTATCTCTCGTAATAAGAAGTGTGGAAGATTGTAAAAGATTGCAGAGGGATATAGACAGAGTGGTCCACTGGAGCAAAAACAATCTTTTGGAGTTTAACACCGCGAAGTGTATGGCAATAACCTTCTCGCGGGCACGTTCTCCGATTACACACAATTATACTGTAGACGGGAGACCTATGGTTAGGGTTACCGAAGTGAGAGATCTGGGGGTTCTTTTTACAACTGAGCTAGCGTTTCGAAATCATGTCACAAATGTTTGCAAAAAAGCATTTCGAAACCTCGGTTTTGTGCTTAGAATGGCAAAGGGATTCACAAACATGAAGGCGATAACTGCGTTGTATAATGCATTAGTGAGGAGTCAGCTGGAATGCAATGCTGAAATATGGGCTCCGTACGAAGCAAAGTATAGTCTCATGCTAGAACGGATTCAAAATAAATTTATAAGGTACATGTACATGAGGCAATACGGGGTGTATCCCTTTTATCCGCTCATGTATCCCACATTGTTTGTTTTAGGCATGGTCGGATATGAGGAGCTAAAAGTCAGAAGAGAACTCTCACTCGTGACGTATGTTTTTAAGGTGATAAGGGGTAAGATACACAATCCGGATATACTGGGTGCAGTGGGTCTGTGTGCCCCCCCCGCGCTCGCGACGCGCCGGCGGCGGCCGGGGCTGCTGGCGCTGCCGCGTGCGCGCACCAAGCTGCTGCGGGAGGCGCCGCTGACGCGTGCACTGCGCACCCTGAACGTCATCGCGATAGATCTAGACTTGTTTTCTTGTGCTCTGAGTGAATTCAAAAAAATTGCTTTATGGAAGATTGCCTATCCTAGTTAGGTAATTTTGAAATGATACCTACCTGTATTTATTTAGACGTAAGATTGTTTTTATGTTATGTTTGCAACAATATCGCATTGGGTATAGCCTGTAATGATAATTGTATGTGTGGAAAAATAAATAAATAAATAAAATAAATAAATAAATAAATATTCTTTTGCCTGACGATCATGATGCGAATGATTGTGTACTGATCATTGCACATAAAGTGTGTTGTGTCAAACTAGTAGGTAAGTATTGTAATTTTTTTATAAAATATATTTTCGTTACATATTTTTAACTGTGGAAACACCACAATTGCCCCGACACCGACGAGCCCCGGGTTCTATTCCCCGGCTGTTCCGCTACTCCTAACGGCTAAATCCGAGTGCGTACCTACCTGATCGTTTCATAGTGACCCAAACGTGGAGCACGGACGTGTCATGGAAGTAATATGCTTGGACGTCCAAGAAAATTTAAACATTTTGTATGGGGACTGTGAACGTGTTAAAAGGAAATTATATTTTCAAGATACGCAACTTGGGAAATACGGAATAAAGTTGCTCTTTCGATATACCAGGTCATCAAGTATTTATTGCAACCTTTCAGGCCAACTAAAACGATTAAAATAATAGTTTTTTGGAATCTACACCGAATTTAATGACGAGATAAAATATAATTCCATCTACATCACCGTACGTTTCTTTCCGCGTCTGTCTATTTGCCCTGCAGTACCAATTTCATGAAGCTTTAAAGATTATGTTTAACATGGTGCTACAGGTACGAGCAAACCATAATATTAAATAAAACGCAAGTTGTAATATTTTTGGAGCGGAGCGAGCGAAGCGAGCGAAGCTCCCATGGATCGACTCGAATGGACTTTGTAACAATGCGCAGATCTCAGCGAGTTCTCAACCGATTTTAGAAATTTTCGTTTTAAAATGCAAAAATTAAATTTCCCTAGGTCGTGACGAAGAGAAAATTTCGAAAAAAAAAAAAACTCCGCTCCAATTTATGGTGCAAGCTTAGCCGGTGGCTGACTCTGCATCGACCTAGTATTTTGAATAAGGCAGGAAAGTATGACCACAGTTAAAGTAACGTTAAGGTGCTTAAGGTCACCTTAAGGTTAAATTGCGTTTAGTAAGAACTATTATTAATCTTACTGAATGTTAAATTACTGAATGTCATCTTACTTTGAAAGTTCTCACACAAATAAAGATATTTTGTTGAAAAAAATCATATAATTTATGCTATATAATTAAAATGATATATTAAAAGCGGCAATATTTTATTTAAAAAAGTAAATTTACAAACAAAATGTTTCAAAGATTTTTTACATATAGCAACATTCAATTTATTCATTCCCAACTTACCAACACTTCATTTCGATTCGATATGGATTCGATGATTCGATGACATTCAAATTCATTCAACTCATTCATTCAGCCTGCAGCGCAGCTGTCACTGTCAGTTACACTTACACGGTTACACGAATGCCGAATGGTGCAGTGTTTAGTGTTATCGGAAATAGCTCAATCATTATTCCATTATAACGCGATATCCGAACTGAACTGGCTGCCGTATCGTAAAGATTACAAATACAGTACTCATTTCATTTCGTTTTGATCTCTCGTCTGTGCATTTCTATACTTAACGATGACTTTCGGTAAGTTGTTTACTTCAGTCTTCAAACTTGTTTTTGTTCTAATATTATTTTCAAAGCAAATCAAGTAGTGTAAGATCATCAACTTAATATCACTACTAAACCTTAAAACTAATATAGTATATTACTTTCTAAAGTTACTGGTAAGAAGTCAACTTACAGATGAATCACGTTGCACAACATACTCATACTTATATGTTATTATGTATACAACTCTCAGTAAGTTGGTAAATATGGTGAATGGCCAGACTTGCCTAACAGATTGATTATGTAAACTATTGGCATGTCAAATGGTGTATACCATTTTCTTAAAAACTGAACAATAATTGTGTACAAAATTAACAAATTGATATGTTGTTTTTAGAATCAGTAGTGAGTAAGTATTAAAACATTGTTGAATATTGCACAGTGAGTTTGATGTTAATTGTGAATTGAGGTAAACAGGTTGAGAGGACCTTGAAATATGTATATCAATTAGGCAATCATTGAATTTAGATTTTCCTTTACCTGTTAAAACATAGCAAAACTATAAAAATAATGTAAATAAATAGCTACTAATAGTGACTGTGTATCTCATAGGTATTCCATTTCATTTTGATGATGATGATGATTGAAATTTAAAAGTTAAGTTTTAAGTATTAAAATGTTCTAGTGTAAATTATATATCAGCCCTTTTTAATAGTCAGCAACTATGTGTATATGTGATGTTTCCAAGCAAAAGGTACCACTGTCATTTACCATAACAGCACAAATATTCAAACAAATTTCACCCTTATTACGATAAGCAACAATATGGGCCCTTTTGGTTGAAAACATCACACACAATATGGTCTATAAAGTAGGTTTAATACAAAATTTTACTAAATTGTACCCGTCCATATAGGTCAAGTGGTACGCTATGCTAATCTACTTAATTGAAAACTAATTTACATGTTAACTTCATATACTTAAACATTAACTTCTTACCAAATTCATGTAGGCAAAAAATATCCTAATAAAGTATTATGTTTTATCTATTTGGTATAGATAGAACATATACATAACCATTGTAAATTAAATAAATTTAGAATTATTTATTCATTAATATTGAGCAGTTTCACACATATCAACTTAGTCCCAAATTAAGCCAAAAAACTTGTGTTATGGGTACTAGATGATAATATAAATTCTTATCAATAAACATTTGCCCTACCAAGGGTTCAAACTCAGTAGTAAGGACCACAAGCTTCATAGTTAGCGTAGAGCAGCTAACTTTAAAGCTCGTAGTTATGGAGCTAACTCTGTTGTTGTATTAGCATTATCAGGCGGTATTTTTATGATGTACTTCTGACCGAATGAATGGCTAGTACAAGCAGAAACACTCTTGAGATTTATCTGTAAAACAACCACAATAACATTTCCTACTATACCTAAATGGTCTCCCCCTCTCTCATTACATAATTTGCCCGACTGCATATTATAATTAGCGGGGTATCCTGTCACTACTCCGAAACATTGTTTCCTATTTGTAACATCTCGCGAAATTTTCATTTGTCCAAAAGTATATTTTTTTTTAACCCATTATATTTTTTTGGATTTTATAAACATTGTTTTGAAGAACCCATTAGTTTAGGTTAGGTTTGTTTTATAATTATTCTGGATAAATGAAAATTTGGCGAAACGTAACAGATGGAAAAGAAAAATTAGTTTGAGACAGGTTAGATAGGTAGTCAATTAGTTGCTGATGTTATTTAACTACCATTTTTTTCTATTGTTACAGGGACCATATCAAGTTCAAAACCGAAGCCAGCTAACATTGAAGAGGTATGTTTTAATTTTTACTCACTTTTGCTGTATACAGCAAAGAAACATATGCACATAGCTTTCAACAAAATAAATCAAGTTGTTAACAGCCTAAAAGGAGATTATTGGTAACCCTATTTGATTTTGTATCACCAATCAAAAAAATATACCTCTTTCTGACTTTGTCTCTGAGTCTGGTTTTTTTTGCCATAAATTTTTCATAAAACCCTTTTCATGATTGTGCTTAAACTACAAACGATTAAGTTTTAGCAACCTAATTCCAATTACACAGGTATATATAATGTATATGTTATTAAATAAAGAGGTTGACCATAAAATTATAATAAATCTTAACAGGACACTTTAAAAGCCTGGAACATCTATTGAAAGGTTCAGTAGCTGACTTAACATTTTTTCACAGGTAGTCCAAAGAGCCCGAGACACATACGCGCGCGGCGTGACCAAACCTCTAGCATGGCGCAAGCAGCAGCTCAGGAACCTCCTCCGCATGTACGAGGAGAACTACAACGCCATGGTCGAGGCACTGAACAAGGACCTGCGCCGGTCGAAGATGGAGGCCGTGCTGCTCGAGGTCGACTACTTGATCAATGACCTGAAAAGCGTACTGCACAATCTGGAGGACTGGGCCAAACCAGAACATGTAAGTGGATAGTGAATCATATTCATATATTACTTACTCTGTTATGTTGTCAAGAACCTCCCCCGCATGTAGATTATAGATTTATTTATAGCAACCATGGTATTACAGTTGTTACAATTATATATATAAGGTACATCATGGCCCCTGTTAGAGTATAGCTTATTTAACTTAATCTAAGGAAACAACACATGCAAAGTTTTACATTTGTTAATGCGGATATACAACGCTATTTTAAATGCCTATATGTACGAGGAGAACTGCAGTATTTTAGACGAAGCATACGTGCACCGGATCATGTCCCCGTTTAAAGAGTCATTTGGTACACTTTCATTTGGTACTTTGTCCCAGCCAGTCGGGTCAGTTAGTCCTATGAACGATCAAAGGGGATAGACTTGTCGGGGTTGATGTTCCAATTTTTATGGCAACCATGTTTTAGGGGAGGTTCACCCGAGCGGTTGCTGCGGGCGCTGGTTCCTGAAGGGCGTTTCTTTAACCAGGTCGAGGTCATTTAGGAATGGGTTCTACATATATTCAATTCGTTTATTTGTTAGTCCGTACCTCGCCCTAACTTGTTTGCTTGACCGATCTTGGCATTGGATTATATTTTGATTTTGTATAAACATAAACATCCCTTTTGTGCCGCGGCATTCAAATATCTGACTAAAAGAAACACGTACATGTTTTATTTATGTATCGAGGTGACCTTACCCCATTCATGATATGCCCCTAATTGTCTATCTGATCTGCCTTTTTTTGTACCACACAAAGTTCATGCAGAAACATCATTCAGGAGTTCAATGCATCATACAGAAGAACTGGATTCTGCGAATTATCATAGTAAACAAAGTTATCTAGATTTTGTTGAATTAAAGGTAGATAGATATAGAGTTGGATCAACCGCACAGAAAAGTACAATTGAAATTCTGATCGCAGATGACATTGTACCAATACTTATATAAAATATGGCGAGGATACTTTGTCTGTACTTATACTGTGTCGTTAGTTTGCGTCATGTTTTCCTAATAGATACACGTGATCGCGGAAATGCACAACCTAGCGTTTTAATTGGCGTCACATTTGACGTCACACGGAATATAATTATATTAATATTTTTAACTTGTATTATTACATTATTAGGGACAAAAAATAGGAACGTATTAATTTACGCAAATAGAAACAGCCAGGAGATAATTATTCTCTATTATGTTGTTTCATAAATTACCAAAAAGTTGAACTCTACACGTGATTCTTAACGATTAAAGAAACCATATTCAGTAGCAAATTCAGTGTCAAGGACGTTCAAACTCTAATTACATTTTGTAAAGCTCGTTTAAAGATATGTGCGAAGCATTTTAAGAAGATTCGCACCTGTTATCTTTTCAGGCGAAATCGAAGGCGATTCATAATGCACAGCCACAAGTTATTCGAACATGATAAAATCTCTCTCTCTCTCTCTCTTCCTGACTATAGGTATATCCCACGGTAATGGGCTCAGCATTTCCTATCTTCTTCCACTTTGCTCTACCCTGACGTCGTCTTCGGAAACATTACATTCCAACGTGTCTGCCAGTAACACATTTGTCTAGGTGGTCTTATGCCATCTAGTATTTTTCCGGAGACAGACAAATCAAGCACTTCGTTGCCGTTTTAATCGGGTGTCTCCTCTGGACATGGACAACCACCTCATCCTGCTTCAATCAAACATGATGAAATCACACTAATGCAAGTTTGTGAGTGTGTTTGTGTGTATGTTTGTTACTTCTTCACGCTCAAACCGCTGGACCAATTTTGATAAATTTTGGTATAAAGGTAGCTGACACCCTGGATTAACAAATAGGCTACTTTTTATCCCGCAAAAATGCAGTGTTCCCGTGGGATGAGCGGGTAACACCGCGCGGCGCAGCTAGTAATTCAATAAAATGTATCTTTGCTTATACTTACTTCTATTTTATTCTTAACTCTAACTGTATTCAAACAGAAACAACTGACAGCCTACTCGATTATGTAACATTAAACCGATACTTAGAATTCAGGTATCACCTACTTTTGTACTTGTTGCATTATTAATTACTTAGTATGTACTAGCTGTGCCCGCGGCTCCGCACGCGTGGAAATCGGTCAGTATCAGTTTTGCTTTATTACAGTTTCTTGATACCCCGCAGACAGGACTTTCCGTGCTGTCCTAATCTATTGGGATCTTGAAAGTTCTGCGAGCCGTTTTGCCACCTGCGATTATTCAATTAAATTTGTTGATATCCGTACTTCTTCAACTTAGAACTAATTTGGCAAAATCCTTCCTCAGTGGCGTATCTGTTAGTGGTAGGGTGTGGGGTAGAGTGTAGTGACGTGACCCCCCCCCCCCCCTCTTTATTGGTAAAAATTAATAGCCTATAATATGGCCGTAGATTAAGTTTTCATCAAAATCCTTTCCGCCGTATTCACGTGATGCGCGGTCAAATAAACAGACAAAAAATCTAAAAACTGTTGGAACGTGTTCTGTTATCGATTCTAAGTATTGTACCTACCATGTACAGATTTTCGACCCTCTTCAGCTTTATTATATCTATAGATAGCCGATCGTCATGATTTTAACAGTGCTTACAATGAACATAAATGCGTATTATACCTATCTACAATGCAAATTCTCTATTCTGTTGTTAATTTAGAATACGATGCGATGGCGTGTCAGGGTAAACAATGCGTACATAAAAAAGGAGTTGTTTATCTGGCCACTTGGGTAGCATCTCCGGTACGAAATATACGTACCTGATAAATTAAATCAACGTATTACTTAACCCTGGCCATCGAGATGAAATAGGTGCATACTATGACGACGCGGTTTGCGCAGTGGTAGTGCACTTGCCTACTGAGCAGTCCTGAGCTCGAATCCCAGAAAGGGCAAATATTTGTGTGATGATCTCGATATTTGTTTCTGTGTTATCTTCTCTGTCGTTTCGCTCTTGGCAGAGCGGTCGTGGTCACGTTGAGGCGTCCACATCGGTGGTAGAGGCGGACAGCTCTCCGCACGATCTCCCGCCATCTCTCCCTGTTGGCAGACTGTCTGGCGCAGTCAGATACGCAGTTTCCTACTGCTGATTTTATTTGGTCAGTCCAACGCATAGGTGACCTGCCACGCGATCTGGTTCCATCCACTTTTCCCTGCCCAACCAGCCGCTCTATAGAGTTGTTATCCCGCCTAGAGACATGGCCAAAGTACTGTAGTATGCGCGACTGTACTACGGCCGATAGACGCTGCGTGATGCCGAGTTCTTGGAGTATGGAAACGTTGGTGCGGAACTCCGTCCACGATATTCCGAGCATCTTTCTCCAGCACCACATTTCCAGAGCATCTATCTTCCCCTTTTCCAACTCGCGCACTGTCCACGTCTCTGCCGCGTATAGAAAAATCGGGAATATAAGTGTCCTCACGAGTCTGACCTTGGTAGCTTTGGTGATGTTGCGATTTTTCCAGACTTTCCTCAACTTCTCCATGGCAGTTCTGGTTATGGCCATACGTCGCTTCACTTCATCCACACAGCCGCCGTTATTTGAGATTAAAGCCCCAAGGTATACGTAGGTCTGAACCACGTCGCAGTTCGCAAGTTGTGTGACTTCGGGCGAATTGGAGTTGACGCGGTCGACGATCATAATCTTGGTCTTCGATCGGTTTATTGTAAGTCCAAAACTAAGGCTTACGCGTTCCATTTTGAGAAGTAATTCTTCCAAAAGGTCACTGCTACTTGCAAACAGGGTGGTGTCGTCTGCGTACCTCAAGTTTACAACTTTGTATCCACCAAAGGTAACACCATCGGTCCAGTCCTCGAGAGTGATTCGCATTATAAGCTCGGTGTAGATATTAAATAGCAAAGGTGATATTATGCATCCCTGTCGTACGCCCGCGCTTGGATGGAAACTATCTGAGAGGAGCCCATCTGTCCGCACTGAAGCTGTTCCTCCTTCGTAGAGCTCCCTGAGCAGGTGTACGAGGTGTTGTGGTGTGCCCATTTCCAGTAAAGTTTTCCACAATGCTGGCCATTTCACCGAGTCAAATGCTTTGGAGAAATCAACAAAGCATATATATGTAGGCTTGTTGAATTCTCGAGCCTTCTCGATGATTTGACGAACAATGAGGATTTGCTCACGGGTACCTTTACCTTTCATAAATCCGGCTTGTTCTGGCGCAATTTCTCTAGACAAATATGATTTCAGCCGTTCATTTAAGATGTGTAACATTATTTTGCTAGCGTGTGATATCAGAGCAATAAGTCGAAAATTGTTACACTTCTTTGTGGAGCCCTTTTTATGAAGAGGAGCAAAGACTGTGTGGGCCCATTCAGAGGGCCATTTGCCTGTAAGCCATATGTTGTTGCAGATAACATGGAAGATATGGACGCCACGCTCTCCCAATGCTCGTATTGTTTCAATTGGGATCTCATCTTTTCCTGTGGCTTTCCCATTCTTCAGGTGTCGAATAGCGGCTGTTACTTCTGACTCAAGAATATCCGGCTCGAGCATGTCACTCGTAGGGTCTGTGGGCGCAAAATTTCGCGATTGAGGATCTTGGAACAGAGACTGACAGTAACTTCTCCAAACTTCCGAGATTTTGTCAAGTTCTGTGACTACTTGACCACTTTGATCTTCGATGGCCCAGGTTTTGGACGGCAGGTCATGGCCGGTAGCCAACTTCACACTGCGCGCCCCGGACGCAGCGCAGCGCCGGTCGCTAATCGGTTCGCAGGGCGATCGTGTCTCATTTATCTGTGCTCTCATGTGACTTTCTTGGGAATGTAGCCGCAGTGGTTTCCCCTTGCCTTCTGCGCCGGACATTTTAGAGATTATTTAGATCCCAAGGCCGCCGTGGCCTCTTCCACCCGGTTGCCCAGGTAGGTGAGTGGTTATCCCGCCACTATCTCGGTCGCCATTGCCTCGTCGGTTATCCAGCAGGGGGCACCACGATAGCTGGAAAGCCACCGTACCTGGGTTCGCTACGAACATCCCGGTCGTGCAGGTGAGGTTGACATTTGGGGTTGACTAGATGTTATTGTCATTCTCCCCCTTACCCCCCTTCTGTGTTATATAAGTATGTATATCGTCGTCTAGTGCCACAAATCAAGCCTCCTAGTGCTTAGCTTACTACGGAAATAGTTCGATTTGTGTGAGGTCGTCCGATATTAATATTAATATTATACTTACATTACATGACATGAGAGATAAGAAAAAGAGAAAGAGAAGACACAATAATGACACAATTTTTAAACATTAAAGTCCTAGAGGTACTTTTTCTTAAAGATTTCTCTATACGTTGGAAAATAGCATTTAACTGATATTGTTTATGTTTATTGTCAATTAATAAATACATATTGATTACAAGCAATAAGAACTATTCACAGCTAAACTTGTTCTGCGTCATTTGCTTGTCTCAGTTTCTTGTGTTCAAAAGTCAACTATATAACCGGTTTGGCATTGTCAATACGATCAATATATTTTTTCTAATAAATGCTATAGGTACTCGAAAATTTGTGCACATACTACTCATTACTCATTTCGATAACTCATATTCATCTTAAACCCCACATGTGATGCAAAACCAGTTCCACTTTTATGTATAAATTTAAATTGAAATAAATCCAAGAGGCTACTTTAGTTTTGAACAAACTTACATAATAAAATCAAACCGTGTATAATCGATTATAATATGGCTTCTTGTATAAATGTTGATATGTAACGATTTTAAATACTTAGATATCATTATCCGATAATCTTCTAAAAGATACACTAAGCCTGATGCGAATAATATATTATCTTCAGATTTTGTCCAATGTATGTATAACACTATTGTTGTCTTGCGAAATACCTACTTGATGAGAAAGACCTACCTATAGATATAGGAATTGATCTATGTATATAGCTAGGTGAATGTGGGTCAATACTTCCAAGTTCGATTCGCAAAGTTCGTATCGTCCCGTTCCATACACTTACATATCTACTGCATTATCACTTCATTACATTGAACCCGCATTATTCTCGTAGGTAATACATGAATTTTGAACTTTAGTAACGCAGTCCACATAAATATTCATTCGTTTTTAGGGTTCCGTACCCAAAGGGTAAAAACGGGACCCTATTACTAAGACTTCGCTGTCCGTCCGTCCGTCCGTCTGTCACCAGGCTGTATCTCAAGAACGGTGATAGCTAGACAGTTGAAATTTTCACAGATCATGTATTTCTATTGCCGCTAAAAGAAACAAATACTAAAAATAAAATAAAATAAATATTTAAGGGCGCTCCCATACAACCAGCGAACGAATAAAACATAGAAGCCTAACTAGCGTCGGAAAATGGCCCCACGCATTTTGTGTCAGTTAAGGCGGGGCGTAAATTTTGAGTCAAACGGGTGTCTAGTTTGCAAATGGCGACGCAGCCGAACAGTTGCATTACGTGACATATATGAAGTCTCAAAGTAACAAAATATGCCATAATGTTCAGTGAAATGGTGTATTAATCACTCAGGAAAACACAAAAAAAAAGATGGTATCAGTTTTCATACGTAAATAAAGCCGTACACATATTAATTTAATTTATTTTACGGAACAGATTTTGTATAGGGATGGTGTTATGCCATATGACTAATTTATATACGATGTTTGAAAAAAGTAATGCAATCAGGGGCGTGCCTAGGCTTATGGGTAAAAGTACAATTTCAATAATACACAGGTTGGGCGTGGGTTTTGGGGAAAATATGAGCTGTTTTTTCTGAGCGAAAGTTAGAGTGCCTACCTTTCCTTCGCCTATTAAAAGACCTGCACACTTTAACTCATCACAATCGCACGGAACAACCCCTTCCATTGTTTAAAGCCACAGTAATCACAACAACAAACAAAATCAAAACAAGATCACTATCTATAATATTACCTACTTCTACTTATTACTACGCTCAAACAAACACTACACTAACTAAATATTTCTAAACAACGTGAAGTTAAATCACTCCTGTTTACGCGAAATTTGCAAGTGGCCGATCCGTATCTAACTTCACTTCACTTGAAGCAACGTATAGTTATGTTGATACATAGGTTACTTCCATGTGTTAGAGTAGGCGGTATGTAGCCCGATTGCAAGCAAATGCGTGCGAGGGAGATGACTAGCGGTGACATAGAACGGCGACGAGCCATAGCGCGGAGCGGTCGGTGCGCGGACAAATTTTGAACCACGCGGCGTCGACAAAATTTGAAATTATGAAACACGTCACGGCGCGCAACTTTATATTGTTCAAGTAAATCATTTTTTATCGTTTGTTAATATTACTAGGGCAAGCCGGGCTTTTGTGCTTGTATAAGACCGTCCCTAAAAGGCTATGCGTTTACCGTCAGTCCGGTAGGAAAACGTATAAGTTCCTAATTATGTTTGATATTTTTCACTACAAAGATTGTATCGACTTTACATGTAAAATATTAGTTATTACAAAGAAGGAGAAATAATAATATATACAGCAGTTACAGCACGCATTAATAATAATCATTCAAAGTATTAGTAACAACAAGGAACAAACAAGGATTCCTTAAAAGATGTAATTTTTTTTTTAAATTCGTATGTAAGCAATAACCTTAACATTCAAGATTTATAATGAAGAAAACAAAAATGGCTCTTTATTGCATTAAAGATTCACCAATTATGAGTTTTCACTGTCACCGCCATATTACCATAGACAAATGTCATGCGTTTTGTCGAATCACAGCTGGCCATTCACAAATTGACGAATCACATTTATTTGTTATGCGTAATTGAAAACTTTTGAGTGGTTGTGATTGGTACACCGGTAAGCATGCGCATTTCGACTGTTGGGCCGGTTTTTGATTGTAATTTTGTATGAAGCTCGTGTTCTATGTTTTATTCGTTCGCTGCATACAACAAACTTGTTATAGATTATGGTACGGAACCCTTCATGCGCGAGTCAGAGTCGCACTTGCCCAATTTTTTAAAATTGAAATTGTTTAATATTTTCCTGATCGAGTACCTACCTAATAGTGCCCCGATTTATGAAATTGCGACATTTGCCTGTAGTTTCGTATATGTACGCGAATGGGCCATATGTCAAAATGTTTTCCCAATATTTGGGAAGTAAAATGCAATTTAAATTCCCAAGAATTGAGCGGTATTCGGTAACTTTATGAGATTTAAAAAAATTGCCAAATTTCTAAATTTTTTCGCTGACTTGGATCTTGCTATTCAAGACAATGATAGCGGCGGCGCGCGGCGGGCGAACACAAATTTGGTGGGTCCCTTACGTGCGAGGTCAGAAAACAAATTGAATTAGTTTTGTTAAATTTTATCATGTGATTAACGCAGTGTGAAATAGGTAGATGTTTTTTTTCATTCGGTTATGCAGTGCATAAACTAACCGAAGCGATACAAACTTCAAGTTTGGAAGTACTCAGGTACTTTGAATATCTATGTGGACTGTGTCATTAAGTTCGAAATACAAGTATTGCGATAATGCGGGTTCAATGTTCTTTATGTTTATACTCGTAAGTGCACTGATAAATGTTAATAACGATACTTACGAAACTAATAAGAGAACGATAAGAAGAGGATTTCTTTATTTCTTCATATCATATATAAATTAACCAGCGACCCGCCCCGGCTTCGCATGTATTATACATATAAACCATCCTCTTGAATCACTCTATCTATTAAAAAAAAGCCGCATCAAAATCCGTTGCGTAGTTTTAAAGATCTAAGCATTGATAGGGACAGACAGACAGACAGCAGGAAGCGACTTTGTATTATACTATGTAGTGATTGACTGACATTTTATTTAAAACATATTGCTCTTTCTACATGTACAGTAAAGGAAACTAAAACGCATACTTTTTTATTTGACCCTTATTGTCATTGTAATAAGCGCGCAAAAGTACGTGTTTCAATTTCCTTGACTGTACATATATGTATAAATAAATAAAGACCTACGAAGTACCAACTGTTTTGTTTGATAAGCAAACTCATTTATAAATTTCATACGAGGGCTCGTGATCTGGGCTTCGGATTCACCTAGAAAATAAGTTACAGCACATACGTGTTCATATTTTCGGAATCGAATACCTTTGATGATTAATCTACTTCCTACGTAAAATTAAGTAAGAGTTACTATCTACCTACATCGTTGGACTTTCTTTAGTAAGAATTCTTTTTGAAGCCTGAATCTACCTGCGAAATGCCATTATCTCTATTCTGCACTTTTTACCTGTTTAGTTAAAATTAAACAAATAGATAATAATTGCAGACACCTTATACATCAAATTCTTCTTTAAGTCGAAGAAAATAAGGTTCACATTGAAACACAGTGCATATAGACTTAAAATTCTTTGTATTTAGAACAACAGTAAAGTGCCCGTGGAAGCATAGATATAAGGGCATTGTTCGCAGGTAACAAATATAAGTAGATTTGGACTCCAAAAATAATTCTTACTATACGTTATTCATGAACGATATATGAATTTAGTTTTGACTGGTCAGAGAGATAATATTTAGGACCCGTACACACGGACCTGCCAGCTTGCACGCACGCTGGATAGAGTTTCTATACAAGTTGCAGTGGTATTGCAGTCCATCTGTATCCGCCTTTATATACAGGCATCGATCCTACGCCCAGGGTTACATCAGCTCCGAGAAAAACGATCAGTTTCAATAAAATAATGACTTATTATGACCTACGTCCACAGCCTGCGAAAACCTTCGTGAACATGCTGGACGAAGTGGTGATCTACAACGACCCGTACGGCGTGGCGCTCATCATCGGCGCGTGGAACTACCCGCTGCAGCTCTTGCTGCTGCCCATGGCGGGCGCCATCGCCGCCGGGAACGCTGTCATCGTCAAGCCTAGTGAACTGTCTGTCGCCTGCGCCAACTTCGTGGTGGAGATGCTGCCCAAATACTTGGATAATGTAAGTGACGAGTGAGGGACCAGGTAGAGGGTTTGTTTTCGCTTTAACGGCCCCGCCACGACCGGCGGAGTGCCGAGCGGCGGCCATAGGTGGAAGCTCCGAAACCCTTATAACGACCCGTACGGCGTCATCATCGGCGCGTGGAACTACCCGCTGCAGCTGCTGCCCATGGCGGGCGCAATCGCCGCCGGGAACGCTGTCATCTTCAAGCCTAGTGAACTGTCTGTCGCTTGCGCCAACTTCGTGGTGGAGATGCTGCCCAAATACTTGGATAATGTAAGTGACAAGTAAGGGACCAGATAGTGGCTCTTTCTTCGCTTTAACGGCCCGGCCACGACTTCGTGTGAACAGCGAAGGTCCGAGCGCGGTGTCTCACTCCTATCGCCGCTCCGCTTGTCGTGCGATTCATGCCGTAAGTGTCATAGACGTCGAAAGAAAACTACGATATCATTGACCGATTTACATAGCTTGGCGTCTGGAGCATACTTTTGCGTATCTGAGCTGGGCGCTTAAATGAATATTCCTTTGGCTTAGCCCCTTCAATATAAACTCTTATTTAAAACATAGCTGTGAACCTTTAAATACCTGGGCTGCCGAACATACTCTTTATCTGCCTTAATTCTTCCAGGACGCAATCCAAGTGGTAGAAGGTGGGCCAGCAGAGACCACAGAGCTGTTGAAGCAGCGATTCGATTACATCTTCTACACGGGCGGCACCAACGTTGGCAAGATCGTGAACCAAGCCGCCGCCAAGTTCCTCACGCCCGTCACCCTGGAGTTGGGCGGCAAGAGGTAAACCTCATCCTCATTCAAATTCCTGACAGTCAAAATACAACATGGGATTCTGGGGGATAGCGTGAAGAAGCATCGCGCTGGCCTGCATGGGAAAGTCAAGTCCTCAACCTTCAAGAAAAGAGAGTACTTCCACATGAAAGGCCGGCAACGCACTTGTGACACCTCTAGTGCTGCAGGTGTCTATGGGCGACGGTAATCGCTTTCTATTAAGCGTTTGCTCGTTTGCCCCCTATGAGATTAAAAAAAAACTTGGTTTCTTGTCCTTAGCGATTTGGGCTCCCCCTTTCGCGTACCATCAAGCGAAGTGGAGCCACTATGTTGTGCCAATATAATTAAAATAAATACAACTCCGCGGAAAGACGTCGTGGAAATCTACAACGTGACACAATACGACGTTGTGAAATTGAAAACTGTTTCTAGTTGTGAATTTGTTAAACGGCTTTTTTTTTTGTTTTTGAATTAAATTATCTCTACCCGATGACGCCGCAACGAAACGTTGTTTAGGCGTTTACGTAATACATGTATATATATTTTTAGTGTAAAGGTAGAATACCTGTTCAGTCTCTATGCTTTTAACAAAAAAGCCGTGTTCACATATTGTTGGTCAATTATTTGCTCGTAAATATAAGAACTCGAACTCGACTGTGCCTTCCAAATTCTGATATAGATTATTTATTCCTTGTGATTATTATCATAATCTTGTGATTAATAGAATGACAAATATGTCATAACTGATAAAAATATTCGACCTTTAAACGAACCGACAGTCTAAGTAAAGGTGTTGTTTTTATAATAACAGGCAATTTGAATCGGTTTTGGTTGTCTTCATGACACCCTCTCTTTTACCGACTTTAAAATGAGGGACGGGACGGTCTAATTTGATGTAGTTGGCAATCATATCGTGTTATTTCTGTAATTGTACGTTTTTTTTTTGTGTATTACTCAAAATTTAAACACTATTCTAACATACACTTTTGACGACGTGGTTAGCGCAGTGGTATTACAGCTGCATACTGAGTAAAAATATAAGTAACCTATGACAGCAATAAACTTTAAGTAAAGACTTAATGGACATATTTAATAAGTATTTTTTTACTATAGTTGTAAAGGTACATCCGCCATTCTGACTCTCACGATAATAAGACACTAACCAGTATTGACCTCCACATGTTTTATAACTCCTCACGTACTCGGAGCAAAGGTCGCAAATGACTTACCGTTACCATCGTATAAAGAGTTGCTGTTGATATTTGAATGAAAAAGAAACGAGTTAATTGCGTATTTTTTTTATTATGGCGAGCGCCGCTAGTTGCGCCAGTAGCACCGTATACATATTATGTAATAGAAACCTTAATGCCTGCTTGAGAATAAATAAATAAATATCGGATGACCTCTCATAAAAATCGATCTACATAGTAATTCAGTGAATAAAGGATTTTGACCTTACAAACGGTCCGGTAGTTTTGAATTTTTGATATGTTGTCTAGGATGGTTAGCCAGTGTTTAAAATGCAAAATGCACAATTCCCCCCCCCCCCTCCGCGCCCGCCGCCATATTGAAAAAACCGGCACTCTCTTCATATTTTTGCTCATATCTTCCTTTAGGAGCATTTTAGCTAGAAGAAAGCTTCGACAATGTTATAGAGAATTGAATTTACTACACTCTCCATTTTATATTTTGTTTCTAGGACAGATAGTTACGGAGATATGCCCATTTAAAAAAACTTATTGTAATTTCCAACTCAAAAACAAACTTCTGGATTATATCTTCGTTTAGGAGCATTTTAGCTAGAACAGTGCTTGGGCAATTTTGTAGAGAATGAAATTTACTATAATTTACATTTAAAATTTTGTTTCTAGGATAGATAATTACGGAGATATGTAAAAAATAAAGTCAAATTTTCCGAAAATGTACCTATGTAAAAATGGACATAAGTTTTATAAGCAATTATATTTCCTACGTGTTTTAATTTGTCCTAGACTAGTCCGTAACTGAATGACAGCGTTCTAAACCAAGAATTTTGAGATATTTTCGGAAAATTCGACTTTTCCTGTTTTTTAAATGTGCATATCTCCGTAACTAACCATCCTTGAAACAAAATTTGAAGTGTAAATTATAGTAAATTTAATTCTCTACAATATTGCCCAAGCTTTGTTGTAGCTAAAATGCTCCTAAACGAAGATATAATCCAGAAGTTTGTTTTTCAGTAGGAAATTGCGTTTTTTTACGTTTTTTTAAATGTGGATATCTCCGTAAGTATCTATCCTAGGAAAAAAATATAAAATGGAGAATGTATTAAATTTAACTCTCTGTAACATTGTCGAAGCTTTCTTCTAGTTAAAATGCTCCTAAAGGAAGATATGAGCAAAAATATGAAGAAAGTGCCGGTTTTTTCAATATGGCGGCGGGCGCGGAGGGGGGGGAATTGTGCATTTTGCACTTTAAACACTGACTAACCATCCTAGACAACATATCAAAAATTCAAAACTACCGGACCGTTTGTAAGGTCACACATAGTACTTTAGTCTCTATTCACCGTATTATAGTCCCACAGTAAGCTCTAGTAGGCTTAAATACACAGACAACATCCCAGGAACAAATATTGGAGTTCATCACACAAATATTTGCCCTGGCCGGGATTCAAACCCAGGATCACCGGCTCAGTAGGCACCTGCACTACCACTGAGCCAACCGCACTGTCAAATATATCGTCTTAATTGTCGTATTAAGCGGTTTACACTCACGTGAAATTCACAAGAACGGCCCGACATGTTTTAACTCGTATGGAGCTCTTCATCAGGGACTGCTACCCGTACAGCGGCGCGGTAACTTCGTCACTATGACAAAGGTTCCGTGCCGCTTTACGAGCCGTTCTTGACTATTTCACGTGGTCGTAAAGTGTAAACCGCTTAATACAACAATTAAATATGTCTTATGAAAGTTTGTCTTCCATATCTTCTTCACTAAATGAAATCCTCTCTTCCATAGCCCAGTGTACATCGACAGCACAGCGAATCTAGAAGTGACTACGAAGCGCGTCCTATGGGGCAAGTTCATCAACTCCGGACAGACGTGCATTGCCCCCGACTACATACTCTGTAGCAAGGAGATCCAGGACAAATTCGTCGCTGAAGCCAAGAAGGTGCTCAAGGAGTGGTACGGCGAGGACCCGCAGAAGTCGCCTGATCTATGCAGAATTGTCAACAGCAGGCATTTCAGGTACCGCTGTCATATATGTCATCATATAGGAATGGGTGGATTTTTTAAGGGTCGGCAACACGCGTGCGAATCCTCTGGAGTTGCAAGCGTCTATAGGCTACGGTAACCGCTTACCATCAGGTGGGCCGTACGCTTGTTTGCCAAATCGCCACCTCTGTGATATAAAAAAAACATCCATCGGGGAAATTCACCTAGTCAATGCAGGCAAATCACCGACTCCTGGCAGAGGTGATTAGCACGTGACTATACACTGCAGCACGAAGATCCAGGACTTTCGACCCGCAATAGTCACCGGATCTATGCAGAATTGTAAAAGGCAGGCATTTCAGGCAACACCGTCATATATTTCATGACAAACATAGGGATATGGGGATTTCCAAGTGTATCTTTAACGCGTATAATTCTAGCCGTTGTTTTGTGCGTTCCTAGTGTTTTTTTGGATCAGTTGCTTGCATAATGTTGCGTCATCAGATAAATCGTTGATTGTGATATCGACATATTATCACCTAGTACAAGGGGGGATCCAGGGCAAGTTGTGAGGGTGATTTTTTTTATTCTCCATTTAGAAAGAACTCGACGCCCAAGAAACCAGATCTGCTTACATTTGTGTCCAAGTGCCCAGCGGGAAAATGTGCTTGAAATTTACTACTCCATAATTGCATTCCAGCCGTCTCCAAGCACTAGTGGACGCGAGCAAAGACAAAATCGCCATTGGCGGCAACTACGATGCCCAGGACCGGTTCATCGCACCCACCATCATCACTAACGTCACCGGGAACGACAAGATAATGGAGGATGAGATCTTCGGCCCCATCCTCCCCATTATCCCCGTAGAGAACGCTTACGAAGCTATCAAATTCATCAATGAAAGGTAACGTAACATAATAGTCTACACAGCGAACGAATAAAACATAGAAGCCTAACTAGCGTCGGTATATGGCACCTCGAGCTTTGTGTCAAACGGCTTTCTAGATTGTACATGGCGACGCAGCCTAACAATCGTATTACGTGGAATGTGAGTTGCAAAGTAACAAAATATGCCTTACTATTCGGTGAAATGTGTAACAATCCAAAAAAATATGGTATTCGTTGACATACCTACGTTAGTAAAGCGCTAAACATATTTAATTTATTTATTTTACGAAACAGACTTTGTATAGGGATGGTGATATGCCCAGTGTTCAGAATGTGCAATTTAAGGTGAATAACCTTAAATCCTATACCTAATACGGATATGCCCTGGGATTCCCGGAAACCCCATTTTTTTCGCAACATTATAACATCGTTTAGCAGTGTGTTTTTGGACAATAGACTATAGACTTTTACAATGTTGTATGTTTCCACTTTTTATGTTAATTATGACAAAGAAATAACAATACATAAAGCTAGCATTGATAATAATCATTAACGGTATTGGAAACACGCAGTAAACAACGATGGCTCTTTTTTGCATGTAACGATTCACCGATTTTGGGTTTTCACTGTCATCGCCACGTTAACTTTGACAAAATGTCCTACCATCATCAAAATGTCTTCGAGTAGCAGCAGCACAGCTGGCCATTCTGAAATTGACGATTCCCATTTATTTGCCACGCGTAATTGAAAATGTTTCACTGGCTGTGATTGGTACCATAGCGAGCATGCGCATTTCGTCTATTTGGCCCGTTTTTGATTGTGAATTTGTATGAAGCTCGTATTCTATGTTTTATACGTTCGCTGATTCTACAGTTGTTTTATCTCACGAACGTGGGTCAAACTTGTCAAATTTATATACAAATGTGTGTTATATTGATATCTCGCACGTTTAGAATTATAGTGACCTAATTCAAAATCTTGGAGTTTTACAATTAGGTCTCTTTAATTCTACATATATAATTAAAAATAGAAGTGTCGACGATTTTGAATTAGGTCACTATAATTCTAAAGGTGCGATCTGTCAGTTTAGTACTATTCCGTGCTCACACACACGAAGACAATGTGTATGTGTGTTGCACTGTGTAGTCCTGGGAAACCCACTGTTGTAAGACAAAATACTGTTATAAGAAATCTATCGGGAGACACAAATATTGAGATTACAAAACCGTTGCTGAACATAGTGAGCATACTCGTGAATAAAGTCCTTGGAATTAATGAAACATGTCGACCATTACTCGACTTAACCTTTTGTACGCACCAGTCGTCATATCATGACTTCGGGAATTGTGCCACTGACGCCAACGTCGTCTAGTGACGACAAAGTTTAAATTATCAAAAACTTTGTAATTGAAACCGCTACATGTGTTCAACACCTGTAGTTTTTGGAGCACTTCTTAATTTTTTGTGCTGTGGCGTCAGGGGCACGGTGAATTGGTTCACCGCTTAGCGTACAAAAGGTTAAATGTCGTGAGTAACCGTTTTGTAATCCTATTGTAACGTGATATTTGTCGTGTGTCGTTGCGATTTTTCGTTTGGATTTGTTTTCCGAGGGTATTGTACACAGTTCTCGTAATTCATTGACTGTTTATGAATGAAATTATGCAGTTTTCTCCGAAATCTGAATTCGGAAAATTTCGTATACCTAGAGTATGAACCCATAATGACAAACCCATCATTAGCAGTAGCAATATTTTTATAGTCACATTAGAATTAAACTTATTAGTCTTATTACACTTTTACACTTCAGTCAAACATTTACAGAAACGTCCATTCCTTTTACTAGAATTTTATTATCATTCGATGTTGTTTTATTTTTATTATTAGTTATAACGGGAAAAATATTTATTATTATGTCACAATTGAATAATAATTATAGTGATATAATAGTTCTCATTTCTCATTGAACGACCCTCGTAATTTCTGACTGAATGTGTTTCTATAACCATAAGGACTTCCATTTCCATTAAAATAATTGCATTGATAGGTAACGTGTATCCAAATTGTTACAAACAATTGATATAATTGGAGTTATCATAGTAATCAAATCATACAAGATCACTCACGCGATGTTCAATTACATGGCTATAGGTTTAACATCTAACATTTAGATAGTCAGTTATAGTTATCGCCACTAGAGTTGAGGTGAATGATAATACAATGAGTGAATGTAACAGTTAATAAAAGCACGATTTTCGGAAAAATGGGTAAAACAGAAGAAAAAAGTCGATAAATTTAAAACAAACTTAATAACTTTTGCAGTTCGCTGTTAAACTTGATATCGGTACGAAAAAAGAACAATAATTTTAGAAGCTGGTTATCATTACATGAAACGTTGTTGTGTGCGTGTGGCTATACCTACAAGTATATGTAATACTAATAAATATTAGGGTTAAAGTGTACGCCAACAAATTACAGAAAAAAAGAGTGCTGTTTTGCAAATTTTAATGTATACTAGACAGGTATAGTAGTAATTTTTTTTTCAAGGATTTGTAATTTATATACACGCGCATTCTGCATATGCATTTTTTTATCATTGGTTTAAATCGTTTCCGGGTAAGTGACATGGCATTAAACGAACACCCAGGAGATCTCGCTTACTCAGAACTGGTGTTATTAAGATAATGAGCCACTCACTCATTAGTATACGTCCCTAAACAACAGAGTGCAATCAAAGTGTAGGCTAGACGCTATATTTTTCTTACATATATAGTGAATAAAGATTCAATAAGACAAAGAATTGGAAAACTCGGAACATACTTCGATATTAATAAACATTTTAATAAAATAAATTTAAATACCTCAACAGCCCTAGACAAGACAATAGTGAGGAGACATTATATAATATCAAGGCATAGTCTAAATCCTCGGCATTCCATTATCGCATTCTTTGTGTGATTGAGTTCGTATATTTACCCTATCAACATGGAAGTTCGGTGCTCCATTTATTGGTTCCATCGAGAAGCATCTATCATGAATTCATGATCAAACATTGGCAAACCATTACATTCTTCGACTTGGCCGTATGATGATCGTGGCAGTAGGCGTTTTCCAAAAAAAATCTACAACGCTTCATTTGCTTTCCCTTTTTAGGAATAATGACTTTTTGATTTCTTTCTTAATTGATCGTTTTAATAACCTTATTTCCGTTCGAACCAGATACGTGAAACTATGTGTCCCAATTTTTATAGTCCGCACATTTTAGTAAGATTGATTTTTATATTTCTATAAATGTAACTTATTGGAAACACATTTTTTAGTATAGAGTCAAAAAGTCAATATTTTTGAAAAAGTTCATTTACAATTTCAAAAAACATTTAACCAAGCGTCTTCTATCTTTCCGAAGTGTTTTTAAGAGTACCTTTTTAACGTATAGGCTATAATCTCACGGATAGACATCGAACAGGTCTATTAACGTTGTGTGTTGTGAGTTTGCGTGAGTTCATTGTCATCAGGGAATGCAATCGATTAACCGATTAAAAAAACCGGTTCCTGTTAAACTCGGTTTTTAACAACCGATTGCACTCTCTAATCGTCCTGTGACGGTTTCAGGGAACATCCATTAGTGCTTTACGTGTTCAGCATGGAAAAGAACATTCAGGAGTTGTTCAGGGACCAGACCCGCTCGGGCAGTCTGGGCTACAACGACACGATCATGTTTTACGGCGGTAAGGCGAGCGACGGTTCCGCTGTCGGCGGATCACTGAAATAGACGATAAAATATATATCCTAAAATTGAGGAACTCCATTTATTGTTGAACAAAGCGTCTATTACGGAGGAAGGCAAAATATAGAGTATATTTTCTTCTGTTTCCGCGATTGTTACACATTTAAATAAAACAATTTAAAACGCGATTATATCACGTATAAGTATTTCTTATTTGAGCCTTCTGTTTCGACAACTATTACAGTTGTCAGTCAACCTTTGACAACGGTAACAAAAATAGATTCCTATAACAGTCTAAACCGTTTCTCAGTATTTTAGTCGCGAATTGATACAGTCTTACAATCACATCATATACCATACATTTTTGGTGTATAAGGTGTTGCTGTCCAAAATATTATATACTTGAAAATTATTTCAATGAAGACCTCTGCAGACTTTTATTAGACAACAAAGTAAGCATAACTCAAATATTTAAAGTCCGCTTGATTTACCTATAAAACTATTTCATTATTATACTATAAAGATTTAATATAAGTTGTTCCTGATATGCATCTGTCGATAGAAAATATATTCATTGCCAAGATAACTTTTATTGCTATTTCAGTGGATTTGTCCGCCGACAGCAGAATGCACTTGCATTGGTTATGGGTCGAGTATCCTGCATTAACGGTGGAAGGCTAGGTCTCGGCTAACTGTGGTGTCTGGTGTAGGCTAGTCGTAAGAGGTTGTGGTTCATGTTTTTTGTATTGTTCATATGTTGTGGTGGTGGCGACGATGTATTTTGCTATGCAAATCTAAGAAGTGGAAACCTATGAATGTGACTAGACTATTTCGTAGGTTGACACTTTTTAAAATAGTTTGGCAACATAGTTTCCGTAGTATTTATGTAACTATGTGTAAATTATCATATAGTAATCTCGATTTATTTTATTAAGTATTATACTTTTTGCTAGATTGCGTTGTATGTACAATTTTCCTTTATATAATTACTTACTGTACAAAGTTCAAATTATGTAAATATATAACCTGAACTTACCCTCTGCTTAGTATTAATAACAACGCAAGCGCCTTAAAGAGTGGAATAAACGAAAAAAAATCTTTTGTATAGACTATTCTGCTCTTTAAGGAGTTATTAAAAGTAATACCACTGATATAAGTTACAAGCTCACAGGAAGAAATCGCCTTGAGATTTGAACCGCATTTACGTTGACATGGGTACAATCTACAGCTGAAGTTGCTATTATCATCTAGTACTCAAAATTATCTGCCCACGAAATATAAAATACGGATTGTTCTGAGCGTGTTACTTTGCTAACTATATGACAAAGACAGACGATCCAAAACATAGAATTTCGTATTGCCCAATAAACAACTATTGCCTGATCAACAACAGGGTAAAGTCGACCATCCTTTGTAACTTATAAAAGTGGTAATACCATGGTGGTAGCATTCCTGACCCGGCCTTTCCCCGTGTAGAGAGAAGCCGCTAACGATGTACGTGTTCAGCAAGGACAAGAAGGTAGTCTCCACGATTGTCGACAGCACCAGTTGCGGGGGCATGTGCGTCAACGACACTATGATGCAGATGGGAGGTTTGGATATTTCTTATACTGTGTGTATTTGTGTACGCAAGAACAGATGAAAGACAAGAATACATAATACAAGTAGAAAAGTGATCCCTATAAGGAATCTCTTCCAGTTATAGGTACTCCAGAGATTTATAGTTGATATTGGCATTGTCTTGTTGATATTTTTTTTACCATCGTTTGGTCATAAAGTCGAAAGTTTGTGAGTGTGTTTATGTGTAGGGTAGCCTGGTCTAAGAGCACGCATCCGATAAGAGTACGCAACGTCAAAAACCGCGACGTCGTTTACGATACTCGGCTAACTTCAATCGCATTTCGATGTCAACCGTGGTAAGGAGTGCTGTGCGAAAAAAAAAAACAAAACCGGATGAAAACGCAAAAGTTACGTAACTTTAAAGATTTTTAAATAAATTCTTAAAGTTTTTTATCATTTTCAAAGTATTATTGACACGGACCTCCAATTATTTTGTAATGACAAAGTGAAGTGTTGTGTTTTCAAATACTATACCTAACGCACGCGGCGAGCGTAATTCCGGTCAATGCTAAGAGATGGCGATGCTCTCCGCTCTTTTTCGATTTGGCTGGTGTGTGCACGAGTACGCAGTACGTATCTTGTAAAAGGACGTGCGCGTACTCATACACGAAATTATTTTGAAGTTGGTTTTATTGCGTTTTTAGTTTATTTTATGCATATAATGAACTACAAATATAATATATAATGTGTGAAGTAACTATGCCTTTTGTACACAGTACAGTAATTGTAATTTCCGACCCGCGTACTCTTATCGACGTAGATGCGTACTCTTACTCAACAGGACTTGTAAGAGGACGCATTTCCCACTTCTGACTATTATTTCTTTTTTGAGAGATATAACATAATTTTGTTCTTTATTGTGTTACTTTATGGAAGATGTTTAGATTGTAGACGTAATAAAGGACTTCTTGATTTAATAGACATCATTTTGATTTTTTTAGAATATTTTGAACCTTAAGTGCGTACTCCTAGACCAGGTTACCCTATGTTTGTTACTTCACGCTCAAACGGACCAACCACCAGTTTTGATAAAAAAAGGCTAGTACTAAATAAGTGACAGTATATATGGTGTACCCTCGCACTTTATATTTATTTCCTTGATGCAACCTTCCCTTCCTAAGGTTCTTGTATAAAACTATAAGCATGAGGAGTAGAACCACACGTTGCACGCCTATTTATTAATTGCTTGGTGAATAAATATTGCAAAAATTAACAAAGTATGCGCTAAAACTTTGTGTACAAATATGTAAATACAATGTGTACAAAAATTACTAACCAACTTTAATGTTCTTTATGTATTCTTTTGTTACATAAGTTATGCCTAATTTCCAGACATAGAAGTGTTCGTGGCATTAACGTCAAGTAACTAGGGACATCCTTCCTACAGTAAATTTATCGATAACTGAATACTTATTCCGAAATGAAATTTCATATTAGCTATAAAGTTCACCGGATAAATAGAAATTAGCTAAAATATGCTGAAACTTTAAAATTCACGGAAACCTATACGGACTTCAATCTTCATACTGTATAATATGTATGCAAGTTGCATATTCACAAAGAAATCATATACGGTATATAACTATATTATTCATAATATACCTACGTTATCTCATAGTCATAACACTGTCATAAGAAAGTACAACTTATCGATAAAATTATATCGTGTGGCTCTTCCTAGCAAAATTTTATTCGTGCCACCAACACTTCTCTATGTCTGCTAATTTCTAATAAAAAGAGCGGTGTCAATTTCGCGTGGCGGCAAGGACTTTATAACCCATATTTTTGTTCCAACCTATGATTTTGACGACGCAGTGGGTGCAGTGCTGCTGCCTTCTGAGCCGCCGGTCCTGGGTTCGAATCCCGGCTAGAGTAAATATTTGTGTGATGAGCATCCAATATTTGTTCCTGGGTCATAGATGTTTTCTACGTATACTTAAGTATGTATTTATTTATATAGGTACGTATATCGTCATCTAGTGTCCATAACACAAGCCTACTAGAGTTACTGTGGGACCAGACCGTCTAGCACAACTATGCTTCGCGACTCTTGTCGCGCAACATAGCGTGGCCCGTCACTCTCACAGTACTGCGAAGAAAGAGACGGGTTATATTTCTCGCGCGTATTAGATTCGCGTGTTACAGTTGTGCTAGAGGTGGAGATCGGTATGTGTGTCGTTGTCCGATATTTACTAATGTGTATTATGTTGACTGCTGTAGTTGAGACGCTGCCGTTCGGCGGAGTAGGGTTCAGCGGCGTGGGCGCCTACCACGGCAAGGCGACCTTCGACACGTTCACGCACAAGAAGAGCTGCCTCATCAAGAACTTCTCGCCCCTAGGGGAGAAGCTGGCTTCGTAAGTACTTACAATCACAGGTTGACTAATTGCTAGTGATCGGCACGATTGGTGCAACTTGGGACTTTCATATTTCAAAGGTGCGCAAATTTGAAATTAAAAATCTCTATTTTTTCCATACAAATATTGGTACTTAACACAGAAATTGACATCACGTCTTTGTGACCATTTGAATGAAACGTTTGCAGCGCTCCGTAGGTATTTGGAACTTTAACGATCATCTTTGACTTTTAGAGAAGCTAAGTGTAGTTAGCCCTATAGACATTTGATCCCAATAAACAATTTGATCGATTGACATCCCTTTTTTAGGGTTCCGTACCTCAAAAGGAAAAACGGAACCCTTATAAGATCACTTTGGTGTCCCTCCCTCCGTGTGTCAATACCCTTTATTTCGCAAACCGTGGAGGTATCGAGTTGAAATTAAAACCATATTATACTCAGGTCTACAGTCCTTTGAAGCTGGGAAAAAATCAAAGTTAACTTAAAATTAAAGACCGTTTATGCCGCAAAAACGTATATTTCGACACTCTCAAAATTCTGCTAAATTTGGCATGTAATACTGTCTTATGCTACAAGTAGGCACCTATAGGGAAAAATCCGAAAACTATACATGTTTATTAAAATCATGAAAACATAGTCCTTTTCGAAAATCATATTTGGAAAAATCTGTTGCCCTAACTTTGCACCTCATTTGTATCCGGCGCCATACATACTAGGTGCAAATTTAAAGGCTGATTTAGACGAAGACAATTTTGAGACGCCTAAATTACGGCGCCTCGAAAAGGCACCGTATAAACACTTTCCGCGCCATTATTTCGCGGCATGCCAGCGCTGGCGCGGAATAGAACACGAGCCTATTTTTTGGCGCCAGTGACCCCCCTCCCCGCGTCTCTCGCTGCCACTAATGACTGGTACTGAAAAAAAGCACTTGCTGGTCACTGGCGTCTTAAAATTGTCTTCGTCTAAATCAGCCTTTAGGCTCGGTGCGCGAGTCGGATTCGCACTTAGCTGGGTTTTTACCAGTCTTAAAATGATGAATGTGTGTTCCAGGTCGCGCTACCCGCCGTACACCGACGGCAAGCTGAGCTTCATCACGACGCTGATGCGCAAGCGCCACGCGCCGTCGCTGCCGTACGGCGCGCTCTCCTACCTGCTCTGCGCCGCGCTCGGCGCCGGCGTCACCTACGGGCTGCTCGCGTGGAACAAGGTAAAGAGACACTAAGCTCACGGCTCGTATTAGGATTACGCTTTCCGACCATGTATCTCATCGCACGCAAGATAAATTGATTTAAGAGGCTTCGTTACTTTTAAATTTTATTTGATTTCATATTATGACAAATCTATTGATAATTTCAACTAACTTTTTAAAGTGAATAATACTTTTCCCTGAATTCTAGAGAGTAGCATAGCTATTTCATGCTTTCATTGCGTGCAGTCGAATATTGTCAATTTCGAGTAGTTTTTAAAACAAAAGTTATCAGTGAAAATATTAACTGTAGGTTTTGTAGTAACATTGATAATATGTTAAGAAACATGTTTAATTATAGAGAAAAGTTACTAAAATAATCAGCATTTTTGAATGAATAAAGAGCCTTAATTGGGTTGCTATTTTAACGTTTAAACCGCGTCACTTGTGATAGATAAAGTGTAGCTGTATATTTTGGTGGTTCTTCAGCTATTATTTAGTGGAAATCTCAAAGTTCCAAGAAATAGTTTGAAACCTCTGCATTCCGATAAAAAACCCAAGTAACTGAACAATATCTACACAGTAATATTTGAGGACTCGGTTGGCTCCCTAGTAGTGCAGACAGTCTAGTTGCCTACTGAGTCGACGGACCTGGGTTCGAATCCCGGCAAGGACAAATATTTGTGTGATGAGCTCGAATATTTGTTTCTGGGTATTATATATCTTCTATGTATTTAATTATGCCTTTACCTATGTCAGTAACGTTATTATAACAAAACGGAACTTAAATAATCGCTTTAATTTTTTTACCGCGTTTGCGTTTTGTTATAATAATGTGTGAAAATCTTATAAGTTCAAATCTATATATCAGTAACGTTGTCTAGTACTCATAGCACAATCCTATTAAAGCTTAATTTGGATCGATTTTTGTCATATTGCCCGATATTTATATAGTTATTTGTTGACTAGGATGCAACATGCTACACTATAAGTAAGTACTTAACTCGTGTAAAGTGACTTTCCTTCTTTCAAATTACCCATTCGTGATTAATCCCTTCTGAATTACGCGATCCTTTTATGTTTTGCAAGCCTATGTCTAGTATCTAGTCCAGTTCTATGAATTATGCCACCATAACTGTAAATGAGGAGTGTCTTTTCAAAAGAGAGAATGTGTAATGAAACTTCTCAATGTTATTGTTATTATACGTATAGAATAAATTCCCAGAGTAATTCGTGCTGATACATTCTATACCGTAAAGTGATTCCGATCTATGAAGTATATGTAGAGTAGAGTTCCCATTGCATGTCGTACGCCAAGTCGATAATATAGTTTACTCATATCCATATCCATAAATCTAATTCAGAATTAGTATCTATATAAGGTGCTTACAAATTAAGTACCAATACCCTTAGAACTGATAGTACTCGCCTTTGGAAGGTATACTTAAGTATAAAACATTTAAAAGTTCATGTTAATTTTATGATAAAAATTAAGGAAACAACTTTGGTAAGTAAAGACATCCTGTCAATGAGAATTATATCATGAATTATCCCAATACTTAGTCAGTGATTAAGGCCTCTTTGATTGTATCTTATGTAGGGAATGCAAACCCGGTTATTTTACCATACAAATAACCTATTATGCTTATTTACTATGAGAAAATAACCAGGTTTGGTCCCTAATGTTATGAAAGATCTTGACTGATACCTAACTAGCCACTTAATTTAAATAAAAAAAAATCATTAACATAGGACGAGCAACGATTTTCAGTTCAGAAAGTGTTGAACATCTTTTCAATTAAATGCACAGACTGATTATGTTTGGGTGAAATGTTCGTCGTTCAGTCGTTCCGGAAATTAACACAAACATATCAAATTAAAAGTGTTCGTCGTTTATATTCATTGTTTTGATGTAATGTAACGTTTCTAAAAGCATTGGTACTTAATTTATGAAAACCTTATATACATACACACACTCTTACTATATATTAATTTTATAATAAAGATCTCCCTTCTTCATTACTTACGGTTTCGCTGTATAATTTACATCTATACTTACTTGCTGCAAAGTCAAACACTTGTATGTCACGTCGACGAAACGTAGCTATACTGTAACCTCTATAATTTTATTTTAAAAAGTCTTCTGGTAATCAACCATTGTATTGTTTTAAATCAGAGTATAAAGTATTGTTCCAAATTTACAGCAACACTACCACATTTAGAAATAGGGCTACGATTGACATCCTATAATTATGTGATTCAACTGTGTTATTTTATATATTATTAAATTAATCTAACTTACAATTAGTTAAGAATACTTTGTTCAGGTAGAATAGAATTCTGAGAACTATACAGCATACCTTGTTATTGTTTATTTCAAATAAGAGTACCTATAACTTGTATATCTTGTAATAAACATTTAAAAATTCGACACTTGTTTTATTGTCGTGAAATTCAAAGTGGAAATAAGGCTTTTCAAGTCAATTATAGTCCTTAAATAATATAATATCGGCCTTTACTCATTTAGAAAAAACGCAGTAGATAGCAAAATTATTTAGAAATTACGATCACGAAGTGACCTAGCAGACTGACTATGCGTATCTAATGAAGATAAAGTAATGATCAGCTGAAATTAATAGAGATATGAAGGAACTTTACTATATAGAAAGAAGTCGTAATTTTTGCATAGTTACCAGCAAATAAAAATAGTAGTGATACTGGCATAATCTAAATGATATTTTATGATCGCATAAAAAAAACGCCCCATAACACCTCACTTATATGATTAAGTATATTATTATCATGCAATCATAGAGTATTTATAAATCAAGGTTATAAATAAACACCCACAAAACGATTCATTATTATGTACACCGGAGGTTGCATTTTATTGAAAATGAAGGATGAATATTCGGCGTTGTTACGGCGTGTTCTTTCGTCATTATTATTTCTGCAAAATATTATTATTAAATAGATAAGTTAAAAACTAAAAGACCGTCCGGTGGCGGAGTGTAGTTCCAACAGAATTATAGACTTGTTTTTCTTTTGTATATAATAAATAATAAACAAGGGATAATAATGACTTCAGAACTGTGCGGTTGAATCGCTAGGAGATTCTTATTTAATAGGCTAGTAGACCCAGTTTTGAAATATATTTGAAATGGTAAATAATGGTCTTACTAGCTCTAAAAAAAAGTCTTGTATATTTGTGAAAGCTAGATAGCTATTTTCAATTGAAAATTAGAAATTTCATGAACAATATTTTCAAATTCAATTTTTTCAGCCATCTTTCACTTTTATGAATTGAAAAATATATATTTAGGTTTCCTTTGCTAAATACTATACGGAATAAACATTAGTTTATTACAATTTGACATGACTCAACTAGTCTATTACAACTGACTATATTCAAGTACAGATTGTTCTGTCTTCAGACGTTTATTTACTGATTTTCAGTGTAGGTGTACAGGCGGCAATAAAAGTAGCTAGTAATTTTATTTTAGTATGCAATTTGACATAGCCAATAGATAAAATTGACAAGTACTTTTGATGCTAACCGTACACGCAGTCAGTACAAAAAGTAGCTACGTAAATACGCAAATCATGTTGAGTACCGCGTTCGCGTTCCTAGCTCTGCTGCTGACATCATCAGAGACATTGAGAGATTTGCACTTTTCATTTGTTGTTTGATGGAGAATTTTTTACACCGTTCGAAATTCAAATGCTTAAAAATGGCGGGAAGTGTAAAACTTTCAGTGTGAGTGTGACCTGTGTTTACATACTTATAACACCGTCTCGATATTATGGTAAACGTACATAATTATTTATATGAATAAAAATGTGTAATGTTTGAATTCAAATCTGTATGTAGATATAATATGTTTTAATCGGTTAACTTATAAGTAATTAACCATTCCTCTTTTTTTTTATTTTCAGACAGTCTCGGAGGAGCTGTAGGGAGCTTCACACGAAACAGGGGTTTTCAGACGAAATACCAGGGATTTATGTGATATTGTTATATATAAGAAAACTTGTATATTTACTACAAATTTTACGCATAAAATAGAACTGTAGATGAGCCTAATTTATCAGCAAACATTCCGCTCAACTATTGCATTTATGTTTTCTGTTTCTTATTTTTTTTACTTTTTTAAATTTTCTGTAATTAATTAAAAAGATGCGCACGGGTAACGAGATAAAGCCTAAGTAAAAAAGTGTCGGCAATCTATAGATAACTGATACAAAGTGCCCGAAACTTCATTCGCGTAAAAATTTTATTTACCATAGTCTGGTAGAAAGTATCCTATAACCATCTTGGGATGTCAGCAATCACTGACATGGGAGGAACAAAGAAAAAAAAACAAATAGATGGCGCTGTGCAGTTGGCGCCAGCCACGTTGCTGCATCACGATGTTAAGATTTTTCCTGAGATAATTACCCATAAGAAACTGATTTTCAATACACTTCTAAAATATTGGAATAGTACAGATGTATGTACAAATTGTACAAACCATTATATCCTGATTCCCACCGGCTTGCCTATTTTAAGACATTTGAGCATTTTACTCAATTGTTTTGTTCATGAAGTAAATAAAATCTGCTTCGGTTTACCCATGCACAAGTTTGACGCCGCATTGATATGTACCGACATTTGTTGACCGCACAATAATTCTATAGATAGTTTTTGTGTCAAAACCCGAGTCACCATTATTTAAACCTAATAAATGTACGTATTTGTGTATACAAGCTAGAAGAAGATTTTTGTGATGTTTTACGGTGATGGATTAAGCGTGTTACCGTTTTCTAAATTATATCAAAACTAATTTTAATGATGACTGTTTTACACGATCCGCACTATCGTATATTGTAATAAACACGATATTTAGACGATACATATTTTATTAATATACCATATTGTGTGATCTAATTGTGTTTGGGACACGTTATGCTCAAAATCGATTGGAGGTCCAGAAGTTCTCAAATTAACTGGCAAAATAGTGCAATACGACCTCCTGTACAATTTCCAGCCTCCTAACGTCATATATAAGGCGTGAAAGTAGAAAGGCTGTGTTTGTTGTTTTATGTATATTTTTATTAATATTGATTGTTGAAATTAAAGTATGATTATTGCTTGGGAAAATAAAATTACATAATGTGTACCTAAATAAAGTGCCTTAATTGTGAAATGTACTGTCTTTTAATACTTATCCTCCAAATTGTATAAATAAATAAATAAATATCGGACAACCCCACACAAATCAATCTAGTCCCACAGTAAGCTCTAGTAGGCTTGTGTTAGACACTAGACGACGATAAACATACTTATATAGATAAATACAAATAACATCCATGACCCAGGCACAAATATTCGAGTTCATCACACGAATATTTGCCCTGGCCGGGATTCGAACCCAGGACCGTCGGCTCAGTAGGCAGTTGCTTAACCACTGCGCCAACCGCGTCGGCGCGTTGTATGAAAACAATAAAAATTAAGATACATGAAACTTTTTGTGATAATCATGGTTCATACTGAACCAGATAACAAATTTTAATCGCTGAACCTTGAGGTACCTACAGTCAACGCTTGACTGTGTAAATAACCATCTACGTGCTCATGGCGTGAATTTTAGAATTATCCACATGGAGTTATGCAAATTCTATAAATAACGATGATGGATAGGATACTCGGCAACGGTAGGTAGGTATACAGTGTGAGGCGTGAAGGTCAAGGGCTGTGATAGTGCCCGCCCGTTATTACATGTCTGAATAGACAATTAATTGTACATAAAGCTTCTTAATAAAGCTTATTCATTCAATGCATTATTCGCGTTTTGCAGTATATGTACTCAATCTATATGTGAATAGAAATGAATTTGATTTATGTCCTTCTCATCTCCTAGCGTTTATTATCAGCATCACGAGTCTCATGTAACCAACTCTTGAAATATATGAGACTTTTCTTAGGTATGAAATTAAAATAAGTGATGTTTTCACCACGGTATAACAATTAAAATAATTTTAAACTAAATCACACCGTGTGAAACAGCCTTTTTGTTTTGTTTCCAATTACTGCGTATAACGGAGTTTAAAAATAAAACAAAATGTCAAATGGTGCAGTCATCAGTTTTATCATTAGTATAGCAACACAGTCTACTTATGTCAAAAGAAAAACATTTGTCCTGTAATAAAGCTGCTCGAATTATTATTTTAAGTTCAGATTTCTATTAAAGGTTTGTATTGCGATATTTATTATTGCTTCTTTAACGTTTGTTTGTAAAAAATGATAACTAAAATAAACCTTCACATTTTGTGGCATTGCAACACTCACTGTACGAACGAAAGTGCTTGTGATGAGCAAGACGATTAGTAGTGTCGATAAGCCAATATTCTGCAGAAATTAGCCAGAATCTTCAGGTATCTACAAAATATAATAAATAACCACCCTCGCATGTGAGGGTACTATGTGGTGGTGCTGTTCTTCTTCCGCTAGTTCAGGTGCTTATTCACAATTGAGGGCTTGTCTTACTACTCCCTACCCATAATCCTATACGGCGGCCATATTTATAAGTCACGAAAGGCGTTGACGCTCACTTGTAATTATTTGCGTTGCATTGTTTTACAGGACCGATGGCTGCGATACGCAAAAAATTAGTGATCGTAGGTGACGGTGCTTGCGGTAAAACATGCCTGCTAATCGTGTTTAGCAAGGACCAGTTCCCGGAAGTGTACGTGCCGACCGTATTCGAAAACTACGTCGCCGACATCGAGGTAGACGGCAAACAGGTGGAGCTGGCGCTATGGGATACGGCAGGACAGGAAGACTACGACCGGCTGCGGCCCCTGTCCTACCCGGACACGGACGTGATCCTCATGTGTTTCTCGGTGGACTCGCCCGACTCGCTCGAGAACATCCCCGAGAAGTGGACGCCCGAAGTGAAGCACTTCTGCCCCAATGTGCCCATCATCCTTGTGGGCAACAAGAAGGATTTGCGCAATGACCCGGCCACGATTAACGAGCTGCGCAAAATGAAGCAGGAGCCTGTGAAGCCGCAGGAAGGCCGTGCTATGGCCGAGAAGATCAACGCTTTCGCGTACCTCGAGTGCTCGGCCAAGAGCAAGGAGGGCGTGCGCGAGGTGTTCGAGACGGCCACCCGTGCCGCGCTACAGGTTAAGAAGAAGAAGAAGACTAGGTGTTCTCTGCTGTAATTGTGCCGTTGTTGGGAGACTCTGATTTATGAATGGTTCGCATACTGCCTGAACACTTACGTTTGAAACGACCGGGCTGCAGCCGCGCCGCAGGGGCCCGCCGCCTGCCGGCGCCGAGTCTCGCCGCTGCACGCACATCCACTCAGTATTCGTGTGGCTACACTTTCACAATTGGTACTTGTATATTTTATAGATTATCTATAAAGAGTAAGCATAAATGCCTTAACAAATGTAGTCGGGGGCAAAAGTGGGCCCCCCCTGTCTAAGGGCCCACTGGAATTTTTGTGCTATTCTGTCAAGTTATATAATCAAGTAGCATTTCTTCATGATATAGATTTATTCCTCGACCGCGTCCCGTCTCAATGAGACTATTGTTTAGTTTCATATTTTGTATTTTAATTTTTCAATAAAATAGTAATGTATAATATGTAGGATGTTTGTTTGACTCTGACGCCCTGACGCATCCGAGTGCTGTCAGTTGATGCGTCTCCGAGACGTCCAATCTATCTGATTCTTCTCGTGTAGGGCAGTTTTTTTGTAATCTATTTGTTTGTGTGAATTCTTAACTTCTGTACGATCACATCGCATGCTAATATAATTTATTAGTAATAAACGAACCCCACGTTTTAACAATTGTTTTCTAGACTCTTTTTGACTTTTATAAAAATTTAATATGGCATTTACGAATCGGAGGCGTTCTGGATGGGGAAATATTTAAGTTAAAAATCAATCATCTATGTTATGTTTTATTAGTATCGTAAGTACAAAATTATCTTTCAAATATACATGAATTAACATAAAATAATTAGACTTCCTTTTATAATTTTAAGATGATATTTTGGAACTACTCCAATTACAATTTTATTAACTAACCGAAGCTTTCACTTTAGGACTCCTCGTCATTTTTAGTAATTGTACTGGGTTGTATCTCCTGCGGGGCGCGGACATGAGCTGGCGCTGCGGGGCGGCGTCGGGCGCGCGGTAGGGCAGCGCCGCGCCGCGCGGCAGCCGCGCCAGCGCCGCCGCGCTCAGCGCCAGCTCGGGCGCCCAGTCCGCGTACAGCAGCGTGTCCACCTCCGCTAGCGCCTCCGCCGGCGCCGGCGTTACCACGTAGCATAGGCCCTTCTCGACGTCCAATCCACGAATTAGCCCTGTGAGTGATACAATCCTGTACTTTACGTGCCGGATGAGCTAACTTTGCACCTTGATTTGAAACTTGAGTGCAAACTTGGCTCACCTGACTAATGGTTATCGTTTTAATCAGCACCTTAATGCCGCTATGTTGTACCAGATAACGCAAATATTTATGACTACTGTATGGTGCCTTTATAAGTATTTGATAACATTGCGAAAGAAAACTTTCATCTATAATTGGTTTCTTGCCAATCGTTCGAAAAATGCAGACTTGAGATTGAATAAAACTCTATATTATTGTGGGCACTGGTCATTTATAAACATTGCAATTATTTTGAACAAGTTTTTGGCACTGGTTTCGCTCGCGATCGTAACGGCAGTGTATGACCTACTTAGTTACTTTTGATCGTGCTCTGCTCTCTAAAATCGTTTTAGTAATTAATTATTGAAATTATATTTGATATGACGTACCACTACCAGTATGCACGTTAAATTAATTACTCACATCAGATGTTGTCATTGAATGACTCAGAGGAAATACTCATTTTAGAATTTAGTAGTAATTCATTGATAAATTATATACGTAATAACGAGCGTTCTCAGAAATGTGCAGTCAATGAAGTGAATGATCTATAACTATTATAAAGTTATACACTGAAAATGTACAAACAAAGATCTCTCTTTTCTCTCAACCATTTTTTTTTTCTTTCATGTAATTAAATTATAATAAATAATGATTGAATTACCAAACATTACTCCTATTTTTCTTAATACATATTAGTAGTTATAGGATAGCTAAAGGATGGGCAGAACAGAAAACTAGAAAAGTTATAAAGTTATGATACTTTTCGCCCAACTATGGCAAAAATTTAGTGTTTTTTTTTTCACTGTTGCTGTCAGTCAAATTCTAGTTCAAAATAATTACAAAAATATACCGTGTCCGTAGCATCGCAGCGGAGTGTCCGCCAGCGTAAATATCTTGTCGGCGCTATCTCCAGAGTGTTTGCACAGCGCTACTATTTTGCCGTTGATCACCCGCGCGATACTGGCGCGGTCTATCCGCACGTTCACCGCTACGTACAAGTTGCGCAGGTCCACTCTGGAAACGAAAACTATAAGTAATACAAACCGATAAACACGAAACGGGAAGGCTCCGAAAATAAAAAGTTAGGTAATGTTCATTCAGATTGTGGTTTAGCAACTTCAGCGGCTTGTTTTTATTTTCTAGTATTAGATGCGAAAATCTGGTACAATTAATGATGATGTCATGGGAGGAATTAGATGCAGTACAGAAGTGATAAGGGCGATTGATAAATTATTTGTAGTTGTCGGCGATGACTCACGCTTCCGAGCCGCGAATACATCTCCATTCATTACTCATTACTGGGAACTACGTCGGCAGAAACGGGAAAAAAGCGAGGCCCGAAACTTGTTTGCGTATCATCATCTACTATTTGTTTTTGCTACATATTCATTCAAGCTTTTTGTTTATTTTTCTTAGTCATTGACTGTGTATGTTGGCATTGGCAAATTTCAATTTAATCAGATGACCAGGTGAAAATTTCCGCTTTATGCAGTTTTTATGTAAGGAAATAAGAAAATTTGCATAAAGGAACCATATGAAAACAATAGATGATAATGCTTCCTGGTTTTAAAGACAAGTTTACAAACAACGTTTTCCTCGATCCTCAAATAACAGAAAACTTAGCTACTTAAAGTTATTTTGAATCCAACTTACTCATAAGGAACAACGGCCATCAGGAAGTCATCCGTGTTATAATTATTTAGCATGCTTCCAAAGTAGGCCAAGAAGCTCAAGTATCTTTCATCCCGTGGGGTTAACGAGAAGTTGCTCTTAACGCTTTCAGAGCTGGAGATCACTAAGGCGTAATCCAAGTCGTTCCGTACTCTGAGGGACTTGAAGAGATAATTGTATTGGTGTTTGTTGTATAGCATTTTTACTGTGTCAGGGTCTAGGTAATGTGCGAACCGCTTCTTTGGGTTTTTAGAGTCTATTTGCAAGACGAATGTGGGTTGTAATAGGAGTATGATGAGGGTCATGAACTGGAGACCTAGTCCGTTGCACATTCCCATGGTATTGACGATCCAGGGTACGTCACGGAAGCGCGGCTCGGCGCGGCAGTAGGAGATAATCTCGGCGACCGCCGCCGCGTAGCGTCTCGGGTTGTCCATTGTGTTTATGAGACCGATGTTCAACATCCTGGAACAGAGAGTTTTGTAAACATGGTGTTCTCTGTAACGAACTTGTGTTTACTTTATTTCCTTGAAGGTCAATTGTCAATTTTATATTTGTTTCGAATGCGTTGAAGTTTTGTTTAGATACGTCTCTGGTTTAGAGGATATCATATTTGTCATGCTACTCATGGCCTTTTCAAGAAAAGCATGGAAGAAAAGCAAACGTGAGGTGATAATTTTTTCGACTTGGCAGTTTTTATAAGCTTCAGAAAGAAGTTTTTTTTTTTTCATCAAATATAGATCTTGGTATATTAAGTACTTGCATGCGAGTAAAACGTTCGTTTCGTTCCTTTCCAACATCCAACCAACGATAAAAGGAGGAGTATGAGGAGTTCACCTATTATCATGACTACTTTGAAAAAATTGTGTTTTATTTGCTCCAACAAAAAGTAAGGTAACTCTAATATGAAGCGAATATGAACTTATTCCCTTTTTTTCGAAGTCGGTTTTATAAAGATACAAGTTTTTTTTTTTCAAAGTAGTCAAGACGAACAAATAATAACAGGGTTCGATTCCCACCACTAAAGTCTAACTGCCGTTCACTGACACAATACCTAATTCCTATAGTCGAGTGTGACGTCAAGGGCAACTTGCGTATATAAAGACTCGCTTTAGACATCAGGATCAAAAGCATTAAAAGGCCTGCAAAGCATTAAAGGGACGCCGTAATGCCTATAATACTAACTAGATATCCTACAAATAACGTATGTATACTGGCGGGGTATAAAATTAGCAAAAGCTTTGAAGTGGAAAAGGGAAAAATAACCTTTTGGGTGCTTACATGTGATTAACCGCCAGTCAGGTATCGGCAGAATAGATACTTAATACTAAGTATCCAGAGTTGGTGATAGGATACATATTTTTGGCCGACTACGAAGAAGCAATAAAGAAAGAAATTACTATCTCCGCACGGACGAAAAACTCGGGCATTGTCTAGACAACTGCAGAAGGCCCTCTCCTTGAGTACACCGATAGGGGGTGTAACTGATCGGCCACGACTTGTGCGACAGCGGCAGTGTCTCGTGTCTCGCTCACTCGTATGTCCCCCGCACTTGGATCTCTCGCTCATGCTCAACCGCTCGCCGCGCCGCTAGCCGCCGGTGTGGCATGTAAGATCGCGGAATCCGCTGCAACTACCAGGCAACCAACCTGTTGCTTGTCGCGCCATATCATCTCGTCATTTTCGCATCGCAAGCCCAGAAAGGTGTATCGTGTCCGGAAATATGAGTAAAGCGACTAGATCGCCACAGTCGTCATGTCACGACATCGGAAAATCGCGTCACTGACACCAATATCGTCTAGTGACGTCCAAATTTCAATCATTAAAAGCTTTTGATATTCGAACCACTTTTTCAATTCCTGTTTGTAGGGTTCCGTACCCAAAGGGTAAAAAACGGGACCATATTACTAAAACTCCGCTGTCCGTCCGTCTGTCAGCTGGCTGTATCTAATGAACCGTGATAGTTAGACATCTGAAATTTTCACAGATGATGTATTTCTGTTGCTGCTATAACAACAAATACTATAAAACAGAATAAAATAAATATTTAAGGGGGATCCCATACAACAAACATGATCGGTTGCGATAACTTTGTATCCGGGGATACAAATGAGGTGCAAACTTAACCCGGCCAGTTAAGTTGGGATAAGTTTTTGTACGGAACCCTCGGTGCGCGGGTCCGATTGGCACCGGTATTTTTGCTGTGGCGTTAGTGGCACGGGAGACGATGAATCGGTTTACCATTTGGCATTCAAAAGGTTAGTCTCGTGTCCCAGTTGTGCGCTAGGTGCTGACGGTGGTGCGAAAGCCGATGCTGACTGCCGTGGACTTTCTTACACTAAATGACTACCGCCTACTAAGACTATAATATTCCTGGTAGTAACTAAATGCTACTTAGTGGTAAGTCGATTAGACAGGACTCTTTGGGTCCGAAAAGGAGAAGTCATGGGTACCAGTGGCGAGGCGTCCAACATGTTTTCGGTAAAGCCGGAGCAGATGCCGCTAGTCGTGAAACCAAGAATTGCCCCGATACATGGTACAACTAAAGTAGTAGGTATTAGTAAATAACTTAATCGTTATCTGTATTTGTGTTTTTAATCGAGGTGGGCTTTAATGAGTAAGTATAGTTAGTTACAGTCAGCAGTAGAAGTTAAGTTGCTACGCAGGTGCTCAAAATGATATGCACATGGACTCTATCATCTAGAGAATAAGGGTTGTACAGATCATTGTGAGCGTGTTATCATGCTTAGCGACTTTTCCTGCTGACTGAGTACAGTCAGACTAGTAATAGAATAGTAATAGGCTAGTTGACTCTCTCATGTTAAAAAAAAGCGACGTCTTCATATGTTTGACCGATGGCTCATGGCTCGTGCCCTTATTGACGATACTAGTATAAATAAACGTAGTTTTGAATTTTGAACGCCACTGTTGTATTTACCTTTTGAACTAAAAGTCGTGCCATTGACGCCACAGCCGTCGATAACGTTTGCATCAATTTTATATTTAACAACAGAAGACAAGAACTACAATATAACTTGCTACTATACAATGCAATACATGAAATTTCTTGCCTGGCGTCTAAGGCACGGTTTCCTATTAGTGGGCCGGGCGGTAAAACGGTTAACTCGCCCTGGCTAGGCTCGTACACTATACCTCCAAGGTTTATTAGCTACTACAGTCACATCGCGTCTAAATCAGCCGTCACCATGGAGGATCTCGCGGGCCGCGGGTTGCCAACCGCTGATCTAAAGAGAGCAGTGGTGTTCCAACTATCTCTTATATCTATACTATTATAAAATTTTAGATTTATATTGAAAATCAATTTTCTATGGAGAGGGTTCATAATTTCAGGAAAAATCTTAATAGAGTGATGTAAGATCGTCATATGCCGCCATCTGTTTTCATAATTTTCTTTGTTGGCCGGACAAATTTTAACCAATTTCGGTACAGGGATAGCTGGACATCCAAAGATATTATAGGACACTTTTTACCCGAATAGGAAATAAAATGACACGTGCGATGTTGCGGCACCTTCTAGCACTAAATATAAATGAAGGTAACCTCTCAGGAGTCCTCAAGTGCGTGAACGCGGGCCCGAGCAGCGGCTCGCTGACAACAGTGGCGGACACGCTTCCGGCCGGCGTGAACTCGCTCTGTCCGGGGTCCAGGTCTACCACGACCACCGGACCTCGCGCGACCAGCTTGTTTACGTAGTAGCGCAGGAACGAGCTCTTGCCGGACCCCTTGCCACCGCAGACGACGCCTCTGCTTTGATTTACTAGAATAAAGACAGACATTCATAGGTGGTTCACATATAAACTATACGGTAGAAATTGCTACCGCACACACACACACACACAAGGTCTTGAGTAATTCCAGTGATGATCATAACATAAAAGATCCCATTGAGTAGAAATGTATCCATATAGTTAACCTTTTGAGCGCGAAAGACGGCAAATCACGTTGACGGAAAGCTGTGCCCCAGACGTCACGACGTCACACGTACAATCTTTTTTTTTTTATGTCATACTCTACTGTCAGCTTTGTGTCTGGGACACAGTTTTCCGTCGACGAGCTGAGCCGTCAAAAGGTTAATTAAGCAAGTCATACTTATGTTGATGAAACTTTGCATAGGAATTAAAATATAATGCTAAATTAATAGTTTTACATTATCTCCTAGATTTTATTTGATAAATGATCGACTTATAAAGTTATCAATGTTTGTAATTAAAAATCTTACTGTATCCATGTTGCAAAGCTCGGCCCCAACAGGAGTTTTCTTCAAAACTTTTCCAAGGTTTCATAAGGTACAGTGAGCAACCCAAAAAATCAGATGCTTTTCTGAAACAGCCATCCACATTCTTATTCGTCTTAGAGAACAGATCTGTCACCATGCAGTTGTTTTCGACAAACTGTGCCACTCTGTCATGAAGAGGTTGCATTAGGACAACACTATCATGAGCTCCGACGGTTGTGACTATTTCTTCCGTTACTGCTACAGAGAGACCTGAACTGGTCAGCTTCCCGAATAACCCATATATTGCATTTTCGTGGTCCAGTGTCCGTAAGTATTGAGCACAGTTGTAATTTGGTGCATAAACATTGTATGTTTTATTTTGGAGATTGTAACCACCAATTTCGATCGAACCACCCAATGAGGTTACTCTCACTTTTCCATGAATGTATATCTCAGCAGGATGTTTCAATACTAGAATACAGCACTTTTTTCCAAAGAATATATTTACAGGGTTGACAAAATTGGTGTTGACAGACTCTGTTGAAGGCTCTCTTTGGAATGTTGTCTCAGATTGTATAGTGGTTTCATAACTAAGTGAGGTCTCTTCAACAGGCATATCTGTACTGGGCTCTAAGTCAACTTCTGGTGTGATATCAAGTTCGCTTCCTAAATCAGGTAATAAACTGTCAAATGCTTTAGTAGTGCTCACTTTGCTACTGTCTAGTTCTGAAGTAGAGAATATACCAGATTTATTTGTAGCAAAAACATTCTGTGATTCTGATGGCAAGTTTCTAACTGTAGGATATGTGTAGTCGCCGAGTATGTCACCGAGGCTCTCGCTGGGCATATCCAAAGCAGTTATAGAAACAAAGGAAGGTGATACCACATTTGTGTAGTTAATACTGCTATCTGAATGTCTTTCCAGCTCTGTGTCAGAATTCAACTCTACACTGGAGTAGTCACTTTCCATGGAAGAAGAGTCTTGACTACCACTTTCAGGTTCTGGTTTCGGTTCTAGTTTCCTCTTTCTTTCTTTTTTTGACGGTTTAGGATTCTCTTTCAATTTTAACTTTTCTAATATTTTTGAGGCTAATTGGCCGTCACAATCAAATGGCTCACTTGCACTGGATTCTATATCCGTTGCTGAACTTACAGAGGTACTGGTCATTGAGAAGTGATCACTCTCATCGCTTTCACTATAAGAAATAGACGCCTCAGAGAGACTTTCCATGTCTTCGTTTATGTCAGAAAGAGAGACATCACTGGTTTTTGGCAAGCTAGCATTTTCATCAAAGCTGATATCTAGGTTTACAGATTTATTTGACTTACTTTCATTGGAATCGTCTAAACTGACGTTGTCTCTTACACTTTCAGAGCCAATAAAAGATATCCTTTGCCGCGTAGTATTGCCTTCGCTACTAGACACGGTTAAGTTAAGGTCGGAAAATCCACTTACGGAAGTTGAATCTTCAATATCATTTTCAATATTCGCGGCATCCCTTATGAGCCTATTATCATTTTGCTTGTAGCCGTAAAGCATTTGTTTAAGCTGTTTCTTCATATTGTCGTCTGTGTTGTGATTTGGTTTTACGACATGCGCTCTTTCGAAAAACTCCATACCTGTAAAATAATAAGTTCAGACTAGGACTTTATGCTGATACATGTTATGCTAGTCTTTGATTTTGGTCTTACAAATCTACTTTTATTCACTTTATGAATTCTCCTTCAATATAGATTAATCCTTTTATGAAAACTACTACCAACTGCTAACTTAAAATAAACGCGGTCAGAGTCAGAGGTATCATTTTGACTTCAGTTTAGTTGATTTCCAAATGTCAATGTCAAACTTAAGTCCAAACTGAGCTAAGTCTTGCGTACTAGAATAACTTCAGAACAAACGTCCAATCCCGGACTCTTTTAATAGTATTTAAGAAAATGTTTAAAACGCTCATAGTACACAATTTAACTTAGTGACATCTAGTAGTGAGTGGTATAACTACGTGGAGAAATGTGAAGCAGAGACTCGCATCCCTGCCGATAGATGACACTGAGTTTACTTACATGATACTTACTAATGGGCAATGGCGATTGGTGCCCATTTCATGCAAGTTCAAGAGTTCAAGGCTATAATTATACTTGGTGAATTGTTTTATTTCCCTAAGGGTATGGAAAGTTGTATGGTTGACGGTTCTCTGCCTTTTGGCATAATTATTTTTCCCAGATGTTTTATTTGCCAAACTGTTTCATTTCCCAACTCACGATTTTCTCTGAAACCATATTTTTTTCGGAACTCATAAAACAAACCTAACCTAACCTACTGTATTCTATAAGAGGTGTCTGTCAGGGTGGCGTGAGAGATGTCTGAATAGTCACAAAATTTGCACCAAATAACTGTACCTAAACTGTACAGTCGCCATCAGATATATCGTAGCATGTAAGGTATTCATAAATATCTGAACACGACTCTTATTGACTGCGCATTACAGTACATGTTCACATATTTATGAACGCCTTATATGCTGCGATATGTCTGATGGCGACTGTACCTATGTGAAAAAAACCTGTACCTCAAGGAATTAAATATTAAATAGATAGTGACATAGAAACGCCGTTCTGACGTCAGCTTGACGCGCATAGTCGTGTATCGCCACAACGTGTGGGAACTATGTTCTGGAACATATATCAATAAACAGTACCTCATAAAACTGCCAATAAAAAAAATTTACTCACACGTGATATCTGTCAAATCAAGAACAGATTTTTTTTACTGCTCTATTATTTTATAACTAGCTTTTGCCCGCGGCTTCGCACGCGTAAACACAATATCATACGTTCACTACACTTAATGCGAGGCCGAAGGCCGAGCTCCGCGTAGCACCGAAGGTGCGGAGCGTCTCAAAGAAGCCGCCCACCCACTTAATATAAGCTGAAGTAACTTAATGCGAGGCCGAAGGCCGAGCTCCATGTAGCACCGTAGGTACGGAGCGTCCCAAGGAAGCCACCCACCCACTTAATATAAGTCGAAGTAACTTAATGCGAGGCCGAAGGCCGAGCTCCGCGTAACACCGTAGGTGCGGAGCGTCTCAAAGAAGCCGCCCACCCACTTAATATAAGTTGAAGTAACTTAATGCGAGGGCGCAGGCCGAGCTCCGCGTAGCACCGAAGGTGCGGAGCGTCGCAAAGAAGCCGCTCACCCACTTAATATAAGTTGAAGTAACTTAATGCGAGGCCGAAGGCCGAGCTCCGCGTAGCACCGTAGGTGCGGAGCGTCCCAAGCAAGCCGCCCACCCACTTAATATAAGTTGAAGTAACTTAATGCGAGGGCGCAGGCCGAGCTCCGCGTAGCACCGTAGGTGCGGAGCGTCCCAAGGAAGCCGCCCACCCACTTAATATAAGTCGAAGTAACTTAATGCGAGGCCGAAGGCCGAGCTCCGCGTAGCACCGCAGGTGCGGAGCGTCCCAAGGAAGCCGCCCACCCACTTAATATAAGTCGAAGTAACATAATGCGAGGCCGAAGGCCGAGCTCCGCGTAGCACCGTAGGTGCGGAGCGTCTCAAGAAAGCCGCCCACCCACTTAATATAAGTAAAAGTAACAAAATGCGAGGCCGCAGGCCGAGCTCCGCGTAGCACCGAAGGTGCGGAGCGACTCAAAGAAGCCGCTCACCCACTTAATATAAGTAAAAGTAACAAAATGCGAGGCCGCAGGCCGAGCTCCGCGTAGCACCGAAGGTGCGGAGCGTCTCAAAGAAGCCGCTCACCCACTTAATATAAGTTGAAGTAACTTAACGCGAGGCCGAAGGCTGAGCTCCGCGTAGCACCGTAGGTGCGGAGCGTCTCATGAAAGCCACCCACCCACTTAATATAAGTTGAAGTAACTTAATGCGAGGCCGCAGGCCGAGCTCCGCGTAGCACCGAAGGTGCGGAGCGTCGCAAAGAAGCCGCTCACCCACTTAATATAAGTTGAAGTAACTTAATGCGAGGCCGAAGGCCGAGCTCCGCGTAGAACCGTAGGTGCGGAGCGTCCCAAGGAAGCCGCCCACCCACTTAATATAAGTCGAAGTAACTTAATGCGAGGCCGAAGGCCGAGCTCCGCGTAGCACCGTAGGTGCGGAGCGTCTCAAGAAAGCCGCCCACCCACTTAATATATAAGTAAAAGTAACAAAATGCGAGGCCGCAGGCCGAGCTCCGCGTAGCACCGAAGGTGCGGAGCGTCTCAAAGAAGCCGCCCACCCACTTAATATAAATTGAAGTAACTTAATGCGAGGCCGAAGGCCGAGCACCGCGTAGCACCGTAGGTGCGGAGCGTCCCAAGGAAGCCGCCCACCCACTTAATATTAGTCGAAGTAACTTAATGCGAGGCCGAAGGCCGAGCTCCGCGTAGCACCGTAGGTGCGGAGCGTCGCATAGAAGCCGCCCACCCACTTAATATAAGTTGAAGTAACTTAATGCGAGGCCGAAGGCCGAGCTCCGCGTTGCACCGAAGGTGCGGAGCGTCTCAAGGAAGACGCCCACCCACTTAATATAAGTTGAAGTAACTTAATGCGAGGCCGAAGGCCGAGCTCCACGTAGCACCATAGGTGCGGAGCGTCCCAAGGAAGCCGCCCACCCACTTAATATAAGTTGAAGTAACTTAATGCGAGGCCGAAGGCCGAGCTCCGCGTAGCACCGAAGGTGCGGAGCGTCCCAAGGAAGCCGCCTATCAAGTTACTTAAACATATGTTAAGTGGGTTGGCGGCTTCCCTGAGACGCTCGTGGAACTCGGCCTACGGCCTTGCATTAAATTACTAAGGATTTATAAAGTAACTTAGCACCGAAGATGCGGAGCGTCCCAGGGAAGATGCCTACCCACTTAAAATATGTTCAAATAACTTAATGCGAGGCCGCCCACCCACTTAATATAAGTTTAAATGTATGAGCGGCTTTCCTGGGACGCTCTGCACCTTCAGTGCTATGTGAAGCTCGGCCTACGGCCTCGCATAATTTACTACTTATATTAGTGGGTGGGCGCCTTCCCTAGGACGCTTCGCACCTGCGGTGCTACGCTTGTGAACATGATCTTGGTTTAATTAAAATTGAGGCAAGACTTATGTTTAAAAAATTGTTTCGAATATTTATTGTCTATTGTAGATTTAAATAACTTAATGCGAGGCCGCCCACCTACTTAATATAAATTGTAGTGTGTGAGCGGCTTCCCTGGGACGCTCTGCACCTTCGGTGCTACGTGGAGCTCGGCCTACGGCCTCGCATTAAGTTACTACTTATAATAGTGGGTGGGTGACTTCCCTAGAACGCTCCGCACCTTCGGTGCTTCGCTTGTGAACATCATCTTGGTTTAAGTAATTAAGATTGTGTCAAGACTTAGGTATGTTTAAAAGATCGTTTTTTTATATTTATTGTCTATTGTAGATTTGAAAAACTTAATGCGAGGCCGCCCACACACTTAATATAAGCTTCAATGTGTGAGCGGTATCCCTAGGACGCTCTGCACCTTCGGTGCTACGTGGAGCTCGGCCTACGGCCACGCATTAAGTTACTACTTATATTAGTGGGTGGGCGATTTCCCAAGAACGCTCCGCACCTTCGGTGCTTCGCTTGTGAACATCATCTTGGTTTAATTAAGATTGCGTCAAGACTTAGGTATGTTTAAAAGATCGTTTTTAATATTTATTGTCTGTTGTAGATTTAAAAAACTTAATGCGAGGCCGCCCACACACTTAATATAAGCTTAAATGTGTGAGCGGCATCCCTGGGACGCTCTGCACCTTCGGTGCTACTTAGAGCTCGGCCTACGGCCTCGCATTAAGTTACTACTTAATTTAGTGGGTGGGCGACTTCCCTAGAACGCTCCGCACCTTCGGTGCTACGCTTGTGAAGATCATCTTGGTTTAATTAAAATTGAGTCAAGACTTAGGTAAGTTTAAAAGATGGTTTTTAATATTTATTGTCTATTGTAGATTTAAATGAAATGAAATGAAATAATTTATTGAATATTTATTGTTTATTGTAGATAACTATTCAAAGCACCTTGAAAAATAATTAGCTCATAGTCCTACCTGAACATATATTAATGACATCTATTAAGATGACAATAAATTATTTTCGTCTACAATGGTACTAATATAATAATATGACCTGTCATAATAATTTCCTAAGTAACGCCATAAGATTCAGGTGCCAACTTAACTCAATCGAGCGTACGTCAATAATGGCGACAGCACCACTGAACGGATACGTGATGGCCTCACTGTTTTGTTATCCGTGTATAATGAATAAGGAAGCAAAGGAAAATGCATGAGATAACACGGTTATTATTTCAGTAGGTTCTGGGTTCAAATCCCGGCTAGGTGAAATCCTTTCTACATTTGTCATGTCTCGAATCATGGTTGTTTTTCATACAAAATGCATACATTGTCGAGCAGCAACTCTCAATAACTGATACACTGCTGCTTATATTAGGTATGCGATCAATATTCAACAACTTCGTTAGTAATTCTCGAAAGTCCAGGTTAACCCATCACAGCTAGACCCTAGCTTGTGCCGAATCGTGGTCACGGGCACGCAACGACGTGCGTGAACCCATTGTCCTTGGTGTCGAGGGGACCCATTAATAGCTCCTAAATCTTATATGTATGGAGCTGGTGTTATTAACTCAGGAAAAATCTTAACAGCGCGATGCAGCCGCTAGTATGGAGATTTTGTCAAAGTAACAACGCCATCTAGCGGAAAATTGGGTCATTGAAAACAAAATCTCAATCACCGTTTGAATAAATTTTATATATAAAAAAACTGCATAGATGCAAAATTGTGGCTAAATATATCGTATATTTATCGTTTATTATACATTTCGCTACCTTATTAGTAAGTTAGGCCAAAAATACAAAAATTTGCGCCTAATGTTCTAAATGTTGGTTGGTAAAAGATATTTAAAAATGTTTTTAATTTACTTAAATTGATTCGAAATACTTTTATTTCAATTACACTCGATAAAATGACATTAAAAAATCTGTTTAATCATTAACATTTTTTATTGCGTCTCCGGGCTTTTTTATGGTCAATACTTACAAACTACAGAAGAATATAATTGCATATTCAATAAAAGAGCATTAATTAGCTCCTATTGTCGCAAATTGTGTTTTTAAGGAAATGTATGTTTTTTTTTTGAGCATGAGCCAACTTACAACGAACATTGCACTCATATTTTCGTCTGTGTTGGTCGATAATTGGCGCCATCTTTCTAATCTAACTAAGACGGTTTCCGTACCTCAACGCCTCAAACAACCTTAACCTTATTGTTAATACGGGTGGGCCGCGCGGAGGTATTATGTCGAATTCATACTTTTTAGTTTTTGTACACGTAAGAGCCACGCGGGGGTTGCGTCGTTCTAAATTCAACATCATAAAAGCTGTCATTATAAGGTTACACATTGTAAGGAAAATATTTCATGGAATTTATGTTTTCAGAGATAAATATTAATCATAATAAAAAGTATCCTATAACCATCTTTGGATGTTCAGCTATTCCTGTACCAAAATTGGTAACTTTTTATCCAGCCGTTTCGGCGTTATTAGAGGACAAAGGTTTTTTTGAAAACAGATGGCGCCAGGTTGGCACGGCGAAGCGTGTCCATACAAAACAACTATCCGGCTGCATCACGCTATCGAGATTTTTCCTGAAATCATGACCTCCCTCCATAGAAAATTTATTTTCAATACAAATTTAGGATTTTATAATAGTATAGATAGATAATAAGATAGATATGTATTCATTATAGACATTGGTCTAACTCTTATCATCAAACATCATATTTATGTGTAATTAGTAAACTCTCTCAAAACTTGAACATAAAACAAGAAATAAAACATAAATAATGACATGATTTAATTTTTAAAAATGTGTCATAGGCTACTTGATATCACGTGTGATTACATTTTTTTATTGAAAGTTTAATGAGGTACAGTTGAGGTACAATTTATTGATATATGTTCTCAACATAGTTCCCACACGTGGCGATACACGACTATGCGCGTCAAGCTGACGTCAGAACAGTTTTTTTTTCACATAGGTACAGTTTAGGTAGTTATTTGGTGCAAATTTTGTGACTATTCACACATCTCTCACGCCATCCTGACAGACACTAGAAGAGCATAAAAAAATACAGTTTTTTTGCTTTCAGACAAACTCGAGTATTGGGAAATGAAACGGTTTGGCAAATGAATCATTTAGGAAAAATATTTCGGCGAAAAGGCAAGATACCATGGTTGATTAAGTGGATAGACCTTATTTTTATTGTAGGTCTATTATTATTGCTTTCATAAAAAGTTTTTGAATAATTTGTGTTATATCACATTAGAAAAAAAAACACCAAAACACTTTTTATAGACGTATATTTTTATATAACCAATACTCCTGACGTTGCGAGAGATAAATACATTCCATGATTGTATCCACTTACAATACAGTCCATACGAATGTTAAACTAAGTGAGCTGCTGACGGAAGCATTGGTCTCCAATGCTTCCGTAGGCCGCCAAAATGATCGCTCAAGTTTGTACTGCCAGTCAGTAGTCGTGAATCGCAGTACAAGCTGGAGCCCTATATAATACACTAATTTAAGCCGACTGGATGAAGGAAGCGACGAAGTCGGTGACGATCTTCTTCAGGGATTCGTCGGATTCCTTGGTGATCTGGCCCTCCTTGGCGATGGTGTCGAGCAGGCCCTGGTGGCTGGTCTTGATGTGAGCGGTGAACTCCTTCTCGAAAGCGGTGATCTTTGCGGGGTCAAGCTTGTCAAGGTGTCCACGGACACCGCAGTAGATGATGGCGACCTAGGACAAAAATATGTGATCATTTAAACAGATTATGTAGGATGAGCAAAATTGGGAATTACTGTGTGAAATTGGGATGTACTGGTCAGGCATTGCTTATCTCTTGAGTGTATTCGATTTTATAGGGCGTTGTTCTCTCAGTGTCAACGTGAAAAATTACATCTCGTGACCGTAGTACTCTGCCATTTGATCGTAATAGACATGAGGCGCTCGTATCTAGTTTATTTTCATAAAGTTCATCAAAATAGCAACTCTACATAAGAGCCACATGGTAAAAGTACATATATTAGAACTTTCTTCTTTTTCACACCTATTTTAAAGTTACAGTTTCATTTCTGAGTGCTTGCATAATACTCTGTTTGACTTTACAAGACATTACCTGCTCCTCAATAGCCATGGGCACGTACTGGCCCTGCTTGAGCAGCTCGGTCAGACGCACGCCGCGGTTCAGCAGCTGCTGGGTAGAGGCGTCCAAGTCGGAACCGAACTGGGCGAAGGCGGCGACCTCACGGTACTGGGCCAACTCCAGCTTCATGGAGCCGGCCACCTGTAGGATAGAAGAAGCACATGACATGTAGGAAGTACGTATGCTCTTCAGGTTACCAAGATGCTTCGACATTTTGAAGATAAAATTAAATTTTAAACTACATTAGAGAAATCTTAACTGCTATTTTGACAAATAGATAAAATGTTAATTGATTTGTGAGAATAAAGTTTCTTACTTACAACTCAAACTTGAAGTCAAGTTTATACAATACGTTGCTACGTTTAAACAAAATTTATTATCAGATTTATCGTCATTACCATGCTCATTGCATGCCATCTTGCTTATCCATGCTGAAACCGAATTTAGAGGACCATTGTACAAGCTATTCTGGCCCGACACTACCATTTACTTCTAATCTAAATCACCTAGCCAATAGACTATTACACCTTGCCAAGACATTGTCTCGATTTTATAGGGTTTACTTTCAGTGACGTAGTGTAATTTTAAACATTGCCATGAACATACAACTCAATATTGAGCTAGCGAAGTATAGAAGACATCATGATCACCACTGACCTGCTTCATGGCCTTGGTCTGGGCAGCGGAGCCGACACGGGACACGGACAGACCGACGTTGATGGCGGGCCGGATACCCTTGTAGAACAGCTCAGTCTCCAAGAAGATCTGTCCGTCAGTGATGGAGATCACGTTGGTGGGAATGTACGCGGACACGTCACCGGCCTGGGTCTCGATGATGGGGAGAGCGGTCAGGGAGCCGCCGCCCATCTTGTCGGACCTGCGCACAACAAATTAATAATGTTAAACTGATACCTGGATAAGAGGAAACTAAATATTTATTATGACTAATAAATCAAGTTTTAGTAAATGTTTTATAGTAAAATTACGCTTTCTAAAGTATATTTCTTCTGTTTATAATTGAATAAACAACATAACAACTTGACTTAGTGATAGTCGCCTTAGATATCTATCTCTTTCAACCAAATTATACCTAACTTTAACTTAACCTAAGTTCAACACAAATGATGTGGCACAGCAACAAATGATATAAAGTGGAATTGAGAAACATTTGGTGACTATGAAAGAGTAGGTTCACTAAGTAGACCAGAAAACCGGAATGATGTTTCGACCATCGAAAGTTGAGCTAAATTTTTCAAGTGGTCCCAAGTGGTCGAAAAAGTTTTAATTATACTTGACTGTTTTAATGACTGTTGTATAAGTTTAGAACGAATGTAGGAGGACTTACATCTTAGCGGCACGCTCGAGCAGACGGGAGTGGAGGTAGAACACATCACCGGGGTAGGCCTCACGACCCGGGGGACGACGCAGCAGCAGAGACATCTATACAACAATATAATGTCTAGTAATACGAACTACATACTAGGGCTCGCGGTCTTGTCCGCGTTTCGAGTATCCGTAGCCGGATATCCGTTGCCGGGTAACACGGCAGCTGAGATCCGGATACGTATAATTAGGCTCCGTGTAATTAAGATACGTAGCTCCGTGTTACACGGAGTTGCGTTCCTTAAGTTTCTTAATTACACGCGAATCCGATTCGTCGTGACGTTGTCGGCGACAAGCTTTGATTTTCAAACAGACGTTGAAAAATACTGAGTGAAGTGAGAGAGGTAAAGGTATTTAGGCCACAAAGTAGACAAAACTCATTGCTAAAGTCTACAGATTGGTCTGTCAAAGTAAAGGAATTATCATTTAGGGTTTTTACCTATTCTTGGAAACATACCTGGCGGTAGGCGACGGCCTGCTTGGACAGATCGTCGAAGATGATGAGGGCGTGCTTGCCGTTGTCGCGGAAGAACTCTCCCATGGCGCAGCCGGAGTAGGGCGCCAGGTACTGTAGGGGAGCGGCGTCGGAGGCCGTGGCCGACACGATGATGGTGTAGTCGATGGCACCTGTACACATACATGACACATTAGGCAACTTCCGTGGATCAGCACTTCTAGCATAACTGTCATAAACGACTATTTCTCGCGCGAGATAATTACGTCTCTTTCTGTGCAGTAATCTGAGAGAGTGACGGGTAGCGCTATGTCGCGCGACAAGAGTTGCGAAGCATAGTTGCGCTAGACGGGCAGGTCAGGTTCATTAGATACAGTCACAGAGGTTGAACAAAATATCACGTGACGTAATGCGATTCTTAATACGCTCTTTCGATTTTTCCTTGAAAGTACTTTGCCTTTGTTAAATGCGACCAAAACTCCGAATTAAATTATTAACTACTGTCGAATCAGTACATACTAAATTTTATGATTCTGTTTGAATTGGTTTATATTTTGAGAGCTACAAATTAGTATACAATTACGAAACAACCTGTGTATTACTGATTATTTAAGTATCTAACTCCCCAATACTACTAAATACTGTAGTGTCACCAACTAACTATGTACTGGTAATATCCAAGCTACACTACAAAACGTTACCTAGTACTTCTTTCCATGCTCTTCCACTTTTTAACATAGAATTCTATATTCGGAAAATCCTTTCATAGTACACCTCTCCACCTGCTATAGAACTTGTGCTTCTAATTTCATGTTCATATCTTCAGCACTTTCTGTCAATTGTTTTACATGTATATGATTAATAATCTTATGAAATCCCTAAATAATATTTGAACAGACACAGAAATTGAAGAGAATCATGAGTATAGCAGAGTTTTTTCTTACCAGCGTCAGTAAAACGCTTGAGGATCTGGGCAACGGTGGACCTCTTCTGTCCGATGGCGACGTAGATGCAGTACAGCTTCTTCTTCTCGTCGCTGCCCTTGTTGAAGCGCTGCTGGTTGATGATGGTGTCGATGGCTAGAGCGGTCTTGCCGGTCTGACGATCGCCGATGATCAGCTCACGCTGGCCACGGCCGATGGGCACAAGCGAGTCGACGGCCTTGATGCCTGGAATATGCAGTTTAGTTTTGAGTTTTTGATCTTTTTATCAGCTCGTATGTAATTGGATTTGGTCATAATTTCTTTAACACTTTTTAACTTCATTTTAGACTGCAAAGGATAGGAAACTCCATACAAAACATGGCCCTAAATGCAATTGCTTACCAAACTATTTTAGTCAGAATCAATAGGTTCCAAGTGACCTATAATTTTAATAGGTCAGGTTGATATGTATTATGTAACATACAGTCCTGAAATATGTGTTGCTGGAAAATATGAGGTAGCGCTATCATCAATAAACCGTAAAAATTACATAATTTATATCTGCTATTAAAAAACCATGTTCCTAACATTTTGAGTTGTATGCCACCATCAAGACTTTGTTTGGAATGAATCAACTTCAGAAATGAACATAACTCACCAGTCTGCATAGGCTCGCGCACAGACACACGGGGGATGATGCCCGGCGCCTTGATGCCGACTCGCTGGCGGTTCTTGGTGTCGATGGCGCCCTTCCCGTCGATGGGGTTACCCAGCGCGTCCACGACGCGGCCCAGCAGCTGCTCGCCGACGGGCACGTCCACGATGGCGCCGGTACGCTTCACGATGTCGCCTTGCTTGATCAGCTTGTCGTTACCGAATACGACAACACCGACGTTGTCCGCTTCCAAGTTGAGGGCCATACCCTGGAAATTTGGTGATGCTTTACTTTATTGATAAATATGGCTAATGTGTGTGCCCATGGCTTGAGTTCTGTGGGAAGTTCAACATATTTGACCTTATTCTTGGTATTCAATAGACAATATTAAATTTTTACTAATATTAGGTATCAATTTTTAGAACTATTAGATTCATTATGACTATTCCATATAATGCATTAGGATTTTTTTTCTAGAAAATTGTGAAAGCAGCAATGTCATTTAACAGTTAATTTATTCCAATCGTTGACATTTATTCAGAGATTTAGCCAATCTAATTTATTTGTTTATTTAACTTAATTACACAGCATAACAGATAACCAAGGCACTGTGAAATTATAAAATAATAATATAACAATGATATACAAACATTTGAGAAACATACATTAATAACACTAATTAAAATCTTAACATCATGAGAATAATTGATTCACCTAATTGTGATATCTGTGGCACTATAGAAGACGCCCAGCACTTGTTGATGGAGTGCCGGCGCAATCGTGCCCAGAGAGATGCGCTGATAGCGTCAGCCAACCTAAACCCATATGATATCGGAGCTTTTATGCAGTTGCTGGCAAATCCATCGTCAGACTATGCACTTATGGTGTATAGGTTGGCTCACATTGTGTAAACTGTTTCTTTTTTAAGTAGGTTAATAGTTTTTCTTTTAGTTTAGTTGTACTTTATATTTTGTTGACGATGTAAGTAGTCTCTGTTTTTATAGGACCGATATGTACAGCAGTCTAAAGGTCCTTTTAAAAAAAAAAATCTTAACAATTTTATCCATGTTGTCTAGTCTAGCACCTAAATTAAAATTTAATTTACGGATAATCCTTAATTGCTGTTGTTCTGATGTATGGCTATAGTCCCAAAGAACTAATAAGTATGTTGTTTTTAAGGATGAATAATAATCTATCATCTTATCTATTTGAAAATAGGAAATAAAAAATTGAGGTTGTAATTTTTCAAGTTAATTAATCTACAAGTAGTAGTACCTAAGCATCATGTATTATGCATGTTATTAGACTGAAAGGTGATATTAGGATGCTATTAGCCTCATGGAGTCTAATGGCATTTTGCCAAGACTGAAATGTCTCCATAAGATATAAAAATGTTAACCTAAATGGTTCCTAACTGTTCACTTAAACTGTAAACAAATTACAATGAAACTTATTTCTCAAACTGAATTAACTGAACTGTGAAATGTTGTGTCCAGCAAAATACATTCTTGATTAAATAGCACAAATAGATCTCATGCTTGGTTCATCATAAGATATATTTAAATTTTTGTCTAAGAGGATATGAATCTACCAGTCTTTCATAAGCCTCTTAATGATTAGATTATAATCTTCCTGAATAGACGGGCAGATTAAGCCAAAGTAAACAATGCACCCTTATTTAATTATCCAATGCGAAAGGGTTAAGTTCTAGAAATGAAAGAAAATCCTGAAAACATGCAAACTAACCTTCAGACCAGAGGAGAATTCCACCATCTCGTCGGCCTGGATGTTCTGGAGTCCATACACACGGGCAATACCGTCACCGATGCTCAGCACACGGCCAGTCTCTTCCAAGTCGGTCTGGAAATCACAATAAAAATATACATATACATATTCATATGAAATTATTAATAACTAAATCAGCTGATACTGATCATAATTTATGTGAGATATATTGAATGATTTGTTGACCTAGCAACAACTTTACAATCTCAAAAATATCATATTTGACTCTTATAATGGATATGGAATTACAGTAGCGATCAAAAGTATTTTGACAAATCGTTTTTTTTTCAAGATGTTGATGAATTGAATATATATTTAATAATTACGTTACGATAACATCTTATGGCCCTTTTCTTGTTACGTTTCCACTTAGATAACTAAAACTTAACAATGGACTTAGAATAAAAACTGATAATACACGCTTCAGGTAGGTCAAAAGTATTTTGACACTTACATAAAATTATTTTGCTGAACTTGCAACAGGGTTAAATAAGACGTTTCATGAATATTTAGTTGCATATCCTCTGCCCTTCCTAACAGCTGTACAAGGAGCCGTCATATAGTCTACTATTAACTTCTATTCTATATATACGTTCGTAAGGTATGTTCGTCCTTTCTGACTGAAGTGCTTGAAAAAAAGCCCCTTGGAGTAATTTCTGCACCTCACTCGACGATCCAACTCTTCTCGTAGATGCTCAATAGGATTCAATGCTGACATTTTGACTAGGCCCCTCAAAAACCTTGACTTTTTTACGCTTTAAGAAAGCCTGTAAATTTTTAGAATTGTGTCTGAGGTCATTATGGTGCTGAAAAACCCAACGAGGTGGCATATTTTTCTTTATTTATTTTCATAGGGTATCGTATGTGTATAAAGTATATTTTCGTACACATATCGATCCTATTATCCCGTCAATTCATACGAGAGGCCCGACGCCATGGCGAGGAAAATATCCCCGCACCATTACGTTGCCGCCACCATGCTTGAGTGTGGGTACCAAGTATCAGACATCGTGTGTTTTATTATGAGGACGACGCACATCTTGATACCATCCCACGAGATTAAATTTAACTTGCTCTCGTCACTCCATACAATTTTTGACCAATCGGCACTTGTTCATGATTTGTGACGAATCGCAAATGCTAATCGGGATGCCTTATCCTTTGCTGAACATTTTAGTTTTTTTTAATGGGCGTCGACCATATGATCCATGGTCTATTAGGCGTCGTTTAATAGTAAAAATATAAACATTTGTGTTGTAGTTTTTTGTTAGCTCATCTTTAATTGGTATTGCATTATTCCGTGGGGTTTCTACGTCTAAATTTTTTATTACACAATCAGTTGTACAAGTCGTTTTTCGAGGACGACTGTTTTCAGGCTTATTTGTGACGCTGTTTCGAGCCTTGAACTGCTTATTCCAGACACTAATGAATTGCCGTGATATACCAAAACTTCACGAAATCTCAGCTTGCGACTTACCCTTCTTAAATGCAGCCGCAACGGGTTACTTAAAATCTTCCGAATATTATTTATGTCGAGACATGCTAAGAAAAGCCTCAAGTTGTAGTTCCTACAAAGTATTTAAATTCTGCAGCCCCATTTCTCAGTTAAATTGGAAAAAAGACATTGTCAAAATATTTTTGAACCGGAATATAAATATTTTTTGTGGCTATGTTTATATTTTAATTCAATGAAACTAAACTTTTTACTTGTTTTGAGAAGCTTTTAAGCCATGAAATACTTTATCAAGAATTAAGTTGGAAAAACTAACATATCGCATATAATATCAAAGCTTTTGCCGTTGTCAAAATACTTTTGATCGCTACTGTAGATAAGCAAGAATGTCATTGAACATGAAATTTAGTTATCTTACCACTACTGTTTATGTAATCATTTACCTTGGGTGCAGCACCGAGGATTCTCTCCTCCAGGATGGTGGAGATTTCGACAGCCCGCTGCGTGGAGGAGACATGGAGCTTGCGCGCCGCCACGGACACGGCGGGCACCGCGAGCTTCGAAACCTGCCGCAACCATAACCAAACTATCAACTACCAAATCACTGCTAGAACACTTTAACACTTAAGAACGGGCTACGATCACGCGTTTTAACATTCCTTTAATTAGATAAGCACTATCCATTGACATTTCTATTGGAACACCGAGGTGCCGCAGTATCGCCCTCTATTACATAACCCGAGTCATACGTGAAAATTAACATCATATTAAACACAAATTATAACTTATTTTAAGCATGATCACGACACCAGATAACATTAATCGTAATTCCACTGAAATAATTAGTACTAAGTGGCAATTTACGTGGTTTGCCAAGATTTACCACAAAATATCATATCACCGGTTAGAATAGTACAGTAGTTCACAACTTTTAAATTTAAGATACGAATAATCGCATACCTTTGTCGCGGCATTTGGGACACGCCTGGCCACCGAAGAGGCCAAACGAGCGGAGATCAGCGACATTTTTCACAAATTCTTAATACACTGGTGGACAGAAGGGCCGTGTGGTTCTCCGCTCGTTTCTTCGGTGGTGCTAAGCCGGAAATGACATAATCGATCCTTGTCTGTGGTCTGTCCATGAGAATGTAGGGCGTTAATATACCAACATTTTTCGAATCAGCGAATGTAGTTTAATGAATAAATAAATAAATTTAGAATCAAATATCAAATAAAGTGGCCCCAAAAATAATTGAATAAAATAATTGTAGGATTTTATAAGATTAAAAGAGTTTTTGGAGAATCTTGTGTCATGAGTTAAGCTACAAATATAAATAATTTTAGTTTCAGAATGTTTCGAAAAACGGATACCATAGTATTGATAGCGGAATCAACAATAACGGGAGGTACTTAAGTCATTACAAGAATTTTATCTAAATTGTTATAAAGAAAATGTAAGAAAAATAGTATATGAAGCGTATTTGAACTTTATGAGTAATCATTTATATGAAGACAATTCTGCAGGCTGATGATGGTAGTGCCATCGTCAAACAATAATAAAAGAAAAAAAGAAACGTCATGTGTCGCTGTAATTTTTGCTAGCTGTCAAATTAGATCGCCCAGTTTTTAGTCCTTTTTTTTTTTTTTTTTGGGAAAAATCATGTGCAGGGCGGGAAGACGGTCGGTGTTGATTGACGTTAAAATTGTTCCGCAAAATTTTATGCGTTTTGTGCTTTTATTTTGTGCTCCGTTGAATTTCTACCGACTTTAAGTTACGTCCTGGGTGTCAATAAGTGTACTTAATTGTTCTGTCCGCCGCTAATTAAGCATAATATGTCGCAATTGCCTCCTAAACCCCCTGATCCTGATCCCAACATGGAAACTTTAGATGCACAAAAAGGTGTTAAAAGGCGCGGTAATCCGGATCCTTCACAGGATCAAGCTAAAAGGACGGCGAATCCGTCGGACGCCATTCAACACGTTTTTGTTCATCCTACCCTTAAAGAGGTACGTAAATACACATCAACAGATGAAGGCCCTTTTCTTGTATATGTTTCTCGCGTGGAAGATCACCCGATGGCTGGCACTACCCTTAACCCTATTAAATTCGGCCAAGTCATGGTTAACTCAAAGATCCAGAACATTAAGCAACATGGCATAAAACAGCTAGGGAGAAACCGATTATGTATAGAATTCAACTCAGGCGAGGCAGCCAATACTTTTTTGGAGAACCCGTTGTTGACTGCCAATAAATTCAAAGCTGTCATTCCGTCCTTCAATGTCACTCGTATGGGTTTAGTTCGGGGGGTCCCATCAGATCTCTCAATGGACGATTTTGTGAAAGACGTGGAGGTGCCTTCTGGAAGTGGTGGCATACTGAAGGCTAGACGATTAAATAGAAAAGTGCAAAAAGAGACTGGCATTGAATGGGTCCCCACAGGTACAGTAGTGCTTACTTTTTCTGGTCAAGTCCTGCCCTCCCGAATTTTTTGTGTATACACTGCCCTGTCAGTGGAATTGTATCAACTGCCCACCATACAGTGTCATAGCTGTTGTCGGTTTGGTCACGTGGTTGACCAATGTAGGTCGAAACCCCGCTGCTTCAAGTGTGCCAAAGAGCATGCTGGACGCTCCTGCACTGAGCAGGTAGAATTTGCAGTTTGCATACTGTGCTCAGGTAATCACCTTGCTACTAGCACTTCCTGCCCAGAACATGCAAGACAAAAATCCATTAAAAATACAATGTCTCAGGAAAACATTTCATATGCTGAGGCATCTGAACGCTTTCCCCCTGTTAAACGCACCTACTCAGACGTAGCCCGCGCCTTATTTGCCCCTGTGAACCCTAGTACCCTTCAGGAACAAATTCCATCTGCTCCTTGCACCCCTAATCAGTCTAGCTACAGAAAAACTGTCCTTACCCCTAGGCCGCAAAGACGTCCACTATCACCAGGGTTTGATAGAATCGCACATCAACAAGTAATTGGACAACGTAACCCCCCTCCCCCCTCCAATGGAGCTGCCTTCCGTCATTCGCCCCAACCTGCTTCTCCCTCAAATTCCCAACCTCCAATGCATGATGACAATTTGATAGAGGTTATGCTATCCTTTCTTATTAACATATTTACCAGGATGAATGACTTTCCTTTACCGTCCAACGTTGCTGACAAACTTAAACTTTTTTTGAATATTGCTAACATTCAACGCGATACAATGGAATTGTCATAGTATTCGTCCTAAAATTCATGAGATTTTTAATATGATTGCTTCCTATAATCCTCTTGTCTTTGCCATCTCGGAGTCGTGGCTTATTCCTGGTTCCCATTTCCGGGTGCCCGGTTATGCCTGTCTCCGGCATGACAGAGATGATGGATACGCTGGAGCCCTACTATTGATCAAAACTTCTGTCACCTTCAGCCAATTGACTTTACCTCCTATCCCGGCAGGCATTAATGCAGTAGCGGCTATTATTAATAATCTATCCGTCTTATCCATATATATTTCAGATCCCAATTCCATAAATATTGCTAACTTATCCCTCATTTTTTCTTATCTTTCTGTTCCTTATCTAATTTTGGGTGATTTTAATTGTCACCATGTGATGTGGGGTAGTGCTGACTTTGATTCCTTGGGCTGTAACTTGGTAGACTTAATGGACGATCAGAATATTTGCCTTTTAAACGATGGTTCCCCAACCCGAAGGACTCCTCCTGGTCAGAATGAAAGCGCTATCGATTTATCTCTATGTTCTCCCGATCTTAGTTCTCTTCTCTCATGGTCGGTCTTATATGACTCACATAGCAGTGACCACCTCCCTATCTTAATCTCATGCCCCTCCTCCACTCCTCGACCTTCTGCTAATTTGACCCTACCTGGATACCAAATTCGCAATGCAGATTGGGATAATTTTTCTGCAGATTCGGATTCTTATATTTGTAATTTACCAGATATTTCCCCTGATAACATCCTCGAAAGCCATGACAATTTTGTTTCGGCTCTTCAATCAGCTGCTACCAATAATGTCCCAATCAAAAAGTCTCACAGGCCGTTCAGACCCTCTCCACCATGGTGGGATCGGGAATGCACGGACATGATTCACCGCAGAAAAGAGGCAGAATTGACGTATTGTTCTAGCATGTCCATAGAAAACTTTTTGGCTTTTAAAAAAGCTGTCGCTTTAGCTAAACGCCTTTTCAAAAAGAAAAAGAAGCTTGGATGGATCAGGTTTTGTCAAAATATTTCCCCTCGTACTCCTGCTACTCTGTTGTGGAGATCTATCAAACGTTTCCGAGGATCCTTTACATTTCAAGATATGACCAGTAATGATTCTTCTGTATGGTTACAAGAGTTCACCAACTCCTTGGCTCCCCCTTCCGTCCCTCAACCAAATTCTCTTCCCTCTTCTTATTGCCCTAATCATGTTCCTGGTAAGTTTGATGAACCATTCTCTCTATCCGAGTTATCTTCCACTCTAGACCACCTTCGTCATTCCTCTCCAGGTCTTGACAATATACCCTATGCCTTCTTAGTGTTTGCTGGCCCTTCCACCAAGGTTTTTTTTCTGAATCTCATTAATAAGTTTTTCGACCTTGGCTTTGTACCTGATTCCTGGAAGAGACAACTAATAATCCCAATTCGGAAACCAGGTAAGGACCCTTCCCTTGCGTCTTCGTACCGTCCTATTGCTCTCTCTTCATGCTTACTAAAAATAGTCGAACACATGATTAAGAAGCGACTCGAATGGTTCGTCGAAAATAAAAATCTTCTGGCCAAAAGCCAGTTTGGGTTCCGGAGGGGTATGGGAACTATGGATAGCCTCTCTATCCTAACCACAGATATCAGAATCGCGTTAACCAAAAATGAATTTCTTGTAGCTGTGTTCTTAGATATTTCAGCGGCATATGACAATGTGGTGCTCTCTATTCTTAGGGACAAATTGTCTAAGCTGAGCTTGCCTCAGAAGCTCATTCACTTCATGTGCAACACTTTGATGGAAAGAGCTATTGAAGTACGCCCGCGTAATTCTCAGCCATTGTCGAGACTTATCTGGAATGGTCTCCCACAGGGGTCCGTTCTAAGTCCTCTGCTGTACAGCTTATACACACATGACCTGGAAGAAGCCGTTATTCCATTTTGTAATGTCCTTCAATATGCAGATGATTTAGCTCTATATTCTTCCTCCAACTCCATTGATCCCGCTTGCACCTCGTTGAATCAAGCTCTTTTTTATTTGGGCGAGTGGCTTGATTCTCATGGTCTGTCACTATCTGCAGCTAAAAGTACAGTGGTTGTATTTACTAGAAAAAAGTCCATTCCTTATTTTGAAATAGGTTTCAAGGAAGAATTAATCCCGATAGCCAATAAAGTGAAATTCCTGGGGGTTACGTTAGATTCTCGCCTGTCGGGGGCATCCCACATTAATTTCATTGTCCAAAAATGTCAATCAAGTTTGAACATCCTTCGCTGCTTATCGGGGGTTTGGTGGGGTGCTCATCCACTCTCCCAAAAGCTTATTTATAACGCTCTAATTCGTAGTATATTAGACTATGGATCTTTTGTTCTAGAACCATGTAATAAAACCGCGTTAAATAAGATAGATAAAATCCAATTCCAAGCACTAAGGATAATTCTGGGAGCCATGAAATCTTCTCCGACTAATGCTCTCCAGGTCGAGGCTCTTGACCCCCCTCTCTCTCTCCGACGCCAATACCTTTCGGACCGATTCTTCTATAGGATGTCTTTATTCGTAGATCACCCACTTATTCCTAAGTTGCAAGAACTTTCTGACCTCATTTCAAACAATTTGTTCTGGAGAAATAAATGTCCCCCCTGTCTTATTATTAGCTTCCGTAAATTCCGTGATCTACCACACCCTTCGTTCTCCTGTTCAGTACTTCCCCTATTTTCTACCACTTTTGACGCTTTAGTCTTTCAACCAAAAGTAATATTGGACTTTGGCATTCAAAAAAATTGTCCTGGTGCAAACGATCTTTTTAATGAAAAGTTAGCAGATTCTTGGCTCGGATATTCTGCCATATTTACAGACGCATCTAAACTTTCAAATGATGGAGTAGTGGGTTCGGCGGTTTGGATCCCTAAATACTCTATCATTCTCAATTTTAGAAGTCCTCCCCAAGCATCAGTGTTCACAGGCGAGCTGGTAGCCATTCTAGAGGCCATCAACTTTATCAATTCACATCAGTTAAAGCAATTCATAATTTTTTCCGATTCACTCAGTGGATTACAGGCCATCAAATCTAACCAGTTCGCCTGCAAAAACAAGTATCCTCTAGTTCTCCGCATTCGACAATCCCTTTTTGAATGTCACAAACTCAAACTTGATGTCTCATTGGCGTGGATCCCAAGTCATTCTGGTATTCACGGCAATGAGATGGTGGACGCCCTTGCGAAGTCAGCCATAGACATTGGTAGTGCAGAGCATTTCCTCTGTTTCCCACACGATTTGTCCTCGTTGGCCAAATCAGAGCTTTACTCCAACTGGCAGCTTGACTACGAGTCCTCCAAATTAGTAAAAGGTCGATACTATGCTGATATACAGCCAACCATCCCTGCCAAACCCTGGTTCTCGTGCCTCCGTCTTTTTGACAAGCGAACTACATCGGTTCTCTGCAGGCTCCGCATAGGCCATGCTTGCACTCCTACCCACCTTCACAGACTGGGCATTATCCCGTCCCCAATGTGTGAATGTGGATTGGAAGAAGGTTCTCCGGATCATATTTTCTTTAACTGCATATACCGGTCTATTTCTCTTTATGAGATTCTTCCACCTGTAATCCCTAAACCCACAAACCTTAAAACTGTCCTCTTCCTAGCAAACAATGATAATAAAATCCTGAAAATATTATTACAATATATTAATTCCCAAAACATTAAAATTTAAATGTGTAGAAGGTTAATGCTTTTTGCCGCTTCTGTTTTTCCCCTTGTGATGTAAATTTATGTTTTATATTTATCCTATTCATCGTCGATTAACGACGCGTTCAGCGGTGGTAGTTTTTCAACGAAAAGCACACGTAGAATCAAATTTTGGACTAAAGTTAAACCGGACAATCAAAACGTCAATTGGTGCCGTCGTCGTTCACGTGACATTGGCAGTAATGGTCGCTCCCCTAATGTGACCGGTTGCCACAAATCAAAGAATAAGAATAAGAAGAATAGTCCTTTTTTATAGTTTTTCCAGTGATAACAATAGATTTGGTTGCTCTTGTATAATGTAAATATTAGCCAATGAATTCTTATTCCTTTAGATGTGATGGCTATATTTGAGAAAGAGTCTCATTCCATAGTTATATTAGATGACACAGAAAAACTTATTTGTATCATAGAAAATGCACAAAATATCAACAAGCACACAGTAAGTAATAATTGTTATGAAATATTTCACGGTATGCTGGGTCGCCTAAGTCATTGTCTTTCGAATACATTGACGAGCTAAGAGGAAATTATTCTTATAGGAATACAGATTGCAAGTCCAGAGAGGTCCAACCAAAGATGTTAAATGGACAGTGTCTCGGCGCTACAGGGACTTTGCAGCTTTGCATTCAGTCCTGCAGCAGGCCAACATCGACCTGCCATTACCACCAAAGAAACTTATTGGGAACATGCAACCATCTTTTATTGCTGAACGACAAATAGCCTTGCAGGTAATGCTTGACTCAAATGTAAATATTTCACATAATCTGCTGACTAAGTTCTAATCTTACGTATACTTTTAGGAATACATAAATGAAGTGCTGAAGCATCCAATCTTAGCATTATCATTACCAGTGAGGAGCTTTTTGGATCCAAATAATTATTTATTAAATATTGCAGGTAATGGTTTTAATACTTAAGTTTTTACTTTACATTATAAGTAGTATAAAACATAATCGAAATTATCAATACTTCCAAGGAAGTGTGTATAGAATAATACCAGAATGTATAGAACATGAAAATTTATGCTTTTTAATTTTGACATTGTAAACACTGTCTTCTATTATTGTGGCCTATACAGTAAACCAAATAAAATCATGTTACTCTAATATTAAGTTGTTGTTATTTGTCTTAATGTTTCCTACAATCATCAGATTAATTTGTTTTCAGAACAAGCACTGCAGACTGTGTCAATAGCCCTGCGGGGAGACGGACAGTTTGAGCTGAAGGGACCCTTGGCCGACATTGGCTGGAGAGTTAGGAAACACTACTTTTTGGTAAGTGACATTAACATTAATAACTATGCCTCATCAGACATGATTTTAATTATAAACAATGCTTTTTTGTTCAATTGTATAGGAGATTGTATTAACTGATTTTCTCTTTCAGCTTAAAAAATAAGTGTTTAAAAATATATTTATAATAATTATATCACTTTGATTGTAGTTGCACTTAACATTTATGTTAGTCACCAAAGATTTAGTGTAATCAACACTTCAAGTGCAACACTTCAACACACTTCAAATTTGACTGATTTCAGGAACCACTTGAGTCATATGTTTATTTTTAGGAAAAATGCCTTTTCCTGTTGTGAGAACAGAAGTCATAATAAAGATGCCCACGCGAATGGTTTAGCTTGGTGTTAGGAGTTTTAGGTTATTATTCATTTTCAGTCACTAGAAAATTATTTTTCATTTAGATATTTCTTATAGTTAGAATAGTGGAATAAGTTTGATTATATTCAATTCAACACATTAAATTTTTGGAGTTAAGATTCTGACTACAACTATAACTTTAACTAATAAATTTAGAGTACAAAGTTGTTATAATTTTTAATTTGCCATATTTCTTTATGACTTGTTTATATTGCAACATAACTTGTTAACCTATACTCTAATGAATAATCCTAACCACTGACATGAAAGCTATATACATATAAAGAGACAATTAAATAAAGTTCACATTTTCCTAAAATCATTGAATGTGAATGACATGATGATAAACTTATGAATCACCTCAAAAATTGTTTGCCATTTAGCCACCGAGTTATCACACAAATGATAACTCTGTTGACTACTTTCTTACGGCAGTTCAACACACCGAATTACCTCTTTTGTCCTCAGGTGACTGACACCGAGAGTAGAACAAATTGTTTGCTGGCGTGGCAGAACTACGGGCCCGATAGGTATTTAAGTGATAAGGATCTCCAGGCAGCTCTTAAGAGTATAAGGAATGTGGATGTGAGTGTTTTTGAACCATGCTCAAGTACTTCGCTTCGCCTGCGTGACAAAAGTATCTAATCTTTTGGGCCCCAGCAGTTTCTAGGGATAAATATTTTCTCGCCTAGCTCTAAAAAAAACCTCTTCTACTCAGTGCTTGAAAAAAGGGTAATCAAAGTTCCAAAAATACTTGTGCATTTATTTTTTATATTGCTGGGTAAAATAAATAAATAAATATCAGACCACCTCACACAAATCGATCTAGTCCCAAATTAAGCTCAAGAAGGCTTGTGTTATGCGTACTAGATGACGATATATGTACATACTTATATCCATAAATAAATACTTAAATTAAATACATTCATGCATCAGCAACCATGATCCAAGCACAAATATTTGAGTTCATCACACAAATATTTGCCCAAGTCGGGATTCGGACCCGGACCGCTGGCTCAGTAGGCAAGTTCTTACAAACTGCGACAACCGCGTCGTAAATCCATACTAATATTATAAATGCGAAAGTGTGTCTGTCTGTCTGTCTGTTACCTCTTCTCGCTTAAACCGCTGAATCGATTTTGATGAAATTTGGCATGAAGATAGTTTAAGATCCGAGGAAGGACATAGGATAGTTTTCATCCTGGAAATTATCCCTAAAAAGATTGAGAAATGAAAAGTGAGTGAACATTTCTGTTGGGGTGCGGTAATTCATGATGACATTGATGACCCTGTAGGAGGCGTAATTATTAGACCAAAAGCACAATTGCTCTTACATTTGCTTAGGCGCTTTTAATAATCCCTTTTATTAATTAAGGTGATTAGGTGGATATCTATCGTGTTGTACGAGGTTGTTGATAATAATAAATACGCACACTTCCATACTTCCAAGTTCCATGCGGACGTAGTCGCGGGCAAAAGCTAGTAATTAATATAACAAGATGTATGATTTCTGTTTGTTACTCAATCGCGACATATTGGATGAAGGGATTAGTATGAAATTTCACACCACCGTTACAGAATAATGTTACTTTGTATTATGACATTCAACATTGGGGCCACTCTCAGCTTTGAGCTAAGACACCCAGATTCGTTGTCTATGTGTACATGCTATTTAAATTAAAGTCTTCTTATGCATCTAGGCTAAAGATGTGCTTTATCAGGAATACTCCCCTCATCTGAATGTCAATCATAAGTGCCAGTACTGCATACATTCTGTTGAGGTTTTGTTATGTAATGTGTGATTGTACTATTTATTACTGTGATTTTTAGGCATTTATTGATATTTTATAGGAAATCTTGCTCTGGATTCCTTAAAGCAGCCAGAAAACACCTTTAGTCCACCTCTATTCATGTCCATACTAGGTCTCTAGTTTATTTCGTTATGGTAAATGACTTCAATTTATTTTTTCAGCATCCACACATAGATAAAATACTAGCAATTCATAATTTGGAATCAGGGGCCTACATAGTAAGAAGGATACACGAAAACGGCAGCCTCCGAGATATAATATACGGTACAGAATATACAAGGAACCACCTAGCCAAATACGGGAACCCCAAAGTGAGGAAGCCCCTCACTGAGGGCCAAATAGCGCATTACGGATATCAAGTGCTGCAGGCGTTGAAGTTTTTACTTGATAAAGGATTACCACATGGTATGTATGATTGTGGGCTTATCTGTTCCGGTTAGAGATGGCGCTCATGGGTAAATACCCGATAAAGAGCGGGTAAATACCCAATCTACTACTACTACTGCCTGGTAGATTGGGTATTTACCCGGTATTTATCGGGTATTTACCCATGAGCGCCCATCTCTAGTTCCGGGTATTAATACCGTAAATTTGCAGATATTTATCTATAGAATGCCATTATCGGGCTTCTCGCCCCGGCCGCAAATACGGCGCAAGCGGCGGCCACAGGTGGGAGCGGAAGGTCCGAGCTGGGTGTCTCGCTTACTCGTATGGCAGCTGCTCGCCGATGCCGCTTGCCGCCGAAGTCGTGGCATGTCCGTCTGACAAAAGTCAAAAGTATTTTATATAAAGTAAATTCCATGCGAATGTTTTTTATGTGGAATCTACTATAGACAATATATTAAGAGACAGTCTTACACAAATCGACCTAGTCCCAAACTAACCAAAGCTTGTACTGTGGTAAGGGTACCTATGGGTACTAGACGACGATATACATAATATTTAAATACATACACGGATAATATCCATGACCGAGGAACAAATATTCGAATTAATCTCACAAATATTTGCCCCGGCCGGGATTCAAACCCAGGGCCGCCGGCTCAGTAGGCAGCGCGCACTACAAACTGCACCAACCGCGTCGTCAAGCATCTCAATGATCTCTAATTCCTCGTTATTAATTTATTAATCCTTGTACAGGTAGGTACATTGTTATAACTATGGGAAGCTTTTAATTTCTGTCTTCATAATATGACGAATTATTGATAATTTCAACCAACTATTTCAAGTAAATAATACTTTTCCCTGAGTTCTAGAAAGTAACATAGCTATTTCATGCTTTCATTGCGTGCCGTCGAAAATAGTTTAAAAAACCAGTTTTCTGCATTTTGTCAAATTCTAGTAGTTTTTAAAACAAAAATTATCAATGAAAAATTCAAACTGTAGATTTCAAACATATACCAATAAATTAACATGTATAATCAATTAATCATAGAAAAAAAATCGAAACACAGATAATATAAAACGGCCTTCAAGTGCACAAACTTGTTTTTTTTTTGCGTTGTTGTTAGTTAGCAGTGAATCATTGATGAGTCTGGCGTAGAGCATTATTTATACTTGCTACATCCGGAGAAGCTCCGTTTATCTCAATCGCAATTTTTCGGTTAACCACTCGCTACTTATAAATAAAATGAGATATCATATCAATATCACCGACTGCATTTATGGTTTGCAGAAGTAATTATTACAAATGACAATAACAAAACACTGCACTTGTAAAAGTACCTAAACGTTATTCGATTTGTTTTAACGTGCGCATTACTTTGAATAGCTTGCATAACAGCGGTGAAAATTATTTAGGTTTCGTAAAAAAATCGTAGTACCTAAGTATACGATAGAAAAAGAAAATAGATACATATTTTTGTACCATTGATACAAAGATCAAAGCACAAAGAAAAATTTAAAATGCGTAACCTGGCCAAAGAGACCGGGAATCGAACCCGGTACCTCTGGATTACCGGTCCAACGTGTTAACCTTTCCACCACCCTAACGCCAAATAACCTTTCGTATTTTTCCTTATGCTTTGTGTGTCGATCTTTGCATTGTTCATTTGAAAGGCTTTACACCTTAGCTAAAAAAAAATGGTAAATGGTCGATAATTTTACGTGATAACGTATGCCGGCCGTTGGAATGGAAAATAAATAGATGCGTCACAAGCAGGGATCGTTACCGGTATTCATTTAAATTCAAATATTTTTCTAATTTCAGGTTTTATTTCAAACACTACTAAATTGAATGTAGGGTAAGAGCTTTGAAATTAGCTCACTAAAATATAGAAATATGTTATAATAAGCGAAATACCGAAATCGAATACCGGTATTTTGTATGGAGCCGAATACCGGTATACGATCCCTGGTCACAAGCCGAACGCTTAGGCCGATTGCGCCTCTATCGCTTGTTCCGCGCTCTCGCTTGCACGCTCAGCTCAGGCGGATCGTGACAATGAGTCAGAATGCTTTTTCGTTTCGATTTAAAAGACGTTATCACGTGAAAATTGTGGTGTGCCCACATTAAAAATAATGAGACATTATATACATGTTTCATAAATTTAAACAATTTTTTACCAACTCCTTTACCGTCAGGTCACGTCCATCCGGGAAACATAGCAATAGAAAACCAGAAGGTCCTCCTGATGGACATAGAGAACAGCATTCTCGGCGTCTCCAGCCTCCACAGGCCGTACCTGCTCGAGCTGAAGAGAGTATCGAGCGCGGAGGCGGTAGATGTCTACTGTTTTGGAAGAACTATTTATGAACTGGCGTTTGCTGAACCGCTGAATAGCTATTACTGTGATGAATACCCGCATGGAATCTCAGCCGAATTAGGTAAGATTTGACTGTGTCAGTGGCGTGACATCCATTGAACGCGATTCGCATCAGCTTGTCCATTTTAGAGCGGCCAAGCACTTTTCTCTTAGAGAATAAGTAAGTCATTTCTGCTCAGGCTTGCCCAGGGAGATCCTTGACGCCACTGGTCTGTATATTTGTCTTTACAGGAACAAGAAGCTTATTTAGGACATACAATCTGGCATTGAATTGTGACGATTTTAACTTCTTTAGTTGTTAGCTAGAGATAACAGATGTGTTTCCTCTGTCTTATGTAAGCAGTAGGAACAATTGCACAAAGCATGACATTCGTCGAAATTTCTAATTAGGTACGTGCTTCACTAGTATATTTGTTATCTAAATCTTGTAACGAAGTGAGTGTTAGTTATAATATCCAATCCACTACATTTCGCAAACCGATTGATATTGTGTTGATATCTAATGACAAACTGTATCCCTCTGATCACCGAGTTGGGGGCTTCCTACTATAGCGTACGATGGATCTTTGTGGGGATCTTTAGTTTCATAACCACCTTAAATTGCTTGTACCTTATTCACAAAATTACTGCTCGGTCACGACTTCGCGCGACCTGCGGAGCGGCGAGTGGCAGCCATAAGAGTGAGCGAGACACCGCACTCGGAGCTGCTTCTGGGCCGTTAGAATATACTAAGATCTCGAAGGTTTTACGAGAAAACTGATAAATACATTTTGATTTCAGAATCCGTACTCCACCTGTGCATATCAAGCACAGCGGTGAAGAACGCACGAGTCTCCGGGGCCCTGGAACCACTGCTGCGGCATCCTTTCTTCACTCGAGCCACGCTCAACGGCGCGCGGCTTGAGGCGCAGCACCTCAAGTTCCCGCTGCCACTCAAGGAAGAGCTGAGGTTGGCCGCGGCGGCGGTGGAAGCTCGTCTGAAGGCGGAGCAGAAGCTGGTGCGTACTATGAGTGTCATCCTTCTCTTGAGCCTCGCTCAACGGCGCGTGGCTTGAGGCGCAGCACCTCAAGTTCCCGCTGCCGCTCAAGGACGAGCTGAGGTTGGCCGCGGCGGCGGTGGAAGCTCGTCTGAAGGCGGAGCAGAAGCTGGTGCGTACTATGAGTGTCATCCTTCTCTTGAGCCTCGCTCAACGGCGCGTGGCTTGAGGCGCAGCACCTCAAGTTCCCGCTGCCGCTCAAGGAAGAGCTGAGGTTGGCCGCGGCGGCGGTGGAAGCTCGTCTGAAGGCGGAGCAGAAGCTGGTGCGTACTATGAGTGTCATCCTTCTCTTGAGCCTCGCTCAACGGCGCGTGGCTTGAGGCGCAGCACCTCAAGTTCCCGCTGCCGCTCAAGGACGAGCTGAGGTTGGCCGCGGCGGCGGTGGAAGCTCGTCTGAAGGCGGAGCAGAAGCTGGTGCGTACTATGTGTCATCCTTCACTCGAGCCACGCTCAACGGCGCGTGGCTTGAGGCGCGGCACCTTAAGTTCCCGCTGCCGCTCAAGGACGAGCTGAGGTTGGCCGCGGCAGCAGTGGAAGCTCGTCTGAAGGCGGAGCAGAAACTGGTGCGTACTATGAGTGTCATCCTTCACTCGAGCCACGCTCAACGGCGCGTGGCATGAGGCGCAGCACCTCAAGTTCCCGCTGCCGCTCAAGGACGAGCTGAGGTTGGCCGCGGCGGCGGTGGAAGCTCGTCTAAAGGCGGACCAGAAACTGGTGCGTACTATGAGTGTCATCCTTCACTCGAGCCACGCTCAACGGCGCGTGGCATGAGGCGCAGCACCTCAAGTTCCCGCTGCCGCTCAAGGACGAGCTGAGGTTGGCCGCGGCAGCAGTGGAAGCTCGTCTAAAGGCGGACCAGAAACTGGTGCGTACTATGAGTGTCATCCTTCACTCGAGCCACGCTCAACGGCGCGTGGCATGAGGCGCAGCACCTCAAGTTCCCGCTGCCGCTCAAGGACGAGCTGAGGTTGGCCGCGGCAGCAGTGGAAGCTCGTCTAAAGGCGGACCAGAAACTGGTGCGTACTATGAGTGTCATCCTTCACTCGAGCCACGCTCAACGGCGCGTGGCATGAGGCGCAGCACCTCAAGTTCCCGCTGCCGCTCAAGGACGAGCTGAGGTTGGCCGCGGCGGCGGTGGAAGCTCGTCTAAAGGCGGACCAGAAACTGGTGCGTACTATGAGTGTCATCCTTCACTCGAGCCACGCTCAACGGCGCGTGGCATGAGGCGCAGCACCTCAAGTTCCCGCTGCCGCTCAAGGACGAGCTGAGGTTGGCCGCGGCAGCAGTGGAAGCTCGTCTAAAGGCGGACCAGAAACTGGTGCGTACTATAAGTGTCATCCTTCACTCGAGCCACGCTCAACATAATAAAATAAATAAAATAACAAAGCCTTTTATTGTATTCTAATTGTATTCTCGTTGCTCAACCTTGCCGCTGGTCTCGCGTAGTCGTCTAGTCGTGGCCGGGCCATATTTAAGTAGAAACCAAAGCTGGTGTGTAGAAAATAATCCCTCAGCATCGCAAAGTCAAAATATAATAACAGAAATTCTCACGATGTTGCTCTCTCCCTCTCTCTCTCTCTTTCCTTTCAATTGCAACGAAATACTAATATGTAATGAATAATGATTATTACTTTCAGGTTCGAAACGCTAAAAGAGAAGTGCGGATACAAGAAATACTCAACTCAGAAACAGAACTAAAGAAGCAGAAGCGAAGAGCGGTAAGTTTTTAGTACAACAGAAATTATCTTTAATTCTATCTCCTAAATATCAAAACTACGTTATCTTGTTGTACTCTTCTAACGTATACTTGTTGTCCGTAGAGAAAACGAGATAGCATGTGGAAGTCGACGTCGTCGCTGGCGGAGACAGTGCGCTCCCAAAGCGCGAGCACCGCGTCTTCGCCTACGCCGCCACACATATGTAAGTAATTTTAATTTTCATCACAATTTTCCGTAAGTAGTGTATTTACCTTGCAAGCTTTAAGTAATTAATAACGCCCTTCTCACAGTAAGTCAATAATAACGCCCCTCGTAGTATTGTCAGACTATAACTTTGTGAGAAAAAATAGAACACAAACTTTTTTTTCACTGCTATTGTAGGTATTCAAAAATCGATTCAGGGTTCTCCAAAAAGCGTATCTCACTTATTTTTAGCAAAGTATCATCAGTGTATTGTACTACAAATTTTACATAATTTTTGTAGTAAAGATGATATGGTTGATGTCCTGTTGTCGACAGCGGGCGACACCAGCGGCGCGGACGCGGGCTCGTGCCCCGCGGCCAGCCCCAGCGACGCGCGCGGCGCCCTGCTCAGCGCCATCTGTGGCTTCGACAAGGCGCGGCTCACCCGCATCAACTCGCGGTAGATACAGGCAGCACCTACAGCGACACCAGCGGCGCGGACGCGGGCTCGTGCCCCGCGGCCAGCCCCAGCGACGCGCGCGGCGCCCTGCTCAGCGCCATCTGTGGCTTCGACAAGGCGCGGCTCACCCGCATCAACTCGCGGTAGATACAGGCAGCACCTACAGCGACACCAGCGGCGCGGACGCGGGCTCGTGCCCCGCGGCCAGCCCCAGCGACGCGCGCGGCGCCCTGCTCAGCGCCATCTGTGGCTTCGACAAGGCGCGGCTCACCCGCATCAACTCGCGGTAGATACAGGCAGCACCTACAGCGACACCAGCGGCGCGGACGCGGGCTCGTGCCCCGCGGCCAGCCCCAGCGACGCGCGCGGCGCCCTGCTCAGCGCCATCTGTGGCTTCGACAAGGCGCGGCTCACCCGCATCAACTCGCGGTAGATACAGGCAGCACCTACAGCGACACCAGCGGCGCGGACGCGGGCTCGTGCCCCGCGGCCAGCCCCAGCGACGCGCGCGGCGCCCTGCTCAGCGCCATCTGTGGCTTCGACAAGGCGCGGCTCACCCGCATCAACTCGCGGTAGATACAGGCAGCACCTACAGCGACACCAGCGGCGCGGACGCGGGCTCGTGCCCCGCGGCCAGCCCCAGCGACGCGCGCGGCGCCCTGCTCAGCGCCATCTGTGGCTTCGACAAGGCGCGGCTCACCCGCATCAACTCGCGGTAGATACAGGCAGCACCTACAGCGACACCAGCGGCGCGGACGCGGGCTCGTGCCCCGCGGCCAGCCCCAGCGACGCGCGCGGCGCCCTGCTCAGCGCCATCTGTGGCTTCGACAAGGCGCGGCTCACCCGCATCAACTCGCGGTAGATACAGGCAGCACCTACAGCGACACCAGCGGCGCGGACGCGGGCTCGTGCCCCGCGGCCAGCCCCAGCGACGCGCGCGGCGCCCTGCTCAGCGCCATCTGTGGCTTCGACAAGGCGCGGCTCACCCGCATCAACTCGCGGTAGATACAGGCAGCACCTACAGCGACACCAGCGGCGCGGACGCGGGCTCGTGCCCCGCGGCCAGCCCCAGCGACGCGCGCGGCGCCCTGCTCAGCGCCATCTGTGGTTTCGACAAGGCGCGGCTCACCCGCATCAACTCGCGGTAGATACAGGCACCTCTGTCACGACTGTGGCGCGAGTCTTTCTCGCGCGAGATATTTATCTATCTCTTTCTGTGCAGTAATGTGAGAGAGTGACAGGTGACTGCTCGGTATTTAAAGGAAAGTGTCAGGTAGTACTTATCGCGCGACAAACAGTCTAGAGACAAAGTTATGCTTGACTTGCTCGCACGGTATTGAAAGGAAAGTGTCAGGTAGTACTTGTTGCGCGACAAATAGTAGAGTGTCAAGTTATGCTAGATACTCTGGAGCTCAGGACTTGACTTCATCGTACCACCAAAATCTAAAAAACAAAGCAAACCAACCTCGTGAAAACCACTACTACAAGCGATACGGCGGTATCTATAGAGACGCCGTTAAGTATAGATTGGACGCTGACTGTATGACCGAAGTGGTGCTGTGAATGTTGCTAGCCCCAGTGACACTGTCTTAGACAGATATCCTCAATACAACGAACGTCCTATTATACATTGATAATTGACACAAATTGTAACGGGTCTATCGCGATATTTCTTATTTAGATCTCAGATGAGCTGGTGGTTCAGCGAGTTATGATTGGAGCTGTTGGCCAAATGTCTACACGACCAATTGTCTAATAGAATTGTAAATAATAACGATCGCGATAAACCCGTTATTTGTGTTAATTATGTGTACAAACTGCGAGAGTATAAAGTGTGTATCTATTGATACAGTAAACGGCGATAAAGTTTGCACATCGATCTTTGGAAAGAGGCAATCGGCTAATTTCGACTTCGTATAGCGATATCTGTGTCGCACACACCATGACGTTTGTTTTGTCAGTCATGGTTCAAATGCGAGAGAGTGCAGTCGCATATCCAAGTCAATATATATATAGAGTTGCTAAAACCTACACAAAATTAAATTTGTACTATGGCATCTATAGGGAAAAAAGGTAAGCCGTTACTTTGCCAGTCACGCGAAATTATCTACAATGTTTATAAATATTTTGTAACTGAAGCCGACCAATTTAAAAAACATGAGAATGTTAATGTAAGTAATTACACTTTTTGTCGATCTTTAAACCCACATTTAAGTATCCTAGTAGTATAACATCAGTTGCTAATGCTCAGTCAAGCCCTTTTAGGAATGTGGGCCTGAATATATATATATATGTATATTATTTTTCCCCAACAAGAACATTATAGCAATAACTATATATTATTACATCGAGTTTTACAGCTCTATATATTCCACGTGAAATCAAAACAAAACAACAATAAAGTACTTAGTTCTAAATTCAAATTCTGATGAACGATTAATCTAATAATTGATGTACATGGAAATTAGCATTTGTTTGTATTCGGAAATGCGATGATTGCCGATGTGCATTCTTTATCGCCGTTTACTGTACCTTCTGTAATAGCACGTATTTTTCATAGACACTCATCATCATCAACTGAAGCATTACAGCCGGTGGGCCTTAGCTTGGTCCAGCAAATCTTTCCAGTCTGATCTACTCAAGGCTTTCCTTCTCCAACGTATCAGCCCTAAGATCCTGGTGTCTTGTTCGACACCGTCCATCCATCTGAGCTTGGGCATGTCTTTACTTCTGCGGCCCTCCGGTCGACCTATGGATACCCTGGCATTGCAGGCGTCCGATCTTTGTGGTCCTAATTGACGTATGGCTCATCGTACATTTGACTGAGGACTTGGTACTTGAAATTGTGCTTTTTGATACTGAAAACCGAGTTTTTGATTTTCTGGGTAGTAACGTAAATAAACAGCTAAGCTAAACAGATTTAAATCAATCAATCTTTTTTTAAACACTAAAGGCAGCAAATTACGTTAGCGGGAAACTGCTGCTAATCCTCGTACTTGCTGTAACTCTTCCAGATCGAATTAGGAATGACAGAATCCGTAGAAGAACCAGAGTAACCGTCATACCATAAACAATTTTTTTTTTTGTTCATTATAAGTGGCAGTGTGCGGGCCATATTCGCTGATTCGCAGAACAATGGACCAAGTCTGACTATGAGTTATTGCTACCACGTACCGGAACGGGGTTAACTGATGAACTAGTAAAGATTGCGATAACCTACTGGTACGTAATGACCCAGGTGGTGCTCTTTAACCATTTGAGCGCCAAGCGGCAAAGTAATACACCGTGCCACTGACGCCAAAACAAAAAAAAAATAAAAAAGTGCTCCAAAATCAACAGAGATTGAAAAACACAGATAGTGGTTTGAATTAGCATGTTTTTGACCATCGAAATTTTTGACGTCAATAGGCGTCGTTGGCGTCAGTGGCAGGAATTCCCGATGACGTGATTTGCCGTCTTTGGCGGTCAAAGGGTTAAGTGTATGTCCAATGGATATCTGTCAGCTGGTGATGATGATGAGTGCTAGGTAGTGTAGTACATTTGGATTATTGATAGACTTTGGCATACCACTTCTACTTTCGAAAAAGGCGTTCTAAACTTTTGTTCTTTCACCAAAGGATTTTATGGTAATAGTAATAGCAGATCTCGGTTCGTTATCTAATTTGGTAAAGGTGATGTAATTAAATTAGGCGTTAGTAATTGTAAGTATTAATTGGTGCCACTTAAAAACGATTTAGTATCGATTGTTTTTTGAATTTCACTCAAGCGCTTCGTTTGTCTTGAATAAAACAAAAGCTTATCACGGAAGCACGGGAAAATCGGTGCAACATTATTGATTAATTCTGTTTCTCTTACTTCCGTCTTGGCCCTACGCACCTCCTATGAGATTATTTCTGATACCACATACCTACCTAGGTACATATGTATATTGAATTTGATTAGTACAAGTGTTTTAACCCATTTTATTGGATATTTTTTTTTATATACCGCGTCCGTCGAGTCCTGGCAACTTGTCTTTACGTAACTCATCATTGTTGTATCTTTCCTCTTCATTTACATAATTGTTTAGGTATATATATAATATCTCCTTAGTCTCTTTGGATGCGGTTTAATCAGTTATTGACATTTTAAGATCTAATTATCCATTTTTTTTTTCGCTTCATTGTAAACATTTGCTAACTATCCATTTTAAGGGTTCTATATTTACTAGATCCACTACAGCTTTCTTTACATATAATCTGATAATAGCGATAATGGGTTTTACATTTCACCGCGTTGAAGTTCTATTTCTTAATATAAGCTGTGTTCAACTGTTCATGTGTAAATAAGGCACCTTATATTCAGAACAGGAATTCTGGGATACCAGTGTGACCAGGAGCCCATTTCACGATGCTACATATTACAAATTACAAGCGGAAGTCTCATTCCAATATAAGAAGTTGAAAAGGGACTTCCACTTGTAATTTGTAACTTTAAGCTTGGTGAAATGGCCCCCATATAATACGTATTTTAATCATACTGCAATGCAGGTGCAGCTTTCCTCTATAGGAATCGGGTTTCTAGTCGCGGTTTACTTTCAGTGATTCGAACAAATGTAGCTTTTTAGACATACAATGCATCATTGTGCTATTCACTTATTTGCGTTGGACACTGTCAAATAAAAAGATAAATTTTGAACAAACTGTTCGAGCGACGAATGTTGGATCCAAGTTGGATCGCTCATTCGCCATACATTCGCCTGCAGTTCTACTTTGGTTTTAACATTGTAATGGCATTTCAATGACTGAACAAATTTTGTGTTCACCATAGGGTCGAAAAAAGAAAATGATATCTTTTTTAACGTCGACCTAGGATTACGTTTCTTAACTGCATTGGGGCAGGGTCAACACAAATAAGTGAATATTAGTGTTGTGTACACCGTTACAAACTTATTTATAAATGTAATTATTATATTGATAGCAGTAAGATGGAAAGTGATAAGCGACTGGTCAGTCTTCATTTCGGATTATGAAATTATTTTTGAAATGTAAAGCCTGACCAGAAATATATGATGATTGTCAAGAGGGCGTTATTTATAAGATTTACATGGCAACAATTTTGCAACCAATCGCAACCCACTATAATGACATTAGTTAACCTCGTAATATCATTAAATTTAATGCACTCTTTTCCTGGCTGTTTTTCGTGTAGTAAACACGTGTACACTTTATTTATAATCTTACGTTCACGACTGTACATGGTTTTCGGCGTTTCTTTGGATAATTTTAAATATTTGTCTTTTAAAGAAAGCACTACGAATGACATTGACGTTGTTGACAAACCATCATAAAATCATTGCCAGTGTAAGAAATTAGTTCCAGTGAAATTTCCCAATATGGCGCACCCTCACATATTTCTGGCCAGGCTTTATCTATATTAATGTAATAGCTTTAATGTTTATAAATAAGATGAATTATGAATGTTTAATATATTTTGTTGTAAGTGTATAAGAATATACGATATAATAAAACATTGATTAGAAGTCATCATTTATTTCAATTAGTTATGTAGTAATACCAACGAACGTACGAAGATTGCGACACGCTCAATTACATCCACTAATTAACTCTTCTAAGGATATACGTCCGCGCTTGAGCGCTTTATAATTACTTTATAGTTTCTAAATCCCAAGACAAATGTATTTATTAATCAAATAAAAAATAAAAATGTACATTCGACACTTGTCTTAGCTGGTACAATGGACCAATATGCTACACACATAGTTGTTCACCAACACTAAGAAAAATAAAATAGATCACATTCAGATAATCAAGTCCTAGTCTTATTAGATAAAGTATTTACAAGTACACTTAAAACTTAGTGCTAAAATAAGATGCATATATCTTCATTTAGTGTTTCGGATACATAAAAAGACAAACAAGAAACGCGTGACTTGGGTCATTCAGCTAATGGTAATCCTTCGTATTTGCGGCACCAAACCTTTGGCTCAATGACCCGAGTAAGATTTTTCGTTTGCCAATTAAGTACCCAAAACAATTATACTTTTATAACCAAAACAATTTCTTTCATATTCGACAGACGTATAACAAATAGTAACTCGTTCATAATCGTAAACTAAATAAAATAACATCACTTATTAGGATTTAAAACACTGACTGTGTATGGCCTTTCCGGAACTGTAGGATCAAATTGTGTCGATTTAGCGCAGGTTACAGGCGACCGTATTTTTTGTAAAATTAAGATCGTTTCTCACTTATGCCAGTTTCATGCGGTTTGTCATTATGTTTTCACAATTTGATCTAGTGGTCCGGATGGACTCTACTTAATTTTTAAAATAAAACATACTTATATTTTTCATAATATTAGAAACACTTTTACGTGCGTAAAATCGAGTTTATTGATTACAAAGTCCGGAACTGATATTGTCAGTCTAAGAAAAATGTATGCCATTGAAATAAATACTCATTCAGCAGCCGTTCTCAATTGAATTAATGTATAACGAGTAATTATTTAAAGAGTGTGTTATGAAAAGGGCTTATTTCTGTTTGGCTTCCATAAATAAATAAACGCCCCCGTTTGAAATGATACTCCTTATGTTATCTGCACACATGTCTCTTAGAGTGTAACACTATGTATTCCATACTCTTTGATGCATAATCTGACAACTTTATCAGCAGCAAGTCATCATATATTTGCCAATAGTTGTTCATCTTTCAAATAATTGCTTTTGAATGTTTGTAGCTCCAAACTTAACGGCCAGAATTTATTGTTCAAAATATTGTTTGGCCAAAATAAAAAAGTTACCAAACAGCACCGAATGACCAAGAAATACAGTAAACAAATGATAATTATATAAAATACTTTTTGCGAAACTGATAAATATATCGCAAATCTAAGGGAGCATTTACACGAGCCAGTAAGCGATAACACCAGTTGCGATATAAGGCAGTTAAATCAAGACAGCATTCCAAAGAGATCAGAGCGAGTAACCTGCAAGTATCATTCATCGCCGAATATAGGTATATGCTGCCCAGTTAAAACGTACTACTCATGAAAGCGGTTCATTTACTTATCATATTCATTTATTCGCGTTATACCGTCAATATAATTTTAACCCTTAGATGCAAAATCATATCACACATTTAACTTTCTAAATTAAGTGGAAATCGAATCATGTCATTTTAGACTTTAGTGACTCAATTTGACAGTTTCTATTTCGCGTGAAGTTGATTTTCTGTGTGTTTCAATACCGTATGCATCTACGGGTTAATCATTCTGCCAAGTATCAACCCTCTTCTTGAGTTTCGAGCGTCTCCAGATGTTAGTCCGTAATACATACATTTACTCCAACTCGATTATGTCGTCAATGTCATCCAAGTTGAAATCTTTGAGTGTCAGTGCTAAAAAGAAAAAATACAGACGTTAATTTTTTTTACTAAAAGAACGGTAATAAAACGAGTCTGACCAGGCATCAATGCATTGAAAGTATATCATTATATTTAGCTAGCGATATTGTCAGAAAAAACCTTTAACTCATTGTTCGGTCTGGTATATTAGTTACCTCACTCTCCTATAAGCGGAAATTCAAGTCAAATAGATAAGTTAGCGATATGCCTAAGAACTTCACGATATCGGCCGTCTTCCAAGACTAGCTTTCAGTCAGACAAAACATGAATAGTTCGGTGATTCCAACTCATTCAACCATCGGCCTAAGCGTTCAATTGAATTCTGGCAGTCAATATACGACCTAGCTATTCAATCAAGGGCCTAGCCATTTTATTGACTGACTAATTTAACCAGTGAGTTAAGATATATGGACTACTTATGACCCGTTCTAAATACTTAGTATTGTGTCTAACAAAAGATATTCAGCGGTAGACCTACAGTGAAAATTCTGTATGTACTCACGTTCAGTCTTTTTCCTCTTTGGCGCTTCGGGCTCCAGCTTGATGGCGGGGCGCTTCTTGTCGTTGCGCGGCTTGAACGAGGCCGGCGTGAGCGTCTCCATGTTGGTCACGCGCACCGATGATTTGCTGCTGGAAGTTACACGTTTGTTACAGATCACTGATAAGATAATCGATGAAACAAGTTGGATCAGGATTGTATACGTTGCATAATGATTCATTAAATGTCAGTGTTAAAAGAGTAGAGTACCTCTATCGTAGTTGCTTCAATAGCAATGAGTATACATATTTATCTTTATCTAAATATACGCCAGGAACAGTTCGCATAGTAGAATCTAATTGATTCTAGAGTCACGAATTGAATAGACTAACGAGCCACTTTGATACTCAACACAATTTTTTGTATACAACGAGATGATAAAATTAAAGATATGTTGCAAATTATGGTAATTAAATAATGTCGATAGTTCGATAGTTGTTTTTGGCTTAATTCATAATTACCAAATATGAAAAATAGGTATTTATTGGAGGTTCATTCGGAATATCGTCTTCCTATCAAACGTTAAATTGAGTGCGAGGCGGACTTTAACTTTGCGGCGCGATATATTTAATATTGGATAGACACTGGGCTTTTCATGTACTTGTGGTGTATCTGTTGGCAAACCTTTAAATAAATAAATATTACTAAAAAGAGGGTAAGAAACACTTACGAGCTAGACGGTGCAGGTCCCACGCTGACTTTGTTGGTCTTCCCCGATCCGGACAAAATAATGTTCTTGGACGTCCCGACCACTGTCGAGACCGGTTCAATCTTCTTGGACGATTTCGTGATCGTAGTCGTCTTGGTAATCGTAGTCGGCTTAGCGGGAATAGTTTTATTGAGCTTGTCCGTCTTGCTCGGCGGCGAGGGCAGAGGCAGAGCGTCCGTCAAGTCGACGGAATCCACCACGACACTGTGTTTAGTGACATTCAAGGGCTTCTTTAATTTACTAGACGCGCTCACACTAATCTTGGTCGATTCGACCTTCTTAGGCATCTCTTTCGGCTTCGACGTATTCGATTTTTCTAGCGAACTATTCGGTTTCGTCTCGGGTTTCTTGGGTCCGGACGATTTGGAGGGTCCCGGGGCCGGTTTGGAGGAGCCGGGCCGCGGCGCGTCAGAGGTGAGGTAGCGGTCGGCCGGGATCTGCACCACGTCCTTGAGGATAGAAAGCGGGTCGGCGGGGCTCGGCGAGCGCGAGTTGCTGTCGCTGGATACGCGGAAGGGCTTCTCCATGGGCTCGAGAAGGTTCTTAGGGTCCGACGGTTTAGCGGCGGCCGGCGCGGCCTTGCGCGCGATGAAACCGGGCGCGTCGACCTTGTTCAGCACCTCGACCTCCCCGGTCTTGCTGATCCGGATGATGTCGCCCGGCTTGCAAACGGCGTTTTTAGTTTTCAACTGCAAATGCGCCTGCTGCGACTGCTGTTTCGTCGGCTGCTCCGGGCGCGGGGCCGGGTGCGGCTGCCGAGCGGCGGCCGGCTGCGGCTGCCTAGCGGCGACGGCGGCGGCGGGGGCTTTAGGCCGCGCCCGCAGCGGAGTCTCCTGCGGCGTCTGCAACTCCAGCCGGACGCCGGACGACGCGGCGGTGAGATACATGGGCACAGGGGCGGACGGCGCGAGCGGCGCGTCTTCGTCGTCGCTGTCCAAGCAGATCGTGGCCGAGGGCGGCGGGGCGGGCGCGGCGGCGCGCGACGCGGCTGGGGCGCGGCCCGCCCGCTTGACGGAGGCGGGTGTCGGCGCGGAAGCCGGCGGCGGCGCGGGGGCCGGGGCCGGCGCGAGAGCCGGCGGCGGCGTCGGCGCGGGCGCCTCGTGCGGCGCGTCCGGCCCCACGGCGATGATCCTGTTCCCCACGATCTTTATTATAGGGCGGTTTTCGAGGGGGGTCTTGGTGAGCGCCGGCGCGGGCGCGATCGGGACCTTGATGTTGGTGAGCAATCTGTTGTCCTGCTCGGCGGGCGGCGCGGCGGCCACGACGCTGTTGAGTATGAGCGGCGTGGCGCGGGAGCGGCGGAAGGCGGGCGCGGGCTGCGGCGGGGCGGGCGCGGGCGCGGCGCCGGGCTCGACGACGCGCACGTCGTCGTCGTCGGGCAGGATGCTCTCCTCGTCCGCGGCGCCCGAGTGCGCCTCCACCGGGGCGGCGCCTCTCATTCTAGGGGAGAAATTAGGATTTATAGACCGAAATTACGCGACTCAAAACTCAAGAAATTACGCTCATCTGGCTTCACCCTAAGCATTCCAATGGATAAACGGTCCATGTCTACAACAACAGCTCGTAAGAAACAAAATGATAAGAATACTCACAAGCCCACGGGCACGACCACGGGCTGCGCGATGACCGGCGTGACGGGGGTGAGCTTCACGACGCCCAGGTTGGCGATCTTGGGTTTCCTCTCCCGCGGCATCAGCTCCGCCGTCACCTTGGCCTTGAGCCGCGCCGGCCGCGGCTCCGGCTCCGGCTCGGGCGTGGCGTCGCTCAGCATGCGCTCCGTGTCGGCCAGCGCTTTCTTTTGGGTCTTTTTCTGGGCAGTATTTGTGGGAGTGCCGCTGTTGTGGAGTTTTTTGAGGACCTCCATGCCTAGGACCTGAAAAATGTAACAATTGGTATGATTAGGTAATGACGAATACGCAATCAACAAGTATCATTGATCATTACTTCAACGCTGTTTATGAACGGTGCAGCAAAGGAATGTACATTTCGTTATGATTCTAAATGTGTTGTTGGATAAGACTGAAAAGTTCGAAATAGTTGGGAAAGGAATGCCGATGAGCAGGTTTTGAAAAAGAATACATTGTTATTAAAACAATATGGCAGTCTGTACCTGTACTAATTCGTTCGCAAAAGGAAGTAGAATGTTGCGTCTGTATAATTTGAGACGGCCAGGTTTCAGATTAAAATACTGACAGGGAATAAAGAATATTCACTCCAACGGCAAGATCATAAAAAAAATTGGGCAAGTGCGAGTCCGACTCGCGCATGAAGGGTTCCGTACCTATATATATGTATATATAGGTATAACAAGTTTGTTGTATGGGAGCTTAAATATTTATTTTATTTCATTTTTAGTATTTGTTGTTATAGCGGCAATAGAAATACATCATCTGTGAAAATTTCACGTGTCTAGCTATCACCGGTCTTGAGATACAGCCTGGTGACAGACGGACGGACGGACGGACGGATGGACGGACGGACAGCGAAGTCTCAGTAATAGGGTCCCGTTTTTACCCTTTGGGTACGGAACCCTAAAAATGCTAACCTTAACAGCGATGTCGTAGATGGGCCCGCTGTCGATGTCCTTGCCGGTGGCCTCCATCTCGCGCAGCGCCTTGCCGGTGCTGTACTGCGCCGCCAGCGTGGCCGCGTCCTCGTCCAGCATAGGGTTCCCGGTCAGGTACGTGTGCGCCACTATCTTCACGAAGTTCTCGTTGGTCAGCAACGACGGGTGCAGGGGATACTTCACGTCGGTATCGGTCGGTTTTTTGCTCGCGAGAGGCTCCTGTTTGATTGTAACCGGTGGCGGTCGAACTTCGGGCACGATTTCATCGTCGCTGAGCAGGATGCTGTCCTCTACGTCTATGGTTGGTTGGGCCGGTGGTGGAGTTGGGACCGGGGCCGGCGCGGGCTCAGGTGGTGGCTTCGGCGCTTGAACCGACTTCTTTTTACTCTTTGGCCCCGGCTTGTACTTCGGTTTTTCGGATTCCGTTTTCTGTGTCGGCATAGTGTAGTCGTCGTCGTTCTGCCAGTCGGTGTCGTTCACGTCTGTGACGGCGTCGGCCGCTATGGTGTCGAACTTCCGTTGCGCGGACACGGCGGCTCTCCTTCTGGTCTTGACGTTTAGGTCGCCGGTGATCGTCTCCGCGTTCGAGTCGGAGAATTTCACCTCTTCGAATTGTTGTTTTCTTCTGCTTCTTCTTTGTGGCGTTTCTAGGGGAGGGCCTTGTATGTCGGTGAGAGCTGGCATGGCTGGCAAGACTGGCATGGGTGGTGCGATCGGCATGGGAGGCATGATCGGCATTGGAGGCATGATCGGCATAGTCGGCATGGCTGGCGTAACCAAGCCGGGAAGTGCGAGCTGGCCGGGTTCTTTCCTCAGCAAGATCTGTGCGATTTTCGCAGCGGCTTCGTCGCCAGGTGGAAGTTGGCTCAAGTCTCGGCTGGCGACGGCCTGCTGCACGGTCGCTATAAGTTTCGACAGGTCTCGAGTCGATTTCCTGTTATTGAAATCGTGACTGACTAGAATTTGAGATATCTTCGAGACCATGTCTATTTCTTCTCCCTTGTCGACGAAGAAGTCATCCGGCTGCGAGCTGGTAGACGGTTGGGGCGTCGATTGAATTGGAATACGGCACTTGATGATTTTCTTGCCTCGCTTTGCCTTAGGTTCCGCAGTGGGGACGGCGCCATCTGCGTCCGGCTCAGGTTTGACCTCTGGCAATATTGACGGAACTTCAGTCTTGTCCAGGTTTCTCTTAGCCCCCTTTTTCTCTTTCTTTGGCACTTTTTCGCTTTTCATTTCTAGAAAGGAACGAAAGTTAATAAGATTTATAAAATAAATATACGAAAAGTCATAGTACATATTGGTGAGATGAATAGGATTGGATGAGTAATCGGGAAATTACCTACTGTTGAATTGACGGTATTAATGACTGGCTATATTAAATATTTATATTAAAATATTTCGTTTTTATAATTTTGGGTCTTTAATTATTAAAAAACCCGGCCAAGTGCGAGTCTGGCTTGCGCACCGAGGGTTCCGTACAAATACTTATCCCATCTTAACTAGCCGTGTTAATTTTGCACCTGGTATATGATGGCGTCGGATACAAATGAGGGGCAAAGATAACGCAACCGATCACGTTTGTTGTATGGGAGCACCACTTAAATATTTATTTTATTCTGTTTTTAGTATTTTTTACTATAGCGGCAACAGAAATACATCATCTGTGAAAATTTCAACTCTCTGGCTATTACGGTTCATGAGATACAGCCTAGTGAACAACAGACGGACAGACAGACAAACAGACAGCGGAGTCTCAGTAACAGGGTCCCGTTATTAACCCTCTGGGTACGGAACCCTAAGAAAGTAAGTATAGTATGATACGCGTTATATGCGCGTTGTTACTTATATGTTTCATATACGGTGTCTATCTGTGAGTTCCTGTAATTGGCTCTGTAATTCTATTTAAGAGGCCTTATTCCTTTTAAAATGGTGATCGTTTTAGACATTTTTCTATATGATCAAACATGTTTCTTTTCATTTTATTGGTGTTACTACCTAGAACAGGGCTATTGGGATTTATTGGTATATATATTTGAAACCTACAGTTTGAATTTTTCATTGATTATTTTTGTTTCGAAAACTACTCGAAATTGACAAAATTCACGCTGAAAATTAGTTTTTTCAACTTATTTTGGACTGCACGCAAAAAAAGCATGAAAAAGCTATGTTACTTCCTAGAACTCGGGGAAAAGTATTATTCACTTCAAAAAGTTGGTTGAAATTATCAATATATTTGTCATAATATGAAAAAAAAAAATTTTTAAAGGAATAAGGCCTCTTAACACGTTATTTCTCTCTGTCTCAAATTAAAAAGTAAGTTTAGTGACGTGACTGACGGTCGTGCTGCGTCTCCTGCTGGAACTGCTGCCAGGCGGCGGCGCGCTCGTGCTCGGCGAGGCCGGGCTCGGAGCCGCGCAGCAGCGAGTCGTGCTCGTGCACCGCGTGCAGCGCCGCGTCGCGCGCCACGCGCAGCAGCACCACGTCCTGCACGCCCACCGCCACGCCGCCCGCCACACTAGAGCCCGCCGAGTCGAACCTGCACATCGACAAACCCCAAACTCACATTACTGATATCAAGGAAGATAAAAGGTAAGGAAGTATGATGTTCATAGTAAGGAGCGTACGCCGATAAAGATTTTATCGTCGGGGAACTAGATGCCTCCGTATGTATCAAAATGAATTAAAACGGCGTTTCAGTAGCGACATAAACGAAATAGAACGGTGTTCATAATTAACAACTTTTGCAGAGTTTTGTAAGTATCGTAATGTTATACCTTGTTGACAATAGATGGCGTTTCCACGTTGTGCTTTTACAATTTTTGATATGTTGAGAAGTTTTTTCACTGAGGGTAATTTTTCGCTTTTAAGGCTTTTATGGTTGTTAAGTATTTATTATGGATGAAATATTTCAAGTCAAGCCTTTGAAGTAAGCCTGGCCATGTACTGGCCATAGTGCTATAGGTAAGTGTGATATACTGTCAAATGATGATTTGTCTCTTTCAGTTTGAATGTAACGTCATGAAAATGTCATTAGTTTTTGATTGATGCTTATTGTAATATAGTTTTGCTATTTTCGATTTACGTTCCGCTTAAGGGAGGTTTATTATCAAAATTTATGACTGGTTAATAAATAGTTTTCAAATGACAATCCTAAACCTTCATTGTAAGAACATTATTTTATTCTGACAAGGTTAGCATCACAAGATTGCTTAGTTTAAACAGTTTAAGAAAAGGCTTAAATAGCGTGCTGCCATGCTACTACATTAAATGCATATAGGTTCTATGTTTTTTAGGTAATGAATGACATGTTATGCCAAAGCAAATACTAATTTTAGAAAGTATTGAAGTTTTGCATCTAAAGCGCTGAATTTTATGATTAAATTATGGGCGCAATGCGAATTTGAATTTTCAGTTGTAATCATCTGTAATGCAATGAACCAGAATTAAAATCTCACTGGTATGGTAGTAGAGGCATAACGCCAAAAGAAAGACGGAAGCGAAAGCTTTTAGAAATATATGCTGAAGAAAAAAATAGATTTAAAGAAGACTCTATTCGTAGAGAAAACTATTCTTGGCGTGCTTAAAGTGTAAAGATTCCTAAAGTTTCTTTCAGTACGGAACACATGAGGGCCCCCATTTAACGGTACAGAAGATTGAAATTGACAAGTCGTATTATGGCTACCTATATAAGTATGGCTTACGTCAAATTAAAGCAGAAATAATCGCGATTCAGCGATTTTTGTATAATATGATGAAGTGAGATATTTTGACCAAAGACCAATTGGAATAAAATGGGCTTAACCAGTATTTATAATTACTTCTTCATATTAAACTTTATAGTGTGCCGTATGTTGTTAAAGTGTGTTAAAATTTTGGTGTGCTTTCGTTGATCATTGTTCATAATAAAGATATACAATAAAAATAACTAGCAGAATGTATTATTTACTATTTAAGCCAGTATTAGTACTCGTAGTATTAATATACTCGGGTAGGGTCGGGTCGCCAACAGTGGCTCGGATTTTTTCGAACGCTCAAATTGTGAAGAAAAAGTCGTGGTAGCGGGCTGAAATTCACACTCAACGTGCTTTGGTTATTAAACTTTTTCCCAGAATTATCAGTTTTTCAATCAAGGCAACAATAAAGTAGTCGGACAATGTTTAAAAAAAAATGGGAAATGAGCTACTGTGTACGGGTACTGGGCTATTGTGACTCGCCCCTGTAGTACACAGAGACTCTAACAGTATACAGTGGCTCAAGTATATAATATTTAACTAAAACTATAATTTACATTCAGTTTCATTTATTTGTTTGAGTAGAAATATACTCTAAGCCTCATATCTATCAATATCAGACACATAAAAATTATAAAATCAAATCTCTTAGGATATTTGAGATCAACCTCTTTTCTGACTTTGTTTCTGTCGTTAGAGATCTAAAAATTAAAAACGAGTTTTATTTTTATTCTTAGTCCAAGCAAATAACATAACAGTTATCAAGATACATTAAAAGGATAAAAAATCCAGAAAAATAACCAAAAAGTAGGTTTACACTAGGATAGGTTACACTCGAGTGCAAAAGTGTTTCATGCATATAGGTTTATTCTTATAAAAAAAATACAGTTTTGGTTTTTATGTTTTTTTTTTTTTTTTTATTAATTAGTTGGCATTGAACAGTAGCATAACATAACATTATCCAATAGAAATAATATAAGTAGGTACACAGTGGCTCAAGAAAGTACATAGTGACTCACGAGTCACTGTGTACTTCTTAAATTTGAGCCACTGACCACGCCGCAGCCATTTTGAATTCACCGGCGCATAACTATCACGTGGCTTGCCGAAGGACATGCGAATCTATGTCATTGCCTAGCATAATAACGTCACTATGCATCAAAACAACAATACTTGTCTTAATGCTCAAATTTCTCTACATAAAAACAAGTGTAACTTATCTTAAAATGTAATTTTGCACCCTCGGCCACACGAAACACTTTCCTACACATGTAAACTGCGCGGGAGCGGGCGAATAACTGGTTTATACGTGTTTGGGTGTCAAACGCTCTCGGCTAATGAAGGAGACAGATAGATATTGTTGCTCTATCTAGGAAATATAGCCGCGAGTCAGTGTACCCGACCGAGCCACTGTTGGCAACCCGACCCTACTTATGTAATACCTACTTAAAATAGTTTAATGCAAAGGGTAATAATTATAAATATAGGTATACCTAATCTCTCGTACAAATTAGTCGTGTCAAACTCATTGCATAGTAGTCATTACTGCGCAATGAGTTTGCCATCTCTCTTTTTCCGTAAGATCAGGTAAACTTTTGATTACCTACTTATTTCAATGTAATAAGACGAACATAAATGGCCACGAATTTCTGAACGGGTTGTTGTATAGGTAGTTCTGGCTAATGTATGATATAGATATGATATCATTGGAGCGCTAGGAAAGTACGGACGTACGTTTATGACTTAATTATGAAGTTGGCTGTACCTATTCAATAACGATCACGGCTAGCATAACTTTGACACGCGACTCTTTCTCGCGCGAGATATACTACCTGTCTCTATCTGTACAGTAGGTACTATGAGATAGTGACGGATGATGCTATCTCGCGCGACATGAGTCGCGTGTCAAAGTTAATGCTAGACGTGCAGTCTGCTTGATTATTCGTGATTAAGAAATCAACACGAGTAGTTTCAGCGCCATCTAGTTAAGAACTATACAGATACCACGCTGTCTCTTTTTGGTATAACGCTTAGCGACAATGACATCTATTATGTGTTTTAATAAAACATTGCGCATCTACGTCTTATAATCAGCGCCATCTAGAAATAAGACGGTATTTGAGCTTTCTTCTGGAGTACGTTTTTTTGTATGAGGTTGTCAATCCATATGTATAATCCTTGCTGATATACAATGTCTATAAAAAAAATTTTTGACGTGAAAACGTCTTATGAATCGATGAACGCCGGCTGCACGAAAAAACATGCCTCATTGTCACATTCCGCCTGAGCGCTTAGGCCAAGCGCGCACTACGATTTTTTGTCGTGCGATTATTTTGTCGCAGAAATGCAACCTATGGGTTTATATGACTGTGCGCGCATATACGAGAAAAAAATCGCAGCGATTTTAAAATTGTGATTTGTCACATTTTGCTGCGACGGCTCGCGACGCGATTGTCGCAAAAGTAAAATGCAGCATACGGAGTTGTATGGCCCCGCGCGCACTGCTATAATAAAATCGCCGCGGCGGCGTCAGACGGCGTTCCGCTCTTCAAGCGTCAACATGTCAGATCCTGCTTCTCCGATGGAGTCTCAAGACAAGACGCAGGGCTTCCGGTTCGTGACTCAAGATGGCCGCATACGTTTAAGTTTCGTTGTTCATTATTTATTCATTTTTGTTGTTCAATGTGTAGTATTGATAGCGTATTGTGCAGTGATCTAACGTATGAGTGAATAGCTAATGAAGAATTCAACCTGAAGCGTTCATAGCCCTTCCTGGGTCAAGGCCCGATAGTCCGTGTGGTTTTTTGTAAATCGCTATCACTTTACAAAAAGCTCAACTCACCGTACAACGTTGTTATAACCTTGACACTGGCAGAATTGTCCCAATGGACAGTAGCCATTTATTTATAAAAATTGAATTGAATTGACAAGACGCAGAGACGTTGACCATTTAATTACGGAAATAGAAGGAAAATCCCCTTTGTGGGACAAATCCATACTTCCATTGCTTCCATCCATACTAATATTATAAATGCGAAAGTGTGTCTGTGTCTGTCTGTCTGTCTGTTACCTCTTCACGCTTAAACCGCTGAACCGATTTAGATGAAATTATAAATGCGAAAGTGTGTCTGTGTCTGTCTGTCTGTTACCTCTTCACGCTTAAACCGCTGAACCGATTTAGATGAAATTTGGTATGGAGATAGTTTGAGACCCGGGAAAGGACATAGGATACTTTTCATCCCGAATAAATTTAGTGTTCCCATGGGATGAGCAGGTAACACCGCGGGGCACAGCTAGTACAATATAAATCATATAGCGATCGCATTTTGAAGACACGTTTGTGGTAGGAGGTTTGTCAAAAGGTCATACCTAAGGTACGAACTCTCTAACGACAAAAAGATTTTATTTTTATTTTTTTTCTTCCTCCTACTCCTACGAAGGAGTAATAAGGCAAGACAAGCAACTTGTACGAAATCCATGCTGAGACTGAACAATCCATCGACTTTTTCATCGCAGTGCGCGCAGTGAATTTTCTGCGACATTCTTACAACGCGATTCTAAAATCATGTCGCATAAATAAAATCGTGGTGCGCGCTTGGCCTTAGGGCGATCGCGCCTCTCTATCGCTTGTTCCGCGCTCTCGCTTACACGCTCGGCCTAAGCGTTCGGCTTGTGACACATCTACCTCTCTTCCACTCTATCGGCATACGTTATCACCTAAAATTACCGTAAACCGACAAAACTGCTTTTGACTGAGCGTGTTGGTCAAAAGTAGTTTTGCCTGTTTTTGTCGGTTAAAATTCCTTTTGACCAGTTCACACTTTTGACTGCGACATATACACAAAATCCGTTCACCTTTTGATTGCTCATTCGTGGTTTCCACTCATTCTTCTTTTACTCATACTGATTAGATTAGCACGGAGAATGAGCGCCATGGTATAGGCCCCGAACCGCTTTTTAGGACATATTCATAAAAATATATAAGTATATCTGAATAATCAAAATAAAAAAAGTTTTTAATGACATTGCACATCTCTGATGTTTATGCTTGGAGACACTGAACTGCCCGCTTGTTTACAGGTTTGATCATTATATCTTTTTATTATTTGGACTTTAGCTGCGCATCTACGAGCCCCGAACTCGTTCGGCGTGAGATTGCCGACCCGATGCACGCAGTTACATACAAATCAATACAAAGCAAAAAATCCGTCGGTAGCGGACACTGCGTTCCGGGCCGGTATTCGTGTAACTTTTACTACTCCTACGCTTAGGAACGGATCCGTACGGGGCATTTAAACCCTGTGTTAAATTATCACGGTCACGTTTTAACAAACATATTTTTAACATCAGAGATCGCTGCTGGATTATGGAAGAGCGCCAGCAACAAAAGTACAAATGAGACAATTAAAAATTTACATAAAATTCCGATTTGACCCTTGCGACTGGAGCAGGCACATTTCAAAAGGTTAACAGAAATGCACTTACAGGCGGAGTAGTTACAAAGATTATTAACAAACGCGCTGTATCGTACCCGCAGTCATTCTTCGTTTCGCAATCGTCCTACTTATTTTAACGAGAATACATAGCCGGCATTAGATAACACAACGAATTCCAGCGGTATAGTGTCGAGGCTAAGTTCAGACGCAAACTATGTGCCTTGAATTGTACAGTATCATACCTGTAGAGTTCAGTAAGCTCCGCCATGTTGTAATGCCGGTCGATCTGTTGCTCGTCGACGACGCGACACGACACGGCCTGCTTCGTGACGGCGCGCTCGTAGATTTTCTGCTCCATCGTGCCCTGCAGACGACAATAACCAGAATAAATCCATGCCACACTCGATTGACCTCTTATTTATACAGGTTGATCCTAAAATCAACGTCAAGAGCTATTTGGCTAACTGATAAGGCTACTAGATGAAGTATAATTTTGATTCGAAATTATAATACTTTTCGAGGCATTCATGGTTTAATACCCTGACTTAATATTTCGAGTGACGCGATTCTAAATGTTTTCAAAGAATGAGGCTAAAAAAATACTTCTAACTATCATTTATTTCCAATTTCAATGATTTGTTGGTCAACTGAAGTGTTGAATATCAGCCGCCGCCATGTTCAGCCCTTGACATAACTTACCAAAGCCACAAGGCGGTAGATATAGCAATCCTTCTTTTGGCCGAAGCGGTAGACGCGGAAGATGCTCTGTATGTCGTGCGCGGGGTTCCATGAAGTGTCCAATATGATAACGCGGTTGGCTGCCGTCATATTCAGCCCCAAAGACCCAGCGCGGGTTGAGATCAGGAATAATCTGGAAAATGAATTTTTTGTCATCTATTGCAGTATGTGGAGTGTTGACAGACGATAAAGACTTGAATCCTCCTCCTAGCCTTTGTCCCATTTTTTGAGAATGAATTCTCAATCGGGGTCGGCTACCTAAAATCCCAAGATGTGGCGTAGGCACTAGTTTTTACGCAAGCGACTGCCATCTGACCTTCCAACCCAGAGGGGAAACTAGGCCTTATTGGGCTTAGGTGGTTTCCTCACGATGTTTTCCTTCGCCGAAAAGCGAGTGGTAAATATCAAATGACATTCCGTACATAAGTTCCGAAAAACTCATTGGTACGGGCCGGGTTCGAACCCGCGACCTCCGGATTGAAAGTCACATGCCCTAACCACTAGGCTACCACCGCTAACCACTAGGCTACCACCGCTAACGCCGCCACCGATAAAGACTTGAATGTCAAAGTAAAAAAATGGATTCAAGTCCGACGCTCCTCGGGCGGCACGGAGCCGTCGAGCCGGTAGTACTCCTGCCCCAGGCTCCAGTTGTTGTCTTCAGGAAGGCAGAGCGTCCACAGCCCGACACGGAGTGTACTCACTTGGTCTTGTAGTTGTGCTCGGCGTTGAACTCGCGGCACCACTTCTGGCGCACCTCGGGCGGCACGGAGCCGTCGAGCCGGTAGTACTCCTGCCCCAGGCTCCAGTTGTAGATCTTCAGGAAGTGCTGCAGAGCGTCCACAGCCCGACACGGAGTGTACTCACTTGGTCTTGTAGTTGTGTTCGGCGTTGAACTCGCGGCACCACTTCTGGCGCACCTCGGGCGGCACGGAGCCGTCGAGCCGGTAGTACTCCTGCCCCAGGCTCCAGTTGTTGATCTTCAGGAAGTGCTGCAGAGCGCCCAACGCTCCCGACACGGACTGTACTCACTTGGTCTTGTAGTTGTGCTCGGCGTTGAACTCGCGGCACCACTTCTGGCGCACCTCGGGCGGCACGGAGCCGTCGAGCCGGTAGTACTCCTGCCCCAGGCTCCAGTTGTAGATCTTCAGGAAGTGCTGCAGAGCGTCCACAGCCCGACACGGAGTGTACTCACTTGGTCTTGTAGTTGTGCTCGGCGTTGAACTCGCGGCACCACTTCTGGCGCACCTCGGGCGGCACGGAGCCGTCGAGCCGGTAGTACTCCTGCCCCAGGCTCCAGTTGTTGATCTTCTTCAGGAAGTACTCCAAGGCGTCCATCGTGATCAGCGACGTGGAGAATATCAAACTGTTAAAAGTAAAACATTTTAGAGTTCTGTAACCGCCCAACTCTCATAAGGGGTGGTACAGTTCTATTAACGGAAACACGCGGAAACAATAAAAACTCCGATGCACCTAGAAGAAGCTACCTCATCTTTCTTTGAACGGCCGGACCGATTTTCTTGATTCATAACTAAAAATACGCTTGATCAAGCAAACTATCAAATATAAAAACACAACAAAACCGACACAACCATTTTGGAGCTACTTGTCGCTTTGATATACACATTTATAAGCATACCCCGTGGTATTCGGTGCACGAATGATTTAACACTAGGCCGACAGTATGCGTCCAATCACTTGTGCACCGAAAACCCCGGGGTATGCTTATAAGACCAATTTTTTACGTTGGACCCCCAAAAGTATGAAGTTTGTCAATGATCAATTGATCACGCAGGCTCATAATATGACAGATAAAACGGTTGTTTAGATTAATATCAATAAAAAATAATGTATCAACTTCAAGCTTCCTGCTGCAACGTTCGACTTCGGTATGCCACTTGCACATGCAGCCAACATGCACTCACAAACGACAGCCACTTACATTTTATCGTCCAGCGCGACGCTCTCCTCGAGTATCTTGAACACGGCCATGAATTTGTTGGAGCTCTCCAGTTTCTCGAGCATATCGCCGCCCTCCAGGTACTGCAGCCACCACACCTCCGTGCTCGAGGGCTTGATGTCCTCGCTGGCGGTCAGGTCGTCGCGAGCTAGGTCGTCCTCTAGTTTCTCGGCTGTCAAGCAAAGTAAAGCCTGTAAAAATTTGGCTCTATCCATCGAAATATTTATCTGTTTGGCCTCGTGGTTGACTAGTAGAGAATGCCTCATGGCATTAAGTCCACCATTTGTACTTTTACTTCTGTATGTTGTGCAATAAAGTTTAAATAAATAAATAAAATATTTCACTCTTTCCCAGAAAAATCCACATCATTCAATTAAGGTCAGGTTAGGTAAGAGAAACACATTGGGGTAAGGGAAACACTTAAAATTAATCACAGTATATGTGGTAAATCCGATTTTTAGAAACAGTTCTAGCTAAAAAATAAATAAATGTCACTGTAGTTGGTCGTTTTATGTCTATTAAAGCTATAATATAGAAAATATTCCAAAGTGTTCCACTTCCTCCATGTGTTTCTCTTACCAACCTGACCTTACGGTATTTGACTAAAGTGAAAATAAATTGTTTCATTGAAACCAATAAACACACACTCAAAACTACATGGAACCAAATAATCTGCCACTAACTTTTGTGCATTATACTATTTCTAATTGGACAAAAACTAAAACGAAGGCGTGGATTGACTACTGATTTTTATGACGTCACAAGCCAGTATCTTTATAGAAACTTTATAGTAACAAATCGTTTTTGACATTTCATAAGGAGTAGCTGATTTGAGCTGTCATAAAATACAGTATTATTAGCGGACGCTGTCTAATAAATAAAACGATTTGTGTACCATGCTGCCATTGGCCATCTTATATTTTTCTGTGTAGATATTGCACGAAAATACGAATGCTTGCTAAGCAAACTTACGTCATGATCCCTTACTCTTGTCACATTCACGTGACCATAGTAGTTCGGGGAGTAAATGGATTGGTGATGAATAAGTAGGAGTTATGATGTTTTTGTAAACATCCCTTCAATTGATTAGACATTTTATAATTAACACCATTCCATTAACTCTTTCAGCATACATATTTTCTTACCTTTCAATTTATTCTTCGCGTCATCTCGAGCTTTCATCTGGAAATTATGCAGCACCTGCGGGTGTGACCATATCTTCTGTAGCGTGTGAAAGTCCTTCAATATACTCTGCTTATTCTTATTGGCGTACACATTGAGGTAGTGCTTGTACAAGTCACACTGGCATTTTGTTAGAGATATGAACACAGTGTACTCGTGTTTCTTTGGCAAGTACGGGTAAAGGACAGATGCCTCTTGTCGCTGGAGACAGCCTTCGAGCACTTTGTGCAAGATGTGAGTTCGGGCTTTCATCAGTTTGATGTCTTCCACTTGGGAGTCTCTGTGCTGGCCGTTCATTATAGGGTTCTCGAATCTGAAAATAAATGCATCAAAAATTGAAGACAATGCTAAATTATCACAAGTGTTAGTTTCACATCTCAACTAGATACAAATACAAACCACGTAAAAAAAAGCGCCGCAAGAGAGAGACGCAAATAAATGTAACTATATCGTAGGGAATGAAATAATTCAGTCCTTGGTAAATAAATAAATAACTAGGGTCACAAATCGACCTAGTCCCAAACTAAGTAAAGCTTGTAGTATGGATACTAGACGACGATATAGATAATATGTAAATATAAAAAATATAGATAACATCCATGACCCACAAATATTCGAGTTCACACAAATATTTGCCCTGGCTGGGATTCTGATTCTTGCTGCTGCCGCCGGCTCAGTAAACAGGTGCAGGTGCTCTATTTAAACATATTTGGTAATTTGGTAAAAAGGGCACTAGACTTATGTGTAAATATTTTCCACGCGTATATTTCAATCATAAAATGACTATATCAAACTTCACCTGTTAGAATACTCCGAATACGTTCCAAGCAGATTCGGTTTGACGAAGTTAACCATACAGTAATACTCTCTCAAGTTATTCTGCATCGGCGTTCCTGTCAAAACAATCCTTCTGCGTGTGGCAACCCTGCTCATAGCGACTGCGAGCACAGAGGAATCGTTCTTCAGCAAATGTCCTTCGTCACAGACGATTATGTCCGGACCAGGGTCCAGTAGGGCTGTGCGAATCTTGTCGATGATGGTTTGTCGCACGTCGTCGAGCTCTGCGTCGAGGGTTGTCAGACTCCGGAATAATTCGTAGCCGATGATGAATATGCCGCCCCCGCTGTACCAGTCTTCTAACTGATATGCGCGCTCATATGTTTTTCTCAGTTTCGATAGTTCGAATACCTGTAAAAAAAGGACGGTAATTTACTATCAATATAATTTATCTATGGCGTAAAATTCCTTATCATGCGAGCCGAGCAAGACGAAATTATCATCATCGTAGTGTACATAAATGTACATAAAATTTTACACATCTTTCACTGATCAGCAAATGCTTTTTGTTTTGAATGATAACAAGTTTTTGCAAATTAAGAGGCCATATTCCTTTAAAAAATAATAGTCTCACATTATGACAAATATATTGATAATTTCAACCAACTTTCTGCGTGCAGTTGAAAATAAATGAAAACTAGTTATCTGCGTGAATTTTGTTAATTTTGGAGTAGTTTTTGAAACAAAAATTATCTATGAAAAATTCAACCAATAAATTGCAATGACCCTGTTCTAAGTAGTAATGTTAAGAAACGCGATATAATGTTAAGAAACATGTTTGATCATAGAGAAAAATGTCTAAATAAATCAGCATTTTTGAACGGATAAGGAGCCTTGTATTAGTAGTTAATTACCTGTAGTTTCCGCCTCAACTTAGCTGGCTTGAAAGTTAACGAAAAGATTCATGTAAGTAAAAAACCAACGAATAATAGATATTTATTATATCTGCTGTTTAAAGTCAAACCATGTTTCTTACCTTGATTTCATGCGTGACTGGTCCGATCCATTTATGTATTTCGTCAACCCAGTTTAGAACCGTTGACAGCGGACAACATACGAGAACTCGTTGCATCCCTACTCTCGGGTGTGTGAGTACCTTAGAAAATAAAAAAAATAATAGAAAAACCTCTGGGGTTTCCGCGATGGTCAATAAAACAAATTATGGTGATTATTTGAGCGTTTTAACCGCCTCATTAATATGTCCGCAATATCGACGACCTCCGTATGAACTGAGGCACCATTTTCGGTTGTCTTGTAGAAGTCGCAGATTTAAATAATTCTTATCAAATTGACGTTGATTGCTTTGATGGATTGGCCAATATTGATGACATATTAATGGGACGGTTATAACGCTGAAAGAATCGCCCATTAAACCGATTGGCGCGTATATTATTATTTCATTCAAGTTCCCGACGTTTCGGAAGCTTTACAGATTTATTTTTTACTGGAATACTAAAATTTAAAATATGCGCGATATAATCCGTTGCATTTTTATTTATTTATAATATAAATTGATAAAGCTAGTGAAAATGACAATCAATTCATTTCAATCATCAGAAGCGGTTGAAAAGATCTACAACGGTACGAGGAAAACTTTAGATTTTAGCCCAGCACTACTAAAGAAATTCTAGCGAAATTAATTTACGACCCGTAACCACGTTCCATATAGTTATTAATTTCATCATTGCCAGAGAGGCTGACCTCTCACCACACCAAGACTTCAATTAAAGTTCAATGTATTTTTCCTATTTTGTTACCAATTATTTAAGTAATTTTATATCATGTTATGGCTGTGTGATAATTAAAGTTCTGTTATGCTTATATACTTTTTTTATTATAGGTATATGATAAGAAATCAGTGTTTTATTTTTAAATAGCAAAGAAGATAGGTAACATAATAGGAAAAATATATTGAACTAATTGACGTCTTAATTTTGTACAAACTTTTTGAGAAATGCATACATAACACTTATTCGAGCATGAGAAGTAGTATTAAAATATGTGATACTCACTGTGTGCAACAGGGCCAACACTTGTAAAGTTTTCCCGAGCCCCATACAGTGGGCCAGTATGCAGCCGCCGCCGGGATGGCCCGATTGCACTCGCTCCAGGCTCTCGAAACACGCGTCCCACATGAACTTGACACCTTCGTACTGTAACATTATAAAAATTAGGATCTATCGACCCAATTAAAACGTTATCATCGAGGCATGATATCTTTAAAAAAAATGTAATTTAAAAATTAAACCTTAAGAGGCCTTATTCCTTTTAAAATTTATTTTTTTCATATTACGACAAATATATTGATAATTTTAACCAAATTTTTGAAGTGAATTATACTTTTCCGCGAGTTCTAGGTAGTAACATAGCTATTTCATGCTTTCATTGCGTGCAGTCGAAAATAAGTTGAAAAAACCAATTTTCCGCATGAATTTTGTCAATTTCGAGTTGTTTTTGAAACAAAAATTATCAATGAAAAATTCAAACTGTAGGTTTCAAATATATACCAATAAGTCCCAACAGCCCTGTTCTAGGTAGTAACATCAACAATATGTTAAGAAACATGTTTGATCATAGAGAAAAATGTCTAAACAATCAGCATTTTAAAAGGAATAAGGCCTCTTAAACCGTTAAACCTCATAAACACAAAAAGGTTCAATTATATCGCAGTTTTTTTCGCATTACGCAGCGAGCACCAGTTTCTAGAAGTTGCAAATTTGGATGAACACTGCCGTAACTGATCCTTACAAGATATTAAAAATCCACAACAACATCGCGCTTTGCAGTTTTTGAGTGTCGATTTCTACTGGGTTATGAGGAGCCAAAAGAAACATCGGTAGCCCGATACTGCGTTAGAAAGACTGCGCCAAGCGAGACATGCACGCATTTAACATCCGTGTCCATAACTGGAAGGAGTCCGCGGTGGATAGGGACAAATGGCGGAAACTGGTGTAGGATGGGCGTAGGATCTTAGATGAGGCATGGTTTAGGACTCTCGCAACCAAGCGTGCCAAATGCTATCAGCTCGGCCCTTGCTCTACATCTGCCAAGCCCGTGGTCGCGTGTGCCGTTCTCGTATTGGCTTGCATAGCCATGAAAAGCGTTGTTTTCCTACATGAAACTGTTTTGTATAGTCTATAAAAGACTGAAAGGCCTTTTATTGATGAGGTGTTCCGTCGATAATTTTTGGATCCCGTCATCAGATCTCGATTTTGACAAATATGAGACCAGCATTCAAATACAAAATTATAAATGCGAAAGTGTGTCTGTCTGTCTGTTACCTCTTCACGCTTAAACCGCTGAACCGACTTAGATGAAATTTGGTATGGAGATAGTTTGAGACCCGGGAAAGGACATAGGATACTTTTCATCCCGAATAAATTTAGTGTTCCCGCGGGATGAGCGGGTAACACCGCGGGGCACAGCTAGTCATAAATAACAGGCATGCAGTTGATAAATGTTGCATAACTTACCTGATGTGCCTTCATAACTTTGGTGAAGAAAGGATGCACAGTGACAGCGGGCTGACCCACCGCGAAATCATACTCGAGGCATACTTCGTCGTTTGTGACGATGACATTCACGCCTTCTTCACAGCCCAACAGATCTTCCTGCATATAAGAAACACTTTTATTATTTTTTGTAGAAATTAAGCAATCTACGAGACATTTTTCGGCAAAAAGGAGGGACCCGTTTATGGAATAACGACTAAATGCCGAATACAAACAGTCCGTGTGGCTGCAAAAGTTTAATATCAATCTAAAATCGTGAAATTGTATCGGAAAACAACTTAAATGGCAAGGATGTCACGATTTCAGGAAAATATTTCAAAGCGCGATGTACGTTTTCTTTTGTTTCGTATCAGCATTCATTACAACGCTGGTCGGAATATCTTTGTGGCCTCATCATACCAAAACAATTCAACGTGTATTCACAATTTTTTGCACAGGGACAGTTAAACAACCAGACATTTTTACACGATTACGGTAAAAAGTGGGTTACGCAGCGGAGTTTCTGGCATCTAGTACTAATAATATGTTTATTTATTGGGAAAGGTGAATTTAACAAATAGAAGAGTCTCGATAGTATGTGCTTAATCTTACCAATTGTTTCTGTTTCATGCTCAGTCTTTGCTTTCTCGCGAATTCTTCCATATTAGCTAACACAGTGCTCCGGGCCAGGGACTTCTTATCTATAACCTAGAATTTCAATGAAACATATAATAAACTAAAACGTTTGATAATGTATCAAAATCAGTTAAGCAAGTCTGTTTTTCTATAACTAAAAAAATCCACCTTACCGGTACCGGGATTTCTGTCACATACGTTTCCCTTGGGCTTTAAGGGCCTATATTTGTACCTCTTAATGCATTAAATTAACCGCCAACTATTGTTCCATCTTAAAGCTTTATCTAGATGGCACTAGGGTGTTAAGCAGAGTGCTTAGATTAATTAGATATTAATGTGAGACCTTACTAAGGTGGTAGTATTACAACAAGTCACTGCAATCGCGATGATATGCTTCTTTTATCTCGCATGGCGTGACTTTATAAAAAAAAACAGATTAGACTTTTTTAAGTTTGTGACATACTTTTCTAATGTTACGTCTGCCCTTGAAATACGCCGCGGAGTTGCCTTTTCCATGTGATCCTGCCTCTCCAAGAAGCTCATATGACAGCACTCTGGAAATATAAATGTTATTAAAAAAATGTCATCTTTTATTTCATATATTTTTTTTTATGATTCAGTGCGTTATATATATTATAATATTAATATATATATACCTATATATACAACAAAATAAAAATCCGCTTAAATACAATGCACTTTATGTAAGCTGTTAAAAGGACCTTCGGGGTTGTTCCTATCCCGCTCGCTCTTGTGTATTTTTTGACCCCCCCCTCCCCGACAACATCACGTTTTTTTCGCTAGTATTTCGTAAAATAGACTCACTATTTTGAAGTATTTAACAAGGGAAGATTTATTTTTAATGAAACCGAGAAAGGGTATCTACTCATGTGGTATATTTTTTTCTTAGTTCGTTCACTGTAGAAAAAGTAGAAAAATACACGTGAGGTCTCCTTTTACCCCTTCCTCCCCTAACGTACTCTGTCGTGATTTTTTCGTGACCTCCCCCCCTATCAAACCTCGCGTGATTTGTGCACAAGCCCTTAGTTACTATTGTTAGGCATACGCCATCCCCTAAGATCTCTAAACGACCTACAATAAAAACAGCTCGTCTGTAACTAATTTTCTAATTATAAATGACGACCTACTCTTACCTCATTTGCTTTTGTCTCTCCAACATTTTCTTTCTGGAACGCCTATTACGGCCCCGAGTTTTATGATTCAATATGAGAGGTTTATCATTACGCCTTTCGATGAACTCGCTAACTAGCTTGGCCCGTTTCGCATCGTCTTCGCTAGAAAATAAAAAAGCAATAAGTAAGCAAAACGTTCTCTAAAACTTTATAATATATTAAATTCCTGATATACTAACATAGCGCTTTCCTGTTTCTTTCCCAGCCTCTTTAGGAGCTTTTCTTTAGTATTAACCCATTGCTTTTCTTCCTCAGAGGATGAATCATCAGATCTGGTTCGATCGCCCTTACCGTAGTTCTTTGTCCCGCTACGCTGAAATGCAAAAATATTCAAAATACAGATTTCTTTCATTATGATTTCATATATCACAATGAATACTACATACCGGTTTATTCCTTGTTACGGGGCCCTTAGTGGGTGTTTTAGCATTATCGATATCTAATACAACTGGTGCGTGCAAAAGGGTTAATTCCTTGTTCATCATCTTGTCTGCAGTGAGCATCAAAGACTCTGGATGTTCCTCTTTAATTGCCATAGTTTTACATCTGGGTCCTGGTCTCTTCTTTTTATAAATTGTTTTGTCATCGTTAGGTTCTTGCTTAATCTTTCTTTCGGAAAGTGGTATGTCATCGTCGTCATCGTCATTCATAAGAAAATGTTTAGCTAGTCTGTTTTCTGCTGCATCGGGCTCCTGGAAATTTATCCAAGTAAATAGGCTTTGCTAGATTAATTGAATAAAAATGTACCATATCTATATTAATAAGTTATCAAAATCATCAAAAAATATATTTTATAGACACGCTTATATTGCAGACTGTATATCTTACACAAACGTTGATTGCTCATCAAGACCAATCAAATGAGCCCAAACACGATGGGTTTATTTTGCGCCGTTTAGGAGTTCCTACGACCACCATTCGTCTCCTCCATCGTCAGATCAGGTTCAGGATACCAAATTATTATATCGTCACGTATATTGAACTACGTATACGACAAAAAAGTAAGTTTACTTCCAAGATCTGATTAGAATGTGTTAGAATCAAACAAAAATTTTGTTACAACTACAAGTGAAGCTAAGAAAAGCGTATCAAAGAGATCGACTTACTGCTCCTGGCGCTGTGTAATCATCTTCGTAATCTGGGCCTTCGTCCTCAGAAGGCGACAGCTCGTTGTAATTAGCAGTATCTGCAGGAATTTCTGGTATCTCACTGTCATTTTCGATAGACCTTTCTTTCTGATCTCCAGCAACCTTATCCTTACGACTTTTAGGTTTCTTTACACTTGTTGACCTGTTCAAAGTCTGCAGGTTTGTCAATCTGAAATTAAAAGGATGTTAAAAAACAAGAATTACACGAAAAATCATAAATAAGAAAAATATATAACCATAGTTACCTTTCAATTTCTAAATCATCTTTGCTTTTTACAGATATCTGTTGATATTCAAAGTATGTCTGGACAAAAGACTCTGGTAATTTCTCCAGGGGAACAATTGCTAGTTGTTCATAAAGTTTCGTATCGGTACCCTGAATAGGATAACATTTCCATCCATTACGTTCAGTGAATAATTCATTTTTTTCACAATCTTTGTTTACTAAATCTTTACCGGTCTCTTGTTCTTTCACTTCAAACTTTTCCTGGAGTATTGGTTTAGCATTTATATTTTTTCCGATACTTTCGTGGTCTTTGGATTCTTTCTTTTTGCCTGGTGATTTTGTTTCAGTTTTGGTAGTCTTACGTTTTGTTGTAACCATTTCATCGTCAAACATTGGCATGGTTGGTGTGCATTCTAAAAGTTCTATTGGTTCATCCGAGTTTATTATGTCTCCACTTCCTTCGTCATTTTCATTGTCCTTATTATTGTTGTCTGATGATTCTTCAGTAATATTGCGTTTAGTCTCTTCATTTACTTTTGGTATAATTTGGTCATACACATATTTCACATATTTATGATAAGTAGAAATTTCATTTTGATCAACAGCACTAAACCCAGTGAATTTATTATCTTCTTTAGTGTTCGATCCAGATTCTGATTTAGATTTTGTTGTTACGATTTGCTCAGTTGAATCGACATTATTACATTGTATATCATTGTCAATAGGTTTGTTCGTTTTCCCCAGTGTGCGGGATCGTTTCGCGTCCTTCTTTGATTCAATTTCTTGTGTTGGAATTTGAGACACATTTTCAGAATCAGATTCAGAAGATTCGGCTTTTTGCTCTTCCTGCCTTATTCGTTCACGCATTCTTCTTGTAAGTATTGCCACTTCATTGGCCACTATAGGTTTTTCCTTTGACTGAGCCTCTTTATTTTCTTTTAATTGCAATTCTTTGGACTTTAACTCTTTATTTTCTTTCGGTGGTACCTGTTTGTTTTCTTTTGAGTGTACTTCATTGATGTCTTTTGAAGGTAGCTCCTTGTTTTGTTTTGTAGTTTCCGTTTTTTTAGTTTTACGTCTGCTGGCTGGTTTCTTTTTACAATTTTTTTTACTAACATTTTCACTATCACTTGAACTGTTTTCTAGGAGGCTACCTTTAGCCGATTCAATAGTATGCGCTTCAAATGTTTGTGGAACTAGTAAACTCATGCTCATATCATTTTCATTGTCGGAATCAGGTTCATGTTGCCTACGAACTCTTAAAGCACTTTGACTAAACGTCTCTTCATTATCATTTTCACAATTAATTATGGCGTGCATCATTTTATTAGACCGCACAAACGCTTCAAAGTTTTCTTCATCAAAACTTGCACTACTTTGCCTTTGAATTGGTTCTCTTTCAACAGGCAATGGGTCTACATTGTCTAAACATTCTCTTTTTGTTATAACACTTTCCGGTATAATAGTCATTTGATCAACAAAATGGTCTGGTTCAGTTTTAATAATTGGAGTAAAGCTCTCACACATAGGTAATGGTTCCTCTAATCCAGGTTCTGTTTTAATTTGAGCAATAACAGGATAATTTTCTGTTGGCATGTTGCTGTTTTCAAACTCTTCTTGTACTGATTTAAAACTATTTTTTGCTTTATCAGACACAAAGCAAGATTTTAGTTCTTTTAACTGGACTTTGGAGATCCAACTTTCATTTTCTGTATGATCTTCATCTTCATTCATCTGGGGGCTTTCATTTTCTGTATGATCCTCATCTTCATTATATTCAGGTTCCATGGATTCATCTTCATAAAAAGTGCCACCATCCTCTTCATAATAATCTGAATTATGCTCATCATTTGCAGTTGCTGGCTCAATATTAAGGAATGCTTCTTCAGATAGTGTATTTACTGCATTGATGGTTAATTCTATAGGCATAGTCTCTGTACTGTCACGAGCGTCATGACAGTCATCGGCTACATAAAATCTTGATACAATATCAAAGCATATGTCAGCAAGCCTTTTTACTTTATGGGTGGCAGCTATGTCACTTATTGTTGTGACATTTTGCGCCAAGTCAATATCAGATTTGGAGTTACATTCATTCAATAACCTTTTGACACATTCAAAAGCAATCAACTTTAAAAGATTTGGAGATGATAATGAGAATGTATTTTCTATATATAAATTATTACTTTGCCTATTAGCTAGATTATCCTTTTGGCTGTTTTGGATCACCTGAACACATAAAGCAAGCAATGTCTTAACTTGTTTTCTACCAAAGCCATCATATTTAGTGCTATTCATACTATGACATTCACTGTTACTGTTAATTCTGATAGCAGGTACCTCAGTGATTTTCTTTTGAACTTCCTCTACTTCACTATAATATTCTTCTTCACTGTCATTTATACTACTATCAGACACATTACACATTTCCTCATAAACACTTTTGGTTTTCTTCACAAAGTAAAGTTCAGTAATTCTTGCATGACATAAAGTTTTCAAGGATGGTATAATCTGAGACATGGTCTTCAAAGGAATAGTTAACTCATCAATATGTGTATTCATACTTTGCTGATTCATTTTCAGATGCATCACGCATGAAGAAAACAGGGTTTTCGGTTGATATATAACAATTTGACATTCCTTATTTCTATCTTCAGGTTTGGTAGAATCATTTACACAACTTGGTTCCATCACATAAAAGTGTTTCTGCAGATTCTTCAAGCAAATTGATAACAGTGTTATTGGGTTGCTCAGTTTACTAACTTCGAAGTTTATTTTCTCACTAAATCCATTGGCACTATCACTCACAGTTGCATTATTTTCATTGCTTGTGATCTCGTCAGTTCTAGAAATATTATCACTTGTAAGTTTATCAGGTTCAACAGAGAAATAGTTGCAGATATAAGTTCTTGGTTCCCAGGTTGACCATGTGTTGGATGTAAATGGAGCACAGACAAATAATGCCTTTTGGCGATTATAAGCTGCAAAAAAATCACTTACCATTTTTACTGTTATTTTATTATCAGGAGGTTTTTTATTTCGGCTGTCCTGGGCTAAAAAAGACTGCGAGCCTTTTACTTTCTTAACCATCACAGAATCATTGATCCAGACAGTGTGTCTACCCTTGATGTTTATGTTGGGGTTTTGATTACTTTTCACATCTTCATTTGACTTTTTAGCAATTTTAATTGAAAGCTCTTTATTCAGGAATACTGTTTTTAAGCTTGATTTAAATTTAGGATTGCTTTCCTTTTTTACTGCAGGTACTTTTTTAGACGGTGCTGGTGTGGATTCCTCAATTATTTCACAATCACTGTCACTGTCTGCTGGTTTAGGTTTAGGTTTTGGTTCTAATTTTTTCTCTTTCTCTCTGTATGATAATAAATTATTTTCTTTCAAAAACTTCTCATATTGAGCAGATAAGTCCTCTTCCATTTGCAAAAGGTTGTGTTTGGCAAGTTTTAGCAGCAAAAATGATTTCTTGACACAGTAATCCATCTTAAAAGTGTCCACCACATTAGCAGTGTTGATTTTCTTTTGTATGAAATCATCAGACTTTTGTGTCATTAACTGTCCCAATTCTGAAGTTGTTTTCACAATACTTGTGAGAAATTTGCACGCATTTTCAGACTGTTCAGTACTTAAAGGGACATTGGTCTTCATTGATAGTGTACCAGGGCCACTTGTCTGAGAACCAACAGTTGAAGTATGTACTTTGTCAGTTTGAGCAGAGCAGTCTATAGGCTTTTTAACTTCATTTGCATCTATCACAGGAATTTCCAAAGGTGGTACAACATTTGGTGAAGAGTTAGAAGTTGTCACTTTTTTAATTTTCAAGTTTGTACCCTGTATTTTTTTTGCCAGGAAGTTTTCAAATTCATTAGTTGTGCCCCACGAATTTGATGAATTTGATGCTGTATAAGGTTTAGTTTCATTACTTACAGAATGTTTCACAGGTTCACTATCCTCGCATAACTCTTGACCTGAAGTGTTAAGTGAAAACATCCAAGGTTCTATATTGTCCTGATCAGTGTCCGATTTTAATGCTTTTCTAGGACTTAGGTTGGTCATTTCATTATCAAAGTCTTTTCTTTTACGCCCTCTCTTCTTACTTTGTTTCTTTAACTCTTCTAGGGTATCACCTGCTGTGCTATCTTCTGAATCTATAGAACTGGTTCTCCCTATTCTTCCTGGTATATATTCATCATCAGATTGATATCTGCCACCCTTTTTCCTTCTTCTTGGTTCATCATCATCTGAGAGCTCAACATTAGCAAATGGATCTTCATCAGAATCGTCATCATTTAGGTATTTTGGTGTTTTCTTGGCATTTCTGCGCTGGGGACGCTTAGATGTATCTTCTACAAGTAGTGACTCTTCTGCATCAATAGATTTATTTTCTATTAGCTCTGGCACACCAGCATTTTCTATAGTATGAACTTTAATATCATTCTCTTCTGTGTTCTCTTTGGTGTTTTCAACTTGGAATATTGGTTCATTAGGAACAGTTATACTTTCAGCATTCTCATTTTTTGGTTCTGTTTCATCTAAAGGTGATGAAGCTATTTCCTGTAATCCTTTTAGTATTGGGTCCTTAGGTTCAGATAAATTGTTATCACAATCAAAAGTTGATTTCAATTTACTTAAGCAAATGTCATCATCCTCATCCATTTCTTCCAATTTAGACAAATTTTCTTCTATTTCACATTTACTGTCTTCAACTCCAGCCGGATTTTCAACAACATTAATTAAATCTTTCATTTCAGCAGAGTTTGCATTGCTAGTTATAGTAGCTTCACTAAGTGGAGGTAAATCTTCAACAATAACATTTGCCTTGAAAGAATCTTTCCTGGGTCGCCCTCTTTTACGAGAGACTTTGGGACTTATACTATTGTCTAGCCTATCCAATGTCTCGTTATTGCTAACTACAGGTGGCTCTTTCTTTTTCCTACCTCTTTTTCTCAGTACAGGAATTTCCTCAGTGGATGTATCCATACTCTGAGTAGGTGATGTAATGAAGCCATTACTTTCTGTCTGCATAACATCTACATCTTCTTGTGGTGATGCCAGTATACTATCTGAAACTAGTGTATTATCCGAAACTAATGTACTATCCAAAACAGCCTGAGCAGATGTGTTTACACTACTGTCACTAGGCAAATCACTGTTTAGAGTTAGGTTAAAGTCTTCTAAAGTTTTCTTCCCACGGCCTGTGGGCCTGCCTCTCCCTCTTCCCCTACCTCTGCCTCTCCCCCTACCTCTGCCTCTCGCCCTGCCCCTACCACGTTTTGAAGAATTTAGAGTAGTGAACTCGTATACTTCTGAGCTACTTACTGCTTCTATCTGTCCTTCGTCCATGTTAGTATCACTTTCCACATCTCCGATTGCCTCATTATGTTTGGCTTCACTACCTTGTTCTTGGAGATATTCTTTTTGTTCTGACTTGGCTTCATTTCCAAGTTCCAACATACAGGTTGTCGCATTGTGTTGTTCAGCTTCGCTACCTTGTCCTTGCAAATTATCTACTTCATTTGACTTGGATTCATTTCCAAGTTCCAACGTAGGGGTCGCCTCATCGTGTTGTTTAGCTTCGCTACCTTGTTCTTGCAAGTTGTCTATTTCATCTGACTTGGCTTCATTTCCAAGTTCCAACATGGGGTTTGCTCCATCCGTCTCTTCGCCGATGATGTTTACTTCACTGCCAACTTCTAAGCTACAATAACTTAGTTGTGATTGATCCTCGATGTTGGTGGACGATACAATTTCGTTTTCTATGGACATATCGCTTAATTCTTTAACCTCTTCTACGGTAGAAGGCAGCGTGCACTCTCTGACGGGTAATGTGAGACACTCATCTTCTACGTACATAGAATTTGATTGAAATACCTCAAATGCCTCTTCAGAAGCAGAGAGGTTGTTTACATTGAAGTCGTTTTCTTCAGCCATGGTATGATGTGTTCACACAACTCATGATAGTTAACGCCGGTATTGGACCGTCACATGATAACTGTTTGAAACGGTGATAATTACAAGAAAACTCAGTGAAATACAAACAAATACAATGCACTATTTTGAGTTTTGCAAAACCTAAGCTCGCTTCACCATCGCCATTGCATTGTATTGTACGCTGGCCATGAGTCGTTTTTTTTTGTTTTAACCAGTTATTGGCTGGTTAGAACAATACAATTGCGCAATAATTTAAATGTCAAATTATATTGAAGGTGCTCTTGGACGTGACCCAAAACGGCGCGGACAAGATTTTTTTAATCTAACATAACTTTGCATGCCTTGTCGCGTAGTCCCATTTCCGCTGTATATTGTATTAAAGCCTGACCAGAAATATATGAGGATGCACCATATTGCGGAATTTTACTGGAACTAATTTCTTACACTGGCAATGATTTTTATGATGGTTTGTCAACAATGTCAATGTCATTCGTGGTGATTTCTTTAACAGACAAATATTTAAAATTATCAAAAGAAATGGCGAAAACCATTCACAGTCATGAACGTAAGATTATAAATAAAATTGACATGTGTTTACTATTCGAAAAACAGTCAGGAAAAGAGTGAATTCCATTAAATGACATTACGGGTTAACATAGTGGAACCTGTGGCGGAACTGACAGGTATTTAAAAGTAATATCATAAGAGTGGGTTGCGACTGGTTGCAAAATTGTTGGCATATAAATCCTATAAATAGCGCCCTCTTGACAATCCTCATATATTTCTGGTCAGGCTTTATATTTGTCGGTGGCTAGAGATGGGCGCTCATGGGTGCCGGGTAAATACCCAATCTACTACAACTACTGCCCGGTAGATTGGGTATTTACCCGGTATTTATCGGGTATTTACCCATGAGCGCCCATCTCTATCGGTGGCTGATCGTAAAATCCAGCAGATCACGAAATTCCTTGGCATATCGTGAAACGCCGCCATTTCATGATTTGGCTAAATCACATCCGCCATACATTCAAGACATAACGCTTAACGATTTGCCCAATGACGTTTAGGCAGATCATGAAATTCCTAGGCATATCATGAAAGGCCGCCATTTCATGATCTGCATAAGTAACACCCACCAGTGACGTTTAGACAGATCGTGAAATTCCTAGGCATACTCTGGGAGGAGTTTTGTTTTGTCACAAAAAAAAATAACCCTAACCTACCTATCTCTGGGAGCAGTTTCGTTTTTAGGCTCATAAAAAAAATAACTATCTAGGTTAAGGTAGACTTCCAACCATCGCGGCTTTAACGCAGCGGCCGCAGCGTCAGAGCCGCTGCGCCTGTGTCGCAGTGGCTCTGACGCTGATTGGCTTCCGATCAGCGCGACTCCGCTCCGGAGTCAGTTCCAGTTATATTACGGTAGCGGTGCAGTTGTGTTCTTATATCAAAATGAACCGATTAATTAAAATTATATTATTAGAAGAAGAGGAGGATGATGATCTTTTGCTTCGTTACTATTTTAGTATGGAACGAAGTCCACCAAACTCAATATTCTAAAGTCGAAAGGAAGTAAGGCATTTACAGCATCTTGATAAAAAACCATTTAAATGAGGACGACGAGAAATTCAGGAGCTTTTGTCGGTTTAATAAAAAGCAGGTTAATTTTATTTTTTCACTAGTATTTATATATCAAATCGTACAAAATGGAATGTTGTGACACTAAATTTATCAGTGTTTCGTCTTCTTCATCAGTGAATATGTTATTACGGTCCATTTTTGTGATATTTCACCAAATAACGTGAAATTCCTAGGCATACTCTGGGAGGAGTTTTGTTTTGTCACAAAAAAAAATAACCCTAACCTACCTATCTCTGGGAGCAGTTTCGTTTTTAGGCTCATAAAAAAAATAACTATCTAGGTTAAGGTAGACTTCCAACCATCGCGGCTTTAACGCAGCGGCCGCAGCGTCAGAGCCGCTGCGCCTGTGTCGCAGTGGCTCTGACGCTGATTGGCTTCCGATCAGCGCGACTCCGCTCCGGAGTCAGTTCCAGTTATATTACGGTAGCGGTGCAGTTGTGTTCTTATATCAAAATGAACCGATTAATTAAAATTATCTTATTAGAAGAAGAGGAGGATGATGATCTTTTGCTTCGTTACTATTTTAGTATGGAACGAAGTCCACCAAACTCAATATTCTAAAGTCGAAAGGAAGTAAGGCATTTACAGCATCTTGATAAAAAACCATTTAAATGAGGACGACGAGAAATTCAGGAGCTTTTGTCGGTTTAATAAAAAGCAGGTTAATTTTATTTTTTCACTAGTATTTATATATCAAATCGTACAAAATGGAATGTTGTGACACTAAATTTATCAGTGTTTCGTCTTCTTCATCAGTGAATATGTTATTACGGTCCATTTTTGTGATATTTCACCAAATAACATAACCTAAAAACCATGTGCGATCGCAGCGATTGCGCGACAGTGCTTGCGCAAACGTGGCATGGCCGCTATCGCCCAGCGTCACTGTCGCGGTGACTGTGACGCCGCGTTCGAACGTTCGTTCATACGTTTCTGTACTGCATAATACTATCGCTCTATCGCCGCGTTACTGTCGCTGCGTTAGTGACGCCGGAGCCGCTCTAGTCGGAAGTCTACCTTTAGGGTTATTTTTTTTATGACCCAAAAAACGAAACTGCTCCCAGAAATAGGTAGGTTAGGGTTTTTTTTTGTGCGCCAACTATATTTTACCCGGCGGCGGCGTGCCGGTTCATATTGACGCGGTGGCGGCGTGAAAAAATCTGTATATCTTAGTGAATATAATTTTTGTTCTATTCCGTTCGACGTCCAGGGTTTCCAGTTTTGTGTCTTGCTTGATCTTTAATAAGATGTACAACAGGATCCCAAGCTGGTGGTAATGACAAACCGTCTTCTCTATTGAAATTAGGATATATTTACGATACCTATGCCTAGGAATTTCGTGATCTGCTGGATTTTCACGATGTGCCCGATATAGACCTAGGAATATCGACGAATGCGTTGCTCTGATCGATCTGCCGTATTTTTTATCAGGTAATGCCTGACCAGAAATATATGAGGATTGTCAAGAGGGCGCTATTTATAAGATTTATATGGCAACAATTTTGCAACCAGTCGCAACCCACTATTATGATATCACTTTTAAATACCTGTCAGTTCCACTATGTTAACCCGTAATGTCATTTAATGGAATTCACTCTTTTCCTGACTGTTTTTCGAGTAGTAAACACATGTCAATTTTATTTATAATCTTACGTTCATGACTGTAAATGGTTTTCGCCATTTCTTTGGATAATTTTAAATATTTGTCTGTTAAAGAAATCACCACGAATGACATTGACATTGTTGACAAACCATCATAAAAATCATTGCCAGTGTAAGAAATTAGTTCCAGTAAAATTCCGCAATATGGCGCACCCTCATATATTTCTGGGCAGGCTTTATATCATGACATGATATCCCTGGTCAACTTTTCACCAAATCATAAAATGGCATCGTTTCACGATATGCCTAGGAATTTCGTGATCTGCCGGATTTTACGATCGGCCGCCGACATATCTATTTCTATTCATTAGAAGTAATAGTTAGTCGCGCGTATCGGCTACAGCGTAGTACGGGTGCACCTTGAATCCTGCCAGTTCAAGCAGTTATATTAAAACGATGTTGTCGTTGATCAATTATTTACTCCTGGGAACTACATCAATTATAGCACTTAATGTTGTTTAGATACTTGGAAAAGAAAAAGATTTCAGGCTAGCAAATTTTATATAGTTATAAAGCAAATTTTATGTGAATGACTGAATGTGTGTCATCACTATCAGACGAAGAAGGAGATAATATGCTATACCTATATTACTGCTTGTCAACCTCCACTACTCACGACATATGCGCGACATAGACCGCCGTGGGACGAATATGCTAGTATTTAGGTATGGAGAGGTACTTCACTGGAGAAAGTTATACTTCGTCCAAATTGCCTCGATCAACTTCGCAATGATATTAATGGCATGTATTTAAATCGATATCTTTATATTCCCTTTTTTTCGATCAAAATATTTGAAAGTTTCACCAAAACTACTGACTTGCACACTAAATAATGCGAATTAAATATACTATTTAAAGGTATTTGCAAAACTGTTTTACTGGATATAAAAAAAAACTAACCTAACCTAACCCGGCCGTGTCGGGTCTTTCTTAGTGTGCAGTGCGAGGATAATTAGTGTGCAAGTCAGTATTTTTGGTGAAACTTTCAAATATATCCGATGTACTAACCATATTTTTGGTGTGAATTCGGTTAAAAAGGTCATCACAAAGTCAAAGTCAAAGTCAAATCATTTATTTGCTAGAACACAGTGTTTAAGGTCTTATAATTCAATGTTTGTTTCCAATGTGCTCAGCCTGCAAGCAAGCGTGCAAATGTTTTCTCGTTTTGTATGATGTTTAAGTTTTTTTTGTAGGACATGTTCAATTAATCAATTGTTTTTTTTGCACAGCATTAGTTTTTCTGGTATGCATTCAGGTAATTAGTGGAGTTACCTAGTGTGCTGAAAAATTATACAGATGTGCATTTAATAATATCCCGATATTAATTAGCCGGGGTAATATTGTCTCAATATAATTGAAATTGTGTGGCCGCACTGATACTGATGGTATAATATGACCGTAAGATAAAAACGCCTTTGATGCATAATGTCTTGCCTGATCAAAAAATGCATGCATGCTTAATTAATTACCATTAATTAATATTAGATTAGTTGTTGTAATCTCGTCAAAGAAATATGAATACAAATATAACAACATTTCTGTTGCCTGTATACTTGACTATTTTAATCAGAAATTTCCTGCGAGAGTAAATTTTATTTATTGATAAAGAAATGCAATCATTTTCCCATATGGTATCCCTAGCCACCTAATGTCAAATTTATAGGAGAGGAGAGACGTGTGTTGTGTTGTGTAGTGAAGAATATTTACTTGCTAAATTATGCGTTTACCATTACACTTCTGTAACAAATATACCATATTGCTTTATAAATTATAGCAAACCAAAGTGCTGTTGTTGACAGCCATAATCTCTATAGCATGTGCATCAAATGTTGATACAGCACAATGTACTTTCCAATAGGATGGCCAAAAGTTATGAAAAATCCTGGAGTAGATCATCAAATTATTCAAATTGTTTCCAACAGAGATAAGATATTGTTCGCTTCTCTTAGTGATGACTGTCTTATGGTGTGGTTTTGTAAGGTATACTGTATTTCAACTATCACTCAATCACTGCATCATATATCTTATATATAACATAATGCTGACGGTAATAGCTTGAAAACTAATTATCTGTATTATACTTCCAGCCAAGTGTTCCGGTTGTGCACCACAAACGCAATACCGAGTCTTTGCAGCGTCTGGGAGTAAATGTTGGAGTAGAATGGAAACCAGATTCTTCTATGATATGTGTTTCGGTAATACATATTCATATTTCCAATGTATATATGGTAGTTAACACAAATTGGTAGCATAAAATTGCTGAGTAGTTACTTTGCTTTGCAGCTGAGTGTACTAGTTTTATAGGCTGATTTGGCTTGAAACATGTCTCGGTGTCAATTTATTAATAAGAGTTTTATTACTATATACATACTACAATAAGTAATATTAGGATGTTAAAGTGATGAACACTAAATGAAGATTGCACATGTGTACCTCATTGGTATGTGCATGATATTGGCATTCTCGAGTAGTATGGCTGTATCCTCAGTACAGTATCAAATTAGTTTTAGATCGGGTCTAGGCTGATTTGTGTAAAAACTGAATTTTTTACCATTATTCCAGACATCGGAAGGACATTTAATTCTGTACAATGTGGAAGTGCTTAGTGACCAGACTGCATATCAGCAGTATGACCCTCCCACAGCCAGCCTCAGGCGAGATTCTGCGGAACTGTTTGTGAAAGAAGTCATACCATCTCTGAAGATAACATTGGTTTGTATATCCATTTTGGTTACAACTTTGTGTTATTTTACAATGTACTAATGTGTATTCACCTAAGAAACCTGTGATTGTTTAAATAAGTACCATACCATCAAAGGCACTGTTAACTGTACAATTAATTTTACATCAAAAGTAGCTGACAACTTTACTACAGGCTTATGTCAAATTGCATATATTAAACTTTGTTCTAATATTATTTCTCTCATATTAGCCTTAATTGAATTACATTAAAACTGAATTTTAAAGTTATATTCATTAGTTTAAGGAGGTCTTAGTATGGGACGGCCAGATCACCCGCATGTGCTGCATATCGGGCACAGAGATCTTAGTGTGCACAACCAGGGCACATCTGCTCCGGTACCGCTGGGATGGCTCTCAGAACCGGGACTACTGTCTAGACCTCGGCAGGATTCCTTTCTCTATCAATCAACAAGTTTCAAAAGGTTAGTTTAACGGTACCTAATGTGTTCCAGAAAAACCTGCATTTACAGACTGCATTGTGACCATACTGTCCATTTCAGCCTTTTCCAACCTCTTTGTTGTTATTGTATTCTGTACGACTAGAACACTCAAATTCTTCTCAAAAAATTAGTATAAGAAGTCCAACTAATTGCACTGCGTATATAAGATACTTATGACAGAAAAAAAACAACTTCTTAATATTTTTCTTATTTTTTTCTGTTTCCTTAATCGTATGATCGATATGCAACTTTCGTTTATATTATACATAATAATAGTATGTATACTACTGCACTAAATATAATATATATGCACATCGGCAGCACTGAATCCACTCCAAACTGATTAAACATCTAGGTAATTTTGCTTTGCTTTCAGCCGAGCCAATCCTAGAAGATAACACGCACGTAAACGATATAGAATACTCTCCACTCGTGTGCGGCTTCGGCATCACACTCAATGATGGCCGAGCGGCCTACCTCACTGCACCTAACCTTAAGTTTGATCCAAACGTAAGTTACTCTAGAGTTCTTGAGAATAGCACGTAAACGTAGCAATAAACTAAGGCAAAACTAACAGCTAGGAGCTCACTGCTCCTAAGTGTTAGTTTTGACTTAGTTTATTGAAGTGACATAAGTACATCAGGAAGAATATTGAGTTATAAAAGAAATAGGGATTCAAATTTTGATTAGCCAGTTATATACAACACTAACCTTTAGGGTGTTGCTTAAAAATTCACTTTCAAAAAGTCATTGTCTCATCCCGCCATTATGTTCTAGTACCCTGATTAATTTTTTTCTTAAATCAATTTTAGAGGTCGCTACCGCTTGATAAAGTTTTGGAAAAAACATAATTTAGGTGTCAATATGACAAGATTGGCAGTCACTATTTTATATTTATTTTACTTCTATAACGTTTGTCGATTGCTTGGGAATCCCCCTTGATCGATACACACCCCTCGCCCCCCGGCAGGCCGCGTTAAGATAAGCAATCGGTCGAGTTTAGAGTGCACTGCACCCTAATGCGAAAAAATCTACTTTAGTGTCATAAAAATTGAAATTTTAATTTTCTTTTACTTAATTATCATAATTATTATTAATTTTAATAAGAATGTATGTAAATTATATTAGTTTATTTGAACATGTTTGTATTGTTTTTCCAAAACTTTGACAGCTGGTAGCGACCCCTAAAATTGGTTTTAAAAAAAAAGCAAAAAAACTAGCATTCGTTAATAGGGGTCGTAGAACAAAATGGGGGGGGTGAGACTTTAAGATTTCAGTTTTTTTCCTTTTTTCGCCATATAAGCAACACCCTACTAACCTTAGGTTTGATTCGAACATAAGTTACTGTAGAGTTCTAGAGAATGACACGCATGGCAGTCAAGAGACCTACCTGACAGCTCCTAATCTGAAGTTTGAAACCCTTCACGTGCATGAATCAAGTTTTCTATAGACAGGGGTTGTGTAAATTATAGATACAGGATTAGCATTGGCGAACGGCGCCAGCCGTCCAGCATCATTGGTTAAAAAAATCGGTAAAAACTATTTTTCGGTCATCACTCCGAAACGGCCGGACGGATTTTAACAAATTTTTAATACAGTGATATCTGGCCATCCTAAGATGGATACTTTTTACCCAACTATGGTAAAGAAAAATGGGCACCATCTAATTTCTAGTATATTATAAAAAATATCTTTGAGGTGTGCGAATATATTAATAAAAATACGCTTTTGCTATCTCAGATATTGTTGGATACTGATTGGAGGGTAAGATTATGTAGGCGTGCTAAATTATGATTGTTTGACCCTATGCACACCTAGCACACTAACATTTAGTGCAGTATTTCTTCTTTGTCGTTTGTTTTAAGATTGCTAATTTCAAAGTCTTAAAATATAAAATGGTCTCTAAAGTAATTTTTGATGTAAGTAACATATTTTTATTAAAACCTTTTGCTATTTTGTAGTTGCTATAAATTAAATATTACCTAACTTAACGTAATGAATGCTCCAAAAAAAAACACATAATGATTACTTACTTTCGCTATGTCAACTGATATCTGAAAAGTGACGTTAGAATATAAAACGTTTCCAACTTCGAGCACCTAAACCTTTCGGTACCTATCTTTTATTAACATGTAAAAATAGTGTTTGCGCTATTTAACATATTTGTAGTGTAAATGATACTTTCTGTTTATTCTAACATAAGTATTATTAATGCTCTTGTAGGTTTTTGCAAGTTTATCTGAGGTATGGTATCGTAGGTCCAAAACGAATGATCTGATTTTGTTCGATCAAGACACTTGGAGGAGCTATGAATCAAGAAAAAATCGTTTCGTGCGTTTGAGGACCATGAGCTTCCAAAGTGTGGCGGTATATATTTTTTAATACAGTTGCTCAAAAAGTGGTACTTTTTGTGGCTGCGTAGCATGCGAGAAGCTCAATTTCTCGAACTAGTGCTTTTTACTTTTTAGTTCCAAACTATACTTTCGAAACGCAGTAACTGAGTTTCGAATGTCAGTGATGATGATGATGATGATATGATGATGATGATGATGATGATGATGATGATGATGATGATGATGATATGATGATGATGATATGATGATGATGATGATATGATGATGAGATATGATGATGATGATATGATGATGAGATATGATGATGATGATATGATGATGAGATATGATGATGATGATATGATGATGATGATATGATGATGATGATATGATGATGATGATATGATGATGATGATATGATGATGATGATATGATGATGATGATATGATGATATGATGATATGATGATATGATGATGATGATATGATGATGATGATATGATGATGATGATATGATGATGATGATATGATGATGATGATGATGATGATGATACGATGATGATGATGATATCATGATGATATGATGATGATGATGATATGATGATGATGATATGATGATGATGATATGCTGATGATGATATGATGATGATGATATGATGATGATGATATGATGATGATGATATGATGATGATGATATGATGATGATGATATGATGATGATGATATGATGATGATGATATGATGATGATATGATGATGATGATGATGATGATGATGATGATGATATGATGATGATGATATGATGATGATGATATGATGATGATGATGATGATGATGATGATACGATGATGATGATGATGATGATCATGGTCTTAATGTACCATGTCATTTGTAAAGTATGGGTTCGTTCAAAAATAACTTCGAAGCAAGCATATTTTATCGCAATGATATATTAATTTATTATTTTTTCGCAATTGCATTAAAAAACGTCGTTTACAACACGTGTGAAATGTCTTTTTACTACTCGTACCGAGTCTTGCCACTCGCTTTCAGCTCGTGGCAAGATACCTCGGTACTAGTGGTAAAAAGACATTCTTTTCACACTAGTTGTAAAATGTACTATTTTTAACGACTACTTGTGCTATATGGTATTGTATAATTTGCAGGCGGTCCAGGGTATTTGGGCACCGGGCATCGACGACGCGACATGCGCGAGGGTTAACCACAAATTTAGACTTATCGCCATTGGGAGAAAGAAGTAAGTAATGTTATTATTACCATATGGGTTTTTTAGAGCACGAATGATTTCACGCCTACTGGGCTTGTGGCAAGTCATTCGTGCACCACAAACCCCTATGGTTATTACCATGGTATAATAATATAATGGTTATTACTTTATCGACGCCAATTGTGTAACACAGTAATAATATTCATAGACAGTATCATGAAAGTTTGTTATGTACTTTGTAATGTATTCATGTAGGTATTCAATGTATCTCAATTTGAAATCGAGACATTTTGTTGAAATAATTTTCTGACAGTACATTAATACGGACTGAGTTAAAAATGATAGGTATGTTATCACTGGTACCAAAGATCATATAGGTCATGTTTTGATTTGAATAGTCATTTTCTTCTAGATTTCTATTTTGTTTTTCCGCAGTTCACAAGTAGACGTTTACACGATCGACGAGGCGACTGGCGGTTTAGAACTTTCTCACAAAATGGTGCTAAGTTCCAAAGACTTCCCCGGTGACCCTGGCCCCGTCAAATGTATAAGGTCAGTCTCATTTCTATATATTATATTTTTTATCATTTTCTTGCAGTGAGGTACATGTAACGACGTGTTTTGTGAAATCCAATGTTGATCTGTATTTACGCGTTTGATTTGACCGCATGTGCCAACAATAAACTTATTAATTGTACAGTACTGCATACCAGCAAAATGACGCTACGGCTCGTGGGGCGCATTTTTCATCAGTCATTATATTGTATTGTATTATTGTCCTTGTTTATATAGAAGCAAAAATTTAAAAAGAAAGTTTTGAGCGGGGTTTGGACCTACAGCTTTCCGGGTCAGACGAGTGCATTATCAATTATGCCATAAAACCACTTGCCAAAAGTACCGAATTTTTCAACTAGTTACTTCATTTCTACCAAGGATTATACATATGGATTGACAACCTCATACAAAAAAACGTACTCCAGAAGAAAGCTCAAATACCGTCTTATTTCTAGATGGCGCTGATTATAAGACGTAGATGCGCAATGTTTTATTAAAACACATAATAGATGTCATTGTCGCTAAGCGTTATACCAAAAAGAGACAGCGTGGTATCTGTATAGTTCTTAACTAGATGGCGCTGAAACTACTCGTGTTGATTTCTTAATCACGAATAATCAAGCAGACTGCACGACTAGCTTTAACTTTGACACGCGACTCATGTCGCGCGAGATAGCATCATCCGTCACTATCTCATAGTACTGTACAGATAGAGACAGGTAGTATATCTCGCGCGAGAAAGAGTCGCGTGTCAAAGTTATGCTAGCCGTGATCGTTATTGAATAGGTACAGCCAACGTCATAAGTCATAAACGGTACGTCCGTACTTTCCTAGCGCTCCAATGATATCATATCTATATCATACATTAGCAAGAACTACCTATACGACAACCCGTTCAGAAATTCGTGGCCATTTATGTTCTTCTTATTACATTGAAATAAGTAGGTAATCAAAAGTTTACCTGATCTCACGGAAAAAGAGAGATGGCAAACTCATTGCGCAGTAATGACTACTATGCAATGAGTTTGACACGACTAATTTGTACGAGAGATTAGGTATACCTATATTTATAATTATTACCCTTTGCATTAAACTATTTTAAGTAGGTATTACATAAGTACCCGAGTATATTAATACTACGAGTACTAATACTGGCTTAAATAGTAAATAATACATTCTGCTAGTTATTTTTATTGTATATCTTTATTATGAACAATGATCAACGAAAGCACACCAAAATTTTAACACACTTTAACAACATACGGCACACTATAAAGTTTAATATGAAGAAGTAATTATAAATACTAGTTAAGCCCATTTTATTCCAATTGGTCTTTGGTCAAAATATCTCACTTCATCATATACAAAAATCGCTGAATCGCGATTATTTCTGCTTTAATTTGACGTAAGCCATACTTATATAGGTAGCCTACGACTTGTCAATTTCAATCTTCTGTACCGTTAAATGCCCCCTCATGTGTTCCGTACTGAAAGAAACTTTGGGAATCTTTAATCAACACTTTAAGCACGCCAAGAATAGAGATTTCTCTACGAATAGAGTCTTCTTTAAAACTATTTTTTTCTTCAGCATATATTTCTAAAAGCTTTCGCTTCCGTCTTTCTTTTGGCGTTATGCCTCTACTACCATACCAGTGAGATTTTAATTCTGGTTCATTGCATTACAGATGATTTCAACTGAAAATTCAAATTCGCATTGCACCCATAATTTAATCATAAAATTCAGCGCTTTAGATGCAAAACTTCAATACTTTCTAAAATTAGTATTTGCTTTGGCATAACATGTCATTCATTACCTAAAAAATATAGAACCTATATGAATTTGATGTAGTAGCATGGCAGCACGCTATTTAAGCCTTTTCTTAAACTGTTTAAACTAAGCAATCTTGTGATGCTAACCTTGTCAGAATAAAATAATGTTCTTACAATGAAGGTTTAGGATTGTCATTTGAAAACTATTTATTAACCAGTCATAAATTTTGATAATAAACCTCCCTTAAGCGGAACGTAAATCGAAAATAGCAAAACTATATTACAATAAGCATCAATCAAAAACTAATGACATTTTCATGACGTTACATTCAAACTGAAAGAGACAAAACATCATTTGACAGTATATCACACTTACCTATAGCACTATGGCCAGTACATGGCCAGGCTTACTTCAAAGGCTTGACTTGAAATATTTCATGCATAATAAATACTTAATCAACCATAAAAGCCTTAAAAGCGAAAAATTACCCTCAGTGAAAAAACTTCTCAACATATCAAAAATTGTAAAAGCACAACGTGGAAACGCCATCTATTGTCAACAAGGTATAACATTACGACACTTACAAAACTCCGCAAAAGTTGTTAATTATGAACACCGTTCTATTTCGTTTATGTCGCTACTGAAACGCCGTTTTAATTCATTTTGATACATACGGAGGCATCTAGTTCCCCGACGATAAAATCTTTATCGGCGTACGCTCCTTACTATGAACATCATACTTCCTTACCTTTTATCTTCCTTGATTTCTACATAGTAACAATGTGCTCCACCCAAACTAATCCATTTTTATTAAAGCCGTAACGTAACGTCTACTAGCGTAAACTATAACATGTTTATGTAGAAGCGAAGAATTGAAATAAAAAGAGTAGTCGGTAGATGGCGCTACGATGCCCCATGTAGAAATGAAGCAACTGTTTGAAAAATTCGATGCTTTTGGCTAGCGGCTTTGCTAGCATAATTTATAAATTTTATAATGGACCCGTCTGGCCCGGAAAGCCGGAGACGTGGGTTCAAATCCCGTAAAACAAAACCGTAAACATTTAGTTTACGCTAGCATACGTTATTGCTTTAATAAACATTGGTCATGAACTATGTCTAGAACTGAAGAATTTTTTGATTATATGTTTTAGGTGGACTGCTGACGGTCGAGCGGTAGCAGTAAGTTGGGAGAAGGGCGGAATCTCAGTGTGGAGCACGTTCGGCGCGCTGCTCATGTGCTCGCTGGCGTGGGACTACGGCCTCAACCAGGACTTGAGCAAGCACAACCCGCTCGTCGTGTCCAGCATGGTCAGTAATACGTCATCTACACCCCAGGCCAAAACTATGGAAACAATGTTTATTCCTTGAATATTTAAAGTTTCCAATAATTATTCCTTGTGTAAATGTTAGTAACCGTTAGGCCACCCATTTAAATAAAACAATTTAAACGGATTATATCGCGTATATTAATTATTTGAGCCTCCCTGACGTTTCAGTACCTTTACAGATACCGTTGTCAAAGGTTGACTGAGAAAAACATAATTTTTCTCTGTCAAAGTTACATTTGTGCAAACTACCCATTTTGCAAATATTAATCTATATATATATTACGCGAGGCCGATTTTTGTACATCCCATCAGATCTACAGTTATGGTCCGATTTTCATAAATGATATGTCATTAGATTCGTCTCATGCTGGAGATGTGCATAAAACTCTTGGATTTTTAATTTTTTCCTGAAAAAGTACTGAAAAATGGATTTGAAAAAACTACTGTGCGCTAACCACGTGACTTTGACCACGTGACCTGTGAATCCTGTGATCCCTATTTTGACATAACATGACCAAATAATAATAAGCATGATTTGCTCACAAACCTGTAGTAAGTTGTTCAGTATGATGAAATATTATTTTTGAGTCGGCAACATAATATCCGCAACACTTAAAACATGTACGAAATTACGAATATGCAAAAATAATTTTACAGTTTGTTGACAATGAACATGACAGCTACAGTAACCATATTCTGACAACTTTTAATGTATTTTTTATTAGGGGCTATTATGTCAATGATCTGAGTTGCCAGGTTGTTTTTCTTTTTAAAATGTTGATATGATAACTCTTTTCGCATACCTGTTAAAAAAGTGGAGGAAAAAGCCGGTTAAGTGAGAGTTGGACTGGGTCTCGCAAGACTAGAAAAACTGACCGTCATTCAAGAATAGATTATTTTTATAGGCGAGTTTTACAATAAATCAAAGCAGAAAAAATGTAGTAAATATAACTAATTTAAACGTCATTCAAATAAGTAAATTTATGATAGATTATTATAAATATGATTATATAAGTCCATCAAAAAAATAATTCCAAGGAAAATGGCATGAGTTATGGTAAATTAAATGGTATTTTACAAGAAAAAACTTAGACCTTCCGCTTGAATGTCGACGCGATGGGAAATGTGGTCGAGTTGAGAATATGGACGACTTGACAATTTAGCTAAGTTGGGAATGTATCTACATTGGTAATATGGGTGAGTTGGTAAAATGGTCGAGTTGGAAATGTGGTCGAGTTGAGAATATGGACGACTTGACAATGTAGCTAAGTTGGGAATGTATCTACATTGGTAATATGGATGAGTTGGTAAAATGGACGAGTTGGTGATATGGAAGATTTGGCAATAAAGACGAGCTGATAATAAGAACAAGTTGGTATTGTAGACGAGTTGGGTGTATCGTCGAGTTGGGAATATGGACGAGTTGGAAATGTGGATGAGTTGGCAATGTGGATAAGTTGGTAAAATTGACAAGTAGGGAACATGGAAAAGTGGGCAGTTTTTTTTTTATGTCATAGGGTACAAACGAGCAAACGAATCGCCTGATGGAAACCGATTACCGTCACCCATAGACACCTGCACACCTGTGGACGAGTTCGCATTATGGACGAGTTGGCAATGAAGACGAGTTGGTAATACGGACAAGTTGGTAATATGGACGAGTTGTCAATGTGGATGAGTTGGCAAAATGAACAAGTTGGGAACACGGACGAGTGGGCAATGAAGACGACTTGGTAATACGCACGAGTTGAGAATATGGACGAGTTGGGAATGTGGATGAGTTGGCAAAATGAACAAGTTGGGAATTTGGACGAGTTCGCAATAAAGACGGGCTGATAATAAGGACGAGTTTGTATAGACGAGTTGGGTGTATCGTCGAGTTGGAAATATGGACGAGTTGGAAATATGGACGAGTTGGAAATGTGGACGACTTGGAATTGTGGACGAGTTGGGCCTATGGACAAGTTGGAAATGTGGACGAGTTGTATTTGTGGACGAGTTAGCAATATGGACGAGTTGGTATTGTTGATGAGTTGGAAATGAAGACGAGTTGGCAATGTAGATGAGTTGGGTGTATGGACGAGTAGGAAATGTGGACGAGTTAGCAATATGGATGAGTTGGCATTGTGGACGAGTTGGGAATATGGATGAGTTGTTAATATGGACGAGTTGGCATTGTAGATGAGTTGGGTTTATGGACGAGTGGGCAATGTGGACGATTTGGCATTGTGTACGAGTTGGGAATGTGGACGAGTTGGAAATATGGACGAGTTGGAGATGTAGACGAGTTGTATTTGTGAACGTGTTGGCATTGTGGACGAGTAAGCCACGTAGTGATTACATACTCTTTGGAGTAAGCAATATGGAGGCGTTGGAATTGTGAACGAGTTAGCAATATGGACGAGTTGGTATTGTTGATGAGTTGGAAATGAAGACGAGTTGGCAATGTAGATGAGTTGGGTGTATGGACGAGTAGGAAATGTGGACGAGTTAGCAATATGGATGAGTTGGCATTATGGACGAGTTGGGAATATGGATGAGTTGGTAATATGGACGAGTTGGCATTGTAGATGAGTTGGGTTTATGGACGAGTGGGCAATGTGGACGATTTGGCATTGTGTACGAGTTGGGAATGTGGACGAGTTGGAAATATGGACGAGTTGGAAATGTAGACGAGTTGTATTTGTGAACGTGTTGGCATTGTGTACGAGTAAGCAATATGGAGGCGTTGGCATTGTGGACAAATTGGGAATATGGACGAGTTGCCAATGGAGACGAATTGGTGATATAGACGAGTTGGCAATGCAGATGAGTTGGGTGTATGAACGAGTTGGCAATGTGGACGTGTTGGGTGTGTGGACAAGTTGGCATTGTAACCCAGATGGGAATATAGACGAGCTGACATTGTGGACGAGTTGGCAATGTGGAATAATTACATGTTACCCTAACATGCGAAACTTGATGGTAGAAATAACCTACATTTGATGCAAATTTCAAAAAATCGACGCTCTCAAGAATAAATCATATTTGAATTAATGACGTCTGGCTGATCATTCTTATTCTCATTCAAAATAAAATTTGCCAAATTCTGCTGTCAACAAAACAAATTGATTTTATAAGGCTTCCGTTTTTACCGACTATGGTAAGGAACCCTAAAATTAGGTGTATATCATAGACTTGAGAGTATAGATAGCATCTCCCTCACTCTTCTGTCAGACACTATTTCAATGAGAGGAAAGACGAAAGTTTGAATTTGGAATTCAGGAATTAGGCCTTCAGCTCTAAATTTATTGAAAAAATATGTCTTAATATTCTTTTTTCATTAAGTATACCTAGCGTAAGAATTTCAAACACAATGTAGGTACCTAATTGTTATTGAATAAATGATTCATGATGATGACATGGCAGCACCCATATTAAGAAAATGTGCACGATCTATTGAATTTCATTAAAAAAACAAGCATTGATAATAATGGTTTTTCGTGTATCTATAAACGTTTTATACTCTCTATTTCATACAATTGAGCTTATGTAACATTTTTTACCATCACTATTTTTAAGTATTTACGATTAGGTATAAATGAATACACAAACAGTTACGCACTACATGATTTCCTTTTAAAAACCTGCGTAGTGAGTGCCCAAATCTGTCGTTTCGATTCATGTGCTATTTCTGGAAATTGATAGAAATCGATCAAATCGATAAATTCTTCTTTCCTGAAGAAATAACAACAAATTAAAATTCTACCAATCTTATGTTCGGTCCTATGAAAATATGTCAATTTTTTTTAAGATATGGGATTATTTTTATGAATTAAATTTTTCCATAAAAAATAATATGCATTTTATTTGTGAAACAGATCAGCAGATCACATGTGACATGTCATTAATGCACAAGTTATTATTACAAAAGAGTTGAAAATGTTGTCACGATGAAGCCGGCAGTTGGTTATCAGGCCTAGCTCTAGCCTGGCATGTTTTAACGTTTTTAAAACATCATTTAAACGTGTTTTTTTACAGTATTTATTCTTCGTTCGCCAAAAACTTCTTATTGATAAAGTAGTTATTTTCTGTAACACTACCGAATTTCCATATTCTAGCGGCGGTTCGACGCCGCAACGGGCCTCTAGTTTAAAATAAAGGTGTTCATACATGCCAGATGGGCCTAATGTGTAAAGACAGTTACACATGTGCCAGAAGGGCATTTATTATTTATTTAAAATATCTACCAGCGGTTCACTAAAGGCTTACTGAGGAGAAAGAACCGCCAAAGAAAACTCCCAGATTGCCTTATTTATTACTATAAAATACTTTTAAACAAAAACTCTACATATACTACTTTTAACACTAATTTGTTTTACACCGTTCGAGGCCCAAGGTTTCCAGTCTTGTGTCTTGCTTGATCCTTGATAAGATGTACAACAGGATCCCAAGCCGGTGGTAATGACAAACCATCTTCTCTATTGAAATTGGGATATTTTTCCATTAATAGTACATTACATCAGAGGCCGGGAAAATGAGGATTTCCGGCCAAGTAGGTATATACGGCCGAGCGAGCGTGCGAGCGAGGCCGGATAGTGATACGAGGCCGGGAATCCGTTTTCACGACGAGGCATGTATAGTGCTTTTCTCAAACATACAATGAAATAAAAAAATATACTTCAAAGAATAACACTTAATATTGTTTGTGCGATATTTTCCGAATTTTAAAAATCCGATTTCAGATTCTGACTCAGGAGCCCCAAAAACCCCCGGATACCGAATTTCAGCCTCCTAGGACCAATTTGAAATTTTCTCCATACAAATCGTTTTTTTTTCGTTATTTTCCGAATTTGACCGAATTTTCGGACAAGATTTCAGATTCATATTTTTGAGCCGCGAGAGCTCCCCGATACCGAATTTGACCGAATTTAAAAAATCCGATTTCAGATTCTGACTCAGGAGCCCCAAAAACCCCCGGATACCGAATTTCAGCCTCCTAGGACCAATTTGAAATTTTCTCCATACACATCGTTTTTTTTTTCGACATTTTCCGAATTTGACCGAATTTTCGGACAAGATTTCAGATTCATATTTTTGAGCCCCGAGAGCCCCCCGATACCGAATTTGACTGAATTTAAAAAATCCGATTTCAGATTCTGACTCAGGAGCCCCAAAAACCCCCGGATACCGAATTTCAGCCTCCTAGGACCAATTTGAAATTTTCTCCATACAAATCGTTTTTTTTCGACATTTTCCGAATTTGACCGAATTTTCGGACAAGATTTCAGATTCATATTTTTGAGCCCCGAGAGCCCCCGAATCCGAATTTGACCGAATTTTAAAAATCCGATTTCAGATTCTGACTCAGGAGCCCCAAAAACCCCCGGATACCGAATTTCAGCCTCCTAGGACCAATTTGAAATTTTCTCCATACAAATCGTTTTTTTTTTTCGATATTTTCCGAATTTGACCGAATTTTCGGACAAGATTTCAGATTCATATTTTTGAGCCCCGAGAGCCCCCCGATACCGAGTTTTAGCCGCCTAGCACCAATTTGAAACTTTGAAAAAAAAAGTCGCCATCTTGAATTTTTTTTTCCACAAGTGTCTAACAACCAACCTTTAAAAACAAAACCTTGTTTTTTGTCAAACCAGCCAGCTGTGTGAATGACCTTGTTGTTGAAACAAAAAAAAAGTTACTTTGCAGGCCTAGGCCTGAAAAGCAGTATGAAATCCCTTTACAGTCCTCTCGAGTTGTTGCGCCCAAAAACCGATACTTCCGAGCCTATTATAAGGAACGCAAAGACAATATTTCATTGCATGTTTGAGAAAAACATATTTCAAGCCGATGAAGAAGATGTCTCAATACCTGAGGCCCGTGAAGTGTAGCATCCCTCTGCAGAGTGCTGGTGTTTACAAGCTGGACTGCGAGTGTGGTCTGTCATACATTGGCCAAACGAAACGTAGTATAGCTACACGGGTTAAGGAGCATGTAGCCGATGTCAAGCACCGTCGTTGCAACAGGTCTGCAGTCTGCGAGCATGTCATGGACAATCCAAACCATTCAATTAAGTTTGATAACACTTCAATCCTTGCCAGAGAGAAACGATATTTTCCCAGAATGTTGCGCGAGGCTATTGAAATCAAAAAATATCCCAATTTCAATAGAGAAGATGGTTTGTCATTACCACCGGCTTGGGATCCTGTTGTACATCTTATCAAGGATCAAGCAAGACACAAGACTGGAAACCTTTGGCCTCGAACGGTGTAAAACAAATTAGTGTTAAAAGTAGTATATGTAGAGTTTTTGTTTAAAAGTATTTTATAGTAATAAATAAGGCAATCTGGGAGTTTTCTTTGGCGGTTCTTTCTCCTCAGTAAGCCTTTAGTGAACCGCTGGTAGATATTTTAAATAAATAATAAATGCCCTTCTGGCACATGTGTAACTGTCTTTACACATTAGGTCCATCTGGCATGTATGAACACCTTTATTTTAAATTAATATTTGCAAAATGGGTAGTTTGCACAAATGTAACTTTGACAGAGAAAAATTATGTTTTTCTCAGTCAACCTTTGACAACGGTATCTGTAAAGGTACTGAAACGTCAGGGAGGCTCAAATAATTAATATACGCGATATAATCCGTTTAAATTGTTTTATTTAAATGTGTGACAGTCGCGGAAACCGAAGAAAACGTTAGGCCACCCCCTAAATTTGATAAAAATAGTACATCCACTATTAAAACATCTGCATATTGTAAAAATATATTATATTTATACTTACCTAACTCTGGGACAAAGTGCATGTCGTCGTTTTTTTATTGCCTTTCTACAAAATGTTGCACTGGCAATTTTCATAAGCAGAATTTGCGTTATTGACTTTTAAAATGTTTTTAATCATTTTATTGTTATTTTGTAATTTATTCCGTAAGGAAATCACAGGTTTGTATAGTAATATAAGCTTGTTTCCATACTTTTGGCCTGGGGTGTATGCACGGATATGATGGGAGGTATATACCCTAGCGGGTTAATAAGCTCCTTCCGGTACCACACCCGGCTACAGTCTGGCTCCCATCCTCTCACTAATTCCCGGTCAATACGTAAAGCTAAAAGTAGTTGGCGCCACATGAACACTCGGTACGCTATACACAAACCTAACATACCATAAAACTGCTTTAGTGTTTAAAATATTTGTGAATTATATCCAAACAAACATTGTTTATCTATAATATCCAGGACCCTGCAAATGTCAAAATAATTTTATTTACTAACTACGGTACTGGCGCGTCTAGCGGTGAATCTTGGCAAAAATATGACCCATTAATGAGTGTGAGTTCTGAGTGTCACCTTATTAAATTGCGTTTCGTATTGGAGTAATACGTAGTTGTCACCTTATCTACCTATGTTTGACGAAATAAACGTATTCTATTCTATTCTATTCTAATATTGGTTTCGTGTTGCAGGAATGGGCCACTGAAGGTTATCAGCTGTGGATGGTCAAGGTGGAAGCGGACGCTAGCACTAATCTCATACAGTTGGACTTTATCAAAAGCCCACTTAGTGTTAATCCTTGCATGGTGAGTACTAAACGATATTTGAGATAAAGTCCTAACTGACATTGAAACAGACGCGTGTACATGTAGTTCGTTTAAAAAATAACAGAGCTAAATCTAAATAGACTTGTTTATGTTTTTAACATAAACACATCTTGGGCTACCAAAAAAAGGAGTCAACCTTTGACAGCGGTAACTACCGAAACGTCAGGGGGGCTCAAATAATCAACCGAAAAAAATAGTAACAAAAATGCTTCGAACTAGTAGTCTCACTATTCCGAAGCTATTAAAAACTAGATAGTAGATTATTGGAATGTTAGGTTTACTGGATTATGTACAAAAAATGTTAATAAATAAAATAATAGCGCGAAACGGGAGAACGAGACGAGGGTGAGGAAGGTACGGGCGGGGAGTGTCGGATTAGTGAGCTTACTGTATCCCAGGTAGAAAACAGGCTGTATAAGAGCTTGTACAGCCATTTTAAGCTGTATAAAGGCTAAACCATTAATACAAAGCTCCTAGAAGCGAGGGTAGGGAAGTGGCTAACGCGCTGGACCGGTAATCCAGAGGTACCGGGTTCGATTCCCGGTCCCTTCCACCAGGTAGCTCCTATTTCAATTTTTCTTTAAGCTTTGATCTTTGTATTTCTGTTTTAAATAAAAATTGTGGTGTACCCACATTAAAAAAAAAATGAGACATTACATGTTTCATAAATTTATTGTATAAAGGCTGTTTAAGTGCGTATGCAGCCTGTGTGCTACTTGGGATATTAACGTTCATTGAATAATCAGCCCTATCGCCTTACATCCACATAGTCTAAGATTTGACCACGTACCTACGGTGAAAGTGTGATTCCCAAATCAAATAAAAAAATATATTTTCAGAGCAACCAACGCCACCTGTACCTGCAAGCGGACGACAAGCTCTACGTGAACCTGGAGGACAACCTGACGAAGCGGACGAAGATCTCCATCATAGACTCGTCGGTGGAGACCTACCAGGCCGAGAACGGGCTCGACCAGCCCATCCCCGAATATGAAAGCAGTACCAAGTACAGGTGTGCTTTCGTACCCAGGACTTTTAAGAGGCCTTATTCCTTTTAAAATTTATTTTTTTCATATTATATGACAAATGTATTGATAACTTCAACCAACTTTTTGGAGTGAATAATACTTTTCCCCGAGTTCTAGGTAGTAACATAGCTTTTTCATGTTTTCATTGCGTGCAGTCGAAAATAAATTGAAAAAAACTAACTTTCCGCGTGAATTTTGTCAATTTCGAGTAGTTTTTGAAACAAAAATTATCAATGAAAAATTCAAACTGTAGGTTTCAAATATATACCAATAAATCCCAATAGCCCTGTTCTAGGTAGTAACATCAATAATATGTTAAGAAACATGTTTGATCATAGAGAAACATGTCTAAAACAATCAGCATTTAAAAGGAATAAGGCCTCTTAAATCCCTACTAGACGTTCCGCTCACTGATTCTTTCGGCCGAGCACTTGATCTCAAAACCAACTAATCGACACTACATTATTATAACAAAACATGTTTATTTAATTACCTCGACGTTTCGATCGTGATGTTACGCTTCTGCACTTCTAGCCCAACTGTGACACGCGCCTCTTTCTCGCACGAGTAATATTATCTATCTTTTTCTTCGCTGTACTGTGAGGGAGTGACGGGCTGGTCTCGAAGGGACTGTAGAGGCGGGTATCAACGTCTTTTCGCGCGAGTATTTTGGACTACCCGTACTTTGTCATTATTGTCTGTTTGCTCACTGGGGTTGCCATTCGATTGACACAGCACTTAGGGAGATGCCACGAACTAGGTCTTACCGGCGAGCGGCAATACGTGTGTCTCGCTCACTCAAATGGCCGCCGCGCCGCTGGTCGCGCAAAGTCGTGGCATCTCTGTTACGATAGTAGCTTTAAACGCGCTTCTTAAACGAGGTTAAGTACCGTTTTGTTATAATAATGTGTGAAAATCGTGTAAGTTTAAATCAATACAATCAACACTGAGATAGTTGTATATACCTACTTAAGTAATAAAAAAAATCTGTATAATGCAGGGAATACGTCGACGACAACGAGTGCAGAAAACAATGGATTGTACTGCCGTTACCCGCTACGTACATTGCCACCAACTGGCCGCTAAGGGTAAGATAGGATATCTTAAAGCACATATACGGTTTTACTCATTTCGTGAAGTCGAATATCGCTCGACATTTTTAGAATCGGTACGCGATTCATCATCAGGATAGCCGCTCAGTCGCGGCGGCGGCCAACCGAACACTGCGGGTAAGCGCCCTGTCCGCGTGGCTGCTCGACACGGGCGCTTTAACTGAGATTGTGGATGGTCAGTCCGAGTTTATCACACAAATATTTGTCCCGGCCGGGAACCCTGGACCGCTGACTCAGTAGGCAGGTGCACTACAAACTGCGCCAACCGCAGTCAAATAATGTGTGAACTAATAATGTGACAGACATCTAACAGCATATTAATATTGCAGTACACCGCGATAGACGAGACGGGCGTGAACGTGTGTGTGGCGGGGCGCGCCGGGCTGGCGCACTACAGCTGCGCGGCGCGGCGGTGGAAGCTGTTCGGGAACGAGGCGCAGGAGAAGGACTTCGTGGTCACCGGCGGCATGCTGTGGTGGCGCGACCACATCGTCATAGGTACGTGTCAGACGAGACGGGCGTGGACGTGTGTGTGGCGGGGCGCGCCGGGCTGGCGCACTACAGCTGCGCGGCGCGGCGGTGGAAGCTGTTCGGGAACGAGGCGCAGGAGAAGGACTTCGTGGTCACCGGCGGCATGCTGTGGTGGCGCGACCACATCGTCATAGGTACGTGTCAGACGAGACGGGCGTGGACGTGTGTGTGGCGGGGCGCGCCGGGCTGGCGCACTACAGCTGCGCGGCGCGGCGGTGGAAGCTGTTCGGGAACGAGGCGCAGGAGAAGGACTTCGTGGTCACCGGCGGCATGCTGTGGTGGCGCGACCACATCGTCATAGGTACGTGTCAGACGAGACGGGCGTGGACGTGTGTGTGGCGGGGCGCGCCGGGCTGGCGCACTACAGCTGCGCGGCGCGGCGGTGGAAGCTGTTCGGGAACGAGGCGCAGGAGAAGGACTTCGTGGTCACCGGCGGCATGCTGTGGTGGCGCGACCACATCGTCATAGGTACGTGTCAGACGAGACGGGCGTGGACGTGTGTGTGGCGGGGCGCGCCGGGCTGGCGCACTACAGCTGCGCGGCGCGGCGGTGGAAGCTGTTCGGGAACGAGGCGCAGGAGAAGGACTTCGTGGTCACCGGCGGCATGCTGTGGTGGCGCGACCACATCGTCATAGGTACGTGTTAGCCGAGAGCAACTGTATGTAACCATTGGGATTAGTCTATTCACGACGCAGTCCATGAGCCCAGTGCGCCCGCGTCACCCTCCTCCAAAATTACTCCTGTGGCGCGGAAATAATCCCATTAGCGGGTTATACTCCCACACAAAGTCCAACTACTGGTAGTGAGGCCTAACCAGCCCTGATACAGTTCAGGTCATGTCTTAAAAAAAGCCATTGGGACGCCATTGACGTCTAGACAAGAAAATGGTTTTTCTGAAGGTAGCTTCACCCGTACGTCGTTCGTAGTAACGATTAAAATTACGATTTCGGCGGTTACATGTACCAATAATTTTGTTATTGGTACAGTTATAAGCCCATTCCTGTATAGAAATACTGTACGGTGTTTGAAGAATAAGCAAATACGTTCTTCATACGGGAATACAACATTAAACATGGGTTGACATAACATTTACCAAATTGAACTGCGATTCAACTTCCAGGCTGCTACAGCATCTTGGATGGTCATGACGAGATTCGCTTCTATCCGCGGGACTCCAAGCTGGACAATCGGTTCGCAAAGATCGTCCGAGTACACTCACAGGTGAGTCGCATGGCATTTAAGTATACCCAAATAATATACAGTGCATGAGAAAACAATATACAATATACCTGACTCGCTTGCTCTTACGCGATCCAGATATGAACCTCTCAGTTTTCATTCAAACCCGAATCGCAGTATGAGAGCTCACGGACTGTACGTTGCTAATTGAAAACTCTGAAGGCGCTGTACTTCTAGTAAAACTGTAACACACATCAACCCTGATTCGGCTAGAGTAAGGCGATTAAAACGAGAAGAGCGGACACGTCACGGTCAGTCAGATAGCGAGAGAGTGAGAGAGAGAGAGAGAGAGAGAGAGAGACTAATTTCGAACCCATAATATTACCTTAGAATAAGTACGAAGTGAACCTGAAGTTGTGACAGATGCGCACTCGGACGAAACTTAGCCCGTGGCTAACCAAAACTGGCTTTACTTTCAAACGCTTACTAGGTTTCTAGGCGTATTTATCCTAAGAATATTACATGCACGACTTTGCAAGAAGCTGAAATAAGGCATTTCGCGCGAATTAACGTATTTTCAGTGAGCAGTTTAGATGAGGAAGGTAACAATTGATTAGTGTAACTATTGTATCAATTCGCAGGTGTTCGTGTTAGATGTATTAGCAGACCAACTGGTGGTGTTCGGGGCGGACGCACTCGTCACCATCTATGAATTGAGTGTTGACAATGGTGAGTACGCTGCCGTTTGTTAACACAGCTAGAAATTGTCAAGAGTTTTATGTTTATTTCTTCAACTCCGTCCGCGTATTTTTTTATTTCACATAGTCATGATAATAGTTTAGATATTTTACGTCACGTAAGTGGGATTATCTGCGCGGGGAGAAAATCTCACTTCCTGGCCGAGGCAAGACGTAAACCTTTAGGCAAACCACGGGCGGTAATTCGCAAAGCCCAAGATCGCATATTTATGGCCTTCATCTTTGTTTCGGTTCACAAACACCTGCGATCTGAGGCACCTAAGAATTCACCGCCTAGGTATGTAATGTACTGTTATCAATTTTAAACCTGTCTCCAGCAGGCAACATTGAAATGCGGTGCGTGCAAGCAGTAGACGTGTCAGCGCTCTCGCACCCGGCCTGCGTGGTGTCGGCGTCGCTCTGCAGGCTGCAGGATTACCAGCGGCAGCCCGCGCACCAACAACCGGACTCGCTGGTAAGTTGTACCTTTCAGAGGACGCTTTAGTCCTAGGGCCTAGTCAGCTGCGTCGGTTCCCAGGCTTACGACTTGTTACGTAGACGTGTCAGCGCTCTCGCACCCGGCCTGCGTGGTTTCGGCGTCGCTCTGCAGGCTGCAGGATTACCAGCGGCAGCCCGCGCACCAACAACCGGACTCGCTGGTAAGTCGTACCTTTCAGGGGACGCTTTAGTCCTAGGGCCTAGTCAGCTGCGCCGGTTCCCAGGCTTACGACTTGTTACGAAGGGAAAGGTGATATATAATAATAAATAATAATAATAAATATCGGACAACCTCACACAAATCGATCTAGTCCCAAATTAAGCTCAAGAAGGCTTGTGTTATGGGTACTAGACGACGATATACGTACTTATATAGATAAATATATACTTAAATACATAGAACAACCATGACCCAAGTACAAATATTCGAGTTCATCACACAAATATTTGCCCTGGCCGGGATTCGAACCCGGGACCGCCGGCTCAGTAGGCAGGTGTCTACAAACCGAGCCAAACGCGTCGTCATATAACGCGTCGTCTGTTATATATTATATAACAGACAGATGACTTGTAAGCAAAAAGAGCACCAATATAACTGTTACAACTTCACAGAATTTGTTCGCCACAGTGTTAGTACACCCCTGTATAGTCAATGTTTTCAACCGACTTCAAAAAGGAGAAGGTTCTCAATTGGACTGGGTTTTTTTGTGTGTTTATTACATAACAGGTTATTTTCTAGGTGCTGAATGCAAGCGGCCGCCTCATGATGGTCCAGAGAGAAGAATTCGACGTAGATGAAGACAACAACCCGGTAAGTTGTTATTGGTTTTAGTTGAAATAAAGTGTCTAGGAGGAAAACTAGCGATCCCGCCTTCGAGAAGAAAGTTACACATTACTCATATTATACATATATTGGGATCCTTCCACGAATTCTCTTTGGCCACATTTTCCAAATACAGATATTGCCCGCTATATATACAGATATTGTCACCCGAGATGTCGGGACAACGGGGCCACGCCGTTTCGCCGTCTAAATAAACATTGTTCGGTTCATGACGGGTGTAAACTGTAATGTTATGTCTTTCTATAAATAAATAAATAAATTGCAGTGTGATACTTTATACAAAACACTCAAAACTCCTTTATTATAATCGCGTTGATTGGAAGACAGCATTAAGAGGTACGTTTGTTCTTTAAGCCCACGATTTAAATAAATGTTTCTATAGGGATCTGTCTATACTTATTGATTTACGAAGGCTATTCATAAACTTGCGAGTTTCATTAGCTATTTGGCTCAATGCATAAAATGTATGATGTCTCAGAATGGTCTGAATAAAAATTATCTTTCATCATTTCACATCATGTTTTCTCGTCATGATCTCATGAAACATATGTTTACTGCTGGTAACTGTAAAGTTTTAAATTCTCTCCGAGTTGCTTGCGTTAAAATGAGACCTATAATTATAAATATTGACACAAAGGTAAATTATGAAATAAAAATGTTATGTGATCCTCTGCAATGCAAGCAGGACTCGAACCTGCGACCCTACGTTTCCGGCGTAGTGCTCTCTCTACTAAGCTATCACATCGTTACGTCAATCACACCAAATCCTTTATTCCATAATTCTACGCTACTGGAGCGCCCTCTGCGTCATATGTGTTTAAAGTGCATATGCGCATAAGCCATACCCTAGGATGTGCGTTTACAGACCTATAATTACTCGTTATTACTTGTTTGACATCATTATTAAGTGAGCTATCTTTTCCCCGCTTCATCGCGTCGCATTACTGAATGCATACACTTTAAATAAATTCAGAACCGCGTCGCGCACCGCCGCGTTTCTATAAGCAGGCCACTTTTTCATGTGGCAAATGCAAGAGCACAAATTTTCACGATTGTGGTCATTTGAATTTGAAATTAGACGCTTATCACACTGATCTAGATAGGCAAATGTGGGCTACGTAATACTGAAACTGGTGCAATTATTGGGTACGATGCGCTTTGGTTCATTAATTAGAAATATATTGGATCACGGCTTTATTATTTTGTAATGCTTATGCTGCTCATAAACTTTCATCTTTCTTCATCTGATACAGCAGTATTTATTGGATATCTCGGTATTGATTTATTGCTCCTAGAACACTTGACTCAGAAAAAGATAAGAGAGGTTCTTACTTTTGTTTCATGATGTAATGGTTCAAATTGGCTATCTTTCTAGCTCATCGAAGAAATTGAACGTGAATGGTAATGTTATAGTAAAAAAAAGTCAGCAAATAATAATTTACAATAATATGTATTTATTCACAGATACATATTCGTTCAGGTACACTTCTTTGCTTCGGAATTTAACCGTAACTTAACTTCTATCAAGACCTATGTGTATTTTAACATATGATTATATGCAAAAACACACAAGCGCCGTGAGTAACTATGGTTACCTATACACGTAGAAGCTTAAAAATATAAGCACTTTTAATCAGTGCTTTGTTCGAATGGTCAGTTTCTGACCGGCTAGGGATATGGGTCCGGCTGTCCACCGGCGGACGATGTTGCCCTTGTGGCCGTAGGAAGCGCCCGACAGGTGCACCCAGGGCTCCGGCGCGGGCAGGATCGGATACACGTCGTAGGGCGCGTAGATCGGTGCGGTCTCGATAACGGGGGTGATGATCGGGCTGTGGACGATGGGTTCAGGGTCGTAGGCGATCGGGCCGTGAGCGAATGGGCCGTGAGCGATTGGGCCGTGATCCATTGGGCCGATCGGAGCGATCACGGGCGCGGCGACCGGCAACGCGGATACGGAGTGCACGTTAGGGCCGGTCCTCTTTACAACGGCGTTGAACCCATGCAGCGAGTCGGCAGTATACTCGACGAGTCTCACGTTCCCGTCGGGCTCGACCAGCGAGTATGCGCCTCGCACGACGTCGCCGTCGCGCGTCTCCCACTGCGCCTTGTTGTCGCCTGTCGCCGGGTCGTTCACGGCGTAGTTGAAACCGTAGCTTGGGTTTGGCTGCAGGATTAAACAGCAGGGTAAACAATCGGTCTCGTCTCGGTGTCGGGTATACGCTCAGTGATCTACTTACTATTTTCTCGATGGTGGCGAGGGGTAAGTACGAGAGCGTCGCCGGTGGGTTTGCTGATGCGATGGCAGCAAATGCCAAAAGGCAGGAGACCTGTGATCAAACAGAAGTTCTTTTAGTTCCAGTCTAATTTCTGCTCACTAAACTACTTAACGTGAACTTGCTTGGGCTGGTCTGATTCGATCCATTAGTTTAGTGGGATTTCTAATATTACTTAGACCGTAAATAAGGATTTGAGGAAGCTCCCTTTGAAATTAGGGAACGAGGAAAATTTTGGCCTAAAGAGGAGTGACATTCCAAAAGGTATAAAAAATCTATGGTTGTCGTCGTCCACTTCGCCGTTCCCACATCGACTCGATCTAAAGTTAAGTTTTGTAATTTATGCATTTTTGTATGGTGACCAGTATTTTTTTCCATGTAGAGCATAAGTTGACTTTTTTTTAAATGAGTAACGTACGAGTACTTAGTTCAAATCAAAGGGATTTAACTTTGAACCAAATCATGAATACTTAAGATTTGTGGTATTGACAACCTTAGTAATACAATTTTCCAATGATTACATAAAAACTGTTTTATTTCATATAAGTTAAATTCAAACCTACTAAAGGTCGCATGTTCGTATATAGGAGTCTTAAACCAAAAATATTAATAGCGATCCTAAAGGAAGGAACTAGCATCCGAATCAGGATACACAGCTCCTTCCAATCTCAAACACGAAACATAAGATATCATCATAATTACCGCAATGTATGTGTTCATGTTGGACAAGGTTTCCTAGTGAGCAGTCGAAGTGCACTGTGTCCAAGTCACTTCCCGCCACTTTATATACCACACTGATTATTCCGGACAGCGCTCCGGTTTGTCAAACATCTACACGGATCAATTGACTTCTGCATTTGCAAGCTATTGTTATTCCCACATACGTAACTATGAATCACGTTAGCACTATTACAACCCTAATTGTTGGGCTATTATCATAAATTAAATTGGCTGTTTGGGTCAGATCTTGCAATCAGTGTGTCATATTCCCTTATCAGACTGTATTTACTTAATATTTATGAATGTGTTTCAGCTTTACTGGGGTGGTGTTCAGTAAATGTTTTAACGATTGAAAAATAGGCATGATGAGATTTTTTAAAGATCGAATAACGATTGAATAATAGGGTTTGGATAGTTTGTCTATATGGGACTAACTACGTTTAGAATGCTCTAAAAGCTAAAAGTCAGATATATGACTCTTAAAGTTCAACATTCCTACGGAGCGCTGGAAACGCTCCATACAAATGGTTGCGATACCTTGATGTCATCGTCAAGTAAAGGTACCAATATGTATACGGCAAAGCAACCAATGTCATTTTAGCCGCGAAGAAGTGCGTTTAAGTATATAGAATAGAATAGAATATACATACTTCTCATACTATTATTGATTTGTTGAATTATGAGTAAACTGAAAACAATAATTGAAATTACTCAAACATTTCAAATTTGTTTCTGGATTAAAAATGAAACATAAAATTTGCGTATCCTTGAAGTCACATACTTTAATAAAGATCATTATTTTTTTTTATTCTATGATATATTGGCCTATTTTTATTTATATAATTACAGTATGTTGTATTACAAAATGTGCATCATCCCTTTTAGATAGACATGGGTCAGTTAATTCCATCTTTAGAACCGGACCGTTAAAATAGCTTACCGAATCAATATTTTAGGTATGTAAACAAGGTTCCGTCCATACGGTAACTTTAAATAAAAGTATGCTCGCGACTCTCGCGTGTAAGGTTCATCACCAGATCTTCACGTCTTTACTCCTTTCACTTCTTTCACTCATTTCACCCCTTTCACTCTTTTCACCCTTTTCACTCCTTTCACCCTTTCACCCCGTTCACTTATTTCACCCTTTTCACTCCTTTCACCCTTTTCACTCCTTTAACTCTTCACTCCATTCGCTCCTCGTCGATCGCTTGGTTGCGTTCATTCAGCCCGAATTCCAATTGGATATGTTTATAGGTTATTATTTTGGGTACCTACCTAATTCCATCGGGTACCCAGCAATTCATAGCTCAAAATAAATGTATATTGTATACTTTATATTACATTATTTTTAAGTTTCTAATCAATTGAAATGAACTTCTCACAAAGCTTACCATTGCCGTATTTATTCTCTATCTTATTTCCTAATTTAACACGTCTTACGCTACATTTTATCCTAAAAAAAAAACATTTTTCCCGTAGGATAGTGTACCTACCACTACTGCGATTTCAACGCGAGTGAAGCCGCGAGCAATAGCTAGTAAAATATATTCGCAAGTAGAGTGGTTCACCTTTGTAAGACCCGCTCGCTTTCATTGAATAATCAGTCAACAGACATCAGCACCAGTCGATAGTATATTTTTATTTTATTACGTTACTATTATCAATCGTATGTACGTTTGTTTGGGTAGTGTCATCTTACGATAATCTTGGGAACTAAAACAGTAAGTATATGAATGCGCGCATGAATATCGTTCTTTCTTTTCTATAGCGCTAGACTACATATAGATAATCTCTCTCTGATTCGCGCACTGGAGGGCGCCAGAGTCTACTCTGGTCTATTGACCAGAGTAGTCAGGAAGGAAAATAGGAACATTCGGTCAAAGTTTTTTTTAAAAAGAGCCCTAGTTTTAGGTCGAGTTTATAGTACCTCTGCGGAAGTAGTCAGTGAAATCGTTCTCTGATTTGAAATTGTTTGAAATGTTGAATGTAGCTAATAATTACATGCATATAACGAGTGTACTTAATTCTTACTTAAAATGCATTGAGTTTTATAAAAAGAAACCTTTAGCTCATTTTAAATTCAATGCCTCATAAAAGATACCTGTAAAATCACATCGAACGTATAACACATAAAACGTAAGAAATAGTAGTGACCCTAAAAAATCGTCTCTCCTGTAGTCCAAACTGAATACAGCTGTGCAGCAAAGTTAGTATTGTAGCTACGCAGTAATAAGAGCGCAAAATATGCTATTAATAACTTTAATGGGCACGAGTCTCATTTTGATAATAGTGGTGCGAGTAGCATACCGATGCTACAAAACTCTGAAGTTTTATTGTTCTAAAAGCACCACTCTTCCGAATTATCATAATTTCGAAAAGCTTAACATTTTTGGGATAGGTATTATACCACCTATCCTCACCTAATTCTATGAAGTCATATTACCTAGATTACAAATACAAATACAAAATGCTTTATTGCACACCAAAAAAAAGTTTACAAAATCAATACAGAACAATAATTATATAGATTATTATATTATTTTATAGATTATTATTATTTGTTTCTCATTTTTTGAGTCTCGGGCTCATACGTCCCGGTCTTTTGGAAGGCTTGCGTGGGGATATGGATCCAACACGTAGAGGCCCCTTGGAGAAATTTGCTGTGGCTGTTATTATTTATTATTATTATTATTTTATAGATTATTTATATATCCATAGTTTTAAGCACTTGGTTCTTGTTGCGACTTCTGCTGATGACAGAAAATCAATGTGATAGAAAAGTGTCTAACCAATATAGACTCGTATTTTTGATTCTGATGCTATCGCCAAATTGCGAACATTTTATTTCACATATTTTCATGTTATTTTCCATTTTACCAATTTCTTACACGACGTCGCATCGCTTAATCGCACGATGCTTACATCTGTTGCTGGAAACTATCCCTGTACCTAGCGTAATGGTTTTATCAATTGTAATATTAAAAAAATGCTACTTGAGCTAGTAGGCCAGCTAAGTCGATACAGTTTTTCACTGTATGTACTGGGTACTGTCATCTTAGTACATTTTTTTACTGAACTTTACTTTTAGCACAACTGTGACATGCGACTCTCTCACGCGAAAAATATTACCCGCCTCTTTCTGTGCAGTGTACTGCGAGAGAGAGACGGGTGATGCTATGTCGCTATAGCAAAAGTTGTGTGCAAATTTCTTTTCATACGTAAGGGTACGGAACCAGCAAATGTTTGTATATTATAAAAACTTTACCCTTCCTTATAAGACGAACTTCTGTACTTATTTATATTACCTACAATGTAAATAAAACAGTAAATAAGTTGTTAAAATGCTTTATTTTACATGTGTAAAACACGTGTAGCTCCGAATACATCTCGCATATTATAAAATAGACTAGTAACGTTTCCACTCACAAACCTCAGGTACAGTAGCATAAAATAATATTTACAAAATGTCCACTACCACTTCTTAGTAATATTCTAGAAGTTTTTAGCGTTCTATTTATAACTATTTAATGTTTCTTCAATACTAGCGTTCTGCCCGCCAGGGAGATCGGACCCGTGGTCCATTTGACGAGTTTCCCATTAATAAGTTTCTTGCTATGAATGGTAGCATAAGGTCCCGGGCCAAGCGACAGGGGCCAAAGAGGACCGTTTAGCGGCACCCAACCTCCGTACGAGTGCGTCAGAGGATCCCATGGTAGACTCCAGTGTCCTAGAGAGGTCGCTTTAGGCAAACCGATGGCCAGCGGCGCGGGTCCAAATCCATAGTTAAGCGGAGGAATCAAGGGCAACGGATGAATGAGAGGGGCTATCTTCGGAATAGGGGTTAGTGGTATATTCGCTAACGGAGCTAGTTGTATTCTCCCACTAATTGGAGCTACGACTCCCTTATGTATTGGAGTAGGATGGACGTTAGGGCCTAAGCGTTTCACGACGGCATTGAAGCCAGTGTGGCCGTCAGCCTTGTAGTCGACGACTCGCAGACTCCCGTCGGGCTCGACGAGCGAGTACGAGCCTTTGACTACATCTCCGTCCCGCATCTCCCATTGGGCTTTGTTGTCTTTCGTTAGATGGTCGTTGACTGCATAGTCGAAAGCGTATCGCGGATGGCTATCCTGCAATAAAATGACAATACACTAATTTGATATTTTAGAGCTGTAGTGATCCTGAACAGCACAAGATAAACTTATCAGATGTAGAGGCAATGTATAATTTTAAAAAAGTAGATACTCGTATGTTTAATATTCAATGTATTAGAATATAGGTTTTCATGTTTGTGATATTATTGGAATTTGTGAATATTTTGTTGAACCTAATAATCCTAAGTGAGTACTATAGAAAAAGATAATGCATAATAGTAGGTAACTAAGATGTTATTTACAAAGTAAATAAAAAAGGTATATTTATGAACTTATTTAGTTAGATGTTCTGTTAAATTTGTAAACATATTTATTAATAGTTGCAGTGCCCTGCAGGGTTTCATAGCGAAATAAAATTCTGTATCGTCCATCTTATGTAACCTATGAAAGCAATAAATAAACTGATAACTGATCATGTTTGGGCTTATTTGTGCAATTAACGTTTGTGTACGAATGTCTAGCCGATTATAAAAGCGTGTCTCAAACGATGTTTTGTCAAAAACTTAAGGACTTTATTTTATATCCATGGCATTTTATAATACGTACCACTGCCACATTTGTAACATGTGTTAAAGGAACGACGCCGCCGCTTGAAACTGTGACTGCTAGAAGCGCCACAGTTAACACAGTCTGAAAATTAATAAAAACCGTTAATACATAGTACGGCCTTATGGCAACACATCGACAATCATATTCATTAATCGACAAACGGTGAATTATCTACATGAGCCAATTTCCTAAGCGTTGCAAAAAATAGCATATAAAACGAAACATTTACGATGCTATTGGCTAATGGCCGTTATCGTTTAATACAGATAAATTGTTTTTCTATACGTTTTTATTAAACTGAATCCATTATGAAGGCTACATAAATGTACCTTCTTCAGATAGGATAATATTGAGTTAAATCTTGCATCCTTTTGCAATATGGTTTGGAAACTGATATATTTATGTGTCTGAGGAACTAAACTAAATAAATAATTGAAATAAATCATCAATCAAAGAATGCCATTACCAAAATCCTCTTCATTTTCGCTTCCGTCTGTGAGCTGTCGAAATGTAATGTGTGTTTTAGAGGTGCACAATGCTTTTATACGGGTGTCCGTGCGTCCGAGGCACGGCCTGAAAAACTGGCGCGACCCGTTCGCTGCTGCTTCGGCAAGCGGCCGCGTTATGCGACCCCTGCATGTGGTACTGCAATTAGAACTGTCGATTTAGGTTTTTTTTTACTTGTTTTAGAAGCCCAACCTTTTCAACATATCAGCGAAGGATCCCTCGCTGAAATGTTGAAAAGGTTGGGCTTCTCTTGCTAGACCAATACAATTTGTTCTAGTCGAATCAAAGCAGTGTTCAGTATGGGCTGCTCATTCATCCTTAATTATCTTATTTATTCGACCCAACTCTTATTTCGAAAATTAACGCTTACTGAGAAAGCTTATGTCAAACTATTATGGAATTTTAACATTAATATCCGAGAGTAAGTGTTATTCTTTGGTTTGGTCTAGTCTTTGTAGAGTAGGTATATGTAACATTCTATTTTTTATTTGTTATAAGGTAATGTGTATATTTATGTGCAAGATTGATAATTTATGATTTGCATATTGCAAATTTTGCGTATCATCGCTTTTGCAAGGTGTTCACATTTTATGAAAATGAATTGTTCTTTTTTTCCTGTTTTTACATGGAGTTGTGTATATTTTGCGTATTGTGCGTTATACTTATCCCCCGAATAAGTATTTTAACTTTACCCTAGATTATTGATGTTCAATATTTACACTATTAGACTTAAGATGTTTACATAGTGCACTTCAGAAAATACGGAATTAGTAATACTCAAACAGTGCTCCCTCCTGACCGATTACTTAATTTTAAGGTTAAAAGGTAAAGTAAGAAAATGTAAGCTCGTTTGTTTAGTATGCATGCCGCTTGGATATATTTTATAGAAAGTATTTATATAATATGTTGAATGCACCGATATATATATATTATTAACAGTCTATACTAATATAATTTATTGTTATCGCGTACATGGATTGACATTAATGAGTCAGCCAGGAATTTTCTTTTTATAACCCTGCACTAATGCTTCATTGTATATCACTGTGGAATATTATTTTACATAATTCACATACAAACATCGCATTGTTTTGCCCATATGATAAACTTTTTAGGGTTCCGTAGTCAAGTAGGAACCCTTATAGTTTCGCCATGTCCGTCTGTCTGTCTGTCTGTCCGTCCGCGGCTTGGCTCCCTGATCATTAGTACTAGAAAGCTGAAATTTGGTATGAGTATGTGTATGTATCACACCGACAAAACGGTAAAATAAAAACTAAAAAAAAAACTTTTTTTCGTGTACACCTAAAGTAGGGTTTTTCTTTTTTCGTTCCATCACTAGAGTGTGGGGTGTCGTTGAATAGGTCTTTTAAAAATAATAGGGGTCTACAAACATAATTTTTTGATAAAGTCAGCAGTTTTGTAAATATTCGCTCCAGAAATAAAGAATATTAGTTAAGTGTCATACTGTATTAAAACATTTCGCTCAATCTGACGCGTATAATCGATAACTTCTAGAAAATAATAAGTAACTTTGGCGTTTACGACTTTTTTATAGAGCTTGAAATCTTTCTCGTAATTTAAACCTCGGGCTTAAAACCGCTGTTTTAAGCCCGTTTATTGTGAAGAATGGGCAACTACGGAACCCTACACTGAGCGTGAAAAAAAGAAGAAGCTGGCTCGTCGCAACCTGTGTGGAACTGCAGTGACTGGATCGCAACATCTACTCCAGCCTGCGGCCCCGACGACACTGTTGTATGTGTCCAGACTGCACTACACGACGAAAGCAGATAGCATTGTCGAGTATTTGCGAGTAAAGACCAACTTCACCCTGAGGGTCGAACAGTTAGAGTCTCGTCACAATGTGAACTTCGCTTCATTTGTGGTGAGGGTGCCTACTACCAAGCTGTCGACCTTCCTGCAGGAGGAATTCTGGCCGAAAGGTGTCATGTTCCGGCGATTCCGCGGACGGTTACCCGACACCCAGAAGTTACGTCGCACGTCGCCGAACTAACGTGTTTATGATTATTTTATATTATTTTGTTATTTTATATGTATGTTAGTTTTAAGGTATTTATCTATGGGCCACAGTTGCCTGAAAATAAATGATATTGATTGATTGATTGATTGATTGATTGAGCGTCGCCCGACATGCTCTTGGTCGGTTGTGTTGTGATACACGATATCCTAGTCGATATTGAATTGATTTCATTTTTTTAATTACAAATTCTTTTCATGATTTAGTTCTTCCAGTCATGTTAATATTCTAAGACCGAATAAATATATTCAAATCCTTATCAATGACATAACCAATTAATGTAGTCAACTGCTCTATTTTCTCAGCCGGGTAAACGTTCTAAGCCGATTTCGAGGTCACTCCACTGTATACTTATATCGGGGTAACCTGGCCCTTACTTTCGATTATGTGCTCAAGGTGACCACCTCCGCTGGACCTACGCCCGGATTCCCAAACTATGATTATTATGAGTACATACTTTAAATTTTCGTGTCTCCTTCAATTAAGTCTTTTAATAGCCAATCTAGGGGTCTAAATTTACGGGGCTCACTGAAGAATAAGGAGTGTTTTTAGTTAGCGTTGTAAACATATGTTCTAAGAGCATTTGAAGTACTTTTATCGTATTTCCTTAATTTTTTTAATTTCAATATTTTTAAAACAATGTTTTTATAATCCTTCCGACCCCTATAAAATTGGTGGATGATCTGCGAAATGTTAAGTGTACTTTACGGGTAGCACTCGATCGAGTCGAGAAATTTCGACATAATGTATGAATAACAACGCGGGCATAGTACTACGACTCTTTGTATGACGACTCCCATTCATCGGCTCACAATGTGCACACGGTTGTAGGATTATGTCACCGCCTGAACTTGTTTGAAGGTGTCAATAACTAGGGTAATATGACGAAGACATATCGAATTTATAAGAAAAAAAAAACTATTTTAAGATCTTCTGCATTAGTAAGCTAGTTTTAATAAATTAGATGTTGGTGGATACATTTTTGCACTCATGTAACGGATAGCTTATGCTCTTAGATTAGGCGTTCAAATGTATGAAACAGGGTATGCAAGGAAGTATGCGGGAATGAAACAACAATTATATACCACACAGTGGCGCATGCTATATTCGTGTTCGTAAAGTTTGACTAACTTAACAATAGCGATATAAATATTAAATATCCTACAATAATTACAATTTGGTTTATACTACACGTCTACGTTGTCATATCACCAAAGAGGACTCAAGGTTAGTTGTTCTAATCAAGACATGGCAAAGGAGCAAATTATTGGTAATTTAAATTTTTGTTTTAAATTGTAATCAATGCTTGTAACCGCCAGGATACAAGGGGTATTCTAGGGGACCGTTCCATGCGTGCTGGAGAGGGATTTCATAGGGCAGATGTTCAATGGGTTCACCAATATGTCCAATCGGGCCTTTGACTAAACCGTCCCAGCCGATAGGTCCTTTGCCGAAACCTTCCCACGGGGCGATGGGTCCTTTGCCAATTACTTGCCAATCACCCACGGGTCCGAGCTCAAGCGGCCCCAAAGCTTCCTTGTAAATGGGCAAAGGCGCCTTGTAGATCGGCAGTGGTCCTAGAGGTTTGGAGTAAATCGGACCAGATTTGTAGATAGGTCCCGGGAGAGAATGTTCCTGCAGAATGGGTCGGTGTAGGAAAGGTTCTTGCAGGATCGGCCGGTGTTCGATGGGTTCTCTGATGATCGGCACGGGCAGATGTTTCTCAGGTCCATAGTACGGCGCGGGATGGATTGGTGCTGGCAGGATCGGCGCAGGGAGGATAGGCTTTACGACCGGTACGGGTAGGAAATTCTTAACGATTGGCGCAGACTCTTTAATAAGGTTCTGAGTTGACAAATCGGGGCCGTAGATTGGTCCTGCGATCGGTCCTGAGATGAGAGGCGCGCTGGCCAAGTGTCCTAAGTTCGCCACTGGGCCGACAGAAATCGGAGACACGACGGGGCCGTGGCCGAGCACTGGGATAGGGGCCTTGTAGATCGGATTCGCGTGCACCGTGGTCGGGTGCAGGTTAGGGCCCAGACGCTTCACGACGGCGTTGAAGCCTGACTTATCGTCAGCCCAGTACTCGACGACACGCAGGCTGCCGTCAGGTTCCACCAGTGAATATGCTCCTGAAATGTTTAAAATCACTTTAGATATCAGTCTATTGGATGTAGAATTTTATTGGATTATAATTCAGTTTTTTTTTTACCTTTGACAACGTCTCCGTCTCGTTTCTCCCATTGTGCTTTGTTGTCACCAGTGTGAGGATCTTTCACGGAATATTCAAAAGCATAACGGGGATAAGTCTAAAAAGGAAAAAGGATTTGTCATTATCTTATTTAGATTACATTTATCACTGATCGTTTTCCGCGACTTACATAATAATCGGCCGAAGCATGTCCAGGGGCGTATACTAGTCCGCCTAGTCCTCCGAGACCCAAAGCCCCGTCAGCGTTCGCTGACGCCGCAACAGCCAGCAGACATATCTGTCGAAATTCAAACCGTCACTTCACTATCGCACACAATATAATCCAATAACGTAAAATAAATGCACGCACCGTAACGTATAAATTCATTTTAACGGACACGCACCGACCACGTCGTGTCAAAAACGCACTGGTACGAAAAGAGCAATCTGGGCATTTATATGGATTGCTTTAGACCTTCGTGTCCTGCCGGCGGCGGATGCGGGGTGTTTGCGCTGCTCCGCTTTAACAACAATCACCAAGGGTTGCATCAGGCTTCCTCATTTTCATACAGCCTTCGGCTAGTGAAAACGTAAACTACATGCGTACATGTGCGTCTCAGTCGCAGGATATAACAGCTATTTGCCAACGTCTGTTTACTTAGTTCGTTTGAAATTACGTGTATCCGCGTATTTAATCTTAATTCGGATGATTAGTGTTATTATTTTGGCGCTTGCTTGGTCTGACATAACTTTCCCGGCGGTAATGATGGTGATGCGACATGGAGGGTTCTGTGGTGCGTGTCGATTTTATGCAATGCGGGGTACTTAATGCGACGGTTTGCTCCAATTGCAAACTACTAGTAGTACCACGAATCGCGCACGCGACGCTGGTATGCATATGCCAATAGTTAACTCCTTAGATCACTATCGTGCCTAAACCAAGTGCATTACGCTGACGCGTAACAGTTATACAATTTCTTCTTACGTATCGCGCCCTTGACGCTACTGAACTTGTTACATATTCATTGGCTTTGATTATACTCTGCAGACGATGTGCAGCCTTGAGATATTTTGAAGAAGTTATCATAGTTCATTCATGATGCAATAGCGTTTCATTTTACATATATACATTTAAATCAGTTCACTGGACATTATTTTGCATTTTTGGGTTTCCTTGACATACAAATGAAAATTTAGTCTAATTCGAATAATTACTATTAAAAATGTCTAAAATGCATAATTGAATGTCATCCGCTCAATATTTTTCTTTCAAGGTAATGTCTCTGATATATCTATCAACTATAAATTAGTTATATCGAATTTCATCAGCCAATATTGGCCAATATCGTATTTAGACAACCGCAATCTAAGTAAAAGTATCCTTGCCTCTAAACGCGAAAGTGTGTTTAGTGGCTTGTCATTCTTTTACCCAATTACGAAGCTACAGGTCTATGTTATTTTTACAAATCGACATCTTAGTTTTTTTATTTTTTTCTCTACTCAATTTCGGCCGGGTTCGATTCCCGGTTATGCATGAGATATACGAAAACAATTTGAATGCAGTTTTTAATGAATCTAAAATCGACGTCATGGTTCCTAAGAACAGATCTCGCTATCTCTCATAGTTTCCGACTTGACCATACTGACCCATTTGGATTGTACACCCGGTATATCTTGCCGAAAACTATTTATGATATTCGTTTATGCATATCTGATACAGATACTAAAGTTTTAATTAGCTGTATTGACTTCCGGGTGATTATAATACAGAATGTACCTCGTTATGTCCATGTGTCAAATGTGTAGAGGTTGACCGCGGAACCGCGACCACTCATTTTTTGACCTACATGTAACTTACTTCCTTTTCCTTTTTATCATTTCGTGTCGTAGATTTGACATCGAATGTATCGGGTCGTATCGTTAAATAATTATTCGGTTTTCGCGATTACTACTTCTTTACTGATACTAGGTACATATAAGCGAAACATTTTCACGCAACTATTAGGATTAGGGATATTTGTGTAGGTACATATACAAAACATTACCTAAAGTAAATGCCTTGAAAACAGGTTTTTACGTAGATAGTTATGTATTTATCTCTGGCTTTAGTTAGTTTTAAAACAAGAATCCTGACACCTATAATTGAATATTTCTTGTAGCTATTAAATTGCATTAGTTATTGACCAAGTCTTGTACCAGAAAATTCTGAACACCTCTTGAATTATGTATCTCTTTCTTTACCTAGTCGTCATTTAGAGACGGGTGTTCTCGTCATGCTTTTCTTATTAAGCTGCCTGTTCTCTCACTTCTTTTGGGCTTCACTAAGACACGGCCTGATTGGTTAATTTTCCCTGCTCCGCGCTTCCGTGGACAGGCGGCTACAAACTGCTGAACCGGTTTTTTTTTACAAATGAAGTCCATCATCTTTCAGAGTTAACTAATACAAATTCGGATTATCCGTTTGGCAGCTATTATATCACCAATGAAAACCAGGAAATGCTGCCAGCATCTTTAGTAGACCAAAGGGGCCCGATTTTAAAAGTTATTTTTGATATAAGGCAAGTAGGAAGACGAAAATGGGGAAAGACAAAAAGTAATCTCAAATTCCCTAATTAAATATTTTTAGCGTATGTATCATTATTTGGCGATTATTAGTTATAATCCCCCAGTCAGTCGCCAGTTACACGTTCAACTTATACAACTATAGTTTGACAAAGTCGTTTGTGACTGCCACGAACAGCGGGCGAGCGGGTGACGAAGTTTAAAGCCTTTTTTATCGGAGATTAATAAATGTTATTTTGTTCCAGGCCTACAGCTGCCTACCAGCGACGGTGCTCGCGTCGTGCGTTGAGAGCGTCTGGTCGTGCGGGGGCGGCAGTAAAGCGCAAACTCAACTCTCTAGGGCCTTGTGGTTATGGTGTGGCGCCCTCGGCGCGCGAGTGTGGCTGCCCTTACTGCCTCGGGACGCGACGAGGCACCCTGACTCGTCGCGGCATACGTTCATGGCGAAGCGAATTATGTTGCCGTTCCATCTGAACATATATCCTCTAAGTAAGTATACACGAATAGCTTTTTGTTTTGACATCAATCTCGCAATATATTGATTTAAATCTAATTTCTATTACGTGACGCTGGCAAGAGATCCGACGGAATGACTTTTATACCGTGGCAAATGGGACGGCCTCTTATCTGGGACACCACCTGCGTGGACACCCTGGCTCCGTCCCATATGACCAGTACTTCGCTGAGAGCTGGCGGGGCAGCGGTTTGCGCTCTGAGGCGGCAAAGCGTCTCAAATATGTAGGTCTTACATATTTGCGGCGTTTGCAGTGGAGACAATGGGACCGTGGAACCTGGATGCCCACAGACTGTGCAGCCAATTAACAAGAGAAACTATCGGAATGTTCTTCGGACCACAGAGCGGGCTCATTCCACGGCCAAGGGTTAGCTTAGCTATTCAGCAGGGGAATGTGGCTGGCATCATAGGTACCCTGCCGCAGGGCAGGGCCGTGACCTTGGGAACATCGGATTTAGCTAGGTTCTCTAGGTTAAGTTGGTTATTGTTGTTGTTTTACTTGTTTATCGTTGAATAAAGTTTCTATATATTAATTACTAAAAGCTAATATCCATTCCACCTAAAAACCTTTTACAAAAGGCTCTTGGATCCTTTACAGTCAATATATTTTTACTACATGTATAATAATTTTGTTACAGCTATACTATTCGACGACGCGATTCTCCTCGGCGCCGAGAACGACACGACTTTATACACGTCGGACTCTAACTCCGTCTTCTCGCTACCGTTCTGTGTGGTTAACAGAACTGTGAGTATTTGTAGTTATGGCCTTTCTTACGAACATATACATACTAGTATGAACGTGATAGAGGTATTATCTAGATACCGCCAGAATCAAAGCGAGTTTACGGAGAAAAATGTGTCAGAAATTGCAAAACTTATGGTTGGAGCTTGCATATTTTGTTAGTAACACACTGCGCCCGCGCGTATTTTTGAAACTGCATGAGATTTCTATAGCTACTAAAATACCTACGAAACACGTTACTCACGTCGTAAAAGTCGAGTATCGCTCGAGATGTTTTGAATTGGTTCGCGATTCATCATTAGGACACGGCGGACGGGGCGTTTGCCCCCAGTGCTCTGTTGGCCGTCGCCGCGACTGATCGGCTCTCCTGATGAATCGTGAACCGACTCAAAACATGTCAAGCGAAATTCGACTTCTATGACTTGATTTCTATACTAGTTATTATTTATTACTTTACTCCAATCAATGGGGAAAATCTGCTTATGTGTCCTTATATTTCTAACATGTTGTATTATGAAGGATGATGGGAGGGAACAATATTTTATAATATGTATTTGACGATATTGAGTATTGGAAGTCCTGTTAATTACTTAAAGCATTAGTACTTAGAGCAGTGCTTTAATTCATTCATAATTAGCAACGAAATAATTAATCTATTTGTTCGAACATATGCAAATAAGTTGCAACTTGGTAATAAAAAAACAAATCTACTTGAATAAACGCTTCCATTGATTATTAAAGGAAACACTTTTAGTGTCAGAATGGGCTTAATTATTGTACTATTAAGGTTAATTATGTTAATTTTGATCAATGAAGCGATTCGATGATTAGGTGTAGGTACATTGTAACCTAAATGTAATAACGATTGCTCGATAGAAATGCTTTTGTAGTATGAGTACAAGGTTGTGCATGTTAGACAATTCGCCGTATATGTCTTGCTTGCAACCAAGCGGCAAAAAATTGTTTCGCAAAAGATCGTAAGTCTTCATGTGTTGCTTCAATGTTCATTGTTAAAAGACTACCATATAACGAGTATAATGTGGTTAAGTATATTAACATTTTCGACAATTTCATTGGAAGGTGATAGGAAATTACCTGCTGCGATTATTCTACTCTCATATAATCACAAGGATCTGCCCAAACCGACTTCTCAGGTGTCAAAATGTGCCTAGAATGGCTTCATCAAGGTGGAAATGAGCAAAGCAACGTATGTTACGACGTTAAAGAGTAGAAATTAAAAATCGGCAATACTGTAGTGTCGCCTCTTCCTAAGCAATCTAAGGTAACGGGACAACACTACAGTATTGCCACTTTTGAATTGCCATGCGATATGAAGTGTCAAGGACTTCTGAGATAGGTAAACTACATACATAAAGTGAAAAGAATTTGAACAATGTAACGTCGTTCCAGAGTCAAGTGTACCTGCACCAAATACTAAGGCAACTGCTGCGGAGGAACCTGGGGTACCACGCGTGGGAGATCGCGCGCTCCTGCGCCCAGCTGCCATACTTCCCTCACTCTCTAGAGCTGCTGTTGCACGAGGTAAGAACTTAAGCTCGGGTTTCGTAGGATAGCGCTGCCGTCATATAGCGGCCGTCTCCATACTTCGTACTAGTACGAAGTATATGTTCTTACTACTACGAAGTATGAAGACGGCCACTATATGACGGCACCGCTATCCTAGGAAACCAGAGCTTTAGCTGAATAAAGATTACATACAAATACCTGTGTTCTACAGTTTTTTGAGTTATTAAATTAAAAGTACTTTTGGTTTGGGAGAAATCGGATATTATCATAACAGAACGGGACTTAATTGCGTTCAAAAAGTGTTATTTCATTACCTTGACGTATCGACAGTGATATTACGTTCATGGTCTCGAAGGGACTTAAGTCCCCAGCATCACGTAACCGTAACATCAATTAAATAAATACTTTTTGAACGCGATTAAATCTCGTTTTGTAGACTAACTTTAATAATATATACGAGTAACACCAGATTTCTCAAGCTGGAGAATAATGTCGGTCGAACGTACGAATAAACAGTATAGGTATGTATGAAGGATACACGGAAAACATGTCTAATCACCTTAGAAACTTTTGGGGTTATCGCTATTTGATAGTTTGCAACGAGGTAATATATTGCATATAATTTTCGTATACCTACATTAATTTATGAAAAAAAAAAAGTTTACATAGAGTTGTTTACCTGTAACTGAGTGCGTAAGTCATAGTCCAGTACGTACTCTATATTTTGAGAATAAAACCTCATTTTCCATTTAGACAGATTTTTACATTTAGCAACATAAGTAACATCATCATCCTCCTAGCCTTTTGTCCCATTTTTTGAGAATGAATTCTCAATCGGGGTCGGCTACCTAAATCCCACGATGTTAAGTAACGATCACTAATATTATTATAATGTTCAAAACGAGCATTATTTTATAACATGCATGCAGCCCTGCTATAAGGCGTTACCTACATTTTTTTTGCAGGTGTTGGAAGAAGAGGCAACGAGCAAAGAGCCGATACCAGACGCACAACTACCGAGTATTATCGAATTCGTACACGAATTCCCAGTCTATTTACAGGTGAGGCGAGCATCAATCAATGCAGAGACTATGAAAAAAATTGAGACATTTTGCATTTAGTACAACGCCGAGCAACTTCGTCCGCGTAGTTAGGTAACAAGTATTCTATAACTTTGGATTGGAGATGTACAGTTGGCGCCGCGCGCTCATACGCATCCTGCATCGCGCTGTTAAGAATGACCCCTCTCCATAGAAAACAAATGTTCAACAAATTTATAAATATTACATATTTTTTTGTAAACATAGTATAGATGTAATACACATATACGAGGTTAGTCATTAACACTTAATAAACACTTTATTTTGAAGGCTCCATGAAAATTAGTAAGACACAGTCTTATGACTACAATATTTTAGACACATATTTTATGCAAACTTGTGGGAAATATTTATTCGTCTCTTTTCAGACCGTAGTCCAGTGCGCGAGAAAAACAGAGATAGCGCTATGGGCTTACCTATTCTCAGCGGCAGGAAAACCGAAGGAGCTGTTCCAAGAATGCCTGCAACGAAAGATGCTCGACACTGCGGCCTCTTATCTCATCATATTACAAGTAAGTTCACCATACAGCTCGTTCCTTGCTCGATGGCTTATCAGTTGAATTTGTTTAGTCCATAAACTGACCAGCGATTGACATCAGGAACACCTAATAGTAAATGACTACGGGGTCGAAGATTTAGCTCGGTGGTTCAGGTTCAGCAATAGCCTATTCACTCTTGCCCATAAGGGACCGAAGTTATTATTTTTCTGTAAATGCACACGATAGTACTCGTTAAAGTTGCTAATAGGATCTTTTAATGCGATTTAATCACAAATGAGGAAATACTTTAAGAAACAGGTAATCTGGTAAAAAAATCAGCAAAAAATCTTATAATAATCTGTAAATAAAAGGGTTTCTGCAACTTTAGGGGGAAAAAACACAACCGATTATCTGACCCTTAAAGAAAAGTAAATCAATTTCAATTGATTACTAAATCAAACAAGAAATATACCCGATTAGGTCTTGTAATTGTTACATAACTTAAGTTTATTACGAGAATGCAGACGTAATTATTACCTGTATCCGCTTGTTATCGCATCAATTGTTATAATTAACATTATCAAGGTGCAATGTTTTCGTTTTTTTGCGCGGATGCAGGAGTCAAACACTCGGCAGAGTATGCAACTGGAGTAACAACGAAAATGCATATTCAATGCGAATTAATTCGATACTCATTGTGTTTACAATAAACGTTTAGAGATAAAAAAAAATCGGTTCATGCGTTGCAATAAAAAATAAAGTAATAATTCAGACGACGGACGCCTATAATTAAACCGACTTTAACAAAAAGGAGGAGGTTCTATGTTTCACTATATGTATTTTGGTTATATCATTGCTTGTTGCAATTAACTTAAAATTAGACCCTAATTCATCATACCCGTACGTAACAAAGTATGAAAGTAACAATACTTTATCATTGTTACAGCTTTCACAGGTAATTGATTTTGTCATTTTCTGTTTAATTCCTACGAATGATTAATGTATAGCCGGATTAAAGCGATCAAATCATGCAACACGCGTTAAAATGACGAATAGTAGACAGTCGACTCTATTCAATTCCACTCAGTAGTAATGTCGATTCTAAGGACTATATCTCATACATATCGTCGAAAACATAACCCAGTATTTGCAGTCAGGCAGCTGACTGCGTAAAATTTTTAATTTTACTGTTACTTAAATACAATTTTACGTATTTTACTGTAACGCTGAGTTAAAAACGCGCTGTAAATTGGATGGGTAATTCTACGACAGAGGGTAACGCAAGCTAACATTTAATTGCATGTTTTTTTATTTATAATACAAATTTAAATGTCAGCAAATAGATATTGCTGGAATAAAAAGTAACACTGATCTACAGAAAAAAAACCACTTAAATTTGAGCCATACACACGCAATGCAATTATATGGTAACTTGCGTCATTGATACAAAGATCGAAGCTCGACGAGAAATTGAAATGCGTATGCCTGGTGGAAGAGTCCGGGAATCGAACCCGGTACCTCTCGATTGCCGGTCCAGCAGTGCAGGATTAACGTATTCACGTAGAGGTCGCTAAGGTGTAAAGCCTTTCAAATAAACAATGCAAAGATCGACACACAGAGCATACGGAAAAATTCGAAAGGTTGCTTGGGCGTTAGGGTGGCGAAAAGGTTAACGCGCTTGACCGGCAATCCAGAGGTACCGGGTTCGATCCCTGTCTCTTCCAACAATTTACGCATTTCAATTTTACTTTGAGCTTTCTTCTTCACTACATAGTATAAAGCAAAGTCGCTTTCTCTGTCCCTATGTCCCTTTGTATGCTTTAATCTTTAAAACTACGCAACGGATTTTGATGCGGTTTTTTTAATAGATAGAGTGATTCAAGAGGAAGGTTTATATGTATAATACATGCATAATTTATCAGCATTGCACCCGTGCGAAGCCGGGGCGGGTCGCTAGTCTTTGTATAAATTTCGATCTTTGTATCAATGGCTTACTTAATATAACATATGTGGTCTATAACCACATGAAAAAATAGACATTACATGTTTCATAAATTTACTAATGTCGGGTGTTTGTTGTAGAACCTGGAAAGTTCTGCGGTGAGCAGACATTTGGCCACGCAACTGCTCGACACGGCGCTGCAGCACGAGCGCTGGGACCTGGCGCGGGACCTGGTGCGCTTTCTCAGGGCTATAGGTAACTGGAGTTGTTACAACAAGCATCGCCTGTCTGATACAAGCTTTTATTTAACTTCCATTGTATGTATGCAACTAAGTGCGAAGTAGAAGCGGTGGTAGCCTAGTGGTTAGGGCATGCGACTTTCAATCCGGAGGTCGCGGGTTCGAACCCGGCCCGTACCAATGAGTTTTTCGGAACTTATGTACGGAATGTCATTTGATATTTATACCACTCGCTTTTCGGTGAAGGAAAACATCGTGAGGAAACCACCTAAGCCCAATAAGGCCTAGTTTCCCCTCTGGGTTGGAAGGTCAGATGGCAGTCGCTTTCGTAAAAACTAGTGTCTACGCCACAATTTGGAATTTAGGTAGCCGACCCCGATAGGGAATTCATTCTCAAAAAATGGGACAAAGGCTAGGAGGATGATGTATGCAACTAAGTATCTATGTTTGTTTGGGTGGAATCTTGCAACTAAATTTTGAAGCAGATATCTTCAACCGATTGAGCTGAAATTTTGCATACCTACTTAACTTTGATGACAATACAATAATATAGTACCATGGGGCTGGTCTGATGATGGAAGTGGCCTTAGAAACTCTGTAATGGATAAAGCAATCCTACCGAGTTTGAGGTCTTTAGAATCGTCTCAGTGAACAATTGCATCCATCAATTGTTCAAAGAAAAATACAGTCGGTATAAAAGCTCGTCTCAAAAATTAACTTTTTGACAAAAACTTATTTCATTCTGTAAGATGTGAAAGGGATTGATCACGATATGTCATGCGAACGCTTAAGTTTACTTACAGAATATAACTATAAATATGATAAATGTGTATTTCTCGTAGACCCGAACGACGTGGATTCTCCTCGCAACTCGGTGAACGTGCAGGCAAAATACGGACAGATCGTGCAATCACAGACTGTCAGCCCCAACGCCGAGGACTTGTCCGTCATATTAGGCAACATGCAGGTCAGTTAAAATAGTTATTTACGATACAAGTGTGGAAGGTGGGTGATTTCAGACGAGTGTGATTTTTAGTCACGAGCGAGGTACGAGCGAGTGATTAAACAAACACGAGTCGGAAATCATCTTACACACGAGTTCCGTACAAAACTTTACTATGCATGTACGAGAAAAAAGAAAATACTTTAATACTCACAAAGACTGTTTACATTGGAAAAAAAGTGTTTTCATTTGATTTATCCAACAAGAAGCCGTCGTTCACATTTTTTACTTCTTCAATAACATTTTACGGGTTTAAATTAACGATTCGTCCCTTTATCTCGCCATTATTTCAGCAGATTTGCACAAAACAACTTCAAAATAAACTAGACATCAATAAAAAATGGCGGAGTTATTTGAAAACCGCGCTCGACATATCTACTACTGCGCATGTGCAGAAGTATTTTTTTAATATTCGTCTTATGTCAAAATTGCACAAGCGCGTGTACATTCAGCCAAATTTATTTAATGAATAACGATTTAAAGTTCGTTTATTAATCAAAATTTATATCTAATGTAATTAATGACGTGTTAAATGAATTAATTAATGAAATATTGGTTTTATTGTACTCTTATACGTGATAATAATCGGTATTTGACTTATTTATCAAACTTTTTGTAAATAATAAAACCTCTTTGTGTCAGGCTGTCAGATACGGCTATAAATTAAAAAAAAATTGAAAAGTAAAAAGCACTAGTGCGGAAAAGTAGTACTTTCCGCACAGTTTGAATGCCTAGAATATGCTCTTTTCGAGCACATGCATTGTAAAATATATTTTCAATTTGTTATTGACCTTACCTTCACCCTTAACTAAAGGATTGTTATCAGATTGATTGGCAAAGCAAATCCATAATTTAAGGTGGTTGCAGAGATGTCACTTTCATACAAATCTTGTGATCAATACACACTTAGGCGGTTATGGCTTTAGGTTATTAAACATTCTTAAAAAAATCTTTAAGCGATCTTATATTCGCCAAGGAAATCAGTTTTGCTATAAATCATACAATTACAAAGTTATTAAAGCTTTAAAACCCGTTGAAATATTGTCCATATAATGTATGTGTGCGTTGCTTTTACACATATAGAAAAGTAAGCGCACGTAAAGCTATTCATGAACAGTGCGTTCTGAAATATAATACTACTTAACTTATGATTTAGGATAATAAATTTAAATTGATGTTTCGATATGAATGCATAACAGTTTATTTTTAAATAATTACAGCTTTCATTAAACATGTAACAAATAATTGGAAACATTTGGATTTTAAAGATACCTATTGTGTTTATTTGCTCATAACAATAAAGTGGAAAAGATTTCGAACGCACTAAATCTTGTGAATGAAATAATGAATTGTGTCAATACTGTCAATTGTGGAAATTCGTATAAAAATGAATCATGTTTGCTTTACATTTTTTTCGTTTCGTGAGTTTTTACTTTATGTAAAGTGTGAATAATGAAACGTGCATATAATAAAAATGTGTACTCAGGACATAGTGATCCCTAAACGATATTGCGATATCATGGGTCAGAAATTGCGGGGAAAGTATTGTGTTTGTAAACATTACAAACCGAAGCATCCTGCCGTGAAAGAGGTGTCTCGCGCTATTTTATTTTTAGGCGAAGACAAGCATGGCGTGATGACATCCGTAACCAACCACAAAAACTGAACGAAATCGCTCGCTTTAGGTGATGAAAAAAAAAACGAAGCTGTTCATAGTGGGTTCATATAGGTAGTTTCTTCTCTCTGACTGAATTGATACCAAGACCTACCCATGTTTTTCAATAGGTGTGGGAAACGAAATCCTTTTGGAATTATCGATTCAGGGACCAAGTTTCCTCCTAGAAGGATAACTGTAATAACACTAATTACCCTAACACCCCGTAAGATAATCACATATTAGGTACTGTATACAGCGGTTTCCATTGCTGGCATTTTTGTGACGTAATAAATAATTTCTTTACTGATTCAAGGCCAGCTTAGAGCTTCATCAAAAGGGATTACAGCAAGATGATTTCCTTCATTGATTTATCCACAAAAACAATGTCAATTAAAGTTCATTCAGATGAAGGCTTCATCCAAGAAAAACTGCAGAAACTTATAATTTTCTACAAAACATGCATGTTGCCTAAAATAATATTACAACGTATAATACCTGCAAACCACATATGTAAATATAAACCTTCGTTTTCAGGCAGCCGTACTAACCACTAAACAGTACTAAACAGAAAGAAGCCTAGGTAATACACCTTGTTTTAACGAAAAAATTTAAAATGGTGAAGATCAGGGGTTAAAAAGAAAAATAATCCACCATTTCGAATTAAAGCGACGTCTACAACTAACGCAAACAATAGTATTATAATAAAACCTACACGTAACAAAAATTGTTTTATTTTATTTAGTGGTTGGTGGTTCTAAAATCCATATATGTATAATAACAATTTATATTGTCATATATTTTTATATGGCGCGAGCTAGCTCGGGGTCGTGAAGCGTGGCGCAAACAACTGGTGCTGCGCTCAGTTAGTAGTAGTTCTATTAGTTAGATATTTTTAGACTGAACATTTTTACAATTAGAGACTCCATGGAACCACGACTTAGAACCACGAAAATCCCAACCCTAATCAGTACCTACTATTCTTGATGTCGGGTTTTTGTATATCAGGTCAGAGTATAGCAAAAAGGGCCCGATCTTGTCATTACATTATGTAATAAAAAACAGAGGTATACTTGTGTTTTTTTTCATCGTAAATATCTAAGTCCCAGCACAGAATAGATGATAGTACAAGTAGTTCCAGGCTACGTAGTAATTCTATGGCAACTTAGGACCGCTCTAGTTCTTAAACGGGCAAGTTAATCAAACAATTGTAATTTATAAAAGATACTTATTTTAATGTATTCTTTAGTTATAATCAAAAAAGTAACAAAACTGAGAAAAATATTTCTCAACAAAATATGTGTCCTAAAATTGGGCCCTTTTTGCTATACCCCAATCCCGAAAAACTTAGGACATACTCAATAACATCACAAATCAGAATCACAATATATCAGAACAGAAACCCAACAAAAATACTTATTTAATTTCACCACATACTTAAAAAATGTAGAACTGCCAAAGATTTGTAATTTCTTCGTATTATTTATTTTGACAATCCAGCCCGTCTAATACAACTACAGTAGCGATCAAAAGTATTTTGACAACGGCAAAAGCTTTGATATTATATGCGATATGTTAGTTTTTCCAACTTAATTCTTGATAAAGTATTTCATGGCTTAAAAGCTTCTCGAAACAAGTAAAAAGTTTAGTTTCATTGAATTAAAATATAAACATAGCCACAAAAAATATTTATATTCCGGTTCAAAAATATTTTGACAATGTCTTTTTTCCAATTTAACTGAGAAATGGGGCTGCAGAATTTAAATACTTTGTAGGAACTACAACTTGAGGCTTTTCTTAGCATGTCTCGACATAAATAATATTCGGAAGATTTTAAGTAACCCTTTGCGGCTGCATTTAAGAAGGGTAAGTCGCAAGCTGAGATTTCGTGAAGTTTTGGTATATCACGGCAATTCATTAGTGTCTGGAATAAGCAGTTCAAGGTTCGAAACAGCGTCACAAATAAGCCTGAAAACAGTCGTCCTCGAAAAACGACTTGTACAACTGATTGTGTAATAAAAAAGTTAGACGTAGAAACCCCACGGAATAATGCAATACCAATTAAAGATGAGCTAACAAAAAACTACAACACAAATGTTTATATTTTTACTATTAAACGACGCCTAATAGACCATGGATCACATGGTCGACGCCCATTAAAAAAAACTAAAATGTTCAGCAAAGAATAAGGCATCCCGATTAGCATTTGCGATTCGTCACAAATCATGAACAAGTGCCGATTGGTCAAAAATTGTATGGAGTGACGCGAGCAAGTTAAATTTAATCTCGTGGGATGGTATCAAGATGTGCGTCGTCCTCATAATAAAAGACACGATGTCTGATACTTGGTACCCACACTCAAGCATGGTGGCGGCAACGTAATGGTGCGGGGATATTTTCCTCGCCATGGCGTCGGGCCTCTCGTATGAATTGACGGGATAATAGGATCGATATGTGTACGAAAATATACTTTATACACATAGGGTATCGCTATGAAAATAAATAAAGAAAAATATGCCACCTCGTTGGGTTTTTCAGCACCATAATGACCTCAGACACAATTCTACAAATTTACAGGCTTTCTTAAAGCGTAAAAAAGTCAAGGTTTTTGAGGGGCCTAGTCAAAATGCTGACCTGAATCCTATTGAGCATCTACGAGAAGAGTTGGATCGTCGAGTGAGGTGCAGAAATTACTCCAAGGGGCTTTTTTTCAAGCACTTCAGTCAGAAAGGACGAACATACCTTACGAATGTATATATAGAAGTTAGTGGACTATATGACGGCTCCTTGTACAGCTGTTAGGAAGGGCAGAGGATATGCAACTAAATATTCATGAAACGTCTTATTTAACCCTGTTGCAAGTTCAGCAAAATAATTTTATGTAAGTGTCAAAATACTTTTGACCTACCTGAAGCGTGTATTATCAGTTTTTATTCTAAGTCCATTGCTAAGTTTTAGTTATCTAAGTGGAAACGTAACAAGAAAAGGGCCATAAGATGTTATCGTAACGTAATTATTAAATATATATTCAATTCATCAACATCTTGAAAAAAAAACGATTTGTCAAAATACTTTTGATCGCTACTGTAGGCTTCACGATTCTTGTCGCGTGACATAGCATCGCCCGTCAGTCTCCTACAGTACCGCAAAGAAAGAGAGAGGAAATATTTTTCGCGCGAGAAAGAGTTGCGTGTCACAGTTGTGCTAGAGGTGCATCTTTACTTCATCATCAAAATCAAAATATCATGCCTGCTTATTTATTCTGCGCTTACTATCAAACTGACAGATGATACGCGACCCTTTAATGAATGAATCACCCGCACACACTCACAATTAGTGTCTATTAGTGTGAGTACTTGCTGATTTTTCACAAATTGCCACCACGTGGGAGAATAAAACAATTTATGACGTGCTACTAATACTATATGGATAAAAGACTAATACGCGGACTCGCCAACATACAAATTTTACTTCAAACTAAAGTAACATACGAAATAATACACAAAAACTACAAATCTTGCTTCCCAGCGCCATCTAGCGTGGAATGTCTAGTTTTGTTTCCTCTGCAACCACCTTAAATCATTTATTTTCATAAGATATGTAAATATTATTTGTAACAACTGATAGTAATGGTATCCTTTAAAATCATTTATCTATCCAAATATCATAAACCCTCCATGATGCGTTCAAGAACCGCACTTTATGACCACCATAAAAATAGTCTGTTTTGTTAGAACAAATTTCTTATCTGTAAAAATATTATTATTGTTAAATAATAACATCAATTTCGATGATGTTATTTATTCAAATTTCGAACATCTCTGAAAAACATAGACATTTGATTTGAGCTTTATTCTAATATCAGTCGAGATGACGTTTAGTTCGAAATGAATTGTCAATTTGCAAACAAATTTGATAAATGTCGCACGTAAGTAAGATATCGAACGATATGATAGTTGGGGTAGACTCTTGTTTGTCTCTGGATAAAAAAAAAAAGTATGACAGCTGCCAGCTGCCAGAAAACTTCATTACCGCCATTACCGGGTAATATTTGTCATAATGTGCGACTCCTGAATGCATCATGGAGGCTTATGATATGTGGCTAGATAAAGTAGTGTATGTAACTGTACATAATTAGGCATTAAAACACTCGTGTGATGTTATTATGAAACTTGCCTTCGGCTCGTTTCATAAACACACATTCGTGTTTAATACCCTTCATTATGTACAGTCACATAAACTACTATTATATGATTGTGGTGATTTGTTCCGATTGAGGCCCTTAATGGTAACGTTCTCGGCCCAGTCACGACTTCGGTGGCGAGTTCTGACCATAGATGAAAAGGGAATGGTGGAAGCGCGATCTATTCTCTCTGTCACCTGTAGCTTCCGTCTGCGGTGAGCGACTTGCTTGTGGCCAAATACACGGCGTGTAAGGAGGTACCTCTGACTAGGTATGTTCATCGGCAAGCACCTACTTGAACCTCCATATAGCTTATTTTCGTTGTGTTGTTTTCACCAAACATCAAGGCAACTGTAAGTACGTGCCGTGGCGATGGGCGTGGTGTGGGGGCGGCGCCTAGCGAAGCACTCGTTAGCTTCCGAAACTGACCGTATTCGATAGTGGCACGTGTTGCCTATAAAAAGTTCCCAATACGTGTGTACAGTTGTCCGGTGGGCGGGGCCGCAGCTTCAGCACGACGGTGACGCCGCGCGCGGAGGGCGAGGCGCCGGCGCCGCCGCAGCCCGCGCCCGCGCCGCCCGCGCGCGCCACCGCCGCCGTCAAGCGGAAGAAGTCCGTGCCCACCCGCCAGGACAAGTTAGTACCGCTGCACCTTTACCCACAGACCACCCCCACTAGACGGAGCATGTAAGGCGACCCGCGCGCACCAACGATATGGTACGGCAGAACATTAAAGTATCAACACGGCGGCCACCGTTTAGTTGCGTCCAAAGAGTATGTAATCACTACGTTTTAAGAGACGGGAGTGCCATACAAAAAGCGTGAACTCGCATTAGTATGAAACGGGGGCGAAACATACTGCCAATATGAAGCCGCAAACAATATCAGTGTCAGTGTCAACTCATGACATAATGCCAACATCAAGAACAAAATAGGGATGTCACATGTTACACAAATTATCGAATTATCGATATCGATATCGGTATTTAAAAAATATGGTTCAGGCGGGGTTCGCATTCGCACCCGCGTCTCCAACGGCTTTCCGGTAATTTAAATCATTAAATATTTCGCTTCAATGTAAACATTTGGTTTACTTTAGGTTACTGACTTCATAAAAAAAAAACAATAGTGTGCAAATAATTTTATTTCGTTCAAACTTTGCTTGGCTTGCTGATAAACATAGACGAAAAAAGCCGTTTCATCACTCCAGTCTGTGCTCCAGGTTGGAAGTTCTGCAACACAAATAATACAGGGTAAACAGAAAATTACAGAGTAAAAATGAATCTGTTTGTCCAGATGAAACCGTACCATTCATAGTCCATTGAAGATTTTTCGTAAAATATTTCTGTGACCATAATCTAACTCAAACTGGCATAAAAAGTAGTGATAATAATGTCTTATCCTCTCATCTGAGACGGCTTTAACAGCTGTATTCAAGTGCACACTTTTGTATAAGTACACATACCAATAGGCTTTTGCTTGAAGAAAGATATTCCGTGTTTACCCAGGTATTTTTCACTTCAAATAAAAATTATCGATAAAACTTACATACAGCACTATTGTTTACATACGTATAAGGGTATGTATTATTTTACCCGAAATACCAAGTTTTCAATGAAACTTACGATTAACATGGTTATAACACGCAGTAATTAAGTATATTTTTTACTTACCGATCTTCGAACGGTGGAAATCTTGCCATGAATAGTCTTTTTTGACCGTCCATTCGACACGTTTTCATTCTGCATATTTCGCACTTTTTCCTTTTCAATCCACTAATTTTTGCAATTGTGATTGTCTTGTGTACCTTCTAGACGACCACTACACCCAAAGAATGCAAATTATTAGATTATTTGTGAAATTTGAATTATTTGAAAAGATCGCAGAACCTTGTCAGACAGAAGCCGACTACACAACAAAATAGAAACGTCATCTAACATGGCATGGCGGACAAAAATGGCGGCTGAAGTACAACCCGCCTAAATTCGATTGTCGCCAATTATCTAATGCTTTGTAGGTTTCAACGTTCTTTCAAACTTAGATAGGTAAAAAATTCACCCCCGTTTCATACAGCCGTTGTCGATCGTTTTTTACCTTGAGAGTTGCGCGAGGCTGGTTTATGAGGTCTCTCTACACCACTTAACACTACAATTTTTCGTTGACGTACGCATGGATCATAAACAAGGACGCAACTAAACGGTGGCCGCCGTGTTCATACTTTAATGTTTTGCCGTACCATATCGTTGGTGCGCGCGGGTCGCCTTACATGCTCCGTCTAGTGGGGGTTGTCTGTGCCTTTATCACACCTGTGACACGCCTTGTGGCGATAAACATTAAATACCATATTTTATTGACACCGTTTTATTGAAAGACCCTTTTTAGGGTTCCGTACCCAAAGGGTAAAAAACGGAACCCTATTACTAAGACTCCGCTGTCCGTCCGTCTGTCTGTCTATCTATCTGTCAGTCTGTCACCAAGCTGTATCTCATGAACCGTGATAGACTACGAGACGAGACTAGACAGTTAAAACATTTACAGCTAATGTATTTCTGTTGCCGCTATCTATAACAACAAATACTAAAAACAGAATAAAATAAATATTTAAGTGGGGCTCCTAAGATACAACAAACGTGACAGGTTGCGTTAACTTTGCACCTCATTTGTATGCGGCGCCATACAACCAGGTGCAAACTTAACTTAACCCGGTCAGTTAAGATAGGAAGTGTTTGTACGGAACCCTCGGTGTGCGAGTCCGACTCGCACTTGGTTTTTATATCTACCTAATTATTTCCACAGAGAGGTGGCTCTCAGCGGCACAGCGGAAGAATTCTTCATCGACATGATGATCCAACGGCACGCTCGCTTGCTCTTATCGACCGCGCGTCTCCACGCTTTAGGCAAGATGGCTGCCGCTCTAGACTTGCATCTCGTCGCGTGGCTGGCGGGAGAGAGAGAACGGGCGGCTAGAGTGGACAGTGCGGTGCTATGTTTACGACGGCTGCATGAAGATTTCGCGTGGCCATACCCGGTACTTCAGGACGCTGATCAGTATTTGCAGAGGAAAGGCAGCACTGTTACTAGTAAGTACTGACTTACTGAGTCTACTTATAGCTAGTGTCCTATGAAACCTAGTCCTATCTTATCTTATGAAACGAAATGGACGATATTTTTATACCACGGAGGTGGCAAACAAGCGTACAGCCTGCCTGATGGTAAGAACTTACCGCTCCCTAGACGTTTGCAAATCCAGGGGATTTGCATGCGTGTTGGCGACCCTTTAAAAATCTGTAGACTACTTTTTTTTAAAGAACTTCATACTGTATTACTCCCCCGGGAACACCTCAGCAGGGATTCAGACTTGAACAAGTTATTAGGAATACATAGTCGGGTATTTAATTTTTTATTTTATTTTTAATATGATTCAAGCAGAATACGGTTATGACACCTCAAATGAGGTAATCTTTATGAAATGTCAAAAACGATGTGTTAGTATAAGGTTTCTATGAAGATACTGGCTTGTGACGTCATCAAAATCACTAGACAGAACATTTATTTTTAGTTTTTGTCCTATTTTAGCAGTTAGCAGTACCTTATTTGATCCCGCGTATTTTGAATGTGTGTTATTTTCTCCTCTTTCTTCTTTTTCCTCTACACGAATGTACCAGGAGGGCAGCAGTACGAGAAGAATGGCGTCGCATTGTAAAGCAGGCCACAAAATCAACGACGTGACGGCCACGACCACTCTGGCAAGAGTGTACCGCCAAAGAAGAAGTTTATTATTCTCACTACAGTCAAACACCGTATTCTATTGTTATATCCTCCGTCAGGTTCGTACACGCCGTCGGCGGATTCGGACAGTCTGTGCGGCGACAGCGGCTACATGAGCTTGCCGATGCGGGCCGCGCTGCCCGCCGGCGTGCCCGTCAGTCCAGGACCGGTCAGGTACTACACGTATTCTACTGTTATATCCCCCGTCAGGTTCGTACACACCGTCCGCGGATTCGGACAGTCTGTGCGGCGACAGCGGCTACATGAGCTTGCCGATGCGGGCCGCGCTGCCCGCCGGCGTGCCCGTCAGTCCAGGACCGGTCAGGTACTACACGTATTCTACTGTTATATCCCCCGTCAGGTTCGTACACACCGTCCGCGGATTCGGACAGTCTGTGCGGCGACAGCGGCTACATGAGCTTGCCGATGCGGGCCGCGCTGCCCGCCGGCGTGCCCGTCAGTCCAGGACCGGTCAGGTACTACACGTATTCTACTGTTATATCCCCCGTCAGGTTCGTACACACCGTCCGCGGATTCGGACAGTCTGTGCGGCGACAGCGGCTACATGAGCTTGCCGATGCGGGCCGCGCTGCCCGCCGGCGTGCCCGTCAGTCCAGGACCGGTCAGGTACTACACGTATTCTACTGTTATATCCCCCGTCAGGTTCGTACACACCGTCCGCGGATTCGGACAGTCTGTGCGGCGACAGCGGCTACATGAGCTTGCCGATGCGGGCCGCGCTGCCCGCCGGCGTGCCCGTCAGTCCAGGACCGGTCAGGTACTACACGTATTCTACTGTTATATCCCCCGTCAGGTTCGTACACACCGTCCGCGGATTCGGACAGTCTGTGCGGCGACAGCGGCTACATGAGCTTGCCGATGCGGGCCGCGCTGCCCGCCGGCGTGCCCGTCAGTCCAGGACCGGTCAGGTACTACACGTATTCTACTGTTATATCCCCCGTCAGGTTCGTACACACCGTCCGCGGATTCGGACAGTCTGTGCGGCGACAGCGGCTACATGAGCTTGCCGATGCGGGCCGCGCTGCCCGCCGGCGTGCCCGTCAGTCCAGGACCGGTCAGGTACTACACGTATTCTACTGTTATATCCCCCGTCAGGTTCGTACACACCGTCCGCGGATTCGGACAGTCTGTGCGGCGACAGCGGCTACATGAGCTTGCCGATGCGGGCCGCGCTGCCCGCCGGCGTGCCCGTCAGTCCAGGACCGGTCAGGTACTACACGTATTCTACTGTTATATCCCCCGTCAGGTTCGTACACACCGTCCGCGGATTCGGACAGTCTGTGCGGCGACAGCGGCTACATGAGCTTGCCGATGCGGGCCGCGCTGCCCGCCGGCGTGCCCGTCAGTCCAGGACCGGTCAGGTACTACACGTATTCTACTGTTATATCCCCCGTCAGGTTCGTACACACCGTCCGCGGATTCGGACAGTCTGTGCGGCGACAGCGGCTACATGAGCTTGCCGATGCGGGCCGCGCTGCCCGCCGGCGTGCCCGTCAGTCCAGGACCGGTCAGGTACTACACGTATTCTACTGTTATATCCCCCGTCAGGTTCGTACACACCGTCCGCGGATTCGGACAGTCTGTGCGGCGACAGCGGCTACATGAGCTTGCCGATGCGGGCCGCGCTGCCCGCCGGCGTGCCCGTCAGTCCGGGACCTGTCAGGTACTACACGTATCCATTAACATACACACGAATGTGTTTCGTTTTGCGAAGTGTCCACACTAGGGCGAGTTTTTAATAGTACATTACAGCAGACGCCGGGAAAGAAGGGGTTGCCGGATCAGTAATTATAGACGGATAGTGATAGGAAGCTGGCAAGCCCTTTTCACGGCTAAGGCATGTATGCTTTTTTTCAAACATATGCATTGAAATAAAAAATACACCACTCAAAAAACATCATTCAGCTGAACATGTTTAAAAAAAATTACTTCCCGGCCTAGGCCCAATTTTGTATGAAATTCCTTTACAACTCTCGAATTGTTCCGCCCGAAACGTGACACTTCGAAGCGTGTTTTAACGCACCGTATGATGATATTTCATTGCATGTTTGAGCAAAATTACTTCCCGGCCTAGGCCTTCAATTTTGTATGAAATTCTACTGTTCTTTTACTGTTCTCTCGACTTGTTCCGCCCAAAGCGTGATACTCCGAAACTTGTTACAACGCACGTTCATTATCTCATATATTTCGTTTTATTTATTCCATCAGTTCCGCGGGAGACGGCAGCGTGGCGGAAGGCGGCGCGGTGTCGTGGGGCGAGACCGGCGAGGAGCGCCGCTACGCCGCGCTGATGGAGCGCCTCCACCACAACCAGGTGGAGCGCGGCTCGCACACCGCGCACATCCAGCTCAGGTAGCCTCACCACCTCACTCCAACGGACCTTTGAAAATTAACAGGGTTTTTAAACCGATGTTTACTCTAAGCACAGTTATGTAGGTGTTGACTTGGCTCACTTTTTGTCAGGTCCATGCTTCTGGGCTTTGGGGGCGGAGCACGAATGGTTAGACGCCTACTGACGGCGTAGTGTTAAATCATTCGTGCTCCGAAAACCCCGATGTATGAATAAACCTGACTCAGGTCGGGATTGAATCAGGTGCCTTCTATGTACACTACATACAAGCCATTATGGTCGAGCAGTGCCTCTGCGCTGATTTGGATCGCACTCTGCTGTTGTCAGTGTTTGCACTAGTGTTGTTGTATGTGTCCAGTCCAGACTTCACTACACGACGAAAGCAGGTAGCATCGTTGAGTATTTGCGAGTAAAGACAACTTAACCCTGAGGGTCGAACAGTTGGAGTCTCGTCACAGTGTGAAATTCGCTTCATTTGTGGTGAGGGTGCCTACTATCAACCTGTCGACCTTCTGAGGAATTCTGGCCGAAAGGTGTCGTGTTCCGACGATTCCGCGGACGGTTACCCCACACCCAGAAGTAACGTCGCACACCCTCGAACTGACGTGTTTATGTTTATTTTATATTTTTGTATTATTTGATGTGTATGTTAGTTTAAAGGTATGGGCCACAGTTGCCTGAAAATTAATGATATTGATTGATTGATTAATTAAAACTGTGTTTCAGATACTTCCTCCAACTCATGACCGAAGCCAGCTGCGTGGAGTGGGCGTTAGTGATCGCAGTAGCGTTACGCGACGCACTGGCGGTTCTCCGCACGTGCAACGCGGCGCGCACGCCCGACGTCAACGTCGCCGCCGTCAAGCGGCTCAAGACGGCATTGCAGCATATTTACGCGTGGAGTGACAACGAGTGGTGAGTTCGACTTTCAATGGTAGTGTAAATCATTTTCAACATCCACCAAACCCCTGCATCCGTTCACCAGGCGGCAGTCGGACAAGGCCGAAGAAAGTATTTAATAAATTACTTTTTCACCTCACTCGCTCGGAAAACCTCCGTTTATAGGGCGAAATCTGCGTGCAAAAGTCTATTTTATCCGCTAGCGTGCAAAAGTCATTTGAATTTCGAACACGATGATTTTGATTCTCTGTGGTGCATGTAACTTTTTTATATTTAAGACTCCTTCAACGCGTGACTGATTTCATCAGTCGATAAATCTTCGAATAACCAATCAACGCACGCTAATAAAGGGCGATCTGGTCAGGCCGGCTAGAATCATAAGTACGTTTAAATACTTCTTAAAAAAAAATACACCTACAATATCACGTCCAGAAACCTGGTTTGTGGTTACAGATTTTTAAGTTTTTATTTTGACACTTTATTTTATGTTGAATATGTTTAGTTTTAGTAGGTAAGTATTTCAGTTTCATTTACGTATTTTGACTAGTAAATATATTAAATACAACACAAATTTTAATATTTATTTATTATAAAAGTTGGAACATAAGAGTGTAATTTCTGAACGCACCCGAGAAAAAAATAATAATTAAAAAGTTGGAAGTTTTCACAATTCAGCACGTAAACAACGTAAATATGTTCTGTGGAGAATACATATTGTTGTCTTACTTTATAGAAATATCGAAAACAAGAAAGTTAAGCCCAATTTGGAGTATTTATTCAATGCTTAAAAAAGCCTGCATTAAAAGAAAAAGGATTGTTATAAATATTTGGAGACGATAAGTAATTTACCGAAACTATTGGCGTTTTTAAAGAAGATAAAGCCGAAATAATCTTGTTCGGATCCCATCGTCCAATAACTTCCAAAGCAAGTGTTATGCAAGTGTAATAGATTTAAAAATAAAGTAACGCAACTATTAAATGAAAAAATTTATTACAGTGTGAAGGAATTCCTCTCTCGTGAGATGTAATGTCCAAAATATTTGCATGCTAGTATTTAAGTACAGATAGCAGAATAAGCTACCTATTGTCACATACCATACTATGACACATTTGTACCTACTTATTCTAAGCAAATAAATACTATTCTATTCTATTCTATGGAAAATACTCCCGAGTGGCCAACTAATCCTTCCCAGAATGCCATTCTCCCACATTCACAACGAATGTGTCAAGTAGTTTCAAATACAAATATAATATAACAGTGCTTAAGAAAAACTCGACGATAAAATATACACGACGATAATAGAAATTACGGCCATATTACTTTTAATTTTTAATATGTGTGCTTCTCTCGTATTTATTTGGTTTGGATTTGAGTGTGTTATGTTTTAAATTTGATGTGTTAAATAGAAGGCAAAATTAAATATGATTATTTTTATGTTTTAATTGTTTTTCTTGAATCTTGCATTTTCCTCGCTGTAGTGAGGTGAAAAATTGTGTGTTCCGCATGGCTGCAAAATTATTTAGCTTCTCGTGTCTTGAAAGCCTCGCTACGCTCAGGAATCTATCTTTGAACCATTCGCTTCGCTCATGGTTCAATCTTAGATTCCTTCGCTCGCTCAGCTTTCAATTTCAACACTCGCGCCAAATAATAACTTTGCAGCCTTGCATAACAAATAACTAATGTCATTCTCCTACTTAGTAGAGCCGCTAGCCAGTGACGGAATGTTCGGGACATTTGGATCTAGAAAATAATGATTATTTATTATGTACTAGCGACTCGCCCCGGCTTCGCAAGGGTGCAATGCTTATAAATTATGCATACATACATATAAACCTTCCTCTTGAATCACTCTATCTATTAAAAAACAGCATCAAAATCCGTTGCGTAGTTTTAAAGAGTACAGTCAGCATCAAAAGTAGCTGACAAGGTGCATTTCTGTTCTGAGCGAGAAAATTAGCTATAGTTTAGTAGGTCACAATATACATAGTAACCCAAACTTGTATCAACTCCCTTCCAGTTTGGGCTACAAACCGTTCATGGTGGCAATCAGCAACCAGATCCCGTTCCTAACGTCGATCATCAACACGCGCGAGCGGCGCATGTCCATGGTGAAGACCCGCGCGCGCACGAGCAGCACCGGCTCGCTCAACCAGGACGCCAAGCCGAAGCCGCCCGAGCTGAAGCCGCAGCCGCCGCAGAAGGCGCAGGAGATCAAACAGGTTTTATGTCCCTTATATGAGTATTTTAATTATGTGTAATTATGTTGTTTGATGCACCGCCTACAATTTCTCTGCTTTGCCCTAAGGTTGACTGGTAGAGAATGCCGCATGGCATTAAGTTCGCCTTTTGTACGTTAAGTTTTTCTTTTGTGCAATAAAGTTTAAATAAATAAAATAAATATGTTATGTTGTTTTGCATCATTGTATTGTTATTTGTCGCCTTATATTTCATGTCTTTGTTAAGTTTTTGGCATTACTGTGCAGTGATTCGTGTGTTACTGATATTTTATATAAAATTTAGCTATTTGCTTATATATCCACATTTATCGTAATCTTAGTAACTATATTTCACTTTTATTAGCTGTATGATGTTCTGTTAAATGTTAATGAGCTGTACACATTTCGGCATTGCATTCATAGATTCTTTTCTTTTCTTTTTCTCCGCTTACGGTCTGCAGTGACATTGACAGCTCTGTCGCTTGTCAATGTCATTGTCTTGGCGTTGAAAGCGCTTACGTTCAGACTAAAAGTGCAGTCGTGTGTGTGGTTCACCGTGGCGTCACCGATAGGTTTCACCGGAAGACCAGCGCTGGTTCCCGGGCCAGCATTTATGCTGAGGTGTGACCTTTTCGTGGCATACGCAACAACGATTTTATTTTATTTTATTTCTTATATTTGTTGTCCACTTTGTGTATGTTAACGAATAAATTATCATTATATTCTATTCTATTGTAAACAGACGGCGAGGAAGGAGTCCCCGAGCTCCGTGCCCGACGTGCTCGCCGGCGCGCTGCCCAGCGTGCCCGCGCCCAAGCCCAAGCCGCCGCTTAAGGATCCGCAGTCGGGCTGTGCTGTCATGTAAGGTTATTCTTGTTCCAGCGAACATGAGGCCCCAAGTTCGACGACAAAGCGGAAATTACGTAATTGAAGTTCGATGGTCATTTATTTCAGTCCTAACCGATAGAAAGGATACTTTGGAAAGGAGCTATGGGTTAACACTTACCAAGGTTCAATCGTATTTATTTCATGGCACTTAGCTACAGTCTGACCAAAACGAGTGGAAATTAAAAAGTGGCAATACTGTAGTGCCGTTCCGGTTTTCTTAGATTGATTAGAAAGGGACGTGGACTGTAATATTACACGCGATAAATTTTCATTTTAGCGGAATACAAGGAATTTTATTATGTAATTATTGTTGGCTATCTTTCGCGCATTAGTAGCGCGTAGAAAAAGCTAGAATTTACTCCGCCAACAAGAGCCTAGCTCTTAATATATGATGATGATCTATCGCAGTGTAATTTGGTCACGCGTTCCTGATAATATGAAATTCAACGCATACCAATATGTCAGCGTTAGGTGACACAGTAAGAGGTACCTCGTACGGACAGCATCAAAAATAGCTGACAAGTATACTACTGGTTTATGTCAAATTGCATACTAAAATTGTCAGCTACTGTTGACTGTACAGACAAGTAATATTTGTAAAGCGAAAATTTAGTCAAAATTTTCTGAATACCTAATGAATAGAATTTTGCTCTGTTGCGGTGCGTCATGTCATATACATCGGCACATGCCCTGCGGTTGTCTTTGGAGCTAACTGTACCTATCTAACATTGGAAGTGTTAAAACAAAAGCAACATTCTTGCAATTACTTGTAAATTATGAATCACATTGTGGTAATGGAGTTCCCCTCGTGATGTGAGATTGTCTGTGTTATTTAGTAGTTGAATTGAACTAGTTGAATTTTTATGATGGTTTTGTATGGACACATCATCCCACATCAAAAGAGCGGTGTTCAACTCGTTACGTAATAGTAATATACATATACTGTGTAACAAGACTGGCACCGTTATTTTGATTAGGAATGATGTATACCATGCGGAATTATTTTTTAACATAGATACGGTTATTAAACGAGAATTACTAATTATTTTGATATTATTAAGGTATTTAATATGGTTATAGGAAAGAAAAAACAATCAAGATTTTTACCGAATGTATGTATTTTCACACGAAAATATTTTGATTGTTTTAATGTTGAAGCACCATTGTTTTTCATATCAATACAAAAAAAAAATACAAAGTAGAAAAAAATAACTGAAATTAACTATAAATTACAGGTACTATCGACGACACTGATAACCGTACGTTGCAAACGAATATAAACCTTATTGCAACATGTTAAGTTCTATGGGTGTATACTGTATAGTTAACTGTGTCTTCGTTTGTACAGATGTCGCTCCTGACGCATCGTCGTGACTCATTTGTATGCACAGACAACCCCCACTAGACGGAGCATGTAAGGCGACCCGCGCGCACCAACGATATGGTACGGCAGAACATTAAAGTATCAACACGGCGGCCACCGTTTAGTTGCGTCCATGTTTATGATCCATGCGTACGTCAACGAAAAAATAAATTAAATAAATAACATGGTAAATTGTAGTGTTAAGTGGTGTAGAGGGACCTCATAAACATGGACGCAACTAAACGGTGGCCGCCGTGTTGATACTTTAATGTTCTGCCGTACCATATCGTTGGTGCGCGCGGGTCGCCTACGGGTCGCCTTACATGCTCCGTCTAGTGGGGGTTGTCTGTGTTTGTATGCAATGCCATGACTACTGACGTAAACGGTTTGTATGGAGAATTTCAGTTCCACAAAGTAGCCGCTAGGGGCGCTGTACCATTTTCCATACAAATCGTTGACGCAGTCGATAGCGAGTACGGTCACGTTAACTCGTGATAAGGGTACGGGGCAAACTTAGCTCAATCGGATAAAAGATACATTTCCTGCCCTTTACAAAATTAAAATGGCTTTTAAAATGAATTATTATTTAATCTAAGTTAGTAAAGCCTGACCAGAAATATATGAGGATGCGCCATATTGCGGAATTTCGCTGGAACTAATTTCTTACAGTGGCAATGATTTTATGATCATAGGAACTGACAGATATTTAAACTAATGTCATTAGAGTGCGGATTGCGATTGGTTGCAAAATTGTTGCCATATAAATCTTATAAATAACGCCCTCTTGACAATCCTCATATATTTCTGGTCAGGCTTTATAATCAAATATTATTTTTCAACTATTTGGTGCTGTATTGTCACATTCTTTAACATCTCAATACATCTATATTTTTATGTTAGATACTAGTCTTTTATAATGATAAATATTTCATTTTATTTATTGCATTACTGTAAAACCTATTTATTGAAGATTTATACACTTATTAAATGGATTGTTCGGCTCCTTGTCCACTGAAGCGGAACGGAGAAAATAAACTAACCCGCCTCTAGCACAACTGTGACACGCGACTTTCTCGCGCGAGGTATATTACCTATCCCTTTCTTCGCAGTACTGTGAGAGAGTGACGGGTAGCGCTATCTCGCCTAGTTGTGCTAGACAGGCAGGCTGCGTCTTTGCGAAGTCCGAATGAAGAGCATGTGAATCTGAGGAATGCGATTGGTCTATTTTACCCATCTCCGCTCCGCTTATGTGGACAAGCAGACTTAACCCTTTGATCGCCAAGCGCAAAGCAATTCACAGTGACAATGACGCCAAACCAAAAAAAAAAAGTGCTCTAAAATCAACAGAGATTGAAAAACACAGCTTGGTTTGAATTAGCATGTTTTTGAACATTGAAATTTTTGACGTCAATAGGCGTCGTTGGCGTCAGTGGCACGAATTCCCGATGACGTGATTTGCCGTCTTTGGCGGTCAAAGGGTTAAGTAGGTACTTAAAGTATTAATTACGAAATTGGAAAGAAACGCGAATTGCAGCTATGATTTCAGTTTTCAGTACACCGTTGTTTATACCTACCCTGTGTACTAAGTGTGTAGAAGAGTTTTTTTCGTCATTATATTAATCTCGTGTAAAAATAGCGGGGACAAGCAGTAGTAATTTGCACTGCGCAATGAGTTTAACCACGCTCTTTTTACGTGAGACATGATGAACAATAAATTTTGCCCTAATCGTAAGCAAACAGAGTCAAGAGTATGTTTTATCAAATCCAAACATATTTGTTTTCGACAATAACTTTTTCTTCAGAATTTAATAATGTACCTATATATCAAAAATATAGCAATAGTAGTTTTAATTATAGATTAAATTATTGAAAAGATGAATTGCTCATTATTTTGTATTCAAAAATATGTTTTGTATCTTCTAATTGATATTTTTAGTTGCTCAATAAAATTAAAAATCTCAATCAATAATTTAATTATGGCAATTATAATTTATATTTCAATTTCCCACCATTATGGTGCCAATATCTTTAGTAGGTTTTTTAAATTGTTTATGTTATTAATATTACAGTACAAATTATAACTTATACCTAATCATATTCATATGAATGTACTAGGAAGAAAGCTTGTGACTATCAACGAGTCGATTGTAACGGTTTCTTCATCTTCGTCCAACCGTAAAGCATATTGAGTAAGGTTCGTATTTAAATTATATCTAAATTTGAATTTATACGTACTTGAAACAAACCAGTGCATTTTCAGGTTTTAATGGATCGGGTTCAGAAGCCTTCCAGCCACGTTCCGGAGTGTTGCAAAAAATTGACGAATATAACCTTCTTTTTTAAGTCCTTCTCAATTCGCAAAAGCGTCCAATTGTGATTTGACCAATTATCGCCATGTTACTTCAAAATTTCGCAATCGCAATACACATAAATGGTATCATAAACGCTCCTCAGTTAAGTGGGGACTTATCGGAGATGCCACGAACTCGGTCTTAGCGGTGAGCTGCGCGGCGCGTGCTACGTGTCTCGCTCACTCGTATGGCCGTCGCGGTCGTACCTCTCGCTCAACCGCTCATGACATCGCTGTAAATCCTCCTTCTCCTTATGTCGTTTTCCTTATTACTGAGGATCGTCATCATCATCATCATATCAGCCGACAAAGGCCTCCCCCAAAGTTCTCCACAACGATCGATCTTCTCCCGCCCTCATCCAATTTCTACCCGCGATCTTAACCAGGTCGTCGATCCACCTTATTGGAGGCCTTCCAACGCTGCGTCTTCCGGTCCGCGGTCGCCACTCAAGAACCTTTCTGCCCCAACGGCTATCGATTCTACGAGCAATGTGCCCTGCCCACTACCACTTCAGTTTGGCGACTGTCTGAGCTATATCTACAACCTTGGTTCTCTTGCCTGAACTGAGGATCGTGACCTGCATGAATTATTTCCTGGATGATCGCTTTCCACACAAGAACTTGTACAATGCCTCGAGGATTTTTATTTAATGTTATCACGGATTTGGTCTGTCCACTGCAATAGGTTTATAACTAAACCATAAGATTTAATTTTCAATAGATCTATATTAATATAATATTGTGGTCTCAAGCCAAGTATGTAGATATTTCAAAGCAGACTTGTTAAAGTCATGAGCTTTCTTCCTAGTTATATCCAGTGGCGAACGCAGAACTCACCGTCATGATACTCGAATGTATATACTTTCAAGAGGGTTACTAAGACGTTCGAAATTCAAACTTCGTCTATTAATACGAACTTTGTACCGTGCCATCCCGCTCATTCGATCGATGAGTCCACGGTACGAATTTCGAGCATCGGGGTAGCCCTTCAGCTTTTTAACTCTGGTGTAGTGCCATCGTTGTTTTCATACAGTCCACTTCAGTTCTGCCACTAGTTTTATTTAATTTATTTACTTTAATGGATGTAACCATAATTATCATCATTATACGTATTATATTATCCATACATTTCAGTAGGTAGGTAGTAGCGAAATTGTAGTCATTAATTTGTTCAAAAAATTTACTTGTTAATAAATCATGAATGATGATTATAATATTAGTGTTTAGGTGTAGTGAATTCGATTGCATTCCATAATTTCTTGGTAGTGACATAATGATCATTGTCAATTATCCACTAAAACTTATTTAATCAGTATGGAATTATGTATGTAAGGTGCTACTAACCTTAAGAATGTTTTATAATCAATATGACAACAAATAACTATTCATAATTTCGATCCATGCATGTATTACGCAATTAGTATCAGTTACGAGCTAATGTATTTCAAAACATCAATATTTTTTTGCACATGTAAAGCTCTAATATTGGTTTCCCGTACTATTTTTTATCGCATTCGCATCATGCAGTCTTTCTTGTATTTTTTTACATGGTTTGGGAGAACGATACGGTAAGCTTAGTCCGCAATAATCCTGCGAAAAGCCTTGGAGTTTACTCTCAAAATTGAAACTTCATAGTCCCTCTGTCCCTCTCGCTTTAGTTTCAACCCGTATTTAAGTGAGTAGGACGGCATGATACGAACCTTTAATGAGGAGCATAATAAATTCTTTGCCTCGATAAAGTCGCTCTAATCACTGTTATTTAACGAAATAATACTAATCTACAAGCTACGTCGGAATATAAAAATATTTTCCGAGGTGGATTAAGCTAAGAAGAATTTACCTTTCCCTACTATTTACATTTGTCAATTTTTATTGTAAGTCAAAATTTAGTTCAAATTTGAAATAACGACGTGTTTATCTTATAAAATACAAACTTTACAAAGCGTCCGTATAATGTTCATTTCATTCTTGCATGAGTGTATTAAAAGAATCATGGAAGTAAATTGATGCCAAAATTTTTAAATTAAATTTGTATATAATCTATTTAGGTTACCTATGTTCGAGCAGCAAACCCTTTGATACTAAATTAAAAAAAATACATACAAAATTTTAAACCGATACAATATTTAATTTAGTCTATAATAATAGTCTTATCATTAATAAATCTAATGTTAAACAATGAAGGGGTTAATGAAATTGTTTCCAAGTTTTTGAAACTGAGCAATAGTGATCATCGGCTTGTAGACACAAAGATATGCAATACAATTTTATATGTCGTGTTTTGTAATTAATCATTATTTTGTATATATTTCTCACTTATATTATTAGAAGTACAAGGAATAAATTTACATTAATCCTACTAAGCTGTAGTTTTATTATTTGTTTGTTCTAATAAGTACCTAAAAACAATGGCAGAGTAGCATTGAGTGGGGCACATAGCCTTGGTTCGTAGAACGTTCGTTGGGGCCAACGTGGAAGAAACTGGATCGACCGACGCCGACGATCTATTCATCATTGTCACGGGAAGCCGTTGGGTGTAGTGAGGGTACAACCGGTTGATGTGAAGATCTTAGGGGGAGAGCTTTGCTGTGCTGTGTCGCTCTGCTACAGCATAGTGTGCGCTAACTCTATGCTGTGTCCACACGTGTATCATTTAAGCGTACCCGATCTAACGATCACTAACGCGTATCATGAACGGTAGTGTGGAAATCGCACTGTCGTGATCATACAACGGCCCGTATCCGTATCGATCGATCCAAATCCATGCTGCTACGCGTATTTTCATTCCCCCGCACACTCGCAATCAGGCAAGCGTTGCATGATATGATACGACGGTGCGACGTCCATACTACCGACCGTTCATGATACGCGACGCGTCGGTGCTATGTACATATACGCGACGGAGATCGAATACGGTGAAGTGATACAAGTGTGGTCGCAGCTTAATGGGAGTACTTCACATTCCCGCATTTTATTTAATTATTAAAAAATATTATATTTACAAGATTTATATATTCATATTTTTTATTAATAAAAATGAAAAACAAGTAAATCCTTTCCATGAGACATCTACTATTGCGTGGTTTGCGTGTATCCGAACTTATTTATTTTTCACAATCTTCATGTTGGCAATGACTGTCAGTAGTGCATTGAACTGTCAAGACGTTATACTTTTGGGAGAATGTAGGAATATTTTTTATTTTAACATTTTTAATCGTTGTTTTCCGAGATTATTTACTTTGTTTATGAGGATACAAGAGCGGGCCGTCTAACTGTCACAAGATGGCAGCCACGGCGCAAGGGGAATTGTCTTTGGTGGAGCTGAAGGCTGAGATCGAGAGGCTCAGTCGAGAGCTCGACCAGGCCAGCAGCGAGAAGATCCAGTCAGCGCAGCTGGGTCTGGTGCTGCTGGAGGAGAAGAGCGCGCTGCAGCAGCGATGCGACGATCTGGAGACTCTCTTCGAGAACACCCGGCACGAGCTCGAGATCACACAAGAGGTTAGTGGCCTACATTCTGTCGCATCATTTTCACTTTTCATGCATTAATCCGCACATTAAGCGTGCAGAAACGTTAGCTCCCAAGTGATTTTTTTACAATTTCGCATTCGTAAGTTGGACTACTTTCAAAATCACAAGTGGAAATATATTTGTGCTAGGTAACCTGCTTGCTGAATGCTTCAGTATTATTATGATCTCACTTCTACTTTCTTTATCTAGTTGTCCCATCACATACATATTTTTTACTTAATTTTATATTATGAAAATTAAGTAAGTTTGAAGCCATGATTGGACTCGTCTTTTTATTATGTGTCGGAACATCTAACAAACTAAAGTTGTATGGAAAAGAAGGTTGATTTCTCTCCTATTTTGCTCTAACCGACAATAAAGTTAGGATTTTCTATTGTTTTTTTGATCTAATGACAACTAGATGTCCCAATGTAGTATTTTTTTTTTTCATTATACTGTTGTCTATGCTATACAAGTTTAATGCTAGAAATAAACAAGTTGTACATTTCACTATGGCTAGTTTTTAAAATACTAAGAAAATATAGAATGGTCAGTTACTAGTAGTCACCCCATGGTAAACTTGCAAGTCTATTATTAATTGTGCGAATTTGGATTTTAGACCTGAACATGTCGTCATTCCATTTTCTAATGCAGGTTTATGGCTGTGCTGTTACCAAGTTGACTCTAGCTGTTGTATTTCATCCTAAAATGGCAATTCTCTAACACCTCCAGTACTCCTTTTCCTGTAATTCTACTTTCTAAAAGTTTTGGTGTTATCTGAACATTTATTTGTACCATTTGAAACACTAAGCATATCTTGTAAAATTAGTTTTTCTATTATAAGTAAATTATCCCTGTTTTTATTTTCAAATTTAGTGATAAAGCATAATTATCCTCTCATGCATGTGTTTATACATTGAAAATCAATTTGTTACAGGCTTTGATGAAACTAGATTCAACACAGAAAGTGACAACACAGAGTGGTATCGAACAGGAAAATGCGCTCCTCAACGAATCCGCAGCCATGGAGAGCTCGCTCACGCTCCAGATCATTGAGCTGGAGGGAGAAACTAAACAGGTAAGATGTCTTCCTAGCAAAAATGGAAAATTATCTCTTTGTACAGTCGAGTTCATTTACATCTACACACTTACGAGAACAAAAATATCAGAACACAACATTATGCTCCTGACTATAGGGTCGTGTTCAGATATTTTTGTTCTCGTAAGTGTGTAGTTGTAAATGAACTCGACTGTAAATCTAACAATTACAGGTGTCAAGAGTCAATTCTTCTATGTAGTGTATCTTGAAATACAAAGTCTATTCTACTTATAAGTTATACACAATACGATACTTATGAAAGTTGAAATTTACCAAGATTTCAGTAAAAATATTCTTGTTAACCACTTAACCATTCTTTAAATATAAATTTTGCAAGGCAAAACTTCCAATAAATGGTGTCCAGGAATTATTATACCCGTTCATGAAAGTGGGATAGAATGTGATTGTTGAAGTTGTTAATTTCATGGTTGAATTGGTCACTGATCATATCTCGTCCATATGACATTACTTTTACACCCTTTTGCTTTTATAAAAGAACCTTTTAGGTATTGTGATAAAAATCAAAATGCCAACAGTAATATTTTGTTCATAGATATGTTTAGTAACAACATGTTATCTAAACCCTTTAGTAGCAAAATATTTGTAGATATGAAATAGGTACTTACAGAAAACAGAATTGTTATGGAATTATGTGAATTTAACAACGCATTAGGAATCTTTAAAGCAAGCTTCCACAATTCTGTTATCGTATGAATCCTTTCATAATTGCCAGAATTTAAGTTTTAGAGAAGGGTGTAGATTTTTTTGGAATACTGGGGAATTAAGGTGTACAGTGTGTGGAAAATATACTATAGAAGATATTGTGTTCCATCTTGCTTATGTGTCAAATTATTAAGCTCTGACTGAAAGTCTCATAGGAATAGGAAGTTTTTGCTAACCACGCTAATATGTACCATGCCGCGTCGTGCGTATTTTTAATACACATTAAAATAAGTAGAAATAACAGAAACAAAGTCTTTAGTTCACTTTATTCCATTGCAATAAGGTGGAAAAATTTCAAAAAATATTTGAAATCTGCCCTACCGTAACGTAATTGACATAGAGATTACTCTATGTTTGTTATTATTATACTATAATGAAGGCCAATTAATGTGGGCATCAGACTTTCTCCTTGGTAGTTTCTTTATTATCTTCATTTTATGCCGCTTGCGATGTAGATGTGCTCTCACATGAGGTCATGCTACTTCCACAAAGGTCAAAACAATAGGCTAGTTGACTCATGTCAAATTGTAATAAACTAATGTTTATTCCGTATAGTATTTAGCAAAGGAAACCTAAATATATATTTTTCAATTCATAAAAGTGAAAGATGGCTGAAAAAATTTAATTTGAAAATATGGTTTTTAATCTGTATTTTGAAATGCTTAAAACGCTGTCCGCCATTTTCGCTTATGATAGTGACGTCATTGCTCATGTAAACAAAACTGAAAGTCTACTTTGACGACTTCGAATAGTGCCGTCCCTCTCGATCTCCTGTCAAAGTATATTGGAGTGTGCGGAATGGCATTATACGACGGTCGAATTTCGAATATTTACAGGTAATACTACGACACGCCACAGATTAGCGAAAGGGAAAAATGGCGGACGGCGTTTTTGACTGTTTATGAAATTTCTAATTTTCAATTGATAAAATTTAGCTTTCTAGCTTTCAGAAAAATACAAGACATTTTTTTTAGAGCTAGTAAGATCATTATTAACCATTTCCAATATATTTCGAAACTGGGTCAACTAGCCTATTGTAAACGGGAAGACGGATTGGAAGCAATTTTGGTACAGAAATTGCAAGACATTGAAAGATGCTTAGAGGATACTTTTACCCGGCTACGATAAAGAAAAAAGTGGTTCACAGATGAAGTTGTGAGTTGTTCTAGTCATCGATAAAATAACCATTTAATATGGAAGTGGAAGTGGAAGTGGATAGGGCACACCCTCCGAAGACCAGAGGACAACACCGGCAAGGTTGCGTTGACGTGGAGGCCGCGCGGGAGCAGACGACAGGGCCGACCGGCGCACACGTGGCAGCGCACCGTCGACGCCGAGCTGCGGGCGGCCGGGCTGAGTTGGAGTGACGCGGAGCGCGAGGCACAGGATAGGAGCGGATGGCGACGTCTCACGAAGGCCCTCTGTACCACTGGGGTACCATAGGACGCCAACATATATATTATGTGAAATAAATTTGATTACAGGAGTTTATAATCTGATTCTAGTCTCATCAAAATTTTAAAACTAGTCTAAAATCTGTTTGAATTGGCTAATCTGATTGTTATCAAACAATTGTAAGGAAATCAAGAATTTGACAAAAAACACATGCCACTGAGAAAATATAACGTATAGTTAAACGTATAACACTCCTCCCTATGCATCAAACGTTTTGAATATGTAAGTGTTTCGGCGTGATGAGCGGGCAAATATTTTTTTACCAATAGATGGCACTTGACGGGTTCACCGCGAGCCCATACAAATTCAGAATCGCACTGTTAATATTTTTCTTAAAACAAAAAGCCTCTCCCCGCTCTCTCCATAAAAAACTAATGCTCAATACAATTTTAGATAATGGTATTAGATGACACATCTTACATCGTCTAGCCTCTAGACTCTTGTCGCGCGAGATAGCGCTACCCGTCACTCTCTCACATTGCTACACAGAGAGAGACGGCTAATTATCTCGTGCGGGAAATAGCCGCACGTGACAGTTGTGCTAGAGGCAAATGCAAATCATAAATATCTCCGCCACAAAGCTACGCGAAACAAATGACAGTAAAGTAAACTGAATAAGCATTTGTATTCAATGCAAACCAATTAAGACGGCTACAAGCCGCGTTTAATCAACATTCAGTTTTACAGCCCGCGAACTATGAATTGCTAAGCGAGTCTCCCTCCCTGCTTAGTATGCAAGAGGTGTCGTAATTAATTCCGCGGCAGGCTCCTCGGGGATCGTGCTTGCAGTGGACGGCGTTCTCATTATTGCAATTTTAATTTCCCAAACATGGACTAACATTTTGGTATAGTTTAGATAGACTATATTCGAGATTAGGTTGATAATGTTCAAACTTTCGTATATCTTTGCATTATACAGATTTAGAATTAGTGAAATCAAGCCAGCGCCGTTAATGCATATTTGAATTTAAAATGTTACTAGTTGTCTGACTTATAAAAAAAAAAACAAAAACTTTTAACTATCAGTAAACAGCGTAACAGAAGCAACTCATGCCCGACTTAATTAAAGGTGCCTACGCTTAATTTGTGAGCAATTGAGTTGATTAGTTCAGTCGTAACCCCGCAAGAATAAACCGCCCTCCACAAGAATAAACACTTGCAAATTTTGGTCTAATTTGATTTAGAATAAACAGAGTAATTATTAGAGTAATTCGTCGAATTTAACCTGAATAAATATTGATCAAATAAATAAATTATACAAAGTTACGATTTAAAAACTTTAGTTTCTTTTGGGCTTAGTATAGTTGATATATACAATTCTGCCCATAAACAGAATTAAGAAACAAATCTATAACAACAGAAATATCTTACATTAACTACTAAAAATTAAAAAGTTGTGACGAATGTTAAATTTAAAAGTGCAGTACGATTCAGAAAATACATGACAAATAACACCACAATGTACCAAATTTTATTTTCAACCATCTATTTACTTTATTTATTTCGTGCATGAAAGACGCATCCTAAATTGAAACATTCCTTCTGAATGCACTGAATATTACACCATTAAACCACAAATTCTTCACTTAAAAACGCGCGAGTAGATAATCCAGAGTTGGTCATTATCTCGTTATCCCAGACGGGTCTGACGAATCGTGCCTACGCTCATGAAATGGGAGCAATTGATCGTCGTGAATCATAGGACCCTGCGCGCGCGCCAGTCGAGCCACGGCCCGCCTTCGATCGCAACTTCTGAATCTCTTTTCAGCAACGAAAATTTTACGATATATTTAAATTTACACGATATTGTTAAAGCGATTACTCAACTTAATCGGTACTGTAGTGAGCGCGAGTAAATCTCGGCCGTGATGCAATATATAATGTAAGTGACGTAAGCCGAACGTCGGGAATCCATAACACTGGTCCAGAAATACACATTTATATCCCCGGCCTTGATACGCGTATTCACGCGTTAGTCAATGGTACGGATTTTAAGAAATTGTGCGCCGGAGTCTTGAATGATGAAAACGCGTGTGTGCCAAGTGCGTGCGGTGTCGGAGTCGTAGTGTGCCGACGGAATGCAATTGTGATTTAGTGGAAACATGGGTGACGCTGTCAATGGAGGCGAGGTACGAGTATCAAATATGTGATGAGAAAGTTTTTGTTTTTAGATTTTTTTAACTAGTTTGAGTTATTACTGTGTCAGTTGTATGATAACCGTGAGGTGACAGTTTCAGCCAGTCGGGCGGAGTATGTTTTCGAGTCTAAGCCGGAGTAAAGCTATGTTTACTGCGAAAATGACTATCTAAATTTGAATTTAGGAAGATCTTACAATTATTATGTCACTAACGTTTATCGTAAATAGGCTTGCTCTTTTTTTTAAAGTGAAAACGCGTTATAAGATCAGTTGACATTGTACACCTCCCCTTTTACTTTCGTCACGATCGGAACTCACCTTCAACTGATAACGCTACGAAACATAGTTTAAATATTTAAGTAGGTATTTGAATTAGCATGATATATTATTAATTAATCATCATTAACTACCAATGGCATTCATTGAAAAATTAACAGAGAGTGGAAAATATTTTATCCACAACGATGACTTTATGTTTAAAATGTTCTGTGAATTAGCGTAAAAAAATATCTAAGAAAATACCCCGTCCCGTCACGTTTAGGCACAGAACTATCGTCAGTAAAGATGAGCGACCCAACTAACTAAAATATGACACCGATGTCAAGCTCAAGCATCTATTGATCAAACTTATTCCACAGCCTTAATACCACTTCTTATTCCTATTGTAGGTTTAACAAACGCCCTAGCGCGCTCCTGTCGAAGTTGTGTCGTATTTCACGGCGTGTTTGCGGAGATAATGGACCGTTGTTGACATTCGTCCCGCGGCTGGCGCGCGGCCAGGAGGGCGCGGGTGCAGTACCCCTACCATGAGTTAACGTGACCGTTGCTAACGACAGCGTAATTTTGTATGGTTTTGTAAAGCGTCCCTAGCGGTTACTTTGTAGAACTACAATTCTCTATACAAATCCTTTACGCAGCGAGTACCGTCACTGTAAACTCATGGTAAGGGCAGTACACACTGTTAGCCTGTAACGAGCGGGATTCAATTCACGTAGAGATGTTTATCTTACGGTACACTACATATTAATGGCTCTGTGAGCTGTGGACTTTGCGAATTCGCCAATAGTTTCGAAATATACAAACTTGTTCCGAAATGGCTGAAAATTTTATTTTTTATAACCTCCATTTTGATAAATTATGAAAAACTGAATCGACTAAAAATCTATGTCTTTTTCAAACCTACTCACAAAACTTCATGGGAATCCGTTGAGAAAAGTGGACTGCAAGCGAAAAGAGCTGGAAAACTGGACATTAAATTTGTTAATAAAAGAAACACAAATACGATAATTCTAACGGTAGACAACAGGAGGTCGTATAGCTTAATAAAGATCTTTTCCAGACAACCATTGGGGCAAATTTTGTTTTTTTTTTCCTTTGACCACAGAATGCACATTGGACACCAGTGCATTGCATCCCCACTCTCATTCAGTTTCAAATTTGCTATGCCTCATGTCTCATAATGCCCCCGCAGGAAGTAGCTACAGTCGACTGCTTTATTCATACAAAACGATTTATATTAAACGGATTGGTGTGACCGTTACGTCCTTTTGTTAAAGTACTGCATCATGTTGGCTGACTACGAGATGACTGTCGGATTAATTTAAGACCGACGTCCGTTATTACTCATTTAGTGTATATTTCTCATTACGTATTTTACGAGGTGACCTTCCTTTGTTTAGTTAAATTTTTATGATGACCCATCAAGAAAAGTTATTAGAAATTTTCATTAACCTAGGTCGTTCCTTTTCTCGTGTTAATCTAACCTAATAAAAAAAGTTACATAAAGCACATGATAAGATTTTCGCTGATATCCCTTTCTTTATTATCCAAAAAGGAATAAGGAGGATCCTTGGATCTTTTAACACATTCAAATTAACGGGTATTTTGTATACATAAATATCATGTGCTATTCAAAAACTATCATTAAGCTATGAATATCCGTCCACTGCCGACCAACGCGTCCCTCAAATACTTCCACTAAAACAATTTCACATACTTCATGTTGTCGTACAAGGTATATATATTTTTATCATATTTTGTAATATGCGATAGACCTTGCAATATTGCAGCAGGCACGCCATGGTAGGTCATTTCTGTTATCACCGTGTATGACTAATTCTACCAGACGTGCTCGCTGCAGATATGGAGAGCCTTGAGATTATTAACGCGCTACCTTGATAATAAACCAGTTTACTTCGCTATTGCAATTAAACTGCTGATGAGAAGTTAAATACTTATTTTAACTTTTAGAGCATAATAAAACGTCTTATCTCGATTTTACGATGAAAGACCCGTGAAAGTATAGTCTTATCCGGAGACTGCTATGTTTTTACCGGTTGGAATGGAGTGTTGTTGTCAATATTGTTTTCAGTGGTATAAATGCCCATCTCAAACGGAGCTATAATTATTTATTATGAGCATATTATGTAACACTGCTGGGCAAAGGCCTCCCCCTCTTTTTTCATCTGTCGCGGTATTGAGCTGTATCTGGCCAGTCCTTCAAAAATGAATCCAAGTCATCCCGCCATCCCCTACGAGGTCTGCCGCGTCTCCGTTTTAAATTGTGGGGCTTCTACGTGCTTTTTTTTGCCCACAAGTCGTCCGGCATGCGATGTGACCAGCCCAGCCCAGTCAGTGCTGATTAAAAATTATAATGCCTATAAGATATATTATAGCAAAGTATCTTACGATCTATTTTATGTTAACGTAGCCTAGGCCGCAAGTGAGATTTACTGCCCGCTAAGCGGAAGAAAATCTCACTTCCTGGCTAAGACAAGACGTAAAACTTCAGACAAATCACGGGCGGTAATGAGTAAAGCCCCAGATCGCATATTTATGACCCGAACCGAAGGTGAGGGCCATGAACACATGCGATCTGGGACATTCACTAATTCACCGTTCTAAATAGGTATGTAAAATACAATACAGTGCCACAATACCTACTTGATTGCACGCCAACAAAAGTAATAATTAAAAAGTAGTGTAATGTATACCTATACTATTGCGTATTGTTACAGAAACCACACTGTTGAATTTTACACAAAATATCGTAAGACACCTTACTATAATATACGTTAATGTATATTATAGCTTCGTGTGTGATGGGCTTAAAGTAAAATATAAAAACTTGCTTACATATATCGGATATCTTACGTTATGTTGAGAATGGTAAGTGGTGTTCTAATGGGATTGTGCGAGTATTGAAATTTTCAGAATATCACCTAGTTAACATACTCGTAATCAATGTATGATCTCTGATTAACTAATTGTTCCCTATAGTAAAATACCTAATCTTGTTTAATTTCAGTAATTAAAAGAATCCTAATTATGGTATATAATCCCAATTCCATCGATTACCTGCGATGACTTGATGAGTTACTCGCAACACGCGTTTATTTCAACCTCTATTGGTCTCGCCGAAAAATTAAAGTATTCGAACGTGACAAAAAAAACTGCGGGTAGTAGACGCTCACGAAAATGCACGCCAAATTTTAAACAAGGCGACAACTTACACATGTCTTGCGTGTTGATTAATATCTTTGTAAAAATTACGTGTAGCAGAACGCTTTAAAATTGTATTTGGTACTTTTAATTCTATTATGAATCCCGAAAACAAGGTAAAATTACTTGTATATTATTATTATTTATTTTATTTATTTATTTATTTTATTTATTTATTTAGGAGAACCAACAGCTAATACACTGCACATAGAAGCTTAAATTATTATTAATTAATGTCTATTTTTTTTTATCTTTGAAGTATTCACTTTATAGATTGTGTTATAAAAAAAAACTTTTAAAGTCTAAATCTTGAACATTAAAAGAAAATAAAACTAAGTAAAATTAAAATTTATCTAATAGCGGTTTCCTCGGCATTGTATCAAAGATGGTGGCGGCATTTCTTCCCTAAACTGGAAGAATAGAAGCGTGCATATATCAACATACATAGAGGTTTTGCTGAATTGAATTTCACTAATCAACTAATAGGTATCGATAAGTTTTGCTGAAAGCATTTCTACTTTCAGTCAATGGTTTGTCTAAAGCGATATTTACTTTGAATTGAAGCTCAAACACGGTTGACTTATTAGGCACACTATTCAAAGCCCATACTTGGGGCTACGTAATGTTAATTTACGGGCCGCACCCAGCGCCACTAATTCAGATTGGCCGCCGCGCCCAACCTGCTTCATGACTTAGTAACAATAATACGCTAGGGTGAACTTTCCCTTATTATTCACAGTCTAGCCGTCGCTTTTGACGTAGCGTAGTTATTTGTGGGCTCAGATTACGCTATTTCATTCAGGAGGTGTTCATTAACTTTCACATGCTTTCACCAACAGCACTAAACCTTATCATTATCAATGTGAAAGAAATCCTCATATTTAAATGTCGTAGCTTTCAGATTTCCATGTAGTCGCGAAATTAACTCGCTACCTAAATTTGGGACACATCCTGCTTTCGTCTATTATCTTCTTGTCGCCCATAATTAAATGGTTTAAACAGGTAGTGTTAGCGGAATAACTACTAGTTGTATTGCTGTACTCCATGGTAACGCACATATCAGCTGAATAGATTTTCTTATAATGCTACGCTATAATGATAGTGCAGTCAAAACGGATCGCTCAAAATAGCTGTGAAGAAAACAGCTATTTTACAGATTATTGTATAGCCTATTATGAATATCTAGTCTAGGAATGGAGTGGTAATAACTCCAATTAGCAATATGGGCTCATTTTTCACATTTAGCCGGGTCCTGACTGAGCGAGCAGCCTCGCGAGGCCGCCTCGGACGTTTGCCGCGCAACGTTTGCCGCGCGAGGCCGGCTCGTGTTGTAACGATATTTATAAATAAGTGCCGCGCGAGGAAAGGCCGAGCCAGTTTTGCTCAAGAACGCCATGAGGCCGCACGTTCGGAAAGTTGTCGCCACCACTGCCTTTCTAATAATTCTACGGTTTGTAAAAAATTTAGCCACTGCGAGTCCGACTCGCGCATGAAGGGTTCCGTACCATAATCTAAAACAAGTTTGTTGTATGGGAGCCCCCCTTAAATATTTATTTTATTTTTAGTATTTTTTGTCATAGCGGCAATAGAAATACATCATCTGTGAAAATTTCAACTGTCTAGCTATCACCGTTCTTGAGATACAGCCTGGTGACAGACAGACGGACGGACGGACGGACGGACAGCGAAGTCTCAGTAATAGGGTCCCGTTTTTACCCTTTGGTACGGAACCCTAAAAAAGAAAGCGGAGACCTATACGTTTTTGGATGAAACTGTTATTTAAAAACAGATAACATACTGGGAACAGATTGTTTGAAGAGTTGTGCTTCGATAACGCAGTTTTTTTTTTACTAGAATGAGTAAAATTGAATTTGAAAATCTGTACTCTCTTATAAACGCCAAAATAAGGAAGAAGGACACAAATCTTCGAGAAGCAATATCCGCGAGAGAAAGACACTGTTCTTTCGGCTCCATGGCGCTAACACGCGCGCCACGATCAAGCGAGGCAAAACACAACCGTCTTGAGTGAGCGCGGCAAACGTACCGAGGCGCCTTTGAGCATGGACAAAAACCGACAACGCTCGGCTCGGGCCGCGGCACGCTCGCCCGAGGCCAGACATGCATTTGCCTCGGGCGAGGCACGTCCTGACTGGCCGAGGATTTGCCGCGCGAGGCGGCCTCGCGAGGCTGCTCGCTCAGTCAGGACCCGGCTTTTAACGATCTGGTTTAATTGCCCGTGAAGAAAAAAGACCGAAATTGACGGGACTGTACATATGACTATACATATTATTAACAAACCCAGATACACGTAAAAATCAATAGATTAGTACTTACTTTACAAGGACATCCGCTTGTAAGAAATTGAATTATACTGCATTAATATATTTCGTAATTGCGTGCAAAGACAATGTCTGGTGTAAATCAAGGCAATTCGTGCCGTTCGGGGGACGACGACCTGGCGAAATAGGTAGGTGAAACAGGCAGTTCATTGCCGAGCCGCGCCACGGAAGTCTAGAATGTTTAACCTAATTTTATATTTTTATCGCACTGCACAGCTTCATGTGAGCTAAAATAAAATTGCGTTTTCTCACGCTACTGTATTAGTATTCTTTTAGCTGTAATAAATGTCTACGGTTCGACAAATTACAGTAGTTTTGAATGTAATAGGTACGCGATTATATGTTAGAACAGGTGTTGATGTTGTTGATATAGGTACAAACGTTGTAGTTTTGGATAATATCTTAAACGTCTAACTACATAACATACTATCTATTGGGAGTTCGCATTCGCGTATAATCTTAAAAATACATAAATAAAAATGGCATGACATTACAGGCAGTGATGTGAGGATGAAGAAATCCTCTTTCCCGTATTCTGAGACATTTTACCGAGTTTTTAGTTGTGTACCGTCTACTGAAAACGTAGCGATGACTACGGAAGCGCGGATTCTGTCAATGAAACATTGGAAACTGAACTTTAATAGTAAGAAAAAGAACATTGAAAATAATGCTACTAAAAGTCATAGTGATTTTTAGCATCAATATCATAATCATAATACATCAATAAGAAGTAAATTGCGACATTGCGATTTTAAAGCAACGCATCATATTCTTTTGGATGCGTGGCGACGCATGAACTATTTCTGCAAAGTATTTTTCTGTAACGATCTTCAAACAGTGCAATTTTGTCCGCAGCTTCGACACGAACTGGAGCGAGTCGTCAGCGAACGCGATCGTCTCCTCACGGAGAGTTCCGAGCTCGGAGTGGACAAGGCTTCGAGAGAGTCCGAGCGCGTGGCGCTGAGAGCGGAGCTCCGCGAGGCGCGCCAGAGAGAACAGCGGCTGTTGCTGGACATAGGAGACCTCGAGGACGAGAATATATCTCTTCAGAAGCAAGTGTCCGCGCTGCGCTCATCGCAGGTATGTCAACTGTTTCACGGAGAGCTTTGAGCTCGGAGTGGACAAGGCTTCGAGAGAGCCCGAACGTGCAGTGTTGAGAGTGGAGCTACCTAAGGCGCGCCAGCGGGAACAGATGCTGCTCTTGGACATAGGAGACCTCGAGAATAATGAGATTATATAAGGAAGTGTCTGCGCTGCGCTTATCACAGGTATGACATTAGAGAGCTCGCCATGAGACTATCGATGCAAAGTACAAAGGCTGTTCTAATTTCGACAGCCTCCCTAAGTAAAACATACAACTAAAAAGTAGAATAGGTAGTATACTATGTTTGACAGTATTCTCTATTGATAGCTAATTTTCTTAAACCACATGTCCAGTCTTTGATACCATCGTATTTTTTCCAGGTTGAATTTGAAGGGTTAAAGCATGAAGTGCGTCAGCTCCGCGAAGAGGCGGAGAACCTCCGCGCGGCCGCGGACGAGACCGCGGCCCTGCGCCGCATCGCGGAGCGCCAGCTCGGCGAGGCGCTCGAAGCGTTGCAGGCTGAGAGGGAAGCCAAGTTCGCCGCCAAGAAGGAGCTCGATGCGCACCTCAGCCGCGAAGCCGCGTACAATATCACCAACTTGGCCTATAGCATACGAGGTGAGCCGTAGTTATACTCATTGCAGGCACAGATTCGTGAAGTGTAGAAAACGCTACAAGTGAGCGAGAAATAAGGCCCACTGCCAAGGAGGTACGGTACATCGCGTAATCCACACATTATAAGGTAATCTTTAATCCTTAACTTGTAAAAAAAAGGAGAACATTGGGGAATGGAAGATATTTAACCTCTAATGTTGCGTCTTAATCTACTAACTCCGTAGTTGGGTTAAGCTAAATCCTATGCTGGCTTTTTTTCGTTCCTTTATTTGTTTGATCTTTATTGCACAAATCATACAAACAGTGGAATTAATACCAATGGGCGCTCTCTACCAGTCGAGCTCTGTCGGAATCGTGGTCATCATAGCTTAGTTTACTCTTAGAGAGGATTGTTCTGTGTATCGCGTCTCTTATGAATGAACAAACCGTAAAGGAAAATGTCCTCAACTTGGTTATTCCATCTTGGTAGAGATCGGACTCGGCCCGTTTGCCGAACGTGTTCAATAAACTACAGAAAGTTATAACAAAATTGTATTGGTGTTGTCAGGCATGGCTGACGGGGAAGGCGGGTCGGAAGAGGGCTCGCCCGGCGCGTCCAACTCGGAGCTGGCGGCGGCCATGGGCGAGCACCACGCCGACCTGTTCTCCGAGGTCCACCTGCACGAGGTCTCCCGCCTGGAGAAGCAGCTCGAACAGGCTCACAACGAGAACGTAAGTCCATTTTTAGCTATCCAGCTCACAATAGTACATTACTGCAGAGGCCGTGAAGTAAGGGATTGCTGGACGAGTTTGGGGCAGATAGAACGAGTCCTGCAATCCCTGTTCCGGCCGAAGCTTGTATAGTGCTTTTCTCAAACGATGTAAGGAAATATTAAAATTAAAATAACTACTAGATAATCAAGTAAACAAAACAAAATATGCTACGGGAAAAAAGTAAAAACTATCTTTCGTTTTTACTTTTTTCCCGTAGCATATTTTGCATGACTAAATTTGCCTCCTCATAAAGTTCCCCGTCATCCTTTGTTCATAAGTTCCCCGTCACTCTCATCACTAGAAGTATTTTTTTATGTCTGTTAAAATTATTTTATAATCACTACGAAATACGAATAAGCAGAAAAAAAGATTTTCAATGTGCCACCTTTTTTATTTTTTAAATATGTTATTTGATCCAGCTATTTGAGCACCATTTTTAACGGCACATAAATATAGTACCATAATTTTTTTGTGTCGCAATTATGCTTACAGATTGTGGAGGTGGTTGGCTGTATGTAATTTTTCCTTTGCCAATTTAATTTTAGTATAGAAATTTAAAAAATTAGAGCAGCGGACAAAAATGGATTTTCATACTAACTTTTGTGGCCTAAGGCCAAGAAGTAATGTAGGGAGCCATAAACGAGAAACTTCATGTCCTCATATCGGGACATTAACGCATGCATTTCCGAGCATGTTTGAGAAAAGAAAGTTACTACTCAGACTTATCAGTTTAGGTTACCATTTGCCGACGTTTCCCGCACACAATAATGACTCCCTATGAAAACCTAATTGCCGGGAAAAAAACAGTCGTTTAGTTTTCATTAATTTGATAATTTTAACATGTGTACGGTGTTTATCTATCGTATACTTTAATGATGTACGTAACGGACATTCTTTTCCAGATAAAAATAGAATTTCGACTGATGCTTTAGCATGCAGCTCTACTAAACCCATATTATTAGTGTTATAATATTCCGTATTCTTTGCCTACAGAGCCAGCTGACGGCGTCAGTACGCACGGCGCAGGCGACGGCGGAGAGCGAGAGCGCATGCGCGTGCATCCTGCGCTGCGGTCTGCAACGCGCGGCCTCGAGAGTGTCTGCCCTGGCTGCTCTGCACCGCGACACGCAGCCGCAGCCGCCGGTCAGTATCTAATCAGCTTGCTATGCCTTGATCACACGTACCGAGCAAACGGGCGAGACAGTAATATGTTTCTCGGCTGAGACAGTGATGTAAGCGAGTAGCTGTTTACACATGTTTTGAAATTAGCACAGTCTGTTCAGTTCCATTAAGACTTTCGGACACGATGGATCGTAAAAAAATCGCCGAGTGGCGAGACAGTGCACGTTCAGACCTGCCGAGTGAGCGAGCGAGACAGTGCGGGGTAGCGGGAGGGTTGACACTCGGCCTAGTAGATAGAACGGGAGCCGAGCTACTGTCTCGCCGCTTCGTTCGGCCGAGCACTCGCCGCTATGTTTATACGCACCGAGTACTCGGCCGAGAGCACTGTCTCGCCCGTTTGCTCGGTACGTGTGATCAAGGCATTATTTATTTATTTATTCAAGGATAATAGTCTTGTTTTTCTTTTGTAATGCGGCATACTTTTACTTCCGATCTCCCCATCTCAGTCAACGTCTCATATCGGAAGCTAGAATTAGAATATAAATACAGCAGTATAGAGATTTTTTTCTCGATCACAATGTTTAATGTGAATGGGTTGTTATCCTCGATCGTCGTATTGTTGTTTGTCAGGAGGACGAGAAGTCGGAGGGGGGCGTGGCGGAGCGGGCGGCGGCGTGGCTGACGTGGTGGCGCGTGTCGGGCTCGGAGCTGGGCGCGCTGTGCGCGGCGCTGAGCGAGCTGCAGGCGCAGTCGGCGCCGCCCGACGCCTCGCCCGCGGCGCTGGCGCGAGCCTCGCTCGCCGAGCTCAGCGACCGCGTGGCCGAGGCCGAGGTGCGCGCCGCCGCGCTGCAGGCCGACTGCGACCTGCTGCGCACGCTGGCCGGAGGTACGTCACTTTCCAACTCTATGAGTGATAGAAGGAAGATCGGCTGATGTCGCCTGATCTCGGCGGGAATGTACGGCTGGCATCATTATCGAGTCGGGATCGAGCTAGACGCGTTCAAAGCAACCTTAACACCAGCTATCAAAAAAATCAAAATCAAAATTAGTTGTAGTGAATGAACGCTACAGTAATTTGTTAGAGTTACTCCGGTTTAACATCACTTTTACCATGTGCGCTGACAAGCTAATTTATATGATCGCTCTAGAGTAACACTTTTTACTTTGACAGCTTCAAGTAATGTTTGAATCGATTTGAACAGTCTATCAAGCCGCGTCTACTTAATTCGCCTCTTATAATTATCTGTGTTGACAGGAGCGGGGCGCGCGCTGTCGTCGGCCGCGCCCGCGCTGTCGTCGGCGGCGGAGGCGCTCGCGCAGATGTACCACCACGTGTGCGCCGTCAACGGCACGCAGCCCGAGCGGCTGCTGCTCGAGCACGCCACGCACACCGACGGTAACACACCACCACCACACCATGTTCCCACGTTTCGTATCGTACCGTCCCGTTCACTTAAATGTTGTTTGACATGGGACCGAGGGGGATGCTACGATATGAATTTTGGAGTAATTCTCCTGAGTATGTAGTATGATTGAAGACACCGTTTATTATCCACTTGAAAACGGATATAAACCTTATTGCAACGTAAAAAAAGTTTTTGGGTTTACAGTTAACTGTGTCTCTTTACGTCGTAGAGTCAGGTGCGGATCGTTTCGAGACGGTCTGAGGAAAATTGTAGGATGTTAACGGATGTTCTCACCTAGTTGTAACGCCGGGTATGGATCTGTTGGCAGTGCGCGGCGCGGACGGGCGGCCGGTGGAGGTGGAGGACGAGGCGCTGGCGCTGGCGGCCGGCGAGCTGGAGGGGCTGCGCGCCGCCGGCGCCGTCGCGCGCGCCGCCGACACGCTGCTCGACCAGCTCACGCATCTGCGCGCCGCGCTCGACGCCGCGCTCGACTCGCGCCGCCACCACCATCGCGCGCCCGGTAACACGTCACACTTCACTCTCTCTCCCCCCTCTCGAGCTGGAGGGGCTGCGCGCCGCCGACACGCTGCTCGACCAGCTCACGCATCTGCGCGCCGCGCTCGACGCCGCGCTCGACTCGCGCCGCCACCACCATCGCGCGCCCGGTAACACGTCACACTTCACTCTCTCTCCCCCCTATCGAGCTGGAGGGGCTGCGCGCCGCCGACACGCTGCTCGACCAGCTCACGCATCTGCGCGCCGCGCTCGACGCCGCGCTCGACTCGCGCCGCCACCACCATCGCGCGCCCGGTAACACGTCACACTTCACTCTCTCTCCCCCCTATCGAGCTGGAGGGGCTGCGCGCCGCCGACACGCTGCTCGACCAGCTCACGCATCTGCGCGCCGCGCTCGACGCCGCGCTCGACTCGCGCCGCCACCACCATCGCGCGCCCGGTAACACGTCACACTTCACTCTCTCTCCCCCCTATCGAGCTGGAGGGGCTGCGCGCCGCCGACACGCTGCTCGACCAGCTCACGCATCTGCGCGCCGCGCTCGACGCCGCGCTCGACTCGCGCCGCCACCACCATCGCGCGCCCGGTAACACGTCACACTTCACTCTCTCTCCCCCCTATCGAGCTGGAGGGGCTGCGCGCCGCCGACACGCTGCTCGACCAGCTCACGCATCTGCGCGCCGCGCTCGACGCCGCGCTCGACTCGCGCCGCCACCACCATCGCGCGCCCGGTAACACGTCACACTTCACTCTCTCTCCCCCCTATCGAGCTGGAGGGGCTGCGCGCCGCCGACACGCTGCTCGACCAGCTCACGCATCTGCGCGCCGCGCTCGACGCCGCGCTCGACTCGCGCCGCCACCACCATCGCGCGCCCGGTAACACGTCATACTTCACTCTCTCTCCCCCCTATCGAGCTGGAGGGGCTGCGCGCCGCCGACACGCTGCTCGACCAGCTCACGCATCTGCGCGCCGCGCTCGACGCCGCGCTCGACTCGCGCCGCCACCACCATCGCGCGCCCGGTAACACGTCATACTTCACTCTCTCTCCCCCCTATCGAGCTGGAGGGGCTGCGCGCCGCCGACACGCTGCTCGACCAGCTCACGCATCTGCGCGCCGCGCTCGACGCCGCGCTCGACTCGCGCCGCCACCACCATCGCGCGCCCGGTAACACGTCATACTTCACTCTCTCTCCCCCCTATCGAGCTGGAGGGGCTGCGCGCCGCCGACACGCTGCTCGACCAGCTCACGCATCTGCGCGCCGCGCTCGACGCCGCGCTCGACTCGCGCCGCCACCACCATCGCGCGCCCGGTAACACGTCATACTTCACTCTCTCTCCCCCCTATCGAGCTGGAGGGGCTGCGCGCCGCCGACACGCTGCTCGACCAGCTCACGCATCTGCGCGCCGCGCTCGACGCCGCGCTCGACTCGCGCCGCCACCACCATCGCGCGCCCGGTAACACGTCATACTTCACTCTCTCTCCCCCCTATCGAGCTGGAGGGGCTGCGCGCCGCCGACACGCTGCTCGACCAGCTCACGCATCTGCGCGCCGCGCTCGACGCCGCGCTCGACTCGCGCCGCCACCACCATCGCGCGCCCGGTAACACGTCATACTTCACTCTCTCTCCCCCCTATCGAGCTGGAGGGGCTGCGCGCCGCCGACACGCTGCTCGACCAGCTCACGCATCTGCGCGCCGCGCTCGACTCGCGCCGCCACCACCATCGCGCGCCCGGTAACACGTCATACTTCACTCTCTCTCCCCCCTATCGAGCTGGAGGGGCTGCGCGCCGCCGACACGCTGCTCGACCAGCTCACGCATCTGCGCGCCGCGCTCGACGCCGCGCTCGACTCGCGCCGCCACCACCATCGCGCGCCCGGTAACACGTCATACTTCACTCTCTCTCCCCCCTATCGAGCTGGAGGGGCTGCGCGCCGCCGACACGCTGCTCGACCAGCTCACGCATCTGCGCGCCGCGCTCGACGCCGCGCTCGACTCGCGCCGCCACCACCATCGCGCGCCCGGTAACACTTCACACTTCACTCTCTCTCCCCCCTATCGAGCTGGAGGGGCTGCGCGCCGCCGACACGCTGCTCGACCAGCTCACGCATCTGCGCGCCGCGCTCGACTCGCGCCGCCACCACCATCGCGCGCCCGGTAACACGTCACACTTCACTCTCTCTCCCCCCTATCGAGCTGGAGGGGCTGCGCGCCGCCGACACGCTGCTCGACCAGCTCACGCATCTGCGCGCCGCGCTCGACGCCGCGCTCGACTCGCGCCGCCACCACCATCGCGCGCCCGGTAACACGTCACACTTCACTCTCTCTCCCCCCTATCGAGCTGGAGGGGCTGCGCGCCGCCGACACGCTGCTCGACCAGCTCACGCATCTGCGCGCCGCGCTCGACGCCGCGCTCGACTCGCGCCGCCACCACCATCGCGCGCCCGGTAACACGACATACTTCACTCTCTCTCCCCCCTATCGAGCTGGAGGGGCTGCGCGCCGCCGACACGCTGCTCGACCAGCTCACGCATCTGCGCGCCGCGCTCGACGCCGCGCTCGACTCGCGCCGCCACCACCATCGCGCGCCCGGTAACACGTCACACTTCACTCTCTCTCCCCCCTATCGAGGCATCCCGTAACTCCTACCGGGATAGAGTTGTTTTGCTGCGACATTAGACTACGTGCCGCCGGCGACGAGTTCCGACGCGTTCGGATACACTGTTGTTCGACTGTGTTGGTAACTTAGAGTTCCTCAGTTTGTATCATATTTGTGCCCCTAGACACTTCTGATACGTAAGTTATTGAATCGAGGAACCATATCTTTAGTGCGGTGCTTACAATTTCATCAACAAAACTGGCAAGGTACTTCTAAGAGAACCGGTGGAAAGCTTTTCTTTTAAAATTAATAGGATATTTAATGTATCTTGGGTCAGATTCCACGAGTACCTCGCCGTTAATGATCAAAATGTATTAATTAATACACAGGTATTAATGAATACTACTTAACGACGATTACTAAAGCTACTTGCATAAATCCTACATCCTACTTGTCCTTATTAGGTATACCTACTTTCCATAGAACCCTCAATAGCATCCTTCATTTTCCAGCCTGTCCTCAACCCGATCCACAATCCTGGAAACCGAAAAACCCCAATTGTAATTCCATAAAGAAAGCCAAAGAGCAAAACAACAGCAAGCTCAAGATGTTAGACACCAAACGAAAACTCACCAACTTGATAACCAAACTGCAGAGGAAAGTAGTCATTGACCAATGCGAAAACTACACCGGTGTCGGTAGAGTGAAGAAAATCACAGACTACTTCGAGCACATAGCTAAAACCTCCAACGGTTTCGATAATGTCGAACCGGAAAAGGATGCTTGGAAATCGAACGATTGCTACAAGCTCAAATTTATTCCGACATACGATAAACCTAGAATCCCTAGTGTAAGGAAACCTACGATGTATAGAAATAGTCACGCGAACGCGAATCTCCACTCGGTGTGGAAGAGCGCGGTGTTGCGCGGGCCGGGCGCGCACTGCCACGCGCGCGGCGGCTCCGTGCTCGGTAATGTTAGGGAGTCGCTGCGCTCCAGCCTGCTCACGTGCGTGTTGATGCTGCAGTACGTTATGTGATTGCAGGAACGGTGGTGCCCACTACAGTAGTAAGAACCGTATTCCCTCTTATTAGTAGAATAGGTAGTAGTAGATTATAATCACTATTTTAAACAACTTACTTGAGTAGGTAGAAGTATAAATCGTTATTTACGGCCGATAAAAATTATAACTGTAGTGGAACCTATTTTTCTCAAACAGTGTAGCTAGTGTAAAAAAAGTAATTACCTAAAGATAGATCTGGCTGAGTATGACAAACACTGAAAGTATTTACGTCAATTTTTCTAAATCCAAACCAATATGGTAAGGTATTTTCCAGTGACAGTTTTAGTACTTGTCAAGTAGAGCCCAGCAAGTAAAAAAGATCCTCAAACTAAAATTTTGTTTGCGGAAAATATTCCTGAATGTAAAATTGGCCGTAGGTACTTTTGTTAACTGAAAGGTCATTAATTAATTATTAAGTAATATAAAATTTACTCCATTTTTTACCCGCCTAGTCCCATGTAAGAAAATCCTCATACTTATTAATTGTATAAGGCGGTTTACACTCACGTTAAATTGTCAGGAACGGCCCGACATATTTCGAACTCGTATGGAACTCCTTAATAATCCTCATACTGTTTAAAATCGCCAGAGAGGGCACGTAGGGATCACCATTACATAATTAACGGATGGCCTGTTCTACCCCGCTAAAGGTCTTCGCACATTATAACAACTCAACGGCGACTCGATTCTATGCCAAATATTGAAATTTGAGCCCTATGTCATATTTACTAGGTTTAATTTCAAAAAATTATATTAGTAGTGGACGACGCGTCGTACATATGACAAAGTAAATATGACATAGGGCTTAAATTTCAATATTTGGCATAGAATCGAGTCGCCGTCGAGTTGTTATAATGTGCGAAGACCTTAATCTGTATTCGGCGAGTGTTCACAACAGTATCCCAATGTTCAGGAATGGAGTCGGAGGAGCGCGCCGCGGAGCTGGCGGAGCTGCAGGAGCAGGTGATCAAGCTGAAGTCGCTGCTGTCCACGAAGCGCGAGCAGATCGCCACGCTGCGCACCGTGCTTAAGTCCAACAAGAACACGGCCGAGGTGGCGCTCGCCAACCTCAAGAGCAAGTACGAGACCGAGAAGACCATCGTCACCGAGACCATGCTCAAGCTGAGGAACGAGCTGCGGCTGCTCAAGGAGGATGCTGCTACCTTCTCAAGTGAGTACATCTACATTTTGGCCTTGTTAAGCTCTGGTTTCCTAGGATATTATCAGATGTTCACGCATATAGCGGCCGTCTCCATATGCTATGTGACGCCACCGCTATCCTAGGAAACCCAAGCTTTACAAGCTTTTATTTAACTTGCAATGTATGTATCTATGTAACTCTGTGTTTGTTCGGGGTGAATCTTGCAACTCAATTTTGAAGCATATATCTTCAATCGATTGCGCTTAAATTCTGTATACCTACTCGACTTTAATGACAATACAACAATATGGTACCATGGCGCTGGTCTGATAATTGGGCAATTTATGGATGTTTAAAGTACAGTCGGCTATAAAAACTCATCACAAAAATAAAATGTTTGACGGAAACTTATTTAAAACAAGAAGAGTTGTAGTCAGGATGTTCAGTGATTTGAAGTCGAGTTTTTAATTAGGCGAACTAACTTGACAGTTCATTGTACACGAATGTTGCCAGTTTCGCTAGTGTTGTTAATATCGATATTTAAAAAAAAACAAGTTCATACCAGAGGTTTACTTAAACAGCGTTAACATTTAGTTAATTCGGTTGGAATTAAAATACTTACATCGAACGAACTTTATTTTAGGACATAGCTAAGAACACTGTCCGCTTTTTTGTTTTCTTGACAGTTCCATTGTACTATCGAATACACTGATAACTGTACATTTCTAAACAAATATAACCCTTATTGCAAATGGGTGTAAAGTCAAGGTTATATTGACATAAACCAATAACTATTTTATTTTCTATTTCTGACAACACTTTCAGCTGTCAAGGTAGTTCGCCTAATTAAAGACTCGACTTTAGGCCGTGTGCCGTTTGTCAATTGGTATTATCAGTTACGGATCTGTTTTATGTATAGACTAGCTTTAACCCGCGGCTTCGCTCGCGTGCCTATATAATATACATCATCCTACGGGAACGATGCTCTTTTTTTCAGGATTAAAAGTAGGCTATTTGTTAAGATAGGGTATAATCTGCAATCTGCATTTCCCTCATGCATATCCGTCCAGCCGTTTTAGCGTGAAGAAGTAACAAAACATACACAGACATTCGCTTTTCTAATATTACTGGGAAATACTTTTTATTTTATCATAACTCCACTTTATCAAATCAAAGCGAAAACTCAAGCACTTGTAATATACGTAAGGATGTGGTCGACAAGGGACGTTGATTGGAGACAAAGTATATGCCAAGCTCTAGATAGTAGTGAACGTTTAATTACTTAAAACATTAGCTTATATACATTTTTACAATAAGGTTAACGCTTATCCAAGCAATATGCATTATGCTACAGTAAACCATTGTGTTACTGTTGAATACTAAATGTAGACATTAGCTACATACTACAGCTTCCCCGTAAGATCCCTTCACCCCCGGGGTGCTGGAGAAAAAGAAAAAAAAAATAATGCATGTTACTTGTTTACAATTCGAAATGAAGATGGGGACCACTGTGTAAACTACTTATAATTAAGTTTATACACTTTACAAGAATATATCAAAGAGAAAAATAATTAGTTGATCTGACAAAAAAAAAATATCGTCATGTCCCAGTGTCACTGTTTCAAAAGAAATATTTTATAGTTAAAGTTTAAATTATTTTTATTAAAATTCCTGTCTGTTCCAACAAAATAATCAGTATTATTATCAATTACCTAATCTCTCTCAAAATAAAAAAATATATATAAAAATTCGCCATTAAAGTTGTGTATTAATCACATATAAGGTACTGGTATTACGGTATCGGTACATTTACCCTATAAAATATCTAATGCCGTATCAATGAAGTCTTCGCTCCTAAAAATAATAAACGGGAATGGCTACCCAGGGCATGGTCACCCTATATAATATCCTCAATGGGCTACGCGTCCACGCGCACCCTTTACTCAAAACATGGGCATGGTCACCCAAATGGCATATCAGGCTACATGTACTATGTGCCTGTAAGTCGGAGTCGCAAATACATTAAGACTTAATAAGTCTCCAACTGTTTTCACGGAGGGCACGATAGTCCAGAACACCATGAGCAAACAAGAAGGACTAGCGCCCAAACTTTATACTTAATCAATATGTACCGTACCTTACCAAGTACTGAGAGAGTAGAGAAAAAAAATATATTTGAAACTAAAATTTCATTAATAAAAATTTCCTATAAGGAAAACAATAAATTCAAGATTTAAATTCACTAGACTACATTATTAAATGATCAGTTCAACAACTAGTCAAAGTGTAATTGTTAAGACAAAATATTTAAATAAATCTCGAACGCACTAAGTGTGGGTATCGGATTTCATTCAATAAAAATTAAAAGTTACAGAAGTCGTCGCACACGCGCGACCTACTTAAAAAATTTGCCTACGCGCGCGGTATGCATTTCCGTGCGCGCGGAAATTGCGAAATGTGTAAGTTGTTTACGACATTTGCATCTAAAAAAAATATTAGCGACGATTATTACAATGATTTTAAGTGATGATATCTGGTTTAAAAAATTCGTAATTAGAAATGCTAAGTGACACGGGTAAAGCGCAATTTCATGTACGAAAGTTATCTAACAATTAATGTATGCAAAAGAAAAATTTTGAATGAATTGGGCGTTAACCTGTATAGCTAATTAATAATTATATAAAAAAAAATCTCTTAATAATAATATTCTCTTATAGGGCCAAGTTTAACTAAATATTCTCTTATATATTCCAACTTAGTATATAAGTCTTGCAAATCAGTAGACATAATAAAAATCGTGCGTAAATAATTATAACCGAAAACATAAGTTATACAATAAAATATTCACTTACTTAATTCAACGCTTACGTAGGAGTAATGCCTAACGATATTGAGGTCATCACGTGTCGTCACGTTGCGCGATGCATGGCGGGACGTTGATGCGCTGGTGGCTGGCAGGCACGTGGAGCACGATGCCGTTGGTGATGCGCGATGCGATGACGGGCCGGGATAACCCTGGACACCCTCGAGCATGGGCCGGGATTTCCCTGGACACCTCTTGAGATGGGCCGGGATAACCCTGGACACCTCTTGATTTGCGAGCCGGGATAACCCTGGACAACGCTCTTCTTTTCTTGAGACTTGTTTCTTCTTATGGCTTCTTTCATAATTGTCTTCTTCTTTTTTCAAGTTAATTCAAATCTTCATTCTTGAGACTGCATCGTCAGTCTGGTGGTTGCCGTTGTCGCTGTTGCTGGTGTCCCGGACGGTGCGGTGTCCCGCCGCACCGTCCGGTGCGAGGTTCTGAGGTTCTGGCTGGTTCAGAAGTTCGTCTTCGGAACGTTAGTGCAGGATCGCCATGTAATATACGTAAGGATGTGGTCGACAAGGGACGTTGATTGGAGACTAGGTTAGCGCTTATCCAAGCAATATGCATTATGCTACAGTAAACCATTGTGTTACTGTTGAATACTAAATGTAGACATTAGCTACATACTACACACTCAAATCAAGCGATCTCAGCTATTACTGTACACCAAATAAAGTTCACTTCAAAATTCATAACTCGAAGTGAAGCTAAGACACCGGGATATGTGTGCATTTTATTTGTATAAAGCTTTTATAATGCCCCGAGCCTCCGCTTATCGACTTGGGATATTCGAGATATTGGTTTAATGATTCTAAGCCATGTTCTAAGTTACGTCATGTTCTATTGTAAGATATTGAGGTTCTCTTCGTTGATGAATGAAAAATGTATTATTCTGAGCCAGATAAACGTAATTCAGAATTCTGAAATGACTTAACATAAATTGAAAAGCTTGAATGTATTTATTACGGATGCAGGAAGTTTCCCGATCATTACTCCTCCCGTCCCAACGCGCCGCCCGCCTATAGGTACCGATTGACGACGATCGAGATGCCACCAAATACTATTTTTTTAATCTATTAGGATAACGCGGGTCTCTACCCATACCTCAAAAGCAAAAACAGAACCCCCTTATAGGATCACTTGTAGCTGTCTGTCAGTCCGTCAGTTACAACCAATTTGCTGCAAAACTACTGGACCGATTAAATTGCAATTTGGCGCAAATGCTTTCAAGAATTTTCATGACCACAAATAAAATTTCAAAATCGGTGGCATTTTCGTAATTAACGTCCCAACAAACCATAAAAATTACACCCATACTCATATTTAGTCATTTCAACCCCATCGCACCCCAACAGGCGAGACGGTATTTCACGTCCACCACGTTTGTTTTTTTAAATCGTTGTTGTTTTCGTAATCAGCGACCCGATAAACCATAGAAACCTTACCCTTGTTGATTTTCAGTCTTTGTCACCATATTCTCCTCCTTTAGGGGTTGAATTCTCAAAAAACACGAAACACGTGCTTACTCATTTATCGTTAGAAATACCCCTTGGAATTTTCAATCAAATAGTTTAACTAATCTTTTTTCCCCATACAAACTTACGTTGGGGGGGGTGACTTTTGACAAAATGCTTCTTTTATTGCACCCCTAGACTTTATAAGGACACGTAGGTTCCAAATATGGACTCTCTAGAACCAGCAGTTTAGTATTTAGACATTTCGCTACCAATTATGCATACATAATAGCAGAGTGCAAAAAATTTCTTGAGCGGTCCTAAAATGTGTTTGTGTAGAGTAGTTAATATAGGCATATGTATATATATAATTTTATTTCCTTCGATGTTGAGTGTAATATTATGTTGTTTTTGTACAAATTCTGTTAATTGTTTATACTTAGTTAAGATTGTTATATCTGGTATGTTGTATGATAGGTTAAGATCTGTAACGCTTTGGCAATTAGCTGTAAGTTACGGATATGTAATTGTAAATAAATAAATAAATTTCAACCCCTATTTCACCCCAAAAGGGAAGATGTTAATTCACACCGCCACGTTGGATTTAAAAATCGTTGCGGTTTTCGTAATCAGCGACCCGATCAACCATAAAAGCATTACCAATGGATTTCAGACTTTGTCACCACATTTTTCCCTTATAGGGGTTGAATTTTCAAAAAACCTGAAATACGTGTTTACTCATTTAGCGTCAAAAATACTCCTGTAAAGTTTCGAATAAAATAATCTAACTAATCTTGTTTCCCCATACAAACTTTGGACCCCCATTTCACCCTTTTAGGGGGTGAGTTTTGAAAAATTATTTCTTAGTGCACCCCTACAGCTTATAAGGAACCTACGTGCCAAATTTGAACTCTCTAGAACCAGCGGTTTAGTATTTAGACATTTCAATCCTATTTCACCCCAACAGGGGAGATGGTAACTCACGTCCGCCACGTTGGATTTTAAAATCGTTGCGGTTTTCGTAATCAGCGACCCGATAAACCATAAAAACAATACCCATGCTCATTTTCAGACTTTGTCACCACATTTCTGCCTTATAGGGGTTGAATTTAAAAAAAATCTGAAACACGTGTTTACTCATTTATCGTTAGGAATACTCCTGTAAAGTTTCGAATAAAATAGTCTACAAACTTTGGACCCCATTTTAACCCCTTTAGGGGGTACATTTTGAAAAATACTTTCTTAGTGCACCCCTACACCTTATAAGGAACCTACGTGCCAAATTTGAACTTTCTAGAACCAGTGGTTTAGTATTTAGACATTTCAACCCCATTTCACCCCAACAGGGGAGATGGTTACTCACGTCCGCCACGTTGGATTTTAAAATCGTTGCGGTTTTCGTAATCAGCGATCCGATAAACCATAAAAACAATACCCATGTTGATTTTCAGACTTTGTCACCACATTTCTCCCTTTTAGGGGTTGGATTCTCAAAAAACCTGAAACACGTGTTTACTCATTTATTGTTAGAAATACTCCTGTTAAGTTTCGAATGAAATAGTTTAACTAATCTTGTTTCCCCATACAAACTTTGGACCCCCATTTCACCCCTTTAGGGGGTGAATTTTGAAAAACCCTTTCTTAGCGGATGTTTACGTCATAACATCTACCTGCATGCCAAATTTCAGCCCGATCCGTCCAGTAGTTTGGGCTGTGCGTTGATAGATCACTATGTCAGTCAGTCAGTCAGTCAGTCAGTCACCTTTGAGTTTTATATATATAGATAGATAGAGCGTCCTACTCCAACTTCGTCCGCGTGAAAAATATCCATAGGCTTGTTCATCCGTATTTACTGGCTAGGCTGTAAGATGTGGATCAGTGATCCAAAAAAGTCTAAAACGAGAGCTTCAAGATCCTGGATAGTTTCTTGTCAATCGTCAGTTTGAAGCGTTTAGAACACTAAGCCGTCTCTACCCGTAACCAGCGATATCTAACACGACCCACTGGGGGACCCATTGAACACCGCAAGTAAGCTCTTGACTGCTGGGTCCTAAAATGTATTGACGACGCGTTTGGCTCGGTTGGTAGACACCTGCCTACTGAGTCGGCGGTCCCGGGTTCGAATCCCGGCCGGGGCAAATATTTGTGCAAATATTTGTTCTTGGGTCATGGATGTTATCTATGTATGTATTTATATATTATGTATATCGTCGTCTAGTACCCATAGTACAAGCTTTGCTTAGTTTGGGACTAGGTCGATTTGTGTAAGATTGTCCCTTAATATTTATTTATTTATTCACGCTCACACAGGTCTCCGCGCGATGTTCGCGGCGCGTTGCGAGGAGTACGTGACGCAGGTGGACGAGCTGACGCAGGCGCTGGCCGGCGCCGAGGACGAGAAGAAGACCCTCAACCAGCTGCTGCGGCTCGCCGTGCAGCAGAAGCTCGCGCTCACGCAGCGCCTCGAGGAGTTGGAGGTATACTTCAATATTAGAATATAATAGAATACTCTTTATTGCACACCTCAAGAAGAAAGAAATACAAATACAAATGACACTTAACATTACAATAGAGGCAAACAATAGGCGAAATATGTATTCTTGAATAATAATAGTATTTGGCTACTAGTGAAAATAAATTGTATCCTGGAAACCACTAAACATATATTCAAAAACACTTGGAACCAAATAAACTACCATTAACTTTTGGACATTATACTATTGTTAATTTGACGTAAACTAAAAAGAAGACGCGTTTTGACTACATATTTTTATGCATTCACAAGCCAGTAACTTCATACTAATAGATCGTTTTTGAGAGCAGCCGATTTGAGCTGTTATCAAATTTATTTATTATTATTTATTAGGAGAACCAACAGCTACAAACAATACATTGGTCTTATAAAATACGGTATTAAATACTTTTTCTGGCAACGCTCGAGTTCCCATACTCAACGAACCCGCCTAGCGGGATCTCGGTGTGAGTGTTGACAGTTCAATCTATTATCTCGAATCGTATTCGAAATTCAAATGTAAACAAAAGTTTTCATCTCAGGTGGACCGCGAGATGCGTACCCGGCGCGTGCCGAAGGCGGCGGGGCCGACGCGGACGCGCGGGCGCGACTTCTAGCGGCTCGTGCTGGCGCTCAAGGCCGCCGCCGGCGCGCTGCGGGCGCTGCTGCACCGCCCGCCCCCGCCCGCGCGCCGCCTGCCGCTCTCCACCTCCGCGCCCAGCATGCGCTGACCCGCCCGCCCACATCCGAGTGTCTACCGCTTGTCGGCGATACTGAAACTAAACCCCATTCGGTGTCCGGGTACCCGCGCGGTTGAGAGGATTCGATAGTGCTTTCGATGCGAGTGAAATGTTCCGACACCATGTATTGACGCAGTTGGCATCTTTATCGACTAGTCTAGACTCTAGACGTGCGAAAATGTAATTATTATGTAATCCTCTTAGACGACCGGTTTCCGCAACGCTCGAACGGATCTTGGAGTGAATCGGTATTTAAACGAATTTAACGCGTCGCGCCCTTTCGCGGCGTTCTCCGACTCTTGTGACGCGAAGACTTCGATTTCGGACACGTGCAGTGATTCTTTAGTGATTCCCCGGGCGCCCCGCGCGACGATTCGGACGAGCGGGGCGGGGCGTCCCGACGTTTTTTATAAATCGTTCTTAGGAGACTAAATTATTTATACGTTTTATAAAATTATCTTATTAACCGTACCAATAAGATTAGGCGGAGGGGCTCCGGTGATACGTTTTTTGTTGAGGGCGGCGCGCGCACGGATCCCGAGAGCGAACCGTCAAACTGTGCAATAGCGTGCGCGCGCCCGCCGCACTTAGTATAGAGTTAAAGTTGAACTTAAAGTCGGCGGAGCCCCTCTTTAAATGGTTGGTGTTAAATTAATGTTGACTGATTTTAATGTGACGCCCGGTCCCGGCCGCGGACCGGGCGGTCCTGTCCGTCGACCCGCGCCGCGGGACCGACGGCGTCCGTCCCGCGCCTCGGGATCACCGTCTTCGTCCCGCGACGCGGGTCACGGCTCCCGTCGCGTCGCCGACTAGTTTATCGAATTTCCTCCTACTTATTCGTATCTCTCACGCGCCGTCAGAAATGTTGATCGAGTATTTTTGTAATAGTTGCGGTATATTTTTATTACGCGAATCAATTTATCGCCGTTGTTGAATCGCATACGAGACGATATATCCCTTGCGAAGCAGATTTTACTATTATTATCGTGTCGAAAACAGGAATTATCGATAAAGCCGTGCAAAGTTATTTTTTATGACATATTTATAATCTAATTGTACGGTACGCATATTACGAAATCCTCCAATCGATACGAATGTTTGAGTACGTCCAAAATGAAATTTCTAAAAATAATCATCGGTGTCCATCCATTGTGTGCGCAAAAAGACTATGTAATCTGTTCTATTATAGTCGGTTAGTAGGTTCGTTGTGTTTGTGGCCCTCGCCGCCCACTTTCGTCCATCTTGTTCTAGTTGTCGTGTAGTGTCCGTCGTGCGTCGGCCCGCGCCGACAAGCCGTCCCGTGGCCGAGCCACTCGCGTCCATTCTTGTCCAGCCGGTCGACCAGACATAGCTCGCTTCGACCACCTGTCCCTGTTTACTCCCTATTTTTATCATTAAAAACAAATCGGTCTCTAGGTTGCTCAAACTTTGCTCACGCGGTCGATCGGCGTTCTATTGTTAAGACGAAATTTACAAATATTATTGACTTGTTAGTTGGTCGTTTACGTTGTGTTGTCGTGGGATGTGATAGCGGCTCGCCGCTCGGCGCGACGTAGTCGTAGTGTCCGGACCTAGGCTAGTTCGACCGTTCCATGTAGTGGGCACTCGCCCGTAGTAGGTATTTTTACTGGATTAGATATTATAGTGCTAGTTGATACGTTAACCTTCAAGTATACTTCGTAGGTTACCTATTTAACGGGATCTCCGTCGAGATGCGTAGTGAATTGGTTTGCAATATTAACATATTAGTATAATTTGTTTGCATAGCTCAAAGCGGGCTCGCCCGAGGACCATAGCCTTGCATTTATTGTTTTAGACTATCGTATTGATTAGCTTTTATCGTAGCTCTTTATGTACTTAAACGATGGACTTACCAGCAGTAGTTAGTATCTATCTTTATTTCTAAGTATTATTATTCTTTCTAGCTAAGCAGCAGGCATCGTTTAGTATTGTTTATGTCTAGTCAATGTTACCGGCGCGCGCACCGCCGCCGACGAGTAGCCGGATACTATTGCTTGTATTAGGCTGAATTTAACCAAATTTTATTCCAAGAATAGCTCTTACTCTCGGATAGTAATGTCAAAACCTTATATCTTATCTTAGCGTTAGCGTTATTCTCGGAATAAGAGTTTGGTCGAATCGAGCCTTGATCGAGTACCTTATGTTAAAGTATTACACATTGTTTCTACACGGTTGTTATAGTATCAGTATTGAAGTATCCCTAAGCAAGTATCCGGCTACGCGCGGCAGCGGCGCGGGCGGGCCGTCCAGTTCCCTTGGTGGCAGAGCATCTATTTATACTTTATCACTATAAGCCTTTCGTCCACATACATTATCTCTTTTGACGTTGTTATGTTTAACAGTATTGTATACAAGTTTTTTGACATGGTGAAATCGTTTACATTTATTTATATCAGATGTTATATTTTGTTAAATGAATTTGATTGACTACACGGGCGTCGCCCGTGTTACTCAGAGCTCGAGTCTCGGTGCCATTGAGACGCGTCTCTATCGTATTCGTAATTCTACCAAATAACGAAATATTACTTGGAATTCCAACAATGATGCGACTGCATTATGATAGAAACACCGGTAAAATCACCCGTGATGAAGACGCGTGTCCATGACGCCGAGTTTCGGTCCGCAGATCGGATCGCTCGATGTCTGCTGCCACTCGCGGTGGTGGTTCAGAGCGATTAACCAAATATTTCTTTATTTATACACTTTAACACTTTAGAATACTTATTTTGCTTAGGCATAGATATTATTTTCTATCATAGAAAAATATTGAGTTTTTATAATCATTAAAGATTTAAAAGTATTTAAAACGCCCGCTAGTTTATTATAGCGACATGATTTAGTATTGGACAACTGGTCGCATGGATGTTCCCATATCATCTGTTTCCGCCCGACGTCAAATATTGCACAGTTTGATGGTTCCTCACTTTTATTCCTAGTAGATAGTTTGCAAGATGGTCACAGTCATATATTTGCTTTAAGCGTTGAGTAATCACACCAGATTACAAGTCTTTGCATAATAGAATCTCAAACAGATGTAACCCACGAGCTTTAGATGTTATATGTTCGCTATACTATGTCAAATCAGGACAGATTGTACGAACCAGTTTCGGGAACATATCATGACAGACGGAGTATATTTTCAAACTGTAAGGCACGCCGTGTTGTCGCAATGACTGATAACAATCATGTATGAGAATAATAAATTATTATATTTAACATTTGTCTTTTATTTATGAGTATGCAAATGAAACATTTGTTAGTGATTGTATAGTTTATTTAGACAAGGAAATTACACTGATAAGGACTGCTACAGAATGATTTTTGTATCCCAACCAAAAACTTAGAAGACCTATCCATTTTAATGTGCTCATTGTTAAATAAAACGTGTATTTCATTACTTGTCGTCAAAACTAATTTGTGACGTTATAAGCAACAGTTTTATTAAACTAGTAAGGTCGCCTAAGTCCCTGATCACCGTTTAACATACATTTTCCTGAAATATAAAACAAACCTTCCCTTCCCATAAACTGAAGCAGAATCCTTCAGTTGTACTGTATATTATTCTTATGATGTAAAATCATGTTACATGTAGTTTAATATATGGGTATTCATAAAGTTAATTTAAACAATTTATTTACAAGCATTAGGTAACTAAGGTTAAATAAAGGTTACTTTTTTGACTAACATTTAGGCGGTACATGTCAATTATTGCAATATATAACACAACGAAATCAATCGCTTTTCCAAATATTAAATTAATAATAATATTCGGTTTAGGAATATGTTTAATAATTCATAGAAGAGACGATACAAAGTAAAGGAATTTATTAGGCTGGGTACCATTCTTCGAAGACCATTATTTTTTTTATTCCTTGCTTGATCTTTCAGTCTGCAGGTCACAATTTTTTCTTCACCATGGTTTTCGCATTTTTTTTTATTGACAATTTGACAGTTCGCAGTAGTGTTGGCTGAAGGGACATTTGCCTTCAAAACCAGATTTAAAAAAAAAAGTGAATGGGCGGCATTTTTTAGGATGCCGTTATGATGCCCGTACAAGGCGGGTCTTTTTTTCATTTTTTTAAGGTACAGAAAAATCTGGAACTTTTTCTTGAAATAAGGGGGGTTACGCCTACTTATAAACACGAATTTAAGGTTAAAGAAAAACATCCTTTCCCCATTCGAGTTAAGCGAATTGTAACAAAAACCGCTATATCAAATGTTACATTATATTATAACTTTATGTCAATTAATTGTATGTCATTCAGTTTTTTAATAGTACATTACTGCAGAGGCCGCGAAATAGGGAATTATTGGCCGAGTAGTAATAGATGGCCGAGTGATAACGAGGCCATCTAGAGATACGAGGCCGATAATCCCTGTTCGCGCCGAGGCTTGTATAGTGCTTTTCTCAAATAAATCCAAGGAAATAATACAAATGTTCAACTTATATATTCATATAAAAACAAATTTATTTCAAATTAATAAAAAAAAACAAATTTATTTTTTTAAGCTGTTCGGGTCAATGTTTTTGCCACCAAATGTTAAGATGATTCTATTTATTGAAAAATGACAACACCTTATTAATTAGATATTGTTATATTTTTTAACAATAAACGTGATTTCTTGTTTATTTTATTGAATATCTGATTTAATCGAATTGAATAATCTAGTTAAATATAAGAAATAAAACGTAAATATACATGCACAAACTAAGTTTTTTTTTATTGGCAGTATGCCATAGATTATCAATAAAAGAAATAAACCCCACTGAAACAAAAGACAATCTCTTTGTTGGCTACGGCCAATAATGTTGTATGAAATTCCTTTATATCGTTCTAATTTGAAATTAGAACGAATCTTCAACAATTGCTATACAAAGACGTATTTCGCGTTCTATTACCACGATCATAAGAACGACATTTCCTTGGATGTTTGAGAAAAAGTATATAAAACCTTACTGACCGAAATTAATTATTATATTTCATAGCGATATCTAGTAACAAATATGTTTGTATCAATGGTTTAAGAGTCCGCAGCAAGCTCGATTCTTCATACAAACGTAGTTACGTCCTTATTTTAATATAACATGTCACATTATCATGAAATTCTCTAAATATAATGAGATAAGATATATCTAGGGCTAAAACTAGTTTATGACTCTTGAAATGTTAATAGAAAGAAAATAGAGCGAGTACAAGTTTTGCATTTTTAGACCCCAGAAAGTTGTTCAGTTTGGCGGCATACTACGACCAAAATATAGTTTAGATTGAAGTCAAAACCTATTTCCGGTGTCGATTAAACTATGCAGTTTGATAAGAAAAAAGATTTATCAAAATTGATCTCGTAGTTTTAAAATGAGAGCGTAACTACGAAAACCTTAAAATAAATTACAAAAAATTGTTGCGAAATTGCAGCGAATTACTCTAGCGCGGGGAACGGTCCGGGGGGGCGGCGGTAAGCACCGCCCTTATCATAGCTACTCCTAGCCAGCCTCGCGCAACTCTCAAGGTAAAAAACGAACGACAACGGCTATATGAAACGGGGGTGAATTTTTTACCTATCTAAGTTTGAAAGAACGTTGAAACCTACAAAGCATTAGATAATTGGCGACAATCGAATTTAGGCGGGTTGTACTTCAGCCGCCATTTTTGTCCGCCATGCCATGTTAGATGACGTTTCTATTTTGCTTCTGTCAAGGTTCTGCGATCTTTTCAAATAATTCAAATTTCACAAATAATCTAATAATTTGCATTCTTTGGGTGTAGTGGTCGTCTAGAAGGTACACAAGACAATCACAATTGCAAAAATGAGTGGATTGAAAAGGAAAAAGTGCGAAATATGCAGAATGAAAACGTGTCGAATGGACGGTCAAAAAAGACTATTCATGGCAAGATTTCCACCGGACGAAGATCGGTAAGTAAAAAATATAATTAATTACTGCGTGTTATAACCATGTTAATCGTAAGTTTCATTGAAAACTTGGTATTTCGGGTAAAATAATACATACCCTTATACGTATGTAAACAATAGTGCTGTATGTAAGTTTTATCGATAATTTTCATTTGAAGTGAAAAATACCTGGGTAAATACGGAATATCTTTCTTCAAGCAAAAGCCACTACTTTTTATGCCAGTTTGAGTTAGATTATGGTCACAGAAATATTTTACGAAAAATCTTCAATGGACTATGAATGGTACGGTTTCATCTGGACAAACAGATTCATTTTACTCTGTAATTTTCTGTTTACCCTGTATTATTTGTGTTGCAGAACTTCCAACCTGGAGCACAGACTGGAGTGATGAAACCGCTTTTTTCGTCTATGTTTATCAGCAAGCCAAGCAAAGTTTGAACGAAATAAAATTATTTGCACACTTTTGTTTTTTTTTATGAAGTCAGTAACCTAAAGTAAACCAAATGTTTACATTGAAGCGAAATATTTAATGATTTAAATTACCGGAAAGCCGTTGGAGACGCGGGTGCGAATGCGAACCCCGCCTGAACCATTTTTTTTAAATACCGAAATCGATATCGATAATTCGATAATTTGTGTAACATGTGACATCCCTATTTTGTTCTTGATGTTGGCATTATGTCATGAGTTGACACTGACACTGATATTGTTTGCGGCTTCATATTGGCAGTATGTTTCGTATGGCACTCCCGTCTCTTAAAACGTAGTGATTACATACTCTTTGCTCCTAGCGCGCTCTCGCTTTACTGCTAGCGCCCTGTCTTCCTCTAGGTGAAACAACAACATTTTAAAGCGTAAGCGCGCGATTTCAACGCGGAGTTGAGCGGACCTTGCTGCGGACTCTTAAATAAATATGACCATCAGAAAAGTAAAAAAAAATATTAATGTTTCACAATTCGAGGTAACACTTGTTAATATTCAAAACAATATAAAACAAAAAATTGCAAACTAATAAATATAAATTTAGTATTATTTGTCATGCGGCAAATAGCATCCATTTTATTTAACTGATCATGGATTGTGAAAGAGACGGACGCTGTAAATCGTGTGACAATGGAACCCGCAAATACTCGAGTTCGTGAACGATAAACCTTTGAAAAAATAAACAGTTATGCGCATAAAAATAAGGTATTAAATCATATGGTAGGTCTACTATTTAGCTCGAACATTACTCAAGACACGAGCAGGCCGGGGTTTTCAGCAGCCGTCAATGACATCGCATTGTATCGAGAGTTAAAACAACTACATACAGATACAGAATTACATATTATTTTTATTAAATGTTCATATTGAAGCGAAAACTTGAACGATTCAACGGGTCGAGCATGCTGTCGATAGTCTAATAAGAAAGTCGCCAGTGTTGGCCCGGAAAGTCGTTGGGAAACGCGGGTACGAACCCCAACAAAAGTATTCAATTTTCGCTTTAATATAAATTATATAAACATATCGAAGACTTGTATATGTGAGAATTAAATCTGCAGAACTGCACACACGATACTTATGTTAGTTGTATTGTAAACATCAGTTAACACAGACGAAGATTTCAAACCTACATACTACAGGCAAATGACGTATATAGAGTGACGTTTTAGTCGTTAATGGGAGTGCCAGAGGGTGATGGGGAGGGTCACACTGAGCAACTTTTACTATGGGACCAACCATGAAATCGCAAGAAAAAACCCGCTGTTCCATACATTTCGGTTTATGAACTTTTAACTATTTTTTGTTTGCCATTTCGTGGTTGACCCCGTAGTAAAAGTTGCTCAGTGTGACCCTCCCCATCACCCTCTGGCACTCCCCCATTCACGACTAAAAAGTCACCCGGTATATTTTTAAGTTCATTACTGTTCCATCTGTTATAAATATCATATACTATTTAGTAATCTGATTTAATTTAGTAACGTGTGAAAATCGTGTAAATTTAAATCAATATAATATGTATATAAACATGTCCAACCTAAAAAATACATGGCTGAAGTGTCGTTAATATTGGCACAATATGTATCGAAACTGATTATAAAATTTATAACCCATCGCAGTTTACCTAGACACAGTTACAGTTCATTACATTATTTAATTTATACTTACTGTTATAAGGATACCTACTAAAATCAATTCCAACAGTGATTATGGTCGTAGCATAAAATTAATCCTAGTTTCTATGATATTTTCTGCCCGTCTAGCACAACTATGCTTCGCGGCTCTTGTCGCGCGACATACCGCTACCCGTCACTCTCTCTCATTACTGCACAGAAAGAGATGGGTAATTATCTCTGATTATGACAGTTATGCTAGAGGTGCTGGCAATGTATTATACAAGTAATCGTAAAAATACAGTCACATATAAATAGATTAGATAAATATATGTTTCTTCGCACTATTTTGCAAAATATATCCGTGCACAATAATCGAGTGTCGTTTTAGAGGTAGGTAGGGATTAGGGTTCAAACTTCAGAACAAGAGCGAATAGATCGAAAAACACCAACGGCTAGATGTTGATACAAATAATTTTCAAAGCCGTGGACTTCAGGACACATCCGAAACATTGACTAAATTAAATAAATTATACGAATCATGTCCCGCTTTGTTGCGACAATATATACCATAGAGCAATTTCTGCCTGCCCCTTCCCTGTTTCTTAATCACAGGACATTATGAAAGTCAACGATAAATAAGTGTGTATCGGCAGTGTTAAAAATATTTACATTTTAATAATATTAGGCGCATATGAACACTTTCACATTTGCAATCTTAGAATTATTAAGAGTGAATACCTACTTTATTTCCAAATAAAACTTATTGTTAAAGAGGTATAAGTAAAAGAACAAAGTAAGTTTGCTTTAAAAATTGCATAAATAGTTAAATAACCTACGGAATATTTCTTGGTAGTCATGCTTTATAAAATGTTTTTATTTTGACAGAACAATGTTAAGAAATATTATTAACTATTCGTGCTGTGCAAATCTAGAATTCGGATCATGAAAACCATTTTAACGCGAAAAAAGTGATCACTCCGTTGAATCAAGTGCCGATTGACGCTGTAGCTAACTTTAACGAAAACCGAATAAAAGACACCATTCACTATTTCACAACGGGACATGCACATATTTGAGTAATTTTCTAAAAACATGTACCACATAGTTAAAGGCTTATTAAAATGAAATTACGATCGCGTCTATTGTGTAACGAAAGTTACTCATACAAAAGACACGGGTAACTATCGTTACACAAACGTATCAATTAAGTTTTGTTTTACTTAAAACCCTTAACTTAGCACATGTTTTTTGAAAACGACTCATTTCTCACCTTTCCTGTGGACATAAGGATCTGAATTCCTAAGATGACATGTAACTTATATAAATTTTTTTTTTCTTCCGTATGTCCAGATTCAATACGTTGTCATCTGATCTACAGTCAATCAATATGATTCCTTGGTTACTAAAAACCACCATCGCAGTAAAAATATTAATTTAACGTAAGAAAGTTGGCGTTAGTTGATGAGTTTTAGGGTACGTTCAGATGATAAGCGCTTATCTCGTCTAACTTATAAGCCTACTTTATTTGCATTGCGTGTGCCTATACCACATTCATCGCACCTATACTACTCCCATGTCAATGAGCCAGCTTCCAGAATGACATCTAACGAAGAAAAAAGATGACAGGTCTAGCTTATTATATTTCCGTGTCCAAACTCCCGACATGGTCTCATTTATGTACCAAGACGGATAACAACGTTAGCCAGATAGACCCGCCATACTGACATTTAATTAAGCGTACATATCACAAGAATCTATATTAGTGTCTTGGGCGACTATTACATTTCACTTCCAAGACTTTCATTTTGAAAATCAACATGGGGTTTCGTCTCATACACCCTTTAAACCGCTTAGCCTCTACAGATCCTTAATGTTTAACATTCTACAAATATAAAAAATCTAAGCCTCATTTCCATGCAGGCGTGTTAGTTGCTACATAAATTATCGTTAAACCGTTCCATTTGCGTTTGGATAAATGTCCCCACCACGGGCCTAGTGAGCTTAAAAAAAACAAATTTGTTTTATTCCATTAATAAATGCCGTAAAGTATGTATTTTTTATAAAGCTTAATAAGTAAATCTTTAACCCATTTGAACACATTTTTAAAACAACGAGGACATTTATCCGCTAGGGCAAGTAAGACAGTTGCACGATACCTACCTATAAATAAATGTTTAACAATACCACGTAGACGTAGCATTTATATTTAAAGGTTTAGTCGATTATTTACTACATTATCGACCCACCTGTGCTTCGCACGTATTACAATACATACTCGAGACATGTACATGAATTATATAGCGTGTATATTTGATATTACCGCAAACTGTACGGGGTCATAGTATAGGCACTTATTAATATATTGATCCGTAAATTATTGAAAAACTCGAACTTTTTTCCCATACAAAATAATTCAGCACGCAATGTATTTGTTTGTTGACACTTATTTAATATCGTGATCAGCTGTCACTAGTAATAACCATAGCTCGGACTAATTATCGCTAAACAAGAATTAAGAAAAAAAAAATGGAAACACTCACAAACTTATGGCAAATTTTGGGTTGCGTTCATAAATATAAATTGCAGACTTGTCAAAAGTTTGTGTTTATTTTTTTTTTGTTATGCGATAATGAGTCCGAGCTATGGTAATAACTACGCCATACATTGCTGCTCAGAAAAATTTCAAAAATTAATTACGCTATGGCAGTTAACGCTAAATTAATAAATATTATAGCACTAAAATCTCCGTCTGGCTACAATATGCGGTTATATCAAATATACACGCTGTATACAAAACCCTTTCTAACTCAAGCCACATTTTAATCAAACCCCATATTAATCGGTGCGATAGTGTTTAACTTAATATACTAGTGACCTATTCCGTGCTTCGCACGAATTCCTCCCTACACAATAATGAAGTTGCTTACACTTTTATAAAAAAAAGTGAAAACGGGATATACCTAAATCGGTCAGACAGCCAGACATACAGCCGTGGCTGCGGACTTTTACATCCCCGTTTCACTTTTTCGTAGTAGTTTGCATTACAACCATTCTTATTGCACCATTTCATCCCCTAAGAAGCATGTGATTAAAATCTCATGTTCTTATCTTAAGTGGTTTGGCTATGCATGCGTTGCCTATCAATTGTAAATTCAATAAATAACTGTTTTGTAAAATACTAGATGCACCATGAGTTTTCTAGAAGTTACTTAGTAGTAAGATTATTCTTCTTTTATAAACATCATACTCGATTGAGCAGTCGATAGAGGAACCCAAGAGGTGGTGATGTCGAAACCTATCTTTTCAATGGTGTAATTACTTTATTTTGAAAGCACATTTTAAATCAACATCTAGCTATAACATACGAGTTATACGTGATTTCGATTTCTATTCATTCGTTTTTCTATCTATGGATTCTTCTGACGGCAGTGGCAGTATGTGCAAGTTACGTAAACTTTAATTTTTATCCGATTTTTAATCAACTTATTAAACAAGATGCCACACTTTCACTATATATATATATATATATATGTAAATGGTTCTAAATCAAAATATTAACTTTCCATTTGACTTTAGGCAAATAAAACGTCTATTTTTCAATAGTTATTAAAAAACAACGTCGTCGACATTTTGCGTGATTTCAAAAATACACGTTCTTTTATTATTTAACATTTAGCACTATTCGGAAGTTCCAGATATTAACAATAAATGGAAATAAACTAAAAAATATACATATTAATATTCAGTATCTGCAATTTGTATTTTGATCCTATCCTTAGATCCTATTAATTTTAAGATTAAAATATTTGTATATGATAGATTGTTTGCCGCTGCTGTACACCTATTGTCGTCTAGTTCGGACTTACAAATACGTAAGAGAAGATAAAAATAACTGTATACAGTATTAGCCCTTCAATTTAGATAGTCGAGCCAGCCGTTTCATGCCTTGAAGATCTCAATAGACTACGACATTTATTGCGACGCAAATGTGTCGTCTGTTCAATAGTTAGTTTTTCATTCCGACAATAACGTTCACAAAGAGACACTTGACTGTTTGATAGAGTGTTTGTCTGTCAACTATCGTAGTCCAAACCTAGCTAAACCTGGCTCTCAAGGATCACTTCATCTGTGTATGGTGGGCACAAGGTCGGCCTCGCCCACGTCCCACGAGACCACCCTGTCTCAAGAGACAGGATTTTGTGTTTGGATGTTATGTCAAACGAGGCAATCTCACCCAAAAAAAGAGGGCGCTAGCTTGCCATCACTCGCATCCACTTTATAGGGGCTAGTGTAGTGTTCCTTTCGGATTTACATAATTATTGCAAAAGATAAGGCTGCCTTATGTTAACTAGGTTTAAACGGTACCTGCTCTAGCCCGTAAATTTAGAACGTCGCGTGACCCTTAATCCGCTCACAGCGTGACGAAATCGGAGATGTCCTTGTGCGGCGGGCAGAGGCCGGGCCGGAAGTACTGGCAGAGCGCGTCGTAGAGCTGCAGGCGCGCGTGGCGCGCGTGCCAGGCGGCGCCGTCCGCCTCCAGGTCGGCGTCCTCGCCCACGTCCCACGTGTCCGGCGCCGCCGCCGCCGCCGCCTCGCCCGCGCACCCCGACTCGGGGAACGACACGTCCTCGGCGCCCAGCACCTGGACCGTTACACTTATTAACAACTATTTATATCGCTTCGCGCGTCTACCCGCCGAAATACGAACTGAACCATGTGACGAAACATTTCGACGAAAATTGAGAAACTTTTTATTGAAAAATCCATTGTATTCTGTTACATGGACATGAAATTATAAAATGACATATGTTTATTTATTTTTTTCATGTTTTTCTGACGATCCCATGGGAGATATGTATATCTATTATAAGTTGTGTATGCTAGTTTTCCTTTTTTTTTTTTTTTTTTCATAAAAAAATCTAAATCTTTAGAAAAAATCTTTAGATCTTTCAAATGTGCGAAATTTAATAATGTATGCCATTTTTAACACGCTTTTATTTAGCTTTAATTTGTATCTAAGTTGTATGGAACTAAGAATGTATGTGTATATGTAGCCCACATGGCAATACTATGATGTGGTCTATTGTATCTGGTGTATTGTGGTTGTGGTATCTTGGAGCTGATCTGACGATGGAGACGGAAAGGTGATTTTAGGAACTCATAAACAGAACAGTTTATCCTGTTCTCTTTATCTTGTTTGGGCTCATTTGATTGAACTTGATGAGCAATCAACGTAGGTATGTATAATAAAAAGTACAGTCAGTAATAAAAAAGTACAGTCAGCTATAACTTTAAAATAAAGTAATGTCTACCTTCGTGAAATTCAAAATCTATACCAAAACCTAGAAACCTACTCTCACGAAATATTTTCGTTGTGCTCCTCAAAATTAAATGCATCGGAATACTGTCCGCAGCGTTACGTACCGCGTGCAGCGCGAGCGAGAGGTCTGGCGGCGCGACGTCCAGCGCGCGGCGCCGCGCCAGCGCGCGCACGCGCCGCGGCGTCAGCGACACCGCGCCGAGCGACGGGAAGCCGCCCGAGAACAGCAGCGTCGCTAGTTACGTACCGCGTGCAGCGCGAGCGAGAGGTCTGGCGGCGCGACGTCCAGCGCGCGGCGCCGCGCCAGCGCGCCCACGCGCCGCGGCGTCAGCGACACCGCGCCGAGCGACGGGAAGCCGCCCGAGAACAGCAGCGTCGCTAGTTACGTACCGCGTGCAGCGCGAGCGAGAGGTCTGGCGGCGCGACGTCCAGCGCGCGGCGCCGCGCCAGCGCGCGCACGCGCCGCGGCGTCAGCGACACCGCGCCGAGCGACGGGAAGCCGCCCGAGAACAGCAGCGTCGCTAGTTACGTACCGCGTGCAGCGCGAGCGAGAGGTCTGGCGGCGCGACGTCCAGCGCGCGGCGCCGCGCCAGCGCGCGCACGCGCCGCGGCGTCAGCGACACCGCGCCGAGCGACGGGAAGCCGCCCGAGAACAGCAGCGTCGCTAGTTACGTACCGCGTGCAGCGCGAGCGAGAGGTCTGGCGGCGCGACGTCCAGCGCGCGGCGCCGCGCCAGCGCGCGCACGCGCCGCGGCGTCAGCGACACCGCGCCGAGCGACGGGAAGCCGCCCGAGAACAGCAGCGTCGCTAGTTACGTACCGCGTGCAGCGCGAGCGAGAGGTCTGGCGGCGCGACGTCCAGCGCGCGGCGCCGCGCCAGCGCGCGCACGCGCCGCGGCGTCAGCGACACCGCGCCGAGCGACGGGAAGCCGCCCGAGAACAGCAGCGTCGCTAGTTACGTACCGCGTGCAGCGCGAGCGAGAGGTCTGGCGGCGCGACGTCCAGCGCGCGGCGCCGCGCCAGCGCGCGCACGCGCCGCGGCGTCAGCGACACCGCGCCGAGCGACGGGAAGCCGCCCGAGAACAGCAGCGTCGCTAGTTACGTACCGCGTGCAGCGCGAGCGAGAGGTCTGGCGGCGCGACGTCCAGCGCGCGGCGCCGCGCCAGCGCGCGCACGCGCCGCGGCGTCAGCGACACCGCGCCGAGCGACGGGAAGCCGCCCGAGAACAGCAGCGTCGCTAGTTACGTACCGCGTGCAGCGCGAGCGAGAGGTCTGGCGGCGCGACGTCCAGCGCGCGGCGCCGCGCCAGCGCGCGCACGCGCCGCGGCGTCAGCGACACCGCGCCGAGCGACGGGAAGCCGCCCGAGAACAGCAGCGTCGCTAGTTACGTACCGCGTGCAGCGCGAGCGAGAGGTCTGGCGGCGCGACGTCCAGCGCGCGGCGCCGCGCCAGCGCGCGCACGCGCCGCGGCGTCAGCGACACCGCGCCGAGCGACGGGAAGCCGCCCGAGAACAGCAGCGTCGCTAGTTACGTACCGCGTGCAGCGCGAGCGAGAGGTCTGGCGGCGCGACGTCCAGCGCGCGGCGCCGCGCCAGCGCGCCCACGCGCCGCGGCGTCAGCGACACCGCGCCGAGCGACGGGAAGCCGCCCGAGAACAGCAGCGTCGCTAGTTACGTACCGCGTGCAGCGCGAGCGAGAGGTCTGGCGGCGCGACGTCCAGCGCGCGGCGCCGCGCCAGCGCGCGCACGCGCCGCGGCGTCAGCGACACCGCGCCGAGCGACGGGAAGCCGCCCGAGAACAGCAGCGTCGCTAGTTACGTACCGCGTGCAGCGCGAGCGAGAGGTCTGGCGGCGCGACGTCCAGCGCGCGGCGCCGCGCCAGCGCGCGCACGCGCCGCGGCGTCAGCGACACCGCGCCGAGCGACGGGAAGCCGCCCGAGAACAGCAGCGTCGCTAGCTTCTGGAACCGCTCCACCTGTTACACACACACACAGTTAGGCTGTTTCCAAATGGCTAAAATAAGTTTTTTTTTTGTTTTCTGTCAACATACATATCTCCGAATCTCCGTATTTTTTTCTAAAAACTGAATCGACCATAAATCTATATAACTATCTAAAATAAAATAAAAACATGTAAGTCGGTTAAGATATGTGACTTGTAGGCGACTGGACATCCGAACTTCCAGACATACGAAAGCATTTTTAGTCAAGCTGAAACGGACACGCTTCGCTCACTCAGTCCATTAACTCATAAAGCCTACATAACAAGTATTGTTGGTATTAATGATTGTCAAAACGTGAGTTTACCGTTTACACTTCCACCCACGCCTCTCTAGTAACTTCTTCTATGGACTGCTAATCACCTCCATTGTTATGGTTCAGCGCATCACGCAGCTCCGTCCACAGTTATTTGAGCGCCTCACACTTTCTTCTCCATAGCGACCAATCCCGGTAGCAAATATCCCTCGTATTCGAGCGCCTTACAGTCCCTGCTCGTCGCGGCCAGCTTCTTGTACCAGATCACTCTCACTGCCAGTCGCACATCTGTAGAAAGTTTTATGGACTACTCACCTCTTTAGCATCCTTATGGTTCAGAGCATCATGCAGCTCCGTCCTCAGGTACTCGAGCGCCTCACAGTCCCTGCCCGTCGCGGCCATCTTCTTATACCAGGTCTCTCTCACTGCCAGTCGTACCTCTCGAGAAACTTCTATGGACTACTCACCTCTTTAGCATCCTTATGGTTCAGAGCATCATGCAGCTCCGTCCTCAGGTACTCGAACGCCTCAGTCCCTGCCCGTCGCGGCCATCTTCTTATACTGAAGTGTGGTAGCACGGGGATAATGATACGACGGAGCTCGGTGTTAGAATGAATATTTTATTAGGAAAATCAGGTTCTTATATACTAATCAACATATGATAATTTCCTTAGTCTACACGTGTTGTAGCAGCAAATGGCCTTGTTGGTCAAGGTTCTATTTGTTCCCTTGAACCGACACGTGTTTATCTATTATGATTCATGTCAGCTGTGGGCTATACCGCATCTCTCCCCTTATTTTTGAGACAAAAATAGTAAAATTTTTAAACTGTTTTTGGCTTAATCTACTTATGTCTATTGTATACAAAATTAATATGGAGTTGTTTACTTTTTAGATGAGAATACAAACAGTGAAGTTTCTTTTGAAGTCGGTTAAAATAAGCTTCATACTAAATGGTTTACAAAGTGGTTCTTATCTTAGTGTATTGTAATGTTTACATTCCATGTGCCCTATATGGGTATGGCTGATATTGTTACACTCATACTTGCAATACATATCATGTTTCTTAGTGGCTACTTGTGATGTGGTAGTGGTTATTATTTTATTTATACATAGAAAGGTTTAGTTCTATTTTTATGCACTATGTGCTCTTTACCTAAAACTAATATTTTTACGTTAGTACCTAGGTCTAAAATTACAGTATATGGTCCCTTATACACTGGGTCCATCTTACCTCTATCCTCCTTTCGGACTAATATTAAATCTCCTATATTATAGGTTACTGGGTTAGTTTTTAAATCATAACTTACTTTTCTATTAATTTTAGTTTTAATTAAATTATTTCTAGCATCCTCTTGGGATTTTTGTAATCTATACTTAAATTCTATAGGATAAGAGTCATAATTATACATTGGCTCTACCTGTTTAATAATATTACTTGGTATGTTACATAATTTACCAAATACTAGTTCATATGGGGTATACTTAGTTGCTGAATGCACTGTCGTATTATACGAAAAACACCAATATTGTAACCAATCTGACCACAGATGAGCTTGGTTATTTGTTTGTATCCTTAAAAATGCTCCTAAAGCTTTATGTGAATTTTCTAAGGAACCAAGACTTTCATGGTGGTAAGCAGTTGATTGCAATTGTTTTACACCTAAAATATTACATATTTCGCGCATAGTTGATGAAATGAATTCACTCCCCCGGTCTGTTCCGATTTCCTTAGGAATTCCATATCGCAAAATAAAATTATCAACTAACGCTTTTGCTACTGTGTTCGTTTCCTTATTTGGAAGCGGGTAAGCTTCTACATACTTCGTGAGTTCGCACTGCAACGTAAGTATATAGCAATAATCATTTTCGTCCTTAGCTAGGGGTCCGCATAAATCTAAGAAGATCTTATCGAACGACGATGTAGCCGTACTAGTTATACATAGTGGCTGTTTCACATGTTGATGGAATTTTTGTTTTTGACATTGATTACATCTTTTTACAAATTCCATAATGTCATTATCCATTCCTGGCCAGTAGTAGTAACGTTTCACGTTATTGGTCATTCTTCGAATGCCTGCATGCCCACTGGTAGGTAATAAATGGAAATCATTTAGGATGACACGTCTGTCATCTTTATTTGTTATTTTTGTGACACCTTTAATTATACATAATCGGGGTCCGGACCCTGTATCATATTTGTTTATACAATGAGCTAGCTCTGTAATCATACTCTTGGTGTCATCGGTATAGAGTATGCATATTTCTTTCAACTGTAGTGCCTTGCAAAAAATACCTAATTCGCTCGCGAGAGAAGCTCGTTCCGTACGCGATAGCGTCTCGGGCGTGACACACAGTGTCGCCAAGGATGGCGAGTAAACGATTCCGTCATTCTGACTTGTGACGTAATCTTTTTCTTTGAGTATTCTATAATAGTCTCTTTTATCGAAACTTAACTCTGGTAAGTTCTCTGGTTTTTTAAGGAGTTCTACCATTTTTGGTTGGCCAAACCTGTCATGGTGAGAAACCTTATTTTCTGAGCCATTTTGTCGTTTCTGCTCTTCCATTCGTTTCGTTTGTGCTCTAGTCATTACTGATATTACTTGCTTTGTCATACTTTTGAGTTCTTCACTAGTAATTTCTATCCTAGATAACGCGTCTGCAGCTGCATTATCTTTTCCTTTCAAGTATTCTACCGTAAAATCGTATTCTTCTAGACACAAACGGAACTTTGTGAGTCGGCTCGATGGATTTGTCATTCCGAATAAGTAAATTAACGGACGGTGATCCGTGACGATTTTGAACCTTCGTCCATATATATAAGGTCTAAAATATTTCACTGCCCACACTATAGCTAGTAATTCTTTTTCTGTTGTGGGATACCTTTTTTCTGCTTCGTTTAACGGTCTACTTGCATAAGCTACTGGTAGTCCATTTTGATTTGATAATATACATCCAACGGCTGTTCCTGATGCGTCTGTGTGTATCACGAACGTATTGTTATCTGAGAAGTCGGGATATTGTAGTAGCGGCGGGCTACTTATTGCTATTTTTAACTTTTTGAATGCGTCTTCGCATTGTTTAGTCCAATTGAAGTCTACATTTTTCTTTAATAATTTTGTTAATGGTAGAGTTATTTCGGAAAAGTTTTTAATGAATTTTCTATAATAGTTTACAAATGCTACAAAGCGTCTGACCTCGTCAGCGTTTTTTGGCTGTGGGTAATTTTGTACAATAGTAATTTTCTTTGGATCGGGTTTTATTCCATTTGGGGTAACTACATGTCCCAGATACAGAATTTCTCTTTGTAGAAAGTTACATTTTAGAGGGTTCAATTTAAAGTTTACTTTCCGTAATCTTTTGAATACATCCATTAAATTTTTATTATGTTGTTGCAAATTTCGACCCATGACTATGATGTCATCTAAATATACTATGCACTGTATGTAGTTTAGTCCAGACATAGCTATGGTCATCGCTCTGCTGAAAGCATTTGGGGAATTTTTTAACCCCATGGGCAATCTTTTCATTTGATAGTGTTTATCTGCTATAAAGGCAGTATATTTTCTACTTTCAGGGTCAAGTTTTATTTGGTAATAACCTTGGTTTAAGTCTAAGGTGCTGAAATACATAGCTCCGGTTAAAGAGTCTAGGATTTCGGTGATGTTGGGTAAGGGAAATTTATCATTTTCGATTACTTCATTGACTTTTCTGTAATCTATCACTAATCTCCATTTTTTTTCTCCACTTGAATCTGTCTTTTTGGGAACGAGGAGTAATGGACTCGCCCATTCCGACTGTGATTCTTCTATGATGTCATTTTCTAACATTTGTTTTATTTGTTTATCTATCTCGGATTTTTGTGATTGCGGTAAACGATAAGGTTTACTATATACTGGTGACGCGTTTGGTTTTAATCTTAATTTTTGTTCATATAGGTTTGTAGTGTTTAATGAGTCACCTGGCAGTTGAAAAATGTCAGCATATTTTGCGCAAATATTAGCAATTGAGTTGCTCTCCTCTTTATTTAGGTTTTCTAATTTTAAAAGTGAAAACAGTAATTTTACTCTTTCCGCATTATTTTCGCATTTTTCAAAAGAAAAACAATTATAGTCTTGTAATGGTGTTATTTCCGGTGTGAATTTTTTTAAAGTTACGTTTTCTTGACGCGTGTTCAATATTTTTACTGTGATTTTCCCATTTTTGCTAGTGGTTATGGTATTTGCCACAAAAATTCCTTCTCCAATTTCGCTTGATAAGATGACGCAATCTCCTGTGCAATTTGTAGGTAATCTTATGATGGATTCACTCCTGGCTGGTAAATTAATCTGATTCGAACTGTTTATTCCGGTATTGTCATTTTCTAAAGTTAAGGGTATTGTAAATAATTCGTTATTATGATTTAACGTGATTGTCCCTTTTTCATAGTTTATGACACATTTATATTTTAACAAAAAATCCTGTCCGATGATTCCGTCAACTTGTAATGGTAATTTTTGGAATACATGAAATTCATGCTCAAATGTTTTGTTTTCATTTTGCAAGTTTAACGTAATCGTATTGTACGATGTTATTTTTCCTCCGACTCCGTTTATGTGAGTCATCTTAGGTGTCATGACGGCGCGCGATAATAAAGCTGCATCTCGGGTTACGGCGCTAAGGCTCGCGCCTGTATCAATAAGCCATAAGTGTGTTGTGCCATTTATTTCGAACTGAACTGAGTTCATATGACTATACGTTAGAATATAGTTTTTAGGCACGAAAAAATTCTAACTCTGATGGTGGCTGGTCATCGTTTTGTGTATTTTCTATCGCCGTGTTTACCTGATGTCGCCAGTTAGATGTATTTTGACGACGATCCTGGTAATTTTTTTGGGTACGCGTGTGTCGGGCACTCGCGTTTCGCGTAAATACTCGTGGTGACTTATATTGCACCGATTGGGTACGCTGTGGGTATTTTCCCATAGGTCCACTGTAATGACCTCTGTAGGGTCTGTAAGTTTTAAAGCCTTTGTTCTTAATATAGAACATTTGTTCTGGGCCAGGGGTAGGTGTAGCGGACACCTCCTGGTCCTTAGCACCCTGTATAGCGTCTTTAAGCGAAGTGTAATTTCGGGACGCTATAATGGTACTTAGTTTGTCATTTCGTAGCCCTTCGGCGAATTTCGTAATTGCCATTTTTTCGTTTAAGGGCTTTAATACGCCATATGCCTCGGATTGTCCGTTGGCTTGCGTTATAGTGAGGTTTACGAATAAATCCTCTAATTCTTGTCCGTATCGTTCGATAGTCCTATTCCCTTGCCGCGACGACATAAGCTTACTCTGTATCGCGGTTGCCGATTTTACGGGCAAAAGGTGAATTTTCATCTCATCAATTAAGTCGCTTACCTTGGTATGCTTGTCAGATATACGTAGCTTAGCGCTTTGCGTTAATCTGGTCTTAACCACAAAATTTATCAATAATTTAGAGTCAGTCTCCTTAATCATTGAGGAGTATAATTCTATGGCGTCGATCAGCTGACTAGTGACGGCTTCCGAGCCGTCCATAACGGGTAACAGTGATACCGCTGTTTTTAAATTAAAGCTGTTATCTGACGCCATTGTGTCTGACTCTTGTTTATCTTGTTCGTAAGTAGATGAAATTTTATTATAAATAATTTCTATTTTTGTGAGATAAGACTGGATTAATTCGCTGTCTTGTACAGAAATTTCAGAGTTTTCTAGTTTAGAACTATATTCGATTATATATGTTTCGTATTGATTATATAGTAATTCGACTCGTTCGCGTTTACTTCGGCCAATAGCCTCTGCGCGGCGTTTTGGTCCTAACTTTCTGATATCTTCCTGTAATGCTTTTAAGTTTTCATACAATGTTTGAATTTCAGACATTACTCACAAAAAGTTTTTTTTTTCCGTATACTAGGCACATAATTAGTTAGTTCAAAATTGTACCTCCAGTCATGTTGTGATGCTGGTGCTGATGCTGCTGATGGATGGCGCTAGTACTTGCTGCTAGACGCTCTGCTCCGGTCTGCTGCGCATTGTGACCGCAACTGCTTGTCGCTGGATCTTCTTAGTTAGACATTCGTTGCCTTTTTTCCACAATATGTAGATCGCGAAAATGACGAGTATGACGAGCACCGTAGTTGTTAAGTATACCGTCACTCTGCCACTGTTGGACTGGCTGATGACTGCTTCGTTGGAGGGTCCGTTTTGGGCGATTATAACTTCTTCTTTGGTTTCGTCCCGTGAGGATTGGCCTCCCATTTTGGATCTTTGGTGCAGTGAGCTATTATGAGGTCACGGCGCTGGTGACCATGGTCACGATGGGCTGGTCTTGGCTGGCAGGCTGGCTGGTCGGCTGGCTCGGGCTGTCTGGCTGGTGCGAGCTGAGCCTAGGCTGTGGCTGTAGCTGGGGCTGCCTCATGCAGCCCGACTGGCAGGGTCGCCATGAAGTGTGGTAGCACGGGGATAATGATACGACGGAGCTCGGTGTTAGAATGAATATTTTATTAGGAAAATCAGGTTCTTATATACTAATCAACATATGATAATTTCCTTAGTCTACACGTGTTGTAGCAGCAAATGGCCTTGTTGGTCAAGGTTCTATTTGTTCCCTTGAACCGACACGTGTTTATCTATTATGATTCATGTCAGCTGTGGGCTATACCGCAATACCAGGTCTCTCTCACTGCCAGTCGTACCTCTCGAGAAACTTCTATGGACTACTCACCTCTTTAGCATCCTTATGGTTCAGAGCATCATGCAGCTCCGTCCTCAGGTACTCGAGCGCCTCACAGTCCCTGCCCGTCGCGGCCATCTTCTTATACCAGGTCTCTCTCACTGCCAGTCGTACCTCTCGAGAAACTTCTATGGACTACTCACCTCTTTAGCATCCTTATGGTTCAGAGCATCATGCAGCTCCGTCCTCAGGTATTCGAGCGCCTCACAGTCCCTGCCCGTCGCGGCCATCTTCTTATACCAGGTCTCTCTCACTGCCAGTCGTACCTCTCGAGAAACTTCTATGGACTACTCACCTCTTTAGCATCCTTATGGTTCAGAGCATCATGCAGCTCCGTCCCCAGGTACTCGAACGCCTCAGTCCCTGCCCGTCGCGGCCATCTTCTTATACCAGGTCTCTCTCACTGCCAGTCGTACCTCTCGAGAAACTTCTATGGACTACTCACCTCTTTAGCATCCTTATGGTTCAGAGCATCATGCAGCTCCGTCCTCAGGTACTCGAGCGCCTCACAGTCCCTGCCCGTCGCGGCCATCTTCTTATACCAGGTCTCTCTCACTGCCAGTCGCACCTCTCGAGAAACTTCTATGGACTACTCACCTCTTTAGCATCCTTATGGTTCAGAGCATCATGCCGCTCCGCCCTCAGGTACTCGAGCGCCTCACAGTCCCTGCCCGTCGCGGCTATCTTCTTGCACCAGATCTCTGTCACTGCCAGTCGCACATCTCTAGAAACTTCTATGGACTACTCACCTCTTTAGCATCCTTATGGTTCAGCGCATCACACAGTTCCGTCTACAGTTATTTGAGCGCCTCACACTTTCTTCTCCATAGCGACCAATCCCGGTAGTAAATACCCCTCGTATTCGAGCGCCTAACAGTCCCTGCCCGTCGCAGCCAGCTTCATGTACCAGCTCTCTCTCAATGCCAGTCGCACATCTCTAGAAACTTCTATGGACTACTCACCTCTTTAGCATCCTTATGGTTCAGCGCATCACACAGTTCCGTCTACAGTTATTTGAGCGCCTCACACTTTCTTCTCCATAGCGACCAATCCCGGTAGTAAATACCCCTCGTATTCGAGCGCCTAACAGTCCCTGCCCGTCGCAGCCAGCTTCATGTACCAGCTCTCTCTCAATGCCAGTCGCACATCTCTAGAAACTTCTATGGACTACTCACCTCTTTAGAATCCTTATGGTTCAGAGCATCATGCAGCTCCGTCCTCAGGTACTCGAGCGCCTCGCAGTCCCGGCCCGTCGCGGCCAGCTCCCGGTAGCGGATCTCTCTGACAGCCAGCCGCGCCTCTCTGGACACTTCCTCTATGGACTGTCGTTTTAGTTTCAGAGCCCAGAGATCGTCGAGGCGGAGGCGTAGGCTGTTCTGGTTGCCGGGGTTACCGCCGAATAAGTAGTGTATCTGGAAATAGAAGGGTCTGTAATAACTGAATTTGGTAGCGGTGTAACAGTAGAGTGGCCTTAAAGATATTTCTGAACAAGCCTGAGCAGAATCGGCTCGGTCTACCTTTTCAAGTAACAGAGAAGTATGCTCAATACTCACCTTGCGGACAGGGTCGTAGACGAGTTGATGCGCGAACCGTGGTCGCGGCTCCTTCGGCGCTACCTGCTCGTTGCGGTAGACGCAGGCCCACGTGAGCCGTTGCAGGGAGAACACCCACAGCGTGTTGTACACGCGCTTGTCCTTCTCTTTGCTCATACCCTGTAAGGAGAATAAAATGAATAAACTATTTTTTTTTTGTTGCAAAACTGAAAATAAATATTTAAGAGTACATTATAGTAGAGGTAAATAATAGGGAGTCTTATCGCTGGCATATTACACGTCATAACAGATTTTTTTTACGAAGCCGACAAAACGACAACACGAACACCGCGTCAATATCGGGACCGAGCGTCCGAGCGACCGGGGTCTCGCTTGTACAGCACTTGTCGCTAGGCACTGACCGACAACACGAACATCTCGTCGGTGTCGGGGTCGAGCGTGGCGCGCTGCGTGAAGCCGGCGGCGGGCGGCGGACAGGCGGTGCCGGCGCACAGCGCGCCGCACGTGCCCGAGCCCACGTCCCACCACCACAGGTCCAGCAGATGCTCCTTGTTGCGCTGCCCCGCGAATATGTACAGGCGACGTTGCACCTGGAATACGTGACAGATATTAAACATTCTTCGTACGAACTAAATGTAATTTAAACGGGGTGTGAATGCGGGGTTAGATCAAGATCAATTTAATTCATTGCACGTCTAAGTATAACTCGAAAGACTCTCGACTCTAAGAAATTATGGAAATACAGCAAAAGACAGCTCCGAATCATAACGGGGGTGTTTACTGGTCACTTTGGGGTCAAAGGACTATCGGCCAAGTTGGGACTGTCTGACAATACAGATTGTAGAATGTGTGGCGAGGAGGCAGAGACAATGAAGCACATACTGTGTGGATGTCATGCCCTCGCCAGACTCAGAATGAAGGAATTCGGTATTGGTTACCCAGAACCGAAGGAATTCCAGGCACTACCAAATGGTTCCATCATCCGATATATGAAGGTGGTGGAACACTCCTTTGAGTAGGCGCGATGGGGGTAACTACACAAAAGATCCCATTGGGTCGAAGTGTATCCGCAAGGACCCCTTCCTAATAAGATAAGATAAGTATAACTCGTCTCAGAAACTGTAAGAGATGGAAGGTGATGGCACAGATGGTGTGATAATGGTACTCACTGGGTGGAACAGCATGGAGTGAGACACGCGCGGCTGTGGCGCGTTAAGGTTATGGCGGTCTGCCAACAGCAGCTGCCAAGTGTTGGTGTTCAGATAGTACGCGTACAGGCCGGAGTACTGCGGTGTCGCAGCCTCCTCTCTGGAACAAGAGGTATAAATAAGAAGATGTGTGATTTAACGCCACGAATAATCTACGGCCCAAAGCCTCAAACCTCTACAAAAACGCGATTCAGAGGAATAACATGGCAGAGGGCAGTCATGTAGTGAGACGTCAAATCCCACCGGGTTACCTCGTTTTAAAGAAAGGGAGTAGGTATTCTACTCAAATGTTTTCCAAGAAAAAGTAAAGAAAGCCGAACACGAGGCGCGTGTGTGTCGGCTGTGGCCGACGTGTCGGGTATGGACGACTCACGTGTTGTGGGGCAGCACGCGCCCGCCGAACACGTAGACGGTGCGCGTGTCGCTGTCGATGCACATCTGGTGGTCGAACACGAGGTGCGTGTGTGTCGGCTGTGGCCGACGTGTCGGGTATGGACGACTCACGTGTTGTGGGGCAGCACGCGCCCGCCGAACACGTAGACGGTGCGCGTGTCGCTGTCGATGCACATTTGATGGTCGAACACGAGGCGTGTGCGTGTCGGCTGTGGCCGACGTGTCGGGTATAGACGACTCACGTGTTGTGGGGCAGCACGCGCCCGCCGAACACGTAGACGGTGCGCGTGTCGCTGTCGATGTACATATGACTGTCGAACACGAGCCATATATGTGTCGGCTGTGGCCGACGTGTCGGGTATAGACGACTCACGTGTTGTGGGGCAGCACGCGCTGCCGAACACGTAGACGGTGCGCGTGTCGCTGTCGATGTACATATGACTGTCGAACACGAGCCATATATGTGTCGGCTGTGGCCGACGTGTCGGGTATAGACGACTCACGTGTTGTGGGGCAGCACGCGCCCGCCGAACACGTAGACGGTGCGCGTGTCGCTGTCGATGCACATCTGGTGGTCGAACACGAGCCATATATGTGTCGGCTGTGGCCGACGTGTCGAGTATAGACGACTCACGTGTTGTGGGGCAGCACGCGCTGCCGAACACGTAGACGGTGCGCGTGTCGCTGTCGATGTACATATGACTGTCGAACACGAGCCATATATGTGTCGGCTGTGGCCGACGTGTCGGGTATAGACGACTCACGTGTTGTGGGGCAGCACGCGCCCGCCGAACACGTAGACGGTGCGCGTGTCGCTGTCGATGCACATCTGGTGGTCGAACACGAGCCATATATGTGTCGGCTGTGGCCGACGTGTCGGGTATAGACGACTCACGTGTTGTGGGGCAGCACGCGCCCGCCGAACACGTAGACGGTGCGCGTGTCGCTGTCGATGCACATCTGGTGGTCGAACACGAGCCATATATGTGTCGGCTGTGGCCGACGTGTCGGGTATAGACGACTCACGTGTTGTGGGGCAGCACGCGCCCGCCGAACACGTAGACGGTGCGCGTGTCGCTGTCGATGCACATCTGATGGTCGAACACGAGCCATATATGTGTCGGCTGTGGCCGACGTGTCGGGTATAGACGACTCACGTGTTGTGGGGCAGCACGCGCCCGCCGAACACGTAGACGGTGCGCGTGTCGCTTGTCGATGCACATCTGATGGTCGAACACGAGCCATATATGTGTCGACTGTGGCCGACGTGTCGGGTATAGACGACTCACGTGTTGTGGGGCAGCACGCGCCCGCCGAACACGTAGACGGTGCGCGTGTCGCTGTCGATGCACATCTGATGGTCGAACACGAGCCATATATGTGTCGGCTGTGGCCGACGTGTCGGGTATAGACGACTCACGTGTTGTGGGGCAGCACGCGCCCGCCGAACACGTAGACGGTGCGCGTGTCGCTTGTCGATGCACATCTGATGGTCGAACACGAGCCATATATGTGTCGGCTGTGGCCGACGTGTCGGGTATAGACGACTCACGTGTTGTGGGGCAGCACGCGCCCGCCGAACACGTAGACGGTGCGCGTGTCGCTGTCGATGCACATCTGGTGGTCGAACACGAGCCATATATGTGTCGGCTGTGGCCGACGTGTCGGGTATAGACGACTCACGTGTTGTGGGGCAGCACGCGCCCGCCGAACACGTAGACGGTGCGCGTGTCGCTTGTCGATGCACATCTGATGGTCGAACACGAGCCATATATGTGTCGGCTGTGGCCGACGTGTCGGGTATAGACGACTCACGTGTTGTGGGGCAGCACGCGCCCGCCGAACACGTAGACGGTGCGCGTGTCGCTGTCGATGCACATCTGGTGGTCGAACACGAGCCATATATGTGTCGGCTGTGGCCGACGTGTCGGGTATAGACGACTCACGTGTTGTGGGGCAGCACGCGCCCGCCGAACACGTAGACGGTGCGCGTGTCGCTTGTCGATGCACATCTGATGGTCGAACACGAGCCATATATGTGTCGGCTGTGGCCGACGTGTCGGGTATAGACGACTCACGTGTTGTGGGGCAGCACGCGCCCGCCGAACACGTAGACGGTGCGCGTGTCGCTTGTCGATGCACATCTGATGGTCGAACACGAGCCATATATGTGTCGGCTGTGGCCGACGTGTCGGGTATAGACGACTCACGTGTTGTGGGGCAGCACGCGCCCGCCGAACACGTAGACGGTGCGCGTGTCGCTGTCGATGCACATCTGGTGGTCGAACACGAGCCAGATAGGTGTCGGCTGTGGCCGACGTGTCGGGTATAGACGACTCACGTGTTGTGGGGCAGCACGCGCCCGCCGAACACGTAGACGGTGCGCGTGTCGCTTGTCGATGCACATCTGATGGTCGAACACGAGCCATATATGTGTCGGCTGTGGCCGACGTGTCGGGTATAGACGACTCACGTGTTGTGGGGCAGCACGCGCCCGCCGAACACGTAGACGGTGCGCGTGTCGCTGTCGATGCACATCTGGTGGTCGAACACGAGGCGCGGGCCGCCCGCCGCCGCCGTGTCCCCCATCACCAGCGACCACTGACTGGTCGGCACGTCGTACATGTACAGGTCGCTCTGTAATGAAAATAAACTCTATGGATATATCAATATGTACATTGACACTTGGGCCTTAGTGACACGAGTAGTTTCGCATGCGGGTTTACATTTATGTCGCTAGGCAACCCATTCGCGTTTCCTTTCGCTCATAACGCATATAATGATTTACATCACACTTGGCACGAAAAAAAATACTTAGTGCAAATCTGCATCTGCACCCACAAAAATTTTGGAAACGACTGTCAGTCTTCAAAAAAGCTATGCCAGCCATCTTTAAATCCAAAATGGATGCTAATTTTGATTTTTTTAATTGACTTATTTTGTAATTTGATGTTGACATGTTTTTTAATAAACATATATTTTTTTATTGGTTTAAAAATTGAAATCAGCACACCCAAAACCTAGAAAATAGCACCCATGACGATTTATTCTAATAACTGATGCCGGCCATCTACAAAATTTTAACGCATTTCCTAAATTATCATTACTTGAAAAATAATATGATAATGTAACTAGTAAATAATGATGAAGCACAAACAGATTTATAACGATGTTATAAATGCATTTTTCATGTTCATTTTCAATATAAATTATACAGAACTCACGTTCTTGTTACTAGGCACCCGTGTGTTGTTTAGCCGAGTCAAACACCATCTTATGGCACGAGCGCGTCGAGTCCACTTGTCCACTATGTCGGCACAGCATCCAGCGCTCCGCATTTGTATCACAAGCCCTCAATAACTACTATAACTCACATTCATGTTGCTAGGCACCCGCTGCGCGTTGTCCAGATATCTCCCGAGCGTGTACAGCCTCCTGTGCACCGGATCGAACACCATCTTATGACAGGACCGCGGCGACGGCCCGTCGACCTGCCCGCTGTGTCGGCACAGCATCCAGCGCTCCGCATTTGTATCACAAGCCCACAATAACTACTACAACTCACATTCATGTTGCTAGGCACCCGCTGCGCGTTGTCCAGATATCTCCCGAGCGTGTACAGCCTCCTGTGCACCGGATCGAACACCATCTTATGACAGGACCGCGGCGACGGCCCGTCGACCTGCCCGCTGTGTCGACACAGCAGCGTCCAGCGCTCTGCATTTGTGTCATAAGCCCACAGGTCGTCCAGGTCTTCTGTGCCGTTCCAGCCTCCGAACAGGTACAGGGTGCCCGTGGCCGAGTCCACGACGAGTTGGTGGCCGCCGCGCGGGCCCGGCTTCGTGCAGCAGGCGGGCTCGCAGTAGGGAGTTTCGCCGTTGAAGTTCACCTCCTGTCGGTAATACACGAGTTATCGTAACGAAATCATGCCCTGATGATTGTTTGTTGTAATATTTTAATTAGTCCTTATGGAGTTGACAACATTTCATATTTCTAACAGGTGGAAATTGATAGAGATCGAGGGAGCTTTGTGTCGTGTACTTGGTGTGTGTAAAGAAATATAAGAAAATACATAAAATAAACGAAATCTACGACAACTTTGCCAGGAAAGAGTTGGTCTCCGCCCGAAAAAAAATTAGCTGTCAATAATGTCAAGCTCAACGTCATTAGTTTTTTTTTTTTTTTTTTATTAAACACCAGACTAAAGTATACTTTCCATTGTGTCATAGATTTGGTGTTACTACATTTTAGAATGAGTAAATGTTAATCCATACTAATATTATAAATGCGAAAGTGTGTCTGTCTGTCTGTCTGTTACCTCTTCACGCTTAAACCGCTGAACCGATTTAGATGAAATTTGGTATATAGATAGTTTCAGTCCCGGGGAAGGACATAGGATACTTTTCATCCCGAATAAATTGAGTGTTCCCGTGGGATGAGCGGGTAACACCGCGGGGCACAGCTAGTAAATTAAATAAAAATAATTAGTAATCTTAGGAAAAATATAAAAACAGTGATTAATCCTTTTTTCTAAGCGGAATACGGAAAAGTAAAAAAATTGTAGTATTAAAAATATGAAATGCTAACAGTACTGGCGATTCAGGAAAGGTAGAGTCTTTTTTGTGTGTATTCAGATTGGTCGCCATTGATCTCACCGATTCCCTCGGGCGCGGGTCACGGTCGGCGCACGACAGCTCGTCGGTGCGCGGCGGCGCGGGCGCGGGGTCCCCGCAGCACAGGCGCTCCTCCACCTGCGCGGAGCAGCCCGACATCTCGCGCCACTCCGGTGTGTATGGCTGCCAGGACATATACCACTCGAACTCGCCTTCTGTACGATACACGTACAAATCACATTAGCATTCATAATATAAGAAAATCATAAAAATGTATTAATTAAAATACACGAAAGAAAATTTTACAAGTTCTGATCCGCAACGCAGGCTTCGTCAGGTGAGTTACATCAACAAATCAGCAACAGGTTTCGTGAAATGCAAACCAATAATGTGATCCACAACAGGCTTCGTCAATTTCAATTATAAGGCACGCCCCGAAGCTGGCCCAAACGTTCCTATTACACTGGCGGCGATGCCCCGCTGAATGGCTAACGAAATTGGTCACAGCCCCTATCCCTAAGCCGGCGGACCAATTCCCTAACAAAATCCTTGGCCTCGCAGCCCCAAGGTCCACCAGTCCCCACTGAAATAGGTACAAAATCGTATGCTGGCTCCAAGGCTATAATATAAGTACAAAACTTTAAACAGTGAGACAGGTAACTTTCAAAGTTGAACAGCAATGATTTCACCAGTACTGTCACATTACGTTAGTAACCGATGTCCTCGCAGTTCCCACAGCCACGAGCAAATAACTCTCACACCTCCAAGGCCTCACCAGTAACGGCCTCGTCCAGGATGCGCTCGCAGTGCGGGAAGTCCCCGTTCTCGACGAGCGCGGTCCACAGCCGCGCCTGCATGTCGCCCTCGAGCCTGACGCCGCTCTCGCGCGAGAGCGCCTCGAACGCGTCCTTGTAGCGGCGCCGGCGCAGGTGCTTCAGCAGCAATCGGACCGCCTCCTCTTCCTTACGCTTTAAAACAATGTCAAAACAATACTTACGCTACATTGCACCATAAAAACATAAGAAATATAAGGAATTTGTGAAACGGTACACAACATGCGCTCTTGTCGCTAAAGAACGAGATAAGAAGAACGAGAATAATGTGTAGGCGGGCCAGGAATATAAATATCTTAAACTTCTAAGAACTATGATGTAAGCAAATTCATTCAATGTACAGTTGTGATTCGGAAAACATGCGTTTTCCAAAGTAGCTGTAATTAAATGGACTGAAAATTGAACAGACTTTTGAAATTTTGTTTTTTGAAGTATATTTTTATTGTTAAGATATTTTTTTATTAATTTAGCATTTATGAACTGGTAGTTGTACCAGATATAAGAATTAGGAATTCTAACAACATGCAAGTTCCCTATTTAATGATGTTTCCAAAAAGGAAAGTAAATATTTACTAATTAATTGACTTGTCAGAATATGATAGATTGATAATGAGAGAACTCTAATTAGTCTATGGCTCAATACACTAATGGGTTATATTTAATATACATAATTCAACCATTACTTAATTAACTAATTCTCTTGTAAATGAGAAATCTACTTATTCATTAACTAACCCTTTTCTGGTGACAATAAAAATAATATAATAATGAGAGAACTCTAATTAGTCTATGGCTCAAGGGTCAATACACTAATGGGTAATAGAGGTATGATTTATTATACATAATTAAACCATTACTTAATGAACTAATGATGTTGCAAATGATAAATTTACTTAATCATTAACTAACCCCTTTCTGGTGACAATAAAAATAACATAATATACAGAAATCAACACTACCTGCACTGTAATGGCTGCAATGTCACTGGTAAGAACAACTGTTACGAACTCTAGTGTTTTAACACTAAATGAGGTACCTAGTCAAAGGAAATTTCGACACATACCTATTCACTCTTGTCACAATGACAATAAGGGTCAGAAAGGTATATGTTTCACTTTCCTTTACTGTACCTTTAAGCTACATACATGACTTACACACAATACATATTCACCACCATTGAATCATAGACAAAAGAAACTGCATTGCAAAGCAATAATCTATCTGCGCTAAGAGTCTTTTCCATTTTAACTACAGAAAAACATATTAGAGCAACTGCTCTTCAAATCAATATAAAACTTGAAAATAATATAGACTCAATATCAATTTTGACATTAGTTATTCTAATGCAAGACAGTACACCGTTTCTAGGCTTATTATGGAGGTTTGAGGTATAAAATGTGGGTGTAAATAAATACCCAACAAGCTAAAACTTATTGCATCCTTGTTGACAATCCAGTCTATTGCTATGGACAAAAATTTAGTCCCACTCTAATTACGTACAGTAAAAATAAAATGCATACCTATTTGACCCTTATTGTCATTGTGACAAAAACAAAGAAAGGTATGTGTTTCAATTTCCTGGAATGTACAACAAACTTACCAAATTAATAGTATCCAGCACTTTTGCCATCAGATCTTCGTGTGTCTTCCCCTGCAGCTCCACATACCAGATGGTGTAGTTATACGCCGGGCCCCAGGACTGCAGGGGTACTATCTTCAGGTACTGCACTGGCAGGTACAGGCCTTCTGATGTTGTGTTACGAAGCCTAAACACTTCAGCTGCACTGTCTTTTTTTAGTCCGCTAAAGAATTAAAAAAATATAACCTAGTGAAATGGAATTTCAATACTTAGTAGAATCTTCTAAGAATTCACTACTATAACTGTGTAACCATGCATATAATCACTCAACTGCCTAATCACTTAAAGGATTAATAACAGAATGACCCTGTTTCTTCATGTCATGAATTTTTAAGGGTTTTGGTAATGCCCCACTAGTGAAAGTGTTACCAAGTTATAGTAGCATAATATAGTGTTGCCATAATTTAATTCAAAATTAATAACCATACCTAAGAAAAAATAAGACCTCATATCACCAAAAAATACTGGCATTTGCATTATACAGAAATAAAAAGGATTGATATAGTTCTGAGGTTTGATTGAACTAACAGACAAGGGGCAGCAATAAGAAAGTTTATTTTTATTTTTATTAACACTTTAAAAAGCATATAAGGGAGAGTATGAAATAAAAATTACCAACACTTAATAATAATTAGAAACAAAATTACAACAACCCCAGTGAATGAAAAATAAAGTATTTTTTTTTATTATATTATTTCCGGACACCCGGGTATAAAATGTCTTTTACACTAAGAATCTGTTGCATAGTTGCATAATTTAAACTAAACATCAACATCAGGAAAGTCAATAAAAAAAACAGTCAACCCCTACAAAAAGGAATGTCAGTGCAACAAGATAACAGCGTTTACAGATGAGTTACATAATCAACACAAAACAACAAATAATCAAGAATATTTTTAAAGTAGGTTGTTTACCCCTTTATAAAAAAAACGTCTTATTATTTAGTTTTGTTTTGCCTCTGTAATTGAATACTTAGAAGTATATTGTTAACATGAATTGTTTACAAAAGAAAGTGTTGGTAATTTTCTTAGGACATTTCACAAGAAAAACATATGCAACATTCTTTTTACTATAATGCAATTTTTATCTTGTTTTATGAGGAATGACAGTTCATGATAAACAAACAGTTTAACTGCTGTTCATAAATTAACAAATTGAGATTAAACTACAGCACAAATATACTTTGTTTACTTACGCTGATAACAGCACGGACAAATTGTGCTCATCTGTTCCGCCTAGGATTTGGAATTTTTTCAAGTCACTGACGTGGGCTTTAATATATTTCCCGAATTTGATAGTTTCAACTATAGCAGGAGCCTTTATTTTCAGCATGATAAACTGTGACGGGGTGTTGCTGTCTGTGAACCACCGAGAGAGCTGATCCGAAGGGTTGTTTACCATGATATTTCTGAAAGTATAAAAACTTTTTTAATTTCTATAATGAACCGGACCCTTGCGAAAAGAAGGCTGGAATATCAATCGAAATATAAACCGATATACAAGCCCAAAGATACTTACTCTGGTATATAATTGGCCGAGTGGCTCGAGTATTTGTGTATTGTATAACATAACTTCACTGTTTCATATTTATCATCCATTTTTATACAATGTATGTAGCACTTATAAATAAAGTGTGCTAAAATATACTTTTGTTATTATCACTTGACAGTGACAGAAGAGAAGAAGTACGTTTAGATACTAACATCCCTCGCACTCTACCTCGCTACTCCAGTGATGACGAAAGTAAACGAAGATCATGTCACCGTGATTGAAAATTTAGTCGCTAGCAATAGTTTAATAAATTTGACAAGTAACGTCCCTATTTCGCTTTTAAGATTATTTCGTATAGATAATATATATACACTGGAAAATACTTGGTCAAACGGTTCCTAAACGTACATGTTAAATATCATTGGCTGATTCGGTTTCGCTGTGGATTCTTTAGACTATGATTGGTTAGCCATAACAGTAGTGGTAAAGGTTTGCCATACGTAAAAATAAAAGAAATTATATCGATTATATCGATTTTTAACGAAGACGAATAATTTTATTTTCTCGATTAGTTTTTATTTTTTTACATTGGTATGTCTAGTAATGAGCCCACAAGGTCATATTTATTTGTCTCAGCAATTACTACTTAGGACGTGTAGGGAAGTCTTCCTCTCTATAAATACTAAAGTTATTTGTGAATCAGTGCAATATAAGTTTATTATTACAAAATGAATCACATTTTAAAAAGCTCTATTATAATTGGATTGTATTATTTATTTCTGAGAGATATAGTAACCTCATCAATAGTAGAAGAGTGCTCCACTATTGATAATTTAAACGAGGAAAGGCTGTTAAGTCTTGGTAAACTTATTATACCTGAGTTAGAAGGCAAAAGTAAAGGTGAAGCTGGGAAAGTGTGTGTAATAGGTGGATCTACTGAGTATACTGGAGCTCCATACTTTGCAGCTATTTCATCGTTGAAGGTAGTTTTTTGGTTTTATTTAAATGATTCAAAATGTCTGTTCAGAAATCTAAATAATTATAACATTCCAATTATTTTATCCTTGTAGATTGGTGCTGATCTCGTCTATGTTATCACCACGGAGAACGCAGCACCTGTAATCAAATCATATAGTCCTGATCTAATTGTTTACCCTTACTTGAACTCCAAGGATTTTCCCAAAATGATCACATTGTTAGATAAAATGGATATGATTATAATCGGCCCCGGATTAGGAAGAGAAGATGAAATCATGAAATTAACCTATGACATTATAGAAGCCTGCAAGGTGATTAAGAAGCCGCTGATCATTGATGCCGATGGTCTATACGCAATTTCCAACAACTTGACTATTATAAAAGGTTACCCATTGCCAGGAGCGATCCTTACCCCGAACAATAAAGAAGCCAAGAGGTTTATAACAGCTATTTCTAGCAACAGCACGTGGTATACTTTCTGGGGTGATAATGTAAGCGTTTTGCATAAAGGTGGTGAAGATCACTATTACTCCAGTATAGCTTCTTTTGATTGGACTTTATCAAAAGGTGGATCAGGTCGACGAGCTGGTGGGCAAGGTGATATACTCTCAGGTGCTTTGGGTACGTTTTACACATGGGCTCTGAAATATGACCTTTGTGATAACGAAAAATCTGTTCAGCTTGCACAGAGTGTGGCTGTGTATGCAGCTGCCCGGTTTACACGAATGTGTAATCAGAATGCGTATGCAATTTATGGCCGCAGTATGACAGCATCCGATATGATTAATCAAATTCATTCTTCATTTGATACCGTATTTATTTAGAAATAAGCAAATCTACAGCTTTTATACATCTTAATATACTGTATTGATGGGGCTAATGTTGTTTTATTAAAATAAGTGATTATATTATGGTTATATTACCTATATGGATGTATTTAATACATTTTTTAAATGATTGAAGCAAGTACTTCATTAATTTGTTTTATGGTATTATAGTTGACTTGAGATTTCAATATTCTATCTTTGCGTAAAAAAAGCAAAATATATTCGATGTAATTTAATATTCACTTTTTTTAAAACTGATTAAAATATAATCGATTCGGTTCCATACATAATATTCTGGCAACATTTAATCTGTTACTGTCATTTTTGACAAAACAAGCTACGTTCATAACATATTCCTAATTCTATAAAAATGTAACTACAAAAATATTTATCAACCTTATGCGTATAATTTTTCATAAAACAAAATGAATAAAAAATATGTTGAGAAATAAAATTCAATATTGTTAGATATTTTTATTCTATCGCTGCCACACAAAGCCCAGTTTCAGTCTGTAAAATCATTATTTTGCGTGGGTGTCATACATTGAGAACGGAGTTTCTTCGCCATCGCACAATCGGAACGTATAGCAATTTCGCTTTCAGTTTTCCTTTATCAAATCAAAATATCTGTAGAATTTACTCAAGGACGATCGTTTTGCAAAAAAAATTAAGTTCAATGTAGTGACGATACAACTCCAGTATCATGGAGGAAGAGGTTGAGGAGTGCGTTCGCAAGAAAATACAATGGGCTAAGCTGCCAGCAAACGTTAAAAAGGTAAACTGATATGGAATGATAAGTTTGTATAGTTTCAGCGTATTAGAGTAGTTAAAGGCATGCTGGATACCTGATACGTGAACCTCTATTACCTCTATAATGCGGTTATTGCCACCTATTAGTGTGAACGTAAACAAACAAAGATATCCACTTGAGACCTTTGTTTTATTATCAAATAAATCAACCAGACTCTTATTGGGAAATGTTTTAGGGATTTGGAATTATTTCAATATTATTTATTTTGTTTCAGCAATTAGGCGATTCTAACAAGGAATATGAGAGATACGTATTTGAATTCAGTATTAAAAACCAGCTTAGGTACAGAGGAAGTCTTGGTGAGTTTCATCATTTAAAAAATAATTAAAGTTGCACTTACGGATTATTCTATGTTGTATAGACAACTGTCTGAATGATATAGATATATCATTAGACAAAAAGAAAACATTACTAAGAAATATTACATAAAAGCTGAAAACATGCTGTTGCAAGTAACATGCTAATCAGACACTTATTTACCTAAGGTTTAAGGCTGTCACTTTTGTTGAGTGTTTGGAAAGGAAAATTTCAGTTTTATTTCTCCATAATATTACTGATTAGATAATATTGTGTTTTTTTAAACCCAATTTATAAAATAGTCTTTTAAAACTATTAAACACGCTTTTGTCTGCACAGTTTAGGAATCTCAATATGCATCAAAAGTGATTGCTGGCATGGTTATTATACATGTACATAATATAACAATAATAATTTTCCTGAATTAAATTGATATAGAAAACAAGAGTACCATCATACTCTGAAGGTTCATCAATTGACATTACATGTTTTACGAATTTATGGAAGTTATTTAAGTTTTTTTTTTTTCAGTGAGGACAGTGCTGAAAGATGAGAGAAAATATTATGAGACCCTTGTACATAGCAGCATCCAGAGGCTCATGCTGTATCCATACCATCTGGCCGACATGATAGTTAAAGGTAACTTAACAATGCCATTATTTATTTAATAATGCCATGCTAGTGTGAAAGCGCTAAACATTAGAAAAAAAAAACAAAAACAAAATATAAGTAAGGATATGCATCAAATGTACAAAGCCATACAGGGGTTATATTTCCAATAGAAAAAAATAAAACGTCAAATTGACGACACGTTTGGCGCAGTTTGTAAGAACTTGCCTACTGAACTGGCGGTCCCGGGTTCGAATCCTGGCCAGGGCAAATATTTGTGTGATGAACTCGAAAATTTGTGCTTGGGTCATGGTTGTTCTATGTGTTTAGATATATATTTATCTATATAAGTATAAATCCGTGCATGGCGTGAAGAACTTGATAAGTCCAAAATGGCAATTGTTCAGGGCGTCGATTTTAAAGTTTGACATTTTCTCCAAAATCCATTTTCATCTTTAACTCGTGTTTAAAGCTTGATTTATGGATAATTTTCCGCGATCTTTTCATTTACCTTACGTATTCTAGTAAAATCCTCTTATTTTCTGTGATATAAGACTTATCAACATAGGTACCAACGACTTATCAAGTTATTCCCCATACATTTGTGCCCAAATTGGTGAAAATGTTTTTTAATTTAATTCCTAAAAATCAGTTTTTCATAGTAACTGAAACGTCTAAATTGATTTATAGGTAATTTTATGCAAACTTTTCAATTATTTTACTTATTTTGGTAGAAACATTGTATTTTATGAGATATTAGACTTATCAACATATTCACCATCGACTTATCAAGTTATTCCCCATACATTAGTGCCCAAATTGGTGAAAATGTTTTTTAATTTAATCCCTAAAAATCAGTTTTTCTGTATAATTGAAATGTCTAAATTGATTTAAGGGTAATTTTATGCAAACTTTTCAATTATCTTATTTATTTTGGTAGAATCATTGTATTTTGTGAGATATTAGACTTATCAACATATTCACCATAGAATATAGGGTATCAATTAAACAATTCTATCGTTTCTATACAACTGTTTTGTTTATATAAGGCGATTGAAATGGATTATATCGCGTGTGTTCGTTGTTTGAGTCTCCTGACGTTTCGGCAACTATTTTTGATGAGAAAAACACTAATTTTCGGTGCCAAATACGTCAGAAAGGCACAAACAATGAATAAATATGATACAATCCGTTTGAATTGTTTTATTTTAGTCACGAAACCCGAAGAAAATAAAATTAAAAGTTATAAAAACACTGAATAAATTGTAGTAAATGAATCGTCTTTAATTCAGTAATGCAAAAGCACTTATTCTACAGAAAAACTAGATGAATTCATCTTATTTTTAACTGGCAACATCTTTGTTTTTCTGATCCAATAAATAAAACTGGTCGATGGTTGACAAGGTACCGGTAATGTGAATGATACATACGAAGACACTGTTAACTATACCCCATGGACCTTAACACATTGTACTAAGGTTTATATTATGTTCACAAATGTACAGTTATCAGTGTTTTCCTTTGTACCAGAGTACACCTCAGATGTGAGAATAACTTGACAAATCGAAATATACATTTCGATAAATTATGAATAATTAATTATGTCAACTTATTATTTGCTGTGTCCATCAACCTGAAAATGATAAATCGACATATGAATTTACGGTAGTTGTGTATAATGAGATAAAACGATATATTCATTTGTTATCGTTAAAGTGTGCTTGTCTTCATTCTAATATCTTGATTTGTCAAGTTACGAACGCTTTTTTTTTTTGAGAATTCGTTGATAAGTTGCTATGCAATATTTTTTTCTCAAACATCCAAGGAAATGTCGTTTTTATGATCGTGGTAACAGAACGCGAAATACGTCTTTGTATAGCAATTGTTGAAGATTCGTTCTAATTTCAAATTAGAACGATATAAAGGAATTTCATACAACATTATTGGCCGTAGCCAACAAAGAGATTGTCTTTTGTTTCAGTGGGGTTTATTTCTTTTATTGATAATCTATGGCATACTGCCAATAAAAAAAAACTTAGTTTGTGCATGTATATTTACGTTTTATTTCTTATATTTAACTAGATTATTCAATTCGATTAAATCAGATATTCAATAAAATAAACAAGGAATCACGTTTATTGTTAAAAAATATAACAAAATCTAATTAATAAGGTGTTGTCACTTTTTAATAAATAGAATCATCTTAACATTTGGTGGCAAAAACATTGACCCAAACAGCTTAAAAAAATAAATTAGTTTTATTTTTTTAAATTTGAAATAAATTTGTTTTTATATGAATATATAAGTTGAACATTTGTATTATTTCCTTGGATTTATTTGAGAAAAGCACTATACAAGCCTCGGCGCGAACAGGGATTATCGGCCTCGTATCTCTAGATGGCCTCGTTATCACTCGGCCATCTATTACTACTCGGCCAATAATTCCCTATTTCGCGGCCTCTGCAGTAATGTACTATTGTGCCTCATCGCGCTGATATCTCGTTTTGTTAAATAAAATCCGCTAAATATCGAGATATCAATATGATGTCACAGGCCATATCTTCAAAAGTATCATAGATATCGAGTTGTTAATTTTTTTCCTACAAAACCTTGGCCGTAGAAAGCCATTACGCCAATAAAAAAAAAAACGTATAAGTCGAGTTATCAAGTTCTTCACGCCAGGCACGGAAATATACTACCCATAACACAAGCCTTATTGAGCTTAATTTGGGACTAGATCGATTTGTGTGAGTTTGTCCAATATTTATAAAAAAAAAGAGGAAAATAACCCTTATAAAAAGAGATCCTTTACCCTTTAATAAATATACAAAATTTTAATATTTTCGTAACTCCTTTATACCAAGCTTTGCAACTTGTTATTTTATTTGAAAAGAAAAAAGTTTTGTCAATAAGAAGTGTTTTTTTAGACATAATTTTATTGTTTACTGCACTTTTTCACATAACCGTTAATTGACCTACAAAATGAGCCCAAACACAATGGGTTTATCCTGTGCTGTCTAGGAGTTCCTGCATCATCAGATCAGCTCCCAAATACTAAATTATTGTATGTGTATTATCACATGAACTACATTAAACATTATACTTCATGCAGTTTCATTTCGTTACTAATTCCAAGATTTGATTACATTGTTAGTTTTACAAACAAATAAAGTAAAAAACTTAGTTACAAGTGAAGCTATTGAAAGTGTGTTAAAAAGTTTTGTATTGGTTTTTAGTGCTAGTGTGGTAAAAAGTTTTGTATCTGTATGATAGTTGACACTTAAAATTTTCGTAGAGAGAGATATTTTCATAGAGATTTCTGTGGGTGCTTATTATATAATCCAATTGTTATGATTCATTAAACTGTTTGTTATAATTATAAGGCACTCCACTTGTTCCACATTATTGTCATAGTCATTTTTGTTGGAATATCATACTAGTTAGGGGTTTTTCACCAAATGACTCGAAATGGTGCAAAAGTCACGCTAGAAAAATCTAACAAAGAAAGTGAGGCGGTTGAAACCAGGATTTGCAATTTGCAAGCAATCGATTGTTTTTAGTATGGAAATAATTCGGTAATGTGGCAGATCACCCATGCGATGGACTGACCAGATAAAGTCTGCTCAGTCCAAGATAAAACCAGTGTCAGATAAAACCAAACTAGATGCCGAGATATCGTTAGGCGGACGACAGCAGCCCCCCAACTCTCTCTCATGACCACCACCGACATCTGACAAGAGCGAAACGAAGAACTCGGTTTTTAACCGAAACCGCGGTGTTCTCATACAAATCGGTTAACCGTCTGCATAATCTGCATTCCCATTGATAACCTCGAATAATGACACTGCAAAACGCCCATACGTAGCCGATCTTTAAGTGCCCCGTTTACTCACCACTTGCGCTGTTCCCACGATCAGCCTATTTCTTCTATTATACATATCGAGAAAATTACCCATAAGTGCATTATGTTATGAGAGTAGACACTAGTAGCGTGTCATACATAGAATCCGATTCCCAACGGCATGCCTATTTTAGAAAATGTTGTTGTTTTTTGAATAAACTTTATTTAAATCGCTCCCGGCTTGATGCCATGCCACCTAAATATTATCTATAGAATTAGTTTTTAAATTTATTTCCTACACAAATTAGACAATTAATGAACAGAATGAAAAGGAAGTGTGTTGTAACAAACTGAATGAATGTTAATGAAGGTCATATTCATAATTATGGAAACCCTAGTTTTTAACAAAAGCTAATATGAATAGCTTCATTACTAACAATAAGTGGACCCCCTCAGAAACATCTACCTGATAAATTAGATACCTGATGAAATAAAAGTGATCATAATTCATAAGAACAAAGTAACAATTGAAGCTCCATCGCGAGCTGTCGAATGACATTCGCGTTAAAACGCGAATGGCATTCTGACATATAAATATCTGTCTCGCTCCCGATTACGCGATCCAGATATATAATAACCTCTCAGTTTTCACCCAAATCCGAATTGCAATCTGAGGTCTCACGGACTGTAGGTACATCTTTAGAGAGACAAAAGTGACTCGGTATTGGGCGTTTATGTGGTCAACCACTAGCACCTATAAGTACTTACGATTAGTCTGAAAAGGCTAATTTTAATGGTGTTATTAGGCAGTGCAAAAAAGGCAGAAAAGTTGTTGTTGATGATACTTTTACAAAAAAGGAAGGTTACGCGAACGAATTTGGACCTTCTAGTGTAGAATTATTTCAAAATTTCTTTTTATGTTATAATAGGCAAGCATTTGGTCTCGATTGACCATATTCCCTTTTTCATTATTCCATTTCGACTCTTTTGCTGTCCTGATAAGAAAAGTAGACTGAACGCGAGTTGCGGCAAACTTTTAAAACAAAAATGGCGGATCTGCGCATGCACATTTGTAGGTAAACCGGCCACTGCGCAGTCAAGGTTATGCTCAAGAAGTTTGCCGGCTACTGTACGTACGAATAGGTGATATATCGTTCTTTTCGCACACTTACGGAGATGCAACGACGTTGCGCAACCAGCGGCTGAGCGAGAGACGAGCGCGACGGCCATACGACTGAGCGAGACACATGTCATTAACGATTGCGGTGCGATTCCAGGTCTGCGGATAACCCCGTTCATCTACTACGTGGAGGTGGTGGCGCTGCTCATCGAGCTGGAGAAGAGCTATGACACCATGCCTAACTTCACGGCGGCCGATTGTAAGAGTTTTTTTCTAGCCTTCCTGTTGTGTCCCACTGTCCTGGGCAAGTACCTCCCTTCTAACTTTCCACTCCTCCCTATGTCGTCCCGCTACCTGCTCCTCTGTTTTTCCCTACCTACTACTCTATTACGATCAGCCGATCACAAGAACATATTGTAAAAAAAATTGTTACTTGGTTATTTAATTTTACTAGTTTCTTTCTATTGATTTAAACTTACACTATTTTCACACATTATTATACAAAACGGGACTTAATCGTGTTCAAAAAATGTTTATTTTACTACCTCGACGTTTCAAACGTGATGTTACGTTCATGGTCTCAAAGGGACAGGAAATATACACTTTTTGAACGTGATAAAGTTTTGTTGTAATAAGGTAGTAGTTTTTATATTTTATTGACTGGTCTTTTACGTAATGTTGAACCAGCTTTATAAACATATCGTATAGACAGGATGCAGCAGAATATATCAAAGTGTTTTTTTCTAGGTCTTCGCCTATTAGGCATTGGCCGCAATGAGTACCTAGAGCTAGTGGCGAAGTCGCGATCGCTCGGGCGGCGCGGGCGCTCCAAGGCCATCAGGGGCCTGCTGCCCAGGGTGCCGCTCAACATCCCCATGCAGCCCTGGTGGAGGATTGAGCTGGGTTACGTGTTAGAAGCGGATGTTAAGGTTACTATAAGCACGTGCTCTCATAAGATTAAGGTCAAATTTCGTCATGTTTAATACTTATAAATCGCTTGTTTCCGCTGTGGTTGACTTTGACAGGTGTTTTCAGCTGTTAATAAACAATCAGAGCATGGCGAAATTTTACATAAAAGTCTATAGTTTTTACTAAAAAGGCAATACTTTTTCCTTAATACACATCGCTTTTATTTTATGAAACTAACTAGTAGTGGCGCGGCGTCAAATATTACTGCAGTAAAACTGGGCACATTATTATTCCAAAGTTACCCCACATTATTATTCCATATCGCAACCGGGAGTGTTAATAAGCAGAGTAGGCGAGTTGTGATATCTGCCAGTGTTTGAGCTTGACGCTTCGCCATTGCTGACCTGCTGTGATTGGTGTGTAACTAACTGGTTTGTCGCTAGCCTCTCAGCGAGCAGGAGAAGGCGCTCATCGACTTGCTGATCGACCGAGGGTCCCAGACCGCCGGCACGCTCGACTACAACGTCGTGAAGACCTTGTACAGGTAACTATAGTATTCAAAAGAACACCTACCTTCGGTTGTCCGTTTTTTTATGTTTGTTACTCAGAATTTCGTCATTTATAACCTAACTTTCGTGTTCATTGAGCTTGTAAAGTTTTTGGTCCTTCGAGGTAATTTTGATGGCTGCGTTTTTACTTTTTGTAGGCGTGGTCTGATATACTTAGACGTGCCGATCACAGCGGCGGACCGCGCGGCCGTGCCGCCGCTGAAGGGGTTCGTGATGAACCGAGTAGCCGGGGACTACTTCGAGACGCTGCTCTACAAGGTGTTCGTCTCCATCGACGAGCACACCACGGTGGCTGAGCTGGCGACTGTGTTACAGGTATTACACCGTATATGTCTATCGGTGCTCTGGTATAGCATAGATTCGTTATGATCGGTGTCACTGTCGCCTCTGACGAAGTTCGTGATCAATTACATGACCGAGGATTGCTTTGGGATGATTCTCGAAAAGATGAGTTTCACGTGTATGTTTAGCATAACTGTGAAATGCGACTGTCCCGCTGCAAATGCTACCTGTCACTTCCGTTTCAATACCGTGCGAGCAAGACAGACGCTGATTAGTCGCGCGACAAACGATGTCGCGGTAAAATATGCTACTCGTACATTATTTCGGTGGAAAACTGCAGTGTTATTATAATCAACTGTCAGCTCAAGTGTGCTAGACTGTCCCGTACATCTACATTGCTGTGTATAATGACCAAACGCCTTTTATCCTTCTTGTCTTCCGCTTGGATATTTATAATTATTTGGCCTAATTGAGGCGTTTAGCCGCGCTGAAACTCTCTCTGTTTGGACATACAAATTTTATTGATTAGGTTACGTTGCATAATAAAGTGAAAACTATCCACAGTGATGAAAGTCAGTTTTTTAATAGGATTCAGTATTTATTTCGCAAGAAGAACGAAAGATTAAGCGGCATTCCGGTAAACAATTTTTGAATTTGGTTAATGACAAATCCTTGACTGACGTTTAATAAAGCAAATATATGACGTATGCACATTATGAAAGCGGTTTGTAGCGCGACTATCCCTGGGTCGGGACGACGCTTGCCAGGCTATAATGCAGTTTGTGTTCAGGTGGAATGCGGGCTGGTGAAGCAAGCGGTGTCGCTGTACTGCCGGCTGGGCTTCGCGCGGCTCCTGGCGCCGCCGCCCGTGGCGCCCGCGCACGCCTCCTGGAGCACGGCGCTCACGCAGCACCTGCACCCGCAGTAAGTCACTATAATGCGGGCTGGTGAAGCAAGCGGTGTCGCTGTACTGCCGGCTGGGCTTCGCGCGGCTCCTGGCGCCGCCTCCCGTGGCGCCCGCGCACGCCTCCTGGAGCACGGCGCTCACGCAGCACCTGCACCCGCAGTAAGTCACTATAATGCGGGCTGGTGAAGCAAGCGGTGTCGCTGTACTGCCGGCTGGGCTTCGCGCGGCTCCTGGCGCCGCCTCCCGTGGCGCCCGCGCACGCCTCCTGGAGCACGGCGCTCACGCAGCACCTGCACCCGCAGTAAGTCACTATAATGCGGGCTGGTGAAGCAAGCGGTGTCGCTGTACTGCCGGCTGGGCTTCGCGCGGCTCCTGGCGCCGCCTCCCGTGGCGCCCGCGCACGCCTCCTGGAGCACGGCGCTCACGCAGCACCTGCACCCGCTGTAAGTCACTATAATGCGGGCTGGTGAAGCAAGCGGTGTCGCTGTACTGCCGGCTGGGCTTCGCGCGGCTCCTGGCGCCGCCTCCCGTGGCGCCCGCGCACGCCTCCTGGAGCACGGCGCTCACGCAGCACCTGCACCCGCAGTAAGTCACTATAATGCGGGCTGGTGAAGCAAGCGGTGTCGCTGTACTGCCGGCTGGGCTTCGCGCGGCTCCTGGCGCCGCCGCCCGTGGCGCCCGCGCACGCCTCCTGGAGCACGGCGCTCACGCAGCACCTGCACCCGCAGTAAGTCACTATAATGCGGGCTGGTGAAGCAAGCGGTGTCGCTGTACTGCCGGCTGGGCTTCGCGCGGCTCCTGGCGCCGCCTCCCGTGGCGCCCGCGCACGCCTCCTGGAGCACGGCGCTCACGCAGCACCTGCACCCGCAGTAAGTCACTATAATGTGGGCTGGTGAAGCAAGCGGTGTCGCTGTACTGCCGGCTGGGCTTCGCGCGGCTCCTGGCGCCGCCTCCCGTGGCGCCCGCGCACGCCTCCTGGAGCACGGCGCTCACGCAGCACCTGCACCCGCAGTAAGTCACTATAATGCGGGCTGGTGAAGCAAGCGGTGTCGCTGTACTGCCGGCTGGGCTTCGCGCGGCTCCTGGCGCCGCCTCCCGTGGCGCCCGCGCACGCCTCCTGGAGCACGGCGCTCACGCAGCACCTGCACCCGCAGTAAGTCACTATAATGCGGGCTGGTGAAGCAAGCGGTGTCGCTGTACTGCCGGCTGGGCTTCGCGCGGCTCCTGGCGCCGCCGCCCGTGGCGCCCGCGCACGCCTCCTGGAGCACGGCGCTCACGCAGCACCTGCACCCGCAGTAAGTCACTATAATGCGGGCTGGTGAAGCAAGCGGTGTCGCTGTACTGCCGGCTGGGCTTCGCGCGGCTCCTGGCGCCGCCTCCCGTGGCGCCCGCGCACGCCTCCTGGAGCACGGCGCTCACGCAGCACCTGCACCCGCAGTAAGTCACTATAATGCGGGCTGGTGAAGCAAGCGGTGTCGCTGTACTGCCGGCTGGGCTTCGCGCGGCTCCTGGCGCCGCCTCCCGTGGCGCCCGCGCACGCCTCCTGGAGCACGGCGCTCACGCAGCACCTGCACCCGCAGTAAGTCACTATAATGTGGGCTGGTGAAGCAAGCGGTGTCGCTGTACTGCCGGCTGGGCTTCGCGCGGCTCCTGGCGCCGCCTCCCGTGGCGCCCGCGCACGCCTCCTGGAGCACGGCGCTCACGCAGCACCTGCACCCGCAGTAAGTCACTATAATGCGGGCTGGTGAAGCAAGCGGTGTCGCTGTACTGCCGGCTGGGCTTCGCGCGGCTCCTGGCGCCGCCGCCCGTGGCGCCCGCGCACGCCTCCTGGAGCACGGCGCTCACGCAGCACCTGCACCCGCAGTAAGTCATCATAATCAGTAGCAAACTTTCTAAATAACCTAATAGATATTCTGAACATAATAGCCTGTAAGCCCGCTCCAAGATTGCCTACGTAATATGACATCACGATAAAATGCATGGCACACGGTCGAAAAAGTTGTCTTGAGCGAGAATCAAACGATTATCGCACAGAAAATTGGCCGGAAGTTTGAGAAAATCCTTCGCTTCTGGTCAAAATTTTAGGGGTGTACTTACGTCATGTGACATCATTACGTGACAGATGGCATCATGTAGCCTTTTAATCGTAGAGAGTGTAAACATAAGTCTGCCAGTTCTAAAATGGCCGGAAGTGCTAGGCAGACGGGGTCAAAGATGGTCATCGGATACGTTTTCCTACGTTTTGTGGTATCTTGACGAAATTGATTATAAATGTTTTAAAGTAATAGTGTCTCTAAAAATAAATAAGTCTGCCAAGACATATCTGGCCGGAAGTCCTTCAAAAGTGATTTTTTAGGGTTCCGTAGTCAAACTAGGAACCCTTATAGATTTGCCATGTCCGTCGGTTCGTCTCTCCGTCCGCGGCTTAGCTCCGTGACCATTAGTACTAGAAAGCTAAAATTTGGTATGAGTATATGTGTATGTATCACGACGACAAAAAGGTAAAATAAAAACAAATTTTTTTTTTCGGGTAGGTTACTGTTTACACGGAGCTTTAAGCTTTTTTTTTCGTCGGTTAAAGATGATTTCTATAGATAACATATTTCTTGCAGGTATAGTCAAATATCGCCACTAACATTTAACCCCAGCATGGAAGAAGATGTATTACAAATGGAGCCTGTACTTATGAAGGAACCGTCCACATCCAAACAAGTAATTACACAGTTCTGATTATGATATCTTTTTGATACTTTGAAGCAACGTCCTTTTAACACATTTGGGTTTATTTTCAGGGTTATCAAGAAATGAACGACAATTCTAACAATGGCGGAAGTAAGAGGGTGGCGCTTTTATTCGATTCTACTTTAGCTGCGTACCTCATGATGGGAAACCTCTCACCGGTAAAAAAAATCTTTTTATCTACGCACATATCATTAGTGCTCTAAAATGCGTTCAGAAACCGTAGGAAATGGCCAGCATTACTACAACCAATTTTACTATAAGAACTTTCTTATCTGTGGCAGTAGGTAAAATCTGTACTGTAATGTTATAACAGTATCAATTTTTGTAAGGTTATGAGTTTAAATTTGGAACAGCTGTCAAAACTAAAGTAGGTCTCTATTCTAGTATCCATAGATATTAATATTGTTATCGATACGAAACGTCAATTCAGTATGTTTTTTTATAAAAACCGCACGACATTTGATCTCGAGTGACATGAGAATATGGATACATTCGTTTGTATATGATTTAGAAAAAAAAACATTCGTCTTGACGGAGGTTCGATTTGCCGCCATTATTGTTGTCATTTGTTTGTTGGTTCTTTGCTGTTACGAAAATATAATTGTGATAAGTATATTGTAATTCACATTTTAGTTGAAAATATTGTTTCAATGTAAATGTAAATTACAACAAATAATCTGTTTATGTATTTGTTCAGATGTATTTCTTACTGCATTAGTATATGTCGTTTTTAGATATTTTACAGGTAGCACTAGCGGTGCCGGTCATTTCCTTATGGCTTCTGAACCCATCTTAGAGTACTTATGATATGTGTTTAGATAAAGTAGTGTATACAACTGTACATAATTAGGCCTTAAAACACTCGTGTGATCCTATTATGAAACTCGCTGACGCTCGTTTCATAAAACCACACTCCTGTTTTAAGGCCCCTCATTATGTATCAGTTGCATAAACTACTATTATATATGAATTATTACATAGTTTACCATTGATATAACTAAATGACCTGCATTTTGTTATAGGACCTCAAAACACACGCGGTTACATTATTTGAAGTTGGCAAAATATGCGACGAAAGTTTGGATAGTTTGCTCATGGAATTGGATAAGGTAAGTTAAACCACACACATTGACAGCTATTCAGTGATTGGGTTTTAACTCTTATTAATGCCAGCTTCATCCGAAAGGTTAATTTAACAGTTCGCGGACTTGTATGAATGCAATCAATGTGTTTTTTTATGCCTTAGGGGGCAAACGTGCAAACGGATCGCCTGATGGAAAGGGATTACCGTCGCCCATAGACACCTGCAATACCAGAGGACAAGTGCGTTGCCGGCCTTAAACTGGGAGTACGCTTTTTTCTTGAAGGTTTGAAGATCGTATCGGTCCGAAAATACGGTAACCGACAATTCATTCCAGGAAATTTATAGATAAACGCCGAGTTTTATGCAATATCCTCCAGGTGGCCGGGGACCCTGAGATAGAGGGCGAAGCGGCGCGTTACCTGGCAGCGGCAGCGTGTTTACGGCGCACGCTGCGTATACTGCGGCCGAGGCTGCGGCCGCTCGACCTGCTGCGCTGCGAGGCGCTGCACGCGCTCGGCGCGCAGCAGCGCACCAGGCTGCTGAGTCACAAGTACAAGTACGTGTCGATCAGGGGCAGGGGATCCTGAGGTACAGGGTGGGAGCGCGTGACCTGGCAGCGGCAGCGTGTTTACGGCGCACGCTGCGTATACTGCGGCCGAGGCTGCGGCCGCTCGACCTGCTGCGCTGCGAGGCGCTGCACGCGCTCGGCGCGCAGCAGCGCAGGCTGCTGAGTCACAAGTACAAGTACGTGTCGATCAGGGGCAGGGGACCCTGAGGTACAGGGTGGGCAGCGCGTTACCTGGCAGCGGCAGCGTGTTTACGGCGCACGCTGCGTATACTGCGGCTGAGGCTGCGGCCGCTCGACCTGCTGCGCTGCGAGGCGCTGCACGCGCTCGGCGCGCAGCAGCGCACCAGGCTGCTGAGTCACAAGTACAAGTACGTGTCGATCAGGGGCAGGGGACCCTGAGGTACAGGGTGGGAGCGCGTGACCTGGCAGCGGCAGCGTGTTTACGGCGCACGCTGCGTATACTGCGGCTGAGGCTGCGGCCGCTCGACCTGCTGCGCTGCGAGGCGCTGCACGCGCTCGGCGCGCAGCAGCGCACCAGGCTGCTGAGTCACAAGTACAAGTACGTGTCGATCAGTGGCAGGGGATCCTGAGGTACAGGGTGGGAGCGCGTGACCTGGCAGCGGCAGCGTGTTTACGGCGCACGCTGCGTATACTGCGGCTGAGGCTGCGGCCGCTCGACCTGCTGCGCTGCGAGGCGCTGCACGCGCTCGGCGCGCAGCAGCGCACCAGGCTGCTGAGTCACAAGTACAAGTACGTGTCGATAAGCGGCAGGGGACCCTGAGATACAGGGTGGGCAGCGCGCTACCTGCAGCAGCTGCATGCCTTCGACTACTGTGAATTCAAAACGATTCCATTTCTGAAATACACCCGAAATAACCTAGAAACCGACGACATCAATAATTAATTTTTGGATGAAATATGGCCCACCATCGTGCAATCTAAATAGATGCCACAGGTATATGGAGTCTATTCTTCAATAACCTAGAAAAAGACATTGATGACTTTTTTCAAAATAAGTAAGACGCCATCTTTGGAATAAGATTTTTGAACGCCATTCACAAAAGGAAACCATGTTATTTATTTAATTTTACGTTTTGTGAGAATCCAGGCCAATCTCGTATCATAAGATGGTCAATCTGACTTTGAGTTACAAGTAGTTATTTAGCCAATGTGGTTGCAGAGTGGCGGTGTCGACGGCGCCGCTGTGCCGCGAGGCGCGCGCGGGGCTGGCGGCGGGCGCGCTGCCGCACGTGGGGCCGGCGCCGCCCGAGGCCTGCACGCCGTGGATGCGGCTCTACCTCTACCACGTGGCCGGCTACGGCCCGCCCACGCTCCTACTCAGGAAAGGTGCGCTCTCTACGCTAACTAATCCTATCGGTGGATTACTTGGCACACACCGCCGCTTGCTGCGTGATATAGCTCGGGAGCGGTGGTCCATGGTTACATGTCTCGTGGTATATTTCCAGGCACGGTGGTTCGCAGCGTGCCGCGCCTGCTGCTGGGGTTCTCCCGGCTGGTGGTGCTGTGGTGGGGCGCGGAGGCGGCGCTGGACGGCGCGGGCGGCTCGCCCGGAGCGCTGCCGTGCGCCGCGGCGCTGCAGGCCGCCAACAGCGCGCTGCGCCGCGGCCCCGTGCTGCTGCAGGTGCGTGTGGGACTGGTGGTGCTGTGGTGGGGCGCGGAGGCGGCGCTGGACGGCGCGGGCGGCTCGCCCGGAGCGCTGCCGTGCGCCGCGGCGCTGCAGGCCGCCAACAGCGCGCTGCGCCGCGGCCCCGTGCTGCTGCAGGTGCGTGTGGGACTGGTGGTGCTGTGGTGGGGCGCGGAGGCGGCGCTGGACGGCGCGGGCGGCTCGCCCGGAGCGCTGCCGTGCGCCGCGGCGCTGCAGGCCGCCAACAGCGCGCTGCGCCGCGGCCCCGTGCTGCTGCAGGTGCGTGTGGGACTGGTGGTGCTGTGGTGGGGCGCGGAGGCGGCGCTGGACGGCGCGGGCGGCTCGCCCGGAGCGCTGCCGTGCGCCGCGGCGCTGCAGGCCGCCAACAGCGCGCTGCGCCGCGGCCCCGTGCTGCTGCAGGTGCGTGTGGGACTGGTGGTGCTGTGGTGGGGCGCGGAGGCGGCGCTGGACGGCGCGGGCGGCTCGCCCGGAGCGCTGCCGTGCGCCGCGGCGCTGCAGGCCGCCAACAGCGCGCTGCGCCGCGGCCCCGTGCTGCTGCAGGTGCGTGTGGGACTGGTGGTGCTGTGGTGGGGCGCGGAGGCGGCGCTGGACGGCGCGGGCGGCTCGCCCGGAGCGCTGCCGTGCGCCGCGGCGCTGCAGGCCGCCAACAGCGCGCTGCGCCGCGGCCCCGTGCTGCTGCAGGTGCGTGTGGGACTGGTGGTGCTGTGGTGGGGCGCGGAGGCGGCGCTGGACGGCGCGGGCGGCTCGCCCGGAGCGCTGCCGTGCGCCGCGGCGCTGCAGGCCGCCAACAGCGCGCTGCGCCGCGGCCCCGTGCTGCTGCAGGTGCGTGTGGGACTGGTGGTGCTGTGGTGGGGCGCGGAGGCGGCGCTGGACGGCGCGGGCGGCTCGCCCGGAGCGCTGCCGTGCGCCGCGGCGCTGCAGGCCGCCAACAGCGCGCTGCGCCGCGGCCCCGTGCTGCTGCAGGTGCGTGTGGGACTGGTGGTGCTGTGGTGGGGCGCGGAGGCGGCGCTGGACGGCGCGGGCGGCTCGCCCGGAGCGCTGCCGTGCGCCGCGGCGCTGCAGGCCGCCAACAGCGCGCTGCGCCGCGGCCCCGTGCTGCTGCAGGTGCGTGTGGGACTGGTGGTGCTGTGGTGGGGCGCGGAGGCGGCGCTGGACGGCGCGGGCGGCTCGCCCGGAGCGCTGCCGTGCGCCGCGGCGCTGCAGGCCGCCAACAGCGCGCTGCGCCGCGGCCCCGTGCTGCTGCAGGTGCGTGTGGGACTGGTGGTGCTGTGGTGGGGCGCGGAGGCGGCGCTGGACGGCGCGGGCGGCTCGCCCGGAGCGCTGCCGTGCGCCGCGGCGCTGCAGGCCGCCAACAGCGCGCTGCGCCGCGGCCCCGTGCTGCTGCAGGTGCGTGTGGGACAGGTGGTGCTGTGGTGGGGCGCGGAGGCGGCGCTGGACGGCGCGGGCGGCTCGCCCGGAGCGCTGCCGTGCGCCGCGGCGCTGTAGGCCGCCAACAGCGCGCTGCGCCGCGGCCCCGTGCTGCTGCAGGTGCGTGTGGGACTGGTGGTGCTGTGGTGGGGCGCGGAGGCGGCGCTGGACGGCGCGGGCGGCTCGCCCGGAGCGCTGCCGTGCGCCGCGGCGCTGCAGGCCGCCAACAGTGCGCTGCGCCGCGGCCCCGTGCTGCTGCAGGTGCGTGTGGGACTGGTGGTGCTGTGGTGGGGCGCGGAGGCGGCGCTGGACGGCGCGGGCGGCTCGCCCGGAGCGCTGCCGTGCGCCGCGGCGCTGCAGGCCGCCAACAGCGCGCTGCGCCGCGGCCCCGTGCTGCTGCAGGTGCGTGTGGGACTGGTGGTGCTGTTCCTGTGCGGTGACAGTTCCAAAACTACGATAGAATTTTATATCATTTTATTCATATTTATTCCATTTTATTATAATTATTATCATTGTTTTACATGTTTTTTTTTTGTTTTGGTATCGTCTAGACATTTTAGAATTATTAATTATTGTAATTGGCTATTTACTGCATGCATGACATTAATTTATTATTTATATATTTTTAATCTTTTCAATACGTATTTTTAGTCCGACATTGTTATTTGCTATAATTTGATTATTTTTCATTGGTTTTAATGACATGCATATTGAGAGTCAAAGTATTGTACGCCAAATTCTGGCTGATTGTGATGTAACCAAATACTAACCCTACCACCATTTATAACCACTCACATTCAAACAATAAACAATTTTGAATTTGAATTGAATTTTGAATTTTGAATATCAACAAAACTGAAATTTTAAAGGTGAGATTGAAACGAAGGCTACCGTTTGTGCTCACCAGTTGACGCCATTATCGAGTGAAGTCAGCAAAACAGATCAAAACTAAAAAATCCAGACAAGGAATCACTTTTTAAAACAGCAATGAAATTTAACTTTTTATATACGATTTCTTAATCTATTTGTATATTTACAGGCAGTCGGCGTGCGGCAACCCGCGAGACTAAGGCACGTCGTTTTCCCTCCTGAAGCCGATTCGTCTCCTGGTAAGTAGAATTAAGATACTCGAGATATCGGTCAATCAACAAAATATGACGTCTATAAATGGCATTTCCGGGAATGTAAACGTAGGTTTATTATTGCTACGTTTTTATTCCAAAAAAATTGCCGCTTTATAGTAACACAATTAATAAGCCAGTCGTATAATAAAACAATATAATTGTCATGTTCTTTGATTAAATTTTATTTTGTCGTATTCTTTGATTAAATTTTATTTTGTCGTAATAATTTAAAACTCTCATATTTTATGATATTCATACAGGTAACAAAGAAATCGGGGAGTATTATGATATTTATGATACACCACTGGCAACACAGAAACAGATTGACAGAACAAAAAGAAGGTGAAAGTGATCTCACTATTAAGTATATTAAAGGAGTACCAACCATAGTCAAAACCAAATTCTTCGGCAAAAAACGACACAGCATAAACACTATCTCTATTAATAAAGACAATATAATACTAATATTATCGGAAACTATAATATTCTAAAATCCTACGATGATCTTAAATTGGATACAAAGTTACTCAATTTCTTTTACACTAATATCCGAAGCATTGTCAAACTTGGCAAGCTTGACGAGCTTAAAAGTATCCTAAAAGCAACAGGGAATAAAGTCCATGTAATTCTTTTGACAGAAACTTGGATAAAAACTGAAGAGGAAGCATTAACTATACAAATTCCAGATTATACTCATTACTTCAACTACCGAAGTGATTCCAGAGGTGGCGGAGTATCCATTTTTATCCATAACGAATTAAATCATCACCTTATCCAACAACAATACACTAATGGTAACAACTATCTCTGGGTTCATGTCAGTAAACTAGCCTTAGATATAGGCATCACATACAAACCAGGTGACACAAACATCGAAAATTTCTTGGAGGACTTTGAACATCAACTTTACAAAAACGTCGGGCCATAATCTTTGGTGATTTTAACCTAAACCTGCTAACACCAGACAAATCCACTGAGAAATATACTACTTTGCTTCGGGAATATGGATATACTACTCTTAATAATATACATGAAGACTATTCAACGCGCACGACGTCCACAACAAAAAGTATCCTAGATCACATCCATGCCAACATTCAGGATATTGAATTTTCCCTAAATATATTAGACTCCTCACTTTCTGATCATGTGCAAATGTTTCTTGCTCTACAAAAGCATGAAACAACCCGACATAGTGTCCAGTATGAAGCTCTTGATTATGAACATTTACAAAAATCCTTTGAAAATTGCAACTTGGAAACGCAAGACTATGTAGAACTGATTACGTTAACCAAAAGACTAATTAACAGCAACACCATAATTAAGACTAAAATTCTAAATAAGCCTCGCAGTGATTGGATCAATCGGGACATCATTATTAACATTAATAAGAGAAATGATATTTGGAAATCGTTGAAGAAGAATCCAGGAAATAAAGAGATAGAAGAATGTTTTAAACGGAAAAGAAATGAAGTACGTCAACTTATAGATAAAGCAAAAAGTAAATACTATTACGAGGAATTTGAAAAATGTAAAAATGATAACAAAAAGACATGGACCTTAATAAACCATTTATCTCAAAATAAAATTCAAGCAAACCGTACTGCTCCGCAACTTGTAACAGAATCGGGATTAATCACTAACGGCAACGAAGTGTGTGAGATTTTTAACAATTATTTTTCTAATATTGGAGCACAGTTAGCAAATCAAATACTTATTCATTTCCATAATAGCAAAGTAAATACTATTAACCCAGCACCCACAACAACTCACTTGCTATCAAATTTTGCGCCGTGCAGTGAGGTTGAAGTCTCGAACATTATTGATAATTTAGACTCAAATACAAGTGTTGGTATAGACAGTTTAAGTACCAAAGCGCTTAAATGTATAAAAAAATATATTCTTAAAAATCTTACTAAATGTATCAATGAGCATTTGAGTGACGGCACTTTTCCAGACGATTTAAAAATAGCCAAAGTCTGTCCAATCTTTAAATCAGGAAGTAAGTCAGACCCTAGTAATTACCGCCCTATTTCAGTCTTACCCGTGATATCCAAGATTTTTGAAAAGATTATCTATGACCGACTTAATGATTATTTAAATAAAATTAAATTCCTTTTCGTACGTCAATATGGCTTCCGCAAACATTCCAATACGCTTTCAGCTACTATCGATCTTATAACTAAAATAAAAACAAATATTGATAAAAAAAATATTGCACTTGGAGTATTTATTGATTTAAAAAAAGCCTTCGACACTGTCAGTCACCCTATACTTCTTAACAAACTCGCCGATATTGGAATAGCTAGTAATGCACTCAGAATCTTTGAATCTTACCTAACCAATCGATGTCAAATAGTTAAAATTGATAAATACCAAAGCTCACCCCAACCTTTAAGCTACGGAGTCCCCCAGGGTTCTATACTTGGACCGCTTCTATTTCTGATTTACGTAAATTCAATTAGTGAACTAAAATTGTACGGTGACATTTCCTTATATGCAGATGACACCTGTATTTTTTACTTCGGGCAATCAATTCAAAACATAATTGAAACGGCACAGAAAGATCTCGATAACTTGCACAGATGGTTTCAGAGCAATTTACTCACTATAAATACTGGCAAAACTTCATATATAATTTTTAAAGCAAAAAATAAAAAAATCGATTATGTATCGATAATGTACAATTAAAACAGTCCAGCGAGGAAAAGTACTTAGGTTTACTATTGGATAGCGGCCTGACGTGGAAACCACATATTAATAAAATTAAAACAAAATTATCATCCCTGCTGGGATCACTACGAGGAGTTGTAAAATGTCTTCCGCGCAAAGTTCGCCTAAACATCTACAATTCCCTAGTTAAATCTCACCTAGACTATCTCATTGAGATATGGGGTAGTGCATCGAAAACTAATTTGAAGGACATTCAAGTAACTCAAAATAAATTAATCAAGGTTTTGTTTCACTATGACTTTCTTACTTCAACTAAAAAAATATATGCGGAAACTAAACTCATGAGTCTTCAACAACTATATAACTATAACACATGTATATTAATAAGAAAAATCACAAAAAAACAAATTCATAGTGAAACAACATTCGTTACTAATAGGCAAAAGGGGCGCCGGCTTCTTCGTAGTGCGGACAATTTATACATACCTTTCTCCCGAACGAAAACTTACGGTCATAAAAACATTACTTTTGAGGGAGCAAAGTTATATAATAACCTACCTAAACACATTAAAATGTCCGATTCAATTAAAATTTTTAAAAATAAACTTAAGGTCCATGTCATCAATAATGTCCCCGCCGTATGAATCGTAATCCGGCCCTGGCAGATTATCGCTGGATGCGTGGTGCGAGTATAGAGGATTGCTTAGCTGCATCTTACCCGATATTTATTTGTTATTCGTGAAGCAATTACCCACTTTAATGTTTGTTATCGTTTTTTATTTGTGTGTTCTTTTAGCATGTAAGTAAAATCGTAGACGCTCACGGGCGTAATTTGTAATTTAATGTAATCGTTTAATCTCAAATAAGTGAAATGTAAATTTATTTTGAGAGTAATAAAATTCTTTAACCCGATACCTTGTGTTCTTAGACCCGCTGCAGACGTTCGGAATTCTACCGGGCTAAGCTAAAAAGCGACCTTTTGCGCTCCATAGAGATTTGAGTTCCATAGAGCTCCATACAAAAAGCTCGCGATTCGCTTTTTAGGGTGCGGCTCCACTGAAGCGGAGCGGAGCGGAGACGTGCGGAATCGACCAATCACAAAAGTCAAGCGGAGCCGAGATTCAGATTCACCTTAAGTGATTGGTCGATTCCTCACGTCTCCGCTCCGCTCCAGTGGAGACGCACCCTTAATTTAGCACGGCAGAATTCCGGTCCGGTTTCCGAACGGAATGACGTCATCGCCATATGACAGACAGACACACTTTCTGACGTCATTCCGTACGGAAACCGAACGCAAATTCCAAACGTCCGGCGGCCCTTACCATGGTATGATAAATAAATAAATATCAGACAACCTCACACAAATCGATCTAGTCCCAAATTAAGCTCAAGAAAGCTTGTGTTATGGGTACTAAACGATGATATACATACTTATATAGATAAATATATACCTACTTAAATACATAGAACAACCTTGACCCGAGCACAAATATTCAAGTTCATCACACAAATATTTGCCCTGGCCGGGATTCGAACCCGGGACCGCCGGCTCAGTAGGCAAGTGCTTACAGACTGAGCCAACCGCGGCGTCATAATGATGTGCGTTCACAGAGAGCGCCTTGTTGTGGGCGCGGCACGCCGGGCTCTCGCGGCTGGCGGCGCGGCTGCGGCTGGCGCGCTCGGCCGGCTACGTCACGCTGGCGGACATCGGCGTGCCCGACCTGGGCTGCGCGCGCCCGCCCGCCGCCGTGCAGCTCGGTGCGTCACACTTGTACTATTATCTACACCCACCTTGTTGTGGGCGCGGCACGCCGGGCTCTCGCGGCTGGCGGCGCGGCTGCGGCTGGCGCGCTCGGCCGGCTACGTCACGCTGGCGGACATCGGCGTGCCCGACCTGGGCTGCGCGCGCCCGCCCGCCGCCGTGCAGCTCGGTGCGTCACACTTGTACTATTATCTACACCCACCTTGTTGTGGGCGCGGCACGCCGGGCTCTCGCGGCTGGCGGCGCGGCTGCGGCTGGCGCGCTCGGCCGGCTACGTCACGCTGGCGGACATCGGCGTGCCCGACCTGGGCTGCGCGCGCCCGCCCGCCGCCGTGCAGCTCGGTGCGTCACACTTGTACTATTATCTACACCCACCTTGTTGTGGGCGCGGCACGCCGGGCTCTCGCGGCTGGCGGCGCGGCTGCGGCTGGCGCGCTCGGCCGGCTACGTCACGCTGGCGGACATCGGCGTGCCCGACCTGGGCTGCGCGCGCCCGCCCGCCGCCGTGCAGCTCGGTGCGTCACACTTGTACTATTATCTACACCCACCTTGTTGTGGGCGCGGCACGCCGGGCTCTCGCGGCTGGCGGCGCGGCTGCGGCTGGCGCGCTCGGCCGGCTACGTCACGCTGGCGGACATCGGCGTGCCCGACCTGGGCTGCGCGCGCCCGCCCGCCGCCGTGCAGCTCGGTGCGTCACACTTGTACTATTATCTACACCCACCTTGTTGTGGGCGCGGCACGCCGGGCTCTCGCGGCTGGCGGCGCGGCTGCGGCTGGCGCGCTCGGCCGGCTACGTCACGCTGGCGGACATCGGCGTGCCCGACCTGGGCTGCGCGCGCCCGCCCGCCGCCGTGCAGCTCGGTGCGTCACACTTGTACTATTATCTACACCCACCTTGTTGTGGGCGCGGCACGCCGGGCTCTCGCGGCTGGCGGCGCGGCTGCGGCTGGCGCGCTCGGCCGGCTACGTCACGCTGGCGGACATCGGCGTGCCCGACCTGGGCTGCGCGCGCCCGCCCGCCGCCGTGCAGCTCGGTGCGTCACACTTGTACTATTATCTACACCCACCTTGTTGTGGGCGCGGCACGCCGGGCTCTCGCGGCTGGCGGCGCGGCTGCGGCTGGCGCGCTCGGCCGGCTACGTCACGCTGGCGGACATCGGCGTGCCCGACCTGGGCTGCGCGCGCCCGCCCGCCGCCGTGCAGCTCGGTGCGTCACACTTGTACTATTATCTACACCCACCTTGTTGTGGGCGCGGCACGCCGGGCTCTCGCGGCTGGCGGCGCGGCTGCGGCTGGCGCGCTCGGCCGGCTACGTCACGCTGGCGGACATCGGCGTGCCCGACCTGGGCTGCGCGCGCCCGCCCGCCGCCGTGCAGCTCGGTGCGTCACACTTGTACTATTATCTACACCCACCTTGTTGTGGGCGCGGCACGCCGGGCTCTCGCGGCTGGCGGCGCGGCTGCGGCTGGCGCGCTCGGCCGGCTACGTCACGCTGGCGGACATCGGCGTGCCCGACCTGGGCTGCGCGCGCCCGCCTGCCGCCGTGCAGCTCGGTGCGTCACACTTGTACTATTATCTACACCCACCTTGTTGTGGGCGCGGCACGCCGGGCTCTCGCGGCTGGCGGCGCGGCTGCGGCTGGCGCGCTCGGCCGGCTACGTCACGCTGGCGGACATCGGCGTGCCCGACCTGGGCTGCGCGCGCCCGCCCGCCGCCGTGCAGCTCGGTGCGTCACACTTGTACTATTATCTACACCCACCTTGTTGTGGGCGCGGCACGCCGGGCTCTCGCGGCTGGCGGCGCGGCTGCGGCTGGCGCGCTCGGCCGGCTACGTCACGCTGGCGGACATCGGCGTGCCCGACCTGGGCTGCGCGCGCCCGCCCGCCGCCGTGCAGCTCGGTGCGTCACACTTGTACTATTATCTACACCCACCTTGTTGTGGGCGCGGCACGCCGGGCTCTCGCGGCTGGCGGCGCGGCTGCGGCTGGCGCGCTCGGCCGGCTACGTCACGCTGGCGGACATCGGCGTGCCCGACCTGGGCTGCGCGCGCCCGCCCGCCGCCGTGCAGCTCGGTGCGTCACACTTGTACTATTATCTACACCCACCTTGTTGTGGGCGCGGCACGCCGGGCTCTCGCGGCTGGCGGCGCGGCTGCGGCTGGCGCGCTCGGCCGGCTACGTCACGCTGGCGGACATCGGCGTGCCCGACCTGGGCTGCGCGCGCCCGCCCGCCGCCGTGCAGCTCGGTGCGTCACACTTGTACTATTATCTACACCCACCTTGTTGTGGGCGCGGCACGCCGGGCTCTCGCGGCTGGCGGCGCGGCTGCGGCTGGCGCGCTCGGCCGGCTACGTCACGCTGGCGGACATCGGCGTGCCCGACCTGGGCTGCGCGCGCCCGCCCGCCGCCGTGCAGCTCGGTGCGTCACACTTGTACTATTATCTACACCCACCTTGTTGTGGGCGCGGCACGCCGGGCTCTCGCGGCTGGCGGCGCGGCTGCGGCTGGCGCGCTCGGCCGGCTACGTCACGCTGGCGGACATCGGCGTGCCCGACCTGGGCTGCGCGCGCCCGCCCGCCGCCGTGCAGCTCGGTGCGTCACACTTGTACTATTATCTACACCCACCTTGTTGTGGGCGCGGCACGCCGGGCTCTCGCGGCTGGCGGCGCGGCTGCGGCTGGCGCGCTCGGCCGGCTACGTCACGCTGGCGGACATCGGCGTGCCCGACCTGGGCTGCGCGCGCCCGCCCGCCGCCGTGCAGCTCGGTGCGTCACACTTGTACTATTATCTACACCCACCTTGTTGTGGGCGCGGCACGCCGGGCTCTCGCGGCTGGCGGCGCGGCTGCGGCTGGCGCGCTCGGCCGGCTACGTCACGCTGGCGGACATCGGCGTGCCCGACCTGGGCTGCGCGCGCCCGCCCGCCGCCGTGCAGCTCGGTGCGTCACACTTGTACTTATCATCACACTTGCTCGTAAATAAAGGGTTAACATGCTAGAAAACCGGGCGGTAAGTCGTATATTACGCCCAAGGGCGGTAAGTAATTTTGGTATTTACTACTGTTTATTACCTACTTTTGTTTTACTTTCTCCAAAGGTGATGAAAAACGTCGTACGTGACTGTGGTGGTAAAGGAATTCCAAACTTGTGTCATTAAAGCCTTCGCCTTCGGCTTCGGGCTTCTAATAAACACGCGTTTGTAATTCCTCGTTTACCACCCTTGTTACGTAATGTACTATTACGTCACCCTAGGCCGTAAAGGTCTGGTTTCCTAGGATAGCGGTGCCGTTATATAGCGGCCGTCTCCATACTCCATACTAGTACTAAGTATGGAGACGGCCGCTATGTGATGCCACCGCTATCCTAGGAAACCAGAGCTTTAGTGGGATTTTCTGCCCGCTGCGCAGGGAGAAAATCTCACTTCCTGGCCAAGGGAAGACAAAAACTAGACAAACCACGGGCGGTATTTCGTAAAGCTCCAGATTGCATATTTATTATACAAACTCCTGCGATTTGGGACATTCACGAATTCGCCGCCCTAGATATGTATTGTATCATAGCTTGCAGAATATTTAGGTAGTGGCTCGTTTATCTGCAGTGCAAAGATAATTCTGCCTACCGACGCAGAGTCTTACTACTAATTATTCTGCCATAAATGTTTACCGGTGCAGACTATCTTTTTACTAACAAATTTTACATGTGTAAACTCTTGCTCTTTTCTCGCCGTTGGTGTACTTATTTCGTTTGACTATCCATCCCGTGATATCGAAGAGATCCCGCCAATCAGCTCCTCTATCACAACTGTAGCATGCGACTTTTTCTCGCGTGACAAATATTACCTCTGTAACATAACTGTAGATTCTAAACTGCAATGGGGCCCTCACATTGCAATACTCGCTAAAAAATTAAGTTCGGCTGTATATGCTGTGAAAAAGATAAGGGCATTAACCGATGAGGATACTGCAAGACTCGTCTATTTTGCATACTTTCACAGTGTCATGTGCTATGGATTGTTATTGTGGGGCAGAGCTGCAGATGTGGACGCAATTTTCATATTACAGAAACGAGCGATTCGTGCAATATATGGAATGAGAACCCGTGACTCCCTAAGAGAATTATTTAAAACAATTAATATAATGACTGTACCTAGCCAATATATCTATGAAAACATTATGCATGTAAGAAAAAACTTGACTTTATTTCGAAGGAGATGTGACATTCATAATAGGAATACTAGAAATAAGGATAAACTGTTAGGAATAAGAACTAGACTAAGTAAGATCCAAAAGTCATTTGTGGGACTCTGTACACGCTGCTATAATAAAATACCTGATCATATTCTAAATATGAATGAGAATAGATTCAAGACTACGGTAAAGCAAACCTTGAAGAAGAAAGCTTATTATAAAGTCGACGATTATTTTTCAGACGAGCACATATGGTTGGAGAATTAATGTTAATAATAATTGTGTTAGTGTTAATTATTTAAGCTTGTTTATTTAAACAATGTTTTATTGTAAATCTCATAAAGTAATATGACTTAGTATTTTAGGGTATTTAGGACTTAGTTGTAAAATGATTTGAATTGTATATGTATAGCAATGACCTTCAAAAAGCATTCTACATGGATCTATTTTGAATAAAATGATTTTGATTTTGATTTTTGATTTGATTACTTATAACAAGCTCAGCACCCACCAGCAGATTTTAATTATAATTATTTTCCTTCAGTTCCACCGCGGAAAATGAAAGACGTGTGCGGCATCGCGAAACCCGTGAGCGAAGTGTCGATATCGTCGTCCGACTCCGTCGACAAGTCGGAGGAGAGGCCGCTGCCGCACCGCCTGCAGTCTCCGATAGAGTCGCACTTCGCGGTCACGCCCTCCACCGACAGCAAGACCAGCTCGCCCGCTAACGGGTTCACTACCTTAGAAGGTAATTTGTTATTACTGAAGGACATACCACGACTTTCGGCGGCGATCGGTTGAGCGAAGTGTCGATATCGTCGTCTGACTCCGTCGACAAGTCGGCGGAGAGGCCGCTGCCGCACCGCCTGCAGTCTCCGATAGAGTCGCACTTCGCGGTCACGCCCTCCACCGACAGCAAGACCAGCTCGCCCGCTAACGGGTTCACTACCTTAGAAGGTAATTTGTTATTACTGAAGGACATACCACGACTTTCGGCGGCGATCGGTTGAGCGAAGTGTCGATATCGTCGTCTGACTCCGTCGACAAGTCGGCGGAGAGGCCGCTGCCGCACCGCCTGCAGTCTCCGATAGAGTCGCACTTCGCGGTCACGCCCTCCACCGACAGCAAGACCAGCTCGCCCGCTAACGGGTTCACTACCTTAGAAGGTATTTTTCTATTACTGAAGGATATGCCACGACTTTCGGCGGCGATCGGTTGAGCGAAGTGTCGATATCGTCGTCCGACTCCGTCGACAAGTCGGAAGAGAGGCCGCTGCCGCACCGCCTGCAGTCTCCGATAAGGCTGATTTAGACGAAGACAATTTTGAGAGGCCTAAATGACGGCGCCAGTGATTACCGCACAGCACACCTCCGACCGTTTAGACAATGACTATTTTCAGCCGCCTAAATCTCGCCGCCAGTGACCAGCAAGCCGTGTTTACACAGTGCTTTTTTTCAGTACCAGTCATTAGTGGCAGCGAGAGACGCGGGGGGGGTCACTGGCGCCAAAAAATAGGCCCGTGTTCTATTCCGCGCCAGCGCTGGCATGCCGCGAAAAAATGGCGTGGAAAGTGTTTATACGGTGCCTTTTCGAGGCGCCGTAATTTAGGCGTCTCAAAATTGTCTTCGTCTAAATCAGCCTTATAGAGTCGCACTTCGCTGTCACGCCCTCCACCGACAGCAAGACCAGCTCGCCCGCTAATGGGTTCACTACCTTAGAAGGTAATTTTTTATTACTAAAGGACATGCCACGACTTTCGGCGGCGAGCGGTAGAGCGAGAGATCCGAGCGCAGGTCATACGAGTGAGCGAGACACACGTACCGCGCACTGCTGCCGCTAAGATCGAAGTCGTAGCCGGGCCGTAACATAATTTGATTTAAATTTTTATTTATGTAGGTATTATTAAAATAAATTACACAGCACTACAGTAATAAAACCATGGCATTGTGAACTACAATGCTGAAAATTTGTTAGATTTAGGCGACATATGTTTTACGACTTGAAAGTTTAAAATTCAATGTAAATCATCTGGACAAACCACTTTGGAAGATTTTTTATTTAACTTTTTCTCGTGCTTTTGTAATTTCCAAAAAACAATTGAATATATGTATTGCCTTTTCTGGCTTTGAACATGGCTAGCATGCGTTCCGGTCTTACAGTACATTTCTTATGTTAACTTGAGGGCTTTCCTCCCACAAGTATTAGGTACATTCGTTTGTTTATTGATATTTACTTAATCTCTATTGCACAAAATGAAAACCTATCGTATGAAGCCTTCATGCCATGGGACGTTATCTACCAGTGTAGGCAATAAATATATTTTCTCCAACTTGCTTGGAAATGTTCCCATTAATGTAGTAAAACTGGACCGCGAAATCGTTCGTTATTTTTAGAAGGCGTTAATACAAATTAAAAAAAAATATATATTATTGGCCTTAGCCGGGAAATCAATATTATTTAAATAAGACGATTAGGTAAAAAACACACCTTCCGTTTATGACGTCTCATACAAATGAGGATACTCTTAATTTGGCCGGCTACTGCATTTTTACTTTTAATTTTTTCAAACACTTTGATAATTCACCATACAGCCAATTGTCCACTAAATTTAAAAAATAAAAACTATTATAAACTTTTTAATTGTTCTCTGCGTTTAGTTCTTGCACTGAACATTTTTCTGCTCTGCTACTGTCAATGTATTTTAAATGTCGACAAATTTCGAATAACGGACAAACAATCTAAATAATAATCTTATATGCGGTTAATTTATTTTCATGATTCTTAGTTATTTATGAGAGATTTCTCACGAAAGTTTTAATTTTAATAATATGATGGTATTTAATGAGTGAGTTGAAAATTAATAAGTGTACCAAACGTAAACAAATAAAAAATAAAACAGAAATGATTGTGTCCAAATCAATATAAAAGTTATTTTGAACTTATGATCTTCTCCGAATGATAAATATGGTATGGTTTCTAAAAAAAAAAACAGTGTGTTTAGAAGTTGTTAATTTAACTAGAATTAATAATTACCTATGTGCATATTTTTTGTTATTGTGTTTTCATATATATTTAATTCTTATTAACATATTTTGTTTTAAATCAAACATATGATTCGGACCCGAATTTTTATTCCTATTCCTAAAAAAAATAAGTACCAAATGAACTTCATGGTACGGATATATTAAATTAAAATGTAGATTGGTGATTATTTCCAAGCATATTGGAGAAAAGCACTATACAAGCCTCGGCGGGAATGTCAGTTCGCAGATTCGTATTATTGAAGGACTCGGCTACGCCTCGTCCTTCAAAATCATACTCGTCCGCGAACTGACTTTTCCCGGCCTCGGCAGTAATGTACTATTATATGTTGCCCCAGTTTTACCCCTGATTGTATGATCATCATCAGGTGGGCAACTTCTCCGCGAGGAGCTGGACAGCCTCGCGCGCGACGAGCCGGCGCACCGCAGCAAGGAGTCCCTGCCCTCCAGCGACGACCTCGTCCCCATACATTCCTCCTCCACCAGCATAGAAGACCTGAAAGACAAGCATTCCAAAGCGTGGAGTAAAGAGTCCATATCGCTCTCCGACGACATGGCGCCGATGCACTCGTCTGTGGAGAACTTGAAGTTTGAGCGACAGTTGAGCGAGCTGCTGAGTCCGGCGGAGGAGTCGGTGTCGATGTTCTCGCAGCTCAGCGACAAGCTCACGGAGATCACTGCGGAGGGAGACAGCGGCGTCGACACCGCGCATAACGTCTCGGACGACGACACGTGTAAACCAGAGGTATGGATATCAATAACCAGTGTTGCATCATTTGTTATAGGCAGTGTGGAGATGTATATTCACCGACAATTAAAATATAATCAAATATTTGACATTGTTTGACTCGACGAATGTTCAGATAAAAGTTGGGTATTAATATAAAATTATATTTTGCAATAAAGATAAACTTTATATTTTAGCGGCGTGGTTGGCGTAGTTCGTTGTGTGCACCTACTGAGCCGACGGACCTGGGTTCGAATCCCGGTCGGGGTAAATATTTGTGTGATGAACTCGAATATTTGTTCGTGGGTCATGTATGTTACTATATAATATATATATCGTCGTCTAGTACCCATAATACAAGTTTTGCTTAGTTGGGGAACTAGGTCGTAAAAAATGTCGATAAATGTGGATTATCGGGACTGGGACTACGGGCAGTCATATAAAACACTAAGTACTTCAGTTTTAAACGAATCCAATTTATTTCTTTACGTGACTTTGTCACTTAAGTGTTGAATAATACCTATTTTAAATACACTAAAATACAAACTTTTATGTTTCAGAAATGGACTATTTTGGATCTTCAATTTGGCATTCCGTTATTTGACGAGGTTCTCTGCGAGAAGATTTGCAACTGCGTAGTCGATCGGATAGCGAAACCAGAGCTGTAAGTATTCGATACATTTTTGTGTGTTATTATCGAAACATTATACTTGTTTTTCTGTTGTGTAATATGCATTCTTTGTTATTTACAGGTTGGATAAAATTAAAGAAGACAACGAGTTCATATGTTCGGACGTCTTAAAATTTGTGTCACAATGTCAAGTAAGTTGTTTATTTTCATATAGTGGAAATTAATTCTCAGAACGGTTCCGACATGTTTCTCCTAATCGTTATTTTATGCCTGAAGAGCATAGTAACGATTATATGTCGCAAATCAAAGATAACCCGATAAAAACTACTACCAAACATTGGAACTCAAGTTTATTGTACAATTTATTCCAGTATTACCCTGGAGAAGATATGGGCATAGTGAAACGAGGCACCTTGGTCCCTCTACCGCGAAAAAACTTGGCGTTCGAAAACGGCCGCATCACCGAATGGAACGGGAAATGACGCTGTCCCGCTCATACCTGCCGGAAGGAACACCCCAAAGACGCTCACGCGCGAAAGAGACCGCCATATATTGGTAGCTTGCTATTAACTTATTACTGTTATATTGGTTATTCGATGTTTATTTGCCTTGCAGATGAAGGCTGTAGCATATGTATTATGTGCATTTACATAGTTGAACTTGGTAATACTAATACTATATATATTTTATTTGTGAAAACACTTGGCCATATTTTTTTTTCACTTAACGTAAATTTTATAAACTACCCATTTATTTATTATGGACGTCTCAGCAGTTTCGCCAAACTATAAGACGGAAGTTCTAATATCAGATTTATGTATAGTCAAGGAAATTGAGACATGTACCTTTTTCGCTCTTGTCACAATGGCAGTAAGGGTCAAAAAGGTACGCGTATTTCATCAGGTGACTGAGGTCCATGCCGGTCAGTTTGTAAAAAAAATACATTGATTGCACCAATATGTATGTAATATACAGTAGTCTGCTCTGAAGATATTAATACGTTGCTTACTAAACATGTACATATTTTAAGACACAGTCACAGTTTGGTTTCTGTTAAATTAAATCACTGGATCACATTCACACTATTTATTTCAAACTATTAAATAAAATACAATACACCAAGTAAAACACAATCTTAAACAAACAACTAATGGCAACCATTTCAAGATTACTTACTCTTGTTGTTCTCTAATAGCTGCCAGTCACCACAATACAGCTTAGTATACTAAGGTTGTATACAGAATACTAAATCACATTTTCAACAGTTTCAAGTTTGAGTTGCCAGGTTAAAGTTATTTCACGATATCGCAATGTAAATGTACCTAACATAAATGACTATTCCTACACATATTTAAGAAACATGTAATAAAACCTTTACAGTAATGTGATATTATGGGTCAATCAACTTCTTTCTATTGGTGATGTCCCTTGGGCAACTCTTTAAAACTGCGATTAAAATTACGACTTTCGGCGGTTATATTTACCAAAAACTTTGTAATTGCAACAGTTATAAGCCCGTTAAATATAAATAATATAAATTATCAACACTTCTAAGAAGTTTAATCACTGGTGTGTCACCTGGGCCACGGGACAAAATATCAACAAGAAATAGTTGATCCACCCATATATGTAGTGTTCAGCAAAAGCCAGCAAGTCAATTATAAGACGGCATTTTATTTTTATAAAATTAAAGTATTTTTGTCAGGTCAAAGCAATCCTTATGTAAGTGGCGTGGCTGACTGTATATTAGAATAAAAATTACGTTTTACGCGACAGTTTGTCCAAATATTTAGTTTCGTGTTAGTAAAATATCTGCAAATCTGTCGCGTATAACCTTCTAGATTGTAGAACAAATCAGTGTACACATTACCAGTAGAGAGCAGACTTCCGGCGGATTCAATAGAGTATAAACGACTTTTTTATAAATCTCTGTCTATTTTGAGAAAGGGAGTCTGGACTGACTGGTACAAATAAGTACACTAAGGCCATAGGACATCTAGTGAGTAAGGGACAAACACAAGTACAAGATACGACATCGCATCGTGGTAAGACGCGGTATCGTGATGTGAAAGCTGTATTTTAATTTTTAATTTTGTTACATGATGTTAAAGTTGATTTCCACGGCAGACGTCGCCTCGTGGCACGATACGATGTCGTGTCTTGTAATTATGTTTTGGCCCTAGAACCATTCGTTATTCTAGCGTAGAACTTTCTATTACTTAATTAAATGATGCAAAGCTATCCATATCACATTACATTATTTACGATATGGGCGCAGTCATGCCGTCAACTTTCATGACGTAATTTCTGCAATTTAACAGACGCGTAAATGTTAGTCTCCGAGTGGTTAAGCTTTTCTACTAATCTGTATTAATTATAATGTTAACTAATTATGAAAACGTTAAAAGAGATTCAGTTATATCCTTTATTTCTATGTTCGGATCGATTTATTTTATTGGTAGATCTATTTATCAGTTATGTTTTATATTTGTTATTTTTTTATATATTTTACACAAAATTGTTATGTAAAACCGTTGAAAAAACGCATGGTTAAATTGATTCTGGTGAAAGAGCGAAATATTTGCAACCTAGTAGAGAAAAACTGATGCTGATGATTCAGATAATAAAAATGACATTGTCGTCTTGTTGAGCGTACTTGCGTATAATACAAGACCTTGTCACCTTATCAAGATTATATTTGTATGCTTTTAATTAATACTTTCATTTACTTGGGAGAGAATTAGGATTACTCTCAACGGCGTCCACTTTTGTTCTAAATTATTTAAATATCTCATCATTGCATGATGCTTTATTAATAAGTGCAATGGACCTTAAATGTATGAATTATTTAGTTCAGTGTTGGATTTATTCCACGTTCATCAGATCAGCGAAAGAGCTCCTTTGAATATTATGCAATTTACGCCACAACAATAATAGACCATCGAAACAGCAAAATTAGCGGAGTTACAAGCTGCATAAGCAATCTGCATAAATCTTATTCTCTTGATGATATGGTGGACAGATCACCTTCAGCACTAGACGGGTTATTACAATATAAGAACGAGATTGAAAAGGAAGACCGTACGAATTTCGTAATAAACCCAAGCTTCGGTTTGCTTAGTAGTAGTAGCTATATTAATAATTCATTTTAGAGTCCGAGTCCGTTCTGAGGATGGATGAGGATCGGGCGGTCAAGAGGGCATATTTGGGACGACCGACTGGTCGTCGTCCAGTGGGCCGACCCAGATATCGCTGGGGTGACAGTGTGGAGACGGATCTGTGTCAGCTTCAAGCCGATGACTGGCAAGAAGTAGCACAGGATCGGGACCGGTGGCGTTCTCTTGTTTCGGAGGCCAAGATCCTCTTTGGGTCACTGCGCTACAATAGTTATAGTTATAGTTAGTTAGAGTCCGACTTACCTTTTTTACCTGCGAACAACGAAAAATTGAACACGTAATATAATAAGTGCTGGCTACTAAAGTTACATGAAATGCGCTTTTAAGCAGAAGCAAATAACATTGAAACACTGCATATAGATTTAGACATTATGTATTTTATACAGCAATGAAGTGCGCGTAAATGAATAGGGATAATGGCATTATTCGCAGGTAACAAAGTTAATTTAATTCAGACACCAAAAATGATAATTACTATACTGCTTGGCTGTAAATCGAAAATCAGCTGATAATCGATAGTTGTCGATTCGACGTTTCTTTAGCCGACCATTGGGTATTCATATTTTTATCATAATTATGTAGTTACTGATAAAAAGCGATAGTACGCCTTATTTGTTCCAGTAGGTTATTTAGTGATCCGTCCGATAAAATGTATCGTATGTATCTTTGCATTCCAATATCTCGGTGTTAAAATTAGTTACGTGATTCTTTTTAAAATTGGAATATGCATATATAAATTCTGGTTATTAGCCCTATTTTTGGCGCTGGGGTGCATGATATTGTCCATTAATCTACATTGTGCAATTGTAACAAGTGATTTTTGAATCGCTATCGCTAAATAATAATTATTTTTATTAACACCACAACCACGAAACGAGTTTTTAAATGTCTGTGACTAGAGAAATAAAATTTACTCTAGAACATGGATGCTAAAAAAAATTACACTTGGTAAGTTATATTTACTACTGTCAGTTATACTTCGCCTTCCTCCTTTTATTCACAATGAAGTGATTTTAGTAGATTCTACTCCTACAGTGACTTATCTTAAGCATTCATCTCTTTAATATCAGTTTCTGATACAGAGTTTGGACTCGGTACCTATCTACTGTGGTTGGCATGTTGACGTTTAAAGATTTATTTAGGATGAGTGTACCAGTAGATATAGGTATTAAGACTAGTGGTTGATCATATTGTTATGACAATGAACAATATCGCATTATTTTTCATATTAAGAGAAGGGTCGATTGCAAAAAAAAATGTATATCGTTAAAAGTTAGTTAGTTAACAAAAAATCACGATCGCTTCCTTTGTGTGACGAAAGTTAGTCATACAAAATGTATGGGTAACTTTCGTCACACAAAGGAATCGATTAAGTTTTGTATTAATTATAGCCCTTAACTATGTAAAAAAAATTGTAATCGACCCAGAAGCACATTGGCGTCGAACAAGCCGCGGAGCTCTGCCAGCGCCCGCGCAGCGGTGGGTGACTCTCAAAAGACGCTTAGACAGTGTTGTGGGATGTCTCTAATAGGACAGATCTCCTAATTTGCACAGCTCATTATTTTAATTTCCTTTACTTACACATTTTGGTTAACCAACTATACGCCTACGTTAACGTATATAATCCACCGCATATGTACATTTTATTGCACGTTTATATTGTGTGTATCATCCACCAGTGTATATTACAAATGCAGTTGTGGTAGCAGCAGGCTTGTTTATGTTTATATCCATGTTTATATCTATATATTATTTTAGGTAAAATAAACCAATAAAGTACGTGTAAATAAACAAAAGTGTTCTCATTAATTATTTATTATTACTATCCCTTTTATGTGACATGGAGTTGAAGAAGTTGAGTCGGTTGTAAGAAAAAATCGCGAGTTCAAGCCTCATTTGTGCTGCAATGAGTAATAATAATCATCCAAAAAAAAAAACGGCGTTAAATCTACTACTACTACTTAGCCTTAGGCTAGGCTCAACTTAGGCTACTAAAAATGTCAAGAGAAAACAATTTGATTTCTTTTTTTAATAAAGTACCGTCAGTAATAAAGTCCGCTTAATTTTTTTTGGGCTGGCAGTGTTGCCAGATCGTATATTCACATCACATTAAATTCTGTACCGTTATTCAAAACCTTACATTATAATGAGAGCAGCGCTCGTTTTCGTGCCGGAGGCGGTCAACCCTATATAAACACCCCTAAAATTAGGACCATTCAATTTTACTGGCAACACCAGGCAGCCATGTTTTAAAAGTTTTACAGAGGTTTGAATTTCTCATTGGCGTCTTGATTTTCGCTTGGAGCGGTCACACCCAGGTGAGTTATTTTTAAATCGTAGTCACCTAAAATATATCTACATTTTACATTTCCTGGTACACTTATAAAGCTTTCCATAACTGTTGTTCTCTTAAAGATCCGAAATGGAAGAACACGAACGCAATAGCGAAGTACCCTCAATAAAACGGAAAGCTCAGACTGAAGATTCTGTTGAAATGGCAAAGCGAAAACGTTATGACGACGTTTTAAGTAATTTGGCACTACAGGTAACAAATATTCAAAATTTCCTGTCGAGTCGCTTTCCACAAACAGATAACCCGCCGCCGCCCCCAGTTGTAGGAGAAGATATAGAAATTCCCGGGGACGAAATGATTGAATTAAATGCAAGCGGTGAGCTTTTTTCTGACCCGGAATCCCCACACCAGGAAGATTTAAATAGCACAAATAGTGCACAAACCCCGGAGCTACCTTTTTCAATGGCCTTAGAAACAGTTACTAAGGAACCGCCCGTCCCAAAATCGGTCCCAAGCCATTTAACTTCGTTGAAACAGTTTCAGCGTTTTGAATCATCGGACTGGGCGGAAATTAGATATTCCGAAGTACAAAAGAATTATGTGTCTACCCCCGGTTTTGTAGAATTAGAGTGTAATGAGGAAATAAAACCATACGATACTTTTAACAACCTTAGCCACACAGAGAGGGGTTTTGCGGCAATTTCTTTGGGGTTGCTAAAACAATGCGATGCCATGGAGCAAGGCATTCGCAATTTTATGACATGGATATGCTCATCTGACACTGATAGTGTAGTAGGTACCGGTACAATTCAAAATAAGATAAACGAGATTTTCTTGGACGGAGATTACAAGAAAATCTCGGCTGATCTCTTGCAAATGGCGTGCGGCCATCGTGCAGATTTGGTACAACAAAGGCGAGATAGTATTTTACGGTCGGTAAAAGATAAATTTACAAAAGAAGCACTAAGAAAAATACCGCCAACATGCGACAGTCTTTTTCAAACCGATTCATTTTCGACAGCTTTAGAGAAAAAAGGCGGTGCAAGCAAGGTATTTTGGCCAATAAAAAGTGAAACTCGCTATAATAAAAAACCCGCACAGGCGGAACCCAACCATGATGCAAAATCCAGGTACTTATTTCCCACGCAGGGAAATCAACCGAATTTTCAAACGCCCGCACCGACGGCTTTGAGTAATTATTACTACCCACACACGGCAACCGCGCAGGTTCCTTTTTACCCATCACCGTCAGTGCCTGTACCTACTGCGCAGGTAGGCTACGGTATGTACGAGCAGCCTTTTGTAAGACCGCCCGCGCAGGGTAATCATAACTTTCGCTCACAGCGAGGCGCAAGGGGTCATAAACCAGGACCTTACACTAATCCAGCTTCAGCTAGACAATCATACAATGACTCTAGGAGAAAGGGCCCTCGAGGAAGGAAAAAATTCTGACTCGAGTTTCCAAGCAGGTCAAATATCGAATTTTTTAAGCATATGGCAAGCGTATGGGGCAAGTCCGGTGCTATTAAAAATAATACAAGGTTATCGCATACCTTTTTGTACAAAACCAACACTTCAAATACCTTTTTTTTTTTTTTTTTTTTTTTTTTATTTATTGAAAGGGCTTTGTCGCTAAGCGACCACATCGCCCCGTAAAAACAGTTTACAAACAAAATACAACAAGGAAACAAATAAATCACTACTTAGGAACAACTAACGCTAAATCGGCTAGATTGTACAGCATTTCAGCTTCATCTGATATGGGCGAAGCCAAAATGCTGTTCACAAGACCGACTTCAAAGGAATTATTATTAAAATATTTAGATCTCACCAAATCGTTCCGAACACACTCCATCAATATATGTAGAACATCTTCAACCACTCCACAATCATCGCACAGTGGCGAAGGAACTTTTTTCATCAAAAATGAGAACAATTTAGATGGAATGTGACCAGATCGCAACCTGAGAGCAGTTTTAAGTTTATTCCTACTAAATAAAATATGGTCAATCCAAGGACAATGATTCACTTGAGGCTGGATAGTTCGGAACCAAATGCCTTTTTCTCTAGAGCGTAAATCGAAATACTCCTGCCAATCCATAAAGCACGTTTCTTTAACAATTTTTAGTTGGTCTGTGTAAAGTGGAAAAACTGTGAATGGAACACCGTCCTCTACAGCTTCTTTGGCTAGTAAATCCACATCCTCGTTGTATTTTATTTGAATATGGGCGGGGATCCATTGCAGTTTAACCTCTATATTCAAAGATTGCAGTCTCAAAATTGATTCCAAAATACGATATGCAATTGGTGTCGCTCTTACGTGAGTGGTAGATCGAACAAGGTGCTGTAGGGCGCTTTTGGAATCAGTCAAAATAACAAATTTATTGTATGGTACAGATTCGATATATGAAAGAGATTCAGCTATGGCAATCAATTCAATATGCATAATACAGATATCAGAATCAATTCTTAGTTTGGAATTACATTGAAGAGAAGGATCCAAAAAGGCTGCACCACCACCCGACTTATCTTTTGATCCATCAGTGAAGATTTTATACCATGATATATACTCTTTTTCAATGTAATCGATACAAATAGATTTAAGTTTATTACAGGTATAAAATCGTTTTGAGTGTTCAACGAGTGGAATGGAATCGACGACTACATCATATATGTTAATATTACTAACCCATGTGTCTAAAGAATACATCTCAAGCTGAACACTTCTATGCATAGGCAATAAATCTAAATAGCTATGAACAGACATGAGTAAAGGATTTCTTTTATTGGACCAAAAACGGGAATTGCTTGTCAAGGAGAGTGAATCTAATATATTGATGGTGCTACTATCAAGAAATGATTTAGCCTTCAACCAGAACTTGCCAGCTAAATATTTCCTACGAAATTGAAGAGGAGCGAGAGACAACTCACTCTCCATGACGTGAAGCGGTGTAGAACGGATGTAACCACCTATGACTCGCAAAGCCTGATTTTGTAACCTATCCAATTTTAACAAATTTGACTGAGCACTATTATCGTAAAGGAAACTACCGTAATCTATTCTACTGCGGATGATGGAAATATACAAACGTCTCAAATGCTTTTGATGAATGCCCCACCCTGGTCCAGCTAATACTTTTAAAAGGTTCATAAATCTTAACACTTTCTGAATTGTTTCACTGATATGTTTTCCCCATCTTAATGAACTATCCAACCATAATCCTAAGTATTTTACATGATTCACCATCGGCAAAGAACTGTCACAAATCCTTAGACTCAGGTGAGCCAAATTTCGAGTACTACCTTTTTTAAATACAATAAATTTACATTTAGATGTTGATATAACTAATCCTAAATTATTCAACAAGGAATTTAAATTGTTACAAGCTAGTTCAAGCTCTAAAAGTGCAGGTATCACATTCGCTTTAGATATATATAAAACGAAATCATCGGCATATTGAGATATCTTTACATTTGGTATATTTTTACAAATATTAATGGTAGCAATATTAAATAGCAACGGAGATAAAGGATCCCCTTGAGCCAATCCTCTACTTGTGCTTCTTGTGCCATTATAGTCAGCGGCTGTAATTTTCAGTATTCTATTATTTAAATAAGACCAAAGATATGTACAGATTTTAGAGCCAGCGCCCAGTTGATCCAGTATACTTAATAGACAGGTAACATCCACGTTGTTATAGGCGTTATCAATATCAACAAAACATGCGACTGTAAGTAGATTTTTAGAGAAACCCAGTTGGATATGAGAAACCAATCGTGTAAGGTTATCGAGAGAAGATCTTGACTTTCGAAAACCTACCATATCATCAGAGAACATTAATTGTTTTTCAATATACCACTCTAAACGTTTGTTGAGAATGGAATGAAAAATCTTACAGAGACATGATAAGAGAGCTATTGGACGAAGGGCTGAAGACGAATTTGGATCTCTGCCTGGTTTTGGGATGGGAATTATCTTAACATCTCGCCACTGCGAGGGCACAAATCCGGTAAATAAACAAATATTATACAATTTTACTAAAAGGAGTTTGCCTGGTAATGGTAAATGATTAATCATGGAAAAAGATATGTCGTCACTGCCCGGAGCAGTGTCACTTTTTTTTATAGAGTTCAGTAGTTCATGTAAAGCTATTTCAGACTCTAACTTAGAATTAGACGAGTTGAAAATAGGCTGGGGAGGACACGTGAAATCAGGGGTAAGATTGTTTAAAAGTTGTTCGGCTTTATCACCGTCAACACACCGATTAGAGGTGGCCGAATGATATCCCTTAGCCCACTTCATTTTACGCCACATATCTGAAGCTGAAGTAGCTTCATCAACAGAGGAGCAAAAGTCATGCCAAGACTTACTGCGAGCCGCCCGGATGGTTCTCTGAGCTTTACGAATTTTCTCTTGTAATATTTCCAAATTAGCCGGGGACGGACATCGTCTTAAATTAGCCAAAGCAAGACGGCGCTCGGCTACCACTTTGGATAATTCAGGAGTCCAATATTGCTTAGGTTTAAATTTATTGCAGATATGTTGAGGGATTTTAGTATACGGAATGAACCTGTCGGCAGCTGACTGTAACGTAAATTCAAACCTGTCGTAAAAATCTTGAGGGTCAATAGGAATATTAAAATTGGAAAATGATTCTGCAATCAATGAGGAGTAACCTTCCCAGTCACTTTTCTTAAAATTACGTTTGTGAATAAAGTCGCGATAAAAATCTATCGTTACACATAATTCAATAATACGGTGATCGCTGCCTAGAGTTTCATTGGTAACTTTCCAGGAAAAAATTGTAACTAAATCGGACGTTACGAATGAGATATCAGGAGCTGATTGTTGTAACTTACCATTTACTAGCCGAACTCTGGTAGGATCGCCTTCGTTTAAATAAACTATATTATGATCTAACATACTATCAAAAATTTGTTCGCCTCTACGATCCGTTTTGTATGACCAATTAGTGTGATGGGCGTTAAAATCTCCCAAAATTAACGATTTAGAATTCACAAGTGAAAATACGTAATCCCAATCATTTTGAGTAGTGTTAACAGTAGAAGGACAGTAAATAGAAATAATGTTCTCAATATGCCGACAGTTGAGTAATTTCACATGTAAGAGTTCTATACCTGCGTTAGGACAAGCTGACGAACAAACTTTAGCTCGGAATGAACTGTGCACTAAAATAGCTACTCCACCATAAGCATCCAACCTGTCCAAACGAAAGGTATTATATCCATTTAATTTAAAATAACTCTCAGGTTCAAGCCAAGTTTCACTTAAGACCGCTAAGTGAACCTTTTCTTGAGATAACAGCGCTTCCAGAGATAGGAATTTAGGCCGCAAACTTTGACAATTCCACTGTATAATATTGACATCTACATTTTTGTTATAATTATTGGCCATTATTAGACATAAAGTTATTTAGCCAAGATCCGATTGAGAAACTGCTAACTAGTATAGATATTAACCACTCCACACAAATCGACACAGCCTGTTGAATTTTAACCTCTAAACACACTTCACTTGCGATAACACTATTAAGCTTCATTAATAAACGAACAAAACCAAAATCTTTCTTTGATTTTGTTTCTTTCGGTTTTTTGTCGGATTCGTTCCTATCTCGATTGTAATCATCTGAGCACTCTGATAGCGACATCTCATTAATCCAATCAAACTCTGTATGAGAAAGCACAGGCGACGGAGGTCTGGGAGCTTTAGGTTTGTTATTCTGTTTTTTAGGCTTTGGAACTGGCTGTTGAACTGTATTTGAGTTTGATGAAAATAGTTGTGACATCAGTAGTTTACCTTTGGGAGGAAGAGCAGCTTCGTCCGTCATGACAGGGTCGCGTGGAACAGGTGCTGTACGTGTTGTTTTAGGCGGCGCCGTAGCATAACATACAGGAGTTGGCGATACAGCTCTCGAGGGAGTTGGAGAAGGCGGAACATAGAGAGTAAGTGCCCGTCTATATGTACAGTTAAACTCTGCCATTAATTCTCGTACTTTCCTCTCTTTCTTGTATACGGGACATATCTTTTGAAGGGCTAGATGATCTCCAGTGCAGTTGACACAGCGGAATGTAGTCGCCTCGCAGTTTTCATGGTTTTTTGTACATTTTGGGCAAACGGGTCTTTTTGCAGGGCATAACAAACGAACATGGCCATATTTCCAGCATCGAGAGCATTGCGTCACAGGAAAGATATATCGCTCAACTTTCACTCTCAAATTATCAATGAAAACATGGGGTGGTAAAAACGAACCTTGAAATGCTAGACGAACGCATTCACTCTTCACCCAGCCCGTAGTCGACTCGACGTCATCACCCGCTCTTCTGTTCAATCTTTTCGCTGAAACTAATTTCGCAATGCCATCGCACATTAAGTTTTCAAATATATACTCATCAGATAATGATAATTCGATGTTATTAATCACTCCATAAGAAATACCGACTTCAGATGTCTTTTGACAGCGCCATCCAAGTTCATTCAACGCCTTGCATTGTATAAAGAAATCGGCATCCGCCTCTCCGTCGAATGTTACGAGTATCTTATGATTATGAACATACTTCACTCGACTTACCCCTTTAATATTATTGTCTTTGAACAGGCGAGCTAATGCAAATTGCTTAGGTAAAGCATCAGTACAAATCACGGACACCATAGAGCTCACTCCGACATCAGTTTGTTGAGTATTTCTGCGAACCTTACGCTGGCGAGAAACTCTTTGCCACTCCTCCTCAGAAGAATTATCGTCGCCGACTTTTCTCTTATTATTTACTCCATCATCTACCATATCCGCAACATTTAAATTTGAGATTTCACTACATACTGAATTTTCATCATCGCGACCTTGTTCGATTACGGCATCGGAAAACTGAACCTCAATAGAACTGCCGCTATTACCGGGAGCATGAGACATTTTGCTCGGATCCCGGCTGAGCCAGTCGGGATCCCTTTATTGATATCAAAAAACAATGCCACAATATTCAAAAACTATTTTGAAGCACAATATAAGTGATTAACTCGCTTAAAATATTGAAAATAATAATAAAATCTCGCAACTTTTTCAAACACGTCTTGCCGCCATTAACCACAGATAAGATATGTTCAAATACCTTGTTTAACAAATCATGCACAAATAACGTTAACATCGGACGAAATGGATGTAGCAATAAATCAATTGATTCAAATGAAAGTCTTAGAATCAGTCCCGCTGACCCCCAGTTTCGTTTCACGTATGTTCCTGGTCATGAAGCCAGACGGCTCATATCGTCCAATATTCAACTTAAAAAATCTAAATCAATTCGTATATGTGGGCCAGTTCAAATTAATAAATGTGCAAACTCTTCCAAATTTTATACAGGCATCAGACTGGATGGCCAAAATCGACCTATCAAACGCATACTTCCACCTCCCAATAGCGCGCGCCCACAGATGCTTCTTGAGGCTAATATACAAAGGGACCTTATGGCAAATGACCTGCTTACCATTCGGCCTGTCTTCAGCCCCGAAAGTCTTCGCAATGCTCAGCAACTGGGTAGCCCAACTATTACGCGAGAGGGATGTGCGAGTCATAGTCTACCTAGACGATTACCTTCTAGTATCTCAGGACAAAAAAGAATTGGAAAACCATGTAAACCTAGCCCTAAACATATTAACCTCTCTCGGTTGGCATATAAACATGGCAAAATCAATTTTGACACCACAAAGAACTTTGCAGTTTTTGGGGATAATGTGGAACCCACACCTAAATCTAAAATGGTTACCATCAGAAAAATGTCTTACCCTCAAAAAGAAATTAGAATACTTACTGATAAAAAAGACAGCAAATCTAAAACAAATGCAAAGTCTAGTGGGAACTTTGAATTTTGCGAGCTTTTGCGTCACGAACGGACGCTTAAATCACCGAGCGTTACAACGGTTTTGTCAACACCTCCTAAAAACAGATCATTGCAATCAAGTCCCAATACCCTGCCATGCACTACAAGAGCTCAAGTGGTGGTTGCAAAATCATATGTACGCATCTGTCATCCATCAATATCCTGTGTCACATCATCTGACGACGGACGCATCCGGCCAAGGCTGGGGTGCCCAGCTGAACAACCAATCGATACAAGGATTTTGGTCTCCTCAAGAAATGACACTGCACTCCAATGTAAAAGAAATGCTAGCAATTTACAAAGTACTTGCAATGCAGACACAACTTGCCCATACAACGGTGGCAGTGCAGTCGGACAACCGAACCGTTCTAGCATATCTCAAGAACCAAGGAGGAACGAAATCGCGACAACTATCGGATCTGACGGCAAAACTCTACAAAATACTAATAATACGGGACATCTACCTCTCCTTGCATCACCTGCCAGGTCTTTACAACGTAGAAGCAGACCATCTATCACGTCAAAAGAAGATGCCAGAGTGGCACCTACTCCCCCAGTTTACCCAAACGTTCTTTCAAAAATGGGGGACCCCTGTGATAGACCTGTTTGCCTCTCATCAGGCTCATGTTGTCCACCGTTACGTAAGCCTCAATGCAAGAGATTGGAACGCAGAGTTTCACGATGCCCTGAGCCAGACATGGAATTATCCTCTAGCATGGGTATTCCCACCACCTTTCTTGATACCACGGGTACTAAACCATTTAAATCATGCAACCGGCCGCTACCTAGTCGTAGTACCAAAATGGGAAAAAGCTTTTTGGCGTCCGGATCTCAAACGGCGAGCCATAGCGGCCCCTTTCACCATTCTGAATCTGGACAAGGTCCTGATCGACACAGCGACAGGGTATCCCCCACCCAAAGTATTGAACATGACCATGGAAATCTGGAAATGTGGGGGTGGGATCCGGCATTAAAAAACTGGACTCCAGAGCAAAAAGAATTTCTAAAATCCAGCTGGCGAGAATCGACGATCAAAACATACAAACCAGCTTGGCGGCGTTGGTGCCAGTGGGCACAACATAACAGCGTCAATTTCAGGAACCCGAATAGCGCGGATCTAGCTAGATTTCTAACAGATCTTTTTCAAAAACACAATTTTTCGTACAGTACTATATCTCTTCATAAATCAGTGGTGTCGACCTTATGTGATCCTGACAAATCTAAACAGTTGAGTTCTCACCCGTTAATCCGTCATGTAATGAAATCTGTTTCCATCAAAAAACCAAGACACGAGAAAGCTCCCATCTGGGATATTGACAACCTATCAAATTGGCTGAATAAAAAGCCCATAAGCACAACGAGCCTTTACGAATGCTCAAGAAGGACAGCCTGTTTACTACTGCTGTGCTCAGGTAGAAGAGTGCACGACTTGACCTTACTAACAACAGATGAAGAAAGCTGCATCATCGAAGAGGATTCAATCATATTATGGCCTCAATATGGCTCAAAAACTGACGGACCAGATTATAGACAACAAGGTTGGCGTTTGTTAAAAAATACTGAATCACAAGCCTTGGATCCAGTCTATTGGGTAAAATTGCTATTGGAATTATCAAAATTGAGAAGAGAAGAAAACTCTATTAATAATTTATTTATCAATATTTGTGGACAGCCCAAGCCAGCATCAAAAACCACGATAGCAAATTGGATTAAGTCTCTACTAAAAGAAGCTGGAATTGAAGCCAGTCCGGGAAGCATCAGATCGGCAGTGGCATCAAAAAATTGGGTGTTAAATTGTCCTTTAGATGAGATTTTACAAAAAGGTAATTGGCGTTCTCATAACACTTTTACAAAATATTATAAAAGAGTTGTCAAGGAAAAACCAAATTCATCAAATTCTGTAACTAGATTATTTTCTGTGTGTTGATTTCTTCATACTATTAAGTACTCTTTATGATAAGATACAAATAGAATTGTATGTAATTTAGAAACTAGTACGATTATATACTAACTTATCTAATAAATCATTTAAATACAAAGATATAATATCTATTATTGTAATAAAAATGCAATAAAACACATTTTTCTTTCATAAACATGTTATTTTATTCATATGAAACATAAACTTTTCATTCCTGGAAAATTCTCTATTATAATCTAGAATAGAGAATTTTCCATTATTTCATACCACATGAAATTTGTTCCTTTGATATCACATTGGCATCTATCTAGAACACCAGGCGATAACAAACAGGTCTCATTATAATGTAAGGTTTTGAATAACGGTACAGAATTTAATGACAGCGTTTTACCTACCAATAAAACGCTTATTAAATACTTACCTTATTCAAAACCTTACATACAAGCTCTGCCTGGTCTTTAACTTTCCTGAAACATAGCTTGTGAGAGTGTGCGTGTGGATTGAGTGAGCACCCTTCAAAAATGAAAAAAAATGTGCTGATCATTTAGTAAAAGTTCTAAAACAATTGTAAAACTAATTGATGAATTTGTAAAACGATAAATAAAAAGAATACATTCATTAACGTATGCTCACTCAGTTCTCACAAGCAACCAACGAAATCTGTGAATGTGTTTATTTAACATATAATATTTATATCCTAATTTTTAGTAAAAATTATGCTTAAGGTAGGTAATAATTTGTAGATCACCTGGTTACGTATTTAAAGTTTTACAAATTATTTCGTATGCTCACTCAATCCGCACACTTTTGAAAACCCAATTTCTGATAGAAAAACTGCAGATTGAAACTTCTATATATGTGTATAATTTAGTAAAACTCATAAGGGAATTTGTAAAATACAAAACAAACCGCTAACGTGACAGATTTTTGGATAATAAATGTTTGTAAGTGCTCACTCAGTCCACACATTATTCGTAAGTTAAAAATGTAAATATCTTAAGATTTTTAGTATCTAGGAAAGTACAAAGTAGTTCAACTTTTAGTAAAATTTTTTACTAAATATCCACCATCTAAAATGTCATATTCGTTGTCTGCTTTTAAAGATATTCAAATTTCATTTTAAAATACAATCTAAGATACAGTCCACATTTTAGATCACACTCCACTTCTTAAAATACAATCTAAAATGTGGACTGTATCTTAGATTGTATTTTAAAATGAAATTTGAATATCTTTAAAAGCAGACAACGAATATGACATTTTAGATGGTGGATATTTAGTAAAAATTTTTACTAAAAGTTGAACTACTTTGTACTTTCCTAGATACTAAAAATCTTAAGATATTTACATTTTTAACTTACGAATAATGTGTGGACTGAGTGAGCACTTACAAACATTTATTATCCAAAAATCTGTCACGTTAGCGGTTTGTTTTGTATTTTACAAATTCCCTTATGAGTTTTACTAAATTATACACATATATAGAAGTTTCAATCTGCAGTTTTTCTATCAGAAATTGGGTTTTCAAAAGTGTGCGGATTGAGTGAGCATACGAAATAATTTGTAAAACTTTAAATACGTAACCAGGTGATCTACAAATTATTACCTACCTTAAGCATAATTTTTACTAAAAATTAGGATATAAATATTATATGTTAAATAAACACATTCACAGATTTCGTTGGTTGCTTGTGAGAACTGAGTGAGCATACGTTAATGAATGTATTCTTTTTATTTATCGTTTTACAAATTCATCAATTAGTTTTACAATTGTTTTAGAACTTTTACTAAATGATCAGCACATTTTTTTTCATTTTTGAAGGGTGCTCACTCAATCCACACGCACACCTTGTGAGACGCAATGAGAAATTCAAACCTCTGTAAAACTTTTAAAACATGGCTGCCTGGTGTTGCCAGTAAAATTGAATGGTCCTAATTTTAGGGGTGTTTATATAGGGTTGACCGCCTCCGGCACGAAAACGAGCGCTGCTCTCATTATAATGTAAGGTTTTGAATAAGGTAAGTATTTAATAAGCGTTTTATTGGTAGGTAAAACGCTGTCATTAAATTTAGCATAGTGAATCAAAACATTTCTGTGAGAGTATACGTGGAATGTATTTACTGTTATTAAAATGTAGATATATCAAATCCAATAATATTTTTTAATTTTCATCTGTTTAGCCATTTGCACATCCCTAATTTACCAAAGACAAGGATATTTCGTTTGACGTTTCGATGTCGATTTGCCTTCAGCTCAGCTGCGTTTTTGACGTTTGTGGAAAATTGAGCTGTGCAAATTGAGCTGCTGTTATTATTTACTTTCTCTTTATCCTAATTTATCAGAACTTATTCGTGTATACGGAATTTTAACCCCTCGGTGCTTTGGACCGGTCAACATAGATACAATGGAAGTGGATCAGTACGCGAATGAGTGGAGTTACACCGGCGAAGGATCGCGGCTGCCGCTTATTGACGAGTCCACCGCTTTAGGAACACAGGCTCCAAAAGACAGGTCACCTTCAATGCTCCTTTATTCCTAAAATCGATTATTGCTAGGTTTCTGCGCAGTTGATCCTGAGATTATCTCGTGTTCTGTAGGTAGGTACCGTGTCCCAAATTGGTCAACGCGTTGTTTAGGCCTAGTCGCCGCCTACGCTTTCTTCAATTCTGTTGCTATGTCTCAGAATGATTAAATAACATGTGCTCTCGACAGCAAGCTCATTAAAATGATATCGAGATGCGTAAGTTTAAATAACGCGTGGAGAGGTGTTTAGGAGAGTGAGGCTTGTGAAAGTATATCATGAAGTTGTCATTGGGGAGGTGATTGAACCCGTTATCGTGTGTTTGTGTGCATATTGAATTATGGATTGTGTGCAAATTGCACTTCATTTCTGTAATGATGCTGATTATTTATGAGAGCTATTATGAATCATTGATTGCAATTTTTATGTAAAATTAAGAGGCCATTTATAAACCTTAGATTGTTGTTTGAATGAAAAGGCATAATAGTATAAATGTTTAAAGAGAGTTATACCTGACCTGCAAATGTAAAACTTCATGAATACAATAAAGTTTCTATTCTACCTGCAGTTTTATCAATATTTTAAAGATAATAAGAAATAAATAAATACACATGTTAAAACTTCTATCGGTCAACCCTACATTTAATTGATATTCCTCATATTTTTTATTATACCGTACTGTATCCATTTAGGTGCATGGCTTTGACTGTATTGTTTTCCCTTAAGTGCCTGGTCAGTTAGAAAATCTAAACGTTTAAACTACTATAAAATAATATTTTCTTCAGTTTCCAGGACTGTCACACATTTAAATAAAACAATGTAAACAGATTGTATTGCATAAATTAATTATTTGAGCCTCCCTGACATTTTGGTAGCTTTCTAGTTACCATTGTCTAAGGTTGACTGAGAAAAACACAATTTTACTCTGTCAAAGTTACATTTGTATACATGCCAGATGGGCCTAATGTGTAAAGACAGTTACATGTGTGCCAAAAGGGCATTATTTATTTTATTGAAGAATATCTATAAGGCTTACTGAGGAGAAAGAACCGAAAGAGAACTCTCAGATAGCATTATTACTAGGATGTACTTTTAAAATAAATACTCTACATATAGTACTTACTACTTTCAACACTATTTTTGTTTTACTGTTTTTGAGGCCCAGGATTTCCCTGCTTGTGTCTTGCTTGATCCTTGATACAAACTCGAAATATTTCTTTCCTTTGAAAATACGAAAATAGAGCACAATTTGTTTGTCCTCATTTATTCTAAATATTTAGAATGTGCAAATCAGTCCCACTTCAGCTTAACGGAGATGCAACGACTTTGCGCGACCAGCGGCGCGGCGAGCAGTTGGGCGAAAGTTCCGGGCGCGGCGGCCGACCGCGGCCTTACGAGTGAGCGAGACACACGTATGGCGCTCCGCACCGCTCGCCGCTAAGACTTACTGGCATCTCCCTAACTGAAATTCCCTTCCAGGCTTTTGTTTGCTGTATCTTGTCAATACATATATTGTTTGCATGCAGGCTTGTAGCAGTACTGGATCAGGTGGAGATGCGCGTGGAGCGACTCCGGCGCGACACCGTCCGCATCGAGGAGGAACGTGACTCGCTCCTGTCCACACTGGACAGCGTGAAGCATTCAGAGCTGCTGAACGATGTTTCCGAGTGTAAGTCAAACAAAACATTAATGAAGTATGGAAGTGATGAGTGGGCATTCCTATAATTCCAAGCATGAGTGCCTTTCACTTAAATAGCCCAAGTTACTTGTCTACCAAAAGGACTTCTTTTGATGCAAAATAGATTCTATTTTTTATCATACCCTTTGATTCAACATTGAGGTGCTGATAAATGAGCACGATTTTTTATTGGCACCGAGTCAGTGTTTCGTTTTTTTTTACTAATACTTTAATCATTTTAAAACAATTACATATAAGATATATTTGATATTGTTTACGACATTAGGTTAGTAAAATTTAATTTCAGTCTTCAGAAAATAAACTTCGTTATGTTGTGTTTTTCTTTTATAAACTTGACTGATTGTAAATTGAAGCAGCTGCTGTGGTAAACCGTAATTTTTTTATGCATATAAGGCAATAATCGCCTAGCGCTTGCACAGTAGAAATGTCTGTACTTTTTTACTTTAGTTGCATTGCCGTCCAAGGTGACACTGTATGCTTAGTCTAGACAGTTTTTTTATTTCAGATTCAAACAAGAAATCCTGCATAATGATTTTTGCATCAACTTTACTGGGTTTCTCATGGCTCATGAAGGTCACTCGCTTACTTAACCCCCGTCAGAGCTGTGATAGGTACCTATAATGTCTGTCAATTTCAGAATTATAAGAACGGATAAAACTCACGTAAAAATTGTCAAGAACGGCCCGACATGTTTCGATTTTTTTTTTTTTGTATTCGTCATTTTTCTGCAATCAGTTAAACTATAAGCAGGTCGGTTATGTGAAGCTTGACATTTCGAGTGTGTCTTCCAATGAGGGCATCTACTCATTTAAATCCATTTTCTAGGAGCCGGGTTCAATCTGGGAAAATATCTTTCCTTTTCAATCTTTTCACATAGTCTCTAGCCGTTAACTTCAATGCTAGTTCTTTAGGATGTTGTTTCAGCCTTTCGTGATATTTTTTAGTTAAAATGATAATTTCATCCTTCACTGTACTTATTTTAAGGTGTCTGTGGATTTCCGTGTTGGTTGTATCTCGAACTGTAAATGTCGAACTCATTTGGAGCTCTTCAATTTCAATTTCGTTTAAAAATAACTTTTTTTAATTATTAGGTGACAAGGACGACATCGCGCGATATGCAGAGCGCATCCTAGCCCGCGCCATGACAGTCGAGGTGTGCGTGCGCACCGACCGCGACCCGCAGCAGGAGGAGGCCTTACACCAGGTATGTTCATACCTTTGTCACCAACTTCGCTGTGCAGTTCGCGGCGACGCTAAACCAAGAACTTACAAAATCTCAAATCACAACACAAAATTATGGAATGTTTCATGAAAAACACCTCTTGCTACAAATGTAAGAACATTTTGGTGATAGAACGATTTATGAAAATCTTTATTACTTGTGAATTGCGGCGATTCGCAATCATCACAGAACTGTAATCCATTCTTGCGTCTCTATCTTACTTTATATTCCGATCGGTACGGTTTATGTCATATTGATTCAAAAATATATGGGACCCATAACATGTAAAAGTGTGAAGATGCTTACTAATACCAATATTCTCTATGCTATCTCTACATTCCCTGGAAGCCAGACTAGTCTGAGCCATGACAGCATTGCGTATATTCCAGGTAAACATGTACATCGATAAACTCGTAGTGTCATTGCAAGAGGACGCATGCACCGCGCACGCGCGCTGCCAGGCCTACATGTCGGCGTGCTCCAGCGCGCCCGACTCGGCCGCCACCGACAAGAACTTCGAGTCGGCCATCTTGGGCTGCACGCTCGACGACCAGAAGCGCGTGAAGAAACGCCTGCAGGGCCTGATGGCTTACTTCGCCAAGAGGAACGTCACGTCGTGCTCGTGAAGAGGCTGGTACCCAATAGTAGCGTGTAATGCTGACATTGCTGTAGTAGGGCGGCGGGGCTTATTCTCCTGGCGTACTTTCTACCATTATTGTATTTAATCACGTGTAAATTGATATCCTTTTTTATGTGCTGGAGATGTGGACTATCAAATTACGTCGTATTGCGTTTTAGACATTCCGAAACGAGAACCATTGTGAACATTACTGGATAATAGTTATATGCGGAATAACGAGAGACTTTATCATAATGGTAATGCTCTTGGCAATTTCCATGTCTCTTTTTCTTAGGCCATCTCCTTGTCAAGAGACTTATGATTCAGTTATTTAATATGAATTTTCGCAAAATAATGACTGATTCTATTCAACAATATGAATATCGTATAAGTTTATGTTTATATATCAATACTTTCCAGGTTAGGATAAAAGTTCATACATTTCTGAGCCATTGCATTAAACCCTAATATCACCTTAGAACAATTGGGCTAAAGTAGTTTGGCGGATAATACAATCTAAGAGAATTATTATGATCGCACTGCACGTCTAAGCTGGATCGACTGAACCAACAAATCGAAATATGTGTATGCTAAAAACATGTTCTAATATGAAGCGCAATGCGGCCGATTTCTCGTGGCGTGTGGGGCATCCGTTAAACTGGCGGAAAGGCGAGAAAGTTGTGTTCGCGGATGGAATTAAAATAACGCAAAAATCAGCTTTGTCGAGTTAATATTTAACGGTACAATACTGGATTGCACCAGGAGAATCGACTGAAGACGCCCTGGTATAATCGCCCTATATCTTTAGCGGCTTATCCCAGCAGTGTCACTGTTATAGACTAGTATTATTTATTATTATGATAAATATTGTGACAACGGTTTGTACTTTTGTATCACAATTGAGCTCGGGTCTGGCACTAGAGTGGATCCAGCATCTATTCTGCAACTTCGTGAAAGTTGATGCTTGTTAAAATTCATCTTAGTATATCTTCTATCCTAATTCAAGTGCATAATTGAACAAGGTTGTATGAATATGAAGATCCAGTAAGAATTTGTAGCCCTAAAGGTTCGAGCCTCAACACAGCACTAAGTTAGTGTTTATCACCAGTTTCCAATCTCTAGCATTCGATACATATGTTAGGTGCTTCGTTGCGCTGCGGCTTGTTGTAAATGCTGGCGCACGATGTAAGGTTTACTTCCATGATAAGTGTTCTTCGAATCTGCCTTCACGCATCGCCTATGTCAGTACGAATAAGTGTAAAGTTATATCATGATTAGACCGGAAAAAGCGGAACAACCGATACGATCAATATTGTAGGAAATAATTGTCGTTGAGTGGGTTTATCTGTCGTTTTTGCCTTGAAATTCCAGAGTTTGTCTATTACTTTGTCCTGATTTGGCTTTTGTTTATTTGTTCTTAAAAACATAAGTGCAAAGGGCTATTGGGTGAGATTGTGGAATAAATCCACTGCAGTTATTTCACGTGAAAGAAGGGGAACGTATAGAGGAAGGCTTAGTGCATTGTGGTAGCACTTCACCAGAACACCAGAACGGAGTCTCGTTCTCGCTATTAAATTTATATCTATACATCTGGTTTATGATGTTGAAATGAGCGCCGATAGAGCAATAACTCTTAAAACTAAAATTTATGATGTTTCTTAAGTATACGTGCCTATTTACATTTTGTCAAGAATTTAGTTCGAGTTAGATAGTTTTAATTTTGCATTCTTAAGTATACGTACGCGTATAGTAAAGCGAAGAAACTCTACCACTTTATGATTATGACCTTAATGTAAGTGAAATTTCTTGGCTGACTGTACAAGTAATGCGTGTATTAATCGCTTAGTTAAAAGCATTTGTGGGCGGGCATACAAATTTACATGCTCGAGAATATATGCTTGGTTCACACTTTTTGAAGTATTAGTACCTAAATAAATCACTAAAAAGAATTTGGTTATGTGTATAAGCGTTTGCGGGTTTTAATGCTAAGCATTACTTTCTGTTTATGAGCGTCTTTTTGAATCGAGATTCTACTCTAATTTTATTTTGTTTTTGAGTCCTGTAACTTCGAACTACTATGTAATTGAACTGACATGTATTAGATGTTTTCTTTTTACAATATAGAAGCACTAGTGCTTTTCAAAAATAAGTCTAGATTGAGTTGAAGGCGTGACTGAGAACACATTGCTTTAGGCTTTTATACAGCCATAGTAGTTGAAGGATTTGGGGGTAAAGAGATATTTACGAGTACATAGCACTCGTTACTATAGTTTTTTTTTATAATTTTGATATGTAAAAATATGTACGTATAGAGTGAATATTGAACAAATGTTACTTATTTTTGTTTCAAAATTATCTTTGTTAAATGTGATTTTTTGTAAAGAACGAAATTTTTTATATGCTTTAGGTTTGCTATGAAACTTTGTGTTTCGCCTGGTGACGACCAAAACTGACTAAAACTTGTTCTTCAAAACCTCGTATCGTGTTTCTAGATTGGTACTGAGATACGAGGTGTATTTTAAGTAGGTATTTGTTACTTAGTGAGTTTTGGTTGTCAACAGACGGTTTGGCTTTTTGATAATCGAAGTGTCTTAAATTTGGTAAAAGCCTTTGTTAACGAAATTGATACTACTAAAGTTATATAAATTTGTAAGTAATTAGTTGTAATGCTTAAAGGTGTCCGGGAGACGAAATCCAACGCAAAATAATACTATTGGACATATTAAATTGTTTTTGGATTATAACTATTATAGTTTATAATTATAAATATTGGTTACGCACAATGAAATACGTTTAATATTATTTAAACTGCGACAAAACACGTTGACAGAAAACTGTGCCACAGACGCCATAAAATCATCTGACGCTATGCAGTGCTATAGGGAACGTGCACGAACTGTGGTGGCAGCACCGTAAATGTCGATTTCAAGTAATGACAAGGTGAAAGATTCAGATTTGCGGTACCAGTTGGCAGCACCTTTGTTGTGCTAGAGACCGTGTTGGAACTATATAGGTAGCAGCACTGTCAAGGTAAAAGCAGTTGCCACCCCTTGGTTGTGCACGTACCCTTTTTATTTGGTATATAACTGGCATTAGCGCAGTCAAGAAACAATACAATCGTCCGACGAAACCGTCTGTCTAGACAGGGCAATCGTGCGGGGTGTGGGGGTGAGGGCGGGTGAGGCGTTTGTGTAAAAGTCTGTGACAACCCTAAGTAGGTACTGTGGCCTTGAGCGGTGGCATCTACGCGGACATCTAGGCGTCGGCCTACTTTTTACACTGGCATTAGCATAGTTTCTGTCAATGAGCTGGGCGCTTCGTTAGGTAAAATAGCGTGTGTTCGTCTCCGGACGCCGCGGCGAGGAGCTTTCCACCATATAAGGCCTGCAGTGGGGCTTCAAGCTATTTTTTCTGTAAGGAACTCCAAAGTACCTCTTTATTCTAGACTAATGTCTAATAAAATATGTAACATTCTATTAAAATCGTTTTATTTACGTAATTTTTACTTGAATTATGAGCTCATTTGATTTAGGGAAAAAACAAGAACACTAAATTAGACTTCTGTTAGCAGTTACAAGAATAATTTATTTCCACAAATTTTATTACAACATATTTTATTTACATGATTCAATGTCATGGGTATATCAATATGAACAATAGTGACTAATTTTCAAGATTTAATTATGTTTGTATTCGTGTTATCGAAACGAGCCCCTTAGCAGTATTTACTCAAAAGGTAGGTAATATATATTAATTACTGACCTTAACATATTTTCTGTATATTTGTGTTGAGTTGTGTAACATAAAATAATGAAATTAAGACCTCATATTTTTGATTGTGTGAATAGGAAAAACAATGTTTCTGACACAAGTATATTAATCATTTCAATTTATATTTTTATAGGTGACTGCACCAACTGATCTTAAAAAAAAGTTTCCAAAACGGCCAAACTATATAATTGCGTTATTTTATTACAGAGTTTAGTTCCCTTCGACCACCATCTGGTTCCATCATCAGACCAGCTTTATCATGCTATATTATTGTATTGTCATCGAAGTTACATAGGTATACCAAATTTCAGCTCAATATGTCCCAGGGAAGTAGTTGCAAGATTTGCCCCGAACATACGTAACATACAAACATTGCAAGTTAAATAAAAGCTTATAAAAATAAGTCAATTGTCAGAATCAGACTATAATATACACTTAAGAGATTCATTTCGATAATACACTATATTTGTTGGTATCTTAACTTACTCCTAATCATTGCACATCGCAAACATTTTTTACAAAACTACACATATATACACGCATATAACTAAGCTAAATCTACTCTCTAGTTAACCCCATAGCATAGTGAGAAAATTCCAGCGTGCCAGCTTAGAACCCTGTCACAGGAACCCACTGACACTCAAACTCGAGTGTCGAGTGATAACTTGATAGTTAAGTACGTTGTATTGATAAGTTATGCGATTGCGACAGGGTTATATGCCGGTATGCGCATCAATTTCCCTTGACAAGTTCGCGCAGACAAAGAGCTATAGCCTGATCTCGATGTGTATCGCTAGGGGTTATTTTTCATCGCATGTATCGTCAAATCCGTGGTCATTCAATAAATCAGCGCCTACTACAGTCCGTGATACACTGATGAACGCCAAAAGTTGGTCCTAATTTAGGGCCCTTATCACATTTGCGATTTGCGAGCGAGTTTTCTATACAATCGCGGCGAACTCTGCGTGATCGCCTTCATACAAAATTCGCTCGCAAATCGCAAGTGTAATAAGGCCATTACAACGAGGTTTTCAATCAGCGCTGCTGTGCCCCATGTCATGTCGCTCGCTCACAACGCCCAAAAGATCCTACTGCATTACCTACTATGAAAAGCAAAAATCAAGGTGCCGATAGTGTTATAATTCATAATTTAAGACGTGCCTGATTTTAGTTTGACAATAGAGCTGACGTTGTGATCAATAAAAAAAGCCGCGCAAGTTGATTGTGAAATTAAAATAGTATTCGGAACTTGGCGACGCAACGGCGACCGCAACTAGCGACCTTTCTATGGAACGGATGCAACGAACGGACCTACTGATCACGCAACAGTTTAAATACATACCTAGTATAAAACAAAGTCGCTTCCTGCTGTCTGTCTGTCCCTATGTATGCTTAGATCTTTAAAACTACGCGGATTTTGATGCGTTTTTTTAATAGATAGTGATTCAAGAGGAAGGTTTATATGTATAATACATGCATAATTTATCAGCATTGTACCCGTGCGAAGCCGGGGCGGGTCGCTAGTTACTTATAAATCTATTCCAGTTTGAACGTTATAATACCATTCCGTCATATTGGTTATTCTCAATATTGTCCCATTATGGTCATGTTATAGCTGCTGGAATCTTTTTTTGGATTTATATCATCCCGTTGATTATATTAAGTGTGGAAAGCACGGAATAGAGTATAATATGTAACTCTCTAAGGAAGATATGTACCTGCATATCTTTGTAATAAAGCCACCTACTAGACCGCGATAGGCTGCGTTTACATTGACGCGGATCTGGTCGGCGTGAATCCAGGATTGACACACATAAGGTCTTCGCACATTATAACAACTCAACGGCGACTCGATTCTATGCCAAATATTGAAATTTAAGCCCTATGCCATATTTACTAGGTTTAATTTCAAAAAATGTACGACGCGTCGTCCACTCGTCGTCAACTACTACCTAATATCATTTTTTGAAATTAAACCTAGTAAATATGAGATAGGGCTTAAATTTCAATATTTGGCATAGAATCGAGTCGCCGTTGAGTTGTTATAATGTGCGAAGACCTTTACAGTGCAAAGGCATCCTTAGCCTCAGTCATTACCAGCTTATCGAATGAATAGAGAGAGAGACATGACACTACTAAATCATACTTCTACGGCGCAGATTGACATATTTCCACAAGTCCTTGTATTTACGCAGTGCCGGTTTTAGCACTACCAGCGCCCTGGGTGAGATTTCTACGGCGCCCCCTAAACGTAACGAGCTTTTCGCAAATTTTGGGAGTAAGAAGGCCTCGCTCAATGAGCAATGGCGGTCGCCCTACCGCTGTATTTACGGTTATAGTCCGTTTGACTTAAAGTATCCGACAGGCGTTCCTCAGGACGTTTTTCTTCTTGCCGCCGGGGCGGGTCTTCGCGGGCCGCAGCAGGATCGTGCCGTTGCTGTTCAGGTTCGTGAAATTGCCTGTAAATAACAAAATACTGGTTACGGTCTTGCCAGATACTAAGAACAAGTTTGTTTCGGAATAGCTGTGTATTTTTTTGCGTATTCAATCCATAACGACGCGGTTGGCTCGGTTTGTAGACACCTGCCTACTGAGCCGGCGGTCCTGGGTTCGAATCCCGGCCGGGGCAAATATTTGTGTGATGAACTCGAATATTTGTTGCTGGTTCATGGATGTTATCTATATTATGTATTTATATTTATATATATTATTTATTATAACTATGCCATTTAGACATTTCTTGAATCAGTTTGAATCAATAAAAAAAGTCTATATAGGTACGTACTTATCAAACCTACTCACAAAATTTCATGAGAATCAGTTGAGAAATGCGACTGTAGAAGAGAACAGCCGGAAATCCGCACATCTAAACATCCGGACATACGAAAGAAATTTGGCAAAGCTAAAATAGAGACGCTTCGCTAATATTTCGGTTTCCATTCAAAATAGAAAATGTGGAACTAATACCTAGAAGTGCGACAGACGAACCTTCGTCTTCTTCTGTGACAATTTGTAACCTCTACAGTTACCTCGTTTTTTTTTAAACGAGTTGAACTGTATCAGGGCTGTTTAGCCGTCCCTCACTACCAGTGAGTCAGACTTTGTGGTGGAGTATACCCGCTAATGGGATTATCTCCACGCCGCAGGAGTGATAGCCTCGTTTGTGAAAAATCTGTCTCTGTAGAATAAACTGTATTAGGTACTAATAGACTTACTTAGGTAGGTACTATCGTCGGCCAATACAGTGAATGGAGATGACCAACGATAGTTAAAGCAAAACTAAGATCGTGTTACTCTATTAACCCCCCACACTTCAGATATTATGTACCAAATGCGGTTTTGGAGTAAATCTGCCAAACTATCTTTATTGGAGCATAATGTAATCGTACTTTCATAACATGACCCGTTACGAAAGAAAGCTCAGAATTACGGATTTACTCCTACACGCGCCGTTTATGGCGACATTCGGTAAGTGGCCTTTCACTCTCGTGACTAAAGTTTATTGTAAGTGCAATACTTACCCATTACAATAAACTTATTAGTAAGTATATTTAAACTCATTAACCTATTCACTGCCACAGTCTTTAAGGCGACGACGCGGTTGGCGCAGTGCCTGCCTAATGAGCCGGCGGTGCTGGGTTCGAATCCCGGCAAGGGCAAATATTCGATGAACTCGAATATTTGTTCTTGGGTCACGGTTGTTCTATGTATTTAAGTATTTATTTATGTAGGTATATCATCGCCTAGTACCCATAACATAACACAAGCCTTCTTGAGCTTAATTTGGGACTAGATCGATTTGTGTGAGGTTGTCTGTTTCCCCGACGTACACACGTAACGTCGTACAGGTATAGGTACTACTTGGTACTACGTATTTCATTGAAGTAAAATGAGTTACGAGTAGGTACAAGGTTTTTACAAGCTTTTATTTAGCTTGCATGGTATGTTTAAAGTATGTATGTTCGGGTGAAATCTTGCAACTCAATTTTGAAGCAGATATCGTCAACCGATTGAGCTAAAATTTTGCATACTTACTTAACTTTGATGACAATACAATAATATGGTACCATGGGGCTGATCTGATGATGGAGCCGGAAGGTGGCCATAGGAACTCTATAATAGAAAAAGCAATCCTACCGAGCTTGGGCTCTTTAGAATTGTCTCAGTGAGCATTTGATGGATATCTAAAGAAAAGTACAGTCGGCTATAAAAGCTTGCCACTAAAATGTCATTTTTGACAGAAACTTATTTCAAATTAAAACGATATGCTTGGTGAGACATGCTGCGCGCTGTAGTTAGAGTCAGACCACAATAACACTAAGTATGTATTAACCAAAGAGTAATAACCAACAATCTTAGTACTTGCATATTTTTATTTCAAATTTACTCATATAGACTTTTTTTATAGATGCGTCACAAGCCGAACGCTTAGGCCGATAGTGCCTCTCGATCGCTTGTTCCGCGCTCTCGCTTGCACGCTCGGCTCAGGCGTAACGTGACAATGAGTCATGCTTTTTTGTGCGTGCAGCCGGCGTTCATCGTAATCACGTCAAAAATAAAATAGCTGGGGCATAGATATTTTAGCCAGACTATACCTATAACTCTCACTCCCACTCTACGCTCCCAGACCCAAATTGTTGACGTAGCTCGGAAAGCGGCCAAATTAAAGTGGGAATGGGCTGGCCACGTTTTCCGTATGCCGGATGAGTTGTGGGCCAAGACCACTACAGAGTGGAAGCCGAAAAACTCAAAACGGAAACGTGGCAGAACTCGCCGGCGGTGGCGGGACGACTTGGATTTCTTCTCGAAGGATTGGCCAGAAATAGTCTTAAGCCGAGATCACTGGAAGAAAAGGGGGAGGCCTTTGCCCAGCAGTGGGGTATTACGGGCTCAATATAATAATAATAATAATAATCAGCAAGTACCTTGACTTGGCTCACGAGGTGACCGCAATGTGGGATGTTGACTCGACGATCATTGTCCCGATAGTCATTTCGGCGAACGGTCTTATAGTTAGCGAAGAGTCTCGACAAACATCTTAAGAGACTCTCGCTAGATGGCTGGATCAAGGGTCAGATACAGAAGGCGGTACTCCTGGACACGGCGCGCATCGTCAGGAGGTTCCTCTCTCTGCAGCCCTAACCACCGGTAGCCTGGGCCCCGCCCCGCTGCCGGCGGCACCCTAGGTTAGGTTTTTTTATAATCTATATATATAAAAGAAGAAGTCCTTAATGACTCATCAACGCACAGCCAAAACTACTAATGTAAGAGAGTTGATTTTTGCACAGTAGGTTACTTTTATAACGTGGGCTAGAGATAAGAAGCGATTTTGAAAAATTCAATCTCTAAGGGGGTTAAATAGGGGTTCAAAGTTTGTATGGGGGAAACTTTTTTTTTTGGAGCTAGAGACTTGAAACTTTGTAGAAAGATTACTTATTCAAAAACACAAAAAATACTTTCAGCGTTTTAGAAAATTTCACCCCTATGGGGGTTAAAACGGGGTGCAAAAGCAAAAAAAAGCACGTTTAGCAATTTCAACATTACTTAGATCTGAAAATAATAAAGATGTAAAATTTTCAAGATAAAGGTTCCACGCGGACGAAGTCGCGGGCAACAGCTAGTGTATCTATATTTTGTAATTACGTTGTTGTATTTTACTTTTTATATAAATTTATTGTAAAAAAACTTAACCTAAGAAATTAAATAAATATATGAAATAATAATAGAATACCTATAACGGGGGTGGTGAGGGCGCAGGGCGGCGAGTCTCGCTCTATGTCGCGCTGCTCGGCGAGGCAGCGCGCCGCCAGCGCGCGGAACACGGCGCCCACGTTCACGTCCTCTTTCACCGACGCGCGCATCAGCCGGCAGCCCAGCGCGCGCGCCACCAGCTCCGCCTCGTCCCTGGAATATCAGGTAGCACATGTAGTTCATACTATACTAACTAAGAGGTGTCAGCAACAACACGTTGGTAAAAAGTATCCTATAGCCATCTATGACGCGGTTGGCGCAGTTTGTAGTGACCTGCCTACTGAGCCGGCGGTCCCGGGTTCGAATTCCGACCAGGGCAAATATTCTCTGTATTTAAGTATAATTTATCTATATAAGTATGTATATTGTCGTCTAGTACTCATAACACAAGCCTTCTAGAGCTTAATTTGGGACTAGAACGATTTGTGTGAGGTTCTCGGGTATGATATTTATTTATAGTTTTTTTATTATTATTATTTATCTTTGGATGTCGAGCTATCTCTAGCAACAGTTTTGGCGGTTTTGGAATGATGAGAGGACAAATAAATCAAAATCAAGACCAACAGATGGCACCAGACTGGCTTTGCGCCGAGCGCCCATACGATCCTGCATCGCGCTATTATTATTTTTCTGAAATAATTCATTACCCCTCTCCACAGAAAACTGACAACTGAAATCCCTCCTTGAATTTTACTAGGTCGATGCAGAGTCAGCCACCGGCTAAGCTTGCACCATAGATTAGAGCGGAGTTTTTTTTTTTTTTTTCGAAATTTTCTCTTCGTCATGACCTAGCGAAATTTAATTTGGAACAAAAATTTCTAAAATCGTTTGAGAACTCGCTGAGATCATGCGCATTGTCACAAAGTCCATTCGAGTCGATCCATGGGAGCTTCGCTCGCTTCGCTCGCTCCGCTCCAATAATAGTATAGACTACGAGTAAAGTTATTTCTCACTTCTCTCTCCCCCCAAAGTGACTATGATACAAATATTGTTAAGGTAGGTACTAGATAATGTACGTGTACTATGACTATGCTGGCTCGTGCTTAGAACTGATGTGATGATAGGAATTAGGAACAGAAAAAGATAACTACCAGCAATATATGCAGTACCTATAAATGACAGTGTATAGTGCAGTATGATATGAATGACTCATTGCTCTTTTAATGATGGATTAAGTGGAATGATAAATTACGTACTGCATCGAGCATATTATTAAATAGTAATTAGGAAGGTTACTTACGGTCCAACGACGCATTGGTCCATTAGATCTATTTTATTTTGAACTATGATGGTTGGGATTTCGCCACATTCATTCTCCACCTGAAATTTAATAAAAATAAGTAGATTAATAAATTATATTCTAAGGTTTCACGTAAGAAATCGATGTGTTACAATGATATTACCTGATTTATCCCGATTTATTATACATATATAAGGATATTCAATAAAGACCAATATTTTAATAGTTTTGTCTATTATTGTAATTTAAATTATTAATAAAACTGCGACAACCATTATACATATATGGACTTAGATTTAAGATTAACGATGGCATTGTTCAAAGTTCTACGGACACTAAGTTACGCGCATCACGTTTTTAGAGGACAATCCGGACTCCCTTCTCTGCCAGTCATAATGTCTATGCTCTCCACAGTGCTCTGTACTTCGGCTGCCGTTTCCAGATGTTTCGACAGCAGCATACCGCGTCCCCTCGCTGAACAGTTTATCCCCATCACGTACTTATCCTTCACAGGTATGAACATGTACTTGTAAACCCGATCGCACGAGCGGTAGAGAGACTTGACTTCGTCATTGCCGTAATAAGTCACGTTCGTCAGCTTCCCGACGCTGTTCACATACGACGAGAGAACCGCGTGATCGTCCACCGACATATTAGCTGTCGGACAAGTGCTCCGAAGCGAATCAACTTCATCCCGAGACAAGTTTTTAAAATTAATCACTTGACAGCTTTCTCTGTGCCGACTGTTCGGCGGCCAGAAGTACACGACGTGCCATTGCCCGTGAAAGGTGCTCAAATCGAAGGTGTTCCCAGTTTTGTAATAATCGATGCATTGAGATTCACTTGAACTTTCACAATTTGCAAGGAAAACGGAGAGAAGAACCGAAAGTACAGCGAACATCGCGAATTGTTTGAAGAATGCACAGTATAGACGAACGTGCGACAACGTCCAAATATATTGACTGATGTGTAAACAACGAGTGTGTATAAACTACTGTGATTATATTTAGTAACTTATCAAACATGCTGGGGTTATAGCGCAGATGCACGCGCCCTCTGTTATCAAGAAGATCAGGATGTCGTATATTAATCAAATATTTAAATACACAGTAATGGGCTTATGGTTATATGCTTAAATCTTACTCTGTTACAATACTTAATCAGTAGGAAGTAGGCAGGTACTATGGTGTTGTGTCCATGACCATATCTGTAGAAGTGCAGGAGCAAAAGACCTCAAGTCTTACAATGAAGAATCTTTTGTACCTGGCACAGCAATCCTACTCCATTTTTGAGCCACCATTTTCGTTAGTCTTGAAGAAAGTAATAAGCTAAGTCTGTTTGGGCTTGTCCAGACATTTGTTTGATGTCACGCGACAACTGGTAAGTACCGAAACAGATTACCTTCAAATAAAGCCAGTCATTGAGCCCTATAGTTAAAACAAAATTGAATTCCTACCATCGAAAGTTTAATAAAGTGCTAACACGTCGGCGGATATCGGCCGACAAGTGGCCGGTAATTGTAGGCGACAATGCGAATCGATCGGATCGGAACCGGTTGCTTATGTCGAGCGGCGCGTGACCGGCCGCTACTGGGATAATTGGTTTAGTGATATGCTTTTTCATTTATATTTAAGTACTTTTAAAATTTCAGCAGATAATAGGCATTACACAAATCGACTGCTCCCAAAATTAGGCCCTCAGGGTCGCGCCAGGATATCGCCCTAAGTGTGCCTACTGCTTCCAATGCGAGATATTATTCTAAAGCCCTTGAATCACTACAATACAGATTTATTGATGCCATGCCACTGCTAATGCTGACTATGAGAGATAAATCTAACCACCAATTCTGCGATTGCACCTTGTTTCCCTGCTAAGCGAAATCTTGTTGTCATTACATCACATAAGTATATGTATTTGGCGCCCTCAAGTGATGCCGCCCGGGCAGCCGGGCGTGAGAGGCCAGATCCCATCAGAAGCACACACCTTAAGCTTCCAGGAATGCAGCGCCAGGAACGAGTCCCGGTCGGTGGTGGAGAAGGCGAGCACGCACGCATGCGCGCCGCGGTAGTACGCCTTCGTGATGGCGTCGAACTCCTCCTGCCCCGCCGTGTCCCACAGCATGAGCCGCACCTCCTCGCCATCGATCCTGTTGGATCAAATCATCATCATCATTATAATTGGACGACGCAGTATACGATGATACGTTATTCTGGCAAGACCGATCGGAGGCAGGCGTTCATTTCATTGAATTTAAATATATTTAATTAACGATATAACTACATTGCCACCACAGTAACGCCCGCAGACTGTACAGATACCATCGGACACATTTTACGCCGTAGATACAGCCTTCCGTCCTTTGACTAAGATGAGGCAGTTACTCCGGTCTCCTAAAGATTTTCCCAAGGAACCTTTGTCATGTAGTCTTTTGTATCAAATACGAGGGGCAAACCGAAATGATCGGGAATTTAAAAAACTATGTGCACTATATACATAAATTATATTTTATAGTTTTTCGAAGTATTCTCCGTTACATTCAATGCACTTTTGCATTCTTTTAAACCAGTCATTAAAACAATAATTCCAGTTTGAAGTAGGCATTGCCAAAATGGCCGATTTATAGGCTTCCACAGCGGCTTCTGGGTTCTCAAACCGCTGACCACGCAATAAATCTTTAATTCTAGGGAACGTAAAAAAATCATTTGGACTCAGGTCAGGGCTGTATGGAGGATGGGACATCAACTCAACGTTTTCGTCGTTCAAAAATTTAGTTGTTTTGTGGGCGGTGTGGGAGCTCGCATTGTCGTGGTGTAAGATGACGCGGCGTCTCGGGTTCCCTTGGCGAAGTTCGGCCAGCACCTCCGGCAAACAAACTGTGATATACCAATCAGCGGTAACGGTTCTTTGTTCTTCTAGAGGAATTGTGGCAACATGCCCCTTTTTTGAGACGAACGAAGCCACCATCTTCTTCGACACGCTTCGAGAACGCACAACTTTCGTTGGTTTGACCTCGTCATCGAAGACCCATACTGCCGACTGGTGCTTTCTTTCAGGCTCATAAGAATAAATCCAGGATTCGTCACCCGAGACCATATTATAAACGGCTTTTGACTTTCCTCCATTGTAGCATTTCAGAATAGATCGGCACCAATCAACACGAGCCGCCTTTTGCTCTTCAGACAAATTATGGGGTACCCATCGGGAAATCAATTTTCTGACACCCAATTCACCATGCAAAATAGTGTGAATTGCAGTCATTCCAATGCCTATGGTTGCCCGAATCTGCTCGTATGTCACATGTCTATCTTCTTTTAGTAGTTTTTCCACAGCCGCGATGTTTTCAGGCGAAACCGCCGTTTTCGGCCGACCTGATGAAGGTACGGTGCCAAGAGAGGCACGACCCCGTCGAAACTCAGCATACCACCGATATATTGTCGTCTGACTAGGTGCTTCAATGTCGTATATAGTAACAAGCTCATTGCGACATTCATCTGGAGATAAGCCACGACGAAAGTTATGGTAAATAATTGCACGAAAATTTTCACGCGTCAGCTCCATTTTGTTCATCGAGTTGTCAATTTAAAAATGGAATTAAAAAAATATATCGTTCTTTTTTTAAATTGTAAAAACGGCATCGTGATTGTAAGTCGCCAGTATGCATGTGACAAAAAAGGATTTAATGTAACTCAGTTTAAAGTACTCTATTCCCGATCATTTCGGTGTGCCCCTCGTACACTCGAACGTTGTTTAATTTTTTGTTAAATTTAAGAGTCTACCTAAGTCCGGGTCGGGAAAAGATAGCGCGCGTCTTCACCTAAAATGTGACAATATGTCGAGACGTTGTGCCCGTTAGTTCTTTAGTTAATTTCTAATCGTTTTTAAATTCGTTGGTAGAGATCACCTTCCGGTGGCAAAGTGTCCTAACGTCTTAATCTTGAATATTAATGGTGATATATAGACTTTCGTGACTTTCTTGAAACATCTTAGAATGGAAGTGAAAAGTGGTGGGATGGCATAATTTCAGTTAAATTGAAGCAGATGTGAAAATTCATGGTTCAAACATATGTAGGTACCTACTAATATTTATTAAAAATAGTTAAAATTATTTATAGAAAACAGCTGTGTTACAACAAAATGGGATCTGAATACAGAAAAAACTTGATTTATAGTAAGTAAAATTCCATTCTATTTCATAATTAACACTTTATTGATATCCTGAATTGATCCGAAAATATCGAAAATATATGTCTGATCTCGTTATGGCATGCCTAACAGGTTTATTTTGAACTCGATGATTCTTACGACTTCCATGGCGTGTCAACCAAGCATTTTGATTCATTATACAACACTTTTACATAATTAGTTAAATCATGTTCTTTCCACTGATTTGCTTAAGAATCTTTATTAGACAAGGCTGCGTTGGTTATTAGATGTGGACGTCGTAAACTATTCGACGGAAACGGTAAACATCGTGTAATGCTGCATCTGAAGCTTACCCTAACTCTAAAGCTATCCTGAGTCACGGGACCACCTGTAATGTTTATCAAGACCATCTGCTAAATAAATACATCCTGGGAACGAGCACCAACTTGTAATGTATCAACGACGAGCTACCTATTAAATACTATGAAAATGCACCTACTGAAATGTACCTACGCCTAAACTAAAGATACAGGTTCTACACCTGCTTCACCCTCGCCACTAAACTCTACTCCTACAACGACTACCTAGCCTTCCAGAACCTACAACTAACCAAACCTAGATATGAAAAGATCTTCATAACAATTGAGCTTGAACATTTCTTATTAACTAATGGCCAAATGTGATCAGTAAAACCGTGTGAAAGTCTAGATGGTAGGAACCTACGTTGAAGTAGTAACTCAGTTTCTTTAAAAAGAAACTTAACCGTGATGTGTCGCTAAGTGCTTCCGTACCTATATACTGTGCTATGCTACTATGAATTTCCAAATAAATGTGTATTCTCTTAATTATTTAATGCAAGCTTCTCGTATCCTACTGCTACCTAGGTTCCTTATACTAATTAAATTTCTAACTTAATTTAATTGTATCTATCCTCATAATATAAACTTATTACTTCCCAAGAAGTCCAGCCAACAAGAATATCCATAGTTCCTATAGCAAGATTCAATATGAAATATTATAAATACTCTTATAAAAATATTATTTAATTCTATAAAATTCATCTAATCCATAGTTAGGTATAGTTTTACTAGATTACTCCATGTAACAATAAAGATCAGTATGTGAATCAAACCAAATATTATTAGGATTCCGAAATGAAGGGTAATTTAGTTTTTAAAATTGCATGTTCTTACTCCAGGATGATTAGAAATCAAATGTCTAAGTACAATATGAAACTATACTTCATTACCAATCTATATATAGATGGAAGTTACAGAACCTATGAGATTTTATTATGACTTTAATTAATCTTAAGTTTTCATACTTGACAAAAATTAAGTAATTTTGTTATTATAATCTAATCTGGGAAGATGGTATACATCCCTTAAATAAGTTATAGTAGGACAATCTGGGGTGGATTAGACCTATACAATAAGTAGTAAGTTGCTATAATCACCACAATAAAAAAAAACTAGTAAGGACTAGATTATAGTATAATGGAGAAGGTATCTCCTATTGTGAAAAGAAATAAATATAAATTTTTGTTAATTATCCCCTACCACCCTGAGTGCGCGGAGAATGTCACTGAACGCTTTACCTATCTATTCCTGAGAAGCAAATCGAATTAAAGCGTTCAGCTAGAGGATGGGGAACTCCGCACCTATTCTAAACTGAACAAACCACTGTGGGATCTCATCACATCTATGCATGACGTCCTAGCCTACGGCATAGTGTCAAGGATCCATCTTTTTGGGGAAGCCTTTTGGCGCAGGCTTCTTTACGTTAACTACACAAGGCCTATTTTAAGGATTTTACCTACCTATTTAACTAGATAAACATATGTGATGGTTGTAAAACTATTATAATTCAGAAAAATAAAGTTATAATTGTATTTGTAAGAAGTCTAATACACTACTCCTTCCTAGTAGGTTTGAACCCTTCTAATGAGTTCTAGAACTGGGTTTTCGTTTGACCATATTCATAAATGTAGTATATCCTTGAAATCATGAAGACTATTGTGCCTGTTCGTAGTATCTTTCAACTTTCGACTGACTTATTCTGATAAGGGAATTCTTTTACGCCCTGTGATATAAATTAATTCAATTCTGGGATCTGTGATGTAAATACGGGAACGAATAACTTTCATTATTGCTATCCATAAGTCCCCGGCTTTTCTTAGCAATTTACACTTCAGATTCTCCACATCCAGTCTTAGGAATGCTTTGTATTTCCACACTATACAACGATCCACAATTTCCTTATCAAAATTATAATAAAGTTTAAAATTACTTCTGTTCATTGAAAAAGCGATTATCTACTGCCAACTGACTCAACTTTACCTCAGTGATGCCATTCTATCGCTTAAGCTATACCAAAGGTTCATTACTTTAAATCATAATCGGTAAGTTCTAATTAATTATTCCTTTAATTTAGGTGTTAAATATCTGGTTGGCCTAAATAACTGGTTCCCTATCCCCAATCTTTACAAACCGCCACTAGACTCTGTTCTTCCCCTACTAACTTCCCGGGTCATAACCACTTAAGAATTTAATAGTTCAACCTCTTAACCACTATACCTAACAAGGTTAAAATAATTTGAATAAATGTTATGCTAGTTAATGACGATTGACCGATTGCTCAGTAGGTAAAGATCCCCGTCCTAATGTTCCTATTAAGGTGTACCTATCGCTAAACCCTGTTCCCTAGCTAATACAAAGAACACTAGAGACCTAGGTCTCATATTTATATTTAAACGTGTATGGGGCCTAGCTAAGCTAAACTGTAAGTTCGGGAGATTAACCCGAGGATGTGACTATCATCAGTGTAATTAAGCCCCCCCCATGTGGCTAATGAGACGCCGGAAACATGGAGTAGCTTGCCCTAATATGTGTATATAAGCAGATATATAAATATATAGTTTATGAGACCGAGCCTGGAGGTCCGTTTGGCTTCAGCGAGCGCGGAAAGGCCCGCATGTCCATCACGTGTGGTCCTCGCTTTCACCAAACAAAACTATCCACACTCGTAGGCTATTCACTGCACTTATATATGGCTAGTGTCCGAATCGCCTAATTCGGATAAAACTAGAAGAGTCCGAAAGATATTCGTTTAACAGCCGCAAGGTTAAATATCTTTCACCTGGTAACCATGTACCAAAACACTATTTCTGGCATGTGACTAAGCTTAATATCCTTTAAAACAACAGAAACCCCACTAAATTTCAATAGGCAAATATAGTTTCAAAGACAATCAAAACCCCAATAGAAATTCCCCTTAGAATTAATTTTAATACCTTAACTGCCAGAAAACAATGTTACTCGGACGAAGTCCCAAACAAAAAGAATCCCCGTCCATTAAGCCGTTGCCTATTTATAACCAATATCTCCCGACATTCCAGATATTCTAGACTTTTCAGACTATCCAGACTTTCCAGACTTCAACGACTTTCGCGTCATTCGCGACATTCCCGACACGTCACGTGACCTAGCCCCCGCCCTCCAAGCGTTGTATATGGGATTTTGATTCTTATTTGGTCTAAATAAAGCTCAACTCCTCTGTTGTCAATTTGTGAATATCAACTTGCTATTTTTAAAGTGGTAGCATGTTTTAGTTATAGGAATGGTTTTATTTGCTTCCGCAAACATTCACACTATTATTCATATTTTGCATTTGTATTGCCTATATCTAGTAAATGATAATTTTAGTATGAGCTTGATGACGTATGATGCTAATATGTCTTAAATTCGATGATGATAATGATGATGTGAGTATCACGATGATGATATATGTTTATATGATGGCGGGCACATGACGAGATCATGTGAATCGCCACAATCGCCCCCCTGCGAAAGTTTGAAGTGGATTGACATCGTCAAATAACGTAGAACTTCGCATTCCCCTTATTAAATTGTAAAATAATTAAAAAAAAACAATATGTATATTTATATATGACAATTATTCTTAAAGCAAATAACATTTTGTGATAATCTTGGATATTCTAAATCCGTTAGTATTCGTACCCTTAAGTGTGTGTGTGTTTAAACCGATACTTGGGAAGTCACTTGTGTATTAAATCAGAATTCAAACCATAGAATAATATCATTGAATCGTGAATATATTTCTCCAAATCTCGACCACATCGTAAGAAGTGTTTGGTTGTGAGTCAAACAAGCCCTATTAGCTCGGTTTTGCCTAAACACCTCAAACTTGACCTGCCCATTGCTCAGCCTTATTTGCGAATTCACCTTGTACGAATTCTTCGATGAATTGACAAAACTCTCTTCAGACAACATAGCAAAGATCTTTGGTATAGATACTGAATATTCATCCTTACTTCAATTCAATAACTGATTCCGATTTCAAATTCTTCTCCAAAATCACATGCGACTCTCGTTTCTCGGTGCGTGTTATCACATCAAGAATAAACAAGCCAATTTCAGCTCTATAATCATACAATTGTGTTTTTTTTTTTTTTTCTCGTAAGACTATAGACTTACTAGTCGAATTGTGAAATAATGTTTCATTTCAAAATTATGCTAAATAATACTATTATACCAGAGGTTCATACAAATATATCAATTCAGTTTTATCCTGCCTTTACGGATAAACCAATCCACAATTCCTTTTATTTAAAAATATACAGTTGGCCAATCTATTTGTTGACATGGGTGTGTGTGAAACCTGCACGTTCCTGCCCGTGCTCGTAGAAGGTTAGCCCGTAGGCCATGTAAAGTATTGTTTTGCACAAACTACCGCACAATCGGTCTCAAATCGAAACTTCGATTTACTAAGCCTAACTTCTAAGTATGTGCAAACCAATTGATGTCTTTAGAAAATACTCCCGTTCGTACCTCTAAAGATAGTAGACCCCCCCGTTTTGGACCCGAATACTTTCGAACTTAGCTTGAATACATATAGACAACATCCAACTCAAAAGGTCCACTCACTCCTGTTCATTCTTATCATATCTTTCATCCATCACACAAGCATACATCGCGCACTAAAACATTTCCATACGTCACACTAACAGGCTCCTACATTCATTTTTTCGCATTGACTTAGTCAGAAGAACATCACCCACTATGTATTCAAAATCCATACTACTTTACTTTCCTATAATATCCCAAATTCCCCTTTACTTCTTTCATCAAAATCAAAATAAAGATTTTCTCTAATATAAATAATAAAATTGACCATCTACTTCACACATTTCGTATTTTTGTTATACTCTAATAAAACTCGTAATTTTTCAATTCACCCCTAACTACCCTTTTGAACTTATCGAATATCAATTCATTAAAGAACCCCAAAATACGTATTAATGGAAACGATCCATCCCACAAAACATTCAATTAAATATACTACTAACGACCCCTAGTGGAATTTACTTAAAACCATATTCAAACCTCAACTTACAAATACCTATACTGCAGTACAACTTATATATGATGATATCACGATCGTCTTTAAAATTTTCGTCGGCAATCGATTCCTTAATTGATCTTAACTTAATACTCCTATTGAATATTAGCTTTAGACTGATAAATCACCGAATTATTTGTACGTTGTTTAATTAAATAATATATAAATAAATATTTAATCTTTATAAATACAACGTAAATTTTACGAACTAGGTAGGTGAATCTATACTTTAACAGTAGTTACCATTTATGACAACTTATTTCTTTAACATGTTAACACTGTTGTCTTTCCTAGTTTCAGTGGGTTTTACCAATCCCCTTCCTATCCTCTGTTCTCTGACTACCTTCCTCCTAGAATCCTCTTCTGAAGATTCCTTAGTTGTCCTATCGGTTGACTCAATCCTTAATGGTTCACTAGCAGTCCTGCTACCCCGCATTGAATCTTCTCGGAGCCTCGAAGGAACCAATCTTTTCCTAGAAGGTCGTTCCATCTTACTTATAGACTGCCCAAATCGTCCAATAGTTGTTACTCCCCTTTTGTTTTCCCCTTTTATTTTCTTTTTGTTATTATTTGTTTTTATTATTTATTATTGTATAAAACTGTACTATATTTTACTTCAATCAATAAACGCAAAGTAGATTCCCTACTTTTGTTTTGTAATTAGTAATCGTTAACCTAACTTGATTCAACAGATTTTTTATTTTATGTTCCAGATTTTTGACTATCAAGGCGAGCCTGGAACAATCCCTTAACCTGCTGATTCTGTGATTATATTGATAAATATACTTAAAAAAATTACTTTCATTTCATTTGTTACATTATGTGTAAAAAAAAAACTCAAAAATGGATCGCCCCCCCCCCACTTATGAAATCACTAACACTCCTACTTTCCTTATAATTACTATATTTAATGATTCTAACAGGTCTTATAATAAGCTAAAAGATTAATACTCAATATTGTGGCTAGGAGCCTTATACACAGTTTAACATTGTAGTTAGTCATGTTTATCGGATCTTATTCTGAAACCTTTCCTAGATTGAGCTAAAGCCTATAAATAAACCCGCGCCCCCCGAAATAATAAGTCCTTAGTATCCTCATAGTCTATCCTTAATTTCATAACAAATTTACAACACAGCTTGAACTAATAACTGATGTAAAAATAAGTCTTCACAAACTCATATTTCCTGTAGTCAAGAACAATGACATCTCTATTCTACCTCACTTAACTAATTTCCTACAAAATTCCGACTTTATATCTATATTAAAATTAAATTTATTTAAATAATCATTCCATCTCGATATCATAATCATTTACTGATAAGATAAGCGATGACACCTGTCACTTGTCAAATCAACCAACTCGAGGACGTTTCTTTTCACTCTGCCTTGCTTACGTATTTAATTTAAAAGTGAATTACCTTTTTTTTTTTTTCAATTATGCTTAAATAATATTAAATATAATATCCCTAAATATCTGAATATTATGTTATATTAATAATACGAACATATTGAGTAAAATTGCCTACGTATCTGATTGAAACTAAAGTAAGTATATTATTACTTGATATTATTATTCTATGTAACGTAAATTATTATCTAAAACTTAAATAAACCACTTATTTAATTATTAATCAGTATTAAAAATAACTTTTTGAACCATAAAACCAATCGCAACGAATTTAATCATATCTCAAATAATCCAGTATAGATACAGATAAAATAATAAAATGACTCAATGAATGAACTGTCAATTGATTACTGTTTGCAAAATATTGATTGATAAAATAATCACGTTGTTCTAATAAAAGTCTTTTGTTTCAGGTACTATTACTATGTGAAATAAGAAAAATATCGTGTGTTATATCAAGAAGCTACTCTATTCACTATAGTTTGTGTATAAATATGCAACAAAATGTGTTTCTTGACGATGTGCACAACACAACCCATCACGGCTAAATTCTCCTTTCCATTCTCACGTCAACAATTGTACCCTTGAGGGTCTCATAGTTCAAAGCTCAAGTGTTCAAGATCCCTTCAATAAAACCGCCAGCAGCGACTCCACTAAAATTCCAAAACAAATAACAATTGTCGATATACAAAGCACAAGGAGGCAGCACGGCGATCCGCTACGGCAACGACACGCCGAACTACATCGGCACGACCTCAACAGTCCCGGACTGATCCTATCCTGGTCACGGCGCAAATTGTAATGCTGATCATGGAAGCAAATGGTATAATCCCTGGTCACCGGCAGCAATTGTAATGCTGCATCTGAAGCTTACCCTAACTCTAAAGCTATCCTGAGTCACGGGACCACCTGTAATGTTTATCAAGACCATCTGCTAAATAAATACATCCTGGGAACGAGCACCAACTTGTAATGTATCAACGACGAGCTACCTATTAAATACTATGAAAATGCACCTACTGAAATGTACCTACGCCTAAACTAAAGATACAGGTTCTACACCTGCTTCACCCTCGCCACTAAACTCTACTCCTACAACGACTACCTAGCCTTCCAGAACCTACAACTAACCAAACCTAGATATGAAAAGATCTTCATAACAATTGAGCTTGAACATTTCTTATTAACTAATGGCCAAATGTGATCAGTAAAACCGTGTGAAAGTCTAGATGGTAGGAACCTACGTTGAAGTAGTAACTCAGTTTCTTTAAAAAGAAACTTAACCGTGATGTGTCGCTAAGTGCTTCCGTACCTATATACTGTGCTATGCTACTATGAATTTCCAAATAAATGTGTATTCTCTTAATTATTTAATGCAAGCTTCTCGTATCCTACTGCTACCTAGGTTCCTTATACTAATTAAATTTCTAACTTAATTTAATTGTATCTATCCTCATAATATAAACTTATTACTTCCCAAGAAGTCCAGCCAACAAGAATATCCATAGTTCCTATAGCAAGATTCAATATGAAATATTATAAATACTCTTATAAAAATATTATTTAATTCTATAAAATTCATCTAATCCATAGTTAGGTATAGTTTTACTAGATTACTCCATGTAACAATAAAGATCAGTATGTGAATCAAACCAAATATTATTAGGATTCCGAAATGAAGGGTAATTTAGTTTTTAAAATTGCATGTTCTTACTCCAGGATGATTAGAAATCAAATGTCTAAGTACAATATGAAACTATACTTCATTACCAATCTATATATAGATGGAAGTTACAGAACCTATGAGATTTTATTATGACTTTAATTAATCTTAAGTTTTCATACTTGACAAAAATTAAGTAATTTTGTTATTATAATCTAATCTGGGAAGATGGTATACATCCCTTAAATAAGTTATAGTAGGACAATCTGGGGTGGATTAGACCTATACAATAAGTAGTAAGTTGCTATAATCACCACAATAAAAAAAAACTAGTAAGGACTAGATTATAGTATAATGGAGAAGGTATCTCCTATTGTGAAAAGAAATAAATATAAATTTTTGTTAATTATCCCCTACCACCCTGAGTGCGCGGAGAATGTCACTGAACGCTTTACCTATCTATTCCTGAGAAGCAAATCGAATTAAAGCGTTCAGCTAGAGGATGGGGAACTCCGCACCTATTCTAAACTGAACAAACCACTGTGGGATCTCATCACATCTATGCATGACGTCCTAGCCTACGGCATAGTGTCAAGGATCCATCTTTTTGGGGAAGCCTTTTGGCGCAGGCTTCTTTACGTTAACTACACAAGGCCTATTTTAAGGATTTTACCTACCTATTTAACTAGATAAACATATGTGATGGTTGTAAAACTATTATAATTCAGAAAAATAAAGTTATAATTGTATTTGTAAGAAGTCTAATACACTACTCCTTCCTAGTAGGTTTGAACCCTTCTAATGAGTTCTAGAACTGGGTTTTCGTTTGACCATATTCATAAATGTAGTATATCCTTGAAATCATGAAGACTATTGTGCCTGTTCGTAGTATCTTTCAACTTTCGACTGACTTATTCTGATAAGGGAATTCTTTTACGCCCTGTGATATAAATTAATTCAATTCTGGGATCTGTGATGTAAATACGGGAACGAATAACTTTCATTATTGCTATCCATAAGTCCCCGGCTTTTCTTAGCAATTTACACTTCAGATTCTCCACATCCAGTCTTAGGAATGCTTTGTATTTCCACACTATACAACGATCCACAATTTCCTTATCAAAATTATAATAAAGTTTAAAATTACTTCTGTTCATTGAAAAAGCGATTATCTACTGCCAACTGACTCAACTTTACCTCAGTGATGCCATTCTATCGCTTAAGCTATACCAAAGGTTCATTACTTTAAATCATAATCGGTAAGTTCTAATTAATTATTCCTTTAATTTAGGTGTTAAATATCTGGTTGGCCTAAATAACTGGTTCCCTATCCCCAATCTTTACAAACCGCCACTAGACTCTGTTCTTCCCCTACTAACTTCCCGGGTCATAACCACTTAAGAATTTAATAGTTCAACCTCTTAACCACTATACCTAACAAGGTTAAAATAATTTGAATAAATGTTATGCTAGTTAATGACGATTGACCGATTGCTCAGTAGGTAAAGATCCCCGTCCTAATGTTCCTATTAAGGTGTACCTATCGCTAAACCCTGTTCCCTAGCTAATACAAAGAACACTAGAGACCTAGGTCTCATATTTATATTTAAACGTGTATGGGGCCTAGCTAAGCTAAACTGTAAGTTCGGGAGATTAACCCGAGGATGTGACTATCATCAGTGTAATTAAGCCCCCCCCATGTGGCTAATGAGACGCCGGAAACATGGAGTAGCTTGCCCTAATATGTGTATATAAGCAGATATATAAATATATAGTTTATGAGACCGAGCCTGGAGGTCCGTTTGGCTTCAGCGAGCGCGGAAAGGCCCGCATGTCCATCACGTGTGGTCCTCGCTTTCACCAAACAAAACTATCCACACTCGTAGGCTATTCACTGCACTTATATATGGCTAGTGTCCGAATCGCCTAATTCGGATAAAACTAGAAGAGTCCGAAAGATATTCGTTTAACAGCCGCAAGGTTAAATATCTTTCACCTGGTAACCATGTACCAAAACACTATTTCTGGCATGTGACTAAGCTTAATATCCTTTAAAACAACAGAAACCCCACTAAATTTCAATAGGCAAATATAGTTTCAAAGACAATCAAAACCCCAATAGAAATTCCCCTTAGAATTAATTTTAATACCTTAACTGCCAGAAAACAATGTTACTCGGACGAAGTCCCAAACAAAAAGAATCCCCGTCCATTAAGCCGTTGCCTATTTATAACCAATATCTCCCGACATTCCAGATATTCTAGACTTTTCAGACTATCCAGACTTTCCAGACTTCAACGACTTTCGCGTCATTCGCGACATTCCCGACACGTCACGTGACCTAGCCCCCGCCCTCCAAGCGTTGTATATGGGATTTTGATTCTTATTTGGTCTAAATAAAGCTCAACTCCTCTGTTGTCAATTTGTGAATATCAACTTGCTATTTTTAAAGTGGTAGCATGTTTTAGTTATAGGAATGGTTTTATTTGCTTCCGCAAACATTCACACTATTATTCATATTTTGCATTTGTATTGCCTATATCTAGTAAATGATAATTTTAGTATGAGCTTGATGACGTATGATGCTAATATGTCTTAAATTCGATGATGATAATGATGATGTGAGTATCACGATGATGATATATGTTTATATGATGGCGGGCACATGACGAGATCATGTGAATCGCCACAATCGTAATTAATTAAGGTTAATAATCGTTAATTTACATATTCTGACAAAACAAGAGATAGGTACGTTATGTAAATTGAAGCATCAAAATTTCTCGCGTTTGTTTAGTTACTGATGTATGCATCTTTTTTAAGTATTTGACGACACATTACTTGTTGTTAATAGTCCTTTGTTTACTTTACCTGTCTGTAAAAAACATTTGCATACCTATTTAACGAAAACTTTCGTTTCTGCAGGCGTCTTTGGGGTGAATATCAAAACAGCATTTTTTACGTGTCCAAGCTGAGAATCCCAGTGTAAAAGGCATATTTTTTTCTAAATTTTTTATGGTTAATTATTGGAATAACTAAATAGTTGGCTACAAGTTTAGATTGCAATAAACATATATATTTATTAAAATAAAAAATAAAAAGTTAATTATTTAAGAACAAGGTGGCTTGTCCTCAACGTACTTCTTATGAAACAAGCGCTCAGCATGGCTATGTTTTAAGCTTGTATATAAATAAGGCATCAAATTAACAATTTATGAAGTCATAGCCTGTTAATGTTAATATAATTTCATCATTTTACCTATTTAAATACACATGACTCTGGATCAAAGTTTGTCCAGGCAAAATTGTAAGTTACGGTGGCGAAATTTCAAGATGTCGTTGCTGGTTATTAAATGGCGCAGGAGTTGTCGCGTTGGTTTACCCCACTTAGGTCAGTCGTGTGCTAGCGCTTGCGCGGAGTGGAAGTGCGACTGAGACGGTGTGTTTCCCGCCATAACGTACGTAACCTCTTTGGTGGCATTTTGTTCAACGATTTGTTAGTTTTGGTGGCTCGAATTGTGCGCTTGTTCTTTGTTGTTCGTGTCGTAAGTATACAGTGTTTTGGTATGTAGTTCAATTTATTCTATAATTACAATCTTAAAATAAATCATTAAATTGTAACAATTTTTTTTCGTAGATTTTCAGTTTAGGTGGCTATATATCATTTTTCATACAAATAGTAAGGAGTTTTCAGTTCTTGGTGGGCAAGATTAAGTTTTGGTGGCGTATATTTAAGATTAGGTGGGCAAATTTCAGTTTTGGTGGCAACCCAAACATTTGGGTGCTCATATTTCATTAGTTATTGTTATAATTCTTGGAGAAATATGAAAATATGTAATATTGTGCATAGATATTTAGTATTATAACTTAATTTCTTCTTAAAAACTAAAAAAAATATGTGCCACCAAAACTTAAAAAAATTTGCAATGTTGATATTCACCCTTTGGATTACGCTGAACTCATCGCGCTTCCATTACCGAAGGCTCCCGCAGGCAACCCACCATATTATCGTATACACCCTACAATCGATTTCTTCAGGAAGTCGACGAAGGTCTTCTTGTAGTCCCTTGTAAAGCTGCCAATAGCGCTGGGTCATGCTAGACTTGCCTTCGCCGCCGTAATTTTCGATCCAACCTATCATCACCCACCACCCCATACAATATGTACTGAAACTCACCCAATCTGTCTCTCCAGGAACTCGACGCCGATGGTCTTCTTGTAGTCCTGGTGAAGGTCCCCCGGCAGTAGCGCTGGATTATGCTGGTCTAGCACTAGTCGCAGTCGCTCACGATCACCCCACCATATAAAACATAGACTGTAACTCACTCAATCTGTCTCTCCAGGAAGTCGACGCCGATGGTCTTCTTGTAGTCCCTGGTGAAGGTTCCCCGGCAGTAGCGCTGGATCATGCTGGACTAGCACTAGTCGCAGTCGCTCATGATCACCCCACCATATAAAACATAGACTGTAACTCACTCAATCTGTCTCTCCAGGAAGTCGACGCCGATGGTCTTCTTGTAGTCCCTGGTGAAGGTCCCCCGGCAGTAGCGCTGGATCATGCTGGACTAGCACTAGTCGCAGTCGCTCATGATCACCCCACCATATAAAACATAGACTGTAACTCACTCAATCTGTCTCTCCAGGAAGTCGACGCCGATGGTCTTCTTGTAGTCCCTGGTGAAGGTCCCCCGGCAGTAGCGCTGGATCATGCTGGACTAGCACTAGTCGCAGTCGCTCATGATCACCCCACCATATAAAACATAGACTGTAACTCACTCAATCTGTCTCTCCAGGAAGTCGACGCCGATGGTCTTCTTGTAGTCCCTGGTGAAGGTCCCCCGGCAGTAGCGCTGGATCATGCTGGACTAGCACTAGTCGCAGTCGCTCATGATCACCCCACCATATAAAACATAGACTGTAACTCACTCAATCTGTCTCTCCAGGAAGTCGACGCCGATGGTCTTCTTGTAGTCCCTGGTGAAGGTCCCCCGGCAGTAGCGCTGGATCATGCTGGACTAGCACTAGTCGCAGTCGCTCATGATCACCCCACCATATAAAACATAGACTGTAACTCACTCAATCTGTCTCTCCAGGAAGTCGACGCCGATGGTCTTCTTGTAGTCCCTGGTGAAGGTCCCCCGGCAGTAGCGCTGGATCATGCTGGACTAGCACTATAGTCGCAGTCGCTCACGACCACCCCACCATATAAAACGTAGACTGTAACTCACTCAATCTGTCTCTCCAGGAAGTCGACGCCGATGGTCTTCTTGTAGTCCCTGGTGAAGGTACCTCGGCAGTAGCGCTGGATTATGCTGGACTAGCCCTAGTCGCAGTCGCTCACGATCACGCCACCATATAAAACATATAGACTGTAACTCACTCAATCTGTCTTTCCAGGAAGTCGACGCCGATGGTCTTCTTGTAGTCCCTGGTGAAGGTTCCCCGGCAGTAGCGCTGGATCATGCTGGGCCTGCCTACGACGTCGTGGTCGCCACCCTACCATATAAAACATAGACTGTAGGTAACTCACTCAATTTGTCTCTCCAGGAAGTCGACGCCGATGGTCTTCTTGTAGTCCCTGGTGAAGGTTCCCCGGCAGTAGCGCTGGATCATGCTGGACTTGCCCACGCCGCCGTCGCCCACGATCACCACCTTCAGCGCCACCTCCAGCTCCTCCTCGCGCATCCTCGCACCATGTGGTGTCACACATCAGTGTGCACTGTTTGCCTGCAACAATGCATGTTCGAAATTCAATGGGACATCCTTGGCCATAAGCTGATGAGGATTACTATGGAGCGAACTAGATTTAGAAACTTCGTGTTTGGCGAAATAAAATGTGTAGGTACTATGTTTTTTTTTTTAATAAATAAATTGAAATAAATAAAAAAATTAGGTATAGCATAATACCAATACTGAACTCAAAACAAGATAAATTAATCCCTGGAACCTTGATACATTTCACAACCTAAAAACAATGTTTGGTTATAAAATGTACGGAGGTGACATGTTTGAATCAACTTCTTGAGTCCAGTATAAATCGCCTTTGAGACTTGTAGAAGTTATATTAGCATCTCAACTAGGTACCTAAGTTTATTTGTTTATGATCTCTTGTAAACCTCGCGACGAGACATCGTATTGAGAAATGGAATGTAACTGCTTTCTCTACTTGGACTTTCTGTTAGTTATGTCCACAAATCATTCATGAAAACTGCTATAACGAACCCCCTTAAATAATTTCCCAGTGAAAAACGTCATTGTTTGACCAATTTATAAAGTTAAGTATAGCTAGTAGGTTAAAGTTTAACAATGTAGGTAAATTTTCATTACTCCGTGCATTTATTATATTAACTACGGCGACCGGCGCCGGGTTGACTAAATTACTATTGTCACGCTCACGCGATACAAATGTAAAATGAATGCTAATCTCATTTGTAACCTGAATTAAGACGATTGTGCGAGGTGAGAGAATGTAAAGTGCCTTCATGAGTTTCGCAAGATGGTCGTAAAACATGAATGGCCCTGAGCTAAGTTTTCTATTTAGGCACGGAGATAACTCAATACAAAATTTGCCACTATGTTATAGTTACAATGTTTTATATATATATATTTATAAAAACTTACTTCGCCTATGGGTTAGCCATTGGATTAGATAGTTCGGATTAGAAAACAAGTAGGTAGACTCTACCTATCTTTCTTGCATATAAATTAAATGGCGTAACTAGTTCAGGTTCCCAATCCAGATCTAATGCAAATCGAATAATTTGAATCTGGATCCGGTTCTTCGTTGCAAATAATGTACGTCATCGTAATAACGTCTACCGTAGAGCGTGTAACGACAAGAAAAGATCCCGGCACACCTAGAAAAAGTTGTCAATTTATTTTTTTATTAAGCCTTTTGTGAATAAGAAACATCTCTTTGGAACTACAATACCACACACAGAGGCACAGATACGCAGGCACAGGGATTAAATAAATATGGCATATACCTACTTAGCTAGCTATACTAACGCCTATGATAAAACAGAATAAAATAAGACAGAATTGTGTTTTACTCATGTCCGCAATTGTAGATTTATAATAAAAGGAATGCTTTCATATTTTTCTACTTAGAATGGAGTCAATTAGTAGTTATTTTTGAAAGCAGCTTGTTTGCGACTGTCCGGTTGGTTCCTGCCTCATATTTGTTCTGTCAACATCAACCTGTTGAGGCGGACAAATAGAGCCTCTATCAACACATCACGCCCAGACAGCTGCGGTTTTGCATAAATGCTTTGATTTTCAAATAACTAGATGTAGGCTTCCCCTCATGCACCTACCTTATCATTTGTGGTATATTTGTTTTTATACTAAAGATTACTTATATATCACTAGGTACATAGTATAAAACAAAGTCGCTTCCTGCTGTCTGTCTGTCTGTCTGTACCTATTTATGCTTAGATCTTTAAAACTACGCAACGGATTATGATGCGGTTTTTTTAATAGATAGAGTGATTCAAGAGGAATGTTTATATGTAGGTATATAATACGTGCACAATTTATCAGCATTGCACCCGTGCGAAGCCGGGGCGGCTCGCTAGTCTACAATAAAAAAAAAAACATCTGCATAATTGTGTCAAACAATTCTATACTTGCCCTGTATTTCAATTTGTGAATCTTTCGACTACTAGGTATCTCCAATTTTACGTTGTTCCATAAATAATCAAAATTATACCACCTTGCCAACGAATTATGACAATCGCGAGCTTTCTAGCTGCAGTAAACAAGCACATCACAAATCTTGAGATGATGACTAATCTTGAGTTTGAATGTTGGGTACTTGATAAACATTCACGTAGGACACATGACAAGTATTCCGATACTGTACAGTCAGCATCATATATTTATCAGCGACTAAAGTGGCCAAATAAGTATATCGTAACACATATATCCTTACTGCTATGCAAATAAGATACATTAAACAATTATTACGATTATCATTATTATTCACTAATTATTACGATATATTTGGCTACTTTGGTCGCTGCTAACTATACCATGTTGACTTATTGGAAAACAGCATGAGCTTTAATATACTTAAGTCAGATATCTTCAATTTATTTATACCCAAAATAGCGAAGTAAAAATGTTAATGTGAGGAAAAAAATACGAGAACATTAAGGAAAATTTTGAGGCTGGTTGGTATTTATGGAATTTCTTTTACGAGTTGCGTAGTGTTCATAGACCCATTAAGTTCGATATAAATATTAACGTCGTACAATAAAAAATTAAATAACTTTATTGAGCGATGTAAAGGTTACAAATTACTTACATGTATGTATCGGTAGTTATTACTTATTAATTACGTAAAACCTTTGTCGTTAGGTACTTACACTGCGGATTAATGTAATGAGCGAGAGTAAGCGTCTTCTGCTCCCCGTACTAGTTTATAGACTGTATCACGGTGGAACAAATAAAGATACTTATCAGAATTTATAAAGATACTTCCGATTAGCCATGGTAGGTTTTTTAGGCTAAATAGAGCAAACTGTTATGAGACGTGCCTATGAGTACGAGTAACATTAAAGTTAGGCAGATTTTCTTGCCCATGGTTTAAAACAATATCAATATTTACAGGTGCAAATAATACGCTACTAACAATGTATAATCATTTCATAATCGCCTACGCTGCTCAAAGAAATATTTTAGTGCGAGTGCTGAACGCGAAGAGTCGTAGTAAAGTAGTACCTAGGTACCCAAATAACTAGGTAATCTAGGCATCTAGTTCTACCAATTATCATAGCGACCTTCACCATGGAAGAATTTTGAAGATTGTATTGTATATGGTTAGGGTAAGGGGTCGAATGTACCGGCCCTTCCGCGGCCGGCTAATACCAAACACAACGAACAGCGTAAACAACTAAACACGTCGCAGTAAATTTAAAAAAAATTGTGACCTATGTAGTTATTAAGTTTATTTTATTGTTATATTTAATATGTAGGTATGTTACATTGTATACCTAGGTACCTACTTATCTATGGGCCTTTGATGCCTGCAATAAATAATTTGAATTGTTTCGACGATCGTTCACTTTTGTACTATACTCGTTGCAGTAAATAGTCTTAATGGCTACATTGCAGCTCTCTCGCCATTTCACATAACTAATACTTAGGTTGCCTTCCTTTCTTTCCATAAATATTGCCTAAGGCCGCACTGTTCAAGTTGTTTCATCTTCATGCGGATTGTCCAACGACGGCGAGCAGGCGGCAGGCCTAAGGATGTGGCTCCACTGAAGCGGAGCGGAGCGGAGACGTGCGGAATCGCTTCAGCGAAGACGCACCCTAATCCCTAATGGCCACATTACATCTCCCTCGGTATTCCCCGCAACTATAGGTATTGGCTGATTAGAGCTCAATACCTAGGCCCATCTCTAAGGCCGCATTGTTCAAGTTGTTTCACTTTCGTACTGGGCGCGGATTGTCCGACAGCGACAAGCCCGCGGGCCTAATGGCCACATTACAGCTCTCTCGGCATTCCGCGCAGTCACGCACGCTGATGAAGCGGGCCGATTATGTCAACACTCCGTATTTATCGACAAGTTGGTGGTCGAACACCCGCTGTCTTTTATTTTTGGTTGTTAATAAGCGTGTTTAATTATCTCTTCTAACACGCGTCTTTTTCAACGTATTAGGCAGTCGTAGTTCTCAGCTTTTGTGAAAATTGATCTGCAATCATTTCGTTGTATCTATAGACACAAGCGGTGGTGGACAGGTTTATAACACTGTACTTCATCCTGTATTGCTCATTACGTAAACAAGAAATTTAAACAGTATGTCGAAGAAGTGGGCTAAGTATAGACATTTGTGTGGAGTAAAATAACTAAGGTTCTAACAATGTAAGATACAAGAAAAGATGGAACAGGGCAAAAGAAAAAAGTGCACTTTTCAATTAAGTAAAATGCTCTGAGCATGTGCAATGTAAATGCGCTCTCATTGAGGTGTAATTTTTTTATATTTACAGTTTATTTAGATCTCTTAGTTTTGACGTCGGGTTTCGCGACACCCTTTATAGCATAGATCTATGGGGCGACGATGCGTGTGAAGCATCGTCGCGTGCGCTGGCGGCGTTGCGGGTTGCATCAACGCCTCGCCTCATGCAAATTCAGATACAGCATCTTGTCTAGGAAGAATAATATAATTTATGCTCGCTGAATCTAGGCTAAGTAAGCGAAAAAGACTCAAAGCCTCTACCAGTCAAACGATGAATGTTGACAATTTAATTTAGTTGTATATACACCTATGTAGGTATGTACGAAACTTAGTGTAGTTTCAAACTGCGAATCACGGATAAAAAGATGGTACAAATGCAAACCTCAAAATATTTTATAAATATTTTCTTGGTAAGCATTCCAGATCGTTGTTAACCTTAAGGGTAACTGATAGAATATAAGTATCTTTAAATTATAAAAATACTCGGTACATCTTAAGGAGAAAAAGACGACTAAGTAATGGAGTCTTGGAATTGACAGCTGCATCATCGAATCATCAACAATAATAATCACGACGCGATACCACCGCGGTTTCGCTTGATCATGTCTGAATGCCTAATTTGCCCGCATGTCATCAAAGAGAAATCAAAACAAATGGAACTTCGAGTGTCGTGTGTAATGTAGATCGTGTGCTACGTCATTGGAAAATATATTGGTATATCAAAGTAGATAATGAGCAAACATGAAGCGATTGCTGATGGTTAGAAAGTGGTGCGACCGGCTCCTCCGGATAGTCCGGATGATACTCTATTATAATGTAATATTGGCAACTATTCACAACTTATATTATGATTATGATATTCGCTAAAATTACGAAAATGGTATATGATTGGCAGAATAAAATATGGTATTTTTATTGGTTTGAAAGATAAGGGATTGAAGATATTTTATAATGCATAGGTACTATGCTTACTAGAATGTCCCAATCTTTTATGTTGTCAAAATAACTTGTAAAAAAGTAATATATCTTTTTTTATACCTAAACATTTTAGAATTTCGAATTCATATAGAATTCGTATGCATTTTTCCTGTCTCTGTCGAAGTGTGAAACGTAATTTATTTAGCATATCGGGGACTATGCAGTTTTAATAGGACATAATGAAGTTAAATATACTCGTTTCAAAATCATCAATGTTTATGATTATGTCAAACATGTCAATTTAGATGATTATTCTGATGATTCTGTGCGTGAAAGTTTATTAAGAAAAGAACATATAAGGATATAGGTATAAAGTTATCGCAATCCTGTTTTTTATGGATAAACGTTTCATCGACGGTTTAATTTCATCGAATTTTCATTTCATAGACATTTTTTTCCCGAGTTCTTAATGCATAGATTACTTAGGTTAGGTTTGCTTTAGTATAACAATCCAAAATACTATATGATTTCAGACAAAAATGGTTTCCATGAAATAATATAAGTACCTATCTACGAAATGAAACATTCTTTCAAACGTTTGTCTATAGATCAAGGGTAAATCATGGTTTTATCAAAGTATGTTGAGCATTTAAATATGTTTGTCTAACATAGACCCGAGATTAAAGACAGCATTTCTAATGCAGCTGTTAGTTAATGGGCAATAAAAAGAATTGCCTAGAATGCTTTCCGTTCGTCATTTACGGAAATCTTAATTGTTCTAACACGGCAGTTAACGATTGTTTCTTGCAGCCATTTCTCTGGCCGTTGTTACCAGAGAAACTTTGCTATTGTCATTTCCTTGTACCAATTCTATTTCTAATGTTAACATAAGACATAAACTTACTCAATCAGACAATCATACAATAGAGTACAATACAGAGACTCTGTCGTCAGTTTTGGTATACTTTAGTATCCGTTAGAGACTAAAGTATGGCTGACGACTCATCCGGATATTTATGGAGAGCAAGTAATAAAAAGTCATTTCATGTAGAGTTTTGTTTTTCGCGCTGCTCTAGAATAAATTTTAGATACTTACGTCTATCTGATGCTCATTATCGAGTACTTCTCCCCATGGTTCGCTGAATAGACCATGGATTTGTTTTTAGTAGGTACGACCGTACGAGACAAATTGCGACCGTACGCGCGTCTACACGATCCTTGCATGTAGGCAATTATTATTATGTACGTACGTAGGTATAATTGTATGTTTGAATCTCTCGGTAATCTACTAGTTAATATTAGTTTTAATAAATAAATATCGGACAACCTCACACAAATCGATTTAGCCCCAAATTAAGCTCAAGAAGGCTTGTGTTATGGGTACTAGACGACGATCCTCATCCTCCTAGCCTTTGTCCTATTTTTTTGAGAATGAATTCTCAATTGGGGTCGGCTACCTAAATCCCAAGATGTGGCGTAGGCACTAGTTTTTACGAAAGCGACTGCCATCTGACCTTCCAACCCCGAGGGGAAACTAGGCTTTATTGGGCTTAGGTGGTTTCCTCACGATGTTTTTCCTTCACCGAAAAGCGAGTGGTAAATATCAAATGACATTCCGTACATAAGTTCCGAAAAACTCATTGGTACGGGCCGGGTTCGAACCCGCGACCTCCGGATTGAAAGTCGCATGCCCTAACCACTAGGCTACCACCGCTTACTAGACGACGATATACGTACTTATATAGATAAATATATACTTAAATACATAGAACAACCAAGACCCAAGCACAAATATTCGCGTTCATCACACAAATATTTGCCCTGGCCGGGATTCGAACCCGGGACCGCCAGGTCAGTTTTACTACTTATGATGCCGGCATAAATACCAGATGCCATTAAACCTATTAATATTTATCGGCAGTATTGTATACCATGCTTTTGTTCATGTTCAATACAATTTCTCATCTTTATTCAGTTCTTGTAAGTATGAATGGCGTGTTAAGTGATATGTAAGAATTACGGTTCAGTTGTAGTGCGAGTGGTAGGTATAGGTGATACAGTAATTAAATATGAGATTGTTATTGTTACTCTATACTGACGGCATAGTTTCTATTGCATACCGCTGTACGGTGCGCTTGATTCACTCAACTCAATTCATAAAATAATTTCAAAGTTGCTGAATGGAAGAAGACACTAAACCTTTTTTGTCTATTCCTTTGTCTTCAAAGCTATTTAATTAAGAAGCCCGTCTTAAATAAAAACTGTTTTCTATGGATAGGGGTCATTATTTCAGGAAAAATCTTAACAGTCCGATTGAAGCAGCGTGCCATACGGCGCCTTATGTTGGTAAATTTTCTTTGTCGTCTCATCTCGCCGAAAGTGCTGGACGGATTTTAACTAATTTTAGTACAAAGATAACTGGACATCCAAAGATCGCCATAGGATACTTTTGAAGTTGTGGGCAAATTCCAGTAAGTCATAAGTTATGACTTACTGGAATGACTCATAACGTTAGCAATTGTCATACGAGCCGAAAACGAGGACACCAAACATACCTACAGCAGGACCTTTTATTATCTTGGGCCACACTTACATTGTCAGTCAGGTGTTTTCTGATGTAATTTCATATTTTAGCATGTAATTTCATATTACAGCTAACAGGTATGTTCAGACCTTAAACTACATGCGTTGGCATTTTGGTATACATTCATTAATAATTATAGACATCCCATAGAGTTTTAAGTCCGGGCACGAACTGGTTTTATGGTTCAACTAACTATGTACATTCGGCCGTGTGCCCACTACATACATTTGTAAAGTCAGAAAAAACGAGTGATATCCTCAAAGTAGTTATATCCCTAACGTATATCTAATAGGTACCTACTTTCTACATATGCATCGGTGCCCTACTTATGTCGAGTTTCTTTAGAACTGTCATTAGAATTTCCTGTCCCTCTTTTTATAGGAATAAAATTTATATAATTTACTAATAAGCGCTTATATAGTAAGCTGTGACGAATACGGTATGGGAATATGGACTTGTTTTTTGTACGTCACATGTGACCAGTCACAACTGACTCGTTAGAATACTTTTAACTTAATCATACTTATTTACGTATTATATGGTACCCATTTTAAAGGCAAAGATTTGAATGCCTACATACCACAAATAGTTAGGTGAAGTTGAAATTACTCCTAATTATTCAGGTGCATGATTTTTAACCTTTTTATCGGTTCCGGTTATATTACATTTTTATTCTTAAACTATTGATACAAATATATAATAATTATAATAGGGGTGTCTCCAAGGCAAGAGTGAATAGGCTATTGCTGAACCAGCGAGCTACATCCTCGACCCTGTAGCTACTTACCATCAGGGGACACTGATGTCAATCGCCGCCGGTCAAGAAAGAAAGATTTTTTTTTATGTCACTGAATATAATTACGTTTCTCAGAATGCTATGCAATATTTAAAGATGTAACCCCGCCATGAACCACCCCCGCACTAAGAATCAAGACTATTCAGCACAATTTGATCACCAGTTAGGCTTTTATGCCACTCGATAAGGAAATGACAAATTATCCAGTAATCAATAATCAGGTGTGATTACTTTAATATATTTGCCAAGGCTCAGTTAGGGCACGTAGTTAAACAATCACTCAATGTCCGAATAAAACAGATTATAATATTGAGATAATAACACTTATTCCCTTTGATTACATAATTGAGTATCGCAGTAAGAAGTTGATATCGCTAAAACCAGTTTGATAGAAGGCATTAATCTGCGCTTGAGTCTTCCGGATCGCATAACTCAGCCGGGATTAGATTATGAGATATAGATCTCATAACTATGGATCTTAATTGAAATTTTATTGATGAACGATGGCAATCTAGTGATTGACTATACGTTTAAAATTATGGAAAAGTGCATGCTATCAAGGAGTTTAATTTAATTATACAGTAGACAGGTATATACTAATAGATAGGTAAAGTTGGTTAAAATCCGTCCAGCCGTTTCGGCATGAGGAGAGGCAAAACAGATGGCGATGGCGCCAGGCTGGCAAGTGCCGCGCGTCCATACAAAACAAAAGACGATCCTGCATCACGCTTTTTCATGAAATCATGCCCTATCGCTATAGAAAACTGATTTTCAGTACAAATTTAGAATTTTATAATAATATAGATGATGTATGATAATATACAAAATTTTATTTTACGGCCTCAAATTATAACATCTATTTTTAAAGTTTTTGGTATACTCTAATAAAATATTGAATTAAAGTCACTTGAAAGTAAACAATATAAAACCAGCTTAAAAAGCTGGCTCATCGATAGGGTCTTCTATAATATGAATGAGTTATATAGTTATAAGTAATTCATGCATGTACTAACGTGTAATATGAAATGTTAATTATTGTACGTCCGTGACGGATAAACTGTTGTAACTAAATACATTTTGTTACCATCTCTGTACACACTTATACAATAAAATATATTCTATTCTATTCTATTCTATAATTAGAAAAATACACGTTCATGATCATGCATGACCCAGAATCAAATATATGAATCCATCACACAATACATTTATTTGCCCTTGTCGGGATTCAAACCCAGGACCACCAGCTCTGTAGACAGCTGCACTACCACTGAGCCACGCCACTCAATACGCACGTAAACGTTTCTTAGCAACGGTTTGTTTGTGTGAAATTTTCTGTTACGGACAGCATGGCGAGACGTTTAGTTTTAAGATAAATAAATACCATTAGAACTAGGATTAAGATTATAGCCCTTAAAAGAGGCAATGCTTTAACATTATTCCCTTGTGATCACTGATCACTTATTTAATGTAAAGAGATCCCGTCCTAAGTAAGTAAAATCATAGCAAAGATGACTCAACATGAACTTTCCGTTCGTAGACGAAAACAAACGAGTCATCTTTGTTTACATTTCATGCAAATTTTAAGGAATTTTATTGAATTAATTCGTAACTTTATATGTTTTTTAATCGGTGATCACTGATCAGGAGTAGAAAAATATTAATATTCAGCTAAATTAAAACTTAATAGGCGAGGTCTCACGCAACTACCTCACTTTTTAATTAATTAAAAGTTAAAACATAATAAAACCAATAACCAAGTATGATACGTACGTCAAGTGCCATCGCTTTGGTGGGAAATTTGACAAAATTTTCTACGAATTTGTTTATGTAATGACAAGTTAGTACTCATAAATTGTCATTGCCATTAAATTATTAGAGGTTGTTCACAGATACAGATTAGTAGGGTGACAAGGAAATTTAAGACAAAATTGGTTTGAAAATAATATGCTCATCGTCTCATAGATGTCAATCTAGTACAGTCGCCATCAGATATATCGCAGCATATAAGGCGTTCATAAATATGTAAAGTAAAGTAAAGTAAAGTAAAAGTTTATTTGCAAGCACATGTATAGTTACACAGATTTACATAGAAAAGAGATTAGGTACTTACGACTAAACAAGCGCTTATACATATATTATGCTTATAAATATTACATTGGTTTCTGCACTAGGCACAGCCTGTCTCGCAGATAACCAAGACAAAATGAAAATTGACATGCGTTGTTAAATTGCGAAAGGTCAACAAATCCACGAACATGGCGCAAAGTAATATAATGTAGTGTATAAAGTAAGAAAACAAAAAATAAACAGAAAAATAAAGTATTTAAAAAATTAGCCTAATTTTACCTATTTATTACTAAGTATGAGTATCAGTGCGCAGGAGTGTTAATATGCAAACAAGATCAGGTAAAATGTGTGAATGTGTATGAGTGAGAGAGTGGGGGTGTGTGAAAGTGTGTGTGTGTGTGTGTGTGTGTGTGTGTGTGTGTGTGTGTGTGTGTGTGTGTGTGTGTGTGTGTGTGTGTGTGTGTGTGTGTGTGTGTGTGTGTGTGTGTGTGTGTGTGTGTGTGTGTGTGTGTGTGTGTGTGTGTGTGTGTGTGTGTGTGTGTGTGTGTGTGTGTGTGTGTGTGTGTGTGTGTGTGTGTGTGTGTGTGTGTGTGTGTGCGTGTGTGTGTGTGTGTGTGTGTGTGAGTGAGTGTGTGAGTGTGTGTGTGTGTGTGTGTGTGTGTGTGTGTGTGTGTGTCCAGTTATCTAATAGCTTTCATTAAGTCCTCGATGTCCTCGATGTGAACATGTACTGTAACGCCCAGTCAATAAGAGTCGTGTTCAGATATTTATGAATACCTTACATGCTATGATATGTCTGATGGCGACTGTACATAAGTTCGATTTAAGCTAAATATTGTATTTTTTGTGTAATTTGATTTTATTGAGAAAGGGCGGCCGTCCCCCTAAGAATGTAAAATTTGTATTTTATTTCCATCAGGCGATACGTTTGCTCGTTTGCCCCCTATGACATAAAAAAAAAAAAGTTGTATAAAAAAGACCATTATGCCAGTAGTATTCCAGTCTTAGTACATACGTTCCAGTCTGATTCCAGTCTTAACTCAGCCTTCAGCAAACCACTTTGTAACCATCTTGTAGTTTAGCAGTTTAGTGTCAGTGTAGCGGTAGTACCATCGGTCCGCGATTTAGATTTGTTAGAGCGTAGTACCCTCGGTCCGCGATTAGTAATAGAGAGAGACTATATTAGTTAAGTGTTAATTTAGAAAATTCTACTCCAATCCTTTTTTTGTGTAAATTTGTGTGTTAAATATATTTCCGGTTGGTTTACTTCGTTTTTGCTTTCGTCCGTTTTAGCTTAGTTTCTCTACCCTACCATTTACAGTTCGTTCGCTCCGTACCGTACAGCTCATCCCAGCTTTGGAGTTACCCTTGTAGACGGCCATCGACGGACGCGGTCGTCGTCTACATTTTCAATTGGCAAGTTACAGAAACTTACATGAAATATAAGAGTCAATTTCACTTTGAAACTGTACAGAAACTTGCATGAATTCTAAGTGAAAGTAACGCTTTGGAAACTTACAAGCTGCCCATCACTAGTTAAGCCCTTTTACGTTGGAAGCGTAGAGCTCTTAATTAAAACGCCGATATCAAATATACGTAGTACAAACTAAATAAACAAGCTTCTGCCCGTGTGACGCGGCCAAGTTAATTGGACTCTGATATGATATGGCCACGAGCCTCTTAGATTGGTGTGGCAATTAAGGTATTTCTACAGTGAGACAAAAGTTTAAATAACATGCTTTGAAATATTTGATTTTACACACCGTACGTGTGCGCTTTATTGATTTTATTAGGCGAGAGCCAGGACATGTGCACACTATTTGTCGACTTTTAAGTAATGATCCCACTACACAATTTATTTCATAGAAGTTAGGACGAAAAAGTATAAGTAAGTACACGCTTTTAGAAAATGTATACTAAGCTGTTACATTTTGTAAAAGCGTGTACCTACGTACTGTATAGCGATTTACGCCCTTATTTAAAGTTATAGCGTATTTTTTAAAGTTCAAGCAATTGGACGTTTAAAGACGAATACAGTATGCATTAAAGTAGCTGCCACTTTTAGTATGCAATTTGACATAAGGCAATAGTAAAATTTACAGCTAATTTTGACGCTGACTGGTCCAGTCACTTGTTACTTGTATATCGTAGCCTCAGATCACTGTAACTTGTTATCCCAACATCATTATTTCCTCGCATTGCATTACGGAAGCGTCAACATACCCAAATGAGCGCGTATCTGACCTAGGCCTCATTTGTAATCCACGCCGGGCTGTTGCGGCGAAACGTCCATTGTCTTCATATTAGCATAACCGGTGTTCGTGGGAGCGGGTATTAGTCCCAGCGTGTTTGCTATGCAATTGATTAATCGCGGAATTCACTTGTTTGCTAGCTTTAATGGTTAGATTTGGGATGCGTAGGAGAATTCTTTAACCTATTGACCGCCAAGCGGTCTAGCAATTTACCGTGCCACTGACGCCAGAGTAAAAAAAAAAAGATGTGCCCCAAAATCAACAGGGATTGAAAAATACTTGTAGCGGTTAGAATTACAAAGTTTTTGATCATTGAAATTTGGACGGCTGTGGCCGACGTGGCGTCAGGGGCACGATTTTTTGTTGACGGCCACAGCCGACTGTGGCGGTCAAAAGGTTAATGAAGAAATATGCTGGCGGTTCATGGCAATAAAATGGTCGTGGAAGTTATATATACATAGGTCTTCTCGCCATCAAACGTCACAGTTTGGCGAGGTATAATGTAATGTATATTGCGTATATATTTATTTTGGTATATAAAAAAAAAAAGGTAAGTTGACGACGCGTTTGGCTCGGTTGGTAGACACCTGCCTACTGAGTCGGCGGTCCCGGGTTCGAATCCCGGCCGGGGCAAATATTAGTGCAAATATTTGTTCTTGGGTCATGGATGTTATCTATATATGTATTTTATATATTATGTATATCGTCGTCTAGTACGCATAGTACAAGCTTTGCTTAGTTTGGGACTAGGTCGATTTGTGTATGATTGTCCCTTAATATTTATTTATTAATATTTATTAAGTAGGTACTACCAATGGCTTTGTGAGCTGTACGTACCTACCTATAGACCTCGCGAGTTTATTACGTAATGGCAGAATTATAAATATTTAACATTTTCAACCTCATATACTGATTTTTTTTTGAAAAACTGAAGTCAAAGTAAAAGTCAAAATATTTTTTATTCAAGTAGGCCTAGCTACAAGCACTTTCGAATCGTCAGTTAAAGAGAGCAAAGCAATTTATTGATAAACTTATACTAAAAATTAAATAAAAAACATAAAAAACAACATTATAGAAGCGATAAGAATCTATACCTATACTTATCGAACCTGCTCACAAAATTTCATGAGTATCGGTTGAGAAATGTGACGTCTATAGGCGTTTACAAAAGAATCTTGGGCCAACTTAAGTGAATTAAAAAAGTTTTTTTTTCATATGTGTATTGAAAAGTTTTTGCAAAAAATAAGGGAAATGGGCTATTTGGTGGTTGAATGTTTTTGCGGAAAATGTGCCTTCGCGGCTCATTCAAGCAGTGACAGATCCATACCTATATTAGTTTGCAGTCTTAATTCCTGGTAATTTAGTTAACTTCGGTCACACAATTGTTTATGTACGATTACGATACCCAACTCGACACATACACGGCGGAGTCGAGTTACGCTACCGTTTAGTTTCTGAATAATCCAAGACAATACAAAGATGGCGCCCGTGTCCATTACCAGATCAGCAGTTGATTACGAAAGACACATATGCAGTGCTGTAATGTAACCAAAAAACGAGAAAATAAAAATGTCGTTAGCAGATATTAGCTGGAAGCCTATACATAGCCTGTATTTAGGTAGAGAGTAAAATATATTGTTCACAACAGTTTTGGCTGGATCTTTCTTTCTGCTGTTGGTGAGCTAATTATTTTTCGATTTTTTTTTTAATGAACGGGGAGTGTAAGAGTCGCCGTTGTCGGTTACGACAAGGAGGACTATACTATTTTTCAAGTGATAAGGAGTAAATCAGCAAAACAGATTTTCAGAAACAATCGCCGTATACAATAAAGCGAACACCAGCAGCTAAAGGTGTCTTGATTAAACAAGAAAGAACGATTGAAATACATTAGGTAGGTATGTCACATATTTAGCTCATTTGAATTTCCGTTGGATAAAGAATGCGCAGGAAAACCCATGTTTGAGATCGAAGATAAACAGAAAGATGTTATTCTTGATAATTATTTGAATTGTTTTTTTTATTTTTTTTTCGCCGTCCGCCCGCCCCAGCCCCCAAGTGTCACTTTATAGCTGCAAAATGCAGTGGAGGCGGATCTGGCGGAGTTGAACGCCGAAAATTTGAGTCATCAGATTAAGTAAGTAAGTAAAAAAATCAACGCCGCTAAGTGCACACATTTCTCAAAATTAACACTCATCAAGATTCCATTGGTTTAAACCGATGCTTTAGAACCTGCGATATCCGATCCCCGTTACCGGCAGCCTGGATGTTGGCAGTGTCGTTCAACTCTTGGAATGTGATCCGCAGACAATCGGCACCCGCCAACCGACGCCGGCCGATTACACGTAATTGTCGTAATGAGAATATTTTACTTGACGATATTCTGAAGAAGTTAATTTGGATTAATGAGAATGGCATAAGGAATTATTTTGGAAAGATCTCATAACTTAGAGACGCGGTTTAGTTTGCGGTAGGTAGACGCAGTGCGATTAGTTCCTGGGTCATAGATGTTTTCTTTAAATAGGTTTTTGAAAAAAAAAATTGTTATCATAGCCCAAATGTTAGCTCCTACCTGCTAGTTACATAAATCAGAGGACTGACAAACAGAGGGCTACTAGTACCTAACCAAAATAAGTTGTGTAAAATTCGCTTAATTTTGTTTACTACTAAGCACAATTTGGCTATTTCTCAAGTAGTTAAACTAGTTGACCAATTTTTTTGTTTTCAGTGTAAAAGTTAAGTATATAAACCGACTTAAAAAAGGAGGAAGGTTTCAATTCGAATGTATGTTTTTCTTATATAAGTAGTATGTATATCGGTGTCTAGTGCCCATAGCACACGCCTACTAGCTTAATTTTGGGACTGGATCGATTTGTGTATGGTGTCCGGCATTTATATTTTTATTCCACGTCACATCAATATCTCTTATAGGATAATTTTCAACGTTAATTCTTAATTTTAATTTTTAGGAAATTTTCTAGCATTTCTGTTAACGTTGCCAACCTTTTGGAACTTTATGAAATACAAAAATTAATGCACAACCTATCAATAAACAATTATTAAAAGTAGACATGTAGTATAGAAATTTAATAAAGGTCCTATAAATCAATTGGGGACTATACTCGTCGCCAGTTAGCTTGTCAATAGCGACCAATAATCACACTTTCATCCCGATGTCGAAATAAGTAGTTAGCGATAAGTAACCATTTCCATGTAAACCTGTCACTAAACCGTTTGTATATAATCTGTGACTAAACTGTTATCGCAAGCGCATTTTGATACGGGGTTGTGCAATACGACGTCGCACAACAGTCACAATTTAAAAATAAATAACATTGTACAAATTTCGTTTTTAATTTTCATGCTATAAATGTTGAATTTATTTACTATAGATAACTGAGTTAATTTAAGATCATTAATTTTATCTTTGATTATTAAAAGGAAATATATTAGGTATTATGTCAGTATTTTAGTATAAGATGCCATTGGATGTACCTAAAACTATATAAAACTCTCATTTTGTAAGACATAGTTAGTTTCCGTTGACCGGGAGAGCTGAGGACACGGTCGTGGGTAGAATTTTGCTCAAAACATACATTTTTTTAAATTTACGCTTTAGTATAAATATTGGCTAAATGATTGATCAACAGACAAACACTAAACGAATTATACTCAAATTTGAGTTCTCCAAAAATAGTTATGTCAGAAGATAATCTTATAAAAACTTTCGTGAGGCTTGTTTAATTATTGTATTAAAGCGGTTTACACTCACGTGAAATTGTCAGGAGCGGCCCGACATGTTTCGAACTCGTACAATAATGTCAGAAGATTTTCGTCAATATTACCAAAAATAATATAAGCTATCAAATATGGTAGCAATAATATGATACCACCTCTTGAAATGGTGTTGGTTTCTATTGACCACATTCCGTTACTTCCACCTTCACCTATCGCAGAATAGATAATGTTACCAATTTGCCTCCAGAAGCAGTTTTATAACAGCCTCCTTGTTTTAGATCCAATTATTGTATCAGTTATTACTTGCGTCGTATATCGTCGATGATTTATAGGTTTAAACCGATGATTATCTTTCTAGAGCCGTAAAAATATAAACTGGACTACTTGCCGCAAGCTTGCCATTAAACTAGAGATTAAACTCATTATTTTTCGTCCGAACTTACGGCCAGGGAATTGAAAAGGTACTCGAGTTTTATAATCTTCATAAACTTGCAATACAATGTGGGGTTGAGTCAGGCGAGTAAGTAATTAATATTTTTCTTAGATATAAGATACTTATGGTTGCAATGGGTACGTTCCAGACTTATAAATTATTCCCATAAATAATTTAAGAGATTATTTAAGAGATATTTTAACCATGCCATCTTAATAAGAAGCTTGACTCGGGATTTATTAAATGGGGACGGGTTCCCTCTATGTCGCATACTTTTGTTTGTCCGAAACTGTTTTAGCATAACAGACTTGGCATATTAAGTCTTCGACGAATGGTAATGTCACAGAAACCTTATTTGGCATAAGTTCTAAATTACCGAAAATTTGTTTGTCCGAAATTGTATTCGCATACCATTGTTTAGGCCGATTATATTTACGAATAATTTGGTTTAGCATAATGGTATTTAGCATATTATCTTTTGACCGAATCTATCTTGGCATACTTAAATTGCTACAAGATAAGCGGGTTAGGTAAGGTTAGAAGTGCATCCCTTGCAAAAAGGATCAGCTAGCAGAAAAGTAGTTTACGTTAGGTAAGAACTGTATCCCTCACAAAGAGGAACTGCTAGCAGAAAAGTAGGTTAGGTTAGAACTGCGTCACTCGCAAAAACGATCAGCTAGCAGAAAAGTAGGTTAGGTTAGGTTAGAACTGCATCCCTCACAAAGAGGAACTGCTTTCAGAAAAGTAGGTTAGGTTAGGTTAGGTTAGAATTGCGTCCCTCGCGAAACGATCAGCTAGCAGAAAAGTAGGTTAGGTTAGGTTAGAACTGCATCCCTCAAAAAAACGAACTGTAAAGTAGGTTAGGTTAGGTTAGAATTGCGTCCCTCGCAAAACGATCAGCTAGCAGAAAAGTAGGTTAAGTTAGGTTAGAACTGCATCCTTCAAAAAAACGAACTGCTATCAGAAAAGTAGGTTACGTTAGGTTAGAACTGCGTTCCTCGCAAAAACTAACTGCTAGCAGAAAATTAGGTTAGGTTAGGTTAGAACTGCATCCCTCACAAAGAGGAACTGCTTTCAGAAAAGTAGGTTAGGTAAGGTTAGAATTGCGTCCCTCGCAAAACGATCAGCTAGCAGAAAAGTAGGTTAGGTTAGGTTAGAACTGCGTCCCTCGTAAAAACGATCAGACAGCATAAAAGTTGGTTAGGTTAGGTTAGAACTGCATCCCTCACAAAGAGGAACTGCTTTCAGAAAAGTAGATTAGGTAAGGTTAGAATTGCGTCCCTCGCAAAACGATCAGCTAGCAGAAAAGTAGGTTAGGTTAGGTTAGAACTGCATCCCTAAAAAAAACGAACTGTAAAGTAGGTTAGGTTAGGTTAGGTTAGAATTGCGTCCCTCGCAAAACGATCAGCTAGCAGAAAAGTAGGTTAAGTTAGGTTAGAACTGCATCCTGTAATGCTGCATCTGGCGGCAAATGGTATAATCCCTGGTCACCGGCAGCAATTGTAATCTAACTACGAAGCTTACTATAACTCTAGAGCTATCCTGAGTCACGGGACCACCAATCGTAATGTATGCTAAGCCCTACTAAAGGTACAGGTCCTTCGTCTGCTTCTCCCTCCTCACTAAACTCTACTCCTACAATGAAGCCCTAAGAAAACCCTACTACAATTACCTAAGGATATCTTGACAGCAGCTCCTACCTCCTAGTCTACCACAACCTACAACTAAACAACCTTAGATATGAAAGGATCCTTATAACAATTGAGTTTGAACTTTTCTTAATAACGTATGGCCAAATGTGATCGGTATAACCGTTGTGAATGTCTAGATTGGTCGGAACCTACGTTGTTGTAGCAACTCAAATTCTTTTAGGAGATGTTCAGCCGAGATGTGCTGCTAAATGCCTCTGTACCTATACTGTGCTATACTATTATGTATTTTTGTTAAATAACCTAAATAAATGTGTTTTCTATTATTTATTTAATGCTTGTTTTCCCTATCATACTGCTATCTTGGTTCTTCATACTAATTAAATTTCTAACTTAATTTAATGTTATCTAACCTTAAATTATAAATTTATTCCTTCCTATGTAGTCTAGCCTTCAAAAACATCTACAGTTCTTATAGCATGATTCAGTATGGGATATTCTACTCTTATTAAATATTATTTCTATATGAAATATAAACTCATTCAGTCCACAAGTAAGTTATAGATATATTAGATTACCCTATGTAACAATAAAGATCAATATATGAATCAAAACCAAATCTTATTAGAATTCTGAGATGAAAAATTATTTAATTCTTGAAATTGTATATCTTGTTCAAAAATGTTTGGTAGACAAATAATTATGTACAATATGAAATTACACTTCATAACTATTCTATAAATAGATTGAAGTCACTGACAATACAAGGTTTTGTTACAAATTTAATGAATCTTAAGTTTTCATGTTCGACTAAATTAAATAATGTTAGTATGATAATTTAGTATGGAATAAAGGTATGGAATTCATACTTTTAGTAAATTCTAGTATGATATTCTAATGTAGATTCTGGGTCTAAACAAGAAGTAATTGGTTGGTGAATAGAATTCGAAGTTTTATTGAAATCCTTCGACCGCATACAAAATATTATCATTTGACTGTGTTATACTAGTAATGCTTTCATCTCATTCTCCCAAAAATATTTAGTTCTGTTAGAATAATGGCGGCTACCATCATGTCTAATGACATGGGCAATCGGGTAAAAAACATGGTTACTTCATGTGTACATATTGAGGGAAAATCGTTCCTCGGAAAATAAAACAAATTTCTGTTAAATCTGTTTGGTGTGTTATTTTAAATATCACCAAACCCATGTTCTCTGGATGCCGTATGATTGCCAGATTTGATCTTTTATTGGCCTTCGGGCTCTTTTAGAGTAAAGATCTCTCCCGGATCTATCTAGAATCTATGAATCTTTACTATCTATATTTGTTATTAAGGGTCGTTCTCTCGTTTCGTCCCAATTTGGTGTTTGGGCCCGAATCGAGTGTAAGAAATAATAATTTCGGAACATGGCTACTTCATAAAGTTTCGTTAACAAGTTACGCATAAGGAATAATTTTGATAATTAGGCTAAACCTGAAAATCTAAAAAATATTCTTGAAAAACCTACCAAAATTTCATTCCACTCCTGTGTCAAAATGCGTTCCATTAACTTAATAACCAAAATACCTCATTTTTTTCATAGAAACCCATCGTGTTTTTGTAGTTTATGCGTAAAATACGTATTAAATATTATGTGAGTGCATTGAAAACTTAACTAGGGTAGATATACCATGCCGAGAACGCACTTTTTCACTTTGTCAAACGAATAACTTCATTTCCCTCCGCGAAAATTGAAATGTATTTTATGTTTATATACGCATCCTTATCCACGACGACCGTAATCGCCGTTCGTTCTCCCTACCTCAGACTACCAAAGCATCTCAACGAGGGAGACCGCACGCACGTGGTTTGAGAAATATTTGAATTCTCTCCGTTGGTTTTTGATTTTGTCACGGGTAAGCTTTAATTACTATCCTTGGTATATTTAGAAATTCTCTAATGCAAATTATTTCTCTAGCACGTTATTTATTAACATTTGAGTGGACCATCATTTAGTTTCCTTGGTGACCTTGAAGAACGAAAGAAAGTGAAATAATTTGGATTTAAGTGCTGATAGTTCATTTCTTTCCAATTCATTTCCATCCGTTCCTTCCATTTTTTTTTGAGGAAGGAAATGAATGGATTTGGATGGGAATTATTAAATATATTTCGTTGTTACATGTAACGTAGATACTGGCGTTCTATATTACGTCGATGATCATAAATGTGATCATAAGTGTGTAAGAACCAAATTCTGTACCATGAGCCAATACCTCAATCATAACATGTTGACAAAATTGAAAGATGAAATCTATTCCTTGTTGGTGCAGTCGTAAAGAGGACGGCTGATAGTGGTCACTATGTAAAATATGGAGGAGACGTTGGGCCTTTTCAAGATTTTGCACAAGTAGTTAAACAAAATGTTCAGATAGTGGAATTGATGATAATACCCGAGGAGGTTTAAAAAAAAGGTTTTTGGCTCACATCCCCAGATTTAAAGGTACAACAAAAGTACATCAGGCAATTTAGACAAAAGATTTGCCGCACTCAGTTGCATTCAGATCTATTAGCTGTTTTGCGTGTCGAGGCAGCTTTATACCCTGCGAACATATTGTGTTCTGGTTCAATTAGATTGAATGAGTGATAATTAGTTGTCAAAGTGATGATCAAAATTTTGGAGACAAAGTCAACAAGTCTGAAATAAAGTACTTATGGATATTTATTGTCTCGATGTGATTAAGTATGTAAATTAGTAACACAACAAATTAACTATAGCCCAATAAAAATAAGTCTATCTAAATCTAAAGAAAGAAAACATTCATTTATAGTTTTAAAATAACGCTGTGAAAATAACCAAGTTTCGAATGATCGAAACTTGGTCTGTTCTGGAGTCCATGCAGCGATGTCAAGCCGACTGGAGGAGATGCTTATATTCAGCTGCCACGATGATTTTGCAAGTACAGAACCAGCAGGAAGAACATATATGGACCTGCGTCGAGGAGTGCGACAAGGTGACGTTATATCATCGTAACTGTTCACTAACGCATTGGAGGATATGTTCAAGACGCTGGGCTGGAAAAATAGTGGCATTAATATAAATGGTCAACAAGTCTTTCTCCTATGATTCGCAGACGACATCGTCATCATGGCTGAGACTCTGCAGGACCTGAAACTCATGCTAGATAGCCTGGAAAGTTCGTCTGTCTCCGGATGAATTTAGATAAAAACGAAGTAATGTTCAATGAACATATTGATCCGGGACTGGTCGCCGTAAATGGATTCTCCCTTGCAGTTGTTTCCAAATACGTGTACCTTGGGCAAATGCTCCAACTAGGCAGAGTCAACATCGACAAGAAGGCTAAGAGGCGAATATAACTGGACTGTGCAGCATTCGTAAAATTGCGTCGAGTCTTCACGTCGCCCATACCTCAAAGTCATGAAAGTTTTTAATCAGTGCATCCTACCTGTCATGAAATACGGAGCTGACACGTGGCCACGCACCATACGACTAGTCCACCAGTTCAAAGCCACTCAGCGAGCCATAGAAAGAGCTATGCTGCTCGGTGTGTCTTAGGGATCAAATCCGAAACTAATTATTTCGACAGACAACCAAAGTTACCGGCATAGCACAACGAATAAGCAAGCTGAAGTGGCAGTAGGCTGGTCATATCTCTGTCGTTGAACCGATGTCCACTGGAGCGACGAGTTCTAAAGTGGAGGCCACGAATCGGTAAACGTAGTGTAGGACGCCCTGTAACAAAGTGGAGCGACGACATTCGTAGGACAGCGGGTAGTAACTGGAGGAGGAGAGCTGAAAACCGAGCTCACCCCACTGAGCTCTCCTCCATGGGAGAGTCCTCTATGTCCAGGTGTGGATTTTTGTAGTGGATTTGTGATTTATATATTAGGCTCGTTTGTTACTTTTCATTAAACAATTTAAAAGACAAGAGTGCAGTGTATTGTAGTGCACTTGCATAGAATAATTTTTGCAATACAATATTTTGGACTTTTGTTCATTAAGTCTAAGAAGGTTTTTCTTATTTAAATGTAACATGCACAATTTAAATTAAAAAAATTGTAATTGAGAAATTTTAAGATTTCGTATCATAATGTAACAGATAAGTTTTTGAATGTTGAGTCTGAAAAAGTAAATACTTAGGAGTATATACTTTATTTTATTCCTAGGCCTCCATAAATTGCCATGAATCAAATTAATTCCAGTCTGGATTCAATACATTTTGTACACGTTTCATTCCCATACATTTTTGTTTCATTTCCTTCCAGTCGAATTTCATTTCCATCTACGCCTTCATTACATTCCACCCCTTTTTTTTCTAAATAACATTAATATAGACGTGCCTTTCATTGAATGATATATAAAACGAGTATCCACATAATTGATATCAATATTAACAAAATAGCTCCTAAAAAAAAACAAAATCGAAAAAAAGCCAAATTGGGACGAAACGAGAGAACGACCCTTAAACAACACGAATTTTCTTCACTCGTGGACTAAATGAATTCTCACTTCATTCATTACAAACAATAGATTTGTATAACTTGGGTTTTCGTTTGACTATACTCAAAAAAAAATGGCATTCATCCTTGAAACATAATAACTCATTGTTGTCAATTTGAAGTCTCTTTCAACTCGCGAACTTGACTCATTGTGATAAGGGAATTTACTCTCAACCCTTGTGATATTAATTAATTAAGTTCTGAGATCTGTGATGTAAATACGGGAACGAATAACTTTCATTATTGTCATCCATAAGTCCCCGGCTTCTTTTAGCAATTTACACTTCAGATACTCCAAATCCAGCCTTAGGAATGCTTTGTTTTTCCGTACTAGACATACTACGCAACAATCAACAATAGAATCTCCTCATCAACACTGGAGCATATTTTCTACAATCCATTTCTGTTTATTGTAGGGATAAAAAGAAACGAAATTCATTTCATTTTTCATGTGATTTGACTAGTGACAGTAATGTAATGACTTTTTCTCGCTTTAGTGTTGCCATCTCAACACAACAGCTGTAAGTAATATAAGAGCATTACTTTACCAAATCTTAAATCATAATCGATAAAAAAAATTAACTAAATGTTTCTACAAATCTCGATGTAAAATTAACGGTTCTAAATATTTGTTTAGTCTAAATAACAGGTTGCTCTATTCTTATTCTTTATAACCTGCTACAAGACTTTGTTTTCACTACTGACATCCCGAGTCATAGACACTAGTAATACAAGAAATCAGCTGTTTGTATTTATTATACCAGACGAGATTAAAATAAATTGAATATATGTTATATTAGTTAATGATGAATGGCCGATTGCTCGGAAGATAAAATAACCCCGTTCTAATATTCCTACTGAAGTGTACCTATCGCCATACCCCTGTTCCCTAGCTAGCACAAAAACACTAGAGGTCTAAACCTCATATTTACATTTAAACGTGTATGGAACCTAGGTAAGCTAAACTAAAAATTCGGGAGATTAACCCGAGGTTGGACTAAAATCCGTGTAAGTAGGTCCCCCTTGCGTGGCTAAGACACCGGAAACGCAAAGTAACCCGCCCTAATATGTGTAGATATTGCAAATATATAAATATATACGTTTATGAGACCAAACCTGGAGGTCCATCTGATTTCAACAAGTGTGGATATCCCACATGCCCAACATGTGGACCTTGCATTCACCAGACAAAGCACTCTAGATCTGTAGGCTTATCACTGCGCTTGTAAATGGCAAGTGCCCGAGTCGCCTAGCTCGGATAAAACTAGAAGAGTCTGAAAGATATTTGTTTAACAGCCGCAAGGTTAAATATCTTTCATCTGGCAACCATGTACCAAAACACTGTTTCTGGCATGTAATTAAGCTTGATAGCCATAAAACAATAAAGTCCCACTGTTGAATACAGACCCTTACAATATAAATAAATAGTTATAATTGCTTAATATAGGTTAAGATAACGATGACCCATTTTTACATGATTATATAACGAGATAACGTAATGACGTAATATTGTGTAATTACTTACCCTTTTTGTCCAGATAAAGGACAATAGCTATTGTGTAATGTTATTACTTCCGGGCATCGTTATTATGTATGCAACTGTTTTATATTATAATTATTTTTAAGGTGTTTAATTAGGTGAATTACTCAATCAGAGAATAGTTATAGTATTAAGTAAAATCACATTATATTATTAAAGATGATTATCAAATTAGCTTAGGTGAACCACTTCCTAACCATAGGCAAAAACTGGCTATTTCTTTATCTCCTTTCGTATCTCTTATTTACGTAAGCCATGAAAGTAACCTTGAATGTTGTTGACCTACATTTCATGCCGCTTACGTAACGAAGGGAAAATATCGTAGCTCCAATTAGAATCCAATACGCATAGCCAAAATATTTTGTGATAATCATAAAAGTTGTCAGATCTCAGGTATAGATATAAGATGAAGGTATAATAATAAATAAACGCTTAATAACATGACTTATTATTCCCCATTTTTGAGATCTGACTAACTGAAATACATATGTAAACATTTTGTATGTACCATTAATAAACATGAATATTTTATAAATAAATTCGTGAAATAAGCTAGATGAGCGCAAGCGCGAATAAACCACGCCCCCGTACATCTTATAACTCTGATTCGGTCTATCAAGGACGGAATAAAGATGGCGGGCGCAAAAAGTGGGTCAGTGTCACAGCAAGCGTCGCCCAGCTCTCATCTCGCTCCAGTTCACCTTATGAAGAAAGAAACAGTATCTTTTTATTGTGTCACCCAGTCTCAAGTATTATACAGTCCAATCATGCAGAACGAGTCGCCAGTAGCAAGTTAGGCCATTCGTTTTAATGGTCCTTCGAGCAGCCGGATCAAGATCCCGTGAGACCATTCGTTTTAATGGTCCCTTCGAGTAGCCGGATCAAGAATCAGCGCAACAATTAGGTCAATCGCCAAGTGTTTTGCGAATTTTCGCGACACTCACAAGTGGTCTCTGTCTGACAGAGAAATTCGGACCGCAACTTTAGTTGCGGTTATGCTGCATTTCAACAAGTAACACTAGTGAAAGTTGAAATTGCAGTCGTCGTTTTGTAATCGTGCAGGCTAGTGCTTTCGAGCGCAGGCAGCCCTTTACTGCGACACAGACTGAGTGACGGTCGAGCCTTGTCGGTACTCTTGACGAACGTGAGCGGTTCACTTAAATGTGTTCAGCTATTGATCTGTAGAGTACTGGGCGGCGCTCTGTAGACACTCATGCACCGAACCCCCTAATTTCAAAAGAGAATGCGCGAGCGCACCTGGTGTCCAGCTAATTCTCAAGTGAAAACTGGTTGGGTCAGTTGCAAAACAAGCGGCAGTGGACCTTGCGGTGTTAAACCCACAGAGTGTCGTACTTCGTGAGTTCTCGGACGCGCTCACCTTTCCACGGTGGTGGATCGTACAGTCCGGCCGTGAATACGGTTCCACACTTCCCCAAGTCCTAGCTGGATTCCCCACATAGTGTGTCCAGTTAGGCCACAGGGCCCAGTAGGTCGCACGGAGCCAGCTTATCAGGGAGCTGGACCCGATGCTAGGTTGTTAGGAAGTGGTTCATTAGGGAATATACGGTCGGATAAGTGTTTTTTGTGTTTTGTGTATAAATGTGTAAATTGTGTTTTTTAATTTCGCGTAAATAATTGTGTTTAAATTTTCGCGCAAATAACTGTGTTTTGATTTCGCGTAAATAATTGTGTTTAAAAATTCGCGTAATAATTGTGTTTAATTTGAATTGTTTGATTAGTTCCGTGTTTAAAGAAGTGTTTTTGTTTTATAATTGTTTTAATTGTGATCAATGTCAGTGCGTTCAAGTTGATTCGTTTCGTTTATTTTGTTTGTTTGAGTGTTAATGTCCGTACCGGAGATTAACGTAAGGGTTTTGCGCTCGGGAAAGCGAACACCTTCGGTGTCTCCAGTCAACATGTCGGTTACCGGCACCCCGCCGTCGGGGTTGACTACTTCGAACGAAACGAACACTTGGGACAAGGACGTTGAAAGTGCAAATAAAAATACGAGCAGTGACGCAAAGGCAAAGGCCACCGCGAGTCAGGAAACATTAACGCCAAAAAACGTAACTCACGCGCAAAAAGAGGCTCCTCCAGCCACGGATAATGCAAGCATCTCTGTGCTTATGGCAGAATTAGAATTAAGGAAGGCGGAGTTGATCCAGGCTAGGGCAGTATCGGCGGAAGCTCAGACTAGACTAGAAATCGCCAGGCTAGAGGCAGCTAGGTCTAGTAGCAACACGTCGCGGGACTGTGATAGGAATTCTCGTGTAGAGGGTTGGATTCAACAACAAAACGTCACTAATTTGCCCGGGGTGCGCATTAGGGAGCCGCGTAATGAGATCACGTACGATCAGTTTCAGAACAAGGATCTTGAGTTAATGTCACACAGGATAGAGACCGCGGTTACTCGTAAAAATGCACCAATTATACAACGGAACGTACCGGAGCTATCGCATTTCTCTGGGGCACTCACAGAGTGGATCCCCTTTAAAGCCGAATATTTAGACACCGAGTCGCTATTCACAGACGTCATGAATGTAGCTAGAATACGACGTAGCTTGCGAGGCGACGCGAGGAACGCGGTAAAATCAATTTTGTATACAGTATCGGACCCGAATGAGATAATGGATTTGTTAGAATTGCAGTTCGGCAATCCTGAGGCTATCATTTTAGCCGAAATCGAGGAGGTCAAACGTTTGCCTAAATTGACCGAAGATTGCGCCAATATTATCTCATTCGCGGGACAGGTAGCTAATGTAGTTTCATGTATCAAGGCGTTGAAACAGGATCAGTACTTGTTAGCCCCCGAACTAGTAGGTAGGTTAGTCGAGAAGCTAAATCCCATTTTGCGGTACGAATGGAACAAATATCGCGTGGCGAACTCCTCTATACCTACTCTAGTAGCATTATCGACATTTTTAAACGACACCAGTAGAGCTTCGGGTTTAACTCGTAGGCCGATAACGCGACAACAACGTAACCCGGTTCACACAACTAGGTTAGCCCGGCGTAGGTCTAGGTCATCGTCTCGATCGCTAAGCAGGGATAGTGTAGGATCAGACGTCAATCACAGCGTTAACACCCATAGAGTCGTAAATAGTAGGAAAAATGTCGATAAACCTAGGCACACGGTAGCTCAGGTAAATAGTAGACCGCAAAACAAGCCGAAAAAATCCACACAGCACGCACCGGCACAGACTCGCGAAAATTCGAATAAAAAATGCACCATTTGCAACGGCGATCATACGGTAGCTAAGTGCGCGGATTTTATTAAATTATCCGTAGATGATCGCTGGGCAAAGGCTAAGGAGTTTAAACTGTGTTTTAGATGCTTAAATTTCGCTCATAAAAAGCCGTACAGGTGTGCGTACGTGCCGTGTGGACACGGAGGCTGTGAGGCAGGTCACAATAAGTTATTACACGGAGTGTCACGGGACACCCCCGCGCCGAATAATGTAGCTAGGATTAATCACGTAAGGCGGCCAGCAACTTATTTAAAGATAGTACCCGCTATTATTAGCGGCCCGTTAGGATCGCAGGATATCTTATGTCTACAAGATGACGGCAGTAGCTTAACAATTTTGGAGCGCAGTGTAGCCGAAAGAATCGCTCCGCTCGGCGCGACTGAGAAACTCCTTATCGAAGGGGTTGGCGGATGCGTAATAAACGAAAGCGAGTCATACCGTTTAGAACTAACAATACAGGGCAAATATCGTAGAAACATTGAGAAAATAAATGTATGTACGATTGATAGTTTGAACTTAGGTACTCAACGCGTAAATAAAGAGTTGATCGATAGTTGCCCACACCTGTTACCTATAAGTGATCAATTGTGCTATGATGAAGGCACGCCTAAACTATTAATAGGCCAGGACAATTGGCACTTATTAGTGACACAAAATGTTCTAAGCGGTAATAAATCGCAGCTGATAGCTAGTGAGGGTCGATTAGGGTTTAGCGTACACGGTTCAATGTCTATACCCAGGTCTCTGGTAGGTTATGTAAATCACGCGAGGTGTAGTAACGAACAGGACATGTATGACTTAATAAAGCAACATTTTAGCATAGAATCGTTAGGTATAGAGCCGCGAATACCTAAATCGGACCCCAATCAGCGCGCATTAGACATCCTAAACGTGACATGCGCTAAAATACCAGATGAGCGCCGCTACGAAATAGGACTTCTCTGGGCGAGTGATGATGTGATTTTGCCTAACAATAAGCAACAGGCGCTCAACCGGTTGTATAGTTTAGAAAGAAAATTAGATAAAGACGCGGCGTTACGGGTCGAGTATTCTAAACAAATACAAAATTTATTAGACAAAGATTACGCGGAGAAAGTAGAAAGCGTCTCGTCATCCTCGCGAACGTCGTACTTACCGCATTTTGCGGTAAAACATCCGCAAAAACAACGTGTTCGAGTTGTTTTTGACGCAGCTTGCAAGTATAACGGTGTTAGTCTGAACGACGCTCTGTTAACAGGGCCGGACTTACTTCAGTCGTTATTCGGTGTCCTTATAAGGTTTAGAGAGGGTCGTATTGCCGTTATTTCGAACATTCGCGAGATGTTTTTGCAGATACGAATCATTGAAGCTGACCGTAACTCACTGATGTTTCTGTGGAGGGGAGATGATAGACAAGGCCCAGTCCAAGAATATCGCATGAAAAATCTCTTTTTCGGCGGCTCTTCAAGCCCAACAACAGCGATATTCGTTAAGAACAGAAACGCAGAGAGTCACGCGAAGCAATACCCACTCGTATATGAAAAAACTATAAATAGCTTCTACGTCGATGACCTGTTAGCTAGTTTCGATGACAGGCAGGAGGCAAAGCGTTTAGTAACCGACATGAGTAAGGTATTCAAGGAGGCGTCCTTTGAGTTGTGTGGGTGGGCGTCAAACGACCCCGAGGTACTAGGCGACGTAGTGGACGTCAAAAAAGACGAGACTACGCTGTTAGGAAAGTGTGACTATGAACGAACATTAGGAATGTTATGGCATAATTCTCGCGACACGATAGGTTTCAATGTAAACTTTCGAAACTTACCTCCGGAGATAGTAGAGGGCCAAAAAATACCTACGAAACGCCAAGTAACTAGCGGTGTAATGGGTCTGTTCGACCCGAACGGTCTCGTCTCGCCCGTCAGCATTGCGGGCAAGACATTAATTCAAGACATGTGGCGTCTAGGTATAGATTGGGATCAATGCATATCACCGGAGCTAAACGAGAAATGGCGTTCGTCCATAGAAAACGTAAATAAGTTACGTAACTTAGAGATACAGCGTTACGTCATAGCCCCAGCTAGGCAGGTAGTTTTACACACGTTCTGCGATAGTAGCGAGACAGTCTACGCAACCGCTGTGTACATGGTAGGGTCAGACGAAAAAGGCGAGAAATACTCAACGTTGGTAGCCGCGAAGGCTCGAGTAACGCCATTAAAGAAAATTAGCATACCTAGGCTAGAACTGCAGGCGGCAGTCTTAGGTTGTAGACTAGCTCAATCGGTTAAAAAGGAGACTAGTTACAACGTAACGAGTTGTCATTACTGGACAGATTCGAAAACTGTGCTAGCCTGGATCAAGTCAGACCCTAGGACATTCAAGTCATTCGTCGCGCATCGTCTGTCAGAAATCGAGGACAGCACGCTGCCCAGTGAATGGCACTGGGTGCCAACCGCGCTGAACGTCAGCGACGACGCGACTAGAAACGTACCTATAAATTTCGATAAAAATCATAGATGGTTCCACGGACCCGAATTTATCAGATTGGATACAGATAAATGGCCGACTGATGGATGCGCGTCCGCCGAAACGTCAGACGCGTGTGAGGAACGAATTGCAAAAAAGGTTTTAGTCGTAACTAGGCGCGATAAATTTGCTCACTTACCGGACGTAAACAAGTACTCGAAGTACTTGCGCCTGTTACGCGTCACTGCTCGTATCCTGCTAGCCGCCCAAATGTTTAAGGCTAAATTGTTAAAATGTAACGTTGACAAAAATGTAAATAACGAACACATTAAAATCGCCGAACTATTGCTCTTAAAGCGAAGCCAGTACGAGTCGTTCTCCGAGGACATCGAGCGTCTTAAGGCTGGGCGGCCAATCCCTAAGAAATCAACGTTACACAGACTAGCAGTAAAGATCGACAGACACGGCACATTACTACTCGACGGGCGAATCGACAGAAGCGAGAGTATCCCAGTCCTACATGCCAAAGAGTCATTCACGAAATTAATTATAGCACACTACCACGCTATTTTTAATCATGGCAATCACGCTACTGTTATGAACGAGTTGCAGAAATCGTTTCATATAGTAGGACTGAGAAGCGCTTTGAGGTACATAGCTCACACATGTCAATGGTGTCGAGTGTATAAAGGAAAGACTCCGAACATACCTCTCGGTGACATACCGCCAGAAAGGCTCGCAGTTAATCAACCGGCGTTCACGGCGACAGCTTGCGATTACTTCGGCCCCATGCACATAACCATCGGGAGGAGGAGAGAAAAGAGATGGGGAGTCTTATTTACTTGCTTAACCACAAGAGCAGTACACTTAGAACTCGCAGCATCCCTATCTGCATCTTCGATGATACTAGCATTACGCCGCATGATGGCTAGACGCGGCACTCCGACAGTGTTCTACTCGGACAATGGTACAAATTTTATCGGCAGCGAGAGAGAGATAAAAGATGCTGCAGAGTCGATCGACACCGAGATGCGAGCCTACTTAGAAAACAAGCAGATAATTTTCAAACGAATACCGCCCGGGAACCCATCGGCCGGAGGTGCCTGGGAGAGATTAGTCGGGTCGGTGAAAACCGCTTTGCGTGTTACTTTGAAGGAGAGATCGCCGTCAGAAGAAGTCTTGCACACACTGCTTTTAGAGGCCGAGCATGTTGTCAACTCGCGCCCCCTGATACCCGTAATGCCGTGCAGTAAACAAGAGGCACTGACCCCCAACCACTTTTTATTGGGCCGGTCAAACGCCATGTCACCATTCGGGTCTTTCAGCGACATTACACTAAACGAAAAGTCGTGGAAAGCAGCGCAAGTACTAGCAGACTCTTTTTGGAATCGATGGGTGAAAGAATATCGACAATCTCTACGTCCACGAGTAGTCAAGAACGCCCCAGCTAGTAACGTGAAAATCGGCGACATCGTTATAATCGCAGATGGCACTATGCCCAGAGGTTCATGGCCGAGAGGCGAGGTCGTAAAAATCTATCCCGGACCAGATGGCAGAGTTCGTGTAACCGAGATAAGAACGACAGCAGGATTAATACGCCGCCCAGCCTCTCGTCTCATCGTAATTCACACACATTAGTTTATGGTGTTCGCACACGTTGGGGGGAATGTTGAATACAGACCCTTACAATATAAATAAATAGTTATAATTGCTTAATATAGGTTAAGATAACGATGACCCATTTTTACATGATTATATAACGAGATAACGTAATGACGTAATATTGTGTAATTACTTACCCTTTTTGTCCAGATAAAGGACAATAGCTATTGTGTAATGTTATTACTTCCGGGCATCGTTATTATGTATGCAACTGTTTTATATTATAATTATTTTTAAGGTGTTTAATTAGGTGAATTACTCAATCAGAGAATAGTTATAGTATTAAGTAAAATCACATTATATTATTAAAGATGATTATCAAATTAGCTTAGGTGAACCACTTCCTAACCATAGGCAAAAACTGGCTATTTCTTTATCTCCTTTCGTATCTCTTATTTACGTAAGCCATGAAAGTAACCTTGAATGTTGTTGACCTACATTTCATGCCGCTTACGTAACGAAGGGAAAATATCGTAGCTCCAATTAGAATCCAATACGCATAGCCAAAATATTTTGTGATAATCATAAAAGTTGTCAGATCTCAGGTATAGATATAAGATGAAGGTATAATAATAAATAAACGCTTAATAACATGACTTATTATTCCCCATTTTTGAGATCTGACTAACTGAAATACATATGTAAACATTTTGTATGTACCATTAATAAACATGAATATTTTATAAATAAATTCGTGAAATAAGCTAGATGAGCGCAAGCGCGAATAAACCACGCCCCCGTACATCTTATAACTCTGATTCGGTCTATCAAGGACGGAATAAAGATGGCGGGCGCAAAAAGTGGGTCAGTGTCACAGCAAGCGTCGCCCAGCTCTCATCTCGCTCCAGTTCACCTTATGAAGAAAGAAACAGTATCTTTTTATTGTGTCACCCAGTCTCAAGTATTATACAGTCCAATCATGCAGAACGAGTCGCCAGTAGCAAGTTAGGCCATTCGTTTTACCCACAACATTTCAATAAATAATTATAGATCAGAAAAATAATGTAATCCCAACAGAAATTCCCCTTAGAATTAAATTTAATACCTTATTGCCAAACAACAGTGTTACCCAGTCGAAGTCGCAAGTAAAAATGAATGCCATCCTTCAATTCCCCTCCGTATTTATACTTAACTGTGGACAAAGTGGACAAAATGGACAAAATGGACAAAATGGACAAAATGGTCAAAATGGACAAAATGGACAAAATGGACAAAATGGACAAAATGGACAAAATGGACAAAATGGACAAAATGGACAAAATGGACAAAATGGACAAAATGGACAAAATGGACAAAATGGACAAAATGGACAAAATGGACAAAATGGACAAAATGGACAAAGTGGACAAAATGGACAAAATGGACAAAGTGGACATTCTCACAATTTTGATCCTTACACAGTATAAATAAAGCTCAATTCTTCCGTTGGTAATTTTTGTGAATTGTAATTTTGTTATTTTAAAAACGTAGAATGCTTAGTTATTGGAATATTTTTACTTGCTTTCGTAAACATTCATACTGCTAATTCTATTAGACATTTGTATTGTATTATAACTATTAAATGATGATTTTAGTATTAGGTGGCGAATTATGATGCTAGTGTCGGGAACTTGATGATGACAATGATGATGTGAGTCTTACGATGGTGATATATGATTATAATATGATGGCGAATTATGATGCCAATGTGTTGGGAACCTGATGATGACAATGATGATGTGAGTTTTACGATGGCGAGCACATGACGAGAACATGTGAATCGCTACAACCGCCCCCCTGCGAAAGTTTGAAGTGGATTGACATTGTCAAATAACGTAGAACTTCGCATTCCCCTACTAAAATGCAAAACAAACTAAAAAAAAATTATATATAAGACAAATTATTCGTTAAACAAATAACATTTTGTGATAATGTTGGATGTTCTAATTCCGTCAGTATTCGAACCCTTAAATGTGTGTGTATTTAAACCAATACTTGGAAAGCCACTTATGTATTAAATCAGAATCCAAACCATAGAATAATATCATAGAATCGTGAATATATTTCTCCAAATCTCGACCACATAGTAAGAAGTGTTTGGTTGTGAGTCAAACAAGCCCTATTAGCTCGGTTTTGCCTAAACACCTCAAACTTGACCTGCCCATTGCTCAGCCTCATTTGCGAATTCACATTGTACGAATTCTTTGATGAATTGACAAAACTCTCCTCAGACAACATAGCAAGATCTTTGGTATAGATACTGAATATTCATCCTTACTTCAATTCAATAACTGATTCCGATTTCAAATTCTTCTCCAAAATCACATGCGACTCTCCTTTTTTTGGTGCGTGTATCACATCAAGAATAAACAAGCCAATTTCAGCTCTGTAATCATACAATTGTGTGTTTTTTTTTTCTTGTAAGACTATAGACTTACTAGTAGAATTGTGAAAAAAAAATAATGTTTCATTTCAAAATTATGCTCTGACATATTATTATACCAGAAGTTCATACAAATATACCAATTTAGTTTTATCCTGCCTTTTCGGATAAACTAATCCACAATTCTTTGTCTTTAAAAATATACAGTTGGCCAATCTAATCATTGACATGGGTGTGTGTGAAACCTGCACGTTCTTGCTCGTGCTTGAAGAAGGTTAGCCCGTAGGCCCTGTAGAGTATTGTCTCGCACAAACTACCGCACATCGGTCTTAAATCGAAACTTCGATTTACTAAGCCTAACTTCTAAGTATGTGCAAACCAATTGATGTCTTTAGAAAATACTCCCGTTCGTACCTCTAAAGATAGAAGACCCCCCCTTTTCGGATCCAAATACTTTCGAACTTAGCTTGAATACATACAGACAACATCCAACTCAAAAAGTCCACTCATTCATCCTCTCATACATCGCGCTACAGGCTCCTACGTTCATTTTTCCGCATCGACTTAGTCAGAAGAACATCACCCATTATGTATTCAAAATCCATACTACTTTACCTTCCTATAATATCCCAAGTTCCCCTTTACTTCTTACATCAAAATCAAAATAAAGATTTTCTGTAATATAAATAATAAAATTGTCCATCCACTTCACACATTTCGTATTTTTGTTATACTCTAATAAAACCCGTAATTATTTTATCTACCTAGTTCAATTCACCTCTAACTACCCTTTTGAAAATTATCGAATTTCAACTTATTAAAGGAACTCAAAATACGTATTAATGGAATCGAACCATTACGTAATCATCCATGTAACTTATCAAATTTCAACTTATTAAAGAACCTCAAAATACGTATTAATGGAATCGAACCTTCACGCAAATCATTCGATGAAATATACTACTAGCGACCTCTTGTGAAATTTGCGTACAACCTTCTTCGAACCTTAACTTACAATATCTATACTGTGGTACAGCGTATAATATGACATCACTAATGTCTTAAAAAAAAAATTCGTCTGTAATCGATTCCTTAATCGATATCTTAATATCCCTATTGAATATTAGATTTTGATAAATAAATTACTGAAATACTTGCACTTTGTCTAATTAACTAATATATAAATATGTGTTCTTTATAATAAGGTTGAAAGTTGTATGTAGGGATTTTTCTTACAGAAAGACGTGTGTACTGTTTGGTGATTTATTTGCGACTAGATTTTGACACATACATGCATACATTAATACATTCACTCACACATGCTTAAAACTCATCCAACATACCGCCCACCAAAAGGGCATCGACCTTTTTAACACTACATAGGTATAGATACATTATCCACAAAATTGTACATAGTATATTACTATAACAAATTGTATGATAAACTACATATATGCATGCAATTGCATTGACAAACTATAGCACTATGTATAGTAAGGAATAGCAAGTATGAGAGAGAATTATATTATATCAATAGGTAAGCAAGTAAGGTAAAATTCAATTACTGAAATGTATACAATTATCTAAGTATTTTATCACAGAAACTAAGAAGGAGCTGAATTACAGTAACATGCAAAATTTAATTAGATCATTAAATAAATTAAGATTCGGTATCAACGGGCATAAGACATAATTTAGTGATAGTTCTTTTTACGATTGAATTGCCACTTTTAACACTGTATACGCGGGTTAAGTTATCAGCGCCCGGATGTTTATCCACTATGCGTCCAAGTTGCCATTTCCCAGGTGGTAGGTTGTCGTTCTTGATCACGACTATTTGACCAATTTCTAGCTCTTCTCGCCTTTTAAGCCATTTGGGACGCTGTTGCAAGCGGCATAAATATTCTTGTAGCCACTGCCTCCAAAAGTCATTAACTAATTTTTGAGTGTGTCGCCAGCGGCTCAAACTGCTTATTTTAGCGTCCTTGAGAGATGGAGACGGGACAGTGATCGGAGCTTCGGTAAGTAGGAAGTGGCCCGGTGTGAGCACTTCCAAACTGTCGCTATTACTCTCGTCAATCGGACATAAAGGTCTAGTATTCAAACACGATTCAATCTGGCATATTATGGTAGTCATTTCCTCATAAGTAAGGTGTGTGTTGAGGATTCGTTTCAGATGGTACTTCATTGAGCGGACACCGGCCTCCCATAATCCGCCGAACGTAGGGCTATACGCTGGCACAAAATGCCATTGCGTTCCATCAAGGGCTAGTTTTTCTGCAATTTCGCCATCCAACTCAAGTTTTGCCTCTTGCCAACTGTCAGCGAGCTCTTTACTAGCACCCACGAAGTTGCGGCCTTGGTCACTCCAGATATGAGCACAGCGGCCCCGTCGTGCAACGAATCTTCGAAAGGAACCCAGGAATGCTTCGGATGTTAGGTCGCTCACCAATTCGAGGTGTATAGCCTTGGTGGCCATGCATATGAAAATTGCTATGTAGGCCTTGCACGTCTTAGCACCTCGACCTTTAGACATCAAAATTTGGTAAGGTCCAGCAAAATCAACACCGCTATTCAAGAACGGTTTAGCCGGCGTTACCCTTTGTTTGGGCAACTCTCCCATCAGTTGGTCTGTAGCAGTGGCGTTATGTCTCGCACACTTGAGGCATTTTCTCAGGTAAGTTGTTAGAAGTCCCTTCACTCTTAGGATCCAGTACTTTGACCTTATATAATTCAGTGTCAGCTGATATCGCCCATGTAAGGTTCTTTGGTGGGCGTCGTGCATGATGAGGAATGTGAAGTGACATTTGCCTAAAATTATAGGATGTTTCCGTTCTTCATCTATTTCAGCATGGCACAACCTTCCGCCCACTCTGAGGATATCGTTTGCGTCCAGGTAAGGGTTTAATGTTCTTAACTTGCTCTTAGTGCTCACTCTTTTTCTTGCTTTTAAGCTTTCTATATCTTCTTGAAAGTATTCTGCTTGCACAGCCTTTATACATATTTGTAATGCTTCGTCTAATTCTTGTGTTGTAATTGTCTTTTCCGTGCTTGTGTTCTTTTCTTTCAGGTACATCAAAAATCTTCTGGCGTAAACTATTGACTTCAGCAAATCAGATAACGAATCATATTCTTCAAACTTCTCAGGTAAGGTTTTAAGGACTTTTGTATTTTCATTTCTATTTAGGTGAACCTGTATTGCTATTTTTTTCATTTCCAGGTCTGTCTCTTCTATGATTGGATGTTCTAACCTTATGTTCTTATGTTTCAGCCACTGCGGTCCATGCCACCAAAGATCACAGTTCTTCAGTTCGCTCAACGGCATGCCTCTTGAGGAAATGTCTCCAGGATTCTCCGCAGTTCGAACGTGGTACCATCGGTCTGGAATAATGTCTTGAATAGTAACCACTCTATTTCTAACAAATGTCTGCCATCTTGCAGGATCTCCATGCAGCCAGGACAACACAATTGTGGAGTCTGTCCACGCGTACATCTTACTGATAGGAATGCGGGTTGCTTCGCTTATTTGTTTCAGCAGCTTCGACAATAACACCGCACCGCAGAGCTCAAGCCTTGGTACGCTCATTGGCTTGACTGGTCCTATGCGAGTTTTGGCTGCTATCAGTGTCGTCTTGTATTCTCCATCTTCTGTTCTAGCGCGGAGATAAGCTACGGCACCATAAGCATAGTTAGAAGAGTCGCAGTAGCCATGTATAGTGACATCGTCCATCGAGTCCTGTGTCGTATTCATCCACCTATTTAACTTAATATTTTTGATTTCTTCTAATCCTTTTCGTAGATTTAGCCATTCTTCTTTTATCTCTTTGCTTACTTCTTGATCCCAGCCCACCTGTGAGAGCCAAAGCTTCTGGATAATTCTTTTTGCAGGCAGCAGCGAGGGGGATATCCAGCCCAATGGATCATACAGGCGTTGAATGTCAGCCAAGATGTTTCGTTTCGTGATAACTTCAGGCGGATGTGATAAGTTTAAAGTATACTGGAAGATATCTTCGCCCATATTCCAACACAGTCCTAAGGCCTTGATTGTACCTCCTAGCTCCATATCAATCTGGACATGGGTACTTCTTTCTGAAGGTTCAAATTCTTTGAGGAACTCAGTGCTATTGGAAGCCCATTTTTGAAGTGTGAACCCTCCTTTCTTCAGGATTTTCGTGATCTGTTTAGCAACATCTACAGCTTCTTGCACAGTATCTGTCCCGGTCATCAGGTCGTCCATGAAAAAATCCTCCTTAATTGCCTTTGATGCAATCGGGTACTCCTTGCCTTCATCTTCTGCTACTTGTTGGAGAATCTTGACAGCAAGATAAGGCGCAGAAGCAGTGCCAAAAGTTACACGTAGTAGTCGATAATGCTTAACTGGATCGCTTGTATTTTTACGCCATAGAATCCTCTGATAATCGGTATCCTTCGGGCTTATCAGAATCTGTAAATACATCTTCTTTATATCTGATATCATGGCAATACGTCGCATGCGCCACCTCATGACTAGATTTCGCATGTCTTCTTGGAGACGAGGGCCGATTAGCAGCTCGTCGTTCAAAGATACTCCATTAGAGCCTTTTGAAGAAGCATTGAAAACTATTCTTGTCTTGGTGGTTTCTTTCTCTTCTTTTATCACGGCGTGATATGGTAAATAAACTGCTTCATTGTTTACTTCATCTTCTGGAACTTCTTCCATGTAGTTTAGTTTCATGTATTCTTCTATAGCTTTTACATACTCGTTCTTCAGATTAGGATCTCTTTCGAATCTTTTTTCTTGTTGCTTCAGTCTCAGCATGGCGATGTCTCTTGTTTGTCCTTTTGGAGATAGTAGTTCTTCTTTCTTGAATGGTAACGCTACTATATATCTTCCTTCCTCGTTTCTTGTATGCGTTTCCTTGTAAATCATCTCACACCTTTCTTCTTCTTTTGTGTGACTCTTCTTTGTTTCTGTGGTGTCTATCTCCCAAAATGCCTTTAACATATCATCCACGTCGATCTGGTGATGCATCACGACTATAGTTTCTTGTAAAGTGTCTGCTGTGCCTTCTACGTCTCCGAAAATTATCCAACCTAGGCTTGTTTCTTGGGCGCATGGAGAGCCAGGTGGACCTTTGATAACCTTGCCTTTTAGTATTTGTGCATACACTTTTACACCAAGTAACATGTCTACTCGCCCTGGCTGGTGGAAGTTAGGGTCAGCCAGAGTAAGTCCTTCTATGTGTGACCAGGCTTGTGGGTCGAACTTGATTTTACTTGATGGTAGTTGTGATGTGAGCTTTGAGGGCATTATATACGCTTTGACATCTAGCTGAAAACTGTCATCTTGATTTGACAATACTTGAACATGTGCTACGCTGTTGATTTTAATCTGGAGGTCGCCGACACCAGTGACAGTTCCTTTCACAGGTGTCCGCTTGACTCGCAGCGCTTGTGCTGCGCGTTCGCTTAAAAAGCTTGATTCTGACCCTGGATCAATCAAGCAACGCAGTGGAGTCACGTGGCCTTTATCGTCCCTTATGGATATCATTGCCGTCGCTAGCAGGCCTTTGGATTTCTTGCATGCGAAGTGACATGAAATGTCCACCTCTTCCACTTCTTCATCATCTTTCGCAGGATCTTCTTCGCGGTGCGTCAGCTGACTGTGGTGCGCTTGAGTTTTCACTGATTCCTTATTCTGCACTTGATGTATCATGGTGTGATGTCTCTTCCTGCATATACGACATGAAAAAGAAAGACGACATCGTGATGCAGAATGTCCAGGATGGAGACAGTTAAAACATAGTTTGGTCTTCCTGACATAGTCAATTCTCTCCTCAGGTGACATTTTCGAGAAATCTTGACAGTGACATAAAGTGTGTTCATCCCTACATAACACACAACTCTTCGCTGGCGTTGACACGTGGTAAGACCTTTCCTTAATTATTTTTACTTCTTTAGGTACGGTAGCAGTTACAGGGTTGACCAGTTCTAACGTGCGAAACTTCGACTCAAGATACTTCTTTAATTCTGTCCACTTGGGCAACTGGTCAGCATATAAACTGTAGGCGTGTTCCTCCCAATGCTTGTGAGTTTCCGGATCAAGACGATTCACCACTAGGTATATTATGAATGGATCCCACTCGTTTATATTTACTTGAAGATTTTGTAAATCATTCAAACATTGCGTCGTAGTGTCCAGTAGATTTTTTATTTGACTAGATGTTTGTGTAGTACTTTTTCTCTGATTAAACAATCTCTTCAAAAGGGAGTTCACAATTATTCTTTTATTACCGTACCTTTTTTTCAAAGTCTCCCAAGCCAACTCATAATTTTGTTCCGTAATCGTCACATGCTTCAATAAGGCGGCGGCTTCACCGGCGATACTTGACTTTAAATAGTGCAGTTTCTGAACCTTACTAAGACTCGTGTTGTTATGTACCAACGACGTAAACAGATCGTGAAACGTCGGCCACTCTTCATAGTTATTAGAGAACACAGGTAAAACAATAGCAGGCAACTTCACATGTTTTGGTACCGTTTCAAACATCGTAACATCCAGCGAACTTGTTCCTTGAACATGTGTGGGAGCGGCAGCAGCGAGCGCGTCCTTGATATCACCTTGTAAACATAGGTATAACTCCTCCACCATATAATATTCTTCCTTAAGAAAGTACTGCATCTCGCCGCGCTCTTGCATCGTAGTATTCTGTACCAGCTGTTTATGCGTCGAAGTAAACGTATTCCAGTAAGCGTCGATACACTGTGCTCGAGATTCTAAGTAACCTTTAGTTAAACGTTGTTTGGGACATTTCTTCAAATTAATTTCTGTTTTCCTTATTAAACTCGCTGTATCTTCCAAAACACGAATTAACTGTTCGTTAGTACTCATATTGCAGTATTCACTTGTCCATTCACGTAAACAACACGATTGCACCACGTAATAATGTTAACTTTATTTAAAATGTATTAATTTCCTTGATGTTCGCAACTGCAGATAGTGATTAGGCTCAGGAATGCGGTCCGCTATTGTTCTCGCCGGCCGGCCGGTCTTCGCTTCTAGGTTTCTCCTCCGGTTCGATGTCGACCAAATGTTCTTTATAATAAGGTTGAAAGTTGTATGTAGGGATTTTTCTTACAGAAAGACGTGTGTACTGTTTGGTGATTTATTTGCGACTAGATTTTGACACATACATGCATACATTAATACATTCACTCACACATGCTTAAAACTCATCCAACAATATGTATTTGACTATTCTCTATAAATGCTACGTAAATCTTGTGAACTCGGTAAAGTGAATCTATAATAATAGTCTACTATGTATGTCATCTTATTTCTTTAACCTAGCAACACTGTCTATGACATGTCAAATGTCAATTCTTTTTTTCATAACCTATATCTATTCCATGAAATGGGAATGAAATTACGAATAGAAAAATAATATACAATAAAACGGATTATGAAGAAAACTGTGATAAAATGAGTCTACGATAATAAGGTAACTATTTTCTACGCTTGTTACTATGATCTGGCTAAAATAACGAGTAAAGAAAGATCGTGTTGTATGTTTACAATCAAAATTTGTTTTTGTTACAGAATCAAACCAATTACGTTAACCTCCGCGCAACGGTTATAAGTTATATCTCAAAATTTAAGCAAAAATAACGAACCCCGGATAATTAGACAAGAAACAATGTAGTCAAACTGCGCCAGCGCCACCTGAAACATCATACTATCAAAACGTAAGTTAACAAAAGTTTTAACTGCGTTTGTTCATAAAGTAATTCTTGATTTTTCTGTACGCCAATTTATGCTCTTTTCTTGATTCTAACATCTTCTGTTTTCTATTTTCAGACTGCTCGTAAATCTTGACTTCTTCAGTGCAAACTAATCTTGAATGAAGCAAAAGTTATGAAGGATGGCATGAACCCCCACATCTACTGCTGCAGCTTATTGGAACTTCTTCACAAGGTAATATTATTTATCTTACTCTATTATTATTTCAATTTTGAAGAACATAGTTGTTTAAAAATATCTTTATGGTAATGTTCATGGAAATGACTTTGATCAAAACAGTAGGTACTTCTTCGGGGTCGAAATTTTATTAATTTCTTCCTATTATTACTGCTACTTCTCTTCTTGTCTTCATCCTATTGTTTTCTCAAATCTGTTTCCATCGCCTGATTACAATTTTCATTTCATTTGAAGTCGAGCAGTTTATTTATGAACTAAATTTATTTTCCTCAAACAACTGCTCTAATTGTTTATATCTCAAAGTAAAGTATGTAGATGTCCTGTATAGCTTTCTACGTTTATTTGATAACAAATAACATGTAATCTAACTTGTTTCAATAATTATTCATTTTACTTTCCAGATTTTTGGATTTCAACGGCGAGCTTCGGACAAAATTTACTACAGATCTAAACTGTATCCTGAGTATCATGAACCAATATGAAATAAGAATCTGACTGAAGATATTTCTACTTATTTATAAGGATATTTGACAGAACTGAATACCGTAATAAAATCTAATGGCAACAATACCGACATACTTACTTCGCTTCAAAAATAAATTAAATATATGTCAATTGGTTTTCTTGTCTGGTTCTATGATTATACTCTTATACTACATGTGAACATATATGTAAGTCATTCTAATGATAAACTATAAGCCATAAATGTACCAAAATTATTGTAATAAAATTACTTCCATTTCATTTGTTTCATTATCTGTCAAAAGAAAACTCAAAAGAGAGCGCCCCCCCAGACATGAAATCACTGGCACTCCTATTTTCCTATCTTTGCTATATATAATGTTCCTAATAAGACTTATATTAAACTAAAAGATGAATATTGTAGCTAGAAGCCTTACTTATACAAAGGTTAACATTGTAGCTAGGGTCATGTTTATCAGATCTCATTGTGAAACATTTCCTACATTGAACTAAAGTCTATAAATAAACCTTCGCCCCCCTAAATAATAAATCCTTAGTAACCTCATAACTTATTTTTAGTTTCACAACTAATTTTCAACACAACTTGAACTAAAGTAGATAAAATCTCCACAAACTCATTTATTCTGTAGTCAAGAACAATGACATCTCTATTCTACCTTACTTATTCAATTTCCTACAACATTCCGACTTTATAACTAAACTAAAATTAAATTTATTTAAATAATCATCCCATCTCGATATCATATTAATTACTGATAACAGATAACACCCTGTCACTTGTCAACTTGTCAAATCAACCTACTCAGAAGGCGTTTTGTTCACTCAGCCTTGATTATGTTTTTACTTTAAAAATGAATTACCTATTATTATTTTTCCCAATTATGTAAATAATGCATAAATAATATTAAATGTATCCCTAAATATCTAAATCTTATGTTATATTAATAATATGAACATATTGAGTAAAATTGTCTACGTATCTGATTGAAACTAAAGTAAGTATATTATTACTTGATATTATTATTTTATGTAACGTAAATGATTATCTAGAACTTAAATAACACACCTATTTCATTATTAATCAATATTAAAAATTAGCTTTGTGAACCATAAAACCAATCTCAACGAATTTAATCATATCTCAAATAATCCAGTATAGATACAGATAAAATAATAAAATGACTCAATGAATGAACTGTCAATTGATTACTGTTTGCAAAATATTGATTGATAAAATAATCACGTTGTTCTAATATAAGTCTTTTGTTTCAGGTACTATTACTATGTGGAATAAGAAAAATATCGTGTTTATAACAAGAAGTTGCTCTATTCACTATAATTTGTGTATAAATATGCAACAAAATGTGTTTCATGACGACGTGCACAACACCCATCACGGCTAAATTCTCCTTTCCGCTCTCACGCCAACAATTGTACCCTTGAGGGTCTCATAGTTCAAAGCTCAAGTGTTCAAAGATCCCTTCAATAAAACCGTCACTAACAACTCCACTAAAATTTCATGGCAAATTGACAAAACGAATAACAATTGTCGATCTACAAAACGCAAGAAGACAGCAAGACATGGAACCACACGATGAACAGCACTTGAACAAATCCTCGGTCAACGGCACTAATTGTAATGCTGCCTCACGTCCGGCAAATGGTATAATCCCTGGTCACCGGCAGCAATTGTAATCTAACTACGAAGCTTACTATAACTCTAGAGCTATCCTGAGTCACGGGACCACCAATCGTAATGTATGCTAAGCCCTACTAAAGGTACAGGTCCTTCGTCTGCTTCTCCCTCCTCACTAAACTCTACTCCTACAATGAAGCCCTAAGAAAACCCTACTACAATTACCTAAGGATATCTTGACAGCAGCTCCTACCTCCTAGTCTACCACAACCTACAACTAAACAACCTTAGATATGAAAGGATCCTTATAACAATTGAGTTTGAACTTTTCTTAATAACGTATGGCCAAATGTGATCGGTATAACCGTTGTGAATGTCTAGATTGGTCGGAACCTACGTTGTTGTAGCAACTCAAATTCTTTTAGGAGATGTTCAGCCGAGATGTGCTGCTAAATGCCTCTGTACCTATACTGTGCTATACTATTATGTATTTTTGTTAAATAACCTAAATAAATGTGTTTTCTATTATTTATTTAATGCTTGTTTTCCCTATCATACTGCTATCTTGGTTCTTCATACTAATTAAATTTCTAACTTAATTTAATGTTATCTAACCTTAAATTATAAATTTATTCCTTCCTATGTAGTCTAGCCTTCAAAAACATCTACAGTTCTTATAGCATGATTCAGTATGGGATATTCTACTCTTATTAAATATTATTTCTATATGAAATATAAACTCATTCAGTCCACAAGTAAGTTATAGATATATTAGATTACCCTATGTAACAATAAAGATCAATATATGAATCAAAACCAAATCTTATTAGAATTCTGAGATGAAAAATTATTTAATTCTTGAAATTGTATATCTTGTTCAAAAATGTTTGGTAGACAAATAATTATGTACAATATGAAATTACACTTCATAACTATTCTATAAATAGATTGAAGTCACTGACAATACAAGGTTTTGTTACAAATTTAATGAATCTTAAGTTTTCATGTTCGACTAAATTAAATAATGTTAGTATGATAATTTAGTATGGAATAAAGGTATGGAATTCATACTTTTAGTAAATTCTAGTATGATATTCTAATGTAGATTCTGGGTCTAAACAAGAAGTAATTGGTTGGTGAATAGAATTCGAAGTTTTATTGAAATCCTTCGACCGCATACAAAATATTATCATTTGACTGTGTTATACTAGTAATGCTTTCATCTCATTCTCCCAAAAATATTTAGTTCTGTTAGAATAATGGCGGCTACCATCATGTCTAATGACATGGGCAATCGGGTAAAAAACATGGTTACTTCATGTGTACATATTGAGGGAAAATCGTTCCTCGGAAAATAAAACAAATTTCTGTTAAATCTGTTTGGTGTGTTATTTTAAATATCACCAAACCCATGTTCTCTGGATGCCGTATGATTGCCAGATTTGATCTTTTATTGGCCTTCGGGCTCTTTTAGAGTAAAGATCTCTCCCGGATCTATCTAGAATCTATGAATCTTTACTATCTATATTTGTTATTAAACAACACGAATTTTCTTCACTCGTGGACTAAATGAATTCTCACTTCATTCATTACAAACAATAGATTTGTATAACTTGGGTTTTCGTTTGACTATACTCAAAAAAAAATGGCATTCATCCTTGAAACATAATAACTCATTGTTGTCAATTTGAAGTCTCTTTCAACTCGCGAACTTGACTCATTGTGATAAGGGAATTTACTCTCAACCCTTGTGATATTAATTAATTAAGTTCTGAGATCTGTGATGTAAATACGGGAACGAATAACTTTCATTATTGTCATCCATAAGTCCCCGGCTTCTTTTAGCAATTTACACTTCAGATACTCCAAATCCAGCCTTAGGAATGCTTTGTTTTTCCGTACTAGACATACTACGCAACAATCAACAATAGAATCTCCTCATCAACACTGGAGCATATTTTCTACAATCCATTTCTGTTTATTGTAGGGATAAAAAGAAACGAAATTCATTTCATTTTTCATGTGATTTGACTAGTGACAGTAATGTAATGACTTTTTCTCGCTTTAGTGTTGCCATCTCAACACAACAGCTGTAAGTAATATAAGAGCATTACTTTACCAAATCTTAAATCATAATCGATAAAAAAAATTAACTAAATGTTTCTACAAATCTCGATGTAAAATTAACGGTTCTAAATATTTGTTTAGTCTAAATAACAGGTTGCTCTATTCTTATTCTTTATTATTAAGATTGGACAAAAATAAAAACGTCGTTCAGTCCGTCATCTTTATTCGCAGAGCACTTTCATAGACAAGAAACACAGGAATGTAGAAATGCATTCTAACTTCAAACTATACACTACAACAGGTGGCAGCACTGGCCACTCAAACTAAATTGTACTTGTCTTTTGATACAATCTCATCACAGCCCCTCAAGTTTATAACGAAAGAAGCTGAAGTTAAAACTTGCAAAACAACTTAACTTTTATATAAACAATTATAACTAAGTTTACATAACTTGATGTAACTTGATATGACTTGATACATTCAAAGTCAAAGAAAAAATTATGTGTCTACTATCTAGCCCTACGATCAAAGTCTTGGGATCAGTCTGCACCACTAGATAATAAACAACATAACAACAACATAATTATTATGTTTTACTACACATTAATTAACATAAGTTCAAATGTCATATGAGTACATTGAGTACTAGCTTAATACATTTAAATTGTTTTATTTTAATTACACAGAAATTACTATACTAAATTTAATTTACTCAAGAAATAATTATGTTTAATACAAGGTAAAGCTTTTGTAAAAATATCAGAAATATTTTCATTTGTTGGTACATAGAACAATGATATGAGTTTCTTATTTACTATATCTTTCACATAATGATATTTAATGTCAATATGTTTTGACGCTTTACTATTAATCTGGTTTTGAAACAATTTAATAGTACTCTGGTTATCAATAAATAAATAAGCAGGAATATTTGTTTCATTACTTGAGAAATCTGACAGAACACCCTTAATATGCATGAGTTCACTTACAGCATGTGCACCTGCCACAAATTCTGCCTCAGCTGTTGACAATGCTGTGCATGTCTGTTTCCTTGAGAACCAAGATATAACATTTTCACCTTGATATATGACGCAGCCACTGGTGCTCTTACGATCTGTCTTGTCTCCTGCCCAGTCTGCATCGGAGTAAGCTCGAAGTGTGATGGCCTCCTTTGACTTCTTATACAGCAGCCCCTTTTCTGCAGTCCCTTTAAGATAACGCAAAATTCGCTTACCTGCTTTCCATAAGTCTGCTGTCGGTCTGTCCAAAAATCTACTCAGATAGGAAACAGCATAAGTGATATCTGGTCGACTGTTTGTGGATATATATAAAAGTGAACCAACTAATTCTTTAAATGGTACATTAATTACCTCTGACTTGGTGTCTGCGCTGTAGTTGATTTCCATTGGAGTACTACTTTTCTTACAATCTTGCATATTGAATTTTTCTAGTAATCTGTTTATCATGTCTGTCTGTTTAATTTCCATTCTGTCCTTCTTTCTTGTAATTTCCAGTCCTAAATAATTCTTTACTTCTCCCAATTCCTTCACATTAAATTCTTTTTTCAGTTGGGTTATGATAAAATTTCCATCACCTAGTATTAAAATGTCATCTACATACAGTAATATCCAGGTTTTTCCTTTTCTGTACAAACAATAGTCATATTTTGATTGTATGTATCCTTGTCCTGTAATAAATTCATGAAATCGATTGTTCCAGCATTTGGGTGCTTCCTTCAGTCCATATAACGCCTTTTTTAGTTTCAATACTTTTCCTTCTTTTATTTTCAATCCTTGTGGACATTTTATATATACATCCTGGTCTAAAAATCCGTTTAAGAAAGCTGTGGGAACATCCAGCTGTTTTATTATTTTATCTTCTTGAACTGCTATGCTCATCATTAGTCTCATTGTTGATGATTTAGCTACTGGTGCATAATTGTTGTATGAGCTACTCTGTTGAAACCCTTTAGCTACAAGTCTCGCTTTCTTTATTCCATCTTGCTTTGTTCTAAAAATCCACTTTGTATCTATAGCTTTACACCCTTTTGGTAAAGTCGCTTCTTCCCATGTATCTAATTTCTGCTGTGAGTTCAGCTCTTTCTTTATTGCTTGTTCCCATTCTTCACTTTGTATGGCTTCTTCAAAATCTTGTGGGTCACCTGATAGTAAGCAGTATGCTGTATAATTTAAGTCATATTTTTCAAGTAATTCCCTTGGTTTTCGCACTTGTCTTCCCGATCTTGTATGAAATTCCTCACTTTCTTGTCTTTGTTCTTCGATATTACTTTCCTCTTCAGTTTCTGTAAAATATTCATCATCCTCTTGATTCTTTTCAACATTTTCTACCTGTTTCTCTTGCTCTTCAGACTGTGTTTCCTTTAATTTCTGGTCATCTTCTTCATCATATTCATAATACCTGTATCTTACCTCTTCATGTTCTCGCTCTGACTGTTCAAACTTCACTTGTGTCTCATCAAATCTTATATCTCTTGTTACTATGATCTTATCCGTTTCTGGATCCCATACACGATAGCCAGTAGGTGCATATCCAACAAATCTCATTGTTTTCGCTCTCTTTTCAAGTTTGTCTTGCCTTGGTAATATATGAACCCATACCTTACATCCAAATATTCTTAGTCGTGACAGATCTCGATGTCCAAAGATCATTTCAGCTGGTGTATGAAAACTGATGGCAGCTGAAGGACATCTATTTATTTGATAAACGGAGCATCTTACCGCTTCACCCCATAATGTTTTTGGTAGTTTTGTTTCGGCCAACAATGTTCTTGCACGGTTGTATATGGTGCGATTCATCCGTTCTGCAACACCATTCGATTGTGGGCTATAAGCAATTGTAAATTGTAAAATTATACCTTTTCTATTGCAGAAGTCTTGCATCACTTGATTTTTAAATTCTCCGCCATTGTCTGCCCTAATTTTTCTTACTTTATTACCTGTTTGTGTTTCCATTTTATTTATATAATTAATTAATTTTTCTGTTGCTTCACTTTTCCTCTTCAATAGATAAATTTCGCAGAAATGAGTGTAATCATCAATTATTGTTTGGTAATAAATCTCACCGTTAGCTGTTGGAGTGCTGACAGGACCAGAGAGATCAGTATGAATTAATTCTCCTATATATCCGGATCGGGGCTTCGGAGTGGTACAAAATGGTAATCTGGTAGACTTACCTTCCATGCAGGCTTCACAGGGTTGGTCACTATATGGCAGCTTCATCATCCTCAAGTGTTTTCGATTAGCATGCCCTAGTCTCTGATGCCATAAAAAGTCACTGTTGATATTGTTAGTTGCTAAGCACCTGTCATCATCTAATTGCATAGGTATAACATACAAATTTCCAAGTAAGTTTCCAAAAATTTCCTGAGTTTTATTTTTAATTGACACATTTTCTTTATTAAATTGAACCATATAACCTTTTTGTAACAATTTCCTAACAGACAGTAGGTTGTGTGACAATTTAGGTACTATCAAACCCTCTATATTTACTGAAACATTCCCACATTTTAAATGTAATTTACCCCTTTTGTTACATGTCAGATATTGACCATTTGCTACAAACACTTTTATTTCTTTTTCTAATCTTACTACATCTGTCATATTTTGCTCAAATTCAGTTTTTAGCAAATGTTCAGTTGCGCCAGAATCTACAATGAAATTTATACAGTCATTTCCATTACTCACATTACAATTATTTGCATTAAATGCAGTGAATGATAATACATCCTCATCTACAAGTTGTACCATGTTGCTAGCTTGCCCCTGATAGTCACGATGTGGCATTCCCCGCTGTCGACTGGAATAGCTTCTGTATCTGGTAGGTCCACGATATCCTCTTGTCGCTGGTCGTCCTCGGTGAGTATTGTTGTGAGTGTAGGTCTCCGGTTGTTTCATCCTACAGTCCCTGATGATGTGTCCTTTCCGTCCGCAGCCATAGCATACAAGAAATGCCTCCTCCTTTGTGTCCTGATGAGGTTCTTCACTTAATTTTAGTTCCGCGTCGAGTAATCTTGCTTTGATCGATTCTATATTTAGCATTTTCTCACTGATCATCGTTTCAATTGATGTTATAACGTTGTCATAAGCAGATGGTAGCGCTGCTAGTAAGTAGCAAATTTTATCAATCTCCTCAACTTTAGACCCGATTGCATTGAGTTCTCCGAGAAGAGAATCAAACTTTAAGAAAAAATCTTGTAATTTCTCCGTTGCACCGCATTTCAACATGATAAGTTGTCGTTTTAGTCTTAACTTGTTGCAAATACTTTTCCTTTCGAAAATGTCTTCTAGTTTAGACAACATGTCCGCCGCAGTTTTCGATTGTTTCACTATTTCGATATATTTATCACTTAAACATTGCACGATTATGGATCTTGCTTTCGCATCACTGATGATATCTGCTGGCTTTGTACTATCGAAAGACTCTTCTAATAATACTTTATGTACGCCTTTTTCTTCTAATATAAGTTTCACTCTAAATTTCCAATTCCCAAAGTTACACTTTTCACTCAATCGTATTACATTATATTCTGTTGCCATTTTGCGCTAATTACTTATTTATTTTATTATTTCATCTGTTGTTTTACAAATAGCGCAGTGGAAGCGTATTAAGATTGGACAAAAATAAAAACGTCGTTCAGTCCGTCATCTTTATTCGCAGAGCACTTTCATAGACAAGAAACACAGGAATGTAGAAATGCATTCTAACTTCAAACTATACACTACAACAGGTGGCAGCACTGGCCACTCAAACTAAATTGTACTTGTCTTTTGATACAATCTCATCATTTATAACCTGCTACAAGACTTTGTTTTCACTACTGACATCCCGAGTCATAGACACTAGTAATACAAGAAATCAGCTGTTTGTATTTATTATACCAGACGAGATTAAAATAAATTGAATATATGTTATATTAGTTAATGATGAATGGCCGATTGCTCGGAAGATAAAATAACCCCGTTCTAATATTCCTACTGAAGTGTACCTATCGCCATACCCCTGTTCCCTAGCTAGCACAAAAACACTAGAGGTCTAAACCTCATATTTACATTTAAACGTGTATGGAACCTAGGTAAGCTAAACTAAAAATTCGGGAGATTAACCCGAGGTTGGACTAAAATCCGTGTAAGTAGGTCCCCCTTGCGTGGCTAAGACACCGGAAACGCAAAGTAACCCGCCCTAATATGTGTAGATATTGCAAATATATAAATATATACGTTTATGAGACCAAACCTGGAGGTCCATCTGATTTCAACAAGTGTGGATATCCCACATGCCCAACATGTGGACCTTGCATTCACCAGACAAAGCACTCTAGATCTGTAGGCTTATCACTGCGCTTGTAAATGGCAAGTGCCCGAGTCGCCTAGCTCGGATAAAACTAGAAGAGTCTGAAAGATATTTGTTTAACAGCCGCAAGGTTAAATATCTTTCATCTGGCAACCATGTACCAAAACACTGTTTCTGGCATGTAATTAAGCTTGATAGCCATAAAACAATAAAGTCCCACAACATTTCAATAAATAATTATAGATCAGAAAAATAATGTAATCCCAACAGAAATTCCCCTTAGAATTAAATTTAATACCTTATTGCCAAACAACAGTGTTACCCAGTCGAAGTCGCAAGTAAAAATGAATGCCATCCTTCAATTCCCCTCCGTATTTATACTTAACTGTGGACAAAGTGGACAAAATGGACAAAATGGACAAAATGGACAAAATGGTCAAAATGGACAAAATGGACAAAATGGACAAAATGGACAAAATGGACAAAATGGACAAAATGGACAAAATGGACAAAATGGACAAAATGGACAAAATGGACATTCTCACAATTTTGATCCTTACACAGTATAAATAAAGCTCAATTCTTCCGTTGGTAATTTTTGTGAATTGTAATTTTGTTATTTTAAAAACGTAGAATGCTTAGTTATTGGAATATTTTTACTTGCTTTCGTAAACATTCATACTGCTAATTCTATTAGACATTTGTATTGTATTATAACTATTAAATGATGATTTTAGTATTAGGTGGCGAATTATGATGCTAGTGTCGGGAACTTGATGATGACAATGATGATGTGAGTCTTACGATGGTGATATATGATTATAATATGATGGCGAATTATGATGCCAATGTGTTGGGAACCTGATGATGACAATGATGATGTGAGTTTTACGATGGCGAGCACATGACGAGAACATGTGAATCGCTACAATCCCTCAAAAAAACGAACTGCTATCAGAAAAGTAGGTTAGGTTAGGTTAGAATTGCGTTCCTCGCAAAAACGAAATGCTAGCGCACCCACACTCTTCCCTACAAATACTTGGGTAGGTTCGTTCGTTACCTTTTATCCCTTAGAGCGGAAATAGAAGCCCGCGAAGCGGGGCTTCAGATACTGGTTCTACGATCGTTAGTAAATTAAATTTTCGGAGTGGTGAAAATATGCCTATTCATTTTATGCGTAGACATGATTCGGACAAACAAAAATATGCGCAAATAAATTATGACAAATGAAAATATGCCTATTTATTTTATGTGTAGATATGATTCGGACGAACAAAAATATGCGCAAATAAATTATGACAAACGAATATCTGCGTTATCAAACTATGCGAACCTCGATTATGCCAAAACAGTTTATGCGGAAAGTCAATTATGCCTACATAGATTATGCCATGCAAAATTATGACTAAAAGCTTTATGCCAAAACAGGGGGAACCAATGGGGACATATGATGGTTGCGTTTGTCAAGTGATAAATAAGTGACAAAGCAATGGTCACTTACACTCACATATTGTCAAAACGTAGCGGATGCTTGTCACTTATTTATTGCGTCATAGGCCCGCTGGTAAAATTATACACCAGTAAGACACGTCTGACACATGTGGATTGTGGTGTGGATACTTTAGGGTTAGGACTGGGGGCCGCATATTGTGGTCGATACAGGAATGTGGACGAGTACTCGATCTGGACCATACGTTGACAACCAAAACTCACTAAGTAACAAATGCCTACTTAAAACAAAGCTCGTATCTCAGTGTCAACCTACTTTACTAGATACAGCTGCCGGCAAACTTTTAGAGCTTAACCTTGACTGCGCCTGCGCAGTAGCCGATTTAAGTACAAATGTACATGCGCAGATCCGCAATTTTTGTTCTAAAAGTTTGCTGGCACCTATACGAGGTTTTGAAGAGCAGTGACAGAAATTATAGCGAATTTTGGTTGTCACCAAGCGACATAGAAACATGCAGTTAGGAAGGTGACATTTTAGGAATTGTAGGCTGCGGACTTACATCGTAGACGAGTTAAGACAGTGGACGGTGTTGGGGTAGGAATGTGCACAAAATCACCCTAGGCTATTCCAACTGCTAATAATTTACTTATTCTTAAAACAATAATTGTCTTACACATCTAGTTTCAGAATTTAGCACACAATTCTTGCAACATTGCTACTCTGTGGCTATAATGTAACGACTGTATTTTTGATCGTTATTGCTAGTTTTCCTGGCAGGCAATATACCATGCAGCCTCTCGTAATATAGCCGCGGCTGGTTCGTAAATATCAGATAGGTTAGAGCAGAACCCGTTTTATGAATGGGGCGTCCTTGCCGAGCGCAGCGTAAACAAGCTGTGTGCACTTTATGCAACGTTAGCACCTGTGCAATTTTCAAGGCAATTTTGACTGGGAGAAAAATACAGAAGTTTCTATTCACTGTCAAAAAGAATCTGCTAATTCCTGTGTTGTATAAAATTTAGTTTGAATTGGCATTGCACATAAATAAACATCGGACAAGATCACACATCGATCTAGTCCCAAATAAAGCTCATGCAGGCTTCTGTTATGAGTACTAAACGACGATATACACATGTAAGTAAGTATATTCGTATATAGATAGATATATACTTAAATACATAGAATATCCATAACATACACATATTCAAGTTAATCACACAAATATTAGCCGGGATTCGATCCCAGGACCGCCGGGTCAGTATAGGCAGCTCCTCTATCACTGCGCCCACCGCGTCGTCGTCAAAATGTCACTTCGCCATTTCATTTGCAGTAGGGCTACCTTAGTGCAGTTCCATAAACATCAAAACACCCGTTAGATCTTTCTCTTTAATTGTAATTTATGATTAATACGATTAACTTTTTAATCGTCGAAGACTTAGTATTTTGTGAAACTCTCCTGATGTAAGAGCGCGGTAGTAATTATTTGTATTCCACGACACCAATTCATATTCACGAATAAGGTCAATCGCCCTCGCCTACGTGAGACTATTTACACGGTGTTTATTAAAGACGTTAAACCAACTTGTATATAATCTGTGGTTATACGTTATGCAATGTACGATAAAGCCTTTGTTCCACTGACATTCCAATTACCTAAACAAAATACTCATGCTACCCATGACCGCAAAAGAAAAACGTAGTAACAACCTGCTACTCTTCATAGATATCTATTATTTTGCTTCCTATACTGAGAAGACGCATATCGAATATAAAATTGCAAGGAAGCGAATGGTTAAACGGACGACTTTGCAATTCGTTTTGAAATCGGTTTCAAAATTTTACTGCCATATTGCGCACTATTGCTTTGAGCAAAGCTCGAAATTGCTGTCAAAATCGTCATAGAGGTTTAATGTATTCTTTAAAATGTAGTCAATGCACCGGCACAGTTCGTCAAAATGACTACAATCGCTGGTGAAGTGAATTAAAATGAAAAATGGCCGCGAACCGATTTGGAGTCATCAGTCAAAGGGAAACTGTTCTGATGCCGTAATTTAGCCATTCGTCAAACTGATTCTTAAACCACAATATTTTTCCCAATCTGTAAGCACCTATTTAAGGCTTAAGCATTGTCTAAAATGTAGAATGTTCACTTGTTCAGTTACCGCCGTACCTATGACAAAATGTGTCGTAAAGGCCAACCACGAAACGTCATAATAATAATAATAATAATAATATATCTTTATTTCAGACTGAGTCCATACACAAGTGTGTTAATAATAATGAATACAGTATCTTAAGAGTTAATGTTAGTACTTACAATTAAAACATAGTAATTAAAAATACAATAAATAAATTAGCATACCGCATCATCAACACTTGACAACGTGCATCTTCGTCCACCGGGCTAACATGGGGCTGTCCCAGCGGTTGGCAAACACGCTCAGGATGCGATTGGGACTGCCACGCAGACGGGACAGTAGCGAGGCGCATCTCTTTCTCATGACGGCCGCGAAGCCGTCAGTCCGCGCCTCAGCAAACATGCCGGACGCACTACACCAGCGTGGCAGCCCCAACATCACCCGGAACGCGTTGTTGTACTGGACGCGAAGTTCGCTGTACGCTTTCTGCGTATAATTGACCCACAGGCTGCATGTATAGAATGATACACAGAAAGCTTTAAATAGTGTGATCTTCACTTCTTCTGTGCATCGCGCAAACCTGCGGGCCAACATATTGCATCTAACGGCCAACGACCTTCGCTCCCGCTCGATGTACACGTTGTCACTCAAATTATCGGTAACCCAGTGACCCAAATATTTGAACTGGCTAACTTGTTTCAAAGGAACGCCTGACAGAGTGATAGATGGCAGGGGGTAGGTTTTGGTTCCTGCCTTAAAGACCATGAGCTCACTTTTGTTGCCGTTATATTTGAGTCCGTGGGTCGCCGCATAACTCTCACAAATTGCCAGAAGGCGCTTTAGGGCCCCAATCGAAGGGCTCAGCAGCACCATGTCGTCAGCGTAACTGATATTGTTTACACAAACACCATCGACATGGCATCCGACCCTGGTACTGCTGAGCCTCTCGATTAACCCATTCACATAAAGATTAAAGAGTCGAGGTGAGGTAAGCCCCCCCTGCCTCACCCCGCTCTCCAACCCATACTCGTCCGACATGTACCCTGCCCACCTAACATTGTTTTTTTGGTGGTTATACCAATATCTCATAAGTGATGTCAATTCATTGGGTAAGGTCGTCTCATTGCGTATCTTGTCCCAAAGGACATCATAGGACACAAGGTCGAAGGCTTTCGACAGATCCAAGTAACAGGCAAATACCGGTGTTCTCCCTTTTGTATAGTATTGGACAGTGTGTTTAAGGCACAGGATAGCACTCTCCGTGTGGACAGCCCCGGCCTGAAACCAAACTGTGCATCATTAAGGCGGAAATGCTGATCCAAGTGGCCGTCCAACACACTGTCCAATACCTTGGCTATTATAGTTGCCAAGGATATTGGCCTGTAATTTGATATCTCGCTAGCATCCCCAGTTTTATTTTTCACAATCGGAACAAAAATGGTGCGCATGAGGTCGTCAGGTAGGTAAGAATGTTTTATACACATGGTATAAAACATTGCAAGAACCCTAGGTAAATGTGCACCAGCGTGCTGCAGATGTTCAATGCTGAGACCATCATGCCCCGGCGACTTCCCTCTAACCATATCTTTGATTACTGTTGCTACTTGCCTCGCGGTTATAATGAGGGGTCCCTCCGGAGAAATGGTGTCAGCACTGAATACCCGCGAAGATGGCCCCAGCGGTGACTCCACTCTGAAATGACGCTGGAAGAGGTTGGCTATGTCTTTAGGGTCATGCGCACCTGCAATACTCACAGGAAGGCCAGGCTTGTGGCTCTGTTTATTCACAGCTTTCCAAAACTGCCCAAAGCTTTTGTTGGAATGGTGTTCAGCAATTATGTCACATTTGATTTGCTGTTCATTATTTTGACACCACTTCAACTTGGCCTTGAACACCTTTCGCGACTCTACCATGTCTACATATATATGACCAGAAGTTGGTTTGCCGTGCAGAACCCAGTTATTGAAAAACACTCTGGCCTTCCCGTGTGCCTCGCGAACATAACGATTCCAGCCAGTTACCTGCTTCTTTTGACTACCGTGTTTACGAGTCATAACATAAGGTACAATTTTATGAAACAAGTAATAAAATGGCCGAGAATGGGAGATATAACCACAAAATGGTAGCTTGGTAAAAGAAACTCAAGAACTTCAAGGACAAAATAAGCGAGGAGCATTTTCGCTGAGAGACACTTCAAATACTTAGTAAGTAATAGTTGGTAATAGTGACAGTGAGTACCTTAGATTTAATTGATAATGATGGGTTGGAACATTTTAATTACATCTTATCCATTGTGGTAGTAATTAACGCAACGGTTAAAATAGTACTATTTTGGATGTTATGATGAATGACTATTTTGTTTTTAAATTTGAATGCGAGCGAAGTCTGCTTCAGCTTCGCGTTTTATTTCGTATGCCTGGATGTTTCTATCTTCGGATACTTCGAATTTCCCGGCTGTTCTCGCCTAGAGACTGCATTTCTCAAACGATTCTGGTGAAATTTCGTGAGTCGGTGTGATAAGTATATGCTGAAATGATATGAAAGTTTATGTCGATTCACGTTTTCGAGATTATTCAAAATGGCGGAGTTATGGGGGTTGTGGGCTGTCATATTAGCCGAAGCTCCGATAACCGGTGGGGTAAACGTGTTCTTGAGTGGAGACCGGGGATCTGCAAGCGTAGTGTGGGACGCCCTCAGACTAGGTGGAGCGATGATCTATGCAGGGTGGCTGGCAAGAGCTGGATGAGAGTAGCCGAGGATCGTTCACAATGGCGTGCAGTTGGAGGGACCTATGTCCAGCAGTGGACAAGAATGGGCTGGATGATGATGGGGGTTGAAAAGTACAAAATGAAAAGTAAGTAAGTAAGTAAGTAAGTAAGTAATTGTTTATTTGTAAAACATAGGTAACATAACACAGGATGGTAAAGAAGTACAAATAGTCTCACTATGTTTAGCCATTTGGTGGCATACAAATATTTATGTAAGCATGCAGCATGCATTACTTGTGGCAGTCACACAATATAAGTACTAATATTTTTTATCATTATAATCTAAGTATTCCTTTATTGAATAAAATGCGTTATCTGCTAAAAAATTAAATAATAAACTTTTAAATTGTGGCATGTCGGATTCTCGTATAAATTTCAGCCATTTCGAAATAAATTCGCGAGGTTTACAGCTCACAGAGCCACTAGTAAATATTAGGTTATGCCTAGTTTTAATTAGGTAGGTATGTTATTTCTAGCATAATATTGTAAAAAAATGTTTGAAAGTTGGAAAGCCAATACATAATTGTCCTGTATCTTATAAGAATAACAATGAACGAGGGGGAAAGAGGATGGACGAACACAAGGCTGATCTAGAGCCCCGGGGGCCACCACAATTGCTGTTTGCCTCGGCCACTTACCATACAGTTACCGGCACCGTTACCGAGCAAACATTTTCGAAGCTGAAGTCTGTAGGATGAGCAGAATTATTTGTCCAATTTCATTATTCACAAGTTTATGGAATGTGTGAATATTAAGTGGGCAGTAGAAGTCGATAGTAGCATGGATAAGTTATACCTAATAGGCATTAGACTGGTTCCGATATTATTTTAGTTCATCGTCGGCGACAATATCTTTGATTAGTTACTCGTTTGCAAGTAAAACATAGTGAACAATAGACATGACGAAAACATGTTTTGAGCATGTTAATCGATTCAATTTTTTTTGGGATCAAATGTCTATTGGACTTACACTTAGACTGCTCTAAAAGTGAAATATGACCGTCAAAGTTCATCATTCCTACGAAGCCATAATGGCCACCTAATAAGCGTGACATCATTATATGTTATGTTTATGTGTACCAATAATTGTGTGGAGACCGTGAAAAAGTGAATTTAAAGTTCACGGTTGCCATACAATTTCAAAAGTTCTTTTGGATCTAAGAAAATATAAAATTTGCGTAGATAAGTACCTTTGTTTTGAGCTAATTTTATTCATATAATTACAGTATGCTGCAGAATTTAACATCAATCGTCATCCCTATTCTGCCGACAGCGAATTTTAATAATATTTATATATGACTACGCGTGCGGTATTCTCTTGACAATTTTACACTGGCGAGCTAGTACAGAGGTACGTCCAGCAAAAAGGTTTATACTTTTTATTAAGGCAGTCTTATTAAATATGACATTGAACGGCCGCGTGCGTCCCTTCGTGGAACAACGTAGGCGCGGTGAAAATATTAAACAAGTATTGTGACTTATAGATAAGTGTTGCATCAGAGAAAGTTATGATCACTATAGTTTAAGTCAGACTATTATTATTTCAGTAAATTTTACGAAATGTGTCTTTCTGCATTTTTATATGTTAACTAGACCCGGCTTTGCACGGGTGCAATGCTGATAAATTGTGCACGTATTATAAATATAAACCTTCCGCTTGAATCACTATCTGTTAAAAAAACCGCATCAAAATCTGTTGCGTAGTTAAAAGGTCTAAGCATACATAGGGACAGACAGACAGCAGGAAGGTACTTTGTTTTATACTATGTAGTGATTTACCCATCTAGTCTTAATGCAATAACGTTAAACATGAAGTGAACCCTGCAAGAGACCTACTACTTACTAGCCCAATCGTGATTCTCATTGTCATGCGTAAAATGCGATAAACCGTCCGTTAAATAGAGTCCGTGAAAGATGTGTGATACTGAATAGCGACAGACGGAGTCGCGGCCAGTTACACTAGCCCGACCGGCGATATACTTAGTTTTTTAGTTTAATCGCGGCAGCGCGACAGGTGCGCCGGGGCAGCTGCTCGCGCCGGTGGGGGTGTGGACGGGCTTTTGTTTCACATCTCATTTGCTACACTTTGTTCCTTTATCCGTCGATCCTGTTTACCTCTTGACCGCCACAGATATCGTAAAACTGCTTCACTGACACCAACGTCGGCAAATTCCGTGCATATGACATTCCTGCAAACCGCTACAAATATTTTTCAACCCCCCGTTGATTTTGGTTTTGAAGCACTCTTTTATTTTTTGCTGTGGCGTAGTGGCACGGTGTATAGCTTCACAGCTTGACTTTCAAAAGGTTAATCCAGGCGCGGATAACAAGGAAGCTGACCTACCTTGCCACACCCTGACCCACTCATCAACATAGTGAGAGGGAATCGGGTCCTGTTTCCAACTTTATCCGTCAAGAAATTACCCAAGACGATATTCTTGATGTGAAGTAATATCATGGTTTTGCAACTCACCTAAATGATCTCTTTTGAATAAATTTAAATTTAACGATATAATTACAATCTACGAGCTTATCAAAATATAAACGGATTAATATTAATTTCATTATAGGTTATGTGGCACACCACGCACCATAAATTTCTTGATTTATGATATCAACAGTGACATTATGTTGCATAATTATTAACCCAGATCTGTCAGAATATCTAGTGACAGTGTATATTCGATAGAAAGTTACGATTTTACGCCATAGTCCACGCCAGACCCTATGTAGTACGGAAATAGCTCGCAACGCAATTGAGATCTTAATACTTGCTCTAGGTACTAGTTCGATTTACATTGGTTTGATACACTGTTCCAGTATGTAAATTCACTTATTAGAACACGTAATATAATTACGAAAGTGATATTTTGTATTCACATGCTATATATACATTTAGGTACATTTGTTAGATTTGCGCTTCCAAGGAATCTTAAGTATAAGATATTTAAAAAATCTATTAGCATTGTCAATAACTATTACCCCACTAATACATACCTACATAGGTATGTATAAAAGCCAATAGTTTGCGTGTGTGACTGCGCGTATGTTCGTTACTTCTTCACGCTAAAACGGCTGGATGGAAATACATGAAATTTGGAATAGAGATAGTTTTACCCTAACTTAACACATAGGCTACGTTAAATTCCAAAATAAGCATGGTTCCTGTAGGATAGTGTATGCGATTTCAATACGAGAAAAACCGCCGGCAAAACCTAGTGTTAAGTAGTTTATCTAATACAATGAACAGTAATTGGGCTCAATATGTAGTTCCCAGCGCTATTTGATTTCAAGGCCCCAGGCGGCACGGTCGGTTGGTCATATTTGGATATTAAGCTCTACAAGCTTACTATCTTCACTAGCAGAGGCGCTAACATCAATGTCAGATATGAGGTCAGTATGAAAGCAATTTAGTTCCAGATTTTCCCGCCGCATCAGATAAACTGGTGGCGCTCCAGCCTATAATTATTGTAAACTTCACACGCAGCGCGCTCCACTTTTTCTAACCCGCCCAATAAATAATTGACGTATAGTCTCGCTTCCGTACACTTTCCGTGTCACTAGTTTATTTCCGCCATATTTATGTAATCGGCCGTCTTGGAAACTGCGTCGTTACGTTTTGACGTTAATGAATTTGTTGCTTGATTGTGGGAGTTTTGGAATTGCTTAAATTTATAATGCTCTGTAAAATGTCGGAACATGAATAACGCTTGTTGTGATAATTAATGTCTGTCATCTGCCGCGGTCTCCTGAGAATACAGCTATTAGGTAACCGCTGTTAAATGGTACATTGCATCAGAATGCTGTCTGTCATTATTAAATTAAGTTTTATAACTCTTATGTATCTGATACTGATAGCCATTACATTGTCCGATTTGGACGGTAAGGTTAGATAAAGGAATGACTTTGCAGAAATTAGTCACAGTGCAGTACGGCACCGCTCACACTGCTCTGTGAATGCAAGTCGTTGTTGTTCGGTCTTCTAATATGACTGCGAACTCATGCGAGCAATATCCGCCTTACGGCTTTCTGCTGCTAGACGATGCATGATTTCTAGTGGCATCGCAGGCCCAGACTATTTGTTTACTGTCATTGTGTGGTCCTCACGTCAATACTACATAACTAGTTATACAAATATACAGGGTGAATCCTATGTCGTAAACATAAATATGTGTTAAATACTTACTGTTTAACTTTAGTTTAAACACGTGGACGTGGACGTGACAACACGCAAAAAAGTTTACGTTGTTTGTTAATTCGTTTTTTTTTTAGATTAAGTCTCATGGTCACCCTAGTTGCAAACTTTAACTGTCATAGACCGTACAGACCAATGAAGCCTTAAAATACTGCGATAGAAACAAAAAAATCTGTTTACGACTAAGGTTTCAGCCTGTATACGTACTCTGTCCTAATTGGTACGAGATAAGAAATGATCCTCCATGTTGTTTACTGGTTATGATGACCAGACAAGAGATGAGAAGCAGTAATTATGCGAAATGTTTACGGCGCATTAAAAACCGGGTGCAACCGATAAGGATTTATGAGTCCACTTTCGAGAGTTAAAAGATAACGTAGTTACACGAGGTTTTCGGCTTATAGTCATAAATGTCATGTAATGCGATGGATATGGAAACGCGAGCGCAGCGAGCGCGAAATTTTTGGGAAGGACGGTGCATAATTTAGTCAGTCGTAAAATAGCGTAGCAAGCGCGAAATCTTTGGAGGGATATGGTTCATCAACCTCATGAAAACGCGAGCGTAGTGAGCGCAAAATATTTTATAAGAAGGTTCAAAATAAAAGCAAATGAAAACGCGAGCGCAGCGAGCGCGAAATTTTTCTTAACAAATAACGTTTCAATTGAAAGACAATCATTCAATATATTTTGATGCAATGTGCGGAAAATCACGAGTCACGAGACCAAAGAGATCTTGCTACAAGCCGAAGATCCACTCGACGCGACGAGTAAGATTCGTGGCTGCCCAATAGACCTACGAATCGCAATTCACAAAGCTTCATCAACCGAGCAAGCGAAGCATCTCCATTACAACTGAGCCAAACATTCTTTCGTATGTCCGGGTGGCCACTTATCCAGATCTTCGGCTGTTTTCGCCTACTGGTCGCGTATTTTTCAACAGATTTTCATTAAATTTTGTGAGTAGGTTCGATAAGTATACTGATTATTTTTGTCGATTCAGTTTTTTTTTTTCTTCAAAATGGCTTTTATATTGGGGCTGGAAACGTAAAAGATACAAGTTTTAGACATTTTGAAACAAACCCGCGAGGTGTTCAGCTCAGAGCCACTTGAGTAGTTCTATTTTTTTATTACCTATGTTATATGGACCAATTGTTCTTCTTCGGTACACTCCGCAGTCTCCAAAGTCTCACCTGTGAGTGTGAGACTCTTCGCCACTCGTTTCGTAGAGTCACTTTCCATGAGCTTTATCGACGGTAGCCGACACACTGGCGATCTCATCAACGATCTCCCTCTAGCCCCTGACATGGACTTCTACTCTCCCTTGCATATTACAAGCATTTTGTGGAGAAATTGAAATGGATTGGAATTGTGGACCTAGACATGAGAAATGTGGTTCTATGAAAGTGACTGTGAAAAGCGGTGACTTTATAATTGCTTAGTGTCTCCGTGTATATGATGAACAGATTGGATTTGAGATTAGATATCACATCAACTTTGCTTGATTTTTGTATTATACATATATGTAGAGAAAATTCACTTTAAATTATTGAAGGGAACATCGTTCAATAATAATTCAAGGAAAGGTCATCGACGTAGAACGCTATGTATTATAATTTTGTTGTATGATCGTCTTGAATCTAAAATTATACTTAAAAAATGCGAAAGGTGGCGAATTGGGGCTTTTTTTCGCTTAAACGTTCTCTACTCACATCCTAGCTCAGTACCAAACAAAACCAATACAATCCCACATACTGCCCTCTCTTCACAGCATAACAGTAAAAAGTGTGAAATATTTAATTGACGAAGCCGGAACGAAATTGACTCAGTTTTGTTAGCGTTTGTATAGTTACTCGAATTTCACGCGAGTTAAGAAAACCGGCGAGAGTCAGATTCAATGGTAGATCGGACGCCACAGCAAAAAAATGTGGACAATCAGCGCACAGTCTTACGTTCAGAACCAGAAATAATTGACAATGTTATTCTGTCGATTTGGTCTTGGTTTTCTAATGTCACCATCGCCGTGTGAGTATGTTCAATTACGACCGCGGTTAATTTTCACAAACTTAATTAGTTTCATTTCCGTCTTCTTGGATTTCTTAAGTTCAAGTAACTACCTAACGTTCAAGTCGATTATAACTCACTATCAGTGATCGGATTGATTCAAGATATCTGTAACTAGTAACATTTGAATATAAATAATTTACTTTTGGCACAGTGCTAACATACACAGAATTTGGGCTGAATGAATGCAACCAAGCGATCGACAGCCCGCCTGTCTCCGTCCCTACACCAAAAACATACATAGAAAAAATCGCGAGCACATCCTATTACAGTTTTAGAAAGTTTATAACAATAAACAAAAACATGTGTAGAACTGATTAATTAGGCAAATGTAGGTAAATGATAAACGGTGATGAATACATGTGGGTTTGCAGCGTGCCCTGGTCCACTGAAGCGCAACGCGAGCTGCACAGATACTTTATCTTAAAGATAAAAATGTACTTAGTTAACTTTAACTGGACAATTTTCAAATTCTATGATATGAAATGTTCCTCAGACACAAGGCGTATCTCATCTCAACTTACATGTATCTGATAAAAACAAAATTGTAAAAATAATCGCTGGGCCACGATTCTAAGCAATATCTGTACAATACTATAGTAAGTACTAAGCGTGATGTATACTTTTATAAAGTACAGACAGACCTGGCTAGATTACGGGGCCGTGACCAAACTAATAAAGCAGAATAGAGACTGGCTTGACGCGGGCAATATAAGCAAAAATACGTCTTGTTAATGAATGAAGCGAATTATTGAAATTTATTCGCAAAGATGTATAGGTATCCGAATTCATTAAGCTATTGACGCATTCCGAAAATATTGATAACGGATTAACAAATTTGAACAAACTTCTTAATGTAACAAATGTGAAAGTGAGATTGTATTTTAGTTGGTTCGTTGCGTGATGTTCACTCCCAAATCTTAAGCACAGAACTAATTTCGATAAGATGTAGACATTTACATCGATCGGTTACAGCACAGGCCAAATAAAAAACAATCGATTAAGTTTACAATGAAGACAGATTGTCCGATAGTAAAAGTGCCTTCTATATGGTATTTGGCTACAATGAAAATACATTATCTCACTCTAAATAATCAGACATATTCAAAAATACAGGAAATAAAAATATAGCTAATTTAATCTGAAGTTAAAACACCGTATTATGTCCACACGTTAGAAATGTTAGTAAATACCCCTGACAGCCCCACGGACGACCCCACGACATAATCTTATTAATAAATGTGCCATTCCTTTGCACGGTCTTGGAAAAAGGTAAGTATCCTGGTCTGTCAGATAGAAGATTAGATTTGAGGCTCTTGGATACGAAACACAGAAAATGCTAATATCCAAAGTAAGTGCCAGCTTAATTTGCGAGTGCTGCGATCAAGACGTGCAGTCTGCGTCTAATTGTGCAGGTTCCAATAAAATTTATGAGCTAGAAAGTTCTAGAGTGCCTGCGAATGCGATTCATTAAATCAAATGTGTTTGATATTTTTTAAATTATTAGATTTTTATAAACCGATAGTTTTTATTGACACAGGCACAGAAGAATAACAAAAAAGTTTGTTATTGTAATAAATCAAAGTTAGGGGTAAAGCCAGTTGTTTTTATAAGAAACATATATGTAGGTAGGTTGTTTATCGCGGTAGAAATTCTGAAACAAGATGTAGGAACAACCTTCAAAATTTATAAAAGCTTAACGGAAGTATGAAACCAGTCGCTTTCGAAAATAGCTTTTTTCATAAATTAAAAAGTTTAATACCAATAAATTATCAAGTATTTTCACTTACTGTTATCCAAGTTTATACCCCAAGGTCGTAAAGTTGAATCCGCGACCAAGGTGTGTACACTAAAGAAAGTGCAGTGCGCGTTTATGTCTTTCGAACGCACGTTTACTATTTAATTTTTGAACTTCGAACATCGAAATCTTCAGCCATCTTGTTGTCACTATTATCTTATCAGCCATAACATAACTGTAGTCAATACAGGGTATAATAACGGGTGATAACAAAAAAATGAGAATAACTTTCTATGGACCTCAAAACAAGACTATTCACTTAGACAAAAAACTTTGTTTATGAAGTTGTTACTACTTCTTTTGAGGTTCTTAAACTTCATTTGATTTTGTTTTTCAAGCATTAATATTTGTCAAAATGGTGTCGAAACAAGAAACACTGCGAAAACGGTTGAACATTTTTATAATTCAAACTATAACTGGGGGAAAAAGTCTACTGTAGATAATTTTAGTAAAGAATATGTACTTAGTCTCCACTATTTATAGAATTCTTGCATCCTTGACGATAGATCACAAAAGTGGTAGCCGGCGACCAGCGAAGATAATGACCAAGAGAAGGATGAACCTACTCCATAGCACTTTTAACGATAATAATCCTATGAGCCAACGAGATGCCGCGAGAAAAAATAAAGTGTTCCCAACCGTGCACTTGTTCGTTCTTGAAAAAGATAGGTCTGAAATGCCGCAAGAAGGTGAGAGCACTGGAATACACTGAACAGCAAAAACTGACTATTATATCACAGTGTCGCTGGATGATCCGAAATTACAAAGGAAAATCATTCATTTTCGACGATAAAAGTTATTTTCCTTTGAGTAAAACACATATACCTGGAAATGACCGATACTACACCAGCAATAATTTTACAACACCAGACGATATAAAACACAAGTATAAGCACAAGTTTGAGCAGAAAGTTATGCTTTATGTGGCTATATCCGACAAAGGTCTTTCGAAACTGTCGTTCTAACCGAGTGGTTTAGCGGTCAACCAAAAAGTGTATGAGAGCGAATGCTTGAAAAAAATACTGATAGCATTTATTCGCAAACATCACTCAGATGGAGAATATGTTCTGGTCGGATAAAGCATCGTCGCATTATGTCAAAAAAACGACACGTTTCCTAGACGCTAATAATATACCATTTGTACCGAAAATCCGAAACCCCATAAACCTTGCACAATGTCGGGCGATTGAAGATTTCTTAGGTTATTTGAGCAGTTTAGTATACAAAAATAATTGGAGAGCTGAAAATTGTACCCAACTGATATAAATAATTAAAACATGTGTGCGGAAAATGGACAACAATTCCGTCCAAGAGTCTTGTTCCAACGTCATGTTTATACTGAGTGGAACAGCTGACCACGAGTCCTATTCTAATGTGCATTGATGATTTTGTAAATAGTTTCTATGTACATATTTTCCAATAATATCAAATTGTGCTAAAAAGATACACGAGTATTTTTTTACACCTCTGAACGAATTCTCATTTTTTTGTTATCACCCGTTATGTGGACGAAATTTAAGCATCAATTCGTTATTTTTCGATATCGTATCTCATTATACTTGTTATTGCAAAATCAACTTCATTATGAGCGGAATAAAGTATACATTTTGAAGGAAATAAAAAAGTAAAATATGAATTTTTGGAAGAGCTTATAGTGGTGTAAGGAGATGCGTTGGCGTCGAAGCGTGAACCGTGACGGTTTGGACAACGACCCGAAATGGCCCTGTACCTACTAGGAAATTATGTTTGATTAAAATTTTATGATAAAGTAAAAATGTAACGACAGTAGACATAACGCGGATGAATAGTTTACTGTAAAATATTAATTGCTCTGTGTTATATACTGGCGATTTTCTTGGCATGATAGCATAAATCGATGGTAATGATAACATATACCGTGCATTGCCAGAAATAAAAGTATGGCGTATTCTATATCTCTACTCTACTTATGCAAATTGAATTAAACTTGCTAAGTTGTTGTGTGTTGTGTGGAGGTAGAGCAAATCAACATAACTAACAAACTTTTTCATAACACAACACAGCCATATAAGATATGATCCACTAAGAAATTTGTATTTTTATTGCAGCATACTGCAGAATAGCCTTCCCATATCATTTAAAAGTATTTTCATCTCTCCTATTCGGAAAGTGTAATTTTCATGAGTAGATAGCCGGGTGGAAAATAGCTTTTCCATCCCTAGGGTGGAAAGTAATTTTTTTTTAATTGCCACGAAGTCAATAGTAGATTGTTAACCGAGGGTAGAAAGTGACCCATTGCACCCGAGATATTTCTGGCGCTCGAACGAAGTGAGAGCGCCAATAGTTCGAGGGTGAAATGGGTAATTTCACCCGAGTTAAACACTCTACTTTTCATTTCGACTGCGAGGAAAATAAAATACTACACGCACATGTCATGAGTGTGTTAAATTAATGTCCATGTCATTTTTAACCAATAATCAATAAAAGACACAGTATTTATATTGAATCTCTTGTTCCCGCTTTTTCTATTGCAAACTTTCATTATTATTATTTTTAATAGCAAAAAAAATATTTATACATACCGCCAACATAAAAAAAAAAACAAATCCAATGGTTTCTATTTTGTTTTTATCTAAATGTACGATTCTATCAATAAATCAGGGACAGAATTTTATGTATGTATTATGAATATAATCAAATATAATGCATATTTATATTTAATAATTAGATGTAAATAAATTAAGCTTGCATACATCTAACTTTTGGAGACATTTTTTCAATGGCCACTTACCACGGCCGACTAGATTGTACCTAATTGAGTTGGTCACGACGTGCATCTAAGATGGCACTTATCTTTGACTCCGTGGCAATTAAAAAAAAATTACTTTCCACCCTAGGGATGGAAAAGCTATTTTCCACCCGGCTATCTACTCATGAAAATGACACTTTCCGAACAGGAGAGATGAAAAGACAGTTGCCATCTAGATGCACCTCGTGACCAACTCAATTAGGTACAATCTAGTCGGCCGTGGTAAGTGGCCATTAAAAAAAAATCTCCAAAGGTTAGATATAGGCAAGCTTAATTTATTTATATCCCATTATTAAATATAAATATATATGTATTATTATATTATTAACACATCATATAATTCTGTCCCTCATTTATTGATAGAATCGTACATTTATATAAAAAACAAAATTGAAACCATTGGATTTGTTTTTTTTTTTATGTTGGCGGTACGTATATTATAACTTTTTTTTTCTATTAAAAATAATTATAATGAAAGATTGCAATAGAAAAAGCGGGAACACGAGATTAAATATAAATATGTACCATGTCTTTTATTGATTATTGGTTAAAAATCACATGGACATTAATTTAACTCACTCATGACATGTGCGTGTAGTATTTTATTTTCCTCGCAGTCGAAATGAAAAGTGATTAACTCGGGTGAAATTACCCATTTCACCCTCGAGCTATTGGCGCTCTCACTTCGTTCGAGCGCCAGAAATATCTCGGGTACAATGGGTAACTTTCTACCCTTGGTTAACAATCTACTATTGGTTTACATTAGGCGTTTAAATGCAATGAGATAGTGAATACATATACATACTGATTTGCGACAGATCTAGGCTGTGGTTTGTAATGATATAATCAATCCGATTCAATAAATATTGAAATAGTGTCAAACTATTGAATTACAAATTAGCATTCACATGTCACGTTATAATTAAATAACGGTATCAATATTTAAATTGATATTTCTATAGATTTAGATCGATATCAAGTTTCCGACATATTGGCCTCGTTCCGTGCTACAGATCCGAAACAAGAAAGTATTTTTTTACATAAACTGGCAGTTTCCGGGACGTTTACTGGCGTTTATGTTATTGAGATGCATCGATTTGGAAATTACTTACAGACATAAATAGCAATATAATGCAGACATAAATAGCAATATATGCAATAAAATGTACATACTTAATATCTGAAATGATGTGTACCTAGAGTAAGTTAGTCGGCGGTCTTCTAGACACACTTGACTTTTACTTTAACTAAAGTATACTAAATTTCAAGACGTTCTGTTACTGTTACCTTTTAACGGTTGGTCAACATTGACAGGCGTTAGTTGTTTATAACTAAACAAGCGTGGTGAAATTGGTATTAGTCTACCAAAACCAAACTTAATTTCTAGAACCGATAGGTAAGTAAGTAACGTTAATTATTTGCCATTCATGCAAGAAAGACAACAAGTTTCACCTAAGCTGAAGTAGGTTATTGTCAAGAATTTCTTAGTAAGTGAGAAGATCTATAATCACTGAGCCACAAATGTCACTAGCTTCTTCAATAAACCAATAATAAATAAAATAATAAATCTTTATTAATAAAAAACATAAGAATAATCGTTAGCATAAAAAGTCTTACATCTACACAGAACACACTTAATACTTGTACAATGGCAGTATTTATTTCACATCGTTTTACCAACTCCTCCAATGTCGCGTTCAATGAGACGGTGCCTCGTAAAAACGTCCACAGGAACACCTACTCTTTGCCTTTGAAAAAAAAACGATGTACAATAAAAGTCTTATTATTCAGACCATAAAGTAGATTAGGTTTATTCATTCCACAGACACGACCGCAAAGCAGTAAAGTTGTGAAGTGAGAAAGTATTGGGTGTGCGCTTGCGACGACAATGATTGCAATTTTATGCTAGAACTTGTTAATTAAGAACAGAAAATAGGTGGGCACAGAGCGCGATTGTAAATAATAGCCGTTAGCTTTTGTATTTTTGGGCGAGCAAAAAATTTGTGCAATTGAAATGAAGAAAGAAGCAAGCATTGCGGTTCTTTCCTCAACAATATACCTACTATAATTCAAATAATTGAATCAAAAAGAATGAGTTTAACTGTTATACACCTACCTGTATGGCATCCAATCTTTCTTATTCATAATAGGTGCCTGAGATTTAAACTGGAATCTGAATCTATTGAAAATAGCTAATACATCGGAACAACTAAATGGTAAAGGTTTAAGTAAGGTTTGTGGAATCGTTTTGTAAGTTTCAGAGCAAAGCTTGGTCAATACCGTGATGATTATAAGGTCGAAAAAAATCTTATACCTACAAGTAATTGATATAAAAAAACGGCGTAAAAATCGCCAAAATGGCGTTCTTTAGACATTACATTATAGTTACAAAGATAGGAGATGCTAGAGCGTCGAAGTTACTATGTATGTGCTTGATAACATCTGTTCGTACCTATTCCCATGTATTGCAAACTGGTTATAATAAAATTGTCTATATGCAGACGGCTCTAGGTTACGAGTGCCGACTGGTTCTCTTGTGCCTGGCATAGCAATAAGACCAGGTTCCGCGAGTCTTGAATATTTTTTGTGCAGCAAAACCCTAGGCCGTATTTGCCAAACAAAATCACATTAGGGTAAGATTCATCAAAATTTCATAATACAAGGGCTAAAATGCTGCCGAGGTTTACCCAACCAACTTTTTCGTTTTTACATAAAATACAAAAGGCGGCCGAGGATGTGTTGTGCAACAGTGATTATATGCTCATTGGTGCAACACACGACCTCGCTAATATGTATTAAGTAAATTAGTTGACAACTTAAAATTGTTGCTAGCTCTCTTAATTTCATTGTAGACTATGCGGCAGTAAGGTGTACCTATTGTTTTTAAATTATATCATATCAAAAAAAGTCACGCCACAAGTAAATTCGTGGCAGATATTTCTTACCGAATAGTAACTTTTCTGTATTCTAGAGCCTGTTTATTAGTGATGGTAAGAAGGCAAGGGCTGGTATATATATAGATATACACAGAACAGAAAAACAGGGTCTATGTATAAGAAGTGCTAAACCTAATATTTAATGTTTAAGAAGACGCACGCGCATTACCAATACACCTTGATAAAGTTCCCTATGAGACAATTCCAGCTTGTAAAATGTAAATGCAAATGCAACCAGTCACGATAAAAAAAAACCCTTGTTCGATGCTGATCGGGCTAAGTCTGGCTAAGGGCATTTATCCTAACTCCTAACTGTACTCTACTGTGCGGGCTAGAGTTCCCTGAGATGAGATCGATCTATGATTTGTTGCTTAAAGCGCAAGCGCGCAAAACCTTAATAATGTTATTGTTCGGAACGGGACCAACAGCGTTATCATTAGCGGGCCGCAGCGCAGGCGCAGGTAGATCAGATCCTTGCCCATTATGCATTCCGAGCTCCGATGAAGCGCAGCCTCCGACACACACAAATGATAACAGTAAGTAATGCAAAAAACCTCTAAAAATCTGCTTCCGTTTTGCTCGAGTGTGGTATAAGTAAGCTTTGTCATATGCAGTTTATAGAAATCCGTTTATTTTAGCTATATTTAAATCTTAGAAACTTCAGAAAAGAGCTGTGAAAGCTAGACCATAGGTCATGTAGAATACAGGTCTATAGAAGGTACAAATATTGAATTATCCTGGTTTGAACTCGAAACCTAAGGAATAATAAGGAAGTCAGAGCGTGCCACGCGAGCCCCGCGAGCCCTGCTCGATCGATCTCGCGACGCGGCTAATAACTTATCTACTTTTGTGAAGGCTGTACCTATGCCATCTTTTTTGGGGTGACTTTTCTTTTACGTGACTTTTCAATTACCATTATGCGTCAAGGCTCATGGGGTAGGTACCTACATCTGATTGTCTGTCAAATAACGCAGCTTGAGACTTGGCTTCCCACGACAGTTTAGCTCAGTATGGGAAAACAAAAAAGCATTCCTTATGCTTGTAATCCTGTTAACTTAGTTATAATCTCGAGCGCGCGCGCACGCTTCTTTGAAATTGACGTACTTTTATCATTTTGCTATGCTCTCGGCGTAAACACGGCCGTCCGTAATGACGCTTTTTGCATTCTAATCGCATAAACATAGCCGCCGACGCTATGTTTATCGCAGGATAAGAGCACCCGTCCTTTACCATTAGTAGTGTGAATAAGAGGGATAATATGTACACGACTTTGCATACTGTCTCATGATGCTGCGAAACATAGTCGCGATAAATCTGGGTAGGAATAATAGATATGAGGTATATTATGCCGTAGTCAAGTAAAAAGTATCCTATGACCATCTTTCGATGCTATCCCTGTACCCTGTAGAATGTGTAGTATTTTCTATACAAGTGTTTAGGAGGGATATTAAAATCCTGTAACTAACACTGTATTGCTACCTGCCACTCCTACAAATACTTAATTAATTGCTTTGCGATGTTACTACCTGGTATTTCAGAGAAACTTACCCTTTTGAACGAAAGATGATCCGTAGGTGTCTAACTTCCTAACTTAACCTACCTACCAAGTATAACTCTGCGAGACACCATAATATTTTAAAATCGAATCTCATCTGATAAGTAATCATTCTGATTGAAAACGCAAGGTCCTTAAACGATTTAACGTTTTATGTGATGATTTTATGAGGTTTTATGAGGTTTTTTTGAAATAACTAAAAGATAGGCCGAAGCAAAACGAACCGGTCGATTTCTTATCCACTCCTGCGCCGGTGTTCGATCGATATTCCGGTCGGAATTTCGCACCTGTTTGGTAATGCCTTTACACACTAGGTGCGAAAATGCAGCTTCTCGAAGATGTAAAAACGTTCAGCCCAAGTACATTACTTAACGCATCTTTTTTTCGGAATCTAAATGCAAATAAAAGGTTTGAGACGGAACCATCAATCCTTTATCTACCTTAAAAACCTAATATTAAATTCTCGCAACATGGACTGTTCACGAACGTTAAAACATGTTATATAGGTAATACGGTGAATAGAAACTAAAGTACTATGTGTGACCTTACAAACGGTCCGGTAGTTTTGAATTTTTGATATGTTGTCTAGAATGGTTAGTCAGTGTTTAAAATGCAAAATGCACAATTCCCCCCCCTCCGCGCCCGCCGCCACATTGAAAAAACCGGCACTTTCTTCATATTTTTGCTCATATCTTCCTTAAGGAGCATTTTAGCTAGAAGACAGCTTAGACAATGTTATAGAGAGTTAAATTTACTACATTCTCCATTTTATATTTTTTTTCTAGGACAGATGGTTACGGAGATATCCACATTTAAAAAAACGTAAAAAATCGCAATTTCCTACCGAAAAACAAACTTCTGGATTATATCTTCGCTTAAGAGCATTTTAGCTACAACAAAGCTTGGGCAATGTTGTAGAGAATTAAATTTACTATAATTTATACTACAAATTTTGTTTCAAGGACGGTTAGTTACGGAGATATGCACATTTAAAAAACAGGAAAAGTCGAATTTTCCGAAAATTTCTCAAAATCCTTGGTTTAGAACGCTGTCATTCAGTTACGGACTAGTCTAGGACAAATTTAAACATGTAGCAAAATATAATTGTTTATAAAACTCATGTCCATTTTTACATACATTTTCGGAAAATGTGACTTTATTTTTTACATATCTCCGTAATTATCTGTCCTAGAAACAAAATTTGAAATGTAAATTATAGTAAATTTAATTCTCTACAAAATTGCCCAAGCACTGTTCTAGCTAAAATGCTCCTAAACGAAGATATAATCCAGAAGTTTGTTTTAGAGTTGGAAATAGCAATTTCTTAAGTTTTTTTAAATGTGCATATCTCCGTAACTATCTGTCCTAGAAACAAAATATAAAATGGAAAATGTAGTAAATTTAACTCTCTATAACATTGTCAAAGCTTTCTTCTAGCTAAAATGCTCCTAAAGGAAGATATGAGCAAAAATATGAAGAGAGTGCCGGTTTTTTCAATATGGCGGCGGGCGCGGAGGGGGGGGAATTGTGCATTTTGCATTTTAAACACTGACTAACCATCCTAGACAACATATCAAAAATTCAAAACTACCGGACCGTTTGTAAGGTCAAAATCCTTTATTCACTGAATTAAGGTACATACGTTATGTCTTTGCTACAATAAAATTTGTAACTAATAAGTATAATATGCGTATTTTATAGTCTCATAATGTCTTCTATGGATTTGTGATACTTGCTTATTATATAGGTATCCCGTCTAAACCTGCAGACAAACTCTATATCGAAATGACAGCTAAACTTAGCTTTAGTAAAATTTTGATATACCTTTACAATGGCTCAAGGACTCAAGTTAGCATAAGGGCCTTGTGTTGGTAGATATAAATAATTGTGAATAAGCTATAGCTATTACTGAACCACCGAGATACCTACATAGCTATTCAGTCCTCTGATTCCCGAATGCAAATTCTATTCAGTCCTCTGATTCCCGAATGCAACCTGAATGAAAGTTTTATAATTATTTAAATTCACATTCTAATAATTTCGCTCCAATTGCAGCGCAATGAAATTATTCGCACTTTCAATTCTACAAATTGATATCAACTATTTAAAATTAATGAATTCGTTTAGGTAGTAGGTGGTACTATACATCACTCCCATTTCGCACTTCAAATAGTGATGTGAAAGAGTGAAAGTGTTCATTGACAACAAATTTGGAGCTGAGTACCTATCGACCAACTTTGGTGCTCTCTAAAGTAAACTTAAAGTACATACTTATACTTACCCATCAAGTAAGTACCTCCATCCAAGATACCTACTTCAAGTACTTTTCCCATTGATTGTTAAAGTGTTAACTGTGTTTTTTGGTAAGTGGTTAAATATGTATATGTAAGTAGGTATATTAAAACATGTAAATAAGGAAAAATAGGGTGTTAATTAAGCGTTTATCATCAGTCTACCCGTTAACTATACGTCGCAAAAGCTCGCATACTTCATTTTAATTGAACACAAAGCTTGAGAACTTACATTAAGCTCCCGTCGAAACCGCACAATCGTTATCCAACAACAATCTTGAACATGGCCATCAATCAACAACACGGTACCGGCCAGATTTCACTTCACTGAATAGCTTCAGGCACTCACTAGTTTTGTCTTGTTAGAAAACCGCGAAAAACCGAGAGTGTGGTCAGCCGGCGTGCGCTCGCGGTGGCGATTGTGGGGAGACTGGTGCTGGGGCGCGCGCCGCGCGGGCGCAGCCTCGGGTGGAAAGTTCATCGAACGAGAGCAGCGAGACCTCCGTCACACGTGAAAAGCGAGAACCCTTTTGGAAGCGTCGAGAGGTCTTAGGTCTTGGAGAATAAACTTGGTTGTTTGAAATCTGTCTACTCTACCTAAGCATACAAGAGAAAAGATGTTACAATGCAAGAGCTTTAGCCAGAGTTTTAAGCTTCAGCAACGTTTTATAAGGCTTATGATTCAATAGTTCGTAAGTAGAGCCTAGAGTGTACCTATAGTACAGTCAGTGCCTATAGTGTATGGGTATTTGCGCGCGAAATTACACCTATTCGTACGGGTTATTAGTTTAAATTTTTTTACGTCACCCTAGGCCGTAATCGGGATTTTCTGCTCGGAAAGAAAATCTCGCTTTCTGGCCAAGGCAAGACGTAAAACTTTAGAGAAACCATGGGCGGTAATTCGTAAAGCCCCAGATCGCATAATTATGGCGCTCACCTTCGGTTCGAGCCACAAACACATACAATCTGGGCCATTCACGAATTCTCCGCCCAACGTATGTAATGAAATGTACTATTGAAATAAGCTTCTTGGCCAAAGAGTATTACCGGCACCTTGCTGACCAGAAAATATGAGGATTATTAAGAGGGCGCTATGGCAACAATTTTGCAAGTTGCAACTGTCAGTATAGTCCGAAAACATAATATTGACAACTCAACATTTCTTCTATGACATGTTCTAGACACGCGGCAGCGTGTCCAGCCAAGTTCACCCCAGGAACTGGCGAGCAGCAGCCGTGTGTTATATTACACGAACCGTTTGGAGCCACTTTTGACCCCTCAATAACTCCAAATCTATTTAACATAAAAACATGAATAGCCAAGTCAAGTCTTGATATGGATTACACCCCAAGTATAATAAATGCATTGAGCATGTCGCATGTCCTTGTATCTAAAAAATTTACGGCAAAGAACTTGGCGCCCATATAGATCTCAATTCTTTTGTCGGCGGAGTGCACGCGATATTGAACTTGGCTCTCATTTAACATTTATGTTTTTGATGGGTTACTTTTATTATTTTCTTTCTACTTGTTGAAGATCATAGAAATAAAGTAACGTTCGATTTTTCTACAGTTCATAAAGTTAGTTCCTACAGTTCATGGGCTTTCCAGACCAGTCGTTATATCTACATTTACAGTTTGGTAATAGTAATAAGTACCTCATACTCCAGTTAATTTTATAAAAATAAATTTCATATTACACATCATTATTACAACAACCAATCTATCGCAACCGCACTATAATCACCTGATGAAAAAAAATGTCAGTTCCTATGTTAACCTCGTAATATCATTTAATGGATTGCACTCTTTTCCTGACTGTTTTTCGTGTAGTAAACGTTAACAATTTATTTATAATATTACGTTTACGACTGTGAATGGTTTTCGACATTTTCTTTGGAAGTTTATATTTTTAAATATTCGTCTTTTAAACAAACCACCACGACTGACATTGACGTTGTTGACAAACCATCATAAAATCATTGCCAGTGTAAGAAATTAGTTCCAGTGAATTTCCGCAATATGGCGGCTTCTCATATATTTCTGGTCCGGCTTTAATATTTAAAACCGGGAGAATAGTGGAACAATACTAAATTCAAATCATATCAGTCTTAGTCCTATCTTAAGCATATCAACTTAAAACTAGTGGAAGAAGCGTTTAGTTCGCATTATATTTTGACAGCCATTCATTATTTTGTTAATCTGTGGTCAACGTCGGATATTGTAGTAGTTGTCGTGACTTTCAATTCCTATTTATTGTAAGAGTTTTGTGTATAATTAATACTTAACTAGTGCTTAAAAGGTTGTAGCTTGTAAAACAAACATTACAATGCCTAAATATTCAGGTAAGTGCAGTAAAGGTATCATTTCCTTTTTTATTTCTGAAGTGTAGAGGTTAGAATGGTCAAATTGTCGTCAAAATTGTATTTTTGTTGTAAATTCGATGTTTTAAGCCAATACATTTCAGAGCGGGCGTATTTATAATTATAGTTACCTCTCCTAAAGCGCGTCTCTTCTTACAAATCGTATTTGCTGTGTCATGTTCTCCTAAAATGGGCAACAAGAATCTTACTGACCTTACGACCGGCATTACAATTTCATGAACGACTTTCGAATTAAAATGTTTTCAAAAGTAATTTTGTATAGCACTAGGATACTCACAAATACATTATCTTTCGGCTCCAGTCCAGATCGTATTCATTTTCCTATTTATTAACTAAGCTGGAGCCATTGTCAGTTGCTCAAGTTGTTGAAGCTTACAGATTTCCCAATATATATATTATTCCTACGAGCAGAATATGTGTGTTACTTGCTTGACATATTAACCCAAATTCCGATACCATTTGATTGGTTTTAGTGCCAGAAGCAGCTGGTTATTCTCATAATTCATTTATTGTATTAACACCACAATACTGTTTGTAATTTGTCAAGCTACATATATTACTTTCTCACTTGTTTATTGTATTCCTGTGTTATGTTTGCAGTCAAAGTAAAATGGGGCAAGGAGATGTTCCCCGGTGTGGAGGTGAATACAGACGATGATCCGGTGCTGTTCAAGGCACAGATCTTTGCGCTGACAGGTGTTCAGCCGGAGCGGCAGAAAGTAGTGTGCAAGGGAGTTACACTCAGGGATGATGAGTGGGGCAACTTTAAGTTGGCTAATGTAAGTTATTGTTTGCTGGACATGTAAAAGCGGCCTTGTACTTACTACCCTCCAAGTGATAAGTGCAATATTAGCAGCTTCTGCAGTTAGGAAGTTTAATGCTTTTTGTGTTGAAATGTGGTGCAAATTTATGTGACCGTTAAACCAAAGTTACTGCATTTATCACTAGGAGGGTAGCTTGCAGGATAAAGTATATTATTCCATTATTTGTTATAGAGAATTAGTGGTGGGTTTGTCTCATGCTTTCATTTGACTTTACATGTGTGTTTCTTTAGGTCAAAACTTGTAAGTTAATTTTCTTGTGTTCCAATTGGCTTTACAATATAGATTCAATACTAATAAATCGACAGCAGCAAGAAACTAAAATATTATCACAAGGCATTTTTTTTTCTAATTTGCAGAATGCGTTAGTGCTTGTGATGGGAAGTAAGGAGGAGGATGTCCCCGCAGCCCCTGTGGAGCAGACCAAGTTTGTTGAGGACATGAATGAGTCGGAGCTGGCCAGTGCTGTGAGTATTCCTGCTGTTTAGGAAATAGTATAAATATCTGCATAAAGGTTACACAGATAAACCAGTCCTAGCTAATCACCATGTACAAATAAAGATTTTTAAAGCAGTTTCATAAACTAGTTGTGACTTGTGCATATAGCAGACACACACAGTAACAAAATGTATAATTGGCGTGTGCTTTGTGTACAGCTTGTATCTGAAACAGCTTAAATTTTCGATTTGTAATTTATATAACCTCATAATCTCTGATATCTATAAACTTATATTTCAGAGTTTGAATAGAATTTATTGCAAGTCCCATCTTTTTCGGAAGTTTATTATTTACAGGCATAACAAAAACAGTAGCTTTGTTAGGTTATTTAAAATGCTTCTTTGATGGTAGCTGGATATTCCTGAGGGTCTGATCAACCTGGGCAACACCTGCTACATGAATGCGACGATACAGTGCCTCAAAACAGTGCCGGAACTGAAGAATGCACTCCTCAACTATAACAAAAGTAAGTTTAATGACACTATAACCTTGTTTGTGTTGGAAAAGTCACACTACTCTGTCTGTTTTATGTGTAGATTGTAAAGTTGAAATAAATTCTTTTTGGACATGATCCAACTGAGGCCTTCCTGTGTAACTTTTCAATTAGAAAGTGAATGCTTGATGTAGGAAAATCCTAACAGTTTAAAGTGTGGCATTCTCTTGTGTCAGAGGCCAAGATCCTCTTTGGGTCAATGAGTTAGACCAGTAAGTAGTGGATCAATCTCAGTAATTTTAGCAGATTTTGTTTTTGATTGGTCTTAATTTCTACCAAAATATTTGTTTGGTCTTTCAAAGAATATCATCAGTAAATGGTCCTTTTTTTTAGACCACATAACATAACATTGCATTGCACAATTAGCATGCGGCACAAATAAATCTATTGTTTTAATTTGCTAAATTGCACTACATACACAAGGCTTGAAAGTCACTATATGGTTGTATAGACAGCGGCGGCGGCACGGCGGGCGAGCTGACGGCGGCGCTGAGCGAGGCGGTGGCGGCGCTGGAGGGCGGCGGCGCGGGCGCATGCGCGAGCGCGGCGGCGCGGACGCTGCGCGCGCTGCACGCCACGGCGCCGCGCTTCGCGGAGCGCGCGCCCGGCGGCCACCTGGCGCAGCAGGACGCGTCCGAGTGCTGGACCGAGATCGTGCGCGCGCTGCAGCAGCGCCTGCCCGTCTCCGCGCCCGTGCCGCCCGACGCGGACAGGTCAGTCACAGCTGTGTGGCTAGAGATGTGCCGTTCTCGAGAACGTTTCTCTATTTGTATGGGAAAAATCGGAGAACGGCACATCTCTAGGCGTGGCGTTAAAAGTATTGGTCATTTGTCAGTTCAAAAAACTAAATTTGTCCCTTCGGTGGTCAAAAGCTTGTATGAATCTAGGTTATGTTGCTATTACATCGGATTATAGAAGAGGGTACGTTCTTTATTCTCACAGGCATTTAACCAGAAAATTAGGCCCTGGAATCCTTAATTTCGCAAATGTCCACCGGAAAGACGCGCACCTAAATCTGACAATGACCCATTTGGCAAACCGGAGCAGATTATATTCTTCATGAGCAATAATTACAAAACTAGTGAGAATTGAGTTCTATTAACGTCTTATTGTTTTTGGTACGCGGGTACGGGTATCACTAGGTATCCACAGATGGTTATGTGTGGATCAATATTTTTCTTGTGATTGTGATTAAACTTCTTAGAAAAGTGTTGATAATTTATATTGCTAATATTGTCACAAGATAGTCTACATAAGAATGGGCTTATAACTGTTGCAATTACAAAGTTTTTGATAAATATAACAGCTGAAATTATAATTTTAACGAGTGGCCCAGGAGACATCACCATGGTAATAAGCAACAGAAAAAAGTTTATTAACATTAATTATAAAATACTTTTGACCTGACCCGCGACTGTAGAAAACCTAAAGAAACAAAAGTCACTTTTTTTTCCTTGAGAACGAAGTTTACACCTTCTAATCTCATAACATTGTAACTCACCAGGTCATCAGTAGTGGAGCAGTACTTCGGTGGCACGCTGGACGTGGAACTGGTATGCTCGGAGGCCGAGGAGCCCCCGACGAAGGCGAACGAGACCTTCCTGCAGCTATCCTGCTTCATCTCTCAGGATGTCAAGTACCTGCAGTCCGGGCTGCGCTCCGTGAGTACGAGTATCACCAAATATAGACCAATATTTAAGAAGCCATACTTAATTATGTACATCTTCTAACAATGCGATATAAACTTTCAGTGGACATAGATATACTTACTTCTATTGACCACTAATTCTTTGAGAATTGGAGAAAATGGAGATGTTAAACGCCGTTTGGGCGTTGGGGGCTTCGTAAAAGGTAGACCCCGGAGCCAATTCTAAGTAGTCTAGATTTTAAACTATTGATACAAAGATCAAAGCACAAAGAAAAAATTAATAATGAGTTACCTGGTGGAAGAGACCGGGATTTGAACCCGGTACCTCTGGATTGCCGGTCCAGCGCGTTAACCACTTCGCTACCCTAACTCCATGCAAACTGTCGAATTTTTCCTTATGCTTTGTGTGTCGATCTTTGCATTGTTTATTTGAAAGGTTTGCACCTTACTTTAATCTTTGTATCAATAGTTTAAATAAAAATTGTGGTGTGTACCCACATTAAAAAAAATTAGAGATTACATGTTTCATAAGTGTAGATTTTGTTAAATAGTTTACATGAAGTAGCTTCGTTTCTAGTTGTATTTAATGTTTCTTATTATTTCTTTCCAGAAAATGTCGGAGCAAATTACAAAACTGTCACAAACATTGGGACGAGATGCCATTTACACAAAAACGGTAAAATTCTATTTAGTCCCAATACGTTATTAAGTGGGTGGTTTTAAAAATAACTGGACATAATTAAGGGCTTAATTAACATACATTTTCAATCGATGCCTTTGTGGAATCAAAGCTAACCATTCGTCCAATATGGGTAATACGGTATTTGACGTTACATAAATAAATAAATTATATCTTTGACTATAGTGAATATTAATTATGTCATTGAAAGCACTAAATATACATTCAAAATACACGGAACCAAATAAACTAACACTAACTTTTCACAATTTTTCTGTTTTAATTGAAAAAAAAAAAAAAATTGACAGGTAGACGTGTTTTTAGTACTCTTTATGACGTCACAACCCCGTATCTTCATAGAAACTTCATAATAACAAATCGTTTTTGACATATCATAAAGAGTACCTAGCTGATTTGAGCTATCCTCAAATGCCTTGTTTTTGTTGTTACATAATAATTTTAAGGGGCTCCCCGCTCTCAATGACCTTCGATCTGTTGCGATAGATTTTCCCATATTATAAATAGCTAATCATAATAACATAGTTTTTCCACAACAAAATACCGTATCAAGTACCTTTCACATGTCACTGACTTTGAGATACAGGCCGTCAAAGTTTACGATTTTTTCGGGGAAAAAGTTGTGGAAACGGTTTTTTGCGTTTTTCTCGAAAAGTATTGAGAAAAATAGAAAAAGCTTCACAACAAATTTTGTGGAATATGGTTTAGAACAATAAAATTTAAGATATTTTCTACATATACACCGGGGATAAAAGTAGAAACGAGATTAGTGTATTTTTGGTCCTTCACCGAATATTTTTTTATAAAATACACAGTCGTTAAATCAAAATTCGGGTCACTACAAAGTGTTAAGCATAGACCATACTACAATATATATTAAATAGGACATTATAACTCTATAATCCACAAACTAGATACGGTGTAAAAATCATCAAATTGGCTGATTTCTGTAGGGAGCCCCTTAAACTGATAATTTTGTTCCAGTCTAAAATCAGCCGTCTGCCAGCGTACCTGACGGTCCAGTTCATCCGGTTCTACTTCAAAGAGAAGGAGTCCATATACGCCAAGATCCTGAAGGATGTCAAGTTCCCTGTGGAGTTGGACGTGTACGAGCTGTGCACGCCGGAGCTGCAGGAGCGGCTCACGCCTATGAGGAATAAGTTTAAGGTACTCAATTAAATGCAATTTTCCTACTTTACAGGGTCTTTATTTGAAGTTTCACCAATTTTTAGTGTATGTTGTTGTTTTCCTTCCGAAAAACGTTCACACGCACTCTTGCGGCCGCGTGGCTCGACAACCTTGTCTGACATGTCGGGCCAGTTGGAATTGCAATTCTAGTTCGTAAATAATTATAAGGAAAATTATTTGCCGCGTAGATAGACAATCGACAATGAGGAATTCTAAGTCCAGTTGGTCCGACAATCTTCGAACTGTATTTGTAATACAGACTTCAATAATTTGCTTGTCTCAATATTTTTATCAAACACGTATTCACAATATCACTACATAGTATAAAACAAAGTTGCTTCTGTCTGTCTGTCCCTATGTATGCTCAGATCTTTAAAACTACGCAACGGATTTTGATGCGGTCTTTTTAATAGATAGAGTGATTCAAGAGGAAGGTTTATATGTATAATACATGCATACTGCCGTGCTAAGGTAAAAGGCGACCTTTTGCTATGGAGCTCTATACAAAAAGATCGCCTTTTAGCTTAGCACGGCAGCATAATTTACCAGCATTGCATTCGTGCGAAGCCGGGGCGGGTCGCAAGTTAAAGATAAAACATTGTTGTGCAGGAATTAGAAGAAGCTTCCGTGGAGTCATCCTTAAACTCGAAAAACAAGAATCACGGTGACAGCAAAAAAGACGGCAGGCCCAAGAGAGCTGTGCCATATTGGTTCGAAGATGGTAAGTTCATTTTCATGGCACTGCTCGAATATGTGGTCATAGATGACCTAAATTCAGTACGCAAAATTGCTTATAGTTGTACATGTAAAAAATTAAAAAAACATCTATGAGTCTCCAAAACACGACAACAATGTACACTCAGCAGCAGAAGTACAACTCACAATCATCTGTATAACCCTTTTTTCTCTTGATAATAGAGTTCATGTGCATATAATTTTGAACACTTGACGTGCGTAGCAACTTCTGCTGCTGACTGAAGCACGTTACGGTCACAGGTCATATCTATACATGGATTTCATAGTAAGGTATGACTTTCATCTATTTTTATTTTTGCCCTCGCATTGATCGAATGTTCAGTCTCGGCCAAAAGTGCAACAGATGATCTTGTATTATGGATATGGAAATGGGTCGGCCTTCGTACCAACTAGTACATCTCAACTAGTACATCTATTGCATACTTTCCAGCCTCTACTAATGTCCTATTTTTGTTATTTTATATTCAAGCTTTACAAGTCACTACTTAATCACTAAAAAATCACAATCTGTGGGTCGTAACTCTAACAGTATTCTTAGAGTATTTTGAGATTAACTATACAAGTCTCTATTAAAGACCCGGCCGAGCCATCGATGACAAGCGTGTACCAGTGATCGGTCTCTGTTCTATTCCGTGGGTCTCTGTATAACGATCGCCTTATGTTGGCGCTCGCCGCCGATGACGGCCGGGCCGTAACAGTATTCTCGGGTGACGTTTTTATTGAGCCTAAAGCCTATTGAGACTCTTCTTCTTAGTCGGCATCTTCATTGCTGAAGGTCGTGTCTAACGTGAAATATTAATTCGTCACTTGATGCACCATGCTTTTCCACTCGTTTCTATTCTCGGCGATCTTGATGGCCTTAGGTATTGACAGGCCAGTGAGCGTTTTTACAAGATCTGACCAACGGGTAGGCGATCGACCGCGCGGTCTTTTTCCGTCTACCTGACCTACTACCATCAGCTGTTCCAGATTATCCGGGTTCCTGCGAGCGACGAGCCTATTGAGACTAACGTCGTCATTAGACACTGAATTCCTCTATGTAGTGATTGATGGTTGTTGCAGATGTGGGCAGCAACAACAGCGGCTACTACCGTCTGCAGGCGGTGCTGACGCACAAGGGCCGCTCGGCGACCAGCGGGCACTACGTGGCGTGGGTGCTGCGCGGCGACACGTGGCTGCGCTGCGACGACGACGCCGTCACGCCCGTGTCCGAGGAGGAGGTGCTCAAGCTCAGCGGGGGCGGTGAGTGTCGGGACAGATGCAGGCAGCAACAACAGCGGCTACTACCGTCTGCAGGCGGTGCTGACGCACAAGGGCCGCTCGGCGACCAGCGGGCACTACGTGGCGTGGGTGCTGCGCGGCGACACGTGGCTGCGCTGCGACGACGACGCCGTCACGCCCGTGTCCGAGGAGGAGGTGCTCAAGCTCAGCGGGGGCGGTGAGTGTCGGGACAGATGCAGGCAGCAACAACAGCGGCTACTACCGTCTGCAGGCGGTGCTGACGCACAAGGGCCGCTCGGCGACCAGCGGGCACTACGTGGCGTGGGTGCTGCGCGGCGACACGTGGCTGCGCTGCGACGACGACGCCGTCACGCCCGTGTCCGAGGAGGAGGTGCTCAAGCTCAGCGGGGGCGGTGAGTGTCGGGACAGATGCAGGCAGCAACAACAGCGGCTACTACCGTCTGCAGGCGGTGCTGACGCACAAGGGCCGCTCGGCGACCAGCGGGCACTACGTGGCGTGGGTGCTGCGCGGCGACACGTGGCTGCGCTGCGACGACGACGCCGTCACGCCCGTGTCCGAGGAGGAGGTGCTCAAGCTCAGCGGGGGCGGTGAGTGTCGGGACAGATGCAGGCAGCAACAACAGCGGCTACTACCGTCTGCAGGCGGTGCTGACGCACAAGGGCCGCTCGGCGACCAGCGGGCACTACGTGGCGTGGGTGCTGCGCGGCGACACGTGGCTGCGCTGCGACGACGACGCCGTCACGCCCGTGTCCGAGGAGGAGGTGCTCAAGCTCAGCGGGGGCGGTGAGTGTCGGGACAGATGCAGGCAGCAACAACAGCGGCTACTACCGTCTGCAGGCGGTGCTGACGCACAAGGGCCGCTCGGCGACCAGCGGGCACTACGTGGCGTGGGTGCTGCGCGGCGACACGTGGCTGCGCTGCGACGACGACGCCGTCACGCCCGTGTCCGAGGAGGAGGTGCTCAAGCTCAGCGGGGGCGGTGAGTGTCGGGACAGATGCAGGCAGCAACAACAGCGGCTACTACCGTCTGCAGGCGGTGCTGACGCACAAGGGCCGCTCGGCGACCAGCGGGCACTACGTGGCGTGGGTGCTGCGCGGCGACACGTGGCTGCGCTGCGACGACGACGCCGTCACGCCCGTGTCCGAGGAGGAGGTGCTCAAGCTCAGCGGGGGCGGTGAGTGTCGGGAGCACCCTGTGTACGGTGTACCCTGTCATTAAAGTGAGCGACAACTTCATCTTTTTACAAGTTTTTATTTACTTTTACCTGTCCCATTGTCTGTAATGGAATTTTGTGAAATGTGTTTCTGAAATTTTCCACGAATATGTAAATCGCGTGACAATGCAATATTATGATGACGTGAAGCTGTGCTGATGATGGTGCTGGAAGGTGGCCCTAGGAACGGAAGCCTGTAATAGTGCAAATCTACCGATTATGGGCCTTTTAGAATCGTTTCAGTAAGCAATTGATGGATGTTCAAGGAAAAGTACAGCCAGCTATAAAAGCTTGTCACAAAAATGAAATTTTTAACAAAAACCTATGTTCAAGTGTATTTTGAGTTTGGAGTCTTTCTATTTGTTCGCAATACATATTCGGAAACATTCATGTTTTATCCGGCCCTTTATCAATTCATATTCGTTGTATTTATCTTGAAGTTTGACTCTTAGCACCCCCGCAAACTAGGCGGCCGGATTTCGCAGCCAGGCTGCGGTAGTCTAGCAGGGCTGCCTTGTGCGCATGTCATGTCATTCACGATTAATTTACGATTTATGAAATGTGTACGGTCCACATACCGCACATTGCCATCTCAGCGAAATAACCAACATTCGCGTAAAGCATCAACATACGCGCCAGTACACGTTCACATTTGACAACAACCACGCGTGTCCTCATTAGCATTATCATTCATAATATCGTGCTTTTATAGTTTACTTTGACATTATAATTAAAGTGTGTATTTTCGACTATATTAGTGAGTTATTATTACATTCAGCAAATAACATTTCATAATTGGTGTATGTGACACTAGCAGCCCGTACAAATTATTATTATTATTATTATTTTTTATGTCATAGGGGGCAATCGAGCAAACGTATCGCCTGATGGAAAGCGATTACCGTCGCCCATAAACACCTGCAACACCAGAGGAGTCACAAGTGCTTGCCTACCCGGAGGACGAAGATAGAATGCCTCTATGCTAGTAATTTCACCGGCTTTCTTACCCCCACACCGGAACACAACAATGCGAACATTGCTGTTTGGCGGTGGGTTAGCAGGCAAGACGGTAGTAACAATCCGGACGGACCCTGCACGAGGCCCTACTACTCCAAAAATGTTTGAATGTTATATGAACTGTTGTGTATTGTTCCAGGCGACTGGCACTGCGCGTACCTGCTGCTGTACGGGCCCAAGGTGCTGGAGCTGCCGGAGCCCGACGAGCCCATGGCCACGGAGGTGGCCGAGGACCCCGCCGGCGAGCCGCCCGCTGCGCGCGCGTAGTGACGTCAGACACAGGCCCGCCTCCATGCGACAGTAGGACGATCACTTGAAATCTGTTCTTCGGTGTCGAATGTTCTCGATATCAGGGCCATTTAACCTTTAGAGCGCCAAGCGGCAAAGCAATTCACCGTGCCACTGACGCCAAACCAAAAAAAAAAAGTGCTCCAAAATCAACAGGGATTGAAAAACACAGATAGTGATTTGAATTAACATGTTTTTGACCATTGAAATTTTTGACGTCAGTAGGCGTCGTTGGCGTCAGTGGCACGAATTCCCGATGACGTGATTTGCCGTCTTTCGCGGTCAAAGGGTTAAACGCTCAACATAATAAAATCTACCCCAAATTTGACCAAGCTTACAATAATGATACTAACTGCTTGTTAATAAGTGTCAACCTCATTCAGTTGCCGTGGGAAGCGCAGCCCTCCGCCCTTTCCTAAGAAAGTGTTGGCTTCAGGTGAGCCCACAGACAACCCCCACTAGACGGAGCATGTAAGGCGACCCGCGCGCACCAACGATATGGTACGACAGAACATTAAAGTATCAACACGGCGGCCACCGTTTAGTTGCCTCCTTGTTTATGATCCATGCGTACGTCAACGAAAACAGAAATTAAATAAATAACATGGTAAATTGTAGTGTTAAGTGGTGTAGAGAGACCTCATAAACAAGGACGCAACTAAACGGTGGCCGCCGTGTTGATACTTTAATGTTCTGCCGTACCATATCGTTGGTGCGCGCGGGTCGCCTACGGGTCGCCTTACATGCTCCGTCTAGTGGGGGTGGTCTGTGGGTGAGCCGCACATATGACACAAGAAAACTAACAATATCTTGTTTTTTAACCCTGGTATTTAATAAACCTTTGTGCAATGGCCTGAGGCGATACAACCGCCGCCAGTTACCAACGATATTCTATTCTATAACATTGACTTGCATTAGTTATATCGCGTTACTTTTAATGTGTCTGCTAAAGCGAATTATAGGTGGTATGGATGATTTCCCTACATTAAAATTAACTGTCTCGATAAATGGAAGAGCAAATTTCATGGCGTTGGTAATCGGTGGTGGCTGAAACGCCTGTTATTTATCGAATCGTCTGTCTCAAGGTAATCACTAGCGATTCTACTACCGTTAGCTAAAATATAATATCGGCGAGTGCAATAGCATGTACCGTAATGGTTATTATTTTAATCTGCTAACACACTTAGCGTCAGTTTAGTAATGGAATTAATTTGGCAATGTAATGAATTGACAATTTATTTATTTGAAGTATTTGAGCTGATAAAATTCTCCCGAGCTTTGAATTTTTCTTTAGAGTATTTAAGTCATGGCTAAGTAGGTTTTACAATATATAATAATGGATGTGATGGTGGCAGAGTCGCTAGCGAATAGACTTCTCATTTTATGTATTAGAGGGACAGGTCGAATATTCCAAATTTGAGTTTTTACTCGGACCTGTTAACAACAAATGCCACTAAAATTGTGTAATATGGGATACACAACTAAATCGCCACTTATTTCTTTAGATTGGCATAAAGATAATTAAATTCAATATACCGTAGAATTTTAATTTAGTGAAAATAATCTCAGTGGTTCCGAAAACGTACTCATATACCGAAAGAAAGATAGAAAAAGATTTGCGTACCACCGTAGAACCCTATTGCATTTTGAGTGGCTGTAACTTGTAATTGCGACAGGGTTCTAAAGGTATTGTGAGCATTGACAATATTTCATATTTTTATGACTACCATTTTATTACTTTTTCTAATTCCGCTTAGAAAGAGGATGTAATCGCTATTTTTATAGTTTTGCTAAGAGTAGTAATAATTTTATTATTCATTTATAAAAATGTACTCATTCGCGGAAAGGTCGAAGACGGCAACTCTTTCCAGGCATATTTGTTGTAGAGATACAGAAAAATGAATTCAAAGATTTTTTTAGCTTGTAAACAACGCAAAGCTCTCTCTATTACTATATTAATTATCATCTGTTAGAAATATGAAATTTTGTCAATGAATTCCGCCTTCAACTGCACATTTAAACGCTGCCTACTAATGCCGAATTGTATGCTTACATTTCTTATGAACAGCAGTTGTATTGTATTTTGACGCGTGATGTTGAAGGAACAGTCAAAAGACCAAATATATTTGAAACCAAATTTTGTCTAGCAATCATTATCAAAATTAAGACTACATTCTTAACTGGTAGCGAGACAGGCTCCTTATGTGATCTCTGATTAAGAACATGCATTTTACTTACAAGCATGATATACATAAATGTGTAGTTGATGTAACTCTGTTGCCACGGGGCGAAATACATGCGTGCTTATATATTACTAAGTGTTTTAAAATGATCTAACGTACGTTTACGCGTAAATATTGTGTCCTTGGAAACGAGCGTTAATGTTATACTGTAGCACAAAACTGTTTTTATGACTGTTTACTCTTTGTGTATGCAGCGATGAAGTACACATGATTTTATACAAGCTTGCTAGGTGTCAAAATATACTTTATCTTAGGTAGAAGTTATGATTGTCCATTGAATGTTAAATCCATGATTAAATCTTTGCCGATTATAAAGGGGTAATAATTGTATGGTAAATGTCCCAATGTTTGGCACTATGACAAACCTAAGAGTTGGCAACGTTACTCTTAATTTAGCAATAAAGGTGACAAATAAGCTGTCAATTGTTGACATCAGGGTGTCAATCATTGAAACGTTTACTGCAATTAAAATTCAATAAACAGTTAATTTTTTGCCCTAAACCTTAACTATTATATGATAATTGTCGTACCTCGGGCCAACGGCACTAGTGATCGTTAATTTATTGTAAATTGGCATTTTAAATGCGATGTTACATGCTTAAGGCACTTTGTTTCAAAGTTTCTCAATAAAATATCGTCTTATTTCTCTTTATACAATGTAGGTAACTATTGAATTTTATAAGACTTGTATAATAAACAATGATCGAGGAATAACTTTGTGTTTTCTTGATTTTTTATACCATTCAGATTATGTATCCTAATTTTTTATCAGAACTATGAGTAGATAGCTTCTGACCGTCATGCAAAAATCTTACTATTAAGATATTCTATTTGGTGGCCTGATAATTTCTTCATCATTTTCTGCAATAAATCGTCATCGCCAAAATATTGCGATGACTACCAACAATAAGATTTTAAAGTTCGTTTTAGCATGTTTTCTCTATAAACCTTTTGAGCCACTTTCAGTTTCAGAGGTTAAGCAATTCACCCCTGACACCAAAGCATAAAATACAGAAGTGCTCCAAAATCAACAGGAATTGAAAAACAACTGTAGCGATTTGAATTATGAAGTCTTTATTAAATCATATTGGGCGACGATGGCGTCACTGGCGCAATTTTTACGACTGTAGTGTTCAAAAGGTTAACTTCCGACAAAAGTTGAGAAGCCACATACAATCGAGCTGAACAAAATACGATGGCAAAATTGTATTAATTAAATTTGTACCTTAAGAATGTTCACTCACGGATTAAGTATTCTGTGCTCACGGGTAAGACCACGGTAAGACTCACCCATACCAAGCCCATACTGCCCTTCACCCATAGACTAGGTACTTATATTAGTATAGACTCAAACTGTGCTCAAACATTCCTTCGCCTTTTCTAAAACTGACATGTTTCGGTAACGCATGACACTAATATTTTGCATTCTATTCTATCGGGATCTTTCTTGGTCTGAGATCGAGATATGCAAATAAATTTGTATTGGCAAAAGCCTCGAGTTGCCAATTCCGGCTTAATAATAAATAAGTTTGATTGTGAGAATATAATAAGTTTATTTGTTAAATAATTTAGTTGGTAATTAAGCCAGTTATGGTTTATAAAGCATTCCAAAAGTGCATGAAAGGATGCGTTGCTTTCGTGGGAGGGTGTATGTTGGGGCAGATATACTACTATTTCATGCTAAAGGACTTGTTGTCTCCTTATAATGTGGGAAGCGTTGTAGCTGTCGTGATAAGTATAACTATCGGTCAGTATACGGAGTTTTTATTCAAATATTTATTCTAAATTCTAATTGTAATTATACAATTTGCGACATCATTTGAGTTGGCTGCAGCAGACATTACCATTTGCGTCATCATAATCATCACCATCACGATCATATCAGCCGAAAGATATCCACTTTTCCTTAAATAATCTTCACAATAGAAGGGATGTAGCATTCTGTCTATTTCATGTTGCGGGGTGTCGATGGATAATTTCACTACCACTCTACCTACCTTAACTACCACTCTACTACGGAAACTTACACTGAGCAGGGCCTGAAATGCTCCTCATCCTCACCGGTTTGCTTCTTTTATACCGGGTGATCAATCCAAATGGTCAGTAGGGAGAAGTCACAAACTATAAGAGATAGGGAAATCTGTTCTTAGGAACCATGGCGTCGATTTAAGATTTAGTTAATAAAAACTGCATCATTATTATTTTATAAATCTCTTACATTAATTTTATACATAACCCGGTCAAAATCGTTGTAAAGAATAGGTAGTTACAATACGATATGCGATTACTCACATAATTTAAACCAGGTTCATTTCCCGGTTATGTTTGAGATTTATAAATAAAATGCAAAAATTTAAAATCGGTGCCATGGTTCCTAAGAACAAATTTCCCTATCCCTTATAGTTTTCGTTTTCTCCCTACTGACCCATTTGGATTGATCACCCTGTATTACTACATTCCTGCTAACTGCAATACCTAGAGCGTGTTTTACGCACATTACATTTAACGGATTCTTCGATGCCAACTGTACAGATGTCATTTATAGGTTTATTGAACGCTGCCGCGATCCAAATACGTTGCATATCGCTTCTAACGTTTCCCATGTACCTCGGCAAGGACGGGCGCCGAGTCCTCAAGGCGCTTATATTGACCTACGTCGTTGCTGGTGAGTGTTCATATTAAACTTTCACTTTATTTGAAAGACTGCAATTTTCTATCACGCGTTGATTCGTCAAAACGAAGAATTTCTGACAGTTAATATTAACATTAACATTTAATAACAATTAACATGTTCATTGTTGCAACTAACTAAACAATTTACTAGCAGTAAACGTTACAGGTCCCATAACGAACATGAGTCTAAACGCTCGAGAGGTGGTTCGAGTGTTCGCGTGCAGCAACGAGCTGGCCCGTAACCTGTCCATAGCGCGTGACGTCATGATAGCGCGGCCTCTGCGGAACACCGTCGCCGCCATGGGCGAAGAAATAGTACGGGCGGCGGATACTTTACGGTATTTGGTGCGAGTGTTCGTTTGCAGCAATGGACTGACCCGTAACCTGTCTAAGGCACGTAACGTCATGGTAGCTGGTAGCCCGGCCCGTGCGGGATACCGTCGCCGCCTTAACGGTTATCGCACTTCGAAACGCCGGGTGTTTGGGTGTGCGATAGATCGGCACTGCCTCAACTAGAGGCGTCCAGAATTTTTTGTATGATATTTCAAACTGCAACGTACATCTTTATCTTAAAACGCCGTAACGGCATCGTTCCGCAGTATGACAGCAAACATCATAAAGCATTTGTCACACCGTATTACACTTTCTGCGCCACTTAACAATGTGATACTATACATAAAAGCTTTCGCGCATACAGTTCTCGTCGGAAAAACAGCGCTGACTCGCTTTCGTGTTCGAGGCATAGTTTAGTTATTCGTTTTATTTACTTAGTTGTGTTTGCACTATTGCGCTCGAATAAATTTATTTACTTATTTCATACTTTCATGAATGGCTCCTGATGATCATATTTTCCAGATACTTCCACAACGTCACCGCTCCAATAGAGAGTGAGATAGAGTCCGTCGGAGAGCTATATCAGAGCTTCGCGCTGACGCGGGCCGCTGATGCCCTGCTGCACGGGAATCGAACCCGGAACATCGAGCGTAAATACCGGTAAATCACGTGTGAATATGGAATAACCAGAAAGTGAGGCGGATTTTTGGTGATTTTAAGAAACAATCCGACAAAGCGAGGTCCTCTTAATTTGTTTTGAATTCGGTTAAAAACTACATACATATTTGAAGACAGTTAAAGTAAAGGGTTAAAGTAAATTGATTGTATAAACCATGAATACATGTTTCATAAATTTATAAATTGATTGTGTTTAAGAATGGTGTTCTAACTTCTAAGTCGATGTTTAACAAATCGAACTTATTTACAAGAATTGGCACACAAGTAAGCGTAAGCTTTAGATCAGCCCTTGCATTAAAATGTAGTATACTGAATTCCCAGTAAACCTTTGGCCTAACCTTTAATCGCTAATAGTTACTAGATACAATTTAAAGTATAATTTTCCCTAGCTCCAAGTATTAACCTTTTGATCGCCACAGTCGGCTGTGGCCGTCAACAAAAAATCGTGCCCCTGACGCAACGTCGGCCACAGCCGTCCAAATTTCAATGATCAAAAACTTTGTAATTCTAACCGCTACAAGTATTTTTCAATCCCTGTTGATTTTGGGGCACATCTTTTTTTTTTTACTCTGGCGTCAGTGGCACGGTAAATTGCTAGACCGCTTGGCGGTCAATAGGTTAATATGTAATTCGTCTCCAGCATACTACCCCAAGACCACGACGCCGACGTCTATCATAAGCAGTACCTCATGAAGACCGAATACCGCTGCCACAACCTGCTCTCGCAGGCCGTTCTGCGCTGCAGTCAACAGATGTCGCGAGTGTCGCAAGCCTGGCAAGTGGAGCTGATGATGCCGACACTGCCTAGTCTGCCGACTACCGCGTGCGACGTGCCGCGAGCACTGGGACCTGATATTTGTGATAGCAGAAGACAGGTACCGGTATATACAGTCTGGGAAATAAGAGTAGAATAAAAAAGTGGCAATACTGTAGTGTCGTCCCCGTTTTCTTAGATTGATTAGAAAGGGACGACACTACAGTATTGCCACTTTTTAATTTCTACTCTTATTTGTCAGACTGTATTACTGCAACGTAGAATGTTAAGACGGCAGAAAAACCCCATCTTTTAAGGTTGCCTGTCCACTGGAGTGGAGCAAAACGGAGCTGTGTTATAAATACACCAATCATATTTCTCAGATTTAATGGCAGTAGAAAAACTTGCTTTCTTTCACGTATCTTATGGCTCGAAACTCTGAGGAATGGATTTTTTTTCATGAAATTTTACTTAAATGTAAACATCCTAAATATTTTTTTCCGCTTGCACGAGCCTTAAACTGTAACCTAACCGCTGCCAACAGACAGTTTGCTTGACTTGGCAGGGGAACACTAGTCCTAGATATTTATTTAGGAAAATTTTAAAAACAGTCAAATTAGCTCGCAAGAGTAGAAAAATAAGTAGGTAACCTATAGTATGGTAGATGGGAGAACTCCAATACTATACTACTCAAGTCTTGAAGTTTTGCAACAAACTTAATCATCTAGAGTTTTGTGTGGGCAAAGTCCAAAAATAGAATGGGAAATTAACACCTTAAAAGTCATAAAGTGTTTTTTGTGATGACATTCTGCGAGTAATGTGTTGCATGTGTGCCCGCGGCCTACGTAACAGTCGGAAACAGGTGATTTTTTTGCACCGATTTCATTTGACTTTCATCCCATTTCTTAGCGACTTCCGATTCCTATTCTTATTTTACAAAACAATTCACATTAATAACTATTTAAAAATACCGTCCAGTCTCAATGTATTGCTAGAAAAAATATAATTAATCGCCTTATTCGCCGAGCGAGCGAAGCGTCTCTGTCTCTGCTTTATTCACCATTTCTTTCGTCGATTAAGTTATTCGATTTTTTTTTTAATACTTGATATAGTGGTTGTTTAAAAACGTAAAAAGTCCTATTTAGAAAAAATATCACGAGGTCTATTAGCTTACAGAGCCACTAGTTTAGTTTTAGAATCATGTCTCCCTGCGTCGTCGCTTTCATAGGTAGGAAAGTTTGTAGGTAGTCGTTGTTTGTACCTGAATAGTACCTACTATTAAGTATTCTCTGCCTGAACTCGGCTTGGGGAGATATTATAGGTATATACATCTCCTCTCACGTCACGCTATCTCTTGTTTACATGTTCTTAAAACATAGTTTTGTTTTATTTTATCGTATCGTATCCTATTCATATCATGTTTTTAGCATCCCAACTTGATAGGGTTATGTGATAAAAGCGATGTATAGGACCGGACAAGTCAGCATACTTTGGAAAAGGATATCTATCTTTTTTCTGATGATGTAATTTTTTATATAGATGGCTCCAGGCTTGGGAGAAGCTTATGTGGCTCTAAAAAGGGCCAAAAAAGAGCTGATGAAAGGCGCTGACGAGATAACCATCGTCAATAATTTTCCGAATGAATATGAAAGTTACGGTAAAATACAGGTATCTACTCGTATTATTGATAAACAGCTAACATTAAGTTAGAAAAAAAAAACATTCTGCAATATAATGACGCTACTACTGACTGCACTCACTTTAAACTTTTTCAAAAGCAGTAGCGATATGTATGTAAAAATATAGGTAGTAGGTAAGTGCAAGTCACGGCGGCGGCCAGGTGAACTAATGGACCTAAAGAACGTTGTGTAGTTGTTGGTACGTTGATGCTTTGATCATCTTGGTGGCATTCAAAGACGTATCGAAACAATCACTCACGACACAAACAAATGCATTCACCTTGTAAGAAATGTAGCTAGCCTTACACAGCGAAGTTGCGTAATTTTCAGGCTGTAAAAGTTACTGGCGAACGCGTAAAGCAAGCCTTCGAAGAGAAGTTCTCCGTCATCCAGCACGCCGTCACCATCATCAACGTGTGCCTAGCACTCCTGTTCCTCCGTCTGCCCGTCGCCGCACAGCACTACCACGACCTGTTCCTCACTAGTATAGACTTCGATAACATGTACATCACGGACTGGTTTAAGAAGATTGATAGACGGCGAAGCAGGAGAAATCAATACACGCTGTTGCCATTGAAGAAGGTAAATGCGATGATGATGATTCTCTTGGTTTAGTCACACTAGGCGTATTCTGTGTACTGTGATCTGTGTACCTACACGTGTAATGTAACCAAAACAAATATATACACGAGCATTCGTTATAACATACTCTACATATTTAAATAATATGTAGGAATAGGTAAAGGAGGTTTCTGAACATTGCATTTAATTTGAAACCCTTTGGCTGTGTCTTTGGGTCTTGGGTTCTTATTAAAACTAGTATTTTTTTTACATCGCATGCGATGGATTAAATTTGTAAATAAGTAATATTTATTACTTGGAATAACACACAGATGGAACGCTACCGTTACGTGGACGTGTACTCGCTAGAGTACTCAGCGGCGGACCGCCACCGCCTGCTGACACAGACCCTCAAGGTCCTGCTCGAGGTGGTGACGGCTACGACCTTCGTCATGTTGGACCGCCTGTTCTACGAGGCGCTGGATGTGGTGCGCAAGCATGCGGAGACGGAGGGGGAAATGGGAACCCGAGATCTAGAAATGGAAGTAAGGATGTAGGTAGATTGACCAGCATTGACCAACCATCGCCATCACCAACGATCGTTGCAATAAGACGAATGGTAACTAACTTCCATAATTTCCCATAGATTAAATGCTATTTGATTAGCACTGGCTTAGCTCTAAAGACTTACTGGTTCCTCGGTGATAGCCAGTTATGAAATTTGTCAAAGGTATACGGTAAGTATACGGTCCAAGGCGCTACAACTAACATTTTCTTGCCCCAATGTCATGCCAACTATCTTTGTGGATCTACGGGGGCTAAGCATCTCTGTATTCTATCCTCTGAATGCTCTCTGTACTTAAGCAGTCTTTACAATAGATGGAAGGAGCAGGGTACGATCCCTGCTTGTGATTGATTACCCCAATCGCGACTGATACTGTCATTTCTACCTACTTGCGGATGTCCGGGGGCTACCTCTGTTTTTGATGCTCATTGTACTAACTAAAGCAGTAATACCCAACACTGTTCGCACCATGCTCTTGAATCTGAGCGCCAGCCGCGTGCAGGGCACGAAGACCAATACAATGTTGCCCCAACCCCGCCTCATTCCAACCATCTTCTACATGCGGATCCATGGTATTAGAGGCTCACTGTACTAAAGCAGCCTTTACTAGGTAGAAGGAACAGGGATCGTGGCCAACACTCTCCGCTCTATGCTCTCGAACCTGAGCGCCAGCCGCGTGCACGGCACCACAACCAATGCGTGCCTGCCCCAACCGCGACTGATGCGTACTCTCTTCTATTTGCGGATCTACGGGGGCTACCTCTGGGTGCTGCTGCTGCTGTGGGTCAACCCTCATAGCATGCGATTGAGAAGGTAATTGTGTCATATAAGTAGACAAATATTGTAATAAATACGGATTCGTTCATTTCGTCTACTGATTCTTACGAAACACTTTTCTAATATCGTTCTGAATAAGATAGCAAAAGAGTAAAACTCTCTTCCGGTGTAAATAACTTTTTCCTGAAAATTATAACATGTTCAAGTCAAGTGTATTATAAGGCACAAGCATGTTTTATCTTACTTAATACTTAGATGATATGCAGGGTTCAATGCTTGCCTATTTTATAAAAGAAAAACTAAATTACTCACTGACTAATACTCACGTCAACCTCCAGGCTGATATGCAGCTACTTTTACCCACGAAGGGAAAAGCAACGCGTGTTACACCTCTACAACGATATCCTGAAGAAGCGCATTAAATTGGACGCGACGCTGAGGCGGAAGGCAGTCCAGGCAAGCTACACCTTCCTTAGGTCATAAAATGCAACCACATCAAAAATTAAAAACCTATCATCAAAGTAGTATTTACAGTCAGTATGCGGCCGAGATTAAAACTTCTTTAATTTCACCAGAAACCAAAAACAATTCATTCTTAGAGGTCACGGACTGTACCTACTGATACAGATCATTTCCGAAGATACGTACCTACTCAGGTGGATGAATTTATCCGGGTGCCCGTCCGGATATCGACGCGACAGTAGCCGATGCAGTCGTACAAAAATCGATAGAGTTAGTTAATTTGCTTGCCCGTCATATTTTTGCAACAAGATTTTGTAAGCATCCTGGGCCGGCCTTAGAAATACTGGCGCCCAGGGCCAATATTGTGGGGTACCCTAGGCGCCCTAGACCTTTAAAGAAACGCCCGTTGGGAGCCAGCGCCCCGTAAGCCTAAAGCCGCCACTCTAAGTATCTTTCAGGATTGCGCTAGTTAATAATTGTGCCTTGCTGTAGGCAGTACGAGCTCACTATCTCTCTGGCGAGAGCCTCCTGTTGCGGTTTCCGAACGTTCTAGGGTGGCTGCGAGTCTTGCCTGCGGCCAGGATGGCTTGCCTCATCTGCGGTGAGGTCGAACCAAGAGATCATACCAGTAAGTAAGAGTCCTCGGGCTAAATTCGACGTTTCTTATGTTATATGTAGGTACAGTCGAGAGCAAAAATGTGATCAAAATTATGTGAAGTCGCCTATATTATTAACGCCATAGAAGCGTGCATATTATTGATCACATTTTTGCTCATATATTTAAGAACTCGACTGTAAATTAAATATGTCGCTACTAGTATGTCTACTCTAACGATGTGCTCTATGATAACTAAAACTTCGTTATCACTTTACACCATGAGATCGAGGTAAAGGATTACATACGTAAATAGGTATATTGTGGTACAATCATTCAACCATCATAAGACTGTCAATACAGACTCGCGTGTAACGAACTTATTGTAAACGGCCCGAGCGCCACCTTAGAGAGGTATCTGTCCGTCTTTCGTCATACATTGTTTTATTTCTTAAAGGTAAAGTGTCGACTTAAAATACTATTCTTCTAACAGCAACATATTACTTCCTCTAGATGGCGCTGACAAAGATCTAGCTAAGGAGACACCGTCTACTTACACTAGGCATTGGTAGAATATTATTGATCGTCTATTATTTTTAATATGCAGGAAGCGGGTGGAAGGCGTGCGCCATGCCGAAGTGTCCGTTCCTGTACTGCGACGAGTGCTGGCTCGACGTACGGGAGCGCTGCCTCGCTTGCGACCCTGGCCTCGCAGAGCTCAGCGACCAGGACTCGCTCAGCGACGACCTGCCCGTGTACTGAGCCCGCCATCATTGGCGGTAACCTAACATCCTGGGGTAGGCACTGGACCATATTGGGATGGGCACGGCCCACACGGCCACACGGTGTCTACCGCCGCACTCTACAGTGTAGGCTGATATATTTTGATAAAAGAAGAATAATAATAAAGTTACATTACATTTATTTGCTTAGTGTTTATTTCAAAAGAGTCCGTATTCCAGTTGCTCGCCCACAGTAAGGTTGCTCACGAACTGTATGTTGTCCGCTACTTCGTTGCAGAGAAGCGCCAAGCCCGTGAGCCGGCCCTCCTTTTGCTCATTGAAGCTATACACCAACTGATCAGATATAAATAATAAGTTTAGTTACAAATTTTAATTTAAGATAGGCCGCATTTTATCTTATTGCCAACAAACAGGTCATCCTAACGACTAAACTCGACGGGTTGGTAAACAGAACGAAGATGACTTTCTTACTTCCATCATCAGACAAGCAGATACCTACACGCACCATTGAATTGTCATCGAACTTAGAAAAGATAGAAAATCAGCTCTATCTGTTTTTTTTTTATATTCGGCCTAAATAAACACAAATAATAACACATACCTAACCCAATACCTACGTGAGAGAAAATTCTGCACAGACTGATTTCTTTCCAGAATCAGTCTGCGCAGAACGGCAACCCATAAAAAAAAATTAAGCTGACTACAAAGTGACTACGATGATTGGGTCTTCGAGTTGGTTTAGGCTGCCTGTCCACAGAAGAGGAGAAAATCAACCAATCAGGGTCTTTCTGAAGCCCAAGAGAAGCGCATTTAAATCTGAGGAATGTCATTGGTCCATTTTACATATCGCCGCTTCGCTCCGCTTCCGTATAAGGACATGCAGCCTTATCTTATTGACAGATTGGATGGCATATGATCGCATGGCAATGTGTAAGGAAATGGGAAATGTTTGCTTGCATTTTTTTGTGTTTTTAGCGTGCAGCGTCATGTATTATGTTCGAACTCCTTATGAACATAAATAAGTAATATCGCTATAGACCCGTTATAATTTGAGTTAATTATGTGTACAAACCGCGAGTGTATAAAGTGTCATAGTATAGTCCTATTGGTGAACCTTAATCGCGAGCGTTTGTTTGTGACCTTGTAAGGCCGTTCTGTAATGCAATGTAATAAGTGTTGTACTCTAAAAATAATAAGAATAAGATGTTATATACCGATAGGAACTCGTCGTAGGTGATCCAGCCGTCGTTGTCGGTGTCCGCTGCGTTGAACTTCTCCTTACGCAGTTCCATTGAACTCTCGTCGCCTAAACTTTCCAGCACTGCTCCACTACAAATACATAGAAAAAACTTAGGTATATTTCTTCCATATGCATTTTTACATATTCATGCATTGAATATTTTTTTATTTATCATAACAAACTTCAGGTGGAATAATACATTTTATATTCCGCCAAACTGAGGACAGTTTTTTGGCGGATAAAGCGCTCACAAACATTTTCGTATGCTACAACTTATAATTTACTTAACTAACTACACTTATTTTATCGCTACCCATCAACAACAACGCTGCCCCCGCGCCACCACGCTGCGAATTAAATTCGTATGGTCCAATACATTGCAGGTGGGAATCGAACCAAGCTCGACCTCGACCTATAAGCGCATGTTCTAGAAGTATGGTCAATGTGACTAGCATTTAAAAACAAACAGTACAAGGTAGAAGGGGCGCTTTGGCGGAATATAATGCTTAATTTTACGCGATGTGGCGTCGCGGTAGCTCAGGAGTCGGAGCATTAATCCGTTAAAATTATTGTTTTGTTCCCTAATTTTTCATGTAAATTGGTAGAATATGCGACATTTCCCAACTTGGCAGGAGATTAGAGTAGAGATTTGCCGTTTCCGAAAATTTTCGGAATCTCCTCATTTTGTATGAGAAATAAGAAAAGTTTCTGGAAATTTTCGTAAACGGCACAATTAGATTAGAGACGATAATTTCTAATTTATTTCACTTCTGCCATGTCCCATGTTTGAGTTATAGACTTATTTAGACCTGTACTTAAAGCAAATACTAACAAGTCGTCACATCCCAGCATGCCGTTGGACTGGTTGTCGAACAGCAGGAACAGGCTGTGAAGGTTAGCTATGGTGACGTCATTCCAGCCCGGGAACCGCTGAACCACCTTCTGCGTGCTCCACCGTCTGTCTAGGTCCTTCATCTCCTGTGGCGACAAGCCCAATTAAGAGGCCTTATTCCTTTTAAAATTTATTTTTTTCATATTATGACAAATATATTGATAATTTCAACCAACTTTTTGAAGTGGATTTATAATACTTTTCCCAGAGTTCTAGGTAGTAACGTAGCTTTTTCATGCTTTTATGGCGTGCAGTCGAAAATAAGTTGAAAAAACTAAATTTCCGCGTGAATTTTGTCAATTTCGAGTAGTTTTTGAAACAAAAATTATCAATGAAAAATTCAAACTATAGATTTCAAATATATATCAATAAACCCCAATAGCCCTGTTCTAGGTAGTAACATAAATAATATGTTAAGAAACATGTTTGATAATAGAGAAAAATGACTAAAACAATCAGCATTTTAAAAGGAATAAGGCCTCTTAAGAGATAATAACGGGTTGACAAAGGAATCGTGATTCGTGGGTCATCCCTTATAGGCGCGGATCCACCCTTGTGGGCAATGTGGGCATGTCTACAACCTGAATTTATCGGCTAATATGGTTGGTTTCTGTAGCCCGACTCACATTTTTTTTAATGGGCGGCCACACTCTTATTACGCATCCGTGCCTGGTCCCTTCACTACATAGTATCTATAAATCAAAGTCGCTTCCTGCTGTCTGTTCCTATATGTACCTATGCTTAGATCTTTTAAAAGTACCTACCTAACGGATTTTGATGCGTTTTTTTTAAATAGATTCGTGTGATTCAAGAGGAACCTAATATAGCGTTGTTTCCGGAAACATTATCCGTGAAATAAGGCCTGTGTAAGAATTCCATGATTGCTAATGGGACTAATGTACCAAGACTACCAAGTAGCCTCGTAAAGTCATATGCTTCAGTGGTAAGAGTAGATATTCGTAAAGTTGATCACATACTGAGCGAGGCCGAATATCGTCTCAGTATAATATTACCTAATATATAATTAATTTATCAACCTCGGATCTGATGAATAGTTTACCTAGATAAGAGAGTACCTAGTAGGTTTATTATTCTTGGAACTAGTGTTTTGCCTTCTATTTGATCATATTCGAGGTTGAGAAAGTTCCTTCAATAATTATGATAGATAAAAAAAAGTTTGATAAAATGGTAGATGCTCAAAAAACGGTAAAACCGTCATACTTGGTTGTATTGGCGCTGCTCGGCGAGCCTCTTGTAGAACAAGTCAACGAGTTTGTCGTAGTCCGTCATAGCTGCCTTGGGCTGGTCTGCAGGCTTCCGCACCGGTTCTCCTGTCCCGTACCAACATTACATAGAAACTAGCATGTTTGTGCACTTTTTTTTTACTTACTGGACCTAACGTGATCTAATGTGGTCCAGATATGACCTCGATTTTTTATTGGGAAAATTATTTCATCTCTTACTTTTCTGATTGAATGCGAGTGCTGTTGGTCTGTTGCACATTTCGCTACATAGGTATACTTCCTGCAGTTAAGAAAAAATATGAGTGGATAACTGGACATACATGCTTCTAAAAAGGTTCATTTGAAAGAAAACAAACAATAAATACACAGGAGTTCTAATCTATGTAAGAGTACCTACCTCTGTATGAGATTTATTTAGGGTATTGAACTACAGGCTCCCGCAGCGTAGAAGTATTTTGAGTGTAAGTAGATTATATTATCATTCTTCTTACGTCTCAACCTCGTATCTGACCAATCGAAGTTCGAGAGTGTGAGCACCAGTGCTTTTTGGTAGGTGCAATATTCCGCCAGATACGAGGTTGAGCCCGCTCTTGAAAAAGTTTGGTGTTTGTGAGTCATGGTTAAATAATGGAAAGAGTCATTCACATGGCGCCATTCGGCTTAGCGAAAATATAGCTTTTTATCGCTCAGTGCGTCACACACACGGTTGGAGGGATGAATCGAGCCACTATCGCTACCGTAGGGTAGGGTTAGTCGGGTTGGGGCACCAAAATTGCTTTATTCACGTTTACCGTTTGAGGCGAATTACCTTATTCACGTTTTTACCCATACTTACATATTAATATATAAACTACGTTTTAATGTTAGTGTCGGTTGTCGGCTCCAACCAAAGCTCTATCGTCCGACCGTGCTATAAGAAGTTCGAAGCCTAGGCATTTCATGATAAACGAGGAAGTTTTTCGTGGCTAAGTATACAAGCCAATACAAGGGCGGTATTAGCCGACCAGAAGTGTAAATTATGATGAACTTATTACATAGTTACTTACTTACTACACGAAACTGTACCTGTGGCTGTGAAATCCTCCTGTCTGTAGAAACATATGGGTTTCCTCTTCACAGGATACTCGAAGAATCTTCCCAAACCGGAGAAAAGAGAGCTAAAATTAATCCCCATCGTTTTATTTTGATCACAGCTGTATTGACTTTGTCACGATGACTTTTATGACACCGTAGTACAGTCAGGATATTTTAGTTCTCTTTGGTCATGATATGCACTTTAAATAGATCCCTAAACTCGACTTTACATGGTACAGCTTAACTGCTCAGTTAAGGTTTAAGTACATTTGATGAAAATGAAGGGCTAAGGGAAAGAACTGGGCAATGACTGGGCCACATTCGCAATTCTTTACAGTACAGTGCGTGAGCTGTCAGAATGCGTTTCGCGTTCTATACCTGTCTCGCTCGCTCTTATGGGATCCAGATAAAAACCTCTCAGTTTTAGCCTAAGCCCGAAGCACAATCTGAAAGCTCACCATGTTCCAGGACAAAGTATACTTTATATTTGTATAGAATCTTTTTATCGATTCATATTTTTTTTTTATGTGGTAGTACCACATATTTTATTTTTATTTGTCATTATTTATAAAAGTATACTTTATTACCTGCTTGATATAAACAATCTTAGGCAGTGTAAAACCAATGTTAAACTGAACGGGTCACGAGTAGGTTTACGTAAGTTTAAACAAAATGGGATAAAAAAAATCTTATTTTGCATAATATAAAAAATAACATGTTACTATAATAAATAACTAATAATATGTTACTATATGTTTGTAATACTTAATAATTACATATTTTAATCATAGCCACATATTTGTTTCTTAATTTTCATAAACAGCACGGGAACGCGACCCATTAAATTTTGGTATTGGTTTATCTCTACGTTATTACCAAGTTATTTGTCGAACACGATCAAAATAAACGGGAACTAACGTAGTAGGATTTTGAAATGATAACGCCACTGTTCTATCAATCACTTTATTAAATTTCCATACAAAATTCCATTAAAATTTTCAAAAATTTCATGACATTATATAGCGTCACTTACAATTGATAAGATAAGAATGTAATGATAATTACCGACAGGGTAAAATAATGTAAACGAAATATGGTAGCACTAAATTAAAATATAGGAACATTTATAAAATTTCAGTCTTCTTTCAACAGTATTACCGAAGTTAACGTAAGATATAGATATAAAAAAAAAGAAAAGGCTGCTGTCCACCACGTCATGCACAAGTTGCACATTTAATTACAATAATACTATGTACCTAGAAACGAAACTGATATATTAAATTGTAAAGCACACAGTACAATTTTTGGGCGTAAAGTATCAGTAGACAACAGACTTCTAAGCGGTGATCTGACCACCGTACATTAAACCAATCAGTCTTCATCGCTTTTACAAATTGAGGTAGATGCGGTTATACTATAACTTTGAACACAACTAGCGGCCGCGCGGGGGCGGTCGCCGCCTCAGCCTCGCGGCTCTCGCGGCCGCGCCCGCCGGCCCGCGTACAAAAATACTACTTATCTCAGTAACACATGATATTTATCGACCATTGCATTCCTCTCCTATTTGTGATCATGATGGTAAAAAGCGACGATGGTCTAAAGGCGCACTTCCGATCACCAGCGGGCCTATGATCGTTACGTGTATCACCCGATAGTTAGCTATATATTGTGAGTATACGTATACATAGGTATACTTTGTCATTTATTTATCACTCGATAAATGCGACCGTCACAAGCCCGCTGCACAATCTTTGAAAATAGTGTCCGCGACTGCGATGTTATTTAGCGGTATCATCTTCAATTCCTGTGAAGACCAGTAGTGACACCTTTATTCGCTGACATCACGGGTCAAACCGCTGTCAATTCCGCCTTTAGAATCAGAGTAGGTGGCTTTCGATTAAACGGCTTTCGCCCTCGATATAGAACTCGCATCGAAACAAAAACAGGAGACGAATGAATATAATTTACACTAACACTAACACAACACAAGCGCCTAGTTAACATTACAAAAATAGCACGAAAATGGCTTAATACAATTAGCTAAAATCTCGTAAATATGCAGTTTCGAGTTGCGTCTCCCTGCATTCCGCACCCACATGGGCAGTGCGTCACGTACTGAATACATTGCTGTTTTTAAACATTAAAAACTTGTACAAAAATTATGATTACGTTTCAAATATTTTATTATTAAGTTGTCAATTTTATTGTATTTATCACAAAACCACAATTATACTGCTAGCTGCTAGCAGATCTCACAAAATAGGTACGCGTCGCCTTGTGCGACGGAAATCTCTCCTGGAGCCGCGGTAACATCGAACATACGCGTCAAGTCGTACCTATAAAGCATGAGTTTACGCGGAACTAAACGAAAATATAAAGATAGCAGCCGATTATTTCTGATATCATACAACGACCAAAATAATTCTCATCACCAGCCGAGCCAGTAAAATCAATCAAAACCGTATTTTCGATGTTACCGCAGTTCCAAGGAAAGTAACAAAAAAAATCTAAAAAAACATAACCAAGCCAAATAAAAGCTGCTTTAAATGTCATGCCTTGTTAGCTCCAAGCTTGTCTTCGTCAGGCGGTAACGCTTCACGACACGAGAGATGAAACTGCAGTCCAATTAATCATTATATTACTCATAGTTTCATTAAAAAATATAACTGTTACTGTTAAGTATCGTGACGGAATATGGTGGAAAATTGTATCATTATACCATTCATTTCTATCCGGAGGTTTCGTCCACTGTTTCGAACTGTCTACGGATTTAATCTGGGCGGGACGAGATACAAAATGTAAATCAAATGATGTTCCGTTGTGAATGATATTTAAAGATTGCAGATTAATATGACTGTTTCATCGTCGTGCGGCGAACTAGAAACATTACTATTGGATCGTATAGCGGCGAAAGCTATATTGCAGTAATGTGTCTCTAATTATACTAAGTGAATTAAATTAATTAGCTTCTGACGCCAACACGATACATCAATATATATGTTTCTAGTTTTACAAAAGATGGAATCGAAGAGGAAGACTGCCTGGCGGCCGACTACTTTAAATTACATTGTCATTGTGACAGACTGGCAACATTCTTAGAATGCGCGCGTAATCAGTACATTACCATTACGGCTGTCGTTTGCTTTGCAAATCCATTCGATCTTTACAAACAACTGTGATTTCATGAAAATATGAGATTCGTTGTTAAATATTATGTTACAAAGAAAACATTTTGAATTCTACATAAAGGAATCTCAGAAAATACATTAATAAAAAAATGCATTTCATGCCACACATTATTTTTAAAATAACGTAATACTTTAATAATGGCACTGAACAAAAAAATACCTATCACTGATGTGAAAAAAAAATATTAATAATTATATCATTAGCGGAATTTGTCAATTCGTCAAGACGCAAACACTGCACGCACACATACTACACTACGACACAGAGGCGCCGCGGACGCGCCAGCGCCGCCCGAGCCTCTAGTGTACCTAAGTTTACTTTTACCGGAAAAAAATCTACAACGCGTTTGTTAACTCTAACGCGATCGTCATTTTCGTTGCGCTTAATTTACACTCGAGGCTCTGCAACAACGCCGAGTCGGCAGCCCGCGACCGTCTTCAAACAACAATTTTCGACCCTTAAGCAATTATTTAAGTTTCAGACTCCGTTTAGACGCCTTCTTATCATAATCAGTTCCTTATTAAAATCTAATTTAAATTTTCGCATCACAAGAAAATTGTTGCTTGAATTAGCGTTAACACTATCAACTATCACCGGCTAGGATACCAAGTTAGTCAATATATTTTTCAGAGTTAATTAATTATCCTACCGTAACCCTAAGTACAAAAGGGGAAATATTAGTTTAACTTTTACAACCTAGTGTATCTAAAAATTTAGAGAAGTCTACAACTATGTTCGAAGTCGCCCGCGTGCGGACGACGCGGCGTTACGATTACTTCAGGCATTGTTCTAATGAGTAGGTAAGTAGATCTAAAATATATCTTCTAGAAAGGTCTTTATACAACCAGTTCGTATTTGGGGATTAATGGGCATTATTACAATCTAGCTACTTTGTCTATTAAGCATTATTATGATATAAGGTAACGTGCCGCCGAGCGCGGCTCTATAGTCCGTCACTGCCGTGATATGGCACCCTACTGAGTAATAGACTGATCGTTAGATACTAGAAACCTTTACAATATGCGATTAATAGTAAAATTATCCCACAACAGCGAAGCGAACTATGCTCTACTTACAAGCTACGCGCCGGTCGCGTCGCGTACGACCCGCCGCCGCCACTAGGTATATTTGGATTTAACTACGTACGAAGCTCTTATAAGAATCAACCTTTACACCACGCCATAGGCATGCCGCTACATACGTAAACTTATATTATATTAAGTGAACACATATCGAATGAACACAGCGTTTAAAATCGACGTATCTCTAGTAATAGATTTATTATGCATCAATTCATAGAATTTTAGGGCAAAAATTTCGCTACAATATTTAACCTAATACAACAATTTTGATTGTATAAGACCACACAATTAACTAATTAAAAAATTATTAATTTGTAGAAGAATATCTATAAATTACCTATTTTAAATTCAAGTGCCTTCAACCGTTTCTTCGACCTTTCGTAGAGTGCAGTCGCTATAGTTGGCTACTGTTTCTATATAAACTCACAGACGCACACACACGGGCCACAGACGACATATTCCGGGATTGCACGGGCACGCCATGAAAGTGTCAATAAACGTGTATTCGAACAATATTATATTAGTGCAAATTCGTATATATTAGCATTAGCATATATTAGCGCTTACGCGTACAATTCAGAAATAATGCTTGAAAAGTACATTACGCGCGGATCGATGCATCTAACTACTCACACGCTCCATTTCAATAAAATATTTACGACTACAGTATGACCAGTATACAGCTAATAGGCCAATTGCTACTCGCGTAAATTTTTAAATAGCGTTTATTGAACTTTATTAGATGGAATTTGACTAGTTAATTGTATTATATGCGGAATCTATCGAGTGCACATAATGTATGTACGTTTAAATCTGTATAGAAACCAGTAGGCACCACAAACCCCTCCCACAACTTAAAACAATAAATGAAATAAATTAACGAAATGTTACACGTTGTAACAGCTGACGATTGTGCAATATTGAGTCGAACGCTACGATTTAGTTCAGTTCTTCGTTCGCGTTCATAAGTTTTACATAAATTTAGCCGCAGTCTCAATTTTATTAAATTTAGTTTAAAACAAAAAAATTGCTCAATTTAAATTTAAACATGAAATAAAAATATCACGATACTTATTAAAAATTAATAATACGCGCGTCGGATGGCTTCTTGCCGCGCGGCAGGCGGGCCGTGCCGCGCCGGGCCCCACGGCCCTGCGGCCTAGGGCTCCGAGTCTTTAAGACAGTCTTCTAAAGTCAGTCTTAAAGTTTTATTGCATTGATTTTCTTGCACAATAATACTACGCTTCCCGTTCTAAATCGTTTAAATAATAATTTAGAAGTAGTAAGAAATAAGCAGTCCTTACGCCAATTAGTTCAGCTCTCAGCGCTTTCATAACAGCGTTTAATAAATATATATATAGATATATGTACCTATCAAACTAAAATGCGACATAACTTAGTGTAAGAAAACACACTAACGTCTGAATTTAGTTGTTTAACCAAGTTAAAAACGCAAACCTAACATTTTGGAAAAATACTTTTTAAGTTTCTAAATTATCTCACATAAAAACATCTTTTACATCACATTGTGATTTTTACACTCCTTACGATTTATAGTTTTTTTCTTAATTAATTTTATAAATCGTAAGACTAACCGGACAGAGCTTAATCGACATTATGAAATGCTCCGACTATGGATTTGGTGTACCTGTACATCTAGAGTAGACTATGGCCTATGGGATACTGACGGCTACCGATAATAAGTTGCTACTACATCGTGTACGTTTGGTCCTTAAAGACTAGTCTAATGCTGATATCAAAAAACAAATGACTATTATGGTAACCAAACAACTAACAAAATAGTATAAGAAGAATTCGATTAGCAAATACTTATTATGAGCAAGTGCTAAGTTTCCGGACAAGCTATGCTCGAAACGGATCTTTCCAATGGATAATAAAATTGGCACGTTATCAAAGAAATCACAACTTAAACAAAACAAAATAGAATATGGTCGACCTTAGGTCACAGCTAGTGTAAACATAATACCTATAGATAGATTAATATACCTTGATGTATTGCTTTCCGTGAGAGGAGATGTCGCGCGCGGTATCAGGCAGCGTCTCGAAGAGCACGACAAGGTAGCCGTCGGGCGTCAGCGCCACGTCGCTGGGCCGGTCCTTGTCGTCCAGCCCCGGGCTCTTGAGGTCCACGGCCCAGAGGATACGCAGCTCCGCCGTGAACACCAGCACGCGGTGGTTCTTCGAGTCCGCCACGATGATGCGTCCATCGTCGTCGGTCACGATCCCCGACGGACGGTTCAGCTCGCCGATGCCCGACCCCTCGCGCCCTACGCAGTGTAGAACCTTCGAGAGCGTCGGATCCACCATCAACAAACGATGGTTCTCAAAGTCCGACACGATTATGTTGCCCGAAGTGGTGAAGCATACGCCTCTAGGAGTCGTCGGCCCTTTCAGCATCTTGGAGGGATTGGCGCCCTCGAACACGAATTTTGTGATGTAAGTCCCGTCACTCGTGAACAGCTGGATACGGTGGTTGCGTGTGTCAGTCACAACGATATTGCCCAGAGTGTTAACGGCTACGTCCCAGGGATATTGGAATTGGCCGCATTCCTTACCGAATGAACCAAACTTGAGGATGAAATTTCCAGACGATGTGAACACCTGAACGCGGTGATTGTCTTTGTCGATTACAATGATTCGGCCGTATGTGTCAGTGGTGATCCCTGCCGGCAAGTCAAACTCGCCCGGGCCGGTTCCCTTGGAACCAAACATAGTTCTGAATTCACCCCTATTGTTAAAAATTTGAATGCGATTATTTCTTCTGTCCGCGACTATAATATTGCCTTCTCTGTCAACACACAAACCCCACGGTCGAGACACTTGTCCTTCGTCCTGGCCTTCTCTGCCAAATGAGAACATTGGAACCCCCGGAACCGGGCTCCTTGTCGGTCTGACAGTCACAGACATCCAATAACCCGGGATGGCTTGCCCGATACCACGGGGTAAGTTGGAATCCAATGCACTACTCGATGAAATGCTATGGTCGTAGTAATTTGTAGATCTGGTGTGACTAGCTGTATAATCAGGCAGCGATCTGAGGGTGTTGGTGGACGACATGTTGTAGGGTGTTAAAGGAGAGAAGGTTTGAGCAGACTGCAACGATTGGAGTGACATTAGAGACTGGCGGGATGGCAGCGAGGGGACGGAGCTGAGCGTATGCAAGGAGCTGGCCGGGCCCGATTGCACGTCGCACTGCCTTTTCAACTGATCGACTAAGTCGTAGTTCGGAGGAACAAACATAATCCGCTCCTCCGTCATATACATATTTTTAAACATGCAAGAAAAGTAATCGACTTGGGCCCTGCCTTTCTCTTTGGCCATGAATAGGTCCAGACCCTCCGAGTCCATGCTCCGCACCAGCGTCTCGTTGGTGTGCGCGAGGCCGGCCAGTATTCCGCGCAGCGTGTTCATGTGGTCAGTGAGCTCGTTCATTTTCGCCTGACGCAGCTTCTCTACCTTGTCCAATAAATATTTTTCACGATCTTCAATAGCCTGCGCGTAACAACGCATAGCCTTCCTTATTTTCATATTAGCCTCAGCGGTCTCCTTCTCGTACGCCTTCGACATGGCTACCGCGCGATCTATAGCAGTCTTAATCGCTTTCGTTCCCGTTTTGGTATCTTCAATAGCCCTCAAAACGCCGACACGACACATGTCTAGCGCGCCTTTGATAGGCGTATAACAGTGATCCTTATGAACCCACAGCGTGCACTCCTGGCAAATGAAGACAACGCAAGCCTCGCAGTAGAATCTGACAGGGTCGCCGTGTAGTTCACAGTACACTTCCTTCTCGTTGTTGACAGAATTAGGTCTGACGCCTATGGGCGATATCTGGTGGATGGGGAGCAGCGTGTGCTCTCTGAGCTGACAGTCGGAGGTAACGTTGTGGCAGCACTCGTGACAGAACAGGTCGTTACACTCCAGGCAGCGAGTCGTCGGCGTGCGCTCCTCGCAGCGGAAGCACGTGATGGAGACGCTGGAGGAGGTCCCGGGCGAGCCGCTGGAGTTGTCTTCTTTGGAGTGATGTTGATTGTTATTATTAGACGTAGAGCTGTACTCACGACTAATAGGGCCGAGGGGGTTCTGGAGAGTGCTGCTGCAGGAGGGCAGCGCCCAGATGTCGTAGGGCATGGAGGAGGCGGAGGTGGCCGGGTGGAGGTTGGGCTTGTTCATGTTCTCGAGCAGGTTGCAGATGATATGCGTCATGGCGAGCGGGTCCTCCTGGTCGCCGTGCGCATTGGCCGCGCCCGCGCCGGCGCCCGACGTGCTCGGCAGGCTCGCGCCCAGCGCCTGCGTCATGTTCGCGAATGACGTCATGGCTCCCAGTACGTCACGGCATTAGACCTGTAACACAACAGGACAACACTTGAGCACGAGTCACTTTAGTCAACAACATCAAAAACGTTTGTATTGTTACATTGTTAGGCATCTCATTGTTTTTATTTGAATAACTAATTTGTTTTAGTGCTCAGAGGTTAATAGCCAAGCCAATTTTAAGATTACGATAGATGATTTAATCACGTCTAGTACGAAAAAACTTTAGTTGGAACTATTTTAAACACTTTTTTAAATAAATATTACAGATCTGCATAAATTACTGGTTTACCTAAGAGCCCGATATTTTTTTAAGCTTCAACCAAGAGTTAACACAGCAGTCATAATTATAATCGAAAGTAAGACGAGCCTTTCGAAAAACTTAACGCGACCAAATGAGAACACGGTATCACTTTACACTTACACGATCAACAAAAATAACTAGTTCAAGTCGCAACAACTGTCAACTTATCACAACGCCGGCATTACACAAGAATGCTGGCAACAAACAAAACTGTTTACTATGAAAAATTAAAAAGAATTAAATGTTGCGTGCGTGCCAGCCGGGCGGCTGTAATGGGTGCACTGTGCCACTCCATAAAGTGCAGTTTGCGAAAAAAATCTATCCCAAATCTTTTGTGGGCTCCCTACCACTACCCCTCGCTAGGTAGCGACCCTAGAGAGAGACGCACGAACAATACCGCGCGGTAGAGCGGGACAGCGTTACTGAATGTCGCATTCCAAAATTTTCCATAATATAGATAAAGAGCGTTTACTATGATTAGGGTTGCCGACAGCGAGTTCTATTTGATTGTTGTACTTATTGTAGCGGCTATTTATATTTTTTATTCAATTTATTTCATTAGCATATTCTACTTCTTTCTTTAATCGTTAGATTGCTCTTCAGGTGTCGATGATATTTCGAATACTTTGGTATTTTTCGACAACGTTTTATTTGAGCATTACAATAACTTTGCAGGGGCCTTGTTCAGTTGTCACCTACGAAGCAACTGAATTATACAAAAAAATAACACGCATTGACCATGGTCATGGTCAAGCATCATACAACAATCAAACGCTGTCAACCCTGGCAGCATTAACAACACTATTGATGGGAGGCGATCCCACATTTCACGTCCGCGTGTGACCGGGATGCAGGATACTTTGGATCCCAAGTTAGATAGGGAGAGAAGTAGAGATTTTGTATTTCGGGTAGCATGTGCGGGCGACGTGACCTTGGGATAGCTGGGGACTTGAGGCAGGTCCGGAGGGCCTGCCGCCATCTTCGCCCTCGCGTTGGTCGGAGGGTGCCAAAAATCGATGCCAGCGCCCTTACCGGGGGCGCTACCACTGGCATCTAATGCCGGAATACATATCTATAAAGCTAACATGATTTCGTCTATCGATCCGTAGGTTTGTAATGGAATGAAGTAGCTGATACGAGAGCAGAATGGAAACTCAATTTGGGGCTTCTCAAGTTTTTCACTGTGTATGTGACTGTATTTTTATACATTAGTTTTGTGGCAAGCTTTGGTAAAATGTATAATTATTATAATGTTAATAATTATTTCACTGTTAAACGCCTATAAAAAATAGCTACTTACTAATAATATTATAGGCGTTTAACAGTGAAATAATTATTTATTACAAACACTATTGTATTTTGCGTGTGTCTAAGAGTTAAACACTCGTATCTAATATTTGTATGACTATTATTTCACATAATAGTCGAATAGAAGGCTCTTAAATGAATTATAAATTAAATATATGTATGTAACTATTAATTGTAAAATCAAAAATGAAAACTGCAAATTTGAACTCCATTGCGCTATATTTTACGTGCCCTAGGCGCGCATTCATAAAATAAGTATTGCAAAAGTATTTTTTTTTACTCAAAGTTCCATCCTCTGTTTTATCAGGATCCGATATTTGGTAAACACTCTCTTAGTGATACATCTGCCCGTCTAGCACAACTATGCTTCGCGACTCTTATCGCGCGACATAGCTCTATCCGTCACCCTCTCACATTACTGGATAGAATGAGACAGGCAATTATCTCGCGCGAGAAATAGTGGCTTGAGACAGTTGTGCTACAGGTGCTGTACTATTATAGATCAGGGTTACAATTTCAAGAAAAAATCCTATGTATTAACCTATTTGTCTGTTCGGCACACAAATGTTTAGTTTCATCTACATAAATTCGTTAGACGTTTTGATTAACAAACTTTAACATTTATAATTTTTATAACACTTATTATTTACATTAATAGGATATGAATTAGCAACTGGCTAACTCCTCATGCTCAGCGGCTGGCCCAAACCGTTGGATTTAGAAAACCGAGTCCGCATAGAGGTATCCTTTATGTTGACAAAGAATAAAGCCACAAAATGACAAAAGGAAAACCGGATGAGATCACCCAGTTATATTTAAAATATTTATACGATAAGATAAGTCCTCTAAATTTTGACCTGCAAGAGCAAAGCATCGAAATCAACATGGTATTAGGGCAAATTTTTATTTTGTTGTCGTTTTTTTTTCTCAGATTTCCTACAAAATTTTCCATTGAGTTACAAAAAATTTATGGATTTTTTTATGGAACAAAAAAAAATTTGCCCATTAAACCATCACCAAATTCCTAGGACCATTGACGCATGGTATTTTGTACACAATACGTGCACGTGGGTTGAAGATAAACTAATAGCAACATGAATAACAATAGCAGTGCGACATGCGATTAGGGAAACGCCGGCACGGGGAGTGGACTTTCCATTGGTGACGAAGCCTAATTAGGGAAAGATGCGTCATACTACAATCCGAATATTTATTCGCCGGTTTTGGATATTTATTCTTGGTCTAAGCTTTTTTAGGGTTCCGTAGTCAACTAGGAACCCTTATAGTTTCGCCATGTCCGTCTGTCCGTCCGTCCGTCCGCGGCTTAGCTCCGTGATCATTAGTACTAGAAAGCTGAAATTTGGTATGTATAACGCCGACAGAACGGTAAAATTAAATTAAAAAAAATATTTTTTTTTCGGCTATTTCTCGAACACCTAAAGTGGGGGTGAATTTTTTTTCTTCTTTTTAACACTGGTGTGTGGGGTGTCGTTGAATAGGTCTTGTAAAAATAATAGGGGTCTTGTAACATTATTTTTTGATAAAGTCAGCAGTTTTGTAAATATTCACTCCAAAAAAAAAAAAAAAGTAATATTCTTCATGGTTTCTTTCTTTCTACGTATTTAAGCATATTAATGTTATTCTAATGCATTACATGCATACCTACATTGACGAATGGCACTCTAGCCGCAGGAAATATCCCTTCTAGACTCTTACCAGTCAATAGAGTTGCAAGATATTTTTGAATGAACTAACCGTGTAATCTTTTTGCGGCAGACTGTACAAGTATTGTTTAGTTTTGGAGCAAGTCGATTTGTGTAAGATAAGCCAGATATTTTTTAACTAACCTACTTACAAATTTAACCCATGTACCCCCCAGATAGCTGCCCTGTGGTAGAATGCCTATAAAGCCGTCTATTCTCTCCCGAAAAATAGAAGAAGTTAAATTAACTAAAAAACCTCTGTGTATAAATCTGAAAATTGTGACACATTTCAGTCATTGCCATCTAAATCATTTCAATATATCGTTTCTCGCCATCGCAAATTAAACGTTCATCCAGCATACGACATATCGCATCTATGTCGTATTCTGAAATTACGGCACCCTAGGCCGTAGTAACAGTAATTTGTATTCATGCGACCTGGGACACTTTATCGCCCTATTAGGTATGTAATGTGCTATAACATACCTACAACATAAGGTTTAGCGAAAACACATTGGCAGTTCGTTTTTGTACGCATGGTGTTTACCATATTATTTCCAATCCGGAGGAGAGTGCGTCACCGTCACCGGTCTTTCCTGTAACGGGAAACACTAATATCTACTTAAAAAGTGAACAGCGTTATCGACATTCATTGTAAGCTTATCACGTTATTCGTTTCAAAACAACAATAGGTAAATACTGACATGACCACCGTTGCGGCTAAAGTTACGTTCCTAGCGAACGAGCAAATTATAGCGTAGTACATCATATCTCGCAAGTTTAAGTAAAAGTAAAAATTAAAAAACGTTTAAGGAGAAAATATAGGAACTCACACCACAGCTGGACCTGGAACAAATAGACTTGGAAATATAAGCCCCAATCATAGCGCGGTAGAGTCCGTACCGCGTGTTGAAATGTTCCTTATCTTATTCGGCCCTCGTTATCTATCTTCCTTCACGCGTCGAAAATTACATGAAAATGAAAATGAAAAAAAAAATGAAAAAATATTTATTTCACTAATTAGAGATACAAATAAATGGTATAAGGCCGAGACTTCCTAGTAAGTATGTAATACCTGTGACAGGAAGCCCCGCTCTTCCACAGTTCTTTAGACACCGTAATAGTAAGCAGTTTTAAAATATGTATTACGTTATGAAAAAAAAACAAGAGAGAGAAGAATATTTATACCTACAAATTGAAATATAAAAATAGTAAACTTTTTTTTTTTTTTTTTACATTACTGGAGCTTATTATCTATGGTATGCTATGTTATAGTTAACGCTTGCGAGCGTGTTTATGTGTGTGTTACAGAATAAGGACATGTAAATCTACGTGATGGATCCGGAGTTTATTAGGGTCTCTATTTCATCATAACTAAGATTTTGTAGCCATATACTCAGAACTTTTTTACACTCAAATAATGTTAAGGGGTAAACGTTAATATATTTATTGATGTTATTATACAGATTCGCAGACCGCGACTTGTGTTGTCGTCTGGCGAACTTAGAATTACATTTAGGAATGGTTACAATGTTCTTGCGTCTACGTGGTATAAGTGTTGTATTAAAAGTTAGGGATCTGTGCATTCTCGTTATAGTACATAAAATATATAGCTTTCTCATTGTCAAAACATCACATATTTTATACAATTCTTTTGTCGGAAAACGGTATGGTTTAAAATACATAACCTTAAGAATGCATCTTTGTCCACGTTCTATTTCTAAAAATTTCACTTTGGTTGCGCCTCCCCAGGCTGTTATACAATAGCTCATTACAGATTGTGCTAATGAAATATAAAGTTGTGTTAGTAATGGTTTTGTGGCAACATGGCGTAGTTTCTTAAAAATCCAAACTAGTTTTCTTATTCTGTTATTGACATACTCTATTTGTGGATGCCATGACAATCGCTGATCCAGAATAACGCCTAAATATTTAGTATTAGTCACTTTCTCAATTTCTGTACAGTTACAATTTGATTGCCTATGGTTAATATCGTTGCAGATATGTAATTTGAGTTTAATATTACCTTGTGGCTGTGTGCTTTTGTACTTTGAAAAACAAATGTAATTTGTTTTTGTAGCATTGAGAGTAAGTAGGTTATTAGTTAGCCAAAATGATACCCTAGTAAGTCCAGCCTCTGCCATGGCATAGCACGATTCCCACGTTTTACCCTCAAAGATGATGACAGTATCATCAGCATAAGAAAGGACATGACCCCGCTCAACTTTGAGATTAGTAAGATCGTTTATGTAGATCAGAAATAATGTGGGGCCTAGAACGCTCCCCTGGGGCACCCCAAACGAGATGTCAATTTCCTCGCTTACGTAGTTTCCCACTTTTACTTTCTGTGTTCGTCCTTGTAAGTAATCGCTCAATAGGTTTAGAGGGCAACCTCGGATGCCAATGTTTTCTAGTTTTTTTATAAGAGTAGGGAGAGAGACGGTGTCAAATGCTTTTTTTAAATCTAAAAATACAGCCATACATTTATTTCCGGAATCAATTTTATTACAAATTAGAGATGAAAGTGTCAAAATTGCGTCTTCAGTGGACCTGCCATGTCTAAAGCCAAATTGGGACTCTGAGAGGATGTTAAATTTATTAAGGTAGCTTATCAACCTGTTATTTATTATTTTTTCTATAACTTTAGAGATGGCAGGTAACACTGAAATGGGTCTATAATTGTTGACATCGTCCCGCTCCCCGCTCTTGTACACAGGTGTTACAATTGATTGTTTGAGAGGTGCAGGAAATGTTCCTTTAGTAAAGCACAGATTTGCTAGGTGGCTAATAACAGGGGCTACTTCAGTACAGGCTAATTTAAGGAATTTTGTAGGAACATTGTCCCAGCCCGGTGCACTGTCCGATCTTAGGCCCATAATGATGTCTCTCACCTCCAGAGGGTCGGTATCAAGTAGTACAAGAGACGAAGCCATTGAGTTTGACTGGTCACTTGAAAAGGAGTCTGGAGGACATTTCTTAAGGATGTCCTCTGCCAGAGTTCGGCCAACCCCGGCAAAAAAGTGGTTTATATAATTAACAGAGCTATCAGGGGCTTGTTTAATGTTTAGGAGTTCATGGTTTTCCGATTTAAGAGGTTTATAATGAGTTATTGATTTGACAGTGTTCCAAAGTGTTCTAGGATGTTTCATTGAATTTGACAACTTTTGTCTATCATATTTCCGTTTGAGTTTTTTTATTAGGTTATTACAGAAGTTACGGTACCTCTTGAATGTGACCTTGAGAATTTCATTGTGAGGATCATCGCGAACCTTTAGTTGCATTTTATTTCTGTTTTTAATGCAGCGCAGGATACCAGGAGTTATCCACGGTTTAAGGGTTTTTTTGCTTTTTGGAATTTGCTTAACTATCTTACTAAGTTCTAACGATTCTCTAAGTTTATATATTAATTGATCCGTTACCCAATCAGGATCATTGCTAAAAAGGAGTTCTTCTAACTTTTGTTCAAGAAGGTGTTTCACAGCTTTGTCATAATCTATGGTTATGGTTGTTTTGGGGCTCAAGTTATTTATTTTATGTTTATTTATTGTTAAAAATACTGTCAAATGATCTGTTATTGACGTGTTTAGGACACCAACTGACGCTGATGTCTTTAGGTTTTCTATTTTAAGCATAAAATGGTCTAGACAACTTGTACCTCTGGTAGGCAAATTATGGCCAGAAAGAATCCCATAAGTGGATAACATATTAAGATAGTATTGCCTGTTCGCATACTCATGAGACGGCTCTTGTTGTTTAGGAATAAGGTTAATATTTATATCCCCACATATTATTATATTGTTACTTGATTTGATCGTTTCAAGATGATTATTTAGAGACATGATAAAATTTGAAGCATTGTGATTGGAAGGTGAACGATAAATACCAAGTATTGTCGTAGTACCCATTTTTACTTCAATGCAAGTGGCTTGTTCTAACTTAACTTCAATTAATTTGGCAATGAGATAGTTTTTTACGTAAATTACTACTCCATCGTTTTGATTATTATTAAGAGATGTGGCTAGTGAGGTGTAGTTTCTAATCTGCGGGATAGGTTTATCTGGATTTAAGCGGCATTCCGACAAGACTAATACATCTGCAGTGAAATTTAGCTGAGACAGCGTTAATGTGAAATCATCAAAATTACCGTAAATACTCCTGATATTCTGCGAGACAATGGTTAAATTCGTGTTTGCTATAGAAAAGTGTTTTTTAAGGTCAGCAATGTCACATCCAAAAGATACCGCGGTTTCAGTTTCATCTATTTCATTAATCATTGAGTTATTATTCATCATATTGATGTGATATATTTATAGAAAGCTGGTTTAAAAAGATGGGGTTAAAATAGGCTATTGTTAGATTTTGGTCTTTTAGGTTGTTTGATATGCACTTTCCTAGACAAGTATAACGGGTTAATATATTGACTGCATTAAGAAAGGTGACGTAAATATAGAGAATTCTGTTAATATCTTGTGAGTGTATGTTTGTTGTAGTGATCGTTTGAGTGTTTATGTTAACCTTATGTGTGTTATGTGCGATTGTGTTTATTAATGCTACCATTTTGTATACATATGTAACCAGTATTGATAATTTACAGTTCACAGGTGTAATATTATAGGAGCGAGAGTAATAGTTACTTAAAGTCCTAAAAATACTCTGTATTCGCAAGATCGGTAATAGTCACGTTGTAATACTGGCCAGTTGCGCAACTTGTGCCTCGCTTGTAACTTGAATGCTCGGCGCGTTGTCCTCCCGCCTTAAGTATACGTTGCCATACGATATCCAGCAGAATTTAAATAGTTGTATGTAAGACTTTGAAGGTTGTTGAAAACAATGCGCAGTGCATGTATGCAACACTACTACTAAACGGTGCTTCTCAATGGTGCAGCAAACCCAAATGAAGACTTGGCCTGTTTGCGTTGAGTAACGTAAATATAAAATAATAACAAACAAATAATGAATATAATTTCGGGACAAATATTTCATCCTAGAGCTACTAAGCAAAGCTGGTATACCAGTATACAGTATAGTATACTATGGGTTCTAGACGACGATATACACAAGAAATAAATACATATTATTATGAGATTGTGAGGATGCCAGGAGAGTCAGGAGACTTGATTTTAGACATGGTCTAATTTGCGATCAGCCGTGTTGAATTCAACGTCTAAACCCTTTCTCGAAGTTGATGAGATCTTCTAGTATATATGTATATATTTAAATTGACATACTGAACATATACTCTGTGGGTATAGTAGCGTTAAGTTATAATGACCGTTCTTAAATGTCTCTTCTCTGACTTGCTTAGATTATTTTTTATCTTTGACGGTTGGAGACATTTCACATCTCCAAAATGACTGTGGATACCTTTTACATCTCCGAACTTAAATTTAGTAATAAACGTATTTTTAATTTATTTTAAAATCTTGTCGGCTAGAGATTATAGCAAAACCGATTCTCGCGAAATTTCGCGAGCAGGTTCAATTAGTATAAAGATATATTTTTATTCTTTATTTCGAAGTTTTTCACAATGGTGATAGATAAGGTGAAAACGTAAAAAAATAAAAATTTCAGCCATTTCGAAACAAACTCTCGAGGTCTACAGCTAACAGGGCCACTAGTAAGTTACACAAACAATGTACCAAAGGGGAGTGACTATACTCTGCAGTTGACACACGAATACATCATTTACTACGTTTATAAGAGTGTACCTTGTTACTTAACGTACTACGCAACTCTAACAACAATATAAATTAGCAAGTAACTCTCCAAGGGTTAGACACTCGTCTTTTGTATTTTTACGCATTACAACAATAGTTTCTTGTAATTGAGCTTAATACGTAGTTAATGCCTTATCACCAAAACTATTTGCAATAAACTATAGGGATATAAGGAATGCAGTTAGCTATCGTATGGTTACCAACTATAATAATTTTTAACCGACTTCAAAAAAAGGAGGAGGTTCTCAATTCGAACTAATTTTTTTTTTTTTTCTATGTATGTTACTCGATATCTCCGATAATCGTGAACCGATTTTCAATTTTTTTTTTTAATCGAAAGGGTATAATTCCGAGTTGGTCCCGTTGGCACTAAGTCGGGATCTGATGATGGAATCTTGGAGAAATCGAGGGAACTCTTCAAATGTTATAGGGACATGTACGGCGCTTTCGGTAATTTAATGATAAAGTCAAGAATTTACATTCAGTAAATAGGATTTCGAAATACGAATCACTAAAAAGAAAAAAAAAAAAAAAATTTAACAAAAAAAAGAACCGACTTCAGTAAAACTAAAAAGCCAACAATAACCCGTTCAAGTACAGATTACATTTGACTCACCATTCGAAGTCGGTGCCAAACCTCGCGTAAACTATAATATATAAATATAAGAACTGAGTGGTTTGGGATCGACTTCGAAGGGTGAGTCAAATGTAATCTGTACTTGAACGGGTTATTGTTGGCTTTTTAGTTTTACTGAAGTCGGTTCTTTTTTTTGTTAAAATTTTTCGTATATCGAGAACTCAAGGGCTTTCAATAACAGTTTAACATGGCTTGCACGATAGATTATTAGCATGAGATTTTTTGTTTGGGCCGGTTCGATAACATTTGATCTTAGAACTTCGGACGCACTATGCCTTGAAGTATAAACCCGACGACTACTAGACTCTAAACATTAGCAAGTCAATCTCTAGAGGTTAGTCACTCGCCTTTCGCAGTGCGTTGTGCGGTGCGAGTGCGTGGCAAAAACGGACGAGCCGTAGTTTTTGTGCGCACAATGGCCGCTACGCAGCCTGCAGCCCTTGCCCAGGTTCCCAAACTTCAGGTGCAGCTGGATGCATGTGCAAGTGTGGGTCGAATAGTAAAAAAAAACTTTAAAACGGTTATGATTGAGAATTCAAGTGACATGAGCTAGCGAATCTTTCCACACCCACGTATGAGCTCTATCTTCCGTTAATGCTATATTTATAATTTTTAGATATTTGACGGAATAGGTTGTCGGAAAGTCGATTTATTTATTTATTGAAAAACAGGTTACATAACATTACAGTTTACACCAATGCGTCATGAAACGAACAATGTTTATTTTGACGGCGAAACGGCGTGGCCCCGTTGTTCCGACATCTCGGGTGTTGGATTCATGAAAAGTTTTAAATTTAATTAGTTGACTTTTTCTAGGCACGTCTAAAAAAATATTTAACAATTGCATGGTATATTTTTAAATGTATAGACAAGACTAGTTTTCCGTTAAAGACAGACCACTAAATGTCTTTCGACTACCGGTGTTGCTAAAACTCATTAGTCAAAACACTACTCAATCACACTAAACTCTAACCAATCAATCACAATAACCGTCAATCAGATTAACTATAAGAGCCATACTAACGCTTAATCAGAGTAATCATTAATATTTTACTCGCAACTAAAGTTCCGCTTAGTGTTTTAGTGTTCAATCACACTAACGTTCGGCCATCACTACCGTCGACCACAGACGAGCACGATTTTAATCGTACACCGTATATCAAATTAATATCTTAATGTATTTGAGACGTGACCTCACTAGTAACCATTGCTCAGTTATCTGAGCAATTACACGTTTATTTAGTACGCTAATAGCTGTACCTAATCTGGAAATTAAATCTTACCCCAATTGCCAATTCGGCGTATTACTCAATGTTTACTGACATTATTGTGTTAACCTTGTATAGTCTGTCCGATCTCTATGATCAAATGAAGCCACTTTGGCACAAGGGGCAAACGACTATATACGTGTAAGTTTAAGGTCATTTTTCACTTGTACCAGTTTGACATAATTTGATCTTGAAATTCCGGATAGACTATACAATGTTGTTAATTGTTACAGCTAAAAGTAAGTACTGTATATCTCAAAACGAATTTCAATGCTTAGGAGAATAAGTTTCATTCTATATTTTATAGTAAAAAAATTGGGCAAGTGCGAGTCCGACTCGCGCATGAAGGGTTCCGTACCTATATATATATATATATATATATATATATACATAATCTATAACAAGTTTGTTGTATGGGAGCCCCCCTTAAATATTTATTTTATTTGATTTTTAGTATTTGTTGTTATAGCGGCAATAGAAATACATCATCTGTGAAAATTTCAACTGTCTAGCTATCACCGTTCTTGAGATACAGCCTGGTGACAGACGGACGGACGGACAGCGAAGTCTCAGTAATAGGGTCCCGTTTTTACCCTTTGGGTACGGAACCCTAAAAATTAAGACAGATTACATAATCGAAACGATATAGGTTTCAAAAACTGCCAATCAGTATTTTTATGATTAAGTCAAGTCAATAATTCACATAAACAGCATCAACATCATCTAACGAATGATATTATTATATATATATTATTTTATCATTATATATATTATTTACATCCGTTTACTATATATGCTACCGAACTAAATATTTCTGACATTTTATAGGAAACGACCCAGATAGACCCCAACCGTATGATTCTAAATGCATAAATTCCCACATGTTTTATCTAGTCGCAAACTTTGAGAAGCTCAGTCGCGCAGTAATGTAAGTGTACGCTACTACCTGCGCCAAGACCGCTCCATCCCTCGGAGCAGTGTCTTTGTTTCCAGCCTTTTGTTAATCGCTGTAATAACGTCGTAATTTCTCACAAAAGAAACCAAAAATCGGAAACGGACAAGTAAAGAAAACGTGGAAAATTTGAAAGTACCTGCTGGCCATTTGTTTTATATTAGGCATACCAGATGGTAGTTAAAGGTTAATAGCTTTCTATTTGATTCTTAACGGTTACAATAAATAAACAGGTAGGGACAAATACGGCGAAAACTTTAAGCTTTAATACAGATAAAAAAACGTTACCTGCAATGACGGTTTGTTGAACTCCAATAAAACTCTCGTTGAAGATCTATTCTTCCTAAATGGATCGTCCAAATGCTTTGATATAATACATATATGTGTATATATGTAGGTACGTTATGGAAAATTTAATCAAGATATATAAAAGAACTGTGGATTAGTTACTACCGAATAAATAACAAAATATAACTGTTCTATACATTTATCTTGTGTGCTAAGCTTCAAGGAACACCAGCTTCCAACACGTCTCGAAAGTGGTAAGGTACTGACAAAAACTATTCGTTGAATCAAACGAGAATACAACAACGATTTTTTCGGGGCTTCCCCGACGAAATAATATGTCGTAAACTACATAATAAACACCAAGTTGTTATCAAGTTGGTAGTTGCCCACGCCAGATTCCGAGACATTGGTAGAACAAGAGCACTGTTACGACCTACAAACAATATGAGCAAGCTATAACAACGGACGAAGTTGTTTTTAGACTTTGGAGTAGAAAGACGGTACCCCAATTTTCATACAATCATGACCAATTAATATAATGCAGCAACGAGTTCATCCCTCATACATGTAATTCGAGCCCTGCGTATTGTATAGGTCCGCTCAATACATTGACAACTTCAAATAAGTACCTATCTTAAATTCTGAACCTTTTTTTCATTTATCAGATGAACATTTCTGTTACCTAGTACAGAAGCGTATAATTATATTAAGGACAAGATTTCCTGAACATATGGGCTATATTTCTCTGCCTCTGATACATTCTCTCTAACAACGGCTTAGAAATAGTAAATATGTACTTCCAACCTGACTGCTCTATTCCTGTGGCTGCTCGTAATCCAGAGCGTAGTTTTACACTCAAATACCCAAACAAAATAATGGGGCGGGTCGTTTTATTTCAAAACATCGTATCTTCGCAGGGAGACAGGGTCATTTAGGACGTTCTGTCAAGGACAGGGAGCAGGCTTTATTGGTATAAATAATTGCGGCGTAGAAGAGGGGAGCGAGGGCGCAGGCGCGGTCTCACGGTCTACTGGGGGAGCTCCGCAGGTTTTCCGATACGTATGAGATCTTACAGGCTCCAAGTATGACTTGGCTGCCTATTTTGTATTGTGTTGTAAACGAATTTGTATTATGTTCCAGAACTAAACTAGATATAAAATTCCTCCTGGTGTCTGCTGTCACGCCGCCGTCAGACAGAAATATAATAAAATCGAAAAGCGGACCAAACTATATTTCCCAGGCGATATGTACAACGGTGAACTTTTTCCTGGAAGAGATTTCTTCCAGTTCGTAGGCCTTTACATCTTTATCAGATGATTTTATGCAGCGTTTTGTGGCAGTGTCTGAAATGACTATACAGTCCGATGCGGGAGCGACAGTGACGTCCGGTTAAACGTTAAGTAAATGATGGAAAATGCAAATGAAAAACAATCTTATTTGTTTTATGTTTCCACATAAAAAACAAGAAACAAATAACACCGGTGAGGCGATCTTTTCCATTCTCAAGCCATTTAGTGTGCAAAATGGAAAAATTCACGGATGTGTAAATAATAAACAATCTCTGTATTGACTTAATTTTATACTCACGTTACTCATATCATGATGCGTCATTATCGTTACATCCGCCAATACTGGAATAAATAATCATAATTGTTTCCAAAATATACAAAACTGAACAAGAAAGTCCATATATCTATATGATCCCAACAAAACTGATATCTTAAAAAAAAAGTCTAAACGCTTATATTACATCTCTAACTATTGCTGCAAATCGTGACAGTTACCGATGTTTAGTCCTGATCATGATAATTATATTCTTCCAACTCTTATTGTACCTACTGTTGTTTATAAAAATAAAGTATTGATCGATAATAAACTTCAAACAAAATGATAGAATAAGGAATTGTATTTAGATGCGACATAGGTATAAAACAGCAATTGTTTCGATTGTTTGTGTGTTCCCATACACATACATAAGTATTCATGTTGTCACTGGTAGGTTAGATACTTAACTTTAAAGTGGTAATGTGGTGTCATGTTGTATTGAGTGATAGCTACTGACGCAGTCGGTTAAAATTAAAGCCGAGCTTGTCCCATTTTAGCATTTTTTTCGTTATTTTGATTTTATATGTTGTTTCTGCGTTATTGGCATCTATTGAAAATGATTCTTCTGGTTTTCTTTGAAATTAATAGAATGATGAAATTATGATTTAAGCATTGCACACCATTGTCAAGAGTTATAATTGTGTCATTCCCTAGAATTCTCGGGAACGTACATCGTTTTGTACAGGAAATGATAGAACATTTCACGTTCTCGCTCAATTCAACATTGAGGGGTTATTTTGAAGTAATTTCTGCGACACCAACATCGAATTTCGAACTTCAGAATAAACCCTCCGGGAACGTTACCGAAAAAGGCCAAGGCTCAATCAAAGCCCGCTAGAAGCGGTAAAGTGGCTAACGAGAACGAAGACATACAAACACGTCTACCGCGTTCCCCCGGGAAACAGAGTAATGTGGAGCATGCTTAACGGCACAGCCACCACTTCGGCGGCAAGCGGCAGCGGCGAGCAGCGGTTTTATCTAGCAATTAATAAAACACTACACAATGTCGTCTGTTGACAACCAAAACTCACTAAGTAACAAATACCTACTTAAAACAGAACTCGTATCTCATTGGCAGTCTACTTACTAGATACGAGGTTTTGAAGAGCAGTGACAGAAATTTTAGTGAGTTTTGGCTGTCATCAGGCGATGTCATCTCTTGTGATCTTTGCAATAGCCGTCCGAGAACTGTATTTCGTTGATTGTTTACGTGTGTGCCTGCGTACTTTTCTTGGAGTAGAAGAAAGAAGAGCTGAGCATCAAAACATGCAGCTCTCAGTGGCGCCACTTATGGATGTGAGACGTGAAACTTTTCGGGGCTTAGTTTTATATTTATTCTGTTACTTTTTATCTTTCTTTTTTCAGATATGCACCGGATATGACATTGAGCTTGTCTTGGCTATAGAGAAAATTGGTAAATAGTCGCTCTCTCTTAGGGCCTTACGATTTGCGAGCGAGTTTTCTATACAAATAAGCGTCGCGGCGAATTCGCTGCGTGATCGCCTTCATACACAATTCGCTCGCAAATCGCAAGTGTGATAAGGCCCTTATAAGGTCGTCGCTCGCCGCTTGCGCTCATCGCCCACGTCGTGGCCGGACCAAAAACGTATTTTGAGGGGAACAAAACCGCATGCGCGAGCCCACAGTGCCGGGGGCCCCGGGACTTAGCCTAATCCTCTACCTGCTTTCACCGATCTTTTATAAATAATACATCAACGCTACCTGCAAAACATCCAGCAACTTCTAAGCATTTACGTATATAGGTTTATACCTACAAGGTTTAACTATTTATAGATTTTGTAGTAAAAAAATCTTCATAAATTTATGAAACATGTAATGTCTCATTATTTTTTAATGTGGGGACACACCACAATTTTCGGGCCCACCACAAAAGTCGATCCCCTGCCCCCATTGCTTTACAGCAAGTGTGAAGACTGCGAGAGAGATGGCGACGTTCTAAATATTATTTTATATAACCTTTTTATTGATTCTATTTTTAATGTGGAAATACCGTATTTTTATTTTATAAATATTGACAAAGGTAAATTATGAAAGAAAAATTTAATGTGATCTACTCCAATCTAAGCAGGACTCGAACCTGCGACCCCTCCGTTTCCGGCGTAGTGCTCTCCAAACTGAGCTATTAGATAGTTACGTAAATCACACCAAATCCTTCATCTCATAATTCCACGCTACTGGAGCGCCCTCTGCGTAATATGTGTTTGGAATGCTTATGCGCCTTAGCCATACCCTAGGAATCCTAGGATGTGCGCTCTACACGCACGATCCCCTGTCCCCATTGCTTTACAGCAAGTGTAAAGGATTATAAAGTCTGACCAGAAATATATGAGGATTTTTCAATTCGAAACTTGAAACCTTCAATTTGTAATTATTTTTTTTAATGAACTTGAATACATTGGAGGCTTATAGAGTTTAAGTTTTGTTTTATTCTACCTACCCTATAGAGCTCTGTAAACATTACATGGGTATAGTTGCCGGCAAACTTTTTGAACAAAAATGGCGGATCTGTGCATGTATATTTGTACGTAAATCGGCTACTGCGCAGTCAAAGTTATGCTCAAGAAGTTTGCCGGCACCTGTACCTGCAATCGATATAAAATGCTGAGATACCCACACAAATACATCATACAACATCTGTACCTCCTATCAGACCTGTATCAGATTACAGTTTTTTTTATGTTAAAACATGAATATAAACATACTAGCTTCAATAATAGCCATAGCTATCTCTGCAGATAAGAGAATGATGCAACCAATTTACCTATTTTATTTCATTTGCTTCCGTTTACTAAACTTAGCTGAGTAATTTGAATCTAGGTCATACATAAGCATAATTTATAAATAAATTGGTTTTATAATTCAGATGGTAAAGCAATTATATGACATTCAGTGATTGTACTTCTTATACTTTATAGCTTTATTCACATGTAAAATCTTATGTAAAATGTAATCTTTTTTGTTGAATATTGCTTCTTGTATCATGCTTATATTAACAATGAAATATGAACCATTAAAAGAAGAAAAGCTTAAACATGGAATAAATTGACGATTGGGTACCTAATTTTTAAACAGAAACAGGTCTTATACCTATCCTTGTTTCTACTATGATTAGGGTACAATACTTCAATAATCACATTCATTGTTGTGCCGGGATAACACATGATGGGTAACTAGGCTGTAGTGTGTTGTATTTGTGTATATCTTCATTTTAATTGATATGGAATTTCATAAATCTAGCATAAACTATTTTAATTTCATTTCATTAAATAAATTTATTTAGTAAAAATAAAAACTTATCTCCCACATTTTGAGTGCAAATTTATTCATGAGTGTACATGAAAAGTTCTATCAATTTTGAGAAGAATGGGACCATTAGTGCACCTGTGTGCTACAATACAATCAACATTTTGGGAAGCCCTTAGGCTAAGGGATGAATTTCAAGTCAGAAGTTTGTAGGGAACTTAAATAATATAACAATGAATTACGATGAAAATAATACAGATTATTAGAAGAATACAGTGGCTGTTACTCAGATTAAATGCTTGAAGTGGTTTGATTTGTACATCACACATTAAAAGTACCTGCATGGAGTGACTGACTCACTCTACCCCAAAGCCATTTTTAAAAAGATATTTCAATATTAACATGAACAGTTGGACACCATATCTGGCACCAGATTACTAGGCTATAGTACCACAAGTCTTGAGATATCTATCTCTTTGGTCAACTATGTACAAATACAACCGCAGACAAAAGTAACATACACTACACAGCCGGCATGCAAAGCTTTCTAATTAGTAAAGTAACTGAGGTTAAGGTAGGTGCAGAACTATTCTAGCTCTAAACTTTAACACTGATGTAGTTTCTAGTAACTGTTTTTATGTCTTACTATTATCACTTTACTATTTTGAAATATGTTATGAAATTGATATTTTAAAGTTAGCTGAAATAGTCAGCCCACGAATTACATACATAGATTGTGATTATGAATTATTTCACTACCCTCCCACTGTAATGTGCTGATTAATCGTGAAGTTGTTCGTCATTGTCGTCTGGATTGAGATGTTTATGCGTAATTTCACAAACTACGCCAACAGTTCCAAATACGCGACATTTTATCAATAGTTCTATCAAGACAAGGCCTGATTTGCCCTAAGTTTATAATGGCTGAGCTTCCTTTACTTGATGTTAGATCCTAGAGGCGTAATGCCTTTGCATTGTTTTTAAAATCGTCGGATGTCCAAGAAGATAAAAGTGAATCATTCTATGAATAGGTATATGTATGGCTACATACTCACCGCCGATATTCACCTCAGAATTCACCACAAATTTACGCCGGAATCACACAATAACTGTCACACAGTATTTACAATCCATTTGTCCGTTCAAATCGAATATCCTATAAGTCCAGTCAGGATAATTTATTCACAATAATATGCCCGACAAAGCAGGTAGATTGCACAAAGATAGCTCTTACGATGATAGCCAACTTCAATTGCTTGTCATTGACTCCGTAAAGTTTATTCACCGACTTCACATACCGCTGACCATCGCGATTGCTTATAGAATTTATTATTTCGCAATAATTGTTTATATTTATTTATTATCGTAAAACACCACGAAAACATCAGTCAGCAGTGGGGTGAAGGGTGAATGAACGATCAATCAATGATTAATTCTTTTGTCTATGGTTAATTGACTTCAACTTGACAGTACTAGGGATGTTTAATTTATCGATCGATAGAAGTTGTACCAAAATAAGCTCTACAAATTGCTGCAATGTATTTATCTAATTACTCATTTTAATCACCACGTTCGTCAGTTCATTTATTCATCTCGTTATTTCTTGTCTTTGAAGTTAACAAGTAAATTGTGTTTTCATTTAGTCTGTTTAAGCTACTATTAAAAACGCGGGGATGGAGTATAAAAAAAACTTTTGACAGATTTGGTTTTGACACTGACAGTTTACACACATTTTTTTTTTTCGCGCTCAAAACACGCGCCGGCCGCGTTCCAACAAAGTGGAAGTTAAAGTTGGATCGAATTGGTACAATACATTGATTTAGTGTCGTAGATTTTGTGTAAAGGGAATATATACAGCAACATCCAGCTATACAGTGAGCTGATTTACCATGTCAACTCCGTCGAAACGGCCGTCGTCGCAAGCGTCCTCCGACGCACCGACCCCAACCCGAAGGACACGGTCCTCTCAACAAGTCGTCATCCCGGAGACGCCTCAGAGAGCTTCAGGCACTTCTTCACAAGGTATTTAACACTTGATAATACAATATCTTGTTAGTTAGTTAGAATTTATTATTATATTTTGTTTCTCCTAACCTCATATCATTGAGATGACTAATATTTGGTCCCTTACTAAGAGTCTGGTTTAAATAAGTACTTCCAGCTTAGCTTATTACGGCACATGTCGTGCGTATTTAAATTCAAGAAAAATACGCTTGGAATATGTGAGCCTGTTTCATGAGTACTGAAGAGCCAACCATAGTCCCATTGTGGCAGGTGTGGGTTGAAAAGAAATAGCTTTCTATAGTGTTAAGGCATTGTGTTTATATCTAATTATTTAATATGGAATCTACAAATATTCATTTAAGTTAGTAGGGAAAACTATTTTCCTAGACATACCAAATAGACAAGCGTTTGTATGCACTATACATGACACTTAATTTTCTGTATGTTAATAAGAGTTTATATACAGATGGGACCCCAGCCACACCAAATGGGACCCCGGCCACTCCAAACCGCACCCCTGGCACTCCTCGCGGGACTCCCCGCACACCTCGCATACCAGGCACATCACCTGCTCGGGCCCTGCAGTCAAGTCCTCTCGGTAAGAAAGTTCTCCAATACTAATTGAATTGATATTAGTATTTAAGGTTAGTTCGATACGTAAATGGTGCCACTTCTGAATTTTTGCTTATGTCTTAATATGCAATTTGTTGTTCAGTAGCTGTCCTCAAAAACTTACCCAACACTAAAGGGTCACTTTTGACATTAACCAGTTTTGTCGGTTAAACTACAGTACACAAATTTTTCAGATGTGCATTTAAATACAGTGGAAACTGGATAAGTGGAACCTGGATTAGTGGAAAACCTCTTTAAGTGGACCCAAGTTCTCGGTTCCAGTCCCTTGGCAACGAATTACCTCTATAAGTGGAATTTAGGGAACTCTATAAGCGGAATAATTTTCTTCGAAAATGTCTTATTTTTACCTCTGTAACTGGAAGCAGCCGTCTCCAAAACCTCTATGATTGGAATAGAACCGCGTTATAAAATTATTATTTTTAATAAACCGTTCGTGTTTTAACTACGTATTTTGTATAAGAAAAAAATTTACCAGTTAATGGACCAATAATAAAAGAAAAAGCTGAAGAATTTGCAAAACGGCTAATATTCATAATTTTTCTAAGAGTAATGGATGGTTAGAAGGATTAAAAAAAAGTATTGACTTGGTTTTTAAAAAAATGTGCAGAAAGAGTAGTGCTGTGGACACCAACACCTCTACATACATATTTAATAAAAGAGGATTATTTAAGTCTTGATCTTTTATTGTCCATATATTTATACGTGACCTCTATAAGCGACATTACTAGCATCCACAACCTCTGTTAGCGAGAGCCTCTGTAAGTGAGAAAACGTTTTATTTGAACCTGGTTAAGTGGAAAACTGGATAAATGGAAAACCTGGATAAGCGGAACTAAACAGCCGGTCCCTTGCGATTCCACTTATCCAGTTTCCACTGTATATCCCTTTTTCTAGTACCTAGACTTCGATATGCATGCGGCATGGATCCCATCATTGAGTGTTAATGCTGACAAGAATGCTTCATGATAGAAATAAGTTGGATAACCAATATTCTCGACAACTTTAAAGATATGTATAGTGGGATTCAGATAAAAAAAGAGTCAAACTCATTGGGCAGTAGTCATTTAGACTGTGCAGGAAAATTGACAGTGCTCTTTTTACATGAATTTAAGTATATTGTTGAAAGATGAGGTTCCTCTGCTCATCCTGTAGTCATCCCTCATCATCGGTTGTATTTCGATATTGGTACAAGAATATTTGGTGTGCCTTTAACTTAAAATATAAAAAAAAAAACAGAATTGGTTTTTTTGATGAGAAAATTCTGATTCTGAAGGAAACAGCATAAAAATCATACAGATAATATCTTTGAAATAAGAACTATATTATGTAATGTGCATAGAGTTCTTTACTTCTAAGATCAATTTTTTCAACTTTATTTTACTCCTCTTTCATCTTGTAAAAACATGTTTAAAATTTTCAGGCAATGACTTTGACATGAGCTCACCGCTGAACTATGGCACTCCAAGTTCACTCAGCACTCCCCGTTCCCTCATGCGAGGGGTCATGACTCCGGCCAGACAGAGAGCTGACCTCAGAGGGCATCAAATGGGGCGCAATGTCCCTGCTCCAACACCTACTAGAGGGGTAAGCTAAAGTAAAAGGAGTCCACTCAGCACAGTGCCAAAACACGGGAGTGATTTGACGGCTGGTATTATGTGAGCGAAACAGGACTGCACGTTATTCACTCATATTCCCATTGATCAAAAACTAAGTGAACAAACAGGTTATAATACATATATATAATTACTATAAATAGGCTATGAATGTTCATCACAAAACCATGACTAAAACTAACACACAGGTGGTAGTCTCTGTGTGTTAGTTTTAGTAAAGTAGAAGCTGTTAAGTTTCAGAAACGTTGGGAATTCAACTGAATGAATATATGGGGTATAATCTGTCTAAACTGCCACCCCTAGGTTGTGTTGTTGTTGGTCCATATTGTAAACGGACATTAACCTTATTGCAACGTACGTGTTAAGGTCTATAGGTGTGTAGTAGTTAACTGTCCCCATTTGTACACTTTCATACATAGGAAACATCCCGAGAAGAAATATATCTTATTAAATTGAGGAATTACTATTTATTCTATTTTTTTAGACATCGATTTCAGATTTACTTTGTACACATGTCTGATCACACAGGTAACTTTAGTGAAATAACATCACTTTGGTTAAGATCGGCTGTTGCTGACCAGAAGTACTCCACAAAGTGTACCACCGGGGCTTCGAGCCAGTTGGCAATCCAGTATAGGATCGGTATCAGCAATATTTTTAAGCATAATGTTGGTTTATGCCTTGTATTTGCCTTCACAGGAGCGCCGAAAGTTGTGCGCAACTCGGTAGTTGATGATGGGTCTTCTTTCTGCAAATAATAATACACAAAATAAGTTAAATAACAAAGCTTTTACTTATAATGTGTCGACATTGGCGAAATACTTTTGCTAAAATCAACAAGAATAAAATAATATCTTTTTATGCGATAGGAAGAGCAACAAAACGAGATTAAGCAAAGTAGACCATATTTAATTATCTTGTCTCCAAAACGTAGAAAACGTATATATGCGAATAATTCTCCTAAAAATCCTAGATTTTTATTTCAAATTTGTAGGTAACACTACAAGGAGATAAAAAATCTAGTATGATGACAGAAAAATACTCACCAATACAAAAGAGACATCCCTCGCCTCTCCACGGCAAAGCGGACAGACTATCAACTCCGGTTTATCATTCACATGCCAATAGGTATTCAGACATTTCTCACAGAACCTGTGCCCACAACGCGTGAGACACGCGGGCTCGAACAGGGATGAAAGACAAATCCTGCAACTGCTCAACACTGATGAAATTTTCTTTTTTATACTTATTGAACCATCTGTTCTGCTTAGGCTGTATTGAACTGATGGTTTAATTTGATGGTCACTCATTTTTAAATTTACGTTATTAGGTACATGTTTGTTACTTGACAGTACTGACTTGATACTGTTTGTGATGACAGCGAAATGACAGTAATGTTAGGCGCACATTATGCCATGTGCTAATTCATGTTTGAGAAAAGAGGTTCATTGTACGTGTACAGGGTGGCCAAAAATAAGGTGAGTGTTCCGATCACATCGGTGAACTTTAGTTAAATAAAAAGTGCATTAATAAAGTGAAAAGATTAAGCTGGTTAATGGTAGTTTTAAGTAACTGATTTCGTCGAAAGTAGGTTTTTTTTTTACTCGATTGAGGAAGCCGCGTTCTCGCGTGGTTCTAGTACTGGGACTGGGCGGTTTGCCATTTGAAGATACCTAATGAACAAAATTCCTAGATTTAGAAGAAATTATAATAAATTTATCGGCCATGGAGGACTTCACCCATCATACTTTTAATTAGATATCATGTTGTATTTTCAGGGAGAAGAGACAGCAGCCGAGGTGGTATCTAGCGAGCCGCAACTAGTGGTGTGGGGCACAGACGTCGCCATCGCCGAGTGCCGCGAGAAGTTCATCAAGTTCATCCAGCGGTTCGTGGAGCCGACTGCCGTCACCAACGAACCGCTGTACGAACAGAAGCTGGAAGAGGTTAGTGTGTTATATTACGCCATCAAGCGAACCACAGCTGGTGTTGCGTGACACGCACATAACCATCGCGGAGTACCGCTAGAAGATCATCAAGTTCATCCAGCGGTTCGTGGAGCCAACTGCAGTCACTAACGAACCGCTGTACGAACAGAAGCTGGAAAGGGTTAGTGTTATATTATGCCATCTAGCGAAGTACAGCTGGTGTTGAAGGACACGGTCGTCGCCATCGCAGAGTGCCGCGAGAAGTTCATCAAGTTCATGCAGCGGTTCTTTGAGCCGACCGCCGTCACCAATGAACCACTGTACACTGCACTACATTTTAAATTTTAAAGTTTAAAACGAATCAGGTTCTCTTTTTAATCATAACACATGTAATTGTTTAATCGATCAACTTGCTACGAAGACTTAACACGAAATAAAATAATTCATCATCATATCAGCCTAAAAACGTAGATTCCTGGACAAATACCTCTTCGAAAGTTTTCCACAACGATCGGTCGTGCGCCACCCCTATCCAAATAATTTTTGTAGGTACCTTTTCACATCACAAGAACGCTATTGACATATGACCATGTTTGACAATTCATCGGTGGGGACTCCCTAGTCATATTTAGAGTACTTGACAGTTCAAGTACTCTATGACTAGGGAATCACATAACACTGTTTAAAAGATGCATTTTATGTGTATTCACTTGATATCAATATTTGTGATGATTGCTATTTTACTCGTATTATATTCCATGTAATCATTATCATATCTTTCTGGGTTTGATAAATTCATAATAATCTTGATAAGGTTTGCAGTACTAAAATAAGGTGCAAGCTTAAATCGACCGGCCATTATTATTTAACAAAAGTAAATACTCATTTGGAATAGAAAGTTAACGGATTTTCTAGTTGAACACTGACAAAAGTGATAAATTTATGAATTGATCAACAAAATCCAACTTTTTTGTTTCTTATAAATTCAATCATTAAATAAAATAAGTGAATGTGCAAGTGGATACAAATTGTGATACTAAGCCACTAAGATTTTAAGTACTTAACCACAACTTACCTACATCAAAAGCTTTCAGTCAGCTATGATGGAAATCTTGAAACAAATACGACATGATTTAGCTGATCAGAAGGAGTATATGCGGAATTTGTATGTCATACATAAAAATATCAATGAAAAGTTTAATCTCATGGAACGAAAAATGGACCAACAACGAGGTACTATAGAAAGGCTGGAACAGCAAGTTAAGAAGAATAATGTACTACTATTTGGTAATGATGAAGCTGAGGTGAGCCTTGTGGACAATGCTTCTGCGTTTGACAAACAAAATTTCAACAATAAAGAGATCACTGGACACCTCTTGGAACAATCAGAGAAGTATATGGAAAATACTGAAACTAATCAACTTCATCATAATGCTTTTGAAGTGACAGACGAAGTGGAAAGTAATATTGTAAGTGATGCTGAAAACACGGAGGGAACGGATAGTGACAAAAACAAAATTGGTGAGTTCACTCCAAGTGAGGTAAAAGAAATAAATGAATTGATCAGAAAATACAATGCGGCAAACAAATCGCCTGTTGAAGAAGCCAGTGTAACTCGCAAGCTAGAGACTGTCCAGATATCACCTACTTACATCAGCGCGGAGCAAATTAACAAACTTAACGTAGAATTGAAGCGGATTGCAGAAAAATACCAGTCAACCGACATATTTCCTGTTATTGAAGTTACTCCAGGGCCTCTGGTGAACAACCACCCAATTCTCGTAGATTTAGCTAGAGGTGTATCATATAAGTCCACCGATGGAAGTGCAACATATAAAGTTATTCTAGGATCTAGGGGGTTTAAGAGATCGGATATTTTAGAAATTATTACAGAAAATCCAAATGTGACATTGCGTGATATTGTTATAGAAGGGTTGAAAATTAGAAATGAATACGAGGAGGATAATGAATTCCGCTATTACAATTTAACCTATCCCACTATTGGTAGTCGCCGTTACGATTTAACCAATCCCATTATTAATAATACCGACTAACGGCATCGCCTCGACTCGAGTCGTTTTGTATTATTTGTATGAAATTTTAATTTGCAACACATATTTTATAAATTTAATCTTTACAATAAAGAAAACTTATCGTACAAAAGGCGGACGGTGAAGTGAGGAGGGAGCGGAAGGTGTAAGCACGGTGTCTCGCTCACTCATATGACCGCCGCTTGCCGCTCCTAGCCCACAGTTTCAGAACACGTACCGGTTTGATGCGACGCCCTTATAATCGCGAGGCTGTGGACAAGAGCCCGCTTCTAAGGGCGGCGTGGGTGAAATATGTTGTGAGACAATAAAATAGTTTTTATATTGTGTGCGTGTGGATTGAGTGAGCACCCTTCAAAAATGAAAAAAAATGTGCTGATCATTTAGTAAAAGTTCTAAAACAATTGTAAAACTAATTGATGAATTTGTAAAACGATAAATAAAAAGAATACATTCATTAACGTATGCTCACTCAGTTCTCACAAGCAACCAACGAAATCTGTGAATGTGTTTATTTAACATATAATATTTATATCCTAATTTTTAGTAAAAATTATGCTTAAGGTAGGTAATAATTTGTAGATCACCAGGTTACGTATTTAAAGTTTTACAAATTATTTCGTATGCTCACTCAATCCGCACACTTTTGAAAACCCAATTTCTGATAGAAAAACTGCAGATTGAAACTTCTATATATGTGTATAATTTAGTAAAACTCGTAAGGGAATTTGTAAAATACAAAACAAACCGCTAACGTGACAGATTTTTGGATAATAAATGTTTGTAAGTGCTCACTCAGTCCACACATTATTCGTAAGTTAAAAATGTAAATATCTTAAGATTTTTAGTATCTAGGAAAGTACAAAGTGGTTCAACTTTTAGTAAAATTTTTTACTAAATATCCACCATCTAAAATGTCATATTCGTTGTCTGCTTTTAAAGATATTCAAATTTCATTTTAAAATACAATCTAAGATACAGTCCACATTTTAGATTGCATTTTAAGAAGTGGAGTGTGATCTAAAATGTGGACTGTATCTTAGATTGTATTTTAAAATGAAATTTGAATATCTTTAAAAGCAGACAACGAATATGACATTTTAGATGGTGGATATTTAGTAAAATTTTTTACTAAAAGTTGAACTACTTTGTACTTTCCTAGATACTAAAAATCTTAAGATATTTACATTTTTAACTTACGAATAATGTGTGGACTGAGTGAGCACTTACAAACATTTATTATCCAAAAATCTGTCACGTTAGCGGTTTGTTTTGTATTTTACAAATTCTCTTATGAGTTTTACTAAATTATACACATATATAGAAGTTTCAATCTGCAGTTTTTCTATCAGAAATTGGGTTTTCAAAAGTGTGCGGATTGAGTGAGCATACGAAATAATTTGTAAAACTTTAAATACGTAACCTGGTGATCTACAAATTATTACCTACCTTAAGCATAATTTTTACTAAAAATTAGGATATAAATATTATATGTTAAATAAACACATTCACAGATTTCGTTGGTTGCTTGTGAGAACTGAGTGAGCATACGTTAATGAATGTATTCTTTTTATTTATCGTTTTACAAATTCATCAATTAGTTTTACAATTGTTTTAGAACTTTTACTAAATGATCAGCACATTTTTTTTCATTTTTGAAGGGTGCTCACTCAATCCACACGCACACTTTTATATTTATGTATTGTCTCTGGAATTTGTAAAATGTAGTTGTCAACTATTCGGTTGTTCTTGTACTGGGTTAAAATATGGTGTCGTCGCAAATGTGATCTTCATTAAACGGAATTATTTGCTTCCAAGAGTGTTTATTCTTATCAAATCCTATCAAAACATTTACGCCGAAGTTCATTGTTGCCTGTTCCTAATAGGCAACAATGTATTGTACCAATTAAATAAGACTTAGTTCTTTTAAAATACTGCGTTTAAGTATATAGCTGTCATTTATTTTTGTATACGTTATTGTGTGAAGGATTTGATGGCCCAAAAACGTAAACATAGATGTTCTACATAAACTTAACTCAAACAAAAATGTATAAGATAAGATAAGATAAGATAAGATATTTATTGAATAATAACTTATTTTACAGTAATAATAACTATAGCCTAAGATATTCTACATGGCAAAAAATTACATGCGCCTGAACTAGGATTCCCTGTGTTTCAGGCATAAAGAGGACTAACTTATTAACAATTTCTTAAATAAATAATCATAAACACATTAAATGATAAATTATAGATCGGATACAATAATATTTAATTAGAATGAATACAAGAAAATCAACTTAGAACAATCAGTAACTTCTCTGTATCTTCGTATGACATATTTTGTAGTGCTTCCCGGAGTGTTTTCTTACATTTCGCGTAGCTGAGCGGATATATATCCAGCTTCGTATTAAGCCTACTGTACAGGAGAGGACCCAGCGAAACAAAAAATCTAAAACAGAAGTGACTCCTTCGAATAGTTTTAGAGCAAACAATATCCTTGCGCCGTTTATTAGTATACTCAGTGCTATAAGGGATTGCAGCGTGCTGTTTTAGGACCGTGCTTAGTATAAATAGTTGCCGAACGGTTAGTACTTCACAAGACTTATAAAGAAGGTTAGTAGGGTAGAGGAAAGGACGGGAAGTGGAAACCTTTAGAATTGCTCTTTGAGCTCTTTCTAAGTTTAATAATGTAGTTTTGGCCAGGCCGCCCCATGAGGAAATGCAGTACGTTAATATCGATTCACATAGGGCAAAATAGACTCGCTTGATTAACTGTGGGTCCGCAAATGAACGCAGTTTTTTGAAAACAAATATCAACTTACGAACTCTATTGCATAACGCTGCTATGTGATATTTAAAAGAGAGAGTATCATCAATTATTATTCCTAAATACTTAATTTTGGTAACTGCGGCTATATCTGGACATTTGCATTGTGTTTTATTGGGGTCCTTACAGTTGTGCGAGTAGAGCTTGGGATTATTTGGTGCTAAATTAGATTTGCGCATGGAAAACTTTATGTAGTTAGTTTTGTCCGAATTAAGTGTAAGTAGATGCTGTTGAAGCCAGTTATTGACAGTGCTCAAGCCTCGTTGCGCATACGTATAAACTGCCTCTATTGTTTTTGCAGAAAAAAGTAGAACAGTGTCATCCGCGTAGGAAATAATTTTGCCGCTATCCACTTTCAAATTACAGAGATCATTAATATAAATTAAAAACAGTGTAGGGCCTAGTATACTTCCTTGGGGAACCCCAAAACAAGTGTTTTTCAGGTCAGAGCTGACAACATTGTCTATTTTTATGCATTGAGTGCGCTCATCGAGATAGTTTGCGAAAAGTTTGAGTTGGGTGCCTCTTACGCCTATTGCTTCAAGCTTGTGTAGTAGAATGGAAACAGAGACGGTGTCAAAAGCTTTAGCAAGGTCCAGAAATATACCTATTGTCTGGTTGCCCCTGTCAAGTTCCTGAACTACGTGGTCAGTCAATTCATGGACCGCATCGGCAGTTGACAATTTAGAGCGAAAACCAAATTGGGTTTTTGACAAGATAGAATGTTTTTCCAAATATTGGACAAGTCTATTATTGATAATTTTTTCGAGGATTTTAGATGTGGATGGTAGAAGAGAAATGGGTCTATAGTTCGTTATTTCGTCTTTAGCGCCGGATTTGTATACAGGAACAATGACAGCTTTTTTCAGACATTTAGGAAAGATTCCTTCTGAGAGGCATTTTCGAAAGACCTGCGTGAGTGGTGGAACCAGGATGTGCTTGAATTGTTTTAAAATTGTATGACAGCTCTTACTGAAAATTATAAAAACAATTGCCATATGTTTAATTATCCTTACTTTTTTAAGTAGACTTCAGCATTTATTGTGAGGAAATACCAATATTTTTGAGTTAGTTCAGTGTTTATGAACTGGTGTAACTAACCTACTATTTTGATACGTAAGGTCAGTCGGGTGTTAGTACAGATATTATACTACTAACGCCATGTTACGGTATAACTATATTATTTGCATGCAACTAACATCTGTACTTTTCGATATTGGTATGGTTTTGTAGCCCGTGTAGCGCGATTGGCTCGACAGACCTTATTTTTATTTCTAAAGTAGTAGAAATTTTTTACAATATTAAAATAGTGTCATAAATAAATGGATATAATTTTATTTTTGTTGTCAACCTTTTTGTTTTCCCCGCGGTTGATTATTCAGGTGTACCTCATTTTTTCATAAGTTTTCGTTTAAGACGAAAAAAATAACATAAATAACAGAAACCATTAGCTTTGATAAAACAAACATAGGGCGGGCTATCAATATGCATTGAATAAATAATAAAATCTCGAAATGACCGCCTCCCTTTTTTATACAGGCCTTTAAGCGTGCTGACTACTCGTCAATAGCATTTTCTCACTAGCTTATGCGTTTTAGGGACTGAAGGTTTGGATGTGACCTTCGGCAAGCTCTTAGCTCCAATTCTATCCACAAAGCATAATCCAACGGGTGTACCTAAGTCAGGGCTTGACGAAGGCCATTTTTCAGTACTAATAAACCTTGGTAAATTCTCTTTTAGCCATTTCTGTCTAAATTTCGCTTCCCGCCATCTCGATAAAGAATTGCAAATAATCGTTTTTTTTATATACCAATGTTCAAAATTCAACTTTTTAAATTCGTCTCAAAATTTATGAACACACGGGGTAAGTACATAATTCGCATCACGTAAGCTTGTATCTGCGAAGTATGCTAACTGTGTAGGATATATATTTCGTCAGCGCCAACGTCCCCGCGTTCCTGGAACCCCAGATCATCCGGGACGATGGAAAACGTCTTGATGGGATGTCGTTGATCCCGTGGAGAATGGGCCACCCCTGCGCTGATACGCTGGCGGCGTCCTACCTTTCAGCGACCAGCAAAAGAGCTGGTGCGGCGGCGGAAGCTCGTGAGCACTCAAAGGTGGCCAAATAAGTATAGATGGTGGGGCCAGGGGTACGCCGCCTAGTCAAATGTGTCAGTAAGCGCTTGCGGGAGGCGACAGGCGATCCACGCGCAGGCAGCTTTCTCGCGCAAAGGTTAGCCATTGCTATCCAGCGCGGAAATGCTGCCTGCGTATTGGCACCGATCTTTTTTAATGTTATATAGTTAGAGTTACTGGTTTAATGTTTTAATATCATTGTTTATAATGAAATAAATTATGTCTAGGTGTATGAAGTAGTAACGTGTCTGTATACAAACATTGGCATTCAAAATTTGAATTTCGACGTTACTATTTTCTTACACCACTACACCTAGTCCTTTATTTAAAAACTTAAATAAAGGACTAGGTGTATGTAGTGGCGTATGAAAATTACAAATTCGTATAGGTGATGAACGTCACCTATACTAATTTGTCATTTTGATATACCTACAATCCTCTAAATAACGAACTGTGAAAGGGGACATCACAATAATCTATTTCATTTCAAATGGTCGTGTTGTACTTAAAAAAAGGAGTTTTAAATCATCACCGAAAATTACATGGCCCTTATATTTTATTGAGCACTGACGATATGATGATTTTCCAGATCCACACATTGGAAGAGCCGTTCTTGGACGTGGACACCGATCACGTTCGCATCTTCGACCCCAAGCTACATCGACAGCTCGTCTGCTATCCTCAGGAGGTAAACATTTTTTTTATTTTTTTATTAAGTGTGTACTATTATTTATTTATACCGTATGTAATACGGTCTTTGATAACAGCTCAAACCAGCTACTCTTTATGAAATGCCAAAAACGATCTGTTCGTATGAAGTTTCTATGAAGATACTGGCTTGTGACGTCTTAAAAATTAGTGGTCAAAACACGTGGTGAGCTCTCAGATTGCGATTCGGATTTGTGTTGAGAGGTTCCTATCTGTATCGCGCAAGAGCGAGCAAGACAGGTATAATACGCGACATTCTGACAGCTCACTCACTGTACATCACACGTGCGAATCTGCAGGTAGTGCCAGCATTCGACGCGGCTGTCAACGAGCTGTTCTTCGAGAAGTATCCTGCCGCGGTTCTCGAGCATCAGATACAAGTTCGGCCCTTCAATGCGCCGGCGCGGCATATGCGCGATCTCAACCCTGAAGGTACAGTCACTTTGGAAAATTATCCCTTTCATCATCATCATCATCATCATCTCAGCCATAGGACGTCCACTGCTGAACATAGGCCTCCCCTTTGGACTTCCATATATACCGGTGGTATATATAATTATCCCTTTAACGCATACATAAAAAATATTGTTTTTTTTTTCGAATTTGAACTTAAACCCGTGGCAATAAGGCCGAAATTCTTTTCTGTCATGGTTTGGTTGTATTATAGTTTCATGAGATGAAATACATTACAACATAATTTCCAGACATCGACCAGCTTGTGACGATCTCCGGCATGGTGATCCGCACATCGACCATCGTGCCGGAGATGCGCGAGGCGTTCTTCAAGTGCGCGGTCTGCGGCGCCGCCGCCGCCGCCGAGCTCGAGCGCGGCCGCGTGCCCGAGCCCGCGCACTGCGCGCACTGCAACACCGCGCACTGCTTCCAGCTCATACACAACCGCTCGCACTTCAGCGACAAGCAGCTGGTGAAGCTGCAGGAGTCGCCAGGTCAGTGACAGCTCGAGTAGAGTGCCCGAGCCCGCGCACTGCGCGCACTGCAACACCGCGCACTGCTTCCAGCTCATACACAACCGCTCGCACTTCAGCGACAAGCAGCTGGTGAAGCTGCAGGAGTCGCCAGGTCAGTGACAGCTCGAGTAGAGTGCCCGAGCCCGCGCACTGCGCGCACTGCAACACCGCGCACTGCTTCCAGCTCATACACAACCGCTCGCACTTCAGCGACAAGCAGCTGGTGAAGCTGCAGGAGTCGCCAGGTCAGTGACAGCTCGAGTAGAGTGCCCGAGCCCGCGCACTGCGCGCACTGCAACACCGCGCACTGCTTCCAGCTCATACACAACCGCTCGCACTTCAGCGACAAGCAGCTGGTGAAGCTGCAGGAGTCGCCAGGTCAGTGACAGCTCGAGTAGAGTGCCCGAGCCCGCGCACTGCGCGCACTGCAACACCGCGCACTGCTTCCAGCTCATACACAACCGCTCGCACTTCAGCGACAAGCAGCTGGTGAAGCTGCAGGAGTCGCCAGGTCAGTGACAGCTCGAGTAGAGTGCCCGAGCCCGCGCACTGCGCGCACTGCAACACCGCGCACTGCTTCCAGCTCATACACAACCGCTCGCACTTCAGCGACAAGCAGCTGGTGAAGCTGCAGGAGTCGCCAGGTCAGTGACAGCTCGAGTAGAGTGCCCGAGCCCGCGCACTGCGCGCACTGCAACACCGCGCACTGCTTCCAGCTCATACACAACCGCTCGCACTTCAGCGACAAGCAGCTGGTGAAGCTGCAGGAGTCGCCAGGTCAGTGACAGCTCGAGTAGAGTGCCCGAGCCCGCGCACTGCGCGCACTGCAACACCGCGCACTGCTTCCAGCTCATACACAACCGCTCGCACTTCAGCGACAAGCAGCTGGTGAAGCTGCAGGAGTCGCCAGGTCAGTGACAGCTCGAGTAGAGTGCCCGAGCCCGCGCACTGCGCGCACTGCAACACCGCGCACTGCTTCCAGCTCATACACAACCGCTCGCACTTCAGCGACAAGCAGCTGGTGAAGCTGCAGGAGTCGCCAGGTCAGTGACAGCTCGAGTAGAGTGCCCGAGCCCGCGCACTGCGCGCACTGCAACACCGCGCACTGCTTCCAGCTCATACACAACCGCTCGCACTTCAGCGACAAGCAGCTGGTGAAGCTGCAGGAGTCGCCAGGTCAGTGACAGCTCGAGTAGAGTGCCCGAGCCCGCGCACTGCGCGCACTGCAACACCGCGCACTGCTTCCAGTCTACCAACTGGCGTAGACCAACTTTGATAAATATTGGTAGGAAGGTAGCCGACACCCTGGATTAACACATAGGCTACTTTTTATCCCGATAAATGTAGTGTTCCCGTGGGATGAGCGGGTAACACCTTGCGGCGCAGTATAGACCAGTGACTAAAATTATATATTCCTTGCTTGCAGACGACATGCCGGCGGGCCGCACGCCGGCGACGGTGAACGTGATGGCGCACGGCGCGCTGGTGGAGGCGGCGGGCGCGGGCGAGCGCGTGGCCGTCACCGGCGTGTTCCGCGCCGCGCCCGCCACCGCGCACCCGCGCAAGGCCACGCTGCGCGCGCTGCACAGGACGCACATCGACGCGCTGCACTACAGGAAGGTGCACAGTGACCGCCTGTTCGAGACTGAGGAAGGGTAAGCCGTCATCTCCATACTTATATCCCCTGCCAGTGTTCCGCGCCGCGCCCGCCACCGCGCACCCGCGCAAGGCCACGCTGCGCGCGCTGCACAGGACGCACATCGACGCGCTGCACTACAGGAAGGTGCACAGTGACCGCCTGTTCGAGACTGAGGAAGGGTAAGCCGTCATCTCCATACTTATATCCCCTGCCAGTGTTCCGCGCCGCGCCCGCCACCGCGCACCCGCGCAAGGCCACGCTGCGCGCGCTGCACAGGACGCACATCGACGCGCTGCACTACAGGAAGGTGCACAGTGACCGCCTGTTCGAGACTGAGGAAGGGTAAGCCGTCATCTCCATACTTATATCCCCTGCCAGTGTTCCGCGCCGCGCCGGCCACCGTGCACCCGCGCAAGGCCACGCTGCGCGCGCTGCACAGGACGCACATCGACGCGCTGCACTACAGGAAGGTGCACAGTGACCGCCTGTTCGAGACTGAGGAAGGGTAAGCCGTCATCTCCATACTTATATCCCCTGCCAGTGTTCCGCGCCGCGCCCGCCACCGCGCACCCGCGCAAGGCCACGCTGCGCGCGCTGCACAGGACGCACATCGACGCGCTGCACTACAGGAAGGTGCACAGTGACCGCCTGTTCGAGACTGAGGAAGGGTAAGCCGTCATCTCCATACTTATATCCCCTGCCAGTGTTCCGCGCCGCGCCCGCCACCGCGCACCCGCGCAAGGCCACGCTGCGCGCGCTGCACAGGACGCACATCGACGCGCTGCACTACAGGAAGGTGCACAGTGACCGCCTGTTCGAGACTGAGGAAGGGTAAGCCGTCATCTCCATACTTATATCCCCTGCCAGTGTTCCGCGCCGCGCCCGCCACCGCGCACCCGCGCAAGGCCACGCTGCGCGCGCTGCACAGGACGCACATCGACGCGCTGCACTACAGGAAGGTGCACAGTGACCGCCTGTTCGAGACTGAGGAAGGGTAAGCCGTCATCTCCATACTTATATCCCCTGCCAGTGTTCCGCGCCGCGCCCGCCACCGCGCACCCGCGCAAGGCCACGCTGCGCGCGCTGCACAGGACGCACATCGACGCGCTGCACTACAGGAAGGTGCACAGTGACCGCCTGTTCGAGACTGAGGAAGGGTAAGCCGTCATCTCCATACTACATCCAATTACAAATTATCTTTTCAGCGAAGCATTGGTTCTTTCTGAGGCTTGTCTGCTAAATGGCCGAAGATAAACGATTGCTATTAGTTTATAGTAGCAAAGAAAAAGGATCGCCGTTCACTACCTTATACGTACGATGTTTACACAATTTCATCCTAAGCTGTGATCAAGTGATGATTGATGATGATTTGGTGTAGGGACGCCCGGCCGGAGACAGGCGGGCTGTCGATCGCTCGATTGCGTTCATTCAGCCCAGTGATCAAGTGAAGTCGCATGACATTTTTTAATAAATGGTCATGTGTGCAAACAATGATTGAGATATTTGTTCTTACCTATCTCCGCATATCTCTATAAGTTCATAGTATATCCATTACCAAGTTCAACAGACAATCCCGAAGACATTGTAATAAATACAACACATACAGACATGCCACTTACGAAAATATTTCTCCCTTGCAGCAAAGAGCACCGCTTCCCGCCCGAACGAGTGGAATTATTCAAGACTCTGTCCCAACAATCCGACTGCTACGAGCGTCTAGCGCGCGCCATTGCGCCCTCCATCTACGAGAACCTCGACATCAAGAAAGGCGTCCTATTGCAGCTGCTAGGTGGCACCAAGAAGAACTTCAATGCCGCTGGTCGGACACATTTCAGGTAAAAAAAAAAATTTAATAAAAAAGGACTGTCCAGAACAGCCAAGCCACACACTAGACTTCGTTCAGCGATGGCGACGGGATATGCGAGACGTTGGGCGTCACATTGACAGGCAAAACAAAATATATAAGGGAGTATGTTGTCTTGCGTCTTTTCTTGCATGAAAATACCTTACTTAAATGGAAGTAGTAGTTTTTTAAATTGTAATATTTTTTTTAATGACTAGGTATAGTTTAAGATATAGTGACAACGACATTTAACACGACAAATGAGATCACGGCCTGGTGCTGTGCCAACCAATGATAACTTGGCAGGAACATTTATATAGAGAAAGAGATGGCATGTCATAGAAACCTTGCTTCCGTAACACATAATCACGTAATCAAGAGACCATTCATGAATTACGTAAGGATCCGTAAGGGGAGGGGGTATCATAAAACCTCTGCATTGCGAGGCAGGAAGAGTAAAAAATTGCCAAAATTGTCCTTATGTAATTAATGAATGGTTCCCAATTTATAACATTACAGATCAGAAATCAACATACTGCTGTGCGGCGACCCGGGTACCAGCAAGTCGCAGCTGCTCCGCTACGTGCACGCGCTGGTGCCGCGCGCGCAGTACACCTCCGGCCGGGGCTCCAGCGCCGTCGGCCTCACTGCTTACGTCACCAAGGACCCCGACACGAGGCAACTAGTGCTGCAGACGTGAGTCACTAGTGACCGTAACACATCAACATACTGCTGTGCGGCGACCCGGGTACCAGCAAGTCGCAGCTGCTCCGCTACGTGCACGCGCTGGTGCCGCGCGCGCAGTACACCTCCGGCCGGGGCTCCAGCGCCGTCGGCCTCACTGCTTACGTCACCAAGGACCCCGACACGAGGCAACTAGTGCTGCAGACGTGAGTCACTAGTGACCGTAACACATCAACATACTGCTGTGCGGCGACCCGGGTACCAGCAAGTCGCAGCTGCTCCGCTACGTGCACGCGCTGGTGCCGCGCGCGCAGTACACCTCCGGCCGGGGCTCCAGCGCCGTCGGCCTCACTGCTTACGTCACCAAGGACCCCGACACGAGGCAACTAGTGCTGCAGACGTGAGTCACTAGTGACCGTAACACATCAACATACTGCTGTGCGGCGACCCGGGTACCAGCAAGTCGCAGCTGCTCCGCTACGTGCACGCGCTGGTGCCGCGCGCGCAGTACACCTCCGGCCGGGGCTCCAGCGCCGTCGGCCTCACTGCTTACGTCACCAAGGACCCCGACACGAGGCAACTAGTGCTGCAGACGTGAGTCACTAGTGACCGTAACACATCAACATACTGCTGTGCGGCGACCCGGGTACCAGCAAGTCGCAGCTGCTCCGCTACGTGCACGCGCTGGTGCCGCGCGCGCAGTACACCTCCGGCCGGGGCTCCAGCGCCGTCGGCCTCACTGCTTACGTCACCAAGGACCCCGACACGAGGCAACTAGTGCTGCAGACGTGAGTCACTAGTGACCGTAACACATCAACATACTGCTGTGCGGCGACCCGGGTACCAGCAAGTCGCAGCTGCTCCGCTACGTGCACGCGCTGGTGCCGCGCGCGCAGTACACCTCCGGCCGGGGCTCCAGCGCCGTCGGCCTCACTGCTTACGTCACCAAGGACCCCGACACGAGGCAACTAGTGCTGCAGACGTGAGTCACTAGTGACCGTAACACATCAACATACTGCTGTGCGGCGACCCGGGTACCAGCAAGTCGCAGCTGCTCCGCTACGTGCACGCGCTGGTGCCGCGCGCGCAGTACACCTCCGGCCGGGGCTCCAGCGCCGTCGGCCTCACTGCTTACGTCACCAAGGACCCCGACACGAGGCAACTAGTGCTGCAGACGTGAGTCACTAGTGACCGTAACACATCAACATACTGCTGTGCGGCGACCCGGGTACCAGCAAGTCGCAGCTGCTCCGCTACGTGCACGCGCTGGTGCCGCGCGCGCAGTACACCTCCGGCCGGGGCTCCAGCGCCGTCGGCCTCACTGCTTACGTCACCAAGGACCCCGACACGAGGCAACTAGTGCTGCAGACGTGAGTCACTAGTGACCGTAACACATCAACATACTGCTGTGCGGCGACCCGGGTACCAGCAAGTCGCAGCTGCTCCGCTACGTGCACGCGCTGGTGCCGCGCGCGCAGTACACCTCCGGCCGGGGCTCCAGCGCCGTCGGCCTCACTGCTTACGTCACCAAGGACCCCGACACGAGGCAACTAGTGCTGCAGACGTGAGTCACTAGTGACCGTAACACATCAACATACTGCTGTGCGGCGACCCGGGTACCAGCAAGTCGCAGCTGCTCCGCTACGTGCACGCGCTGGTGCCGCGCGCGCAGTACACCTCCGGCCGGGGCTCCAGCGCCGTCGGCCTCACTGCTTACGTCACCAAGGACCCCGACACGAGGCAACTAGTGCTGCAGACGTGAGTCACTAGTGACCGTAACACATCAACATACTGCTGTGCGGCGACCCGGGTACCAGCAAGTCGCAGCTGCTCCGCTACGTGCACGCGCTGGTGCCGCGCGCGCAGTACACCTCCGGCCGGGGCTCCAGCGCCGTCGGCCTCACTGCTTACGTCACCAAGGACCCCGACACGAGGCAACTAGTGCTGCAGACGTGAGTCACTAGTGACCGTAACACAGGCCACATACTGAATCAAAACCCACAAGAAAATTCGTCGTTAGTCTTCAAAACTTCGTTCGTTTGCAGAGATCAGATAAGTCCCCTGTTGGAAATAGGCTTCTTCAATTTTGGGCCACTGAACGCGATCCGCGGCCATTTTCAGACAACTCATAATCCAACCCAGCCACTTTGTGGGGATTATTGCTCAAGAGGTCAGACATGACGCTATCATTGTACTAAATAAATGTATTCTAAACATTGAGCTACGAGCATAAGTCTTCGAGCATTGAGCAACGGTCAGTACAAGCGATTGTCTCTTATTAACTTTCTTTTGTCAATAAATACTAATGTGTTGTAGTGTTAGATAGGTGGTACAGTTGTAGTACTATTAATTTTAATATATTTATGCTTATATTTCAGAGGCGCGCTCGTGTTGGCTGACAACGGAATCTGCTGCATCGACGAGTTTGACAAAATGAATGACTCCACCAGGAGTGTACTCCATGAAGTAAGATTATCTTTCTCATACATTTGGAGGTCTATCCGGACACGACAGACAGTCAGTCTCTGAGCGCCTAACCTTTACTATCAGCGCCTGTACTTTCAGAGTATTGCACGATACAAATGTTTCTGTTTAGTCCTATGGTTGACTGGTAGAGAATGCCTAAGTCCGCCATTTGTACTTTTATTGTTTATAAATGTTACTGCCTTATGGCATTAAGTCCGCCATTTGTACTTTTACTGTTTATAAATGTTACTGTTTAGTCCTATGGTTGACTGGTAGAGAATGCCTTATGGCATTAAGTCCGCCATTTGTACTTTTACTTGTGTATTTTGTGCAATCATGTTTAAATAAATAAATAAATCAATACTCCAGGAAAATGATTTGAATGACTGATGATAAAGGAAGTAAAGCTAGTACTAGTTTGACTAGATCCAAGAGAAGGCAGACAAAACTGAAACCATATATCCTCGTGAGGCCCAATGTACCTCTCAATGCACACAGTAACACTTATAACTCGGGCCCAGACAGTTTGTGCTATACGCACGCGTAAACGCCCAGTGGACATTACGATGTATAAGATTCATTCGGTGCATTCTATTCGTCTAGACCCCAGAGCATCTTGAAAAAATGCTTCATCTTTAGGTCTTCAAGAAAAAAAAACTTGGACCGCGGGTACATGTAAAGGAATAGGCTAGTTGAATCATGTAAAATTGTAATAAAGTAATGTTTATTCCGTATAGTATTTAGCAAAGGAAACCTAAATATATATTTTTCAATTCATTAAAGTGAAATATGGCTGAAAAAATTGAATTTGAAAATATGGTTTTTAATCTGTATTTTGAAATGCAACGCTGTCCGCCATTTTCGCTTATGATCGTGACGTCATCGGTCATGTAAAAAAAACTGAAAGTCTACTTTGACGACTTCGAATAGTGCCGTCCCTCTCGATCTCCTGTCAAAGTATATTGGAGTGAGCGGAATGGCACTATACGACGGTCGAATTTCGAAAATTAACAGGTAATTCTACGTCACGCCACAGATTAGCAAAAGGCAAAAATGGCGGACGGCGTTTTTGACTGTTCACGAAACTTCTAATTTTCAATTGATAAAATTAAGCTTTCTAGCTTTCACGAAAATACAAGACATTTTTTTAGAGCTAGTAAGATCATTATTAACCATTTGAAATATATTTCAAAACTGGGTCTACTAGCCTATTGTACATTAGAATGTTACATTGGACGTTTAGGCCTGGTTTTTTTTGGGCTCGGGTCTGACGAAGTTAATATTAAAATCGGCATTGAATATGAACATTTGTTTGTTCCAGGTGATGGAGCAGCAGACGCTGTCGATCGCGAAGGCGGGCATCATCTGCCAGCTCAACGCGCGCACCTCCATCCTGGCCGCCGCCAACCCCGCCGAGTCGCAGTGGAACAAGAACAAGACCATCGTCGAGAACGTGCAGCTGCCGCACACGCTCATGTCCAGGTAACCCGACCCCACAGACAACCCCCACTAGACGGAGCATGTAAGGCGACCCGCGCGCACCAACGATATGGTACGGCAGAACATTACAGTATGAACACGGCGGCCACCGTTTAGTTGCGTCCTTGTTTATGATCCATGCGTACGTCAACGAAAAAAGAAATCAAATAAATAACATGGTAAATTGTAGTGTTAAGTGGTGTAGAGAGACCTCATAAACATGGACGCAACTAAACGGTGGCCGCCGTGTTCATACTTTAATGTTCTGCCGTAACATATCGTTGGTGCGCGCGGGTCGCCTTACATGCTCCGTCTAGTGGGGGTGGTCTGTGCCCTACCCGGATACTGGGTACAGCATTAGCCTTTAAATATAGAGGCCTTATGGCAAGGCTAAGGTACATAGTACGTGATTAAATTACGCATAGATAGTTTTACCATTTTTTTTTCAGGACACCTTGAGGCATAGTTGGCGATTTTTTGTTAAGTCTACAGCGATTTAGTTGATTTGCGTATTCCACTCCTAATAGTTAATTACTGCAAGAAAAAGGTTCTTTTTGCGCTAGTAAAGCAGTATGTTACATTGCAGCGTTTAATTTCCTTCTTCTTATCTGATCTGATTCCCGATGTCCTCGACTGCAGCACTGTTCTCGGTTACAGCTAAGGCTACCCAGCTAGGTGACGATCATCTTCATTTCACCTCGCTCGCACGTCGCGCTACATTAAGCACTACTACGAAACGTCGTCATAACGTGCATTATAATTATAACATTCTTCGATGTATCACGTTTCGGGCGGAACAACTCGAGATAACCTTAAAGGAATTGCATACAAAATTGAAGGCCTAAGCCGGGTAGTTTTTTTTTTTTTTTTTTAAATATGGCGTCTGTGTTCATGAACAGACTAAACAGATTAATTATATATATTTTCTTTTAGTAGTGTATTTTTTTATTTCATTGCATATGTTTGAGAAAAGCACTATACATGCCTAGCCGTGAAAAGGGCTTGCCGGCTTCGTATCACTATCCTCTAGTCTCTACTACTCACCCGGCAAGCCCTTATTTTACTCACCAATGTATATTTCCAGATTCGACCTCATATTCCTGGTGCTGGACCCTCAAGACGAGGTGTTCGACCGGCGGCTGGCGACCCATCTCGTGTCGCTATACTACAAGGACCCGGCGGATCCGGAAAACGATGACGACGTTTTCGTAAGTGTAACTTAAGAGGCCTTATTAAGCTGTTCTAATATTAACATTGATAATACATATGTTAAGACACATGTTTGATCATAGAGAAAAATGTCGAAAACATTCAGCATTTTTGAACGGATAAGGAGCCTTAATCTTACCACGGACATAAGATGATTAAGAGCAAAACAGAACCTGGCCATCGGCTCTAGGTATAATATCAAATTACGTATTTACATTACACTATTTACTGACTGGGCATACCAGCATGTTGTACAGTCAGCGTCAAATAGTAAGTGGCCTATGTCGACTATAAACTATATGAACACGCGTTTATGCTGTTAATAATAGGGCGGGTTCACACATATATTTTTGATCAAACTTTTCATCATAAATTTATGATCTCGACTGTACGGTAGATGTAGATATTTAACAAACGAAGAATCGCGAATATATTTATGAAATTGTGTGTATGTATGTGTCTTTGTGCGCTCCTCACGCCTAAACGGCTGGACCTATTATTTTTATTAACTATTTTTGGGTACACGGGTAGCTGGTGTCATCTGGTATCCACGGATGGTTATGAGATACTTTTTACTCGACTAAGAAGCAAAAAAGTCATAACTCCCTTTTATTCTGCACGGATAAAGTTCGCGGGTATTTTCCCAATCATCAAATATAATGATAGCAATATAATTTCTTCATTTGTCTCAGGACATGAGCATAATGCGAGACTACATCGCGTTCGCGAAGGAGAACGTACAGCCCACCCTCAGCGAGGCTGCGCAGCAACGGCTCATCGACGCCTATGTAGACATGCGGTACGTATTTCCAAACAAAATCGAATTATAAATATGGGCCCATCATCTTTCTGATCTGCCTCTACTTCAATGTTTTCTGACTCTAACTATTCTTTAAGGTTTTACAATGATATGTAAAAAGATATGGCACTTATTCTTTTTTTAATCCCCCACGAAAAAAGAGGTGTGTCTCTGGCGTCGTAACGGATGGACCAATTTTAGTGCGGTTTTTTAATCTCGTCCGTCGAAAATCGACCATGAATCGACGATGATGGAAGAGACCGGGAATCGAACCCGGTTTCTTTGGATTACCGGTCCAGCGCGTTAACCACTTCGCTACCCTAGCTCCAGGTAGACCTGACGAATTTTTCCTTAAGCTTTGTGTGTCGATCTTCATTGTATTGCATTCTGGAGCTAGGGTAGCGAAGTGGTTAACGCGCTGAACCGGTAATCCAGAGGTACCGGGTTCGATTACTGGTCTCTTCCACCAGGCAGCTCCTTTTTAATTTTTTCTTTAAGCTTTGATCTTTGTTTAAATGCATTGAAATATAGTCATAACGTGCGTTATAAAAAGCTTCGAAGTATCACGTTTCGGGCTGAACAACACGAGAGAACTGTAAATGAATTTAAGGCCTAGGCCGGGAAGTATTTTTTTTATACTTGGCGTCTGTGGGCATGAACAGGCTAAACAACTGAATTATATTTTTTTAGTGGTATATTTTTTATTTCATCGCCTATGTTTGAGATAAGCACTACACATGCCTTAGCCGTGAAAAGGGCTTGCCGGCTTCGTATCACTATCCGGTCTCCCTACGCTACGGTCTGCCGTCTATACCACTCACTTTCCCGGCATGTGTAGTAATGTACAGTCGAGTTCATTTACATCTACACACTTACGAGAACAAAAATATTTGAACACGATTTTATGCTCCTGACAATAGGCTCGTGTTCAGATATTTTTGTTCTCGTAAGTGTGTAGATGTAAATGAACTCGACTGTACTATTACTTTATTCTGATTTCAGACGAGTAGGCAGCGGGCGCGGCCAGATATCGGCGTACCCGCGACAACTCGAGAGCCTCATCCGCCTGGCCGAGGCGCACGCGCGGGTGCGGCTCGCGCCCGCCGTCGAGGTGGTCGATGTCGACGAGGCCACCAGGTCAGTCACCCATCTGTTAAAAGGCCTTATTCCTTTTAAAAATTTTTTTTTTCATATTATGACAAATATATTGATAATTTCAACCAACTTTTTGAAGTGAATAATACTTTTCCCCGAGTTCTAGGTAGTAACATAGTTATTTCACGCTTTCATTGCGTACAGTCGAAAATAAGTTAAAAAAACTAATTTTCCGCGTGAATTTTGTCAATTTCGAGTAGTTTTTGAAACAAAAATTATCAATGAAAAATTCAAACTGTAGGTTTCAAATATATACCAATAAATCCCAATAGCCCTGTTCTAGAAAGTAACATCAATAGTATGTTAAGAAACATGTTTGATCATAGAGAAAAATGTCTAAACAATCAGCATTTTAAAAGGAATAAGGCCTCTTAACAAGTCTACTTGAGTCAGTACAGTCAAGGAAATTGAAACACGTACCTTTTTCGCTCCTGTGCGTCAAAAATGTACGCGTTTCAGTTCCCTTTACCGGAATCGTCTTTGAAAGCTTTCACCCGTGACATGTCGTTAAAAATCCGGCCAGTTTTGGTACTTATCTATTTGAATACCATGTCATATAATCTTAGGGAACCAGTTCAAGCACAAATTGGACACCTGGCTCCTGGAAAGGTGCTTCTATAGCGTAAAAAAAATATTTGGAACGTAACTGACATCTCAATTAAATTATCCTATTTTGTGAATTCCTGATTTCTATTTAATTTTATTCTGTTATTTTGTTTTGTCTTTATGCAATTTTGTTAATGTAAATGTTATTATTATGGATTAATGTAATTAATATATAACTAGCGACCCGCCCTGGCTTCGCACGGGTGCAATGCTGATAAATTATGCATATAAACCTTCCTCTTGAATCACTCTATCTATTAAAAAAAACCGCATCAAAATCCGTTCCGTAGTTTTAAAGATTTAAGCATACAAAGGGACATAGGGACAGAGAAAGCGACTTTGTTTTATACTATGTAGTGATATATCGCGCTCAAACATTTGCACGCTTGCTTGCAGGCTGAGCACATTGGAAACAAACATCGAATTATAAGACCTTAAACACTGTGTTCTAGCAAATAAATGATTTGACTTTGACTTTAGAAGTTACACTTTTTTTCTGGATCCGATATTTATTTCCACCGTCGAGGCGGATCTCGAACTTCAAAATCATAACCCCGTTTCTGTATCCGCTTCATAAAAGCCTGACCTACTTGTAACGCTCCCAGACTACATCGCGAAGCGCTGAAGCAGTCGGCCACGGACCCGGCGTCGGGGCGCATCGACGTCGGCATCCTGACCACGGGGCTGGGCGCGGCCGCGCGCCGGCGCCGCGCCGACCTCGTGCAGGCGCTGCGCAGTCTGGCGCAGCCCTTCGCCAAGCCGCACACCATGACGCACGCCAAGCTGCTGCAGGAGATCAATGCTACGTCGCAGATCGTGAGTATATCATCATTACGCCTTAACTTGTATGGGTAGATAGGGTGGCCTCCGGTAGTTGCGACTACAGTAGCTGCCCTATTGGCCATTATTTTGGGGATGGCGTAGGTCGTCTTCATCGTACCGCCGAGAGCGAGGCACTAGCGAAGCGGTATAAAAAATACAACAACCGAACCTTCAACGAGGTTATTCATTATTCATGAATGTTTATTCAACAAAATAGGCATGGGCAAGTTTAAAATCCTCGTGCTTTCGTCTGGAGTGTCCCAACTAGAGTCATGTGGGGAAAGTTTACGCAGTGGGTAAGTGTACGCAAACCCGTGTATTTCAGTCAGAAATAAATGGATTTGCGCACACTTACCCTACATGACTCTAAGTGTCTTTTTTTTGTGGCTCCATTTCGCCTAATGGTAAGCAAAAAGGGAAGCCAAAGTCGTAATGGCACCTGACAACCGACGGTAACTTGTTAGTTTGCCCGAGACATAACTTCACGCTTCGTTTGAAGGTTCCCATGTACATACCATACCATTAATGTTAAGGTACTACCGATTTGTGTCATGCGCCTTAATTCTTTTCTGAATGCATACGCAAAACGTGTCAGCCCAATCACACTTAGCGCCTGTTTTTTTTAAATTTAGTTGTCACTTAATTTTAACGCCTTGTTTGTTTTGCAGACGGTGACTCGCGAGCAACTCGACGAGGCGCTGCGCGACCTGCAGGACGAGGGGAAAGCCGTCATCGTATCTCACACGCATCTGCGGTTCTGTTAAATATGTCCCAACTGAACATCCCGCCTCTGATACAAAATCTGACTGAATTGAATTGCGCTGAGACAATAAAATTGGTCCAGAGTACAAACAAAGTATTAATAGTATTCGACTGTTTATTCCTGGAACTCGCACCCGTTAATATATTTCACTTCTTTTCCATACATTATACTACACGCAAACAACAAATACTGTTAGTATTCTGGTTTCACTGTAACGAACAGTCTCGAATCAGTTTACATTTGCCATTTCATTAGATCAGTAGTTGTAAGTGCCTGCAGCAGAATTCTATTGTAGATTCTGCTTTTTTGTACCTTATTATTCCATAAGATAAGTGTTTGTGTAAGTTTATATGAATAAAAATCACGTTATTCTCTTAAAATATTTGGTTTTATTGATTGTCATCATCAGCCAAGACGTTCACCGTCAGACAAGCCTCAAAGAACGGCAGAATGGTCGGTCCTTAATAACTTACGAAATTCGGCGACCAGCAGCACGTCATCAGTCCAGTTTATCAACCGTGTATTTAGGTTAGGTTACGCTGCGTCTTCCAGCATGGGATTTAATGTCCCAAAAATTAAAAATAAGTTATATTTTTTAATAAATAATCTTTATTTACATAAAATTCGAACCGCTTCTCAAAAAGGCCGCGGCGAAATAACAAACACATATTACAACAACATATAATTTGCCCTCTATTAATAACATTGTCAAAAGTACTCGTGCGTTCAGCTAATCAAGTGTCAAACAAATACTTTCAAAATATATAAAACAATCAGGGGTATCTAAGCCCATTTTATCTTCAAGACCAATTCACACCCCAATATTCAACACCATAAACATTTCTAAGCCCAAAAGCCTGCGCGTACATTTTTTCTTCCAATGTCTACGTGTAAAGATACCACATGGCACGAGAAAGGAGGTTCGGTAATGAATTTACATTTTTGTGAGAAGATATGCCATGCTAAACTGTTCTCGAAACTCTGAGTTAGTTTAATGTGACAGGTGATTTTTTTTGCGCCGTTTTGACTAACAAGCTACAAAGTACCCACGCAAGCGTTTGGGATTATCATCTTAAGATCTTACATACCGTTAAATACAAGAACACGCCACTGTTGAGAAAGAACACCACTCTTTGAACAAACATCGTATTCCCCTGATCGATCAACAGATTGCACAAACGTTAAAGCTTTGTTTTATTTCTAGAAGTAGAAGGAGAGATTAGGGAACTACTTGAACTATACGGAATGGCTATTGAACTAGAATATTAAGGATAAATAGATGAAATTTCAGTTTTGCGACATCAATATGAAAAGTTACCTTACAGCGTAAATACACCAATGGGAAAATATCAACTGAAACTCACTCGATGTCGCACAGAAGACATTCCATTATATGAATCATGTATATTTTTTTCCTATTACTTCCCGATTGATCTGAGTAATAAGCCAATTATGTTTCGACTTAAGAATTTATTTGACCCCACGCCACTGCTTAGCATTTGATAGAAATCACGTTTTATCAATACGCCTGTCAGATACATTTTCATAAGTTCCGTCACAAAAAGATAATACTAGATAGATAGATATACTTATATCTGAGAAAAAGGTACGTTTCATTCGTATAAGTTCCGAAACGTTTCATAGATCGAATGCTTCTTAATGCAATCGTCATATAATATGGCAACAAATTATAATACTACCCGTAACCTGTGAATGTCATAAATCTTACAAACAAAATTAACTCGGTAGGGTCATGCCGCGGAGCGTTTTAACCATCCTTTTACTTGCAAAGGGGGCAAGTGAAAGGGCGGCTGCGGCCTGACCCAGTAACGCAATCATATTTTTTTTATTATTTACTAGTATGCTTGAAAATTATCTCTTTACTTCTAATAACAAACAATAACACAAGGAATCGACTTCATAAATTGATTTTAAATCCTCTTACCATTCGCATGAGGGTTCAAAATCAATGTTTATATTTTTAGATTTCTTTCCCTTTTACTTACGAGTCGAGTACTAGGTATATAGGTATAATAGAAATAAACACTAGGCCGGGCATCAATGTTATTTAGATGAAATTTAGTTAGGAATTATTTGTCTGCTAGTGTAAAATTTGCACAACAGATCTGCAAGACCCTTACGAGCACACTACTACTCTACTAGTAGATTCTTAGGTTAAATCTTGAAATCCCTACAAAATTCAGCATTATTTTAGGAATTACATTGTATAGCGGTAATTTGAAGCAATTAATTTGAAATAACCCTACAAATTTAAAGTTTTGGATCGGCAGTGTAGTTTTTAATACCTATTATGAAACACTATAAATTACACGCATGAAAATAACACACCATTGAACAGCATAGCGTCCATTCTTAATATTAATTATTGGTATACAGAATTTGAGACACCGAGTAATTTAAATAAGGCAACCGTTACCGAATTGTCATTCAATGAATTGGTCAGCATTTGGACCCCAACTAAAAAAAGGAACTTGTCCTTTTCGCAGATTCTAAGGTCATTGAAAGATAAATACAGTTATCAGCTATGTTCTAAGCTAGCGGTCGACAACCGGTGTCCCACGAAGGTTTTTTAATTGCAACCCCTACCTGGTAAATAAAGATTGTTCTATTCAGCATTGTATAAACGATATAATTAATAGGCTTATTATTTTCGCGGCGACAGAAAAATTAAAGAGCAGCAAACTATTTGCAACTAAAATAATAACTTGTCAGCGATCAAATATTTTGGCAATCATTTATATTAAATGAGCTTTAAACTAAGGATATTTTAAAATTCAAATAATGGCAGCTACTTTAAGGTAGCAGAAATAATAAACAAGATTACTGAAATCATAGGTGAGGTACTATAAATAATGACTTGGCGACTAATATTAGCAGAAGGATAACAAACTTTATATTAGTGGCAACTACAGGTCTCCATCTAAAAAAGCATTTTGGGCTTTGATTTGCTGGCAGCTTAAATATTAAAATGGGTACTATATAAAAGTAATGGGGAGTTATTTTTTTAGTTTTCGAAACCATAATTTAATGAAAACGGCGATAAGCGTTTTTTAGGTAAAAATGTTTTGCCCATACAAAACACGCTTATTTTAGTCCGAATCTAGCTAAAACACGCTACGCTAAAATAAGCATTGCATTATCATAAGACTTGCCTCAGAACCGAAGCTGTCAACCCCGATTCCACGTGGCCTTGTCTGCCCTACCCCTAGAGTGTATATAAAAAGCCGGAGGCGCGGAGGGAGAGCAGCCCTCGCCCGCCGTGACAAAGCTCGGGAGCCGTGCGGAGCGGAGCGGCTGAGGCTGGTCGCCGAAGGCGACCAACAAGCTGAAGCTGCGGAACGGAGTACGGGCGACCGTGCTTTGTCACGCAAGGGCGGAAGGGCTGCACTTCCCGCAGCGCCGGAGCTAAGGCAGAGTCTGACACAATATCCAAAAAAATATTGTCGGTTTTAGGAGTCCATATCTCGGTAATTATTAAGGTTAGAAAAAAGTTGTCCATACAAAACACGTTTATTTTAACGTATTCTATACGATAGAATCATAAAAAATAGGTGTCAATATAACATCACACCTGACGAAAAATTGACCAAAATCAGAGCCACTAAATAAAACTATAGACCAAAATTATTATTTATACATGCAATTTTCAACTTTGATTAAAGGTCTTAAATTGTCGCACAAAGTATTTTTTTTATGACCTTGATTTATTTTATATGTAATCTCCATTGAACAATTAGAGTAGGCCATTTTCAACTTTTTATCCGCTGTCATGTTTCCGCTTAATTAGTTAATTCAGTCGCCAAAACAATAACTCGATGCTAGTTTATATTGAAACAAAGCCGAAAATTGATTACTTAGCTGCTACTTTTTACTTTAATAGTCTCCGCAATTAGTCGCCAACTCATTATTTTTGCTATCCCCTTTAATTTTTTATAAATCCCTAAATCTGATTAATTTGTCGCCGCGTTAAATACATGCCTAATTAATATAGGTATAAATAAACTCTTATCAAATACGGCCCGCGACCAATTGCCGAGGTTGCCGACCACTGCTCTATGCCATAAGGTTTGTCTTACAATTGTTTAGTTACATCAGTCCCTAAGTCTAGGGGTGTTCATAGATTATCGAAGTAACAGAGCAATACTGTCAAAAGATATGCGTTTATCAGAAAAGCTGTGTCAAGAGATGGTGTTACGATGATCGGCCATTCTCAATGCAATATATGGAGAGTGATCTAGGGTAGTAACTACATCTAATATTTTTTCAAAGGTACGTATTTTGCTTAGACCAGTATTACTCTTTTACTATATAAATTATACCCTCTAGCTAGTGTCTATCAATGGCGTGTCGTCCACAGAAGCCGATTCCCATCGGCTAGATTGCTCCGGTTTGCGCAGACAGTTTTATAACGCCAGACCACTGATGTATATCCAATAAATGTGAACTCGCTAGCGTGCCTAATGAGCGAAGAGCATTCTTACGAATTCGTCTGTTGCGAAAGTGTGCTCTATTTCCTTTCGTGATGTATAACACTACTCGCTGACAAAAACTAGTGGCCCCGTAACTACGCTATTTAAACAATACGAACTGTCTCAATCTAATGCACAAACTCGAACGACCATATACATTCTCTAAAACTCTGCCGCAACGCAAAAATACCATGAATGACTTCATTGTATTTATAGGTCAGAATCATAAGCCTGTCTGGTGTTGCAGGCAGAATACTGTTAATAATAATCTTAGGTACCCTCTTTTGTCATTTTTTTTTTCAAACTGCTTTATTATCACAAGCTTCTTTTAGGAACCGAAAACATTTCCAAATTTAGTAACCGTTGCGTAGAACCCAATAGGATAACTTCAGCATATCTTATAAAAGTTTTAATAAAGCAATTTGACAAACAGCTCATACGTCAGTAAACCATAATCTTAAAGCGCATCTGTCTCCCAACAGGCCTACATGGACGTCATACGTTAAAAATGACAGCATTTTATACCTCACCTTCGGAAATAGCAAAAATGCAGTCATCACTATCACTCTGGGCTCGTGTGTTACATTCACACATAGCAATAAAGTTATAGCTACGATCAAGAAGCGGGGGTGCCGCCGGGTCCGGCTCGTGAGCCCGCGGGCTCGTCTCTTGGGCTCGGCTCCGGCTCGGCTCGCCTTGGCTCGGCTCGCTCCGGCTCGGCTCGCCCCGGCTCGGCTCGCTCCGGCTCGGCTCGCTCCTCCGAGTCTGCGAAACGGTCGCTGGCGTCGGCGCGCGCGCACGCCTCCAGCACGAACTTGTTGAACAAGTCGGGCTTGTCCAGGTACACGTGGTGGCCGGCTCCGTTGATCACCTGCAATGGAAAATAAACTGTAACCCATTCACCTAAATAATTATAATTGAATAAGATGATACTGTGCTACAAATTCCTTAACCCCTCGTATCCGCGCCAGTTCATAAACTGCCTAAGCACGGATACGTTCTAAAATTTTAAGCAGGCAGCATACAATGACGTAAATCGGCCGCACCGGAGTGTCAAATTCTGAATTGGTTGCCGCATACGAGGGGTTAAACTCGTCACAGCACCATTACACGGTGGCGATTTGGAATCGAGGCGAGTGCACAATTAAAAACTTATATAACTGCCTATTTAAACGACTTCTAAATCTTAAGAGGCCTTATTTCTTTTTTTTTTTCATATTTGGACTAATATAGTGATAATTTCAACAAACTTTTTGAAGTGAATAACACTTTTCCCCGAGTTCTAGGTAGTAACATAGCTATTTCATGCTTTCATTGCGTGTAGTCAAAAATAAGTTGAAAAATCTATTTTTCCGCGTGAATTTTATCAATTTCTAGTAGTTTTTGAAAAAAAAAATATCAATGAAAAATTCAAACTGTAGGTTTCAAATATATTCTGACAAATCCCAATATAATCCAAGAAAATTAGATTGCAATATATGGAAAATTTGGCAAAATTAAAGGACAACTTTTATCTATCAGGGTCTGTAGGTTATAGAGCCAAGTTTAATTTTATCTACTCTCCCCCCCTCTCAGGGGTGAGCGTCACCCCCCCGCGCCCTCGAATGTGTCCCGGAGCGCGGTATTTTCCACTTTAAAAGAAAACCGTGTATGATACATACAAAGTGTATAAGAACGAAATAATCCTGAATAAATTAACTATAAACCTTTCATACATACAAAAGCGATAGCACTTATACAATCAGCGTAATCTGTTACTAAATACTAACGTTTTTAATTATTGATCTTTTTTTTCTGCTAAAAGGTTAGTTATCTCAAAAACTGCACACTTCTCGGCCAAAATATGTATGACAAAAGTAAAGAATGGACAATGTTCTTTCTAAAAATGTATAATTTATTTCTGTTACTCTTTAATTTACCGTTGCAATGATATTTTTGAAATTTAAGTCATTTGGCCATTATGCGAAATATAAATATTCGTACTAGTTAAACGGTGTTACTTGCAATACCATAGACTTCTTATATGTTTTTCTGTAATCTACAAATATTGAACTATATCCTGTATTTTTTTTTATTTTTTTGACTTACTATTTAAGGAAATAAGGGGTGTGTGGGGAAATCGTCAAGCTTTGCTCGTTTTCGTAAATAACTTCAAAACCGTTTAATTTTGAATTATTAACTATATATATTTGAGATATTCATAATGTACTCTTTCATTTGATATGTCACACGATGTACTTTGCAATTTCTTTTTCTAATTTACCCCTCAAATCTGGCCCCCATGTTTCAAATTACTTGATTTACTTTACGTTACGTTACATTTCCATATTTGGGTCATCAATTTACATACGTGTACTAAATTTCAACTCAATCGGTCCTGTAGTTTCGGAGCAAATTGGCTATGACCGACGGACGGACTGCCACAGACACACGAGGGATCCTACTATAATCATAGCGAATTTTCTCCGAAACTACTGGACCGATTGAGTTGAAATTTAGTACACGTATGTAAATTGATGACCCAAATATGGAAATGTAACGTAACGTAAAGTAAATCAAGTAATTTGAAACATGGGGGCCAGATTTGAGGGGTAAATTAGAAAAAAAATTGCAAAGTATATCGTGTGACATATTAAATGAAAGAGTACATTATGAATATCTCAAATATATATATTTAATAATTCAAAATTAAACGGTTTTGAAGTTATTTACGAAAACGAGCAAAACTTGACGATTTCCCCACACACCCCTTATTTCCTTAAATAGTAAGTCAAAAAAATAAAAAAAAATACAGGATATAGTTCAATATTTGTAGATTACAGAAAAACATGTAAGAAGTCTATGGTATTGCAAGTAACACCGTTTAACTAGTACGAATATTTATATTTCGCATAATGGCCAAATGACTTAAATTTTAAAAATAGCATTGCAACGGTAAGTTAAAGAGTAACAGAAATAAATTATACATTTTTAGAAAGAACATTGTCCATTCTTTACTTTTGTCATACATATTTTGGCCGAGAAGTGTGCAGTTTTTGAGATAACTAACCTTTTAGCAGAAAAAAAAGATCAATAATTAAAAACGTTAGTATTTGGTAACAGATTGCGCTGATTGTTTAAGTGCTATCGCTTTTGTATGTATGAAAGGTTTATAGTTAATTTATTCAGGATTATTTCGTTCTTATACACTTTGTATGTATCGTACACGGTTTTCTTCTAAAGTGGAAAATACCGCACTCCGGGACACATTCGAGGGCGCGGGGGGGTGACGCTCACCCCTGAGAGGGGGGGAGAGTAGATAAAATTAAACTTGGCTCTATAACCTACATATCCTGATAGATAAAAGTTGTCCTTTCATTTTGCCAAATTTTCAGCTAATCTTACTGAATTAATAACCCTGTTCTAGGTAGTAACATCAATAATATGTTAAAAAATATGGTTGATCATAGACAAAAATGTCTAAACAATAAGCATATTAAAAGGAATAAGGCCTCTTAAGTAACCTATATTTCGTCTTGTTTAGAGCCTGCGTACCTGCACGTAGGTGTTGAGCGGGCTCTGTCGCTGGTCCTGCAACACCTGGGCGGTGCTGTTGTCCACCCAGGAGCGGGACCCGTACAGCACGGTGATGGGCAGCTCTGCATCTAGCTTGTTTAGACCCTGCGTACCTGCACGTAGGTGTTGTGCGGGCTCTGTCGCTGGTCCTGCAACACCTGGGCGGTGCTGTTGTCCACCCAGGAGCGGGACCCGTACAGCACGGTGATGGGCAGCTCTGCATCTAGCTTGTTTAGAGCCTGCGTACCTGCACGTAGGTGTTGTGCGGGCTCTGTCGCTGGTCCTGCAACACCTGGGCGGTGCTGTTGTCCACCCAGGAGCGGGACCCGTACAGCACGGTGATGGGCAGCTCTGCATCTAGCTTGTTTAGAGCCTGCGTACCTGCACGTAGGTGTTGTGCGGGCTCTGTCGCTGGTCCTGCAACACCTGGGCGGTGCTGTTGTCCACCCAGGAGCGGGACCCGTACAGCACGGTGATGGGCAGCTCTGCATCTAGCTTGTTTAGAGCCTGCGTACCTGCACGTAGGTGTTGTGCGGGCTCTGTCGCTGGTCCTGCAACACCTGGGCGGTGCTGTTGTCCACCCAGGAGCGGGACCCGTACAGCACGGTGATGGGCAGCTCTGCATCTAGCTTGTTTAGAGCCTGCGTACCTGCACGTAGGTGTTGTGCGGGCTCTGTCGCTGGTCCTGCAACACCTGGGCGGTGCTGTTGTCCACCCAGGAGCGGGACCCGTACAGCACGGTGATGGGCAGCTCTGCATCTAGCTTGTTTAGAGCCTGCGTACCTGCACGTAGGTGTTGTGCGGGCTCTGTCGCTGGTCCTGCAACACCTGGGCGGTGCTGTTGTCCACCCAGGAGCGGGACCCGTACAGCACGGTGATGGGCAGCTCTGCATCTAGCTTGTTTAGAGCCTGCGTACCTGCACGTAGGTGTTGTGCGGGCTCTGTCGCTGGTCCTGCAACACCTGGGCGGTGCTGTTGTCCACCCAGGAGCGGGACCCGTACAGCACGGTGATGGGCAGCTCTGCATCTAGCTTGTTTAGAGCCTGCGTACCTGCACGTAGGTGTTGTGCGGGCTCTGTCGCTGGTCCTGCAACACCTGGGCGGTGCTGTTGTCCACCCAGGAGCGGGACCCGTACAGCACGGTGATGGGCAGCTCTGCATCTAGCTTGGACACTCGCTTCACCATCGGGTTCTTCGCCCAGCCGAAGCCGTGCATTAGGGTGTGGAAGGCGCTTTCGCCGCTGAAAGAAGAATTTTGGTTAATTTTGACAATAGATTGAAAATTTACAAAAATGAGCACCATAAAACGGTTAGGTTTAAATAGGTAATCGGGAAGTTTTAGGGTAGATATTGTAATTTAACTTCAAAAACATTTTCTGGTGCTTCTCATGCTACTATTTAAGTTATAGTGAGAGTCGCAGAAAACGATAGCCGGCCGGTCAGCATCGCGCCCACAGTGAGTGGATTGAACATAATAGTACATTACTGCAGACGCCGCCGGGAAAGGGCTTGCCGGGTGAGTAGGTATAGACTACCGTCCGTAGGGAGGCCGGATAGTGATACGAAGCCGGCAAGCCCTTTTCACGACTAAGGCATGTATAGTGCTTTTCTCAAATATATGCAATGAAATAACAAAATAAACCACTCAAAAAATATAATTCAGCTGCTTAGTCTGTTCATGAACACAGACGCAATGTTTAAAAAAAATTACTTTCGGTCTAGGCCTTAAATTTTGTATGAAATTCCTTTACAGTTCTCTCAAATTGTTCCACCCGAAAGCTGCAAATGGGAATGGTCCTTTGAAGCTCGTTATAGCGCACATTATGACGACGTTTCATTTCATGTCTGAGAAAATAAAGATACTGGCTCCGCACACTACGGCTTCTTGTGGCCGCGACAGTACATATGTCTCTTTTGCACGCTCGAAGTGAGAAAAAGAGAGATGTACTGTCGCGGCCACAAGAAGACGTAGTGTGAGCCGGCTCTAAAGGCTGATTTAGACGATGCCAATTTTGAGACGCCTAAATTACGGCGCCAGTGATTACCGCACAGCACACCTCCGACCGTTTAGACAATGACTATGTTCAGCCGCCTAAATCTCGCCGCCAGTCGTGTTTACACGGTGCTTTTTTTCAGTACCAGTCATTAGTGGCAGCGAGAGACGCGGAGCGGGGGTCACTGGCGCCAAAAAATAGGCTCGTGTTCTATTCCGCGCCAGCGCTGGCATGCGGCGAAAAAATGGCGCGGAAAGTGTTTACACGGTGCTTTTTCGAGGCGCCGTAATTTAGGCGTCTCAAAATTGGCATCGTCTAAATCAGCCTTAAGAGTCACCTAGGGGTCTGCGCGTTGCACTGGTGTATGTAGTCGGGTATGACGGTGTCGGCGTCTGGCACGAAGCCCGTGTACTTGCGGGACAGGTCGGGGCGCGTCTTGCTGATGAGCCACTTGCCGGCCGGGCCGGCGGCGCGCACGGCCCACAGCGGGTTGAGCGGCGACACGGCCGTCGCCACCGCGCGCACCCACAAAGGGATCTGGTACTTCTCGTGCACGTTCGCCGGTTTCTCGGGGAAGCCCCAGGGGTCGGCGAGGATCAGGTGCTGGACTCTGGAACGACACGGTGCATACAGCGGCTGAGCGTAATCTTTTTTTTTTTTTTTTTTTTTTTTTTTATGTCAGGGGGCAAACGAGCAAACGATCGGTATATACACGATGATTTTTTATCGGTGATCAGGTACCAACTTTTCTAACTCAGTAATTGATGGCGGTCACGTTGAAGTAATAATTACATGAAAAAAAAACTTTTATTTTTCTATGATAATTTTTATTTTGAAACCAATTTTGTCTTAAATTCCTTGTCACCCTACTAATCTGTATCTGTGAGCTTACAACCTCTTTAATAATTTAATGGCAATGACAATTTATGAGTACTAACTTGTCATTACATAAACAAATTCGTAGAAAATTTTGTCAAATTTCCCGCCGAAGCTATGGCACTTGACGTACGTATCGTACTTTAATAATTTATGTAGGATGACCAGTGGCTATTGGTTTTATTATGTTTTAACTTTTAAGTAATTAAACAGTGAGGTAATTGCGTAAGACCTCGCCTATTAAGTTTAATTTTAGCTGGATATTAATATTTTTTTACTCCTGATCACCGATTAAGAATCATCGTGTATAATCGATCCGATGCTGCAACATTTCAAACGGTTGTAGACAAGCTGAAGTCTGAGTGTTGAAGAGGTTGACAACTTTAGATTGCTTCACGAGTTGAAGATCGAGACGCTAAACGGCGCCTTGGGAGATTGAAGTCATTAATTGACTATACAACGCAATTATTGACATAGTAAATTAGAATACTAAAGTTAAAGTAAGTTGTTACCTAATTCCAATATATTTAAAACAAATTAGATTTTAGCAGCACATTGTCTCTAAGCATTGAAAATAACTAGCGCCCGTCCTAACAGATATGATCTGGGAGGATGTTAATTTGTATGGGTATACCATGGGGTCGCCAGTGTTTAGGAGTACCTTCTTTCTATGGTCTAAGGGAATAAGATCAGACAGACAAGGTTCAGAGAGCATCAACATTGAACACAAATATTATAATCGCCAATTCGCCTTCTAAGCGTGACGTTTATGACTAATATCTGGGCGGAAATATGCTCCACAACGTCTCCTGAAATAATGATGATGGTAAAGTACCTGTCCGGGTATTTGAGCGCGTAGGCCGTGGCGATGTAGCCGCCCAGGCTGTGGCCCAACAGGATGAACTTCCTGATGTTGACCTCGCGCCGCCACTCCTCCACCGACTCCACCCACTGCGCCTCCACTTTCTCCGCGTCATTGGAGAACTTGGGTCGGGAACTACGTCCGAAACCTAAGAATAAAATACAGTTTTACCAAATGGTAAAAGGGGATCGCTATTTTCTTTCGGATTACACAACACATGATTAAAAAACTGTACCACTTATAGTACAATTTTTTTTAAACTAAGCTTATCCGCTTACCTGCACTCACAATGGCATTGTGTCTAATACAATCCTATCTGCTTTTGTTCTCGTAACCGCCAACCAGTTACTTACAAAAAAAGGTTAGAACTACATTGCGTGGATATTGAATTTTCAATCTTATTCCTTGTTGAAAAGGTTTAAAATGGTTGATGATGAGAGTTCATAGTCTCTAGACAATACGTTCTTGTTGAGAGTCGGGCGCTTGTAAAATTCAAAAAAAGTTATGATCACCATTATTCTGTTAGTGTATTTTGTAGTATAATGTCCAAGCAAATAGAGTCGATAATCTATATTAACCTTCCAAAGTGGTTACAATCTGCTTTTACTACGCACTCGTTATCTTAATTTGTGGTTAACCACTCAATGGTATTCAGTTCTTAAGTGGATGAGCTTAGTTTAAATTTTTTTTACTATACCCCACGTAAGTTTGTGTTTAACGTTCCTAGGTGTCAAAGATGTTCGACGCAGAAGATAATATTACATGACGAGAGTTATACGTCAGAATACCTCTAAATTTTCAAAATTTTCAAATCTAAATCAAATCTAGTATATATTAAGAGTAGTCAAGACCGCACGGATTCATTCCTTCATAACGTACCCAGAAGGTCTATAGCGTAGACCGGCCTCGTGGCGGCGAGGGCGTCGAGGTTGGGGCACCACAGCGCCACGCCCGCGCCCATCCCGTGCAGCATGACGAGCGGCGTCGCCGGCGACTCGTCGTTCAGCGAGATGGTCCATATCCGGTCGCACTGCCCCACCACGGAGCCGATGTCCACGTAGAACCGTTTGTATGCTGTCTTCAAGCCTGATAAACAATTGATTGAGGCATAGAAGCATTGAACAAAAACAAAACACACCAGCCACTCACCAGTTATTCGATCTCAATATTTCTAAATTACAAATAGTATTACTTGTTATGGACGGTTTTGGCCTGGAAGCTGCACTTTGTGATGGAAGCAAGCCGTTTTGCACAGTGATAATATAGACCAAAATAAACGATTTCACTCGAGGCGAAATTAGTTTCACCCCTTAGGAACAGAGATGGCGCCACTTATTCCAAAAAAGTTTAAAAAATTCAAAATCCTGAACGGATACTCCGATTTTGACTTAAGAGGTGCCAATCGGCAGATAATTACCCAATTTAACATGAAAAAAATTAAAATCACGTAGAAAATAATTTTGGATACCTAAGAAATAATATTTTCTGAAAAAAATATTTAAAATTTGTGATTTTTGGAATTTTACTCGTAAAAATGTATGTACATGGTACTTTTTTTATTTATTTATATTAATACACAACTAATTTTACATTTACGAAAAAAAACCGCATATCATTAGCTCGTATAATTCCAAAGTTATTGAAGAATACAGACATGGCGCCGCTGGGTCAAAAAATCTTACAAAAAATCTAAAACCTCAACGGATATTCCGATTTTGATAATTAAGGTGGTAATCGACAGATATTTACTTAAATTAGTTTAAAAAAATAAAATAAAAATTCAAATAGGCAAAAAGTAATAATATTTCCAAAAAAAAAACATACATTTTGAAAAAATATTTTTTTTTTGGGTCTTATGTAATTTCATATAAAAAAATTATGAATATGGCTTTATTTTACTTATGTATATTATAACACTATTAGGTAATTGATCGTTTAATAAAAAACCGCATATCGAGAACTTGTACAGTTCCAACGGTATTGAAGATTTTACTATAGGGTGCCGGTGCGATGTTGCCGCCGCACGTGCAACTTATGTACATGTATATAGAAAAGTATTCTCCCGTTTCGAAGGTACTGATTACCCTGAAAATATAACCACAATTGAAAGTACAAATAATAATCATCCCAAGTAGCACACAACACACTTATATCCCTTGTACAGCTTAAATTAGAGTTTTAACGGGTGAATAGGCTCCTATACAACCAGTTTGCTAATATCACAAGTATCCATCATCATCATCATCATCAGCCTGTTTCAGTCCACTGCTGGACATAGGCCTCTCCCATGGCACGCCACTGAGCTCGATTTTCAGCTCTCGTTCTCCAGTTACTACCCGCTGTCCTACGAATGTCGTCGCTCCACCTTGTTACAGGGCGCCCTACACTACGTTTACCGATTCGTGGCCTCCACTCCAGGACTCGTTTGCCCCAGTGGTCATCGGCTCTACGGCAGATATGACCAGCCCACTGCCACTTCAGCTTGCTTATCCGCTGTGCTATGTCGGTAACTTTGGTTCTCTGTCGAATTACTTCGTTTCGGATCTGATCCCTAAGAGACACACCAAGCATAGCTCTTTCCATGGCTCGCTGAGCGACTTTGAATTGGTGGACTAGTCGTATGGTGAGTGGCCACGTCTCGGCTCCGTAGGTCATAACAGGTAAGACGCACTGATTAAAAACTTTCGTTTTTAGACTTTGAGGTATGGGCGACGTGAAGACTCGACGCAGTTTCCCGAACGCTGCCCAGCCCAGTTGTATTCGCCTCTTTGCCTCCTTGTCGAAGTTGCCTCTACCTAGTTGGAGCATTTGCCCTAGGTATACATATTCGGAAACAACTTCGATGGAGACTCCATTTACGGCGACCGGTCCCGGATCGATATGTTCATTGAACATAACTTTGGTTTTATCCAAATTCATCCGAAGACCGATACGCTGAGACGAATTTGCCAGGCTGTCTAGCATGTGTTTCAGGTCCTGCAACGTCTCGGCCATGATAACGATGTCGTCTGCGAATCGTAGATGAGAGATGTGTTGACCATTTATATTAATGCCACGATTTTTCCAGTCCAATGTCTTGAACATATCCTCCAGTGCGTTAGTGAACAGTTTCGGTGATATAACGTCACCTTGTCGCACTCCTCGACGCAGGTGGATATGTTCTGTCTGCTGGTTCTGTACTTGCACAGTCATCGTGGCGGCTGAATATAAACATCTCATCACCTCGATGTATCGCCAGTCGGCTTGACATCGCTGCAAGGACTCCAGAACAGACCAAGTTTCGATTGAGTCAAAGGCCTTTTCATAGTCCACAAAGGCCAGACACAGAGGCCGATTATACTCTTCGGTCTTCTGTATAATCTGCCGCACTGTGTGAATGTGGTCTATGGTGCCGAACCCACTTCGAAAGCCGGCCTGTTCCGGGGGTTGGAACTCGTCGAGTCTTCGGGCAAGGCGGTTCGTAATAACCCTTGAAAACAGCTTATATACGTGGCTCAGAAGCGATATGGGCCGATAGTTTTTCAACAGGGTGGTATCGCCTTTCTTGAAAAACAGGACAACCACGCTTCTGTTCCACGCTTGCGGAGTTCTCCCATTGAAGAGGACAGTATTAAACAACTCCTGGAGCTCCCTTAGTATGGGGGTACCCCCTGCCTTCAGGAGCTCTGTCGTGATACCATCCTCTCCAGGGGCTTTTCCATTTTTAAGCTGTTTTAGGGCCAATACGACCTCGTCTAGGCTGATCTCAGGCAGGTCTTCTGTAAAGTGGCGTATGAGGGTGGCTCTGGGATCATCATCCTGTGGGTCAGATCGGGGTGCGTGTGAGGCATAGAGCTGGCTGTAGAAATCCTTAACTTGCGAGAGAATCTCCGGCCCTGAGGTGACCACTGTCCCCGTGCGTGTGGTCAACTTCGTCAGGTGGCTTCTTCCGAGTGACTGGACGAATACTTTCGACCCCCGGTTCTGCTCAATTGCTTTTTCAATCAAGAGCGTGTTGGAAGCTCGGAGGTCGCGTCGTACCAGTTTCGTTATCTTTTTGTTTAGTGCCCGGTGTTCAGCTGAAGTTGACGGGGGGTTTTCGCGGCGCTCACTCATAAGTTCCAGAGTCTCCCTCGCAAGTTTAGACTTCTTGCCTGTGCGCCTCGTTTCGCAAAATTTTTCGCCCTCTTCCCTCAGGATGCCCACTACTTGGTCGAGTTTCTGGTCGACGTCAGTTGTAGTTTCCAAGGCAGCGAATCGGTTTTCCAGTTTTATCTGAAAAATTTCGGATCCCACAGCGGTTTGGAGCTGATTTGGTCGGAGCCTGGACTTCATCAGACGGACTCTTTCGCGTTTGAAATCAATATTCAGAGTGCCTCGGACAAGTCGGTGATCACTTCCGGTTTTCACCCTGGCGATCACTGAGACATCTTTGAAAATGCGCCTTTTGTCCGTCATGATGAAGTCGATCTCATTTTTTGTGACACCATCGGGACTTTGCCACGTCCACTTCCTTTGGGGCTGTTTTTTGAAGAATGAGTTCATCATAAACAGCCCCTCTCTTTCGAGGAAGTTGACAGCCATTTGCCCCCTATGGTTTCTAGCCCCATAACCGTGTGGTCCTATTGAGCATTCGCTGCTGGTCTGTACTCCTACTTTAGCGTTGAAATCTCCCATGACAACGTTGTAGTGGGCCCTAGAGGTGTTGTGTAGGGCCTTGGAGATATCTTCGTAGAATGTCTCCACGTATTCGTCTGAGTGCGTCGAAGTCGGTGCATACGCTTGCACAACCTTAAGGCTGTACCTGTCGGTCAGTTTGATAATAAGGTATGCAACCCTTGTCGACACACTAGACACTTCTACAACGTTGTCAGCGAAGTTTCGATGAACCAGAAACCCGACGCCACCCTGGGAAAGTTGGTTCACAAGTATATTAGATGCTAAATAGCATTTCTGAATCAATATTTTACTTACTTTACGTTTTATTTTCACTTTAGTCTTTGCAGGCTTTGCATTGTAACGTGCAAGTTAGGCCGTCGCATCATAAAAAAAACAACAACGCATTATGCCACAGCCCAATTTGTATCCATAATGTTCAAGGAGTTTCCAAATTGAACTAACCTTCAACTATTGTGGACCCCACCTACCTTTGATGCCGTTTCATTCCCAAGAAGAAGGACTTGGGACTCGATATTTCCAAATTAAAACGTGAACCCACATTTGGTTTGCATGAAACGGTATTCAATGGCAGCTGAAATAGATGGAAGGTATCTCACAAGCTTGTTTAGTTTAGTGTTTTTTAGTTTAAACAGATCTTTTCGAATCGCATTAACAGTAATAATATATGCTCTGTTGGAGCATCGTATAGCCTGCATGTGAATCTGGGACCAACAACGTAACGATTAATTGAGAACCAATTAATGACATTAATATAGTGATTGAATCTTACATGATTTTCACACATTATATTAAAATAATAAAACGGGACTTAATTGCGGTAAATAAACATTTTTGAACTCGGTTAAATCCCGTTTTGTTATAATAATGAATGACATTAATTATGTAAACACACCCTAAAAAAAAAAGAAACAAAAATGGCCCTAAGTAATCGTTTCACATGAGCCGTTACGTATCGAGAGAGAATTTCTATAGATAGCGATGTTACTTGCAAAAGCAGTAGTTATTTCAAGGTATAACAAGTTTTAAAACAGGTCTCTTTTCTTATTGTATTAAAATTAGACGTCTTGTCATACTCTGTGAAAGCCTTGAAGTGCAGTCATCATTTCATTACTTAAAGTAATAACTGTTTTGTAAACTGCTACTAGTAGACCGTTGCACTGACGACTGCAATTTGAATGCTTCGATGCTTTCACAGAGCTGGCGACAAGCCTTTCGCCGACTACTTCAGCTGCCATTGAACAACATGTTCTGCGTGTAGCGTTTCAAGCGAGCCAAATGTGAAATAAACGTCTTAATTTGGATATATCCTGTCCCAAGTCCTTTCTTTTTGGGAATGGAATGGCGTTGGAAGCAGGTTGCAGGTGCGATCCACAATAGAACAGTTAGTATGGGTGCAAATCGAGCTATGGAAAAATGCGTTGTTGCAGCCGATGCAACGGCCTAACATGCACGTTACAATGCACAGTTTAGTGAAAAAAGGCAGAATATACTTGTGATATTAGCAAACTGGTTGTATAGGAGCCTATTCACCCGTTAAAACTCTAATTTAAGCTGTACAAGGGATGTAAGTGTGTTGTGTGCTACTTGGGATGATTATTATTTGTAACTTTGGAATTATACGAGCTAATGATATGCGGTTTGAGCTAATGAAATGCTATTTAGCATCTAATATACTTGTGATATTAGCAAACTGGTTGTATAGGAGCCTATTCACCCGTTAAAACTCTAATTTAAGCTGTACAAGGGATATAAGTGTGTTGTGTGCTACTTGGGATGATTATTATTTGTACTTTCAATTGTGGTTATATTTTCAGGGTAATCAGTACCTTCGAAACGGGAGAATACTTTTCTATATACATGTACATAAGTTGCACGTGCGGCGGCAACATCGCACCGGCACCCTATAGTAAAATCTTCAATACCGTTGGAACTGTACAAGTTCTCGATATGCGGTTTTTTATTAAACGATCAATTACCTAATAGTGTTATAATATACATAAGTAAAATAAAGCCATATTCATAATTTTTTTATATGAAATTACATAAGACCCAAAAAAAAAATATTTTTTCAAAATGTATGTTTTTTTTTTGGAAATATTATTACTTTTTGCCTATTTGAATTTTTATTTTATTTTTTTAAACTAATTTAAGTAAATATCTGTCGATTACCACCTTAATTATCAAAATCGGAATATCCGTTGAGGTTTTAGATTTTTTGTAAGATTTTTTGACCCAGCGGCGCCATGTCTGTATTCTTCAATAACTTTGGAATTATACGAGCTAATGATATGCGGTTTTTTTTCGTAAATGTAAAATTAGTTGTGTATTAATATAAATAAATAAAAAAAGTACCATGTACATACATTTTTACGAGTAAAATTCCAAAAATCACAAATTTTAAATATTTTTTTCAGAAAATATTATTTCTTAGGTATCCAAAATTATTTTCTACGTGATTTTAATTTTTTTCATGTTAAATTGGGTAATTATCTGCCGATTGGCACCTCTTAAGTCAAAATCGGAGTATCCGTTCAGGATTTAGAATTTTTTAAACTTTTTTGGAATAAGTGGCGCCATCTCTGTTCCTAAGGGGTGAAACTAATTTCGCCTCGAGTGAAATCGTTTATTTTGGTCTATATTATCACTGTGCAAAACGGCTTGCTTCCATCACAGAGTGCAGCTTTTTTTCATAACAAATAGGACTAAAATCCAGTGTCTAAACTACCGGCCTCTGTCGAAAAGAGATATTTACCATTCCGGCTCCTATCTTTGTCTCACTATTCCTTTGTTCTAAATCTACAATAACTATCAAAACCACACATAATGGTGCTCAATCGTGCCATTAATAATAATAACCATAGAAGAAACTATTACACTACAGGCGAATGCACATTGTGAAAGAGCATCCTAATCCTAACTATGGTATACAATTATACGTCGCCAACATCCTTTAAACAAGTTTTACAAATAAATGTTTGTAATGGTTAAACTGGGAGATGACGAAATTCAGCGACGAATTTGAGTTGTTGACAAGATAAAACCATTTTTTAACGATACATCCATAGGTATCTTCAAACTAACTACCTTAACTATTGTTAAGAAATATTTAAACATCCAAACTACTTTGTATTTTGCATGGAGCTTGCCTCTTATTGACAACTTAAACAAGCCAATGTTATAAATAAAACATAGTCAGTTCTGGTGATCGAAACGCAAGATTAAAATGTTTGTCATAAGTCATTGACATGTATATCTCATAGGATTTATTTCCTTTGTTGCAATTAACAGCTGTCGCTATTTCAGCTATTATTATCGCACGTGTACTATCCACTGCAGAGGACATAGATAAGATTATCAAAGTTCCTGGTTTAACATACAGTATGACGCATTCGATAGTAGAGAGAAACTAGGCAAACATTATAATATAATACACGTTGCAATGGGCATGGACTACGTACATATCATCTGGTTGATGATGAGATGACGATGGTCATTAATTATGACAACAGTATAAAAAGATTCCTTAAATTTTCAATTTCATACGAATATCACCCAGGTCGTAAACAGCTCTACAAATATTCAAAATGCTAATTAATGTTATATTGCAACAATTATGAGTTGACGCTTTTATTTCAATCAAATTTCGTCAAAAATAATATAATAATTACTCCATAAGGCGGCACTGGACGACAGGTGGACTTATGCCGTTTTTGTTTTGTAAAATATTAATATATATCACTATCAAGAGTAAGAAGAAACATATTCACGGCTGTTAGTATTTCAGGTGTGTTCAGATATGTTCTCAACACTACTGATTTGATTACGCTCTCTCCTTGTGTCAGTGAGAAAACTTAAGCACTTTCTGTACCTATTTAGTTAATCGAAGAATGTATAAACTTACATGACAATATCTTCTTCTCAATATTCCGCAGCATCGCATCCGACTGTCGCGTCCAGCTGAACCAACCACCCGTCCAACTGGAACGCAGACAACATATACAATTAGAGTCACAATTTAAAAAGCATTACTTACGAGTATTTCCAAAATCGAAAAAGCATTAATTTATGAAACATGTAATGTCTCATTATCATCAATGTGGCTACACCACATTTTTTGCAAAAATAATTTTTTTAAATGCGTAACCTGGCGGAAGGGACCGGGAGTCGAACCCGGTACCTCTGTATTACCGGTCCAACGTGTGCCAGATAACGCATTTTTTTTTCTTTGTGCTTTGATCTTTGTATCAATGGGAGAATATTAATTTATGATGTAATCCTTCCTCGGAGTAAGAGAAGGAATGCCTGCCTACGGCTAGTCTTCAAATTCCTATGTCGCCCTACTCCCGTTTTTATTACTTCCACCAGCTGGTGCTAAGGGCAATTTTAACATTTGGCTAGAATTTATCAAATAAACAGGCTTTCAACCCTTCTTGTCAATTAGACCTCACGCCTTGATGGCGCCAGCTGATTTTTCGATTTCAGAAAACCCAAAATGAATGCGACCCTAGAAATTGTTAATACGAGTATCACAATGACGACATGCCATGATTAGTGTTAAAAGTCGCTAAATAATGACAATGACTTACATTAAAGGATCATTTTAAGCATGATAAACGCGGGGAAATATTACTCTCGTAAATTGATTTCGGTCCAGTAGGCATTAATGTATAATGACAATGACTGTGCTACTAGGTTGATAATGATAAGACTCCGAAAACAGGTAAGAAACGTCATATTAGGGCGAATAAATTGAGTGTCTTAAATGTTAGCATAACATATTGCACGTTTTTACATTCAGAAGGAAGTTTTAAAACGTTCGCGGATACACGGCCATTTTGGAAATTGCATGCTGTAGCACAAGCAAAAAGTTACAAGCCAAAAACAGCACAAATCATGCGCTATTATATAAAATCTATGAGAAAGAAATGTTCGGGTGTAGACGGAGTGCCAGCACCTCTAGCATAACTGTCATCCGCGACTAGTTCTCGCGCGAGATAATTACTCATCTCTTTCTGTGCAGTAATGTGAGAGTGACGGGTAGAGCTATGTCGCGCCACAAGAGTCGCGAGGCATAGTTGTGATGGTTTGCGAAGATAAAGTTCGCTATCCACAGATATGGTGCCGTATCACGTGGGACCTAATGCACGTCTCTCGACGCACTGTCTGCGAAAGTGTTAATATACTTGCAGCTTAATTCCAAGCGTTATCGAGCGAAATGCACGTCGAGAAAAATATTGTATTGCGGTTTTAATTCGACGTTATTTCTATACTCTGTCACTTCTATTTGGTCACGGGGAAATCAAGATAGAATCGTTAACTGCGCAAGTTATTTTAAGCCTATTTTGAGTTAGCTAATCTAGTGTTAGGCGCATGACAATAAAAAACGTAGGTTACATGCACGGTTATTTTCGTGACAATATAACTTACGAGTGCAAAAGCCAAATTTGCATATTCTAAAACAATTATTCAATTACAAATTTTATAATTGTTTACATTTATAGTTTAATACACAAATAGAACATAAAAAGATGTTGCGGCGATAAAAGTTTCTAGCTTTTGCGCTGGTCTTTTAGGGGTTCTTTAAGCTGTAAGGGGTTAGAAGTAGGCGTTAAATACTTATAAGATTGCTCCAAAAAATACATTAACCGCGTCTACCTTAGCCTGTGATACAAATGCAACAATATAGAGCTACAAGCATGATATATAATATGACGATCTATACTCAGACCAGTAGCACAGTAGCGGAAAAAATCTATCATATTGGTCCAATATCTTATTTAAATAACGAAGTACAAACTCTGCGTCTTAATAAAAAAACACACTTTTCATTTACCATTCAGTAATATTACGAACTATATTAATAACATACATATTCTTTATTCATTGCACACTCACTACACTACAAGATTTTTTATTATTACGCTACTGGCAATTTTCATTCGGATTTTCTCAGGATTTTCTTCGGAAAGTTCAAATATTTCAATATGATAGATTTTGTTCTGCTACTGTACAATCGCGTTAGTATATAAATATAAGTATCATAATGATACCACGGGGTTTTCGGTGCACGAATGATTCCACGCCTACTGTCGCCTAGTGTCAAATGATTCGTGCACCGAAATCCCCGGGAGATCATATCATGTGCGGTTGAATCTCCGAGTGGGGTTAGCTTGTTAGGGGCAATCACGGAGCAATCTAGACAAGTGACCTGATTTAGCTGTAGGAACTACATTTAGACGCCCGGAACAGGTATCGGTTTACAGCTGAACTAGGCAAGCAGCTAAGTAGTAATCAGTTTTGTAGGCAGAATCTACTTACCATTGTAACAATACGGTATTTGATGACAGCTCAAATCAGCAACTCTTTTTGAAATGTCAAAAACGATCTGTTAGTATGAAATTTCTATAAATATACTGGCTTGTGACGTCATAAAAATCAGAAGTCAAAAGACGTCTTCTTTTTAGTTTTTCTCCAATAAAAAATAGTATAATCACCAATAGTTAGTGGTAGTGGTTTCAACGATAAAATTTATTTTTAGTAAAGTCAAATACCGTATTTAGTCTGAGAACTTATCATAGGAACTTTTAAATATAAACTAGCAGTTTATAGCCCCATTCTCACTGCATAAAGGAAAGGCTTTTGTTTCTGAAGTAATAAAGGTAAGTAGATTCTCTCTTCAGCACCGAAATGGTTACAAACGCACGATGGTGTGATAACAGTGTGATAAGCTTAAAAGAGCATAACTTCGGCTCGTGTCATGTACAGTCAGTTGCAAAACATCTCAACTTTACAATTTACATAAATTTTTTAACGGACTAATCTTGTAAGTATATCTTTTGCAATTGACTGTACTTTAATTACGTGCTGGATAGTGAGAAGCTGATACGTTTTAAAAGTGCGGGTTATCTTTGTGTCCTTACTATTGATCACCATATAGTACAACAGTCGGGTATTCTAAACTCCAATGCTCTAATGCACATTCGTGTATTTAAATACCTATTGAATTTATTATTAACTGAAACGATCGAGATAGGAATGAGAAACAATATCCTGGTTTTTGTAAAACAACGTACGATTAAATTAGGCCTTGGTGTAAATGACTTTGTCATTATTTTGATTATAGACGTAGAAACAAAGACCAAACGCGGAATTTCAAGGTCAAAAGTATTACACAACCGTATGAAATGAAATGAAATAATTTATTCAGTAAGTAGGCCACAGGGGCACTTTTACAAGTCAGATTGTGAATCTACCGGCATTTCGCAAGAGGAGACCGCTGTTGAGAAGAAAGCCGAAAGAAACTCAACAGTAAGTCATTTTTTCGTAAATAATACTTAAAACAATTACATAATACATTTGTGTTATAACTAATTACACTGGTACACGTAAAGGAGATGTATAGATACTCCAAATCAATGTTAAATAAGAACATTAAAATGAAAATTTAACGATGAATTAAAAATATTAAATATATCCAGAGATGTATAAAGTCTCTGGGTGTCACAACATGCAATAGAATATAATCACTTAATTAATTAAATTCCTTAGAGATGTATAAGGTCTCTAGGCGTCAACGTGAATAATTTACAATAGAAAATAATTATTAAACCTAAATTTCTTAGAGATGTATATGGTCTCTAGGCGTCATAACATGCAATAAAATATTTTAAAATTATTGAATTTCCTCAGAGATGTATAAAGTCTCGGAGTGTCATACTATACTAAGCTGTTTCTTAGAGATGTATACAGTCTCTAAGAGTTCAAAAAGTTAAAATCAACATTGAATAACTTCAATCGAGTACAGGATGAAGTTTCTCACGTTTGCTTAATTTAACACTAGTATGCGGTTCCTACATATTTAATTTGGCCCTTGCTAGCATGAACAGACCGGACCCCACAAACGGCACCCGTTCACGAGTATGACGCATATCTCAGCCATCGCCTCCCTCAACCATATTATAGGGAAGGCTGCGACCCGATCAACGACGCCACCGTAAGCAAAGACCTTTAAGCGAGCATGACATGCTCAAGCTGCCGGGCATACTTGACTAATACTATTTGCCCGGTGAGAAACAACAAATTGTGCTCTCATGTTACATTAAAATTACCCACCAAAATAATGCTTATTTAAAAATTTACTATTGACACAACACTAAACAACTGGCTTAAAGGCATCACTGTCGTTTATAAAGTCATTGACAGTATAATAAGCTTTATTCAATAAGTGACGTTTTATTTGCGCTTTAAATTTTCTACAGGGCAATTTTACTACATCAATAGGTATTTTATTGTAGAAGCGTACACAGTTCCCCACGAACGACGAGCTAACCTTACGGAGACGGTGGGCAGGTATTGCGAGCTTGTCCTTACTTCTCGTATTGTAGTGGTGAATGTCACTGTTGAGCTTGAATTCATGGAGATTTTTCCGCACATACATGATATTCTCAAGAATGTATTGAGATGCTACGGTGAGAATGTTTGTTTCCTTGAATTTCTCTCTTAGTGACGTACGACCTCCTAGTGCATAAATTGCGCGTACAGCTCGTTTTTGTAGCACAAAGATGGTTTGGATATCCGCCGCTCTTCCCCATAATAAAATTCCATATGACATAACACTATGGAAATAACTGAAATATACAATCTTTGCCGTCTCGACGTTTGTCAGCTGCCTGATTCGCCTAACTGCATAGGCCGCGGAGCTAAGCTTACCTGCAAGAGTGGCTATATGCGCACTCCATTGCAATTTAGAGTCTAAAGTAACACCCAGGAATACTGTTTTTTCTTCAAATTCCAGTACTTCACCTTTCAGTTTTACCTTGGCACAATTTACTTGTTTCACATTTGGTAATGTAAATTTAATGCACTTAGTTTTCTTGGCATTTAAAAGTAAATTATTTGCAGTAAACCAATCCACAATAGAGGACAGTGCATCATTTATCACATCGAAGTTGTTTTCTTGCCTTTTTACTTTAAAAAGAAGAGATGTGTCATCTGCAAATAGTACTATATCATGTTTATCTCGCACAAGGTTTGGTAAATCGTTAATATACACTAGAAAAAGAAAGGGACCCAGAATTGAACCCTGAGGTACCCCCATAGCAACAGCTGACCCAGTCGATTGAGTCCCATTGATATCTACCCGTTGCGTTCTGCCTGAAAGATATGACGAGACAAGGTCAAGGGCATTGTTTTTGACTCCGTAGTGTTCTAGCTTACGAATTAAATTCTCATGATCAACGCAATCAAATGCTTTGGATAGATCACAAAAAACTCCAATAGCATCTTGAGCCTTCTCCCAGGCATCAAAGATATGTTTAGCTAGTACCACGCCAGCGTCAGTGGTAGAGCGACCTTTAGTGAACCCGAATTGATTGCTGTGGAGTAGGTTATTCCGATTGAAATGAGATATAAGTTGATTTAGAATAATCTTCTCAAAAACTTTGCTTAATGCTGGTAGTATTGATATTGGTCTAAAATTTGTGGGGTCTGATTTTGTACCTGATTTGAATAAGGGAATAATTTTGCTATGCTTCATCAAATCAGGAAATACTCCAGTATCAATACATTTATTAAAGATATCAGCTAAATATGGTGCAATAGATTCAACAATTGAATGTAACACTTTCACAGATAAGCCCCACAGATCCTCAGTCTTCTTTAAATTTAGCGATTTAAATGCTTTAATAATAGTGGTAGGGCTTACATAAATGAATTTAAAGATAGTTGTACATTCTTTTACATTCGTTTTCAATAGTAATTCAGCGACATCGGGCGATGAATTTAAAGACTTTGTTGTCTCTACAGGTATATTGCAGAAGAATTGCTCAAAGTGATGGGCAATTTCAACATCGGAACTTATTACAGTATCGTCGATTCGAAGACTGTAATGGCGATCTTTTGGTTTCGTTTTCCCAGTTTCATCATAGATTACCTTCCAAATAGTTTTCACCTTATCACAGGAGTTTGTGATCTTTTTAGACAAGTAATCAGCTTTAGCGGCGGCACACATTTGCTTAAAGGATTTGGAAAACATTTTCACGTACTCTAGGAACTCCGGTCTCTTGTCGATTGTCCTTTGTTCATATAGATCGTAGAGACGACGTCTTTTTTCATGAATATCAGGTGTAGCCCAGTCGCTGAATTTAGTTTTAACCCTGTCTTGTACTTTCTTTAAATTGAAACAGGCATCAAATTCTTTTTTGATGCAGTTAAACAAGACCGAACACATACAGTTAGCATCCTCTTGAGTAAATGTAAGATAACATAGTCTCCTCTGAATGTTATGGTTAAATAAATCTAAGCGATTTTCAGAGATCGGTCTGCACATGGCGTCTTGTGGATCACTTTCAACATTTCCACTGAAGTTGAAGGAGGCATATTGTCCGCAATGGTCAGAGCTTACCCAAGCAGCACATTAGTGAATTTTGCAGCTTATCTTACAGCTTTAAGTTCTAAATGAGTGGTTTAACAGTGTTTGATGCAACTTATAGCTCTAAACACAACTCAAAACGGTATATGAGTTCATCCTATCACTTGTAGTTGCATAGGAACGTTTTTTGTTTCTACTTTATTACTTATGGTGGGATAAAGTCGATTTTGCTACTTAAAGTTGCATGCAGGTTCAAATAGTCACTCAATAAGAAGCAATAGTGCTATATAAGGCCTTAAAATCACTTATAAGCAACTTTTACATATAAGTGGCAACATACCCTTATTTGGAACTAAAAGTTCCAAATGACTAGTACAATAGCGAATTATATCACCAATAGTGGCTAAAGGGATAATTTTACGGCTCTTTTGGAACCAAAAAATATTGCAACTTTAAGGCCTAAGAAGTACCTTATTGCCACTCCAACGCATAAATAGGAGATTCTTAGAACCAAAAGCAGTTATTTTCACTTATTTCAAACCACTAACGAACTAAAAGTTCTATTATAGTTCCTATTGCGCCTTGTCAAAATATATTTAATAGTTGCACTGCTTTGCCACTCGCAAGATACAAATAAGTGATTATTAGACCTAATAGTTCCAAATAAGGAACAAATAAGTGAAAATAAACACTGTAAGATCTTTTTTGTTTCGCCATGTTTACAAATGGAAGCCAATGAAAATTAATTATTTTGACCAGAATTTTATCACACTCACGCATAATCACAGACTTTTGATAGTTTTGACGATGTTACTTTAACATTGTAGGTAACCTACAATCATTAGGTCAGGTTTTTAACAGTTTTATTTCTTATCAGTATCTATTCCTTATTTAATTTAGCACTCTCTTTTTTAATATTCCTGATCAAATGAAAGGCCCGTCGAAATTTACAAAGAAAACATACTATAGTTTCACAGTAACAAAAAATTCGCAAGAATTTCGTGCTTATTTCAATGCTTGTATAACGTAAAGTTTTAATCACTCACCAAACAGACGTATAAATCCAAAATAAATATGGCACATCATCACGTATTACACACAACACAATTTGACAGTTGCCTCGCCACTCAAAGATAATTTGGCGACTCATTTATCACTCATTGAGCGAACTGAAATGTTTTCATTCGTTCACTGCGCATAACTTTTACCCTTAGTTCTAATTGCCACTTAAGGTGATTGTGAGATCTCTTATGGACGCATAACTTTCACCCATAGTTCTAATTACCACTTAAGGTAATTGTGAGAGCTCTTATGGATTCTATTTAGCACCAAAAATAGGCTGCAATTTTTCTCCTTTTGGTTCTATATAGGTGGCATAAGGGTTATTGCCACCTATATAGCACTTAGTCATGGTGGTAAATTTCACTTAAGCATCTAATTAGATATGATATACGAGCTATTTAGACCCAGTTGTGCTACTTGGGTAGTTTGTTTATGATAGATTTATCAATCGCATCAACACTACTAAATATGTTATCAATACACGTTGAACTGGTAGCTGTGATTCTGGTAGACTCAAAAAACAAATTCACTAGGCCAAAAGAATTAAAAGTGTTCAATAAACTCACACTCATAGATGATTCTTCACACAAATTAACATTAAAATCACCACACACAATAATACACTTATTACTTGAGAATATACTATTGAGCACTTCATCCATAGTTGACTCAAATAAACTATAGTCCGCTGATGGGGGTCTGTATACGCATATAATTATAAATTGTTCCAATTCAATACACGACAGTTCAATCTGACGCTCAATGGACATGTTAACAATATCTTTGCGTTCTTTATGCTTTAAATCATGTTTTACCATAATCAAAGATCCACCGCGGATGTGAACTTCTCTAGAGAAAGAACTTACTATACTATGATTGTTAAAATTGAACATAAATTCATGACCTTTAAGCCAGTGTTCAGTTATACCTACACAAGATATGAATATTATGATTATCTATAAATAAACCAATTTCAAGTTCTTTACTAGTAAAACCTTGTATATTTTGGTGAACTATATTAATCGCATTATTATCAAAACTACTAGTGTTAAAATCGTCGGGGGGCGCAGAGCCGGCGGGGACACACGTTGTCGAAGAAATCAGTTTAAATCACCCGCAGACTCCGTCCCGGGAGATCCCGCGGTGCTACAACGTAACGCAAGATTCACCCTAGCACTACCATCACAAGTCATGCTAGTCATGACGGCGTCTATAATATTATTTGCTAACAGATTAGCACAATCACGTAAGTATCTTTTCGAAAGATACATATATATCGTATCGTCTTTCGTTAAAAAAATAACACCACGACTCATCAGAAATATAAGATTAAAAGTCATACATGTAATAAATTATGTTAAAGATGACGGATGTAGAAACTACGTCGACGTTCTGATTTTGTAAAATACCAACCCCAATACTCAATTTTCATTATGCTGTGTCGATAAACTAAAAAAAATATGTTTTAGTGTACCTATGTGAATGAACGAGAAATTCAAGAAGGAAGAAAAACGAACCGTAATCAACAGTTTGACAATGGATTAGGTCCAATTATTCGAACATTGGCCACTATTCAAATAGTTTAATAAAAAATATAAGTAAGTACCTATACATACGTATTTAAAAGTTGTCGCGTGATTATTTTCAGTTTCGGCCTTGAACGGCAACTATTTAAGATTTGGGTTGCGATTTGAGTAATTAACCTACCAATGTCACGGAACACCGTTAAACTCATTAAAAATGCCAAGAAACTACGTCATTTTCTTTCTATATGATTTCATAGATGAGATTGATATTATACCTACTTCAAAAAACATAATTAATGCAATGCAGCTGACATATTATTTTATATTTCGTACCATTACAAATTAAACTTTTACATTAACAAGTCAAAATAATTTAATAATTTAAGCAATTCGAATGTACCTATTGGATCATAGGTATTTTAAAAACAGTCTGATAAATTATTCAACACGGTTGTCATGGCGGGTACCTACCTACGAAACATCAATTTACCTTCACAATACGTGAAGTTATTAAAACCGCCCAAGGTGCCATTGTTTAACGAGGGTTTTTTTATTTGAGCCAAGACTACATAATATAATATGTGCGTTCTTGTACTATGTGCAATATAATATAAATATTATTAAGTAAATGTTTAGATACGTATTAATAAGCAGAGCTGACATTACAAGCATAGCAGATACTATAAATAAGCTTATTAAACATTATAGACACCAACTGGAATATGATACAAATCTTACTTCCAAAGAATGGATAAAATATTTCCAATCCATGTCCTGCTTACTACACTGAAATACAGAAATGACCATTAATGGGTATGGAGCATCAAAATGCATATCAAAGAGCTGAGAATTGACACCATACACTGTTTGGGGAAGGGATTTTGCATTATACATACATACTTACTTATATAAGTTACTCTTAGTCATAGTGATAGGGAATACTGATGAGATTGAGAAATATACAACATACTATACATCATACTATAATTATATGAATAAAAATAGCTCAATATGACATAAAACAAAAAAAATATGACAACCATGTACTTTTAAGGCCTTCATGGTCAAAATGTTAAATTAGATCTATTCCCACACACATATCTCATGGTAACATAGCCATTTATATGGGGCGTTTTCAGTTCTCCATAGGAATATCGGATTTTATCGCACTCTGAACGTAGTGAGTCCCGTATAGATATTTGATCCCAATAAAAAATAGGATTAATAAAATTGACATCTAAAAAAAAATGTCATTGTGCCTATTGAATATGCATGACCCTGACATAATAATAGATGAAATGCTTGAATAAAGGAATTTAATCATTCAATAGTAATGTACAAGGTTCAAAATGTGTAAAATTTACATAATTATTTAACATTTAATTCTACACAAAGCAAACAAAATTTTTATGATAATCTGAAAGGCTGAGATTCTATATTACTTAGTACATATGAATATTAGATATGCATATATTACTTAGTACATATGAATATTAGATATGCAAAAGTATGATTTGATAACCAAATTATATTGTTTAATAACAAAAGCATGGATTTCATCACAAATATTTCATACATCATCATGATTCTGCGTAAACAGCTAAAGACCCCCGCTCGTTGCGTGACTCTTAGCCGCCTTATGAGGACCTAACTACAGTTAAATGTTGTAACTGTAAACTGTTTAAATTGAAAATTATAGCAAAACAAAATTACAAATCCAACAACAAAAGTTTTACATAATTTGATTTTTACACTCTGTTTCGATTTTAAGGCCCTGTATTATGTCATTACTGTAGATTCCACACACATGAAACAAGCAACATCCATGCATAATCAAACAAAACACAATCATAGCACTCAAAGGTAACTTGCTTGTCTTGTCCCATTGAAGACTTAAATAAATCTGAAATGTGGATAAAGTGCAGTAAGATAGTGTTGTAGCAGAGTGCCTATGGGGTGTTATGCAATGTTGGAAACGAAATATGTTTTAAGCAAGAATTTAAAAATATTCAGGGAGTTCGTGGTGAATGTATTTCAGCAGTAATTTCAGTTTAAAGCTAATCACATCAAAAATAGATAATAGAAATTTCAATAGAAAATTTAAAATATATTACCTCATAAAAATAATGATGATGCTATACATGAACTGGATGACATAAAGGCACCACCGTTTACATGGCAAGTGGGCCCCGAACATTACTGGCAATGAATATGATTGTGAACATGCAGCCTGTAGACCTAGAAAGCGAAACAGTAATGAACAATGAAATGGTGATGAATTTATGAAGTTCAAGAACATGAATTGATAAACTAACAATATATGTTGCCTGTAAATAAATAGGTTGTGCAATACAATTAATTGCTAATCGTTACCGAAACATATTGCAGAGTAATAAACATTTTTGTGAAACGTACCCGGTTTCGCTCGTCGTCGTTAAATTCAGTTCACTACCCATTTGGCCACTGCTCGAAGGCCAGTAAAATCATATCACTATAAAGACGTAATTTTTATTATACAGCCGACTTCATTGAATTCAATGCGCAAAATAAAATGACGGGCTGAAAAAAAATTGCGCTTTTTCAATCAAGGAGCTGTCGTGCGTCAAGTGTCAACTTGACGTTTATCAATCTAGTTTGTTTGAGCAACAATTAAAAACGCTAAATGTAGTTAAAAATAATTACTATAAATGAATAAATAGAAAGTATTTTATAGTTTTAATGAGTATTTACTATAATCTTTCAACTAAACTCAGCTTAGAGCCTTAGATACAAATTCATTAAGTAAATTACTTTCACCGTTGATGAGATAGTTAAGTAACGTACAGTCTGACACAAAAGAGTAGAAATAAAAAAGTGGCAATACCGTCGTGTCGTCCCTTTCTAATCAATATAAGAAAACGGGGACGTCAATACAGTATTGCCACTTTTTAATTTCTACTCTTTTGTGTCAGACTGTAACCATGACAATGAAACTCATTTTAACACAAACAAAACAAAACGTAGTTAAAAACAACAAAATGCAAATATCAACTGTTCAGCCAGTATTTAAGCTAGAATTAAACCATAAAGTTACGCCAAACATTGTAACTATTGCGAAATATGATGGCACCCATCCTTGTCTCACCGCTTGTGCTGGTTTTGATAAGGTACTCTTGAAAATCTTATTTTTGTCATAATTCTTTAAGAATATGTGCGTTGTCACTAGTCTTATTAGGTTTATTAAGTCACTCGCTTACTCTGTCACGCTGTTTACCCACATTGTCATATGAGAACCAAAAAAACTTACAGTATATGCCTTGAACTGTCCTAGATAATAATCCACCACCCACATGGCGGAGCAGTTAGTGGGCGCGCGCAGCGCTCCAGGGCTCACGGGGAGGTGTCAGAGTTAAACCTCAGCCAGGCAGTGGTCGCATTAGCGTCCGGCCCGTTGCGTCCCGACTCCATCCGGGACATGCTACTTATTGGCTCACCTTCTCAAATATTAGGTATATATTTAGATATACTGTTATTAAAGTTTCACAGATCTAAGCGAGCAAAGAACAGCAAATAAAAAATTGCGATAATACGAGCCTGTGAGAAATTTTATTATGTTCAATAAATTTGAGATTATCCTCTTAAGTAAGTATATCAAATGGCTCATCTAGAAATCTCTCTTACTGATCTTACATTATATAATCTTTGATAGCATTCAGATAAGTGCATAAGACAAGGAGTGCATATGTATATTAATGTAAAGGATTATGTATATCCTTATCACCTATGTCCATGGATTAACGAACTACAAACTCTTACAGCATACGACGTGCACGACAACTCAGACCTCTTCTTCAAAGAGGCTCAAGATGGAGTCAACGTAATAATCGTGGGTTCCTTCGGCAAGTACCCCGAGACCCTGGCTATTGTGGGCGGGAACAGCTCCGTACAGGGGATCGACTGGCAGGGGAATGAAGTGTTCTGGACTGTAGTCAGTGGGAAGGTGTCTGCGATGATCACGTTTGACTTTGATAAAGACGGTGAAAATGAGGTAAGAAACGACTGAGATACATATACTACAACATCACTCTACCTCGTTTCGTAATACGCCTTGCGATCTGGAGTTTATTTAAATTTGATATATTTTATTGCAGTTACTTTTAGGATGCGATGACTCCTACATAAGAGTATTGAAGAACAACCAGTTCAAAACAGAGATATCCGAGACCGGGCCTGTCATTTGTCTGGCAGCAATAACTGAGACTAGATTTGCGTACGGACTCGATAACGGTACTATCGGCATTTATGAAGAAGGGATAAGGCTTTGGAGGGTAAAGGTAAGGTAATAGATTTAGATTATCAAATCAAAATCTGGTTCGAAGGACCATTGTACAAAACCATGATAATCATGTTGACTGCTCCTTTGATTGTAGGTATACAGTATTAGGATACATCTTTCTTACTTTACACCCGATCCTTCAGTTGCGATCAAATATTTTCTACCCTCAGTCAAAGAGTAACGCGCTATCAGTGCAACTGTCTGGAGAAGCGTTGGCGTGTTGTTGGTGCAACGGGCGCATAGACTGGCGTGATGCGGTCTCAGGGCGGGTGCTGCGCCGCGTTCAGCTGCGCTCCGCGGCGTCTGCGATGCTGTACGCCGACTACCGCTCTGTTGGCGCTCCCGATTTGGTTTGCGTGTCGGATAGAGGAGAAGGTGAGCTTCTGACCTAGTTGGCCAACTTTGTGATTTACCACTTACGTCAGGTATTATCAAGTATTATCCTTATTCGCGGATCAGTGGAGTTTTTAAGATAAAACCAATACCTAAGTTATGATTATGGACCTATCAAAGATACGTCACCATCCCTATACACTCGTTTAGTCCATATTCGTAATTTAATCAATTACGAAACAGTGATAAATAATTCTTCTTTGGTAGGTAGCCAATTGTGAAAATGAAATTACGAATATGGACTAAACGTATACACTTTGGCCACCAGTCAAGGCCAATTAGTACGCTCTGCCAAGAGTTACGGGTAAGGTAAGCTTAAGTTAAGGTATTCCAAAAGTACAGACTACTGACGCCATCTTACAACCAAGCAACTATAGTTTGTTGGCAAAAGTAAGATGAAGTTAGTTAACATATGGTAGGTTCACATGGCCCGCCGGCGTACTGACCTTTACTCCGACTGACCGTAATTGGTAGCTGAGGTTTATCGTGTACTCATCTAAGAATTGCTGTGTAGATATTAAGATGTGTAACACGGTCGGCACGGTCCGACGTCTAAGTCACCATACCACACGTGGTTCACGAAGAACCCTTGCCAACCTCCCACAATCATCGGTCCCCCTTGTAGGAGGTTTCCTAACCCTGCGTGTTGATGGTGATATGAGATGAGATGGTGGTATGAGAGAACGCCACCCTTTATCTACATCTAAATAATTTCCATTGATACAGTTCTAGGCTATCCACCGTACCAAGAAACGCCAGGTTTCTCAAAGACCCAGCCCTCGGAGGAAGACCGCGCGATCATCGTGGAGCTGTTCAACCGCAAGCAGGCGCTGACAGTGGAACTCCAGCACTACGAAGCCAACACTGGGAACAGTACGGAGCTGGCTGAGCGGCCCGGGAGCGCCATGCCGACCAACACGAGGCTGCACGTTGTGATCACCACTGATGTTAATGATGTGAGCTTTTAAGATATGATTGATAATTATAGTATCTTCATACATTGAGAAAATGAAAATTTGGTGATAATCTTCATTCACCAGGGAGGCATAGATCTCGCCATATCGACCAACAACGAGACTGTGGTCCGCGCGGCGCTGATATTAGCCGAGGGCATATTCGATACTGGTGAAACATTAGCGAGGCATCCACCGTTTTCACAGCTTCGCTCTATGCTACGGATCCCTCTTCGGCCGCCGAGGGACGTGCCTGTTGACGTGCACATTAAGGTAACACTAATTATACCGAGGTAAGTTGGGACTCGCTATATCGCTATATCGCGCGTCGCGTCTCTGATGAGGCGCCTGCGCGGCAGCCCGAACAGCCTCCTGCAGACGGTGGCGGCGCGCCTGGACGGCCCCTTCCTGCAACACTGGGATATGTTGCACAGGGCGTCCAACTGAACCTGTCGGTATAATTATTGTTATAAATATTAAACACTAACATAGGTTAAGTTTACTATTGTTACTAACCAAATATGGAGTTATATCCGAAATAAAAATTATTGATTGATTGATTGATTGATATCGACCACGCGGTCATATACGCGGTCATGTACTCAATTATTAAATAAATAAATGCTTCTCCTAGTGTATTCGAGCCATACTACAGAGTTTCTACGGTGTTTTTTTTCGTAATTTTTATCTAGACAAATGTTGGATCAGATAGATGATGATTAGTCATGTTAGTTTTGATTTTCTTATGAATCCGAAAGACACTGGAGTCTTATTCTAACTTAGATCACCGAGTTATAGCGTCTTGTTATCCCATTGTGGTAATGGTAATAATACTAATAATCATGAGACCAGAATGACGATAAAACCGCGCGGTTCAAACGCTAGGAAATGGGCCCGCGCGGCCCGCCTTTTGACGTGGGTACCAAATACAAAGTAAAGGGAACGTACAGAATAAAGTTCACCGGTGGCTGCCCTATAATTGTCAATGTGAAAGTAAAAGATTCGGATTCGTTTCGCCAGTTGGCAGCACCTTCGTCGTGCAATGCAACGAGCAGTAACTATAGGTGGTAGCAGTAACTATAGCTGGTAGCAGTAACTACAGGTGGCAGCAGTAACTATAGGCGGCAGCAGTAATTATAGGTGGCAGTGTCAAAGTAGAAGTAAGAGATTCAAATTGGCAGCACCTTCATCATGCACATTCCCTATATTACGATAACAAATACTACAATATTATTGATAGATACTAAGTGTTAATGATAAATAGATACCATGCAATGAAACTACTGTGTCAGCATGCATTCATTTTATCCTTTGTCTATTTAACAGCTGCCAGTCTTACTGCAGCTTTGTAACATGACCCGACGACACCCTTCTTACTTGCACGGTATTGTAATGAAACGAAAGTCACAAGTCAAAGTTCTGCTATAAAGGCAGACAAATTACGAGTTTAGGGGGATTGCGGCTCGATAAAGGGTGATTGATATAATTTCAATACTTCAACACATTCTATTCGTTTCAGGCACTAGTAGGGTATGCAGACAGTGAACAGTTCCATATATTTGAAATGACTAAGCAGTTGCCCAGGTTTGCCATGTATTCCTTGGCTCCAAACACCAACTCCTTGGTTATAAGCAAACAGACGAGCTATGTCACATTCAAAATCACAGAGAGAGTGCAAAGAATCTGCATTTGGATCAATCAGAATTTCTTGTTGGAACAAGATATTGAACTTGAAATGGAAAATATAAAAGAACTCCACATGAAGTTTATCTGTTTGAGGGACAAGTCGCACTTAAACATGGATTTTGAGGCTGATGGAAGTGTGAGGTTTTCTACTCATATTTCATTGGCGGGAGATTTAATCCAAAGTCTTGCGGTTTATTTAAATCTAACAGACTTGCAGGTAATAAAAAAAATATATATATGAATTTAAATTATAATTTGACTTAAAAAGTTACAGCTTAGTTTCTAAAAGTTAAAAAGATTCTTATTGACCATAAAGTTCCACAAAACCAACGCATTTGACAGGGTTAAAGAAGAACATGTTGTTGTGTGGAGGTTCTCGCTGGCTGACTGCCTTGACTACTTCTTGGCCAATGACACCTCCGACAACAGCCGCAGCACCAGACACAGTACCAAACACATTGGTTAATAAATCATTAGTTATAAAGTTATTGGGCAGAGACAATTCCTTAACAAGTTCATCTCGCATTTTCAGTAGAATTTCTGAGTCAGCTTTCCTCTTGGCAGGGTCTGGGTTCCTGTTGTACTCATCTCTAAAGCGACTTAAAATCTTCATGACGAAGTAGGAAGGGTCGCCGCGGCGCAGTCGCGATCGTAGCTCAGGTTTGGACCAATCTGCTGATAAAGCGTTCTGTAGCGGTACATAGATTGCTCGGCGTTTTACCGTGATAGAAACTGTCTCCCTTGCACTTTTTTCTTCATCATCAGGGCCACGTTTCACAGCTTTGTGTTGAACGATTTCTTCGGAGTACTCGTGGTCGACGAGATCCGCAAACATGTATCCGAACATGCCCCAAACGTCGCCGCAAAGGAATTTCTTGTTGTTATCGCGACATACGTTGTTGATGCGTTCTAACTGCTCCTGTTTGAGCCCGGTCGCGCACACGATGTCGAACGTAGTAAAGAAACTGTCCGGCAGCTCGTCTACGGCTTTCGTTTCCGCCGTTATATCCACCATAGGATTCAAAGCCCGAGCTCTGGCCAAAGAGGCTTCGGCACGATTCTCTCCGATCTTGTCAGGCGGAGTTAAAAATTGAGAGTACAAATCGACTTCTTTAAGTTTCTCGTTGTCTAGTAAACAAACACTCTTTACTCCAGACAGAATGATGTTCTTTGCTGTTTCGGCGCCGAGACCGGATAACCCGATGATTAATACCTTGGAAGCACGTAGCCTCTTCTGGGATTCCAGGCCCCACAGGCGAATTTGACGATCATATTGTTCAGCTTCAGCCTCCGACAGCTCTACTTCGTTATTCTCGACCATTTTCAGAGATTTTTATGCTAAATTAGACTTGTTGCGGTACGGTACCGTTTAGTTTTTGACAGTTCTCCACGCCGTTTACACCATAGACAAGATAGAAGTGTGACGCGCCGCCATTTTTGTTAGTGTTGTGCACTACATTGTTTACGCCATATCACATTCGAAATCGATACTTCAGACGTCATTCGTTAAGCGGCATTCAGACGATCAGACATAATTTCTGACCTTGTGACGTTCGACGGGCGAGTGCATCGGGAAGTTTTGTTGACTATTCAAAAAATATATACTTCCGGTTGCAGTTTGAAAACTTAGTCGAATGTAGAGATTAAAAGGTATATTTTCAAGTTATTATATTATAAATAAATTGTTTTAATAACTTCCAGTCTACGGCACAATTTCCTGAAACCGAAACTAAACTCCGCGAGGAAATGGCAAATGCGTCTCAAGTGGGAGAGATGAGATCACGGCTAGCGGCAGAGACTGCTGAACGAGCACAGCTGATAACTGCTCTTTTACCAGCAGCCCAAGATGCCGCAGCACATGATTTGTACGTTAATAATTCCTATTTTATTCGTACTTGTCCATGACAATTTTAATGGATACTTTATTGTAATATTGTAGGAAGGAAATGTTGAGTCGCTATAAAGAAGTTGTAATGCTGAATGAAGAGTTACTGTTGAGTTGCCACGTGCGGCGCTCGACGCAGGAACACGCCGTGGCCTCGCTGAAGACGCTGCATATGATCTTGCAACAAGCCGCAAGACTGAGAGGTACAATCTAACAAGAGTAAATATTAAAAAGTGTCAATACTGTATTGTCGTCCCTTTCTTATCAATCTAATAAAACAGGGTCGACACTGCAGTATCGCCAGTTTTTAATGCCTACTCTTTTTGTCAGACTATACGTGTTGGGAGTAAATGTACTTCACACTATAATAGCACAACGTAATTTCTTGTTTTTTATTTTTTTATTCGACCTAAGTTTTGCAGTTAATTTTGTCACAGTCTAAAATTCACGTAAAATACAATAAACACAGAGTAAACAATAATTATTTATTTCTTACAGTTGGTAAATATAGCAAGGCGGTAGTGGCCGCCAGTCGGAAAGCAGTGAAAGAGGACAACACAGAGGCGCTTGTTAAAATACTGCAGATGGGAGATTGTTAAAATGAAATTATTAAAATATAAGTTCAAACCATATTTATTCACTAAAATTGTACTATAATCGATAAAATCAGTCACAATTAAAATTATGTTATCACAATATTTAGATCTATTATTGGATTTTCGAAGTCCTGCTTAAAGAAAAAACAGCAAATTACAAGATTATGACAAAAAATTATGCATATATTTTAAATTAGTAAATGTGATTATGAAAAATAAATAATTGACAGAGAAAACGGTAAATGGTTATTTTTATGTCGTGTTTTCAGAATAATGTAATTTGTCCTTATTAGATGCATAAAAAATACAATAACAATAATAATAGTCATCATTCCATGATTATTAAGATGTTGGCAGATTCGTAAGGCTGTCAGACAAAGGTTACAATGGTTTAGGGATTTAATTTCCCGCTAGATCGTGCCACAGCATCATAATATAGGTTTGCGTTGGCGCTATTTACAGAAGCGACAGAAAATCTATCATATTCAAACATATTATTTTAAGATTAACACGATCGAAGGATTATTCAAACATATTATTTTAAGATTAACACGATCGAAGGATAGGGTCAAGATGAAAATTTCCAAAATCTAAATATACAAAAAATATAAGAATACGTAATTTTTTTGTACAGTTACTATTATTATTATATTTGGGACTTCTAAATAGTCCTGAATGTGATTTGAGGAAAAAACGCGTATTTTTTAAACAAGGCCACAGAATGTTAAAATAACAAAACCAAATTGTTGATTAAAATAATAATTTGGATAAAAAAATAGACGTTTTATTTGCGTTATTAAGTGGACGACAGGTTAGTATTAGGCCTGTATTAGGTTAGGTTTGCGATGGTCAGGGTGAAGTCAGACGAGCGTAATTTTTTCAGTTTTGAGTCGCGTAATTTCGGTCGTGCCATACTTAGTGTGACGTGATCACGTGTCATGATATAAGGCCACTGTATGACCCAACTGAAATTACGCGATTCAGAACTCATAAAATTACGCTTGTCTGGCTTCACCCTGAAAGTCTGTCTGGCTTCACCCTAAAAGTCTGTCTGGCTTCACCCTAAAAGTCTGTCTGGCTTCACCCTAAAAGTCTGTCTGGCTTCACCCTGAAAGTCTGTCTGGCTTCACCCTAAAAGTCTGTCTGGCTTCACCCTAAAAGTCTGTCTGGCTTCACCCTAAAAGTCTGTCTGGCTTCACCCTGAAAGTCTGTCTGGCTTCACCCTGAAAGTCTGTCTGGCTTCACCCTAAAAGTCTGTCTGGCTTCACCCTGAAAGTCTGTCTGGCTTCACCCTAAAAGTCTGTCTGGCTTCACCCTAAAAGTCTGTCTGGCTTCACCCTAAAAGTCTGTCTGGCTTCACCCTGAAAGTCTGTCTGGCTTCACCCTAAAAGTCTGTCTGGCTTCACCCTAAAAGTCTGTCTGGCTTCACCCTGAAAGTCTGTCTGGCTTCACCCTGAAAGTCTGTCTGGTTTCACCCTAAAAGTTTGACATCTTTCATACAAAATACAGATATGATAGATTTGCTGTCGCAACTTGTAGAAAAAGAATATCCTTAGTCACACAGTTATTTGCCTAGTAGCGTAATGAACATCATCAGCGCTAATATTAAGCAAGAGCCTCGGCTCGGAACCCTTAGGCTCCAACAGCAGCAGCCTCAAAGCAGCCAGCCGGGCGGCGGCGGCGGCGGCCTGCGCGGGAGTGGGCGCTTTCAAAATACAGATATGATTGAATTTCTGCCGCAACTTTCAGAAAAAGAATATCCTTAGTCACACTGTTATCTGCCTAGTGGCGTAATGAACATCATCAGCGCTAATATTAAGCAAGAGCCTCGGCTCGGAACCTTTAGGCTCCAGCAGCAACAGCCTCAAAGCAGCCAGCCGGGCGGCGGCGGCGGCCTGCGCGGGAGTGGGCGCTTTCAAAATACAGATATGATTGAATTTCTGCCGCAACTTTCAGAAAAAGAATATCCTTAGTCACACTGTTATCTGCCTAGTGGCGTAATGAACATCATCAGCGCTAATATTAAGCAAGAGCCTCGGCTCGGAACCTTTAGGCTCCAGCAGCAACAGCCTCAAAGCAGCCAGCCGGGCGGCGGCGGCGGCCTGCGCGGGAGTGGGCGCTTTCAAAATACAGATATGATAGAATTTCTGCCGCAACTTTTAGAAAAAGAATATCCTTAGTCACACAGTTATCTGCCTAGTAGCGTAATGAACATCATCAGCGCTAATATTAAGCAAGAGCCTCGGCTCGGAACCCTTAGGCTCCAGCAGCAACAGCCTCAAAGCAGCCAGCCGGGCGGCGGCGGCGGCGGCCTGCGCGGGAGTGGGCGGGCGAACGGCGCGTGCGCAGCGGTACGGGCGCGCCTCCAGCGCCACCAGCGCCGCCGCCGTGGCCAGCGCGCGAGATAATGTCGTCTCGTCCGACCCCGTGCGCTCCACCTGGAATTCATTTGTTTTTTTAGAGCGGAGCGAGCGAAGCTCCCATGGATCGACTCGAATGGACTTTGTAACAATGCGCAGATCTCAGCGAGTTCTCAACCGATTTTAGAAATTTTTGTTTTAAAATGCACAAATTAAATTTCGCTAGGTCGTGACGAAGAGAAAATTTCGAAAAAAAAAAAAAACTCCGCTCTAACCTATGGTGCAAGCTTAGCCGGTGGCTGACTCTGCATCGACCTAGTATAACATAGGGGGCAAACGAGCAAACGGATCGCCTTGTGGAAAGCGATTGCCGTCGCCCATAGACAGCTGCAACACCAAAGGATTCACAAGTGGGTGGATCAACTTTTTCTTGTTATTCTGTGCGGTAATCCCGGAGCCAATGGCGATTAAAATTCTTAGAAAATTTTTGATAATTTTTAATATTGGTATGTTCATGATATAGTCTCGATAAGAATGGGCTTATAACTGCTGCAATTACAAAGTTTTTGTTGAATATTGCCGCCGGAAATCGTAGTTTCAAAAAGTAAGTCAGGGGATATCACCATGGCAACGAGCACCAGAAAAAAGTTGATTGACCCAAGTGCGTTGCCGGCCTTTCAGGTGGGAGTACGCTCTTTCCTTGAAGACTGGCGCCAAAAAAATAGGCCCGTGTTCTATTCCGCGCCAGCGCTGGCATGCCGCGAAAAAATGGCGCGGAAAGTGTTTATACGGTGCCTTTTCGAGGCGCCGTAATTTAGGCGTCTCAAAATTGTCTTCGTCTAAATCTGCCTTAACAAATGACTATTCTGACCTCGGCGGCGACGGCGCGCAGCAGCAGGCGCTCGGCGGGCGCGCAGGCGCGGACGGCGCGCACGGCCGCGCTGGAGGACGCCTCCTCCATAACAAGTATGTAGCCCTGCATAACATATGAGTATCGATCTGACCTCGGCGGCGACGGCGCGCAGCAGCAGGCGCTCGGCGGGCGCGCATGCGCGGACGGCGCGCACGGCCGCGCTGGAGGACGCCTCCTCCATAACAAGTATGTAGCCCTGCATAACATATGAGTATCGATCTGACCTCGGCGGCGACGGCGCGCAGCAGCAGGCGCTCGGCGGGCGCGCAGGCGCGGACGGCGCGCACGGCCGCGCTGGAGGACGCCTCCTCCATAACAAGTATGTAGCCCTGCATAACATATGAGTATCGATCTGACCTCGGCGGCGACGGCGCGCAGCAGCAGGCGCTCGGCGGGCGCGCAGGCGCGGACGGCGCGCACGGCCGCGCTGGAGGACGCCTCCTCCATAACAAGTATGTAGCCCTGCATAACATATGAGTATCGATCTGACCTCGGCGGCGACGGCGCGCAGCAGCAGGCGCTCGGCGGGCGCGCATGCGCGGACGGCGCGCACGGCCGCGCTGGAGGACGCCTCCTCCATAACAAGTATGTAGCCCTGCATAACATATGAGTATCGATCTGACCTCGGCGGCGACGGCGCGCAGCAGCAGGCGCTCGGCGGGCGCGCATGCGCGGACGGCGCGCACGGCCGCGCTGGAGGACGCCTCCTCCATAACAAGTATGTAGCCCTGCATAACATATGAGTATCGATCTGACCTCGGCGGCGACGGCACGCAGCAGCAGGCGCTCGGCGGGCGCGCATGCGCGGACGGCGCGCACGGCCGCGCTGGAGGACGCCTCCTCCATAACAAGTATGTAGCCCTGCATAACATATGAGTATCGATCTGACCTCGGCGGCGACGGCGCGCAGCAGCAGGCGCTCGGCGGGCGCGCATGCGCGGACGGCGCGCACGGCCGCGCTGGAGGACGCCTCCTCCATAACAAGTATGTAGCCCTGCATAACATATGAGTATCGATCTGACCTCGGCGGCGACGGCACGCAGCAGCAGGCGCTCGGCGGGCGCGCATGCGCGGACGGCGCGCACGGCCGCGCTGGAGGACGCCTCCTCCATAACAAGTATGTAGCCCTGCATAACATATGAGTATCGATCTGACCTCGGCGGCGACGGCGCGCAGCAGCAGGCGCTCGGCGGGCGCGCATGCGCGGACGGCGCGCACGGCCGCGCTGGAGGACGCCTCCTCCATAACAAGTATGTAGTCCTGCATAACATATGAGTATCGATCTGACCTCGGCGGCGACGGCGCGCAGCAGCAGGCGCTCGGCGGGCGCGCATGCGCGGACGGCGCGCACGGCCGCGCTGGAGGACGCCTCCTCCATAACAAGTATGTAGCCCTGCATAACATATGAGTATCGATCTGACCTCGGCGGCGACGGCGCGCAGCAGCAGGCGCTCGGCGGGCGCGCATGCGCGGACGGCGCGCACGGCCGCGCTGGAGGACGCCTCCTCCATAACAAGTATGTAGTCCTGCATAACATATGAGTATCGATCTGACCTCGGCGGCGACGGCGCGCAGCAGCAGGCGCTCGGCGGGCGCGCATGCGCGGACGGCGCGCACGGCCGCGCTGGAGGACGCCTCCTCCATAACAAGTATGTAGCCCTGCATAACATATCGAGGGCTTCATGCTATAGGGGCGTATGCGCAAAACCCCTACTTTTCAGGAGAGGCAAAAAACTTAATAACTTTTCGTCGCTTCGACGGATCTTTTTGCAAATTTGCATGGAGTATTTATATTGTCACTGTTTTTATTTAGTATGATCAATTTTACGTAAAGTATTCTAAAAACTAGTAATTATGCGCTTACGCCTCTTTACTGCGGCGCAAATATTCGAAATGACTGTCGATTTTCCTTGAAAAATACTTGAAATTGAGGGGCGTATAAATTAAATCTTTTCCTATTCAATTATTCAATGACAATTGGTCTGGGTTCTGTTTTTATATCGAAATACTTTCTTTTTACAGTAATTTTCACATTGTTACGAATCTCCTTAAATTTTTTCTGATTTTTTTACGCCTGTTTCGCCCGACAAAAAAACAGTGCTAGTGGCTTTTGAGTGTGGTCGTATAGTAGTGATCTAAGGCAAATTCAAGCATTTAGTGAAGAAAGAATATACATTTCACTGATTAAATTATTCGTTTCTTTGATTATAACTTTTTAGAAGAACTTATGACCCAGCGCCGCTCTTGAATCGGCGACATTCTGGGATATTAAGTAATGACGGCAGATGTCGATCTCCAGTCGGCTGACCATCTCGAACGATTCTTATCTGAGCACTTCAGTGCTAACTAAAGTATCTCTGTCTACACGTCGGTCTTTGCCTAGAACAGCAGTCATAAAGTCGTTAAAGGTGTCTTCTTGCGAACTCCAAGCAGTTGAGGTGCCCACTCTCTGAAGAAATCGGATTTAACGAAATCTTAATAGGTTCTAGTAATCTAGTGTGTAATGTGATAACATTACAATCTTCTACAATAACGAAGCATTAACCGTACGCTGTGGCGAGTTGATGGCACTACTTTTGCCAACCCAACTCCATCAGAAAGCCCAATTCTAGTAGGAGACCCTTGATGTTGCTGACGAGTTATAAGATAGACTAAGGAAATAGGTTGATGTTGTGCCCACTATTTGTTCACTCGAGGACACCTTAGCTGCTCTCCTGAGGTTCTGTATTCCCGTGGCTGTCAAGCAAATCAACCTCTGAAGTGATTGTAGTTTAGCTTCAACGGCGAATAGTTTTGTTCTCAATTAAAACTTATTATGCCGGGTATGCTACGTTTTTTTTATTTACCATGCTCGACAAATTAGAGCTCTGTATTGATCATTTTGGGTTAGTTACCCACAAAGTATCTGTTAGCGAACATTACCAGTTAAGTGTTTTCGAATAAACTCTTAGTTTGTTGTTAAACAGCCAGTGTAGAGCGGGTGAAGTCACATTCACATACCCTTGTGATTACCGCTCGTTAGTATTACTATGTCGCAGGATATGATGACTCTGTGTAATAGTGATGTTCGTTTAGTGTGACGATGATTGTATATAATAGCTAGGTAGTAAATAAGAAGTTGAGTTATGTAGGTATGTTATCAATTTGTTTTTGTTCATTGTTTTGTCTTTTAGGTATTAAATATTTCGAGTCGTTATTATATTTGTTTTATAAATAGAATTAGTTAGGTTAAGCGTCAATCAGTTGTTTTCATTTGAGTCCCTTTTTATTTCGTGTTTAGTATAAGTTATCGATTGTAAGTTGTTACGTTATAAGTAAATAAAGCCGTCTCAGAAAGTAAATAAAGATTTCCCCTTATATGCATCAATATTAACTAACTTGTATTGTTTTGTTGAAGAAAAATAGTTTCATTTGTTTATGTTTTGTTTATGTTTTAGTACTTACGATTTTATGTTTTGATTCTGATTATTGTGTAATCATTTAATGTTTTAATAAAATAAACGGAGATGCTCATGGTATACACATACAAATCCCACAATAACACACGATTCCTTCCTTTCCTGAGGTAACCCCTTCACCCCCTGGTAACAAGTCACCTATCCCCTCCTCCGGCCCAAGCTGAGAAAAAATATAAAATGGCCGCTCAGCCTGGACCGGCACTCATTCGCCTCCAGCCCGCCGCACGCCCACACGCACTGAAACACACTTCGCATCTTGAAAATTCCTTCAATGTTTTTATTTACTCTCCATGGTAATCATCCCGGTAACACAGTCTTCATGGGTATACGGACCTGTCCGTAACAGTGGTCCTTCGAGCAACCGGATATTGGAAGAACTATTTGAAGAACACATCAAGAAAGAAAATACAGCAAGAAAGAAACAAGTACGCGCGAGTTCTCGGCAGTGGTTTTAACCGCAGCCCAGTATACTTGATTCAAGAAAGAAGATACAGCAAGAAAGAAACAAGTACGCGCGAGTTCTCGGCAAGTGGTTTTAACCGCAGCCCAGTATACTTGATTCAAGAAAGAAACAAGAAACAAGTACGTGCGAGTCGTGGTCAGTCACAGGGTCTAGCTTTGCCCGACCACTGGCTCGTTAAAACGTGTGTGCCAGTCACCTAGCGGTGTTAAATGACTGTCAAGAAGCACATGCGGTAAGCTGGCAGAAATTGAGCGAATCTGTCCACTCTCGCGAGTGTATTGCTTAGTCGCGTCGGTACGGTGCATTAGCGAAGGGGGCCACAGGTTGGTCAAGAGTTTGGCACGGTCGTTCCTACCGTGTTATTAGCAACCCTAAGCTATTGTATCCTCTGCCGGGGGCTGTCCTCCCCTCCCTCTCCCCGCATTCCATTCCTGAACGGCATCACCGCGGTAGAAGTTCGTTCAGGCTGTTAGTGTTAGGAAGTGAATGTTAGGGAGTGAATTTCGAATAGGGAGTGTTAAATTTGATTTGATTAGCTAGGGACCCTCGTGCGCAAAGCAAGAAGAAATGTCGGAACCACGCAACACACGGTCGAAGTCGCGGGCCGACCAGACACCGGAGTCTGGCGGTACCACCTCGGGCGAGACGAACACGTGGAGCAAGGCTACAGGCGATACAGAGCAGTCCGGCGGTAGCGAGAGTAGAGTCACAGCGGGTGTAGAAAACGCGGTAAATGTAGAAAATCGTTTTGAGGACGCGAATGACGTCACGTTGCGCAATAGTGATGCGGGCACCGTAGTTAACGCGACGCCGGCCAATAGCGTCATAGTTTTGATGGCCGAGTTAGAGGCACATAATGCCGAATTAGCAAGGGCTCAGGCGGCCGCCGCCGCGGCGCGAAGTCGGCTGGAGATCGCCAGAATAAGTGATCTGGCGAACTCCAGCGACGCGGCGGGACCGCCCCGAGTTGAGGGGTCTTTGCATATCGAAAAATGGCTGTCCGAACAGCGTTTGTCCAGGCCGGGTAACGCAAGTAGAAACGTAGGCGGGGTCGCGGAAATCGATAACACGGCTAAACCAATTTCTCCACCGAACGCAGAAAAAAAGGATTCGGACGTCCAAATGCTAGCGAACGCGATTGTTCAAGCGGTAAACTCAAACGGTAACAATAGGGCGGGCCCTCCTAAATTTATTCACGACCTCCCGCACTTCGACGGGACGATAGCGGAGTGGATGGCTTTTAGGGCGGTTTTCAGCGACACCGAGAGCATGTTTTCAGACGTACAGAACGTAGCGCGGTTGAGAAAAGCGGTCAGAGGCGCGGCCCGCGAAGCAGTTAGAACGTTGTTATACACGGCCACCGATCCTTTCGAAATAATAGATACACTAGAGCGTCGTTACGGTAGGCCGGAATTGATCATTCTCTCCGAGATAGATAACATAAAACGAATGCCACGATTAACAGACGACGGGCGAAATATCGTGACATTCGCGAACAAAATATCAAATATCGTAGCCACAATCAAAACGTTGAATCAGGTTCAGTACTTGTATGCGCCGGAACTCGTCAGTCGTATAGTAGAAAAATTCAGTACAATATTGAAATACAAATGGTACGAGTTTAAAGCCACGCACAGCGGACCGCCTGATCTCATTTTGCTAGCCAAATTTTTGAATATAATGGGAGATCAGTGCGGCTCGATGTTTTCGGCAGAAAACAATCGAGAAGAGCGCCGCTTTAAACCTAAGCCAAGAGTAAACTTAACACGTCACAGAACATATTCGGAGAGTTCGGCTAGTACAGAGTCTGAAGATGATTCCCCTCAATCGTATACGGTCGCGAGTTTAAAAAAAACGTCGAAAAATGTAGCATCAAACCGCGTAAAAACACAAAAAGGGCAACCTAAAGCGAGGCCTCCCCCACCGACTTCCGAACCGGCAGCGAAATCGAGAGAGAGAGAAAAAGTGTACAATTTGCGAAAGCAATCACTCTCCTCCCGATTGCGCGGATTTTGTCAAATTAGATACAGAGGAAAGATGGGAAACGGCCAAGCGCTTCAGGTTGTGTTTTAGGTGTCTGTCGAATGACCATAGGCGATTTTTTAAGTGCAAGTACGTACCTTGCGGCGTGAACGAGTGCGAAGCGTCTCATCATAAATTGTTACACAACGATAAACGAAATTTAGAACATAAAAAAGAGAGCTTAGCACCGACACGCGGCAAAGTCAGTTCCGTGAACCACATACATCAACCGAATACGTATTTAAAAATAATGCCAGTAGAGGTCTCGGGGCCATTGGGCACTCTAGAATTAAATGTTTTATTGGACGAAGGGTCCTCGATAACTTTAATAGAAGAAGCCGTAGCAAATAAAATAGTGCCCAACGACCAACCGGGGGGTCTGCTGACAATAGAGGGGGTAGGGGGAAGTCGATTGAATGATCATGAATCGCGAGTGATCAAAGTGTCAATACGCGGTTCATGCAGTCGTGATTTACATTCAATGACCGCCCACACGATTAAAAAATTAGACTTAGCTTCACAAAAGGTAGACAAAGAATTAGTCAAGCGATGTAAACATTTAGAAGACATAGCGGACGAGTTATGTTATGATAGCGCGAAACCGACCATTTTAATCGGGCAGGATAATTGGCATTTAATAACGACCCGACAATTAAAAACAGGCGGTAAACACGACCCCGTGGCGAGTCTAGTTGGTCTAGGTTGGGTCCTACACGGCAAGGACTCGCTAAAGCGCGGTAATGTTGCGTACGTCAACCACATACGACCCATGTCGAGGCAAAACGAAGACGCTACTATGAAAATGATGAGGGATTTTTTTAGTATCGAAAGTTTAGGTATAGAGCCTAAAACTCCTAGAGCGGATCCCGAACAGCGTGCTTTAAAATTGCTAAACGACACGTGTCGGAGGGTTGACGGGGGCAACAGGTTCGAAGCGGGGCTCCTATGGCGTAGCGATAATGAGGAAATGCCGGACAATCGAGCCCAGGCACTTAGCAGGTTGTTTAACTTAGAAAAGAAGCTAGACAGAAACGTAGAACAACGCGAAGAATATAGTAAGCAGGTAAATAACTTGATAGAGGCGGGATATGCTGAGAGGGCCGCCGCCCCTCCCGCGTCCAAACGGACATGGTACTTACCTCATTTCGCCGTCGTTCATCCGCAGAAGGGTAAAATTCGATTAGTGTTCGATGCGGCCGCGAAGTCTGAAAATAAGAGCTTAAACGACGCGTTGTTAGCGGGTCCGGACCTCCTACAGTCTTTATTCGGCGTTATGATTCGGTTTAGGGAGGGAAAAATCGCAGTAGTCGCCGATATAAAGGAAATGTTCCTCCAAGTCAAAATCATCGACGCTGATCTTGATAGTCTGAGGTTCTTATGGAGAGGAGAGAGCCGTACGGGTCCACCAATCGAATATAGAATGAATCGTTTAATCTTCGGAGCGGCGTCCTCACCAACCACGGCTATATTCGTAAAAAATAAGAACGCAGACGATCATGCCAGCGAGCACCCGGAGGTCGCTAGGGCAACCGTTAGGAATTTCTACATGGACGATTATTTAGGCACATTCGACGACGAGGGGGAGGCCAAGAGCGTGATAAACGCGATGTACAAGGTACATCGGGCAGCCTCCTTCGAGTTACGTGGGTGGGCGTCCAACGTTCCAGAGGTCATAAGCGACGTAACAGACAGACGAACTACTGACCAAACAACCATAGGGAAAAGCGAGTCGGAAAGAACATTAGGAATGATTTGGAATCATAAACGCGATACCCTAGGTTTCAACGTCAACCTTAGGAACACGCCGTCAGACATTAAGGAGGGCGGGGCTATCCCCACCAAACGGCAAGTTACCAGCGCAGTCATGTCCGCTTATGACCCTTTGGGTCTAATTTCGACAATAACGGTGGTAGGAAAGGCGCTTATCCAGGACATCTGGCGTAGCGGCATTCAATGGGACGACCCCATAACGCAGGAACACCATCAGACGTGGCTAGCCTTTATAAAAAATCTAGAAACAATGAGAGAATTAGAAATAACTCGTTACGTACCCGCGCCCTCGGGCGAAACAGAATTACACGTATTTTGCGACGCGAGCGAAAAGATATACGCGACGGCAATTTATTTCGTGAACACGGATACGAACGGGGTTAGGACGTCTAGATTGGTCGCGGGAAAGGCTAGGGTCGCGCCTCTGAAACCGATTTCCATCCCACGCTTAGAACTCCAGGCCGCGGTGTTAGGCAGTAGATTGGCCGAGACGATTAAGCGAGAAACCGATTACAAAATAAAAAAGTGTCATTATTGGACAGACAGTAGAACTGTGTTAGCATGGATAAAATCGGATCCTCGCTCATTCAAGGCTTTCGTCGCGCATAGGTTGGCCGAAATAGAAAGCTTAACCGCGCCAGTAGACTGGCGATGGGTGCCCTCCGCCATGAACGTCGCCGACGACGCGACCAAGGGCATGCCGTCTAATTTCAACGCAACACATAGATGGTTTTTCGGTCCAGAATTTATTAGAAACGACCCCGACACATGGCCCAAAGAGAAGCCAGTGTCGGCGCCGTCAACCCCAACTGGGGAGGAGCGGGCCGTAAAACCCGTATTACACGCGCGATCGAAAATAGTCGACGATTACTTACCGCCGGTGGATAAATTCTCGCGTTATATTAGGCTATTACGTAGCGCCGCCGCCGTACTGCTCGCCGCTGAGAAATTTAAAGCCAAGCTGCTCCACAGTTCGACGCAAACATCAATGAGAACCGACCATATAGAAACCGCCGAGTTACTGCTAGTAAGAAGAAGCCAACGAGTTTCGTTCTACGAAGAGATCGCGAATATAGAGGCTGGACGACCACTACCGAAGAACTCACCCTTGAAGAGGGTAGCTGTGGGCGTGCGGCAGGGCGTACTCTACCTCGACAGCAGACTGACTCAAGATCGAACACGGCGAATACCGGTCCTCCATGCGAAAGAGCAGCTTACAAAACTGATCGTACTACACACACACAGTACTTTCGGTCACGCTAACCAAGAAACGGTATTGAACGAGCTACAACAACGCTACTACATAGTGGGACTGCGCGGCTGCCTTCGATACATATGCAATAGATGCCAGTGGTGCCGCACTTACAGGGGGATACCTCACAAAATCCCCTTGGGCGACTTACCACCTGAAAGGCTCATGGAAAGGCAGCCACCGTTCACAGCAATAGCAGTCGACTACTTCGGGCCCATGATAATCACAGTAGGGCGACGTCATGAGAAAAGGTGGGGCGCACTCTACACGTGCCTCACCACCCGTGCCATACATCTGGAGGTGGCCACCTCACTATCGGCCTCCTCCATGATACTCACATTACGACGATTAATGGCAAGAAGAGGCGCGCCTACTGTGATCTACTCTGATAATGCTACAAACTTCAGGGGCGGCCAGCGCGAGATCGAAGAGGCGCTGCGAGACAACGACAACGAGATGACCACCTTCGCCAGCACCAAATCCATAACCTGGAAGAAGATCCCACCTGGAGCTCCGAGCATGGGAGGCGCCTGGGAGCGAATGGTCCGCTCAGTCAAAACAGCGCTTCGAACTACACTCAAAGAAAAGTTCCCGTCCGAAGAGGTGCTCCACACCTTACTACTCGAAGCAGAGCACCTCGTGAACTCCCGACCTTTGACACCGGTCAACCCTGACCTCAACTCAGAATCCCTGACCCCCAACCACTTCCTAATTGGGCGGTCATGTGGCATGTCACCATTCGGGAGTTTCACAGACGTCAAGATGACCATGAACAGCTGGAAGGCAGCCCAAGCCATGGCTGACGAGTTCTGGAGCAAATGGATTCGAGAATACAAACCACAGTTACAAGTACGTCGAGGAAACACGCCGAACGAGCAGCCAGTCAAAGTCGGCGACATCGTGCTCATCGTGGACCAGACCATGCCCAGGGGCACGTGGCCCAGAGGCCAGATAACATCTGTTTTTCCCGGACCTGATGGCCGAGTCAGAGTAACAGAAATTCGAACAGCTTCGGGTCTCATGCGTCGTCCAGCCTCTCGCCTCATCGTGTTAGACAGCGTATAAACTATATGGTGCTTGCGCACGAGGGGGAGAATTGTATATAATAGCTAGGTAGTAAATAAGAAGTTGAGTTATGTAGGTATGTTATCAATTTGTTTTTGTTCATTGTTTTGTCTTTTAGGTATTAAATATTTCGAGTCGTTATTATATTTGTTTTATAAATAGAATTAGTTAGGTTAAGCGTCAATCAGTTGTTTTCATTTGAGTCCCTTTTTATTTCGTGTTTAGTATAAGTTATCGATTGTAAGTTGTTACGTTATAAGTAAATAAAGCCGTGTCAGAAAGTAAATAAAGATTTCCCCTTATATGCATCAATATTAACTAACTTGTATTGTTTTGTTGAAGAAAAATAGTTTCATTTGTTTATGTTTTGTTTATGTTTTAGTACTTACGATTTTATGTTTTGATTCTGATTATTGTGTAATCATTTAATGTTTTAATAAAATAAACGGAGATGCTCATGGTATACACATACAAATCCCACAATAACACACGATTCCTTCCTTTCCTGAGGTAACCCCTTCACCCCCTGGTAACAAGTCACCTATCCCCTCCTCCGGCCCAAGCTGAGAAAAAATATAAAATGGCCGCTCAGCCTGGACCGGCACTCATTCGCCTCCAGCCCGCCGCACGCCCACACGCACTGAAACACACTTCGCATCTTGAAAATTCCTTCAATGTTTTTATTTACTCTCCATGGTAATCATCCCGGTAACACAGTCTTCATGGGTATACGGACCTGTCCGTAACAATGATTTTACAAAAGTGGTGAGCGGACGTAGCTTCGAGGGTTCTTACTTTGCTGCCACTGCCTTTTTGAGTGCACCAGTTTTGGCTTCACCAGTTTCGATGCCGATGAATCTCTTTCATTCCGGCTCCTACCAGTGCCGCTTTTACGCTGGTGAATTTTATCCTGTCGATGCCGTTGACGTCCCTCAATGTCTATGAATGTGCCTAAGCATAAGGCACATACATTGTTTTTAGTATTTTGCAGAATACTTTATGTTGCAAGTGCTTAAGCAAAACACTGATTAATCTTCACTGAAGAATCTAACGCCTGAGTAGAAGGTTTCTACCTGGTTTTGTATGACAATTACTTCGACTTGTCTACACAGTACGCAGGCAGCCAAAACAATAGTAAATATCTTGATAATTATCTCTCTTCCCTTCTATTCCGTTCGGTTCTGGTAATTTGTATGAGTCAAGCAGTTGAAAACCCTCTGTATTTTTTGTCGCCATTATCTCTCCGTTGGAGTATTCTCCTCATCCACCCAGCTCACTAACCGTTATAACTCACAGCCCGAGTAGCGCGTCTGTACGAGGGTTGTTTCTTCCGCCGCTGAGCTGGTGAAGGTATTATCTGGCTTGTGTAGGGATCCTAAAACTGCAGTTACCTGTTTGTAGAGGAGACTTAGTTTGGTCTTGACTAATTTGTGCCCGTGCTCAAATGTTCATTGTTGTATTGAGTTTCCTCGTCTTTTTTCTGCTTATCCTAAACTTCTCCAGCTTGACTAGTTAGCTTTGTCCCCGCAGCTATCTGAGATGGATAATTATGCATGATGGTAGCAATCCATAATGGTATATGTAAGGACGCCTGTTAATCTATTTCTTCATCGCCCCCCTGCCCTATATTTCTTGGGAACCTCTGTTTTCAACAAAGTTGGACCTAGTCGGCTCGCATATTATGTGCGATTCATGCTAAGTGGGTTCGTCCTTCGGATGACATCGAGCATTTATGATCTGGATATTGAATCGAATCCACCTGGGATACGAGCAGGATAGTTCCTTAGAAACCTACCAGTTAGATATGTTTTTCGGAGAAAGGTGTGACGTTCAAGGACTTTGCGCCCATATGGTGCGACGGTATATGAGGCCGAAGACTGATACTATCACTAAAAAGTATGGTAAATATGGTCGTATGTACATACGCCGCTATTGTGCGACAATTTTTGGTAAATCACACAATCGAGTAATAGACGTATGAACATATACGCCTTTATACTCCGATCATATTATGAGATTCCATTACATTACTGCGCTTACGCCTACTGTACGCCTCTTTGGATCGATAAAAATTTATGACCTACAATGATACGCCAAAACATATTTTATTTATTTTAAATAACTTATAATTACGATAAAATTATGAAAAAAATTGACCCGATGTATCGTTATTAGATGAATACGATGCCGTTAAAAACGAAAAATCGCATTTTTGCGCATACGCCCCTATAGTATGAAGCCCTCGATATGAGTATCGATCTGACCTCGGCGGCGACGGCGCGCAGCAGCAGGCGCTCGGCGGGCGCGCAGGCGCGGACGGCGCGCACGGCCGCGCTGGAGGACGCCTCCTCCATAACAAGTATGTAGCCCTGCATAACATATGAGTATCGATCTGACCTCGGCGGCGACGGCGCGCAGCAGCAGGCGCTCGGCGGGCGCGCAGGCGCGGACGGCGCGCACGGCCGCGCTGGAGGACGCCTCCTCCATAACAAGTATGTAGCCCTGCATAACATATGAGTATCGATCTGACCTCGGCGGCGACGGCGCGCAGCAGCAGGCGCTCGGCGGGCGCGCAGGCGCGGACGGCGCGCACGGCCGCGCTGGAGGACGCCTCCTCCATAACAAGTATGTAGCCCTGCATAACATATGAGTATCGATCTGACCTCGGCGGCGACGGCGCGCAGCAGCAGGCGCTCGGCGGGCGCGCAGGCGCGGACGGCGCGCACGGCCGCGCTGGAGGACGCCTCCTCCATAACAAGTATGTAGCCCTGCATAACATATGAGTATCGATCTGACCTCGGCGGCGACGGCGCGCAGCAGCAGGCGCTCGGCGGGCGCGCAGGCGCGGACGGCGCGCACGGCCGCGCTGGAGGACGCCTCCTCCATAACAAGTATGTAGCCCTGCATAACATATGAGTATCGATCTGACCTCGGCGGCGACGGCGCGCAGCAGCAGGCGCTCGGCGGGCGCGCATGCGCGGACGGCGCGCACGGCCGCGCTGGAGGACGCCTCCTCCATAACAAGTATGTAGTCCTGCATAACATATGAGTATCGATCTGACCTCGGCGGCGACGGCGCGCAGCAGCAGGCGCTCGGCGGGCGCGCATGCGCGGACGGCGCGCACGGCCGCGCTGGAGGACGCCTCCTCCATAACAAGTATGTAGCCCTGCATAACATATGAGTATCGATCTGACCTCGGCGGCGACGGCGCGCAGCAGCAGGCGCTCGGCGGGCGCGCATGCGCGGACGGCGCGCACGGCCGCGCTGGAGGACGCCTCCTCCATAACAAGTATGTAGCCCTGCATAACATATGAGTATCGATCTGACCTCGGCGGCGACGGCGCGCAGCAGCAGGCGCTCGGCGGGCGCGCAGGCGCGGACGGCGCGCACGGCCGCGCTGGAGGACGCCTCCTCCATAACAAGTATGTAGCCCTGCATAACATATGAGTATCGATCTGACCTCGGCGGCGACGGCGCGCAGCAGCAGGCGCTCGGCGGGCGCGCAGGCGCGGACGGCGCGCACGGCCGCGCTGGAGGACGCCTCCTCCATAACAAGTATGTAGCCCTGCATAACATATGAGTATCGATCTGACCTCGGCGGCAACGGCGCGCAGCAGCAGGCGCTCGGCGGGCGCGCAGGCGCGGACGGCGCGCACGGCGGCGCTGGACGACGCCTCTTCAAGCGCGCGCTGCACCTCCCGGAGCCCTGCGCTGTCTCCGGGCGCCGCCAGCTCGAGAGCTCGCGAGCTGAGAGCGATGGCGCGTCGGGCGTCGCCGGATACCGCTGCTACTTTTCTGCAAATTTACATTTATTGATTTATTTAGGAGAACTGACAGCTAAATCTCGAAAAATTGATCGTGGTTGGGAACACCGAAGGCAAAAGATCGCGCGGTCGTTCGCCAACAAGATGGACCGATCAAGTAAAAGACTCATCAACCTTTTTTCTTTCTCCATCTCAATTCTACTCGGTTGTAAGAGACGCGCTGGACAGAAACCGGTGGAGGCAGATCATCCGCGCCAGATGCAACCCTGAAGCTGACCACGATCCTCAGACATGAGGGACCGACTTCAGACAGAAAGAGAGACAGCTGAACATAGAAATATAAATAGAATCATAGAGCCAATTACGGGAGCTCACAAATAATTGCATGAAACGTATGACTACGAGTTGACCGGCGAGGATACCGAAAGGCGTGCTTATCGACATCACACGTTTGAAATTGTGTGTGTAGGAGCCATTGCGAGCGAATTTTGTATGAAGGCAGTCACGGAGCGCGACGCTTATTTATATAGAAAACTCGCTCGCAAATCGCAAGTGTGTCCTTAAGTGCGAGGCAGACCCGTCAGACGTCAGCCGCGTCATATCGTGTGTGTAAGAGCGAGGCAGACACAGCTAGCTGTCTGGTTCCCTCGCCACACTCACCTCGCTATGAGCTGGATGGCGTCGGCGGAGAGGCGCGCGCTGGCGAGCCGCGCGGCCACGATGCGCTGCAGCTGCGTGTGAGTGTACGGCGGGAGCGTCAGCCGCGTCATATTGTGTGTGTAAGAGCGAGGCAGACACAGCTAGCTGTCTGGTTCCCTCGCCACACTCACCTCGCTATGAGCTGGATGGCGTCGGCGGAGAGGCGCGCGCTGGCGAGCCGCGCGGCCACGATGCGCTGCAGCTGCGTGTGAGTGTACGGCGGGAGCGTCAGCCGCGTCATATTGTGTGTGTAAGAGCGAGGCAGACACAGCTAGCTGTCTGGTTCCCTCGCCACACTCACCTCGCTATGAGCTGGATGGCGTCGGCGGAGAGGCGCGCGCTGGCGAGCCGCGCGGCCACGATGCGCTGCAGCTGCGTGTGAGTGTACGGCGGGAGCGTCAGCCGCGTCATATTGTGTGTGTAAGAGCGAGGCAGACACAGCTAGCTGTCTGGTTCCCTCGCCACACTCACCTCGCTATGAGCTGGATGGCGTCGGCGGAGAGGCGCGCGCTGGCGAGCCGCGCGGCCACGATGCGCTGCAGCTGCGTGTGAGTGTACGGCGGGAGCGTCAGCCGCGTCATATTGTGTGTGTAAGAGCGAGGCAGACACAGCTAGCTGTCTGGTTCCCTCGCCACACTCACCTCGCTATGAGCTGGATGGCGTCGGCGGAGAGGCGCGCGCTGGCGAGCCGCGCGGCCACGATGCGCTGCAGCTGCGTGTGAGTGTACGGCGGGAGCGTCAGCCGCGTCATATTGTGTGTGTAAGAGCGAGGCAGACACAGCTAGCTGTCTGGTTCCCTCGCCACACTCACCTCGCTATGAGCTGGATGGCGTCGGCGGAGAGGCGCGCGCTGGCGAGCCGCGCGGCCACGATGCGCTGCAGCTGCGTGTGAGTGTACGGCGGGAGCGTCAGCCGCGTCATATTGTGTGTGTAAGAGCGAGGCAGACACAGCTAGCTGTCTGGTTCCCTCGCCACACTCACCTCGCTATGAGCTGGATGGCGTCGGCGGAGAGGCGCGCGCTGGCGAGCCGCGCGGCCACGATGCGCTGCAGCTGCGTGTGAGTGTACGGCGGGAGCGTCAGCCGCGTCATATTGTGTGTGTAAGAGCGAGGCAGACACAGCTAGCTGTCCGGTTCCCTCGCCACACTCACCTCGCTATGAGCTGGATGGCGTCGGCGGAGAGGCGCGCGCTGGCGAGCCGCGCGGCCACGATGCGCTGCAGCTGCGTGTGAGTGTACGGCGGGAGCGTCAGCCGCGTCATATTGTGTGTGTAAGAGCGAGGCAGACACAGCTAGCTGTCTGGTTCCCTCGCCACACTCACCTCGCTATGAGCTGGATGGCGTCGGCGGAGAGGCGCGCGCTGGCGAGCCGCGCGGCCACGATGCGCTGCAGCTGCGTGTGAGTGTACGGCGGGAGCGTCAGCCGCGTCATATTGTGTGTGTAAGAGCGAGGCAGACACAGCTAGCTGTCTGGTTCCCTCGCCACACTCACCTCGCTATGAGCTGGATGGCGTCGGCGGAGAGGCGCGCGCTGGCGAGCCGCGCGGCCACGATGCGCTGCAGCTGCGTGTGAGTGTACGGCGGGAACGTCAGCCGCGTCATATTGTGTGTGTAAGAGCGAGGCAGACACAGCTAGCTGTCTGGTTCCCTCGCCACACTCACCTCGCTATGAGCTGGATGGCGTCGGCGGAGAGGCGCGCGCTGGCGAGCCGCGCGGCCACGATGCGCTGCAGCTGCGTGTGAGTGTACGGCGGGAGCGTCAGCCGCGTCATATTGTGTGTGTAAGAGCGAGGCAGACACAGCTAGCTGTCTGGTTCCCTCGCCACACTCACCTCGCTATGAGCTGGATGGCGTCGGCGGAGAGGCGCGCGCTGGCGAGCCGCGCGGCCACGATGCGCTGCAGCTGCGTGTGAGTGTACGGCGGGAGCGTCAGCCGCGTCATATTGTGTGTGTAAGAGCGAGGCAGACACAGCTAGCTGTCTGGTTCCCTCGCCACACTCACCTCGCTATGAGCTGGATGGCGTCGGCGGAGAGGCGCGCGCTGGCGAGCCGCGCGGCCACGATGCGCTGCAGCTGCGTGTGAGTGTACGGCGGGAGCGTCAGCCGCGTCATATTGTGTGTGTAAGAGCGAGGCAGACACAGCTAGCTGTCTGGTTCCCTCGCCACACTCACCTCGCTATGAGCTGGATGGCGTCGGCGGAGAGGCGCGCGCTGGCGAGCCGCGCGGCCACGATGCGCTGCAGCTGCGTGTGAGTGTACGGCGGGAGCGTCAGCCGCGTCATATTGTGTGTGTAAGAGCGAGGCAGACACAGCTAGCTGTCTGGTTCCCTCGCCACACTCACCTCGCTATGAGCTGGATGGCGTCGGCGGAGAGGCGCGCGCTGGCGAGCCGCGCGGCCACGATGCGCTGCAGCTGCGTGTGAGTGTACGGCGGGAACGTCAGCCGCGTCATATTGTGTGTGTAAGAGCGAGGCAGACACAGCTAGCTGTCTGGTTCCCTCGCCACACTCACCTCGCTATGAGCTGGATGGCGTCGGCGGAGAGGCGCGCGCTGGCGAGCCGCGCGGCCACGATGCGCTGCAGCTGCGTGTGAGTGTACGGCGGGAGCGTCAGCCGCGTCATATTGTGTGTGTAAGAGCGAGGCAGACACAGCTAGCTGTCTGGTTCCCTCGCCACACTCACCTCGCTATGAGCTGGATGGCGTCGGCGGAGAGGCGCGCGCTGGCGAGCCGCGCGGCCACGATGCGCTGCAGCTGCGTGTGAGTGTACGGCGGGAGCGTCAGCCGCGTCATATTGTGTGTGTAAGAGCGAGGCAGACACAGCTAGCTGTCTGGTTCCCTCGCCACACTCACCTCGCTATGAGCTGGATGGCGTCGGCGGAGAGGCGCGCGCTGGCGAGCCGCGCGGCCACGATGCGCTGCAGCTGCGTGTGAGTGTACGGCGGGAGCGTCAGCCGCGTCATATTGTGTGTGTAAGAGCGAGGCAGACACAGCTAGCTGTCTGGTTCCCTCGCCACACTCACCTCGCTATGAGCTGGATGGCGTCGGCGGAGAGGCGCGCGCTGGCGAGCCGCGCGGCCACGATGCGCTGCAGCTGCGTGTGAGTGTACGGCGGGAGCGTCAGCCGCGTCATATTGTGTGTGTAAGAGCGAGGCAGACACAGCTAGCTGTCTGGTTCCCTCGCCACACTCACCTCGCTATGAGCTGGATGGCGTCGGCGGAGAGGCGCGCGCTGGCGAGCCGCGCGGCCACGATGCGCTGCAGCTGCGTGTGAGTGTACGGCGGGAGCGTCAGCCGCGTCATATTGTGTGTGTAAGAGCGAGGCAGACACAGCTAGCTGTCTGGTTCCCTCGCCACACTCACCTCGCTATGAGCTGGATGGCGTCGGCGGAGAGGCGCGCGCTGGCGAGCCGCGCGGCCACGATGCGCTGCAGCTGCGTGTGAGTGTACGGCGGGAGCGTCAGCCGCGTCATATTGTGTGTGTAAGAGCGAGGCAGACACAGCTAGCTGTCTGGTTCCCTCGCCACACTCACCTCGCTATGAGCTGGATGGCGTCGGCGGAGAGGCGCGCGCTGGCGAGCCGCGCGGCCACGATGCGCTGCAGCTGCGTGTGAGTGTACGGCGGGAGCGTCAGCCGCGTCATATCGTGTGTGTAAGAGCGAGGCAGACACAGCTAGCTGTCTGGTTCCCTCGCCACACTCACCTCGCTATGAGCTGGATGGCGTCGGCGGAGAGGCGCGCGCTGGCGAGCCGCGCGGCCACGATGCGCTGCAGCTGCGTGTGAGTGTACGGCGGGAACGTCAGCCGCGTCATATTGTGTGTGTAAGAGCGAGGCAGACACAGCTAGCTGTCCGGTTCCCTCGCCACACTCACCTCGCTATGAGCTGGATGGCGTCGGCGGAGAGGCGCGCGCTGGCGAGCCGCGCGGCCACGATGCGCTGCAGCTGCGTGTGAGTGTACGGCGGGAGCGTCAGCCGCGTCATATTGTGTGTGTAAGAGCGAGGCAGACACAGCTAGCTGTCTGGTTCCCTCGCCACACTCACCTCGCTATGAGCTGGATGGCGTCGGCGGAGAGGCGCGCGCTGGCGAGCCGCGCGGCCACGATGCGCTGCAGCTGCGTGTGAGTGTACGGCGGGAGCGTCAGCCGCGTCATATCGTGTGTGTAAGAGCGAGGCAGACACAGCTAGCTGTCTGGTTCCCTCGCCACACTCACCTCGCTATGAGCTGGATGGCGTCGGCGGAGAGGCGCGCGCTGGCGAGCCGCGCGGCCACGATGCGCTGCAGCTGCGTGTGAGTGTACGGCGGGAACGTCAGCCGCGTCATATTGTGTGTGTAAGAGCGAGGCAGACACAGCTAGCTGTCCGGTTCCCTCGCCACACTCACCTCGCTATGAGCTGGATGGCGTCGGCGGAGAGGCGCGCGCTGGCGAGCCGCGCGGCCACGATGCGCTGCAGCTGCGTGTGAGTGTACGGCGGGAACGTCAGCCGCGTCAAACCTGTCCACAATTTGCAATTTAGTGACAAAATGGGTAAACATACAATATGTGTGTAATTATGTCTTTAACGGTTCTCTACCGTTTGCCCGAATCTCATATGCCATATTTATTTTTGTAGTCAATATTTGCCATAAATATTTTTTTCTCTGTAAACTTTCCGGGATTATTATCACACTCGGTGGAAATTAATTGAAATAATTTATTCATTAAGTAGGCCACAAACGCCCTTTTACAAGTCAGATTGTGAATCTACCGGCATTTCCTAAGAGGAGACCGCTGTTGAGAAGAAAGCCGAAAGAAACTCAACAGTAAGTCATGTGGAGCAGGCATCTCAAAGCAGATATGCAACGAGTTTGGTGGATCTGGGGAGATAGCAAGGCAGGATGGGGATGATCTAGGGCAGTGATAGTGGGCATATAGTTATTGTCGGCTGGACATTTCATCTGATCTCATGTCCCCCGTTCAACTGGATCAAGGCTTGAGATGACGAGCGTGCACCTACGTTTGTGCGTACGCTTGTCCACCATAATATATTCTGCGCACCTAACTGCTTCTGACCATGGACTCCGATTGGCAGAAAGACATGTGGCTGAGATAGAGGTCCGGCCTGATACAGTAGCTTTTAAGGTACACCGGGCATGGCCCTGCCTGTACCTAAACAGAGTTAGTTACCGAGGCGCGAGGCCACTCGGGCGGCGAGGGCCCGCTCGGGCAGGTCCATGGTGTTGGCGACGCAGAGTACAGTCAGCCGCGCCGCGTCGTGCGCCGCCCACTCCACGATGCTGTACAGTACACCGGGAATGTCCCTGCCTGTACCTGAACAGAGTTAGTTACCGAGGCGCGAGGCCACTCGGGCGGCGAGGGCCCGCTCGGGCAGGTCCATGGTGTTGGCGACGCAGAGTACAGTCAGCCGCGCCGCGTCGTGCGCCGCCCACTCCACGCTGCTGTACAGTACACCGGGCATGTCCCTGCCTGTACCTGAACAGAGTTAGTTACCGAGGCGCGAGGCCACTCGGGCGGCGAGGGCCCGCTCGGGCAGGTCCATGGTGTTGGCGACGCAGAGTACAGTCAGCCGCGCCGCGTCGTGCGCCGCCCACTCCACGATGCTGTACAGTACACCGGGAATGTCCCTGCCTGTACCTGAACAGAGTTAGTTACCGAGGCGCGAGGCCACTCGGGCGGCGAGGGCCCGCTCGGGCAGGTCCATGGTGTTGGCGACGCAGAGTACAGTCAGCCGCGCCGCGTCGTGCGCCGCCCACTCCACGCTGCTGTACAGTACACCGGGCATGTCCCTGCCTGTACCTGAACAGAGTTAGTTACCGAGGCGCGAGGCCACTCGGGCGGCGAGGGCCCGCTCGGGCAGGTCCATGGTGTTGGCGACGCAGAGTACAGTCAGCCGCGCCGCGTCGTGCGCCGCCCACTCCACGATGCTGTACAGCACGTCCTGACGACGAGTGCACAACGCGTCCAACTGAAATACCACACACCCGACGTTATCTCTACACTTCTTAAAGTTCTGTAACTTCTTCACATACTCTTTTATATTATTTTTAAAAACTCTCTTCTCTATTTTTTTATGATATAGGAGGCAAAAGGTGGACGGGTCGCATGATGGTAAGCAAATATATATATTTAATAAAAATAAAAAGATCTCCTGAAACACGGAAGGAGCACCCTTTTGTTGAAGGTCGTGTCGGTCCGGAAATACCGCTAGCAAAGTTCCACAGTTTATTATTCCACAGTTTAGCTGTTATAATACCTCGTCCACGAGCAGCACGCTGGGCGCGCGGCGCGGCCCGTGCTGGCTGAACCGTTTCTCTAAGAGCGAGCACGCTTGCTCCCATACCACTGACTTCCCTGTAAAGTTTCATATTACATATACATTTCTATTTCAAGTTACTTAATTGTTGAACTGGATGTTCATAGCTTGTTTATTGAAGAGCCAGCCAGAGCAGGTAACCAGGTTGTATATGATTATATTGTATGATTTAATAACTAAATGTTTAGTTATAAATACATGTCTTTATTTTGAATAAACAAATTATCCACAGTGTTAGTATAGAAGCTGACATCTTAATTGAGTATTAGTATTTATTTACAATTACTAATAAATACTAACACTAGATTAGGATGTCTGCTTGTATACTAACACTCTATGAATACATTGTCCGAAATAAAGAAATAGTATTTAACTTATTATTTATTAAATAGCTCAGCAAAAATTTAAGTTTTGTTCAGCAGTAAAAAATGTTGGTAAACAAAAATTAACCACAAACATACCCTAACCTAAGCTGACCATCTGATTTTAATATTAACTAGGAGGTGTAAATTATGTTTAATTATTTATTAATATTTTTCCTTTCTGTTGTGCAATGTTCGGTATTGTTACTTAGTTATATGACTGTACTTGTTACACAGTACCTTGGTGTATCACTGTAATACTGTGTAAATTATAATTGAATAAATTGAAATCGAAATAGAAATTGAACTTCGTCCGCGTATTTTTTTTTCTTTTCCGTCATATAGAGGGATAAGAAGTATCATATAACCATCTTTGGATGTCCAGCTATCTCTGTACCAAAATTCGTTAACATTTGTCCAGCCATATCGGCGTGATGCGAAGGAATTTATGAAAACAGATGGCGCCAGGCTGGCATGGCGCCACGCGCCCATACAAAGCAAATGACGATCCTGCATCACACTATTACGATTTTTACTGCAATCATGACCCCTCTCAGTACATATACAAACCAGTAAGCTGCTTGTAGATTTGCACATAGGCTTGTCTGGGCTCCGCTATCCGCATGCCATTGACCTCTACCAATTGGAAGTCGGGGAGATCCGCCTCTTCCTTCAGGAGCTTAAGAGAGGAACATACTGTAGCCGTCTTGCCAGTCCCGGGTACGCCTGATATGTACATACATCTGTAAAGGAAAGAGTTTAATGGTCAAATCAACTTTTTGACATGCACTCTTGACTGTCTCGGGCATTACCTACCTAAAAAAATATATTTTATGAACTTTTTTTAATAATGTTCATGACACTGCTTGAAAATGAGACAATAGTTTAACCGAGTCCAGTACACACAACTGCTTATATATTTGTACAGTTATAACTGTGTATCAACACGACAACAATGTAGCATGTTACGGTAATAGTTCGTATCTATACATGGATTTCATAGTAAGATACGATTTTTTTGAAAATATTACAATGTAATTTTCTCGACCTGCTTAAGCGACAATTTAACCAAAGCATCTTAAATATAATAATGTTTCTTATCTTACCCACTAGTGCCGCTTAGGAGCTTTGATCGCACAAAGGATAATATTTCTTCCATTTGGCCCTCTCTACCCGGTAATGAATTGTTTTCCTTTAGAATGTCTGAAATACAAAATGCAAGGTATTTTATATCAGACATAATTGGCAATAGCTCGCCTTGAAAACAGGTACACATGACAGTAATAGACCACTATATATAATTATGTAAAAAGGAAAAAAAGAAGGTTAAACTAGTGCGAGTTGGACTTGCGCATCGAGGGCTCCGTACGAACTATGAAAGCACTGCATATTGCTCCAACAAGTACTGAGCGACAACTTAACTTTACCTTAAAGGCTACATTTTTTAAGATTTAATTACAAATGTATAGTTTTCAGATTTTTCTCTATACTTCTAGTATGACAGAGTATTACTTGCATTTCATAGTTCTAGGTCAACGGAAAATAAAAATACACACCCTGAAAATAAACAAACTTAGACATTTGTTTTTTCGCAGCTTCAAGGGACTGTAGACCTGAGTATAGGGTTTTAATTTCAACTCCATACTTCTACGCGTTCCCAAGATAAAGAAAGGGTCCTGAGAGACAGACAATAAAGCGATCCTATAGGGTTCCGTTTTTTTTCATTTGAGGTACCTACTGAACCCTAAAAATGAACAGTGAATTTTTTACCATCAATATTGTCCACTGAGTGAGCTCTCGCATGCAATGAGGGAGTCAGCTGGCTGGTCAGAATTTTCCTGGTCACACTTTTCGGCGTCTTTGCTGGCGTAGCTCTTGCCCTAGGAGTCCTGGGAGTCTTTGGTGTTTTAGGAGTCGTAGCAATCGGCTCAAAGTCATCATCACTGTCCTGAGTTCTTCTAATCGATTTCCTGGGGGTCCTCTTGATTGGTGATGAGTCTGGTTCTACGTAGCTTACGGTGCTTTTTGTGACTCTCCCAGAGCGGGTGACTTTAGAGGGAGTTGCTTTAACCGGGGACATTTCTTCATCATAACTGTTTGGGCTTTTCTTACGCCTTGGACAACTGACTTCTTTTTCATCATCGTCATCGTCGAAAATTAATACTTTTTTTGGAGTGTCTTCCTTAGCTTTAGATACAGAGATCTTTCGTTTCGGAGTGCCAAGAGTATGTTGCCGTATGATAAGCGTTGGTAAGCCCCCATCCGCGTTTTCTTTCAATTCCATAGACAGGAGCTCTTCAATATTATTGGTATTCAATTTCTTAGAACTCCTAGGTGTTTCTGCGGGTGTTACATTTCTGCTCTTTGGTGTACCTTTTTTTGGTGAGTCTTTTTCGGTTTTATCAGCTAATATAGCTCTTTTTAGCAGAAGTTTCGTGCCATCATTTTTAGAGACGCTCCAGTTCTTTGGTTCTGATATAGAAACTCTGCTCATCCGTTTAACTAAGCTGGTGGGTGTTTTTGGTGTTTTAGTTCTAGATGTAGGGGTTTTTTTACTAGGAGTTTGCAGGTACTGCAGGGCTTGCCTCTCTTCCTCTAGGACAGGTTCTATCTGGACTTTTCTCTTCGTGACAGCAGTGATTCGGTACCGACAAACATAGTGATAGTCAGACGTGTGGATATTTTGAACATCCTTTGTATGTGCAAAGGTGATTTGACATTGCTTGAAGAATGTTTCAATTGATACATCTGTGGAGAATGGACGATGATCTTCCAAGACCTATTAAAGAAAAACATAGATAATATATATCATTTATAAATTAGGATGAATGATAGTCAGGATTTATGAAATGAAGAAGTGATTACTCTAGCGTGGCTCTTAAATCTGTAATCATGAAGCATTGCAAAATATATCTATCTACCTTGTTCTTGTCTTTTTCCATCCCATTAGAGCAGCATAGAAAAGCATACAGTTGGTAAATAAATAGGGCTTGCATAGATATTATGGGAACATTCTTTAGGTCAAATAAAGTTAAAGAAAAACACTAATATTGTTGCTTTGAAAATAATTATTTCAATATTGAGTAAAAACTATGAATAAAATAATATTACCCTCTTATCACCACCTTAAAATGTATTAAAAATTAATAGCAACATTCAATAGCTTGCTCATCACATCTAAACAATTGGAAATCATTAGACAAGTCCTATAACTATCTAGAACGGTGGTTCCCAACTTTAAACTAATCAAGTATTGTTTTTTATTATTGCTATCTAGGACACTCTCTACTCTACCATCCTCCATAGTTAATTGTCCATGAGGTATAATAACTTACCTCTTTTTCCAGAAAGTCAATAGGCTCTGCATTATTAAAGCAAGTGTTAGGCAGGTCACTGGGGCGCGAGTACCACTGCACTTTGGCCCGGAAAGGGTCGCTACTGTTAGATATGTCTTGGTACAGGGCTACGATGCGGGCGGCGTCACAGCCTTCCTCGGTGTCGGGCTCAGCGGCGTCAGCGTTCGAGACGAGCACGAAATCACCAATACCGGCTATCAACTTCTTAAATTGAAATTTTCTGTAAAATATGCAATATAAAATATGCTATTAGAAATATTGAGCATAGGTACATTAGAAACAGAAAACGTTCATAATGTAATCCTGATAGTTGAACTAGCGCATAAACAAATTAGTAGCTCATAACAAGATTGTTTGGTTATTCAAAACTTACTCATAGTAATGGAAATTCGTGGATGTGTTTTGTTCGTTATACAGTTTATCGTTCAGCCACGTAACAGCACGTGACGAGACAACCTTTCTGGGCATTTTATAACATTTATTTAGTCACAGTATTCCACTAAATTGCAGGCATCAACAAAAATTAACGACAATCAGCTGCATTGCATTTCATATGTCAAAACCAATTATTTTCGCGCGTACGGCACAAAGCACGGATTGAGTTTATTTTTAAAACGTCCACTACCAATATTTCTTTCATAAGCGCACCTTATTAGTGTTGTCTTAGATGTACCTTAAATAGCTCGGAGTATTTAAGTAAAGTTTTTCTATGCTTGTACGCAGACTTGTGTATTTTCTCAAGGTTTTTAAACCAGCTCAAAGAGCTTGACATTGTTCAAACTGTCAATGTGACGTTTTGGTTTTGTCTTGTTTCCTAGCGGATTTTTCACTTTCAGCTTTCAGAGCATCATTCTTATCAGAATCGCCCTCTATTTGTATTATTCGTATGTGCGATAAGACTACAGTAACCTAGCTGTGTATGAAGATGGAATAATAAATATCGCTATGGACGACACTGAAAGCACGACTACATCAGCCGACGAGAATACTGGCAATTTATGCGACAACCCAACAAGAGACACGCTTGCTGAGGGACTGTTGGGGCTTCTAAAGCCTACTGTCGACCAACTGGACGATAGAGTTAGAGCTACTAGGTATATTACATATTTTAGTCTTTAAAATTTCAAATAACTACGAATTGTATACAAATGCACATTACTGAACATTGAGTAGTGCTGACGACAGTATGATTTCCTAGCCGGCGTTTCTCAACTAGTGCGTAGTTTATTTCAAAATAATTTTAAATGTATAATTACAGGATATCACAATTGGAACTGAAGCAGCAAATAGACTCATTGAATGAAGAACTACAAAAAGTTCGGGAAGCTCTGAACAATCACCCGGACTTGGACCCATATGTGAAGAAATTGATTGCTTGCAAGCACAAAGTCACAGTAGTACTTAATGTTTTGCAAGCATCACAAGTAAGAAATTAAATTTTGTTATTGTCAATCAAATCAAATGACCATGTCAACTACTGTTGCTTAATTAATACAAAAAAAAAAATTAATACACCTCAACCATGACAGAACAAATGTTTTGCATATTTGAAATCAATATTTAACAAAGTTGTATTATCAGCCTGTGGTATCTAAAATATTTAGGTATAGTATAGACATCTATGCTGTAAACTCTGCTTTCATAACTACCAATGTACCATCAAAACATTTTACTGAACCAACTCCTAGACCAACCACATACTGTTCTTAAATTTGTGTGAAATTATTTTCAGGATAGACTGAATGACATAAGACGCATGGTTTCCAAAGAAAAAGGTGTTAGAACCATATCAGAAGCTCAACCCCAACTACCCCAAGACCCCATAGAAGGGCCCAGTGGCAGCGGAGTAGTCTCTGAAAAAGGCAGCATCAACTAACATGGAGACTCCTTATCAGAACCATATTGACAAGGCTGACTTTGACCATGTGTATGAACCAGCTGAAGACAGTTTCCTGCTCATTGATGCCTTAGAGCAAGACCTCGATTATTTAAAAACAAGGAATCCAACTCTTTGCTTGGAAGTTGGTTCAGGAAGTGGTGTCATTATCACTGCTTTTGGAATGGCATTTCCAGGAACTCTTTGTATCAGCACTGATATTAATTTCAAGGCTTGTGCTATGTCTAAAGTTACTGCAGAACATAATGCGGTAACTTTGGATGCGGTTAACATGGACTTGTGTGGATCATTCCTTGATAACAAGTTTGATGTTATCATCTTCAATCCGCCTTACGTGGTGACCGATTCTGATGAGTGTGGGGGCAATGATATTACTGCTAGTTGGGCAGGTGGAGTCAAAGGACGGGAAGTTACTGACAGGCTTCTGCACTTGATACCAAAGAAACTGGCTCCTGAAGGCACATTCTACCTATTGCTAATAGAAGAAAACATTCCACAAGAAGTGGTCAGCATTATGTCCAAACATGGATATAAATCAGAATCTGTCATAAAGAGGAGAGTTAGAAATGAGCAGCAATTAGTACTAAAGTTTTACATGTAACAGTTGTATATGGCAGAGATACATTTCATTATATCATATAAGAGATAACATCTGTTAAGTGGAGTAAAGACTATTTTATATTATTGCTTCAGGTTTTTCTTCACTGCTTCTCCAAACTGTTTGGCACCTTCCTCATTTTCCACATAGCCAGGAAGTGAAGCGCAGTCCTTGACCCAACGTTGAATGTTAGGGAAGGGCGAGGTGTCCCATCCTACAGCCTTAAAATAAAAATTATTAATAAAAATCTCTTGATAATCTCATTGTAAAACTTCAGATTTTCGCGTTAGGATCTTACCAGTATACTTGACAAAGAAGCATAAATTGATGTGTCTGCTATGGTGGGGTTGTCGCCAGCAACCCACTTGCTACTAGCCAAGAATCCATCCAGGAATCCAAGAGTGGTATTGAGGTCATTCTTTAGTGATTCTTTGATTTCCGTCTCGCCCAAGAAAAGGATTGGAAACTGAAAATGATTCCATTGATTACCTTAAGTAAAAATTACTTTAAACATACCTATGTTAAGGTTTAAATTCAAATATATTACTTACGCATATAGCCCGGATTTTCACGTACAAAGATGAGCTATCGAAATATAATCTCTGATTAACAATGGCGCGATGTTTCAAATCTTTTGGATAAAGTTGATCATCTTTTCCATATTTGTCTGCCAGATAGCATGCGATAGCGCGGCTCTCCCAAATCACGAAACCTTCGTCATCCAAAGTAGGCACGCAGTGCTGAGGATTTACTTTCAAAAAGTCCTCCTTGAGCTGCTCTTTTTGAAACAAGTTTACAATCTGGATTTCTACTGGAACTCCGATAGCTCTTGCCGCCAGTAGAGCACCACGGGAAGGACCGCTAACTGGAAAGTGGTAAAGTTTTACGAGAGACATAATGATGGCAAAGAGATTAAGGCACGCTGGATAGTGGATAGTCGAGTTCGAAACCGAAAATAGAAGCGAAACTTTGTTAATGGAGTGAAAGTTTTATTTGATTGGATGATGATTGGTTATTACCACGTATACATATGTTAATAATATACCCACGTATAGATTCGCGTAAAGCGGAACGTAATGCTATTCGACACTTATTTATAACCGCGCCTTGCGTCAACGATTATTGTAAATTTGACAGGACAATGTCATGTTAATGTTACTTCTAGTTTTAAATGTTTTAGTTCCACTAGGTTCCACTGTGTATTCCGTTTTATTAGTTTTATTTAGTTTTATTTTTCTATATTACTATCTATTATATAACACCAGCATGACAATCAATAAATGTAGGCTCTGCTTAAATGCTGAAGCGCTAATGAATATATTTGAAAAACAAGGGGAAGTAATGATATCTACAAAGATAATGTCTCTTGCGAAAGTAGAGGTAATCATAATCAATTATATACTTCTTTTTAACTTTTTAATGAACAAGGAACTAATTGTTCAACTATTTGTTGTTGTAGATATATCCAGACGATGGTTTGCCGGACAAAGTGTGCCTTAAGTGTTTAAAGCAGCTAAACAGTTGTTTAAATTTTATAGCACAGTGCGAAAGTATTGACTTTAAACTTAGGGCTCTAAGTAAAGAAAATGTTTATCAAGATTCTAACGAGTTCTTGCTTGAAGGAAAAAAAAGCTCAGAGGAACGAATCGGTGAAAATGCACTGAGGGATGAGGTGTGCACAGAAGATTCCACATTCAGTGAAAGTATGGAAAGCTTGCAAATAAATGATGAATCTTATCAGAATAATCGTAAAACGAAAAGAAAAGCTCAAAAAGAACAATGCTCTACTTGTGGAAAAGTATTATCCTCAAAGTTTGTACACTCTATCTTGGTAAAATTTTTGGTGTCCTGAATTAAGATAAATAAAATAAATCCTTCCAAATTTTCAGGTATAGATTAAAAGTGCATCTGCGCATACACACTGGAGAAAAGCCATATTCTTGTCTTGATTGTGACAAGAGCTTCTCTCAACCAGAATACCTGAAAGTACATAGGAGAATACATACAGTAAGGATTTTCTTAACATATTACTGAAAAACTTATTACCACTTCAAATTCAGTGATGAGCCAGACCTATCTGGGAATGTACCCCTGGAGCTCGTAGAACTGACCTGGTCTTAATGACATAATGAACCTACGTACTTAAACTTAAGGAACCTTGATCCTCGAGCTATCCAACTAATGATGAGATTAATCAGAAATCAGAAATTATTTATTTGCATAGACACAGTAGAGGGATATTACAGCAGGTACATTATGTCACATGTATCTCGCTTGCATGCAAGCGTACAAATATTGCAGTCAATTAAAATTAAAATGTCAAAACAATATCGAATAAAATAAAAAATATACAATCTTAAATTGAAATAATAGAGAAAACAAATAATAATAATTTTAAAAAGATTGAGAAAATAAAGAGATTAACATAATAGGCATAATAATAATTACATCATTGCAAATAGTTACTAATTCTAATATAAAATACTCGAGTGTCGATGTTCGAGATACGCCTTAACGCTGTAAAAACAATGCTCCAAAAGCCAGTTGGTTAGACTGCGTTTAAAGGCGCTTCCCTCCAGTAACCTCAGTTCTTATGGAAGATTGTTGTAGATAACGATGCACATATTGTAAACATTGTTTTTGTAGATCATCTTGTGAGCTCTTATGAGCTAATCGCTTCTTTAAGCTGGGAACTTATTACAAAGTTGTTATTGTCAATGCAAATAATGCATCCCATTGAACCATTATTAAGAAATAATGTAACATATTGCCATGTAATTACAATGTCACATGAAGGAAATGTGTCAATAGATTCAAATGCGTTTTTTGATGCTAACATTTAAGCAGAACATTTTAAGACTACCCATACCCTTACCGCCTAAGTTTACATAATTAATATAAAAAAGAGTTGTGTTATATTTCTATGATATCATCAAAAGATGCGTTTGCCTCTGGACGCAATTACCTCAGGTGACTTTATGACAACTTTATCTAATGAAAGTATAAACCGTTAAATTAAAATCTGAATAATGATTTTTAGGGAGAGAAACCTTTAGAATGCACAATATGTGGGGTACAGTTTGCTCATTCTTCCGGGCTGCTGGCACACAAACGAAAACATACAGGGCAGCTTCCTTATGTTTGTACACTCTGTCCACGCAACTTTCGTACCTTGGGGCACCTACAATATCATATACGGTGAGTTTTATGAGTTAAGGGGAAGAGAGATCGACAATATCTTATCTAGACCAAGTTAAGATAATAGTTAACAGTGTAATGTATCAGGACCAGAATGCCAAAACAATGGCTGAAAGGGTGCAACGTTGATGAGACTTAGATGCTCATCAGTCGCCACTGGCGTCGCGGTTCCGCTGACGTTGCGTTGACACTGCATGGGTGCCAGCAGGACACCGACGAGCATAAGACGCTAGTGTGGGGTCTAAATGAAAGTGTACGCGGATGTGAGGGATGCGCTGTTAAATTAAAATTAACTTAATAAAGCAGACATTCAGTGCGGTATTGGTAAAGTGTCCATAGTTGATAGAATATTCTCAATGCCTTGCATAACTATTTATTTATTTATTATTCAAATTAGTTACCTACATAGCATTACAGTAATCAAACCAAGGCACTGTGAACTACAAAATTATATATAAGGAAACTTAAAACTAGTTTGATTTAGGCGACGTAACTGCGTGGCTCCGTTGCATCGTCTGATCTGGCGCAGGATTCGGCAGATTGCCCCGAAACCGCCGACACCCTGCGGCCAGAAATGTACATAATTTGTCACATGTCATTTGCCAAAGTTATTTTACCTATGATCAATGTATAATTTCAGCCGCCATACAGGCGAAACAAGTTTCGAATGCGATCGTTGTTCGCGCGCTTTTATTACTCGTGGAGAACTCAAACAGCACATCCTTTCTCATACTGGGGAGAAGCCCCACGTCTGCTCCGTCTGCGGAACGAGCTTCGGGCGAGAATCCAACCTCAAGAGACACGTGAAACACCAACATAACGGAGAAAAACCGTACTCTTGCAATAAATGCTCTCAAAAGTTCGCTCAACGGTCAGATTTTGAACGGCATAAGAAGAGACATGAGAAACAGAAGACTTGATTATTAGAGCTTTGTAAAATAAATGCATTTTTTATTGTTATTATGTGTTTATTTACGTAATTTGGAAATTGTAGTTTTTTTTTACTCATAATCATAATCAAACCACGCAACTCAAGCTATAAGCTGAAAGAGCGTGGTTTGATTCTAAGCACTGTCATAATCATCCTTTAGGATGCATAACACAAAGGAATCAATTAACTTTTGTCTTGTTTTCATTTTTCAAAAAACATGTACATAGTTAAGAGCTTTAATTAAAACCGCTCCAGACTTTCCTATCCGATCCGACTTATCGGAAGAAATTTCCTAAAACCCGCTCCAGACCTTCCGATCCGATCCGATCTATCGGAAGAAATTTTCTAACAATTGCACTACAATTATCCGATTGATTCCGATCGTTCGGATCGGATCGGAAGGTCTGTAGCGGGTTTTAATTAAAGCTCTTAATCAAAAAATAAATCTATGACGAAGACCGTAAAGAAAATAAAAAAAATCAATATGGCTGTCTTTCTTTCTTGGCTATCCCGATTAATTTTTCAAGGTGGTACAATGGACAACACTAGCCGAATACTATCGATAAAAAAAAACACGCGGGATCATAGAAGTATAGATTAAGAGCGATATACACGAGCGGATCACGTACGATCCGGTTAAGGTCTAGCCAGGACCAGCAGATCTTTTTTTGTAATTTAACTTTGTGCTATTCTATAAATTCAATACAACTATTAAGGCTGTAAAAAATTACTTCTCATAAGGAATTATAACTTAAATTAAGTATTTCACAATTAATTATTCGTAATTCTTCATCTGGGCTGCCATTACAAAAAAAAAACACGTTCGCGCATTATTATCATGCTGACAACATTTCAAATTTCGAATTTTTGTTCGTTAAAAACGCTTCTCTGTCGAATTGTATATCAGCGGTTCAGCGGTGTGATTGTTCGAGTTGTTTCCATAATTTCTTTGTCTGCAAGACAACTGAAGCTCTCTCTATACGAAGAAGTTATACCATTGTGGATGATAATAAGTGCCAACAGGATTAGTGTTTCAACATTGTTGCGAACTTGATTTTATTTTAACTCACGATGACGAGAGACATTTATTATTCAGACAAGTACTATGACGAGGAGCACGAGTACAGGTAAATACAAACAATAGTTTTGCGTTATTTAAGTCTAGGACATTGGTCTAGGATAAGGACTTTACCTACTTCTGGAGTTTATTATTTATAACCTGTACTTGGCTAATATTTTTCATTTTTAACTCAATAACCACGATATTGTTATTTTTAGACATATGAGCAGTTAATTTAATGAATTTCACAGCAGTTTATTGACGGATACGTCAAGGAGGACGACATATAAAACGTTCTTCTGTTGTTCTATTAATCTTATAGTAAGACTACATTTAAATTCCATTTATCATGTCTTTTTCTTATTTTGTGTTTCAGACATGTAGTGTTACCAAAGGAAATGGTTAAGCTTGTTCCCAAAAACCATTTGATGTCTGAACAAGAGTGGCGGGGCATTGGAGTGCAACAAAGTCAAGGATGGGTTCACTACATGACGCATCAACCTGGTAAGAAATAACTCTATTTCTGTTAAAACCTCACAACCTACACTAGAAGTTTATACAACAAGAATATTCTAGCATGTTTATTAACCTCTTGATCGCTTGGCTTGTTGACGGAAATCTGTGTCTCAGACGCCAAGCTGACAACAGATAGTATGGCATTGTAAAGCAGCAAACAATGTTGTGGCATCTGGGGTACAACTTTCCGTTGACATGATTGTCCGTGTTTGGCAATGAAAAGGTTAGAGTAGTATGAAGTCTGTAGATTCAAATAAAGCTTAACTGTGTTAATATGAAAAATCTGATGACAACATTTTTGAAATTTAATTATTTCTGTTACAGAGCCTCATATTTTGCTTTTCCGCCGAAAAAAGACCACTCCTCCAGAGAAAAAGTGTTAGGGTTTGTGAATAAGTTTTAGTTTGTAGTTGTAATCATTGCCCATAGCAGTTATTTTTTTATATAACAGACAGGTGTATTGTATAATATAACTTTTTTCATGTAATGTAGTTTGGGATGATGTAATATTGACGTTTTAAACAAACCTAAACTAAAGTTGTATTATATTCAATATTTAATTATGCGAAACAGTACATTAGATCTAAAAATGTTATGTCAACCATGGGACACAGTATAATAGACATAGAGAAACAATTGACTAATCATCTCTTAAATACAAGTTTACTATAAATTCTGTTGTATTAAAGCCCATTCTCAAATCTCTGGCTAAGATTGTGGAGGTCTCTACAATTCTACTATCAGAAAAAAAAACATGTTTTAGACTATCAATATAACACTATGCACTTGTATTTTTAAATCAGGATTATTTTGTTTCTTTATGCTTTTAAATATTGGTAATTGTACAAAGGTAACTTGAAATGTCTTGATTACATTCCGTATAGAAATGTTCTCATCACAAATTATTTTTTATTTTCATTCTGGTCTAGCAGTAATTATATTATTTAGTGAAGCTTGGTAAGAGTGCACCAAATAGAAAGCATTTATCTTGCATGAGGTTGTCTGACACTACTGACTTAGTTTTATTACTTCACTTTGCTGTTATGGGCCCAACTTGATCTTCATTCCACATATTATTAAGTTGTTTGTATTAATGTAGTCATTATTATGTAAGAATCATCAAACCAACCACAAGTGCTCTTATTATTATGTATTGTGATTGATGTAACTTTTGTGATAGTATCTTGGCCATGCAACTTAGTCTGTCACCGAATTTACAGAATATATAGATTTAAATATTCAAGTTGGAAAAGTATAACACTAATATTTTAATTTTGACATTATGTATTGATATGCTCATATTTGTGGTTTGGATATTTTAAGTTTGATAATAATATTATGATAATCGAAATATATGTGTCAATTTGTAATTTTTATTGACATAACATTGCTCGAGATTTGTACATAAGTGTTCTGTTTTGAATCAATCTTTGCTCTCGTCAATCTCATGTTTATTATGTAAATGAATCGTTTGTAAATTTGTGACTGGTTCATTTGGTACATAAATTATTTGGTGCTACGTTATAATGTGGTTTTATTAATTTAACAAAAGGGTAGGACCATTGTGCTTTAGGTATGCCACTGGCTCATTGCTTAAAAAAAGAATGCGTAATTAAAATCGGTCTAGCCGTAGGCGTATTATGCCCACTCGACACTATCAGTGACAATGACGTTACTTGTACTGTCATTCCTCTGTTCAACATAAAATAGCTTGATTCTAATCAGCCAATCACTAAACTAGTGGCTTTGAGAGCTGTACACCTCGCGAGTTTGATTTTGAATGGCTGAGATTTGGATTTTTTTACTTTTCAACCCCATAGGTCACGTAACGACGCGACGTGCCGATGCATTCGCAACCCGATTACTCTGTCTCCAGTTGTAGCCGTTGCGCTCCAACACATGTTTCACGTGACCTAGTTCACGATCAACTAATTGAGGATCACACAGACATCAGCTCGATTGATCAACGTCCTAGGCACAGAAGACAAATGACTCGGGTAAAGGTGTGAATCCGCCCTAAGGTAAGTACGGGTCAGTATGAGTTGGTTTACGATACACTGTAGTCATCAACCGTCCACAAGGTCTACGCATCACCAAAACATCCAAAATCGACAACCTTCCTTCACTTTCCTTCTCCACCGTGAACTTGACCTTAGGTGTAATATATTAAGGCAAAATCTAAAATAACCGTCCAACTGCAGTAGAGAGGCTGCCTTTGTACTTGCCTTATCTTAAGGGCGTGACGGATAGCCGCGAAGAGCTCATAATGATTTTCCAACCAATAGGTGGCGCTGTAATCAATGTCTATACGAAACAAGAGTAATGGGATTCCAGAAGAATGAGCTCCTGTAATGTATATAGAGATTTGAGAACTCGAACTCCCCTTAACGGTCTTAACACACTTGCGATTTGCGAGCGATTTTTGTATGAAGGCGATCACGCAGCGACGTCTATTTGTATAGAAAACTCGCTCGCAAATCGCAAGTGTGGTAAGCCCTAAAGCTCCTTATCTGTTCAAAAATGCTGATTGTTTTCGTAATTTTTCTATATGATCAGACATGTTTCTTAACTTAACATATTATCAATGTTACAGTTAGAACAGGGCTATTGCGATTTATTGGCATATATGAAACCTAGTTTGAATTTATCATTGATAATTTTCGTTTCAAAAACTACAAAATTCACGCAGAAAACTGGTATTTTCAACTTAATTTCGACTGCACGCAATGAAAGCATCAGATAGCCATGTTACTATTTATTCACTTTACAAAGTTGGTTGATATATAATAATAATACTCTTTATTGTGCACCACTAAATATAAATAAAGATTACACAAAGAAATTGCAAAAAACAATACAGTAGGTAACAACAGGCGGTCTTATCGCTAAAAAGCGATCTCTTCCAGATATATTTGTCATAATATGAAAAAAAACCTTTTAAAATGTATAATAAGGCCTCTTAACTTAAATTTTTTTGGTTGGATCATGAGTAAATTAATGAATAGGGAGAATATAAAGGTATAATAAAATATAAATAAAGTTTTGTAAATAATACAATATTAATTAGTTAAACTTTATTTTCTCTTCTTCTTGGCACTAGGAGACAAGGATAACAATTTGACAGCAGCGTCAGGTTGTGAGAACTCCATAGTTTCGACTTTTATATCATCAGTAGATACCGTATCAAGGAGATCTAAACCTTGGAGCTGCTCTTGTTCCAAACTGTGCAGCATTTGGAACCCTGGCTCCAAAGATGGTGTGAATGCTCCATCTAAAGCTGCTGGGAAATGTAGTTCTGGAACTTCCTCCAGCTTTAACTGTGGAGCGATGTCGCCAACAGCTAAAGCTTCACATTGTGACCGTAACTGTATACAACGGTTTTTAATCTTAGCATGGTATTTTACAACTCTATTTTCATAAAATTCTCCAAGATGACCAATATTGAGATCTGCAAAAACTTTTTGAATTACATCAGGAAAGCCTGATTTTATTCCACTAGCCTCTCTGTCCACAACTGTTCTCATAAGTTTGCATATGTTTGTCATATAGAAATCCAAAGCATCAGCTAAGGCATAAACTGCGGTATTTGTACAAGTTGACACACCTATATGTCCTAAAGCTATGGCCGCACACTGTCGTAAGGCCCTCTGGTGGCTTTCAGGTGTGAAGGGAAGAATAACCGGTCCTTTGCCGAGGGAGAAGTCACAGTACTCTTTTTCAAGGAAATTTATAGGTGGCACTGCTTCGTGCTCTAAATTTAAAGGTGGTTCTGGAGGCATTGTCGGCAAGCTCATAGGATCGAACCGGGCGCCTTCGAAAACTGCGTTTTCTGTTTGCTCTAGTATTGCAGATAGCTGTCTTGAATACGAGTGTAACAATATCGTGTGGGTGATGAGGTTCGGCTTCGGCAGTTCGATGGGCGATGATTTCACTGTGATGGGTATTTCTGGAATGTTCTGCATGCCTAATTCTATTATCGGGTTGAAGTTCACATTTTGGAGTATTGACTCGTCTCGGTCGTCGTCTTCGAATTCGCCCCAATGCTTTCTCGATGCCATCGTCGCATTCGATGAGTGTTTAGATGTCTGTGATGTATTAAATTTATTATATGAATTGGTTTATTTAGTATTGTATATAATGTTCCAATAAATAAAATAATAACAATTCAACAAATAACAAACCAAAACACGTTCACGCTATCCTAACCATCGCTAGCGCGTCAATAAACAATGGTAACTGACATTGACAGCATGAAATGACAGATGCTGTATATTGCCAGCCCTAACATTTTTTACCCTAGCTCCACACTGCTCGCGACGTTGACCGAAGTTGGGCGAGGCGAAGTTGGCCGAAGAACCTTTGAGTATTTTGTCTATGCTCTAAGCGAAGAACGGGTTTCCGCAGCGAAGTGCCCTCCACACTATCATATATTCACCCAACCTGGGCCAATTTCGCGAGTAGTGTGAGCCGCAATTAAACTGCCAATCTCAGCTACGTGCTACGTCAAATTATTTTCGAAATTTAAGGCTAAGCAGCCCACTAAAGCGGAACAGAAAATTAATCAATCAGCACCTCTAGTTAAGCACAACTAACCGTGACTTTCCTTGTCGCGTGAAGACAACCCGTCATCCGTCTTCGTCCCGGTGTATTGAAAGGAAGAAGGCAGACAATATTATGACGCGACAAAGAAGGGGCAGGCAGCCTTCTATGGTCAAACTCTAAAACTATATGAATGTAATATTGTAACGTTCATAGATTTCTTGCATACAATACAAATAGGTACGAAACATACCTAAGGGAACCGAGTTATTGATATGACAAATTGACAATATTATAACGGTTGTATCTCGAAAAGAAATACGGACCCCATGATAAAATTCAAAACAAAAAATTGGGCAAGTGCGAGTCCGACTCGCGCATGAAGGGTTCCGTACCTATACATATATATAATCTATAACAAGTTTGTTGTATGGGAGCCCCCCTTAAATATTTATTTTATTTTGTTTTTAGTATTTGTTGTTATAGCGGCAATAGAAATACATCATCTGTGAAAATTTCAACTGTCTAGCTATCACCGTTCTTGAGATACAGCCTGGTGACAGACGGACGGACGGACGGACGGACGGACGGACGGAAGGACGGACGGACGGACAGCGAAGTCTCAGTAATAGGGTCCCGTTTTTACCCTTTGGGTACGGAACCCTAAAAACGAATCAATTCATTGTTCATCAAATTCAGTTTACGTATTCCACTAGTGTCCCGTACGTAATGGCTGTGGCCGCTACTCTAATAATATTAAGTGATGTGTGGTATATAAATCTCTAAATTAATTAATTTATTTATTTATTTCATCATCATCATAATCATCTCAGCCATAGGACGTCCACTGCTGAACATAGGCCTCCCCTTTGGACTTCCATATATACCGGATGGAAGCGACCTGCATCCAGCGCCTTCCGGCGACCTTTATAAGGTCATCTGTCCATCTTGTAGGTGGACGTCCTACGCTGCGCTTGCTGGTCCGAGGTCTCCACTCGAGCACTTTTCGGCCCCATCGGCCATCTGCTCTGCGTGCTATGTGGCCTGCCCATTGCCACTTCAACTTGCTAATCCGGTGAGGATTTCCTCATTTCTGATTCGATCACGTAGAGACACCCCGAGTTTTGTACAATGCACAATGGAGCGAAATATTGAAAATGTAATTACTTAGGTGAAATGAAATGAAATGAAATATGAAATGAAATAATTTATTCAGTAAGTAGGCCACAGGGGCACTTTTACAAGTCAGATTGTGAATCTACCGGCATTTCGCAAGAGGAGACCGCTGTTGAGAAGAAAGCCGAAAGAAACTCAACAGTAAGTCATTTTTTCGTAAATAATTCTTAAAACAATTACATAATACATTTGTGTTACTTATAACTAATTACACTGGTATACACGTAAAGTGTCCAAAATCAATGTTAATTAGGAACATTAAAATGAAAATTTAACGATAAATTAAAAATATTAAATATACCCAGAGATGTATAGTCTCTGGGTGTCACAACATGCAATAAAATATAATTACTTAATTAATCAAATTCCTTAGAGATGTATAAGGTCTCTAGGCGTCAACATGAATAATTTACAATAGAAAATAATTATTAAACCTAAATTTCTTTAAGATGTATATGGTCTCTAGGCGTCATAACATGCAATAAAATATTTTAAAATTATTTAATTTCCTCAGAGATGTATAAAGTCTCTGAGTGTCATACTATACTAAGCTGTTTCTTAGAGATGTATACAGTCTCTAAGAGTTCAAAAAGTTAAAATCAACATTGAATAACTTCAATCGAGTACAGGATGAAGTTTCTCACGTTTGCTTAATTTAACACTAGTATGCGGTTCCTACATATTTAATTTGGCCCTTGCAAGCATGAACAGACCGGACCCCACAAACGGCACCCGTTCACGAGTATGACGCATATCTCAGCCATCGCCTCCCTCAACCATATTATAGGGAAGGCTGCGACCCGATCAACGACGCCACCGTAAGCAAAGACCTTTAAGCGAGCATGACATGCTCAAGCTGCCGGGCATACTTGACTATAATACTATTTGCCCGGTGAGAAACAACAAATTGTGCTCTCATGTTACATTAAAAATTACCCACCAAAATAATGCTTATTTAAAAATTTACTATTGACACACAACACTAAACTACTGGCTTAAAGGCATCACTGTCGTTTAGAAAGTCATTGACAGTATAATAAGCTTTATTCAATAAGTGACGTTTTATTTGCGCTTTAAATTTGCTACAGGGCAATTTTGCTACATCAATAGGTATTTTATTGTAGAAGCGTACACAGTTCCCCACGAACGACGAGCTAACCTTACGGAGACGGTGGGCAGGTATTGCGAGCTTGTCCTTACTTCTCGTATTGTAGTGGTGAATGTCACTGTTGAGCTTGAATTCATGGAGATTTTTCCGCACATACATGATATTCTCAAGAATGTATTGAGATGCTACGGTGAGAATGTTTGTTTCCTTGAATTTCTCTCTTAGTGACGTACGACCTCCTAGTGCATAAATGGCGCGTACAGCTCGTTTTTGTAGCACAAAGATGGTTTGGATGTCCGCCGCTCTTCCCCATAATAAAATTCCATATGACATAACACTATGGAAATAACTGAAATATACAATCTTTGCCGTCTCGACGTTTGTCAGCTGCCTGATTCGCCTAACTGCATAGGCCGCGGAGCTAAGCTTACCTGCAAGAGTGGCTATATGCGCACTCCATTGCAGTTTAGAGTCTAAAGTAATACCCAGGAATACTGTTTTTTCTTCAAATTCCAGTACTTCGCCATTCAGTTTTACCTTTGCACAATTTACTTGTTTCACATTTGGTAATGTAAATTTAATGCACTTAGTTTTCTTGGCATTTAAAAGTAAATTATTTGCAGTAAACCAATCCACAATAGAGGACAGTGCATCATTTATCACATCGAAGTTGTTTTCTTGCCTTTTTACTTTAAAAAGAAGAGATGTGTCATCTGCAAATAGTACTATATCATGTTTATCTCGCACAAGGTTTGGTAAATCGTTAATATACACTAGAAAAAGAAAGGGACCCAGAATTGAACCCTGAGGTACCCCCATAGCAACAGCTGACCCAGTCGATTGAGTCCCATTGATATCTACCCGTTGCGTTCTGCCTGAAAGATATGACGAGACAAGGTCAAGGGCATTGTTTTTGACTCCGTAGTGTTCTAGCTTACGTATTAAATTCTCATGATCAACGCAATCAAATGCTTTGGATAGATCACAAAAAACTCCAATAGCATCTTGAGCCTTCTCCCAGGCATCAAAGATATGTTTAACTAGTACCACGCCAGCGTCAGTGGTGGAGCGACCTTTAGTGAACCCGAATTGATTGCTGTGGAGTAGGTTATTCCGATTGAAATGAGATATAAGTTGATTTAGAATAATCTTCTCAAAAACTTTGCTTAATGCTGGTAGTATTGATATTGGTCTAAAATTTGTGGGGTCTGATTTTGTACCTGATTTGAATAAGGGAATAATTTTGCCATGCTTCATCAAATCAGGAAATACTCCAGTATCAATACATTTATTAAAGATATCAGCTAAATATGGTGCAATAGATTCAACAATTGAATGTAACACTTTTACAGATAGGCCCCACAGATCCTCAGTCTTCTTTAAATTTAGCGATTTAAATGCTTTAATAATAGTGGTAGGGGTTACATAAATTAATTTAAAGATAGTTGTACATTCTGCTACATTCGTTTTCAATAGTAACTCTGCGACATCGGGCGATGAATTTAAAGACTTTGTTGTCTCTACAGGTATATTGCAGAAGAATTGCTCAAAGTGATGGGCAATTTCAACATCGGAACTTATTACAGTATCGTCGATTCGAAGACTGTAATGGCGATCTTTTGGTTTCGTTTTCCCAGTTTCATCATAGATTACCTTCCAAATAGTTTTCACCTTATCACAGGAATTTGTGATCTTTTTAGACAAGTGATCAGCTTTAGCGGCGGCACACATTTGCTTAAAGGATTTGGAAAACATTTTCACGTACTCTAGGAACTCCGGTCTCTTGTCGGTTGTCCTTTGTTCATATAGATCGTAGAGACGACGTCTTTTTTCATGAATATCAGGTGTAGCCCAGTCGCTGAATTTAGTTTTAACCCTGTCTTGTACTTTCTTTAACTTGAAACAGGCATCAAATTCTTTTTTGATGCAGTTAAACAAGACCGAACACATACAGTTAGCATCCTCTTGAGTAAATGTAACATAACATAGTCTCCTCTGAATGTTATGGTTAAATAAATCTAAGCGATTTTCAGAGATAGGTCTGCACATGGCGTCTTGTGAATCACTTTCAATATTTCCACTGAAGTTGAAGGAGGCATATTGTCCGCAATGGTCAGAGCTTAGTTTGTTTATGATAGATTTATCAATCGCATCAACACTACTAAATATGTTATCAATACACGTTGAACTGGTAGCTGTGATTCTGGTAGACTCAAAAAACAAATTCACTAGGCCAAAAGAATTAAAAGTGTTCAATAAACTCACACTCATAGATGATTCTTCACACAAACTAACATTTAAATCACCACACACAATAATACACTTATTACTTGAGAATGTACTATTGAGCACTTCATCCATGGTTGACTCAAATATACTATAGTCCGCTGATGGGGGTCTGTATACGCATATAATTATAAATTGTTCCAATTCAATACACGACAGTTCAATCTGACGCTCAATGGACATGTTAACAATATCTTTGCGTTCTTTATGCTTTAAATCATGTTTTACCATAATCAAAGATCCACCGCGGATGTGAACTTCTCTAGAGGGTGGGGTGCGAACCCGCCGCGTCTCCAACAGCTTTTCGGGCCAACACGAGCGTCCTACCACCGAACCTGACGAGAGAGCCATTGAATTTTTAAACCAGGTGCTTCTTGCATGCCTTAGGGTGGCATCGTAGCGCCGTCTACCGTAAAGATTCAGACTTCGTGATCGGCGCCATCGTCTCAAATTATGTTCAGAATCCATAGTAATGATAAAAAAAAATACAATACAATACAACAATACTTTATTGCCCACCAACAAGAAAAATATTACATGACAAATCTTAAATCAAACAATAGTAGACCAATAGGCGGTCTTATAGCTAAAGATCGATCTCTTCCAGACAATCTTTGGATAGCGCAGAAAACGAAATTATACAGAAAATAGTAGGTAAAAATAATTAGCTAGCCAAACAGCGGTAAATACCTAGCTTTAGTACCAAAGGCTGCGTTTCCACCAGAGATGTCTAGCGAGGGATGTGTTTTTGTTAACCAATAGAATAACTTCTTTTACTTACCCTTCGCTCAGCGCAGCTGATGCTATTGGTTAACAAAAACGCATTCCTCGCTACACATCTCTGGTGGAAACGCAGCCTAATACTCCTCGCGTTCATATACAGCAATATCGAAACCCCAAAAACAAAGCACATTATTTAACATCCTGCCAGTCACCGAAATAAGTGCTAATTGCACAAAATTCCACATTTTAGGAAATAGCGCGGCGGATGGCGTTTTTGATTAGGGCGACATTGAACGGGTTAGGCGTTTAGGTAATGTCGGATGTGGCTCGTTCGCGAAAGGTCGTCCATAATTAGCGTTGATCATTATTAATAGAGAGGTGCGATCTGGTTATTAAAAGCGAGGACGCATATGTTACTGGATACAATATTGGAATACGAGTAGTGCATTCATGAAACGATATAATGATATTCATTCGCTGTTAGGACAACATGAAAAAAAAAAAACTGCTAAGTGCTGACTGACGCACAGAGACTTAGGTGTGCATTTCTAAAAAAGTTTGCACAAAATTAAGACGTCAATTAATGTTCAATTATATATTTCCTATTTTGTTACAAATTTCTTTGTGATTTCTTATAGATTGATTGCAGTGTTGTAAGGGGGCCCCCTTAATTTTTTATTTTATTATGTTTTTAGTATTTATTCTTTTAGCGGTAACAGAAATACATCATTTGTGAAAATTTCAACTGTCTAACTATCACGGTTCATGACTTACAGCCTGGTGACCCACGGACAGACAGACGGACGGACAGCAGAGTCTCAGTAATAGGGTCCCGTTTTTCACACTTTGGGTACGGAACCCTAAAAAGAAACGTTGCGGTCCAGCTACAGAAAGCACTAAGTGTCGATACAGGCGGACAGCATTTGAACTGCAATCCAGCTACATAGAATATATACGACTGTATAAATACTGTTGAGTTAATTTCGGCGTTTCTTCTCAACAGTGGTTTCCTATCGTGAAATGCCGGTCGGTAGACACTGATATGTAAAAGTGCCCTACTGGCAGAATAAAGTTCAATATTTCATTATTATTTCATTATTACGCCTAGTTAGCGCTAGTGAAGCCAGTTTTGGTTAGCCACGGGTTACCTCGGTTTTTCTCCCGGCGTAGCTGACAGAAAATCCCCCTAACAGCCTAGTACTATTAAACCTTACTTTAACGATGGGCGTATACATATATTTTGACCATCTTTTTGTATTTTTTATTGAAACAGATTTTTATTTCTTTTGATTATTATTAACGGCACCGAGGTTTGAACCTGGGTTTCTTTTTTATTTTGCGACTGTAAGGGTGTATTCTGTGCAAGCCACGATACACGTGGCACAAGGTCAATATGTCAATGCAAAACGTAACTTCTCGTGTCTATAGAGACACGCACACCCTAAAGCGACTGTACGGTGTACATTATTGAAGTTACCGGAGTCTGATAGTGATAGAACTCTACGAAGGCAGAGGCGTAGGCGTCTACGCGGCGTAGCCTCTACGTAGCGTGCTACGAAGATAAAACCGATAATGAAGGCTGCATTGTCTTGTTATATAGTAACTAGTAGCTAAGTGAGCTGTGCTGTAGACCCCAAGCGTTTGTTTCAAAATGGTTGGAATATTTACGTCTTCGTTAAATTTCACGAGAATCGTACCTCTGTAATGCGACCTCTAGGCAAGAACAGTCGGAAATATGGACAATCCTAACATTCGAAAATGCAGATACGAAAGAATATAATAATAATAATAATAAATAATAATAATAGCCTTTATTTCAGATATAACTACAGTACATTATAATTCCACTATCTCCCATCTTTTATATGTTGTTCTATCTGTTTGCCCTTCGGCATAGGCCTCCTCCAGCCTCCTCCACTCATTGCGATCTTGTGCAACTCTGCTCCATGTGTGCCCGGCGACTTGTCGAATGTCATCGTCCCATCTTTTTTGTGGCCTGCCCCTGCTTCTTTTGCCGTCTCTGGGGTACCACTGTGTGACCCTTTTGCTCCACTTATCCTTGCCTCTGATGATATGGCCTGCCCATTTCCATTTGAGCCTTTTTATTTTTGTTGTGATATCCTGTGCTTTCGTCTTGAGCCTAATGGATGAACTGGTCATCCTGTCAGCTTTCCTCACACCTAACATGCTCCTTTCCATGGCTCGTTGGACGCATGCTAGTTGGGACTCGGTTATCTTTGTCAGGGACCAGGTTTGGCTTCCGTACATTAGAACAGGCAAGATACTTGTATTGAATAGTTTCCCTTTCGTCCTTGGATGCAGATTGTTGTCTTTGAAGACTTCTTTTAGAGACCAATATCTTTTCCATCCATTTGCTGTTCTCCTTTCTAATTCCTTTTTTATTGTGTCTTTTGGTGAAATAATCTGTCCGAGGTAAATGTATTCGTCTACATATTCAAGTTCGTGTTCGCCTGCTTTTATACAGTTCAACTTGTCATTTGTCATCACCTTTGTTTTTTCGAAATTCAATTTCAGGCCCACTATCTCTATACTCTACGAAAGAATATAAGGTTGAATAAAAAATTAAATAAATAAAACATCATTACGGTTACTTCGAATAGAGTATATCGCTAAAATAGAGACATATGTGGCGAGATCTTAGAATGTTATTATTAGAAAGAACTGTACGAATACGACATTGAAGCGTTACCAGTACCAATACAAACGCGAAAGTTTAAAAATACGATAGCTGGTCATTTATACAGGATGAAAACACTATGGAAATTTCAAGAAAAACTACTTTAATGTAGCTCTTATTACACTTTTCTAAATAAGTCACTGACGAGGGGGATGCAGCAATATGTGAAACACGTATGGAGATAACTCCTTTTTGCTCCATCGTATTGCTGCATCCTTCTCATCAGTAAATAATTTAAAAAAGTGTAATAGCTGCATTAATTCTTAAGAAAGATTCTACCTGTAATAAGAAAGTGTCCGAAACTTTGTCTGCGTATGTTTTTTATTATCTATTATATTTTTATGTATATTTATTAAAGAAAAGAAACGCAAAATAAAAAGTATATGACTAAACCTTAAGAAACTTATGAACTAATTAAAAATTAACTTAAACTATTGGGACCTAAAAACTATATGTACTTCCCCTAGGTCACATATAACCGTCTCTGAATGTCCAGTTATTCCTGAAGGTACCAAACTGTGCATCCGTACAGATCCTGTATCGTGCTGTTAAGATTTTTCCTGAAATAATCATGGCTCTCCATAGAAACCTGATTTTCAATACAATTTAAGAATTTTATAATATCATTGCTTAAAATACATACGCCTAGAAAACTAGTCGGTGCCTCAAAGTGAGCCAGTTTTGGTTAGCCATGAGCTAGGTTTCGCCCGTGTGAGCATCTGTCTCAACATCAAGCTCACAAGAAACACGTCTCTATGATTGGTTCGTAGACACGCACACATCAAACCAAAAGCGGCTTCAGCTTTCGCAAATGTGTTGTATGAAGATTCTCGTTCTAGGCGTATTTATTCTAAGTATTATTATAGATGAGCTACTTTAATTTTTTTTTCATTTTAATATGCCTGAAATCATAGCTTTCATCCACCCTGTATAGAAGTAAACACTGAATAGACGACAACTGTTATTTTCCTTATGAATTGACATTTGACTCGACGTCATTTTGTCATCGTTGTTCGGCGTCTAGTACCTAGCAGATGCATGATCGCAATGCAAATGCATTCGTGAGTCATTTTAATGATTTGTAAATTATATAAGTGGTCGGATCCGATGCATATTATACTCGTGCCTACTAGTACCTGCCAGTGGTGTGGCAGACAAAACCTCAGGGCAAGCCAGGGATTCAAGGGCTAGATTTCACTTACTCTTTCTTAAATCTCTATCGTCCTGAAGCGGGCAAGCTGGTTGGAATCGGCTTCTATGGATGCCACGCCACTGGTACTTAAGAGATGAAAAAACTGACCGAACGAACGAAGCATTATTTCCATTTCAGCTTGGGCCCATTTTTTTGGTATTCCGGATGTTTAGACGTTCGGATGTCCTGTTGTCCAGATTCACGCCTACGCGACATCGCATCGTATTTCTTAAATGAGTTTCGTGGATTTTTGTCGCATCGCGCTGTTAACGTTTTTAGAAATTTTAAAAGATTTATTTCTATAATAGTATAGATTTGTTACATTGGAAGTCATCATACAAATATTTTCCCTTATTTGGATTCAAATCCCGGGTCTGATATTTTATTTTGTTTAACTATAGAGTTCAACGCAAGAAACAAAACAAAAGGTATGAGTGAGTTACGACTCGCTTATACTTTTAATTGGCAGTGTGCACGCCCTGTATACTGTACAGGGTGATCAATCCAAATGGGTCAGTAGGGAGAAGACGAAAACTATAAAAGACAGGGAAATCTGTTCTTACGAACCATGGCGTCGATTTTAGATTTAATAACTGCATTCAATTTCAGTTATAAGTTTTGAAATTGCTGAAATTCGTTTTCGACCCCCATATTTTCACTATTGTGAAAAATTTCATGGGAATTGGTTGAGAGATGCGACATCTAGGAGAGAGCAGTTGGAAGCCATCTGGACATATGAAATAATTTCTGGCCAAGATGTAACGGTGACGCTATGCTCGCTCGGTAGATACATAAAAATGCGGTGACCAGTTAAATGATGTCACTAAAGACACTAATTGAAACCAACCACAACGGAAAATCTACCGTCTTCTTTTGCCTTACCACGTATCTGAGTCAGAAACAAAAGTGAAACAATTAAAATATAACAATAGAAGGCGACGTGTATAAAAATGTAACGCACAAATGACGGATTAATTTAATCACAAGGAAAATGCAAATAAATATACGTTTTTATTGGGTTTTCCTCCGACGTCAGTGCAGCATTTTTCTCCTATATACTACAACGTCATAAATTGTAGGTACGCATCGGTTATTATCGGCATTGTTGCAAAAAAATACGTACGTATACGTAGTCCAAAGATTTTATTGTTCTCCGATAAATACGTCAGTATTACTGTTTCCCCCTATAAACGACGCGGTTGGCTCAGTTTGTAGAGACCTGCCTATTGAGCCGGCGGTCCCGGGTTCGAATCCCGGCCAGGGCAAATATTTGTGTGATGAACTCGAATATTTATGCTTGGGTCATGGTTGTTCTATGTATTTAATTATATGTATATTTATCTATATAAGTATGTATATCGTCGTCTAGTACCCATAACACAAGCTTTCTTGTGCTTAATTTGGGACTAAATCGATTTGTGCGAGGTTGTCTGATATTTGTTGTAGTTGTTTGTTGATGTTTGTTGTAGTTGTTTGGTGTATGTAAATACACCTGTACACCTAGCTTTATACAGTTACAACATGTGGAAGAGCGGTGTTTCTTAACACAAGCATAATTATTGCTTAAAAAGAGGCACCAACTCTAATTTTGTGAAATAGTTTTAAGCTACTGAATAAATGTTTTTTTATTTTTTTTATTTTGATTTATTTATTTATTTTATATACTACAACGTCATAAATTTTACGCATCGGTTATAATCGGTATTCTTGCAAAAAATACGTACGTGTACGTAGTCCAAAGATTTTATTGTTCTCCGATAAATATGTCAGTGTTACTGCTTTCCCCTATGTACACAATAGTGCGACGCGTCATAAAGTTTGCACATCGCTAATAATCGGTATCGTAGTCGGTGTAGTACTCTCGTAGGACGCGAGGGCGCGTTTCATTCAGGACGCCCAGCCGGATGCCCGCAGATCAATCGCACCCCCCTCCCTCCCCCCCAGATCCTCGGGACCCCAGGTCCTCAGGACCTCAAGCCGCAGTCTCTCGCCGGCAGCCGGGCGACGCGCGCGTCTGTCCCCTCACGATCACGATCAGTAATGCTGTGTTTCGTTTAGGTGCTCGTGTGTTTTGGACTAGTTTTGATACGGTGAGTTTAATTTTTTCAGTTTTTTTTTATATTGGTAAACAAACACTTGTTGAGCTTTGATGGTAAACAAAGAATTTTCATGAGGATTCGATGAATGGTTTAAATGATAGGCGGTAGCGATTTTGCTTCATGTAACTGTAAAGCAGTTTTCGCTTTACAATTCATAAGATAAATCTAAGACTTGAAACATTGCATTATTGACGCTTATATTTACAAAACCCATCGTTTCACTCTTAATATTCTAGGCCGTGTTTAGGTTTTGTATCAAATACGCAAGGGTAACTCTATGAGCTATTACCTACTCTCTATAATTACAGTCGATTATGACGATTATATACGAAATGATTTCATAGAATACACATTTTACGTACCTACTTTTTATTAGCACCATTGTAAAGCGTAAATTAAGACGCAATATTACTTATAGCCATCATTCAGGTAACAGCCGACAGGATTCGCAATTGAAGGAGTGACAATGACAATAGTAAGAATAAGAGGCGTTTACGTTAACGAGTGCGTTTAAAGTAATGGACAATCTACGTTCAGCTGAATGGGTGTCGGGTCGTAAATTGCAAGCGACAGCTAGCAAAGCTCACGCGGGAAAGAATAGCGTGGAGCGGCGTCGAGTATTTTAATAAATAGGATGGCTTTTGTGTGTATAAAAAAAATATCTAGCTCGTTATTTTTTTTAAACACGCCTTTGTCCGATAAAATGACTTAAACATTTTTTGAATATATGCCTATCAAAAATCTATGTCAAAAGTTCCTCGGGGTAAAAGAGCGTATGTGACAAGTTCTGTTACTTTACACTATTTTACGACTATTACTTAGGCGGATTTACTAGAAACATTGTAGTGGTGGTCTCCTTGTGCGCGGTGACTGTCAAAGTTCCACCAAGGGACGTAATTTTAAGTGACGGTTTGATAGGCGACGCTTCCATCAGATTTTCCCGAATATTTTCAAAATGTATCGCTAAGTATAAACATTAATTAAATGCTGGATTCATGTCAGGTCGTAAACTTCGAGTGATTTCTACAAATGTGACCATCATTCTATAAATTAATGATTTCTAAGTGCATTCAAGATAATTTAATAGAAACTCAGATAAAGATATCATTGTCATTAACGATAGTTGAAAGAGAGACCTAAAATAAATGTCGTTGAATTGATCGGTTACCTTTTCAGCTTCACTAGTGCGAGTGGATTATGGGAAAGTAATTATTATTCAAACTAAGTTGTAGTAGACATTCATATCTGGCGACGCCTAATTATTCATAATTTGAATACCGTTATATAAATATAAATATACCTAATACCTACACTACGAATTCTTCAATGACTCAGTCTTATTGGTCGATTGGGCCTTTTTCCATAACATAACGCATAGAGCCGGAAGTCGGAAAATTGTATTAGTCGATTTCCATAACGCTTACCATTGGGCATACCGTCTGCGGGAGTCACAGCTGTATATCGATCAGTTTATCGACCAACGAAACTCAGCTTTCATTTCGTAATTAGATAAGTAATTATTTATTTAAAATTTTAATTGAATTCATTATTATTTATTTTAGTCTAAGTATCTGAATGTAATTATTGTTACATTTTCATCGTATTTTAATCTAATCTTATTATCTAATCTATATGTCTAAGGAAATTAATCATCTCTGGCAAATGAGTGTTGAGATTGACCTATTGCCCCACACGCTGTACCCGCCGATATAATTGACCTCCTAATCGCGTGAGAGGCGACAATGACTGATGCCTAATCAAGGCTTATCTCTATTTTACGAGGACTTGTAACTTGTATTATATTTCTAATTGTTAGTTAATTACCTTCTCTAATTTTCTCGGATTCACGCATAATTCGACTATTGATGAAAAGAAAATTTTATAGTTAGCTTTTGAACTTGGGCTACTACTATAGATAGATTTTGGGTAAAATCGCATCCATGTCAGTTTTATAAATGATGCCGAAGAGTCGGTTTCTCTAATAGACGGTACATCTCTATTGGCCCGGTTTTAATCTATGGTATGGTTATATACGTATTTATTTAACCCTTAAATGCATGGTGTAAGATGCAGCTTACATAAACAAAAATGAATTACTGGTTGAAAACAAGAAACATTTATTTGAAATAAAATAATATTGTGTTTTTTTAATTCATGCATTTAAGGGTTAAACAAGAACAGCTTATGCTAATAGTGACATAGCTAGATTAGCCAGTAATACAGAGCCAGTTATAGGATCTCACATATAGCAACATAATAATATTAAACATTAAGTTAAATAACAGGCACACTTTCATGTGCATATGCAATATTAACAGCAAGTTAATACTAAAATACAGAAACTGAATACGGTATTTGATGACAGCTCAAATCAGCTACTCTTAATGAAACGTCTAAAACGATTTGTTAGTATGAAGTTTCTACGAAGATACTGGCTTGTGACGTCATAAAAATCAGTAGTTAAAACACGCTGTCTTTTTAGTTTACTGCATTTATATACTAGCGCAACTTCGTTTTTTTTTATACCGTAATAGTAAAATGTATCCTATAATCTTTGGGTCAATTTTGGTACAGGAATAGCTGGACTATTCCTGTACCAAAATTGATTTTTATCCAGCCGTATCGGCAGGATGCGAGGCGAGTACAAAAGAAATTGTGAAAACAGACAGCGCCAGGCTGGCTTGGCACCGCGCGCCCATACAAAACAAATGACGATCCTGCGTAACGCTATTAAGATTTTTTCCTGAAATCATGACCCCTCTCCATAGAAAATTGATTCTCAATATAAATCTAGAATTTTATAATAGTATAGATTATTTGTGGGCGAATAAGTAATGTCCACACTAAGCCGCGGAGGCCGGAAACGCTCGTTGGGCTGATTGCGCCCCGCGCAGCCCTCGCGAAAGCGCCGTCCGGTAGAATTTTTAATTAGGTTTCCGTTTTTTTAATGCGATTTGATTGAATGTGAGGGAATAAATCTAGACTAAGGGCGGGTTATTATCGTTATTATTAGTTAAACTTTAAACTGTATAAGTATTTAGCCAAATCGGTAAGTTAGGCTTGTTGGTCTCCTGACTACCAGTCAGTTTAATTTGTCAGTTTAATTTAAGCCTTATGTATGACAAATAGATAGATAGTTATCTATTAATTGAAGTTTAGGTACTACGTGTAGGACATTGGAACTCAGGAGGTTAAATTCCGTACGTGAGAAATTTGATGCTGGCATTTTTCTCTATGATCAAACATGTTTCTTAAGTTACTACCTAGAACAGGGCTATTGGGATTTATTGGTGTATATTTGAAACTTACAGTTTGAATTTTTTCATTGATAATTTTTGTTTCAAAAACTGCTCGAAATTGACAAAATCCACGCGGAGAAATAGTTTTTTCATGTTGTTTCCGACTGCACGCAATTAAATCATGAAATAGCTATGTTAGTACGTGGAACTCGGGGAAAAATATTAAGTAGGTATCCAGTTCAAAAAGTTGGTTGAAATATCAATATATTTGTCATAATATCGTCACCTGTAATATGAATTAATGTAACCGCCAAAATGACGAAATTGAGTTAATTATACAGTTCGTCTGTAAATTTGACGATCTATCCATTGCTGTTATTAAAATTACGATATCTTGAAAAAAATGTTGGTTACATTAAACAAAAAATGACCATTTCTTTTAGTTTTCTGTATTTATTTTGGTGTATGGCACATTGTTTGTAAATTACTTAATATCAGATTAACGTAACCACAAGTATTGGCCAAAGTAGAACAAAAGTCATTAATGTAAGACTCATCGGTAAATAAATGACTCTTACATCAGTCAATTTATTGCACTTTATTACCGATTGACTGTTACGTTAGCTTCAAAGCTAGATAAAAAATATAAAATGGTTCTTACATTAAATGGGTTATACTTTTAGTTTTTGAATCAAATCATGTAAATAATAAGGTACATAAATGATTTATATGCTCAGATTAGATAGGTAAAAAATAAATAAACGAGATTATAAGAAAGCAACCATTTAAAGTCAATAATAGTCCTATCTTGTCACAAATTGTGCTTACTGTAAACTGGCTGAATATATAATTTAGTCAGTAACATTAAAGTATTCGTAGTTTTTAAAGCAATTAAAGCCTCTTACATTATTATTTGTCTTCCCAAGCCTCAAGTGATGACGGTTACATTAAAATTATGTACTTAATTTAGACGGACCTGGTGCTTACGTTATTTTGGTTACCAGGAACTTTGCGACCATCTCTTTCCTTTGCAGTGTTAATGAGTAGATACCGGTGAGACGACCATACATTTGCCTGTAGGAAGCAATTACAAACACTACCGCGTGCGTCTGTTTACGATTTGGTGTTGTGATGGATATGATAGCCACTTTAGTTTGTACCGACCAGCGATCGGATGCCGGTATTCGACTCCATACAAATACCGGTATTCAATTTCGGTATTTCGCTTATTATTACACATTTTTTTATTTTACTGAGCTAATTTCAAAGTTCTGTACCAATACTTTAATTATATGTAATGGCATTTGAAATAATATCTGTAATATTTTTTTTGTAATTTTTATGAATATCGGTAACGATCCCTGGTTCCAACCATTCGTGATAAGGACATTATTGTGCCATTGCGTTGTTATACATCAATACGTACAGTTAAAAATTACGAGTTAAGTACATTAATCGCTTTACATCAGGCGATCCATTTGCTCGTTTGCCCTCTACGACACAAAAAATAAATAAATAATAATATTACACAAAAAAAAAACTTTTAAAAATAAAGGGAAATTTGAAAAAGATAAGTTCTATAGAAATTGTTATCACCTCAAAAGGGAGTCGTATTTCTAAGGCGGAATGGAGTTCGTCGGGATTTCCAGTATCAAATAGAAATTGATGTTTTAAACTTTTTAAAGTTAAGTTATTATTTATTAATTAGCTATTATTCCTATTTATACCATGTCTAATTCTCGAATTAGGTACTTTTAATTGAAACAATCTGGCTTAATGCATTTCGTTTTTAGGGAATCTCTTAAATGTCTGGTTAAACGGACTATGAAAACTTTTTCTGTGAAAATCAGTCACCATGTAGCAACATGTTGGCATAATAAAATGTATATACTTGTATATTATTTTTAGAAAACAAGAGACAGGAATGAATGATGGTAGTAATAGTGATATGGTGGAGTTTAGTGACATTGAGATACTCCCAATCATTTTTTTCAGTAGCCTACGTATCCAACGTAATGTCATTGTATTGATGCGATGATTAAATAAAATACGTTAACTATTTGCTTGCCCCTTGACCATTATATTTTTCAGCCAGAGAAAGGCGTTGAGCTGGGCCATACTTTCTACTAATAACGGGACACCAATGATGCTTCAAATAAGTAGTTTGCGAGAAAACAGCAGCTTACAAGATATAAGAAAATCTCTAAATCAGTTTTAGCTCTATAAAATAGATGTCCAATCCCAATAGCGAAGGTATTCGAAGCACTTCAGTCGTAAATTTACCCCTTCAAGTTCATAATAGTGATGTGAGAGTGAGTTACTAATTATGTGACGAAACATTTAGTCACCAGTTTGCCAGGAAATGGTCAAATTACTAATGAAGAATCAAATAAAGATCATTCGCCTAGTTTCAGACAGGGACAAGCCTTACACTGAAAATAGGACTTAGGCTTTGTAAAGACAGAATTGATTATTTAAACGAAATTATACAACGTAAAGCTGAAGTTTAAACTTAAGTCACTAAAATCAAAAGGAGGGAGTTGATGAATGCAACAGAAAGAAGGTAATAAATACGAAGAAAACTATATAGAAAGAAATAAAAAAGAAAGAGAAATGAGAGGAACACAGAATGTGCAGTAAAAGTCGTAGGTAAAAAAAGTACATAAATATTGTAGGAAAGGGAGAAAGAAAAGCAAAGTGAGGAAAAACAGTGAGGAAAAGTATCAGATTGGAAAAAAATAAGTGTTTTTTAATACTCTTTAAATCTAAACGTGCCTTTACCATTTTTGGTTTTTATAAACAAAAAAGAAACTGTTTCCCGCTTATAAACCGGTTTTTATCACGACTTACTATCCTGCCACTAATTAACTGAAAAAACAATAACTAACTATGTTAAACCTTATTACAATTGGATAAGTTTAAAAATTCCATAGCTGAATTCCGCTAATGTAAGTCCACGTTTTGAAAATGTGTGTCCCTTACGTTAGATTTTTTTACCTTTTTGTGACTTACTTTAAATAGTTCTTCATTTTTTGAAATCAATGTTGTGTTGTGTTAACGTAACTCCTGATTTTTGAAAAAAATTAACGTAAGAGCCATGCTATTTTCTAAACTATAATAGCAGCCTTTTTGAGACCATTATCAACTGAAAGATCTTACAAAATTAAGCTATAACTACTATACATCATTTTAATCGGATTAGAAAATAAAATGTTACTGGACTTTTTTTAATTTGCAATTTAGTTTTTGGCTTCTCCTGAAAAATCGTCATTTGGCGGTTACCTTAATTCATATTACAAGTGACGATATGTTTTTTTTTTAAAGGAATAAGGCCTCTTATGTGCCAATCAAACTTTTACATTTGAATGAATAGACGGATGAGAGCCTTGATGGGTGTATTATACCAATATAAACATAAGAATACACATAGGTATATTATACACTTCAGCTTCCAGCCTTGGGCTATAAGACTTGAGCTTTCTGATGGTAATTCTTCATTATCTGTAATAATGACAAATTCAAATATCACTGTAATTAAATGAATGACTTGTAAGATCATGTCTTACCAATAAATCCTATGAACTATGCGTGACGGCAAGATATCGTATTGCATGATGGGCAATTGCGTTCGATAACGAATTTTAATGGCCTTAGCCGTGCCTTAGCCTGAAGGAATGAGAAGAAATTACAGATTGCTATCCAAGTCACTTAGGCAGAATAAGCAACTTCTGTAGAGATGGTTCTCACTTTTGATCTACACATAAGCCATAAGAATTGTACTTTACTAAATTTTTGAAACGTGCGACACAATTCGACGTGTGGCATGGTGTTCCGACTAATAGCGACGCGTGCGCACCGCTACGATTGGCTAAGAAAACGCGCTGTCTTCAGACAGGGAGGTCAGCACTTTGGCGCGTTGGCAATTAGGGCGGCTCGTGCCGCGTGACGGACCAGTCTTGACAAAACTATCGTCCACAGAAAGTGCTTCGCTCAGCAACGAACATGGTACTGTATAGTTGTGTCAACCTCTATCAATAAGTTCAAGCGCCCAAGTGCCGAATCGCCACATGTAGTTTATTCAGACGCCAGTTTAGCAAACTCAATGCAGTAGACGTCTTATATCACGACTTTCAGCAACAGTAACGGATACAGATCACAAAGAAATTCATTGAATAATACAATAGCTAAGTAGTATTCGATAATCATAACATATACCATTGACCGAAGACCCCTCAAGTGGCATGGCAACTTATTGTCCTAAAAGTGTCAAACTCGACCCCTCTTGAGCAGTGTCGAGCACCTGTAGTCTGACATCTAATACCTAACTAGTATTCAATAATCATAACATCATCGACCGAAGACCGACCCCTTAAGTGGCAATTGGTATGGCAACTCATTGTCCTGAAAGTGTCAAACTCGACCGTCTTGAGCGGTGTCGAGCACCTGTAGTCCGACTTAGAAGCGGCTAATTGAGCTCTCGACTGCGCCGAGCGGCGCCGAGTGCTTCGTTAGTCTTTTGAAACTCGCTTATTCTTTTGGAATGGTAAGCGGGTGTGCTCGTAGTGTGAGCTGTAGCGGTTACGTGCAGGCTTTCGATTTTGCCATTAAGAATTAACAAGTAAATTACAAAAAATAGTTGTTATAGCCTAACAATTGTCGGTCCAGCCCTGGGATAGTAGCGCTAGAAACAGCTTTTACAATGATGTGCACACATCATATATTTGCATTATTAAACGTCAATAGCGATTTGACATTAACCAAATTCAAAACATTGTTTACCTGGTGGCCTATGATGGTTGCGTTTATCTCATATATAATAAGTGGTAAACATCTGTCACTCACACTCGCATTTTGTCAAAACGTGACGGTCACTTATTTATCGCGTGATAAAAGCAACCATCAAAGGCTCACTCCTTTTCTCACTGTATGGGTAGTTGGGTACACAGTGGTACTATGGTACTGTAGGTACCTACTCGGTACTGGATTGTAAATTTTGTAACGAGGTATACGAAATAAAATTACGGCATACTGAAGTATTCAGATCTGGGTCGCTCCTGATCCCACTATGCCCGCTGCCCGCGCCGCGGCCGCCGCTTCAACAAGTGGTCGTTGAGAGGCCATTACTTGTTGACGCTAACCTCAGCTCCTTCCATAATGCGCGTACCTACCTGTTTCGATTTTGTATTTTGACCTGGATCCTTTTATTGGCCATAATGATTGAAAGTGAATAACTGTTATGAATACTTGTCAGAAAATCGTTAGCCATTATTCTGAAATCATTAACTTCTCATATTTTGTAAAGCTTGTATATTTTTTTTATTAAAGCAGTAACGTCTGCTAGCGCAAACCATATGCTTACAATGCAGCGAAAAATTAAAAATTTAATGGTTCAGGCAGGGTTTGAATTCAAACTTGCGTCTCCAACGGCTTTCCGGACCAACACGGGCGTCCTACCTATTGGACCACTGAACCTGATGCGAGAGCCATTGAATTTTTTAACCAGTTGCTTCTTGCATGCCTTAGGGTGGCATCTTATTTACTTAGCAGATCCCATAATCTACATGGTTAAGTTAAGTTTGTTTTATGACAAATCTAAAAAATGTATCAATTCTGAGAAAGCTGAATTGTGATAAACGAAAATTCTCAAACTATACTATTAGTGGATGTTCCAGATCGCGGGTGTTTGTGGCCTGAACCGAAGGTGAGGGCTATAAAAATGGGGCTTTACTAATTACCGCCCGTGGTTTGTCTAAAGCTTCACGTCTTGCCTTCGCCAGGAAGTGAGATTTTGTCCCCAGAAATAGATAATTTGTGGGCAGAAAAACAACTCACGGCTTAGGGTGACGTAAAGGAACTTACCCTTCTAAACCAGAGAGCACACCCCTTGTACCAATCCTCTGCAGTTTTTCACCAGTTTTCAGCTTGAAGGTACTTACCCACCTCGAACACATCCTCCAAGCGATACCTTTATACTGAATCAGTCTGACTTAGGGCGGGAGGAGAGGCGAGAATCGGGCTATGACTATGGCAGAGAAAAAACGCGAAAAGTGATACCTGTGACGAGCCACCCGGTAGCAGAATATAAACTGGCACGATATTAATCGCGATATAGGTCGACGACGGTGTTTGTTCGCGAACTGGTACAAGAGAGGATGAGCCGCAATATCGCCCGGCGGGCTTCAAACCGAACTACCCTGTTTCGCACTAGCCTACCTATTAGTTATTGGAGTTCCGTAGTTTAGTTTCATCTTACTATAGGTTTTTTATACTTTATGTAATGTACTTACTTTACATAGAAAACTCCCCTGAGTCTGATACATATTTTTTAATTTATTTAAATAAACAGTTTTTTTTTACAGTTAAAATGTTTATATTGCCTCTTTTATGTAGTAGTGGAAATCAAAATCGGTGCTCCTGATGATGTACTACGAACTGATTCGAAACATGTCGGAATATTCGGCTTATACAATGCGCGACGTGTGTGCCCGTCATATGCATTTTACTGTACTTACTTCATTAAAATGCTGTGTACCGCATAATAAATTATAGGTGACTATAGTATATTTTGATAATTGTTATTTATTTATATGTAAGTAACGATTTAAAGGTATCTTTGTTTTCATATATCGGAATTCCATATCTTAATAATAAATCAACATTTTGGTACTTAGATCTATCAAAAGTCGTAACTTACCTACCTATACAGTGACAAAAGATAAGGATGTCTCAATTTGTGTAGTTCTATAACACGAAAATTATGTAACAATAAAAGTTAAATTTCAATAAAACTGATCAATTCTAACAATAGTAAATGGGAAAATAATTCTTAAACACTGAAGAATATTATGACGATTCTGATTCAAATATCCTTTTAAAATAAAGAAGAATTAGTGAAGTTATTGATGATATGGGAGAAAAAAACACCGTAAATCGAAGGTCTTATAACCATGGTCATGAATAAAAAAAAACACCGTATTTACCTACAACATTATTGAATCAAACGTAATTTGTTTACCTTACGGTAGCAATTTTAATTTGTTCCCATCAAGGGCTGCCGCAATCTGGAAAGATAATTAAACTAGCCCAGGAATAGCATTTCCTTTCCTTCGGCGAAGACCTCGCAAATTGAAATTACAGCAAATGAAAATATCGAGCCTCTTGACGAGATAAGTGTTGAGCATGGACATAAGTCTGTTATAGAAGAAGAGAACTCGAAAATAAGTGTTTGGTGTTAGAATAGGATGGAAGAAAATAACTTGGTACGCTGACCTCGAATAAATTGGATTAGGGCAAAGGGATTGGTAGGTAATCATTAAAATATAATTTTGATTAACTTGTGTAGTCAGTAGTATTTCCAAGCAATGTTTGAAGACTTTGATGAACGAGAACAGAACTATACCGGCTAGTTCAGTTAAAGTCTAAACAGTTAACTTTAAAATTAATCAGTGAAAAGTTGAAAAATCTAATGGTTCAGGCAGAGTTCAAACCTGCGGCTCTAACGGCTTTCCGGGCCAACACGGGCTTCCTACCTATGCCACCCTAAGGCATGCAGAAGCAACTGGATGAAATATTTAATCACTATCGCATCAGGTTCAGTGGTCTAATAGGTATAGGACGCCCGGGTTAACCGGAAAGCCGTTAGAGACACAGGTTCAAACAAATTTTTCGCTTCATTCTAAACATTTGGTTTACGTTAGCAGACGTTACTGCTTTAATAAAAATAAGTGTAATTATTTGTGTACTGAGGCTTACCTTTTTATTGTGATTAGGTATTTTTGGACGTGACTAACCGTTCTATGATTTATACGTGTTGAAGTCTTACGGTACATTTCATATTAAAGTAGGTACATATATTTACTTATTTTCAGATTTGGCAGTATTGTATGAATCTATAGTACGATGTACTTATTAATCATGTACTGTATCCAAGCGTGCCGATGCATATCTATTTGCAGATTAGTACATCCCATTCAAAGTACATTCTGATGATTCTGTTCAATAAAGACAATAAACATATTTTAAACCTAATACGGCGTTCGGATTAACTATGCCATACGATCTATTCAAACAAGGACAAAAGCACATAAACATGAGTGCGTTATGATACAATCACAGATATACTATGTAACTAGATAGCAGTGGCGTGACGACCATAGAATTCGATTCCCACCGGCTTGCCCATTTTTGAAAATGTTGCCTATTGTTTCTAATTCGGCCCTGGCTCGCGGTTTTGGTTCACGTTACGCCATAGTTAGTTAGACAAACATATATATGTAGATTTTTTATAAACCTCTAAAATTGTATTAAAAGTCTATTTTTCAAAAACTTCTCAATTCGTTTGACATGAATGGTGAGTTCAGTTTGTTTTATAGTAAGTCGTTAATACGATTTATTAATAAATAATCAATTACTACAGAGGTTTTCCTTAGATATGAACATTAATTACAACGCCATTTCGTACCAATTTTATCATAAACAGTTTTTGCGGTCTCATCACGCCAATACTACTGAATGGATTTTAACCGCTTTTGGTTCAGGGATAGCTGGACATCCAGTGTTTGTATACGATGGTTTTAAAAATACTTTTTACCGTGGCTATGGCAAAGAAAAAAACACGGTTAAGGCTCTTCTATTTAGTGAGGAATATCTCTAATAAATAAATAATATCAGACAACCTCACACAAATCAACCTAGTCCCAAATTAAGCTCAAGAAGGCTTGTGTTATGGGTACTAGGCGACGATATACATACTTAAATATAGATAAATAAATACTTAAATACATAGAACAACCATGACCCAAGCACAAATATTCAAGTTCATCACACAAATATTTGCCCTGGCCGGGATTCGAACCTGTGACCGCCGGCTCAGTAGGTGTCTACAAACCGAGCCAAACGCGTCGTCATTTAATACATTTACAAATTTGAGGTTTTTTGGCTGTTTTGTCAATTTGTAGTTAGTTTTCGCAACCTGGCATCGGCGCGGTGGGGGATTGGAGCGCGTGTGAGCGACAGAGGGGACAGCTCTGATCCCGATATCACTAAATCAAGATTTCCGCACAGCATCCGCACGGGGCCCGCGCTCCCACCGCGCCGTGGGGCACGCGAATGTATCAAAATACCGCAAAATGTGCATTTTTTTGCGATTAAGTTTAATTATAAAGTCTGCCGTTCTTATTAAACCGATAATTTAAAAGATAATATGCGTCGTATGGTCAGCACTTCAATAGACGCTGCTGCTTACATAAAAAATGCTTAGAGTTGTCTGTACACTTTCCTAAATTAGTCACTAACAAGAGGGATGCAGTAATATGTAAGACACGTATGATGATAAATCCATCACTCCTTCGTATTGCTGCATCCCTCTCGTTAGTGACTAATTTAGGAAAGTGTAATAGCCGCAACTTTAACCATAAAGTAGGTAGGTACCTACTGTGCTACTGTGCCATTCTAATACTATCTAAGTATGTAGGTAAAATTAACGTACCTTACATACGTAACGTAATCAATTTTACTACAGACAGTACTTAAGCCAAACAATACTTAGAGACTTTATTGAAAGTAACGTAACGAACCACGGTAAAGTACCGAGTTATATTTAATACTTTATTTGGGTTTATCGGTAAATATGTCAGTAACCCGACTCGCACTTGACCGATTTGTTCTGTATGGGCGCCCACATCCGCGCTTCTGGGTTATCTTGACACTCAAATGTTGTACATACAGTTTGAGTAGTGATGACCCAAGAATATATGTACGCGATGACAGAGATTTTAAAAACGTGTAGGTACCTATACTTCGTGAGCTCTCAGATTGCGATTCGGGTTTCGGTGAAAAAACCAAGAAAGAAAGAAAGAAAGAAAGAAATACATTTATTCGTGACGAGACACAAAACATAATTACATTATAAGGTGTGACAGAAAAAAGAAGAAAATAAGATAAAACAATAAGCAATTAGCAATTATTTTTATGGCTGTACCAAGAGGGTCTTATCTAGATTGCGTAAGAGCGAGCGAGGCAGGTATAAAACGCTAATCGCATTCTTACAGCTCACGCACTGTAGGCTGTTTTTAGTATAGGCGTTATAAAAATGCCGCTATTATAATTTTTGCTAAGCAATCTGTACTCGTACCGAGCGACAGGTCAATCACTGAACGGTCACTAGGATAAGGCCAACGTCCAAGCTTGTTCCAACATTGGCCCAACGTAGCACTAATAGTACAATAGTTTATCAGCGCGTGTCTCGTCTGCCAAGCCGACTAATATTAAACCGCAGCGACCCAGGAAGCATGCGAATGTTTTATTAGATTGATCGGAATGTGGAGTGCTTTCACTAAGTTACTGTAATTAGAACACAAAAGATCGTCATTATTTATCTAGCCCGTGGGCTTTTAAGAAGCGAGTCAACTATCCTCTTCATCTTTAGGCTGCCTGTCTATAGAAACAGAGCGGAGACGTGAAAATAATCACTTTTTCATAAAAAAATAACCGACTTCAATGAGCGAAATGGAACATACAATAACACTTATATGATTTTCTCATGGACTTCTTTGTCAGAACTGGACCAAATTTAAATAGGACCACACGGGAAGCACCAGCTTTCAAATAAAACCGGCCACGAGCATGTCGGGCCCCGCTCAGTGTAGGGTTCCGTAGTTGCCCATCCTTCACAATAGACAATAAAATAAAATTTAAATTACGAGAAAGATCTCAAGCTCTATAAAAAGGTTGTAAACGCCAAAGTAACTGTAATTACTTATTACCCTCTGCAAGTTATCGATTATACGCGCCAGATATTTCACTCAATATTTTAATGCAGTATGGCACTTAACTAATATGTGTAACGTTCGAAGTATAAGAACACTGCGCGGCACTTACGTAATTTTAAAGAAAATTATGAAATTTTGCGATACCTCAAAAACGGCCCCACTGATTTTATTCAATATAGTTTTCATTGAAAGTACTAGTAAGGCCTCATTTTCATGAATTTTCCCATAATTTTTTGACACGTGGTTGAGAAGTTAGAGGGGAGGACACAATTTTTTGGATTTCCCGAGCGAATATTTACAAAACTGCTGACTTTATCAAAAAATGATGTTTGAGGACCCCTATTTTTTTTAAAGACCTATTAAACGACACCCTACACGCTAGTGTTGAAACGAAAAAAAAAATCACCCCCACTTTAGGTGTACGGGAAAAAAATCCCGAATAAAAGTTGTTTTTTAGCTTTTATTTTACTGTTTTGTCGGCGTGATACATACACAAACTCATACCATGTAATACTTCGAGGCCTTTTATAACGCACGTTAAGACGACATTTCATTGCATGTTTCAGAAAACATACTTCTAACACAAGCGGCTGCCATTAGCGGTCCGTTACCGGCTTATAGGCTATAAACTATTACTTATGTGTTTAAAGTCAAATAGTTACTTAATTATTTGCTTTCTTTTGTCACAGAACCGACCATGCCCATCGCGAGAGGAGGCGTCCAGTCCTTCCTCCGGGAAAACCTGCTCACCTTCCTGACAGTCATCGGGGTGGTGGCCGGCACACTCCTGGGATGCGGTCTGCGGGCGACGGGGCACGAGTTCACGCGGCGGGAGGTCATGTACCTGCAGTACCCTGGGGAACTGTTCCTCAGGATGCTGAAGTGTCTGATAGTGCCGCTGCTGGTGTCGTCCATTGTGTCCGCTATCGGGTCTTTAGATTTGAGCCTGTCTGGCAGGTGAGTGAGATTTGTAGTATTATAGATTGTAATATACACACTGTCTAGTGGATAATAATGTCGGGTTATCGGGGTTTTTAGTTTGAGTCTGTGAAGAATAGAAGCAATGTATGTAGACGGGAGAACCTATAACCTACCAATCCGTCATGGTGGCCGGGGTGAACTTGCGATGTTAAGGTCACAATGCTACTTAGCTGCTAGATCCTATAAGCTTAAATTAATATTCATCTGAACGTAGACTGATGACTTGATGAGTTCAGAACTTATATACATTTTCTTTATTAACGATTACTTCTCTACAATCTTCCTCTTTTAAAGAATAAACGAGTGATTAATACCTTTGAAGAGCTCTTGGCTAAAATTGGTCTATGAAATGTATACATTACGTTCGGATCTAAAGCCGTGTTGTCATATAGTCCTAAGTAGAACATCCCGTGAAAATATTTGGCTTTTGTTCTTCCTCCTCCTTGCATCGTTTTCCTCATAGCTGAGGGTCGTGACCTCCCCTTTGCAATACTTTCTCTCGTACGACCTTCCTCCATCTGTTTCTGTCTGCGGCGGTGTGAAGGGCGCTGTGAACTGTCGAGTCAAGAGCGGAGCGGATCTGGTCGGACCAACGTATTGGGCTGCGTCCACGAGGCCTTTTCCCATCTACTTTGCCGGTCACGATGAGCCGCTCAAGGTTGCCTCCGCCTTTTCTTGCGATGTGTCCGAAGAATTCCAAGACTCTCTTTTGTTATTCATTATTAATTAGCTCCTGTTCTTCAGGGTCGGTCTACGGGCGATCGTGTACTACATGACGACGACGGTGTGCGCCGTGATGCTGGGCATCGCGCTGGTCACCACTATCAAGCCTGGCATCAGCTCTTCCAGCTACCAGCAGCCCAACACCACCAAGGTGCTCAGCAAGGACACGCTTACGTCTGATACGCTGCTGGATCTTATAAGGTTAGTGCTTGTTCAGTAATGCCGGGTATCGCGCTGGTCACTATTATCAAGCCTGGCATCAGCTCTTCCAGCTACCAGCAGCCCAACACCACCAAGGTGCTCAGCAAGGACACGCTTACGTCTGATACGCTGCTGGATCTTATAAGGTTAGTGCTTATTCAGTAATGCCGGGTATCGCGCTGGTCACTATTATCAAGCCTGGCATCAGCTCTTCCAGCTACCAGCAGCCCAACACCACCAAGGTGCTCAGCAAGGACACTCTTACGTCTGATACGCTGCTGGATCTTATAAGGTTAGTTCTTTTTCATTAAAGCCGGGTATCGTGCTGGTCACCATTATCAAGCCTGGCATCAGCTCCTTCAGCTACTAAAAGTCCAACACACCAAGGACACGCACAATTGAATCGCAATCTTAAAGTTCACGCCCAAGTAGCAAAACAAGCTGCAGAAGCGCTTATACTGCTAATTTAAGCTGACTAAAGGCTGTTTGCTACTTGGGCGGATTGTAGTTTTTTGTTAATGTTAAAAATTATAACATTTTTGGCATAAGGCAGGCCCGTCCAGGGGATTTAGTTGCGGCTGCTCTGTATCCACACTTGAGAGATACGAATTATCCTTTCGAGTCCAATTTATGCATAAAGACCAAGAAGACAAAGAAGATATTATACGGCATAAAGACACAGTTAGTGTTTACGATGAACTGATGAAGTGATGGACTTTATAATTAAATTCAGTCTACTTAATCAAAAATCCCAGGTGACAAATTCTAGGTCATCGAATTCCCCAACTGTCATTTGTGGTTAGTTTAGTTTAGGTTAGGTAAAAATTGGTCGGGTTCATTGTACGGAGACGTCGGCGGATCATTAGTCATACCAAAAAAGTTACACATTCACTCAATGCAATTTGCAATGAAAATGTTATGTTGGATGATCGCGGAATACATTCAATGTGACTAGCCTTTAAATGTGTTGTGTATGATGACGAAAAATTACCTAGTGAAGTGTATATTTTCTAGCAATGTGTTTTCTATTCTATTAATTACAAACTCGAGACAGGCTTTTCTTACTTTACTGGCGATACAGCGGGACAAGTCCGCTTGTATTCTAGGGACCTTTGAGCCAGGCACCTTCTGGGCCGGTTCGTAGAACACTTTTAGTTTTAGTTTATTATAAGAGTGTAATTACTGTGTTACTGAATATATCTCTTCATTATTGAAAAAATAAGTACGGACGGACGGACGGACGGACAGCGAAGTCTCAGTAATAGGGTCCCGTTTTTACCCTTTGGGCACGGAACCCTAAAAAGGGGTAAAGATGAGTATATCAATCACTGGTTACAAGCAGTTTGTTACAGGTCGGTTTTTATGCAATGTTTTTAAGCTTTAATGATACTCGGGTAAATGGCGATGAAAAATGGCGAAACTCGATCGACTGCGGCTGACAGTTTTCACTAAACTCGTTGTTTTGAAGCGGCAAATGTTTTTATAAGCGTTTTATCATTAATTAGTATGCTGACACAGAAACCCGACATTACGAAGCTGATGCTTGGTGTAAGTCTATTACATTACAAATGTGGGGTGACTAGGTATAATAGTATTTTTTTCTACTCCAGTACTTTTTTCTTTCATATTTATATGGGCATTTCTCAGGAGTGGCATTTTTAAGTGTCCGGGCTTGAAAATGGTTAAATTTACCATCGAATATTTCTGAATAAAATCAAGCTAGTACCTAACGGTTTGTTTCGTCTGGCGAGCTATGTAAACATTTCATGATAATTCATTAACATGACATTAAAAAAAAGTTATTACAAAAATTGACGTTCACTGGAAGCGTCCGCTTGCCAGATTTGTTGAAATAAAAAATCATAACTGGATATTGGGTCTGGATACTATGATTTCAAATATGTTCCCGTATTCAGCATTAGTTTATTAATCATTTTGTTCCTATAGATATAATTTATCTGCTAAACATTTTAAATAAAAACTATTTTTCGGAGCGTCCGAGGGTAACTAGTGATTTCAGTGTAAACTTTAAAACACGTCAGCACTGCCTTAAAGAAGTATACTAGAAACCCGCAGCTCGAAAGCAAACAAGCTTCAGTTGTGTTCTCACTGCCGCCGAGAGTAGACGTCGGCTCAATGGCTTGTAGGTAGAGTTCGTGTGGGTTCGTTGGTCATTCGGTGGATTTGGTTACGTGTTTTGTTGAATTCGGTGGAACAATTTGTGTTGTTCAGTGATTGTGTGTCTGCAATTTTATAAGTGAATAAACTATCTCCGGGAGAATGTAAGTCCATAATAATTTGTTCGTGTCTATATTACTTTTAGTATTCCTTAAATCGATAAAAAACATTAAATTTTGAAATCGGTGGAATTGATTTCCATTGATTCGGTGTAATTTTTGACCACTGAAGTCAATTAAAATTGCCACCGCTATCAATTTTTACGATAAAACCAACTGATTTTACATTATTTCTATATTGCCATGCCCCTCAATCGGTTCTTCAATGCTTATAATCGTGATTTTGTTAATGCAGCATAGTTCTGACAGTGCTTCTTTTGTTTACTAATTTCGGTGGGTTGCTGTTCGTTAGGCTGCTTTCACCGGCATCTCATTGGCATTTTAGCACATGGTTTACCCATCTCGTTGAACTGGTGCATCAGGGTATTATGCCTCAACAGCCTGACACTACAAATATTCCTAAGGGTCGTCATTTCAGCGAGCTACACATCGAAAACTCTGAAGTATTGAGCCTTTGATTTCGGTGATTGTAAAATCTTAAATATCTTATGAACCACTAAGTTCAGAAGAGGGCCTTTGCTACCAATTTTTTTTTAAATTAGGCCGTTTTTATATATTAAAGTCACGAATCAAAAATATGAAAAATAAAATTGACCACCGAAGTCAAGCAAAATACCTCGGCCCGGAGAATCGCCCATATAGTTACTAACTCTAATATAAAGACATAAATTATGAAAGTCTGTAAAAATCTATACTCTACTGCCCAAAAAAACACTGCTAAACGATGTTATAATGTCGCCAAAAAAGCATCACTTAGTACCACAGATTACAAGATAAACAGCTGCATTCACACAATTTGCGATTTAAAAAAAAAACTTATTGTATTAGGCCAACTTAAAAAAAGTTTTATCGTGCATGGATGTTTAGTATAGTGAACGTATACTTTTATTTATAAGTTCATATTTTTCTGACAGATGTTTAGTATAGTGAAGGTATACCTTTATGTATAAGTTCATATTCTTTTGACAGATGGACGTCAGTAAAAAAAAAGCTTATCAGAGACTATTTTTTTTTTAATTTTGTTGATTCCGAGCGGGAACATGTAATTATTTTCTTTGTTGTTTATTTGCATTTTATTTATGAAATGTCGAGTCGTAGAAAAAGTATTCTATGCAACGTTGTATAAGTAGGTCAAAAAACGCTCGTGGCATCTTTCTTACGATACGTAACCCATGCCACTCGCGTTTTTTGCCCCCTTTTATACAACGGTTGCATAAAATACTATAACGTGATACTTATATCTTTGACTAGACTTGTGGTATTTAGTGTAAATGCTTTATTCCGAAACTGTCCCAGTTCCCACCATTTAAATTTTGTTCAATCCCCAGTACACCTAGGCTAGGTTTGATCATAAAAAATAATTACCGTAAGGAGGTTGGGGAAACAACTTACTCATGTAAGTACTAGTTATGTACAGTCAGAACTTTTACTCTACTAATATACAAAAACTAACAATTAGGTATCGAACGAAACGAGGATAAAATGTAGAGCATGATTAAATTCTCATTAAAACTGAAATATATACCTACATATATGACTGAATGAATGAAGCGAATGAATGAAGCGTTTATTCACTGGAACATACGGTTACATAAAGATCTTACAATAAATATTTCCCATGATAATATGTTCAACCCAGTACAGGTATGTGAAAATTTATGATGAATTTATCAGGACATTATGTTCGTTAATAATAACAATTTAAAATTAGCTAATAAAATTGTCTACTTACTATTAATTTATACAAAGTCAACATAAATAATAGTAATAAAATTGCATGCGAATAATTTATACCATGTCAATTCTTAGAAACTAGTTTGATTCAGTGAAATCAGAATTGTGATATAAATAAATTAATAATTAAAATAAAATGAAAATTGTAATGTACCTAAGATCTATTTAAATTCATGCATTCATATATATATCGGGACCACTTGTAACATCCTTTAGATCTACTCGTATTATTAAATGAAAGCCGTTTTGTAAACAAATAACCGAAGCGTATAAATTGATTTCATCGATATTGGTAATATACCAATATCATTCGTAATCCCCGCAATCCCCTGCGCACAATAGAAGGCAAACTCGCAAGATTGCAAATCCGAAACGATTCGTCAAATTCGGCGTTAAATTGATGACATGTCGGAATATAGGTTAATCCCGCATATATCCCACATTCGCGCGGTCGCGGGACGCGATCGGGTCTACACCGACCATATCCATAGGGAGTCTTACCAACTGCGGGGTTATTTCTGACATTACTGAGAGAGAGAAAGATTAAAGACAAAATATTATTTATTAAGCATAATACATTAACAATTTTGAATACTGTAAACAATTTGTTCGTAAGCAGCTGCATTAGTGTAAACTGTGTCGCAGCTGTTTTCGCCCACCTCGGGACATAGGAGACATTGTGTTCTACAGACTATTGGTACCTATCGCTGCAGCCGCTTCAGGGTCAGTCTAACTGGGTGCCCATAGAATAAAATACTACATAAGGTTATCTTTTTAGATCTTCGCAAAGGGGATGCTATTGTTGGTTGTTTGTGTAAAATGCGACGCAATTTATGTGACGAACGAATGACCTTCACGTATATGTTGCTATAAAGCCGCACTGGTCCAAGCAAAGGAGGAAGGTTGAGCGTAGGAAGCTATTCTCCATAGATCTCTTTACTTTCTGATAATGCCTTCTATATATTGTAATGTAATAGTAAATAAGATTTGAACACGGTTATCAACCATTTATAATGTTCTCACATTCACACATGACCGTCCCAACGAGAGATAGGTCGATGACAAACAAAAAATCGCAGGAAAAACTGGAAGAATACAGCAGAGGATAGAAAAGAATGGAGAATATTGGAGGAGGCTTCATGGTTGATTAGTTTGATAGTTGAGCAATTAGTTTTGAAGGCTCAGCTGGTAGATCGCCCGTATTGTCCCGGGCCCTCCTTCGCCTAAAGAAAGAAAGAAAGAAAGAAAGAAAGAAATACATACCTAATAGCCAGCTATAATATGGCTGTGCCATGAAAAGGTTATTATTCGCTTCATGGTTGATTAGTTTGATAGTTGAGCAATTAGTTTTGACGGCTCAGCTGGTAGATCGCCCGTATTGTCCCGGGCCCTCCTTCGCCTAAAGAACGAAAGAAAGAAAGAAAGAAATACATACGTAATAGCCAGCTATAATATGGCTGTGCCATGAAAAGGTCCCACCTCTGCATGATGCTAGCTCAAGAGCCAGCGCTGATCTTCCGGTGGGACCATAGATGGCGCCACGAGAGATCCGCGATTCACAGGGAATCATTACAGTTGGCGGAGACCCGGCCAAGATGAACGATCAATCAAGAGCGGATGTCGTTAGCGCAGATATTGGGATCCGCTGAACGCTAGTTATCCACTAAGTGGGGATCTGACTGCCTGATGGAAGCTCTTAGTGGAGGTAGAGATTTCTTTAAAGATTTCAACTGAAATATCTCTATCTATCTATCTGTAGTAGGCCTATGTCTACGAGGTACCCACGAAGTGCCAACGTAAAATTGCCAATCTTTTCACATGGAAAAAACTAAACTTTCTCGTAACTTCTTAAAATGTTCTATAAGACCAAATTGAAATTGAAAACTTTCCGGAAAAGTCTAGTTTTTGGAAAAATTTCACAACTTGCTCGTCTGATCTTCTAGTTAAAAGTCTTGGTAACAATAGTATTGAGCAGGGTTAAGTATTCATCACTTCTTTTCATGGTAACTATATTGCTTTACCGAGAATTTCCGTGAAGTAGGGCTTGCCGATATTATACGAAAAACATTGTTATTATTTATTATAATTATTTTTGGATGAATGATACTCTAAATAAAATGATATTGTCAAAGTTGTAAAAGTGCCCACGTGGCGGCCTAATAGAACAGAAATCACTAATATCATTAGGTATAATATGTAGTTATGAACATTCGCGCCGTCTGTTAATGTTTTAATTGCCATACAAGCCATTGGTAATCATCGGAGCTAATAATATTTCCTCAGCTATACTTTCACACTACTTGTACTCTCCCTTTCTAGTCAACGTTGTTAGATAAGGACAGGTTGCCATAGCAGCGGTAGGAAGTGGATCGCCTGACCGAGGACTACACCGCGTTCGACGTAATGTCACCTGGCATTTTGCTCCGCGCCAATCTGTATCATTGTCTAGTTAGATTGTTCACAAGCGTAGGGCTGCCACGAATTTTTTTTTTTTTTTTTTCGAAGTTTTGATCGTATTAAGGAGCCAGCTCCAACTGGCGTGCTCTAATCTAAATAATTAATTTAAGAGATGATCTAAAGAGAGAGTTTATGAATTCGTATTGTTAGTGGCGTAACACAAATCGGATATCATTGCCTGTTCCGTGTATCGCCGGAACTCTTCAGTATCGCCGGTATCGTACCTGAGAGGCATAACACTGTAATTATCTAATACCATAAGAAGTGTAACGCTGTTTTTTTTTTTTGTATCCAGAACTTTTGCTGAGGTCTTATTAGCCTGGTTCGGGTGCCTCTTAGGCTGATTAGGTGCCACTTAGGTGGGCCTAGCTTCACTGACGTATCACTATTGGGGTGGGATTATACCTATGTTTAGGTAATTTCTTGAAATTGGACTCCAGGTTTTCTTTAAGCATTTAGTTGGTGTTGTAGTTTCTCTTCACTGCACTTGTGTGCATTAATTCTACAATAAGGAAATAATTATTTATTACGTCGTTTCCTTATTCACAAAATACCTGGATAATATTCCCAGTCAGTAGGTTTTCACTAAATAAGGGACCTTGCAGGAGAGTACGGTTATACCGCAAGATAACGTACTGGCATTAATGCCAGAATGTAGGATTCATAAACTTAGAAGGTAGCACTTATACCTACCACACTAGCCCTCTACTCGCGATTTCGTCAGCGTATATTTGTTCATCTTCATAAAGTGATTAATAAAACGCCTAAACAAAATTGACTGACAAACATTAAATTAGAGCATATATAATATTTAACCCACAGGCAGGTGATAGCACTTCCATATTAATATTAAATGAGCATTTAAAAAAGAAACACTTTTTAGGTAATTGATTCTTGGGCTTGTTTTACTAATCCTTCTTTTCACCTCTATATCCCATGTATCCTGAGAAGTATTGGTATTTTATTGTTTATTTATGTAACATGTGGGGCACGTTAACGCCACCAACCAACGCGTACACAGATTTACGGGCTGCTACGTCTTGGCGCTACCAGTGAATGTGTCACTGCAAGTGACGTTCAGGAGTGAGCGAGACACCGCGTATGGACTTTTCGATCCCACCTATGACCACCGCTCGCCGCTCCGCTCGTCGCGCGAAGTCGTGGTCGGCCCGTTAGAGCTGTTCTCTTAGGAATGGCTTTGGACGCGCGTCAATTTTGTCGTGAAAATAGTCAGGTTATCAAAGAAGGCGTATCGTGACGGTTCATGCCGTCATGACATGCTAAGTCACAATTTAAGACATTCCAGTGTATATGGTTTTGCCTTACTGCTGAAATTTAAAATCCCAAATCCTAATACACCGTCATTATTTGTAATATGGGTCGATTCGTTAGTGTTGGCACGAATGGATCGAATATCTTAATTGTAATATTTATAAGTGCATCACAAAATATGTACATATATGACGACGCGTTTGGCTCGGTTTGTAGACACCTGCCTACTGAGTCGGCGGTCCCGGCTTCGAATCCCGGCCGGGGCAAATATTTGTGCAAAATACTTGTTCTTGGGTCATGGATGTTATCTATATATGTATTTATATATTATGTATATCGTCGTCTAGTACCCATAGTACAAGCTTTGCTTAGTTTGGGACTAGGTCGATTTGTGTATGATTGTCCCTTAATATTTATTATTATTATTTATTATATAGGTGGATTCAATAAGTAATAATTAAAAATAACTAAGTATATAATAATTTGTCTTAAGACAGTATTATCTTATAAATGCTCTAATTTTGTGATGCACACATAGATATATTATTTATCATTTACTTATTCGATCTATTGCTATTGCCAGCTCTTGTGAATCGACGTTTATGTCCTATTATTTAAACATATCTCTAAGACAAGAAACATTGTCTAAAAATAGTACATTTCCATTTTCGTCCAAAACAATTTAATGCAAATTGCGGGCGTGGTGGCAGCCCTAACGACGCGATCTAGGGCGCTATATAAATAACCGCCTGATGAAGACTGACGACCAGGGAACCGCCGAATGGACCACTTCTCTGTGAACGTGCGCACGAACTAAAGGTCGATGCAAGATGACAAACGGACAAACGAAACAATAACGGGAAAACATGGAAACCGCATGTTTTTTTGTTATATCTATTTAATGAAAATCTGTTTTCTTAGAGGGGTCATAATTTCGGGAAAAATCTTAGTAGCGTGATGCAGGATCGTTTTTTGTGTTGTATGGCGCGGCGCCATGCTTAGTCTGGCGCCATCTGTTGGTCATAATTTCCTTTGTCCTCGCATCACGCGGAAACGGCTGGACATATTTTAACTAATTTCGGTACAGGGATATCTGGGCATCCAAAGATGGTTATAAGGTACTTTTTACCCGACTACGGTATAAAAAAATTACGCGGGCACCTTCTCGTAGGTACTATGTATTATGAAATCCTAAAATTGTATTGACTTCAGTTTTATAATATGTAGAAGGGTCATTATTTCAAGAATTATTTAAAAGCGCGATGCAGGATTTGTAAAGGCGCGCGGTGCCAGCCGTACATCGCCGTCTATTGATAAAAAAAACTTTGTCCTCTCATCACGCCGAAACGGCTTGAGGGAATTTAACCAATTTTGGTATAGGGATAGCAGGACATCCAAAGATAGTTACCTGATACTTTTTACCCAACTTAGGTAAAGAAGAATGTTTTATGCGGACGAAGGTGCAGCCAACTTCTAGGTATATACATAAATTGTATAACAAAGTTGTGCCACCATTTATAACTCAAGAATGGCTTTACTGATTTCTATATCTTTGATTTTTAGGGTTCCGTACCCAAAGGGTAAAAACGGGACCCTATTACTGAGACTTCGCTGTCCGTCCGGCCGTCCGTCCGTCCGTCCGTCTGTCACCAGGCTGTATCTCAAGAACGGTGATAGCTAGACAGTTGAAATTTTCACAGATGATGTATTTCTATTGCCGCTATAACAACAAATACTAAAAATTAAATAAAATAAATATTTAAGGGGTGCTCCCATACAACAAACTTGTTTTATGGTACGGAACCCTTCATGCGCGAGTCGGACTCGCACTTGCCCATTTTTTTGTATTATTCTTCGCCCCGAATAACAAATTATACCTACTCATAAAATTAATGAAATAATGAAGTTTATTCTGCAAGTAGGCCACAAGGGCACTTTACATGTCTGAGTCTACCGGCATTTCACAAGAGGAACCGCAGCAAACGCCGAAAGAAACTCAACTTAAAAGAATAAATAAGTATTGACATTCAGCATTCTTACCTACACATATAAAAAACCCTTAAAGTACACAGGTTTACCACAAACGTAAATTATTGTAACATTTTGTTAAAAAGACTGACTCCTCTTCATATAGTATTTTCCGATGCGCTGATAGATTGCCGTGCAAAAATTAACATCTGATGTTGTGTTTGCCTGTTTCATTGTAATTCCTGGTTGCAGCAGAATGCATCTAACCTGAATGTGTCGAAACTCCATGACGAATTGCGGTTGAATTGGTCCTAATTGGTCGTAACTCAATGCTGGCGTGTGCATGACGAAACTGATGTGATTATGCTCGTTACAGTGACGTCTTCTTATCATGCCTACGTTTACGAGTGTAATACATAGCCCCTTATTTCTTGCATGCAGGCAGAAGAAACCACCAGACATATTCTACTAGACTGCAAACAGGTAGTAGCTACAAGCAATATAAAGGCTTTGCTGGGGTTTGTGGAGGAGTTGGGGTGGTTAGAGTAGCACTATCCCCTTTTCACCCAAAATATGCACATTGGATGTCGACTTGTGGAAAATGCCCAGCGCAACTAACTTTATTATATTGGTTGTTTGTGTGAAATGCTACGCCATTGCTCTTGGTCATGGGTCGCAGCGACATGAATGTTCGGAAGAAAAGTGTGAGGTGGAGCATTGCGGTCTGGTGTACCGTAAAATTATTGACATTTATCGCAACAAGCGGTATGCGGAGGAAGTGGAAGGTAAAGATACGGCAGGAGGAACCTGGCGCTGGCCGAGACTTAACCTTCTGGATGATGATGATGATCGCAACAAGCGATATCAAGTGTGCTGTCTTGGCGGAACTTTATACTTATTAACAAGACGTTTCTAACTTTTACACGCGCAATCAGTTACTGTCATCAACTCATCGTTTATTGTCAATTTGTCAGGGTCAAACCAATCAATAGGTGTGGAAATTGCAGCTCCGTATAAAATGAATATAGATTAGAATGAATTTGTTACAGTAAGAAGGAGTACAGGAGGAATGTAATAAGGTCATTGCTCTGTAGATCTAGACTATAATGCAATACGTTATACCTAACTGAATCGAAATTCAAAATACAAAATAGTTTATTGCGTAAAAAACAAATCCTATATGGTCTAACTCTAAGGGATGGAGCCGCCCTATAAGCAAACAATTGCCTGTGTTGGGAGACATCTGAACTTGTTTATAGAAGTAAGAGATGAAGAAGAGATAGAAACGTGTGTCACTCCATTAATCATATTCTATCAGCATGCAAGAATAAGATTCTGAAAAAAATTTAATTATTGTGAAAAGCTTTTATACCCAACTGTACTTTTGTTTGAACATCCATCAATTGCTGACTGGACGATTCTAAGGCCCCAAACTCGGCAGGATTGTTTTATCTATTACAGAGTTTCTAGGCCCATCTTCCGGCTCCATTATCAGACTAGCGCTAAGGTACCATATCATTGTAATCTCTGTGGCTAGAAAATCTATAAATACCTATCTTCTGTCTACAACTACACCTAGATAACATTCTGTTACTATTGTAAAGTTTACTTATAGAGGAAACCGAGATGAATGGGATGAGAATACCTGGCCATAATGTTAATAATTCAGCATTTATTTTAAAGAGTCATATCACGTTTGGACTGTCTATTTAATTCTTAAATTCGCTGTGAGGTAACGAAAAGCCTATTTAAGGAGCGTGTTTAATACCGGACCAGCTAATGAATTTTTGGACCCAAAATCTACAAAAACAGCTGCGAATTAGAATTTAAAATTGACCACGGGTGGAACGGTCACAGAAAACAGGCAATTTGTGAGTCCGTGCATTATTCAAAGGGTTTGGGTCCTTAGTCCCTAAACCCGCCCACAAGGAGCATTCTCGATGAAGTACTATATAGGTACCTATGTGTCTGATAGGTACGCCATCAAAGTAGTAGGTAGCTACTCAGAAAAGGTATATTCAAGAGTGAGTCTTAAAGGTGAGTTATGACAATTCTCTAAGGCACACGATTTTAAAGATTGGCGCGGGAGTGAATCCGCAGGCGAAAATATTTGCATTATTTATTATAACTTTATTGAACAAAAAGGTCCGTATAAATGGCGGACTTAATGCATTCTCTATCAGTCAACCATAGGGCCAAACAGATATACTAGAAGTTGGTGCAAATCGGAAATCTATGTAATTGTACAGAGAGCATCTAGGGTACAAGTTTTGCATTTGCATAAATAAATAATAATAAAAATAAATATCAGACAACCTCACACAAATCAACCTAGTCCCAAATTAAACTCAAGAAGGCTTGTGTAATGGGTTCTAGGCGACGATATACAATACTTATATAGATAAATAAATACTTAAATACATAGAACATCCATGACCCAGGCACAAATATTCGTGTTCATCACACAAATATTTGCCCTGCCGGGATTTGAACCCGGGACCGTCGGCTCAGTAGGCAGTTGCTTAACCACTGCGCCAACCGCGTCGTCAAAATTGCATACGTGGATATTTTCGCCGATCACTTTTGGGTTCATATGATGATACAAAATAATTGAAATTTGCACTCTAATCCAAAAAAGGCTGCCGAGACATTTTTTTAAGTAGAATATGTGATTATCTGTTTGATTTCATGCAGATTAAACAATATATTTTTACTGGCGTAATTTTTTAGAGAATTGTACTTTTTTGTAGTTCGCAATTTGATACTCTGGAAATAATATCACTGCCAATGTCTATAGTTAGTAAGGATGTAGAGATTGCCGATATTTGGTTTTAGAAATAATGTTTTAACGATTTTTTTTGAAAGCGCCATACATACGCAGATCGTAACAGGGTTTATTAGGGATGATGTCACGTGAAATGTCGTAGAGCAACAGTTTTCATTGTATGACAACATTCCATCTGAAATTATTAAGTACGTCATACCTATTTCATCAGTAGTTTGAAGGTATTGTAACGTATAATTACACGCATACGACCTGTTAATACTTGGTTACAGGAGAGTATTTTTTTGCTGTGACCCAATTAATTAACATAATTATTAAACCAACATTAGCGGGGACGAAACAAGATTACAATGGCACGCTAAATCAAAAGACTCCATTGTGGGTAAATTGTATAAAAGCCCCTAGTGGGTTTCCACTCGGCGACACAAATTCAATTACGTCCTGAAAACCCATACAAAACTGCCTCGAAATTTTATGGCGGCTGAAATTTACATTTTATGCTTAGTTTAATTTGCATTTTATGTTCCGTTCCCGGGAATATTCTTTATTTTTTTTATTCCGCTCTATGCAATATTAAATAAACAAACACTCTCGAATGAATCTCGGATACAGTGAAAATCCTCTCGCGGCGCATCACTACCCCTTAATTGTTCTAAATTCAAGGCCTTGATGACATGTTGTGATAATTAATGTAGGTAATATTTGACCGGCCAACGTTTAATGGTATTAATTGAGTAAAAAGGCGATTACATTATAGAGCGGAAGTGGCTTGCCGGTGTAAAGCACATCGAATCGCGACCGTTTTGAGTTGTGGCTGACCTGGGCCTAAATTGGTTTGCCCTTCAGGGTCATCTCATAGCTCTCACGCGGGTTAATCCTGGGTTTGATTGGGATAATCTAGTGGTTTAATAAATATTTGGTACAGTACAAACTATGAAGTACTGAAAAACTTTATGAATTGGCGCCCCAATCATGTTCTATAAGAATAACTAAAGAAACATTTTTTTAGAGTTGGAATAACGTCCCCACTATCCAGAGAAGCTTGGCATCCGAAAACAAAAGGGCAGTACCTACGCTCATTTTTGTTACGAACTGGCAAGTTGTGTGAAATTTTACGACAGACTGATTTTCAACACATTATTTGTTAAGTAGATACCTACCTATAGCATTGTCGGCTCGTGAGTGAGACAAATTCAACATGTTCCTTACTTTAGCGCCTTTGTTCTATGCTTGTGTATATTATTAAATATGTTCTAATATTGCAATCAATAATTCAACTATTTACTATATCTTTTCCAGAAACGTGTTCCCTGAGAACATCGCTCAAGCTACTATCGCGTCCTACAGAACGAGGCTAGTCTTCGATGGCAGTGAGAAAGCCATTAAAGGTACATATCAATTTAGTTCTTTGTTTCGTGTTTAGCGTATTACAACTAGACTAATAATAATATATAGGAGGAAACATTTGGATTCACAAATAAAAACTCAACGAAACAATTTAGTCTTGGCTATCGCAGCAGGGTAAAAATGCAGGGACTTTCAAAAGTCAAGGGAGTCTTCAGTGCAAAGTCACAATCAGCTTAGTTCTTCTCGATATGTGTGTCTGCTCCGCGTGCCGCCATGACGAGCTCCCAGTTAAATATGACCACCTAGATTCGTATCAAATAATCGTAAGCATAAGTCGCACCTTTTGGTTCACTTCTGCATGTCAGATGTAGAAATCTAGAGGTAGAGAACAGTATCTAAATACTTAACGTATCTAATTATATCAAAGAGGAAGTAGGCGTGGTAATATGTATGAAGTTGCATATTCCACTCCTGTCTGGAATTAAAATAAATGTCGCTTCTTTTGTATATATTTCATTGTATAATCATCACGGACGAATAATACCACAACAGCTATCAACTTATCATAATCCCCATGATTTCAGGTCACCCAGAGACATACAAGATCGAGGGTGACTATCAGCCCGGCAGCAACGTCCTGGGTCTCGTGTTCTTCAGCATCGTGCTGGGCATCACGCTGGGCAAGATGGGTGACCAATCGAAGCCTCTCCAGGATTTCTTCCAGACCATGTCGGAAGCCATGATGATCATCACAGGTTGGGTTATATGGTGAGTACCGTTTGTAAAGATGTTGATTCCGGGTCGCACAGACACTACCAGCCTGGTAGTAAGATCCTGGGGCTGGTGTTCGCATCGTGTTGGGCATCACGTTTGGTAAGATGGGCGACCAGTCGAACCCGCTCCAGGATTTCTTCCAGACCATGTCGGAGGCCATGATGATCATCACCGGCTGGGCGACCGGTGTGCGGCGGGAACAAATAGAGCAGCACTGGAGAGCGTGCTGGTCGCGTGTAGTCGTGGCTAGGCCGTAAGAGACACTCGCGATTCCAGATCTCTTAAAAAAAAAGAAAAAAAAGAAAGTTCAGACTAAGACCTTACTCCTCAATGGGTGTGTGTTTAGAACTTGCTCTTCTTTGTAAGAAATGTGTAAGAATAGAAAATATTGCTTACAGAAAGTAACTCACCTAATTTTTCAATCTCAACCTAATATTTTTGTGATTCAGGCTGTCTCCCCTCGGCGTGTTCTTCCTCGTCACCGCCAAGATTATGGAGATCGATTCCTTCGCCGACCTGGTGGGCCGCCTGGGCATGTACTTCATAACGGTGCTGCTGGGGCTGTTCCTCCATGGCTTCGGTACCCTCAGCGTGCTCTTCATCCTGGCCACGAAGAAGTTGCCTTGCCGGTACATTGCGAAGATGGGGCAGGTCATGGCTACAGCGTTTGGAACTGCTTCTAGGTGGGTGTAAATAACCTCAGTTAATATTTACGTTCTAAACTCTTTTACATAACGACAACTTACTATTATTGTTGTAGTTATATTATGGTGTATTTGCCTTAATTGAATGATTATTATCTAATTTTATGTTCCTATTGACGATCATAATATCAAGATTCATGTAAATTAACTTAGAATAATTTATAATGTAAATTTGTTATTATGAAATAAATAAATCTAATCTAATCTAATCTTACAATAAAAAAAAACTACTTTTCACAAGAAAACTCCCGCTATTATTACCTACTTTACTAAATCGGTGAAGCATTGCTACATTACGTTACATAGACCGGTAGAACTTGAAATTAGTTAGGATAAAATATTACGTTTTCATTATTCTGTAATTTAACAATCGGTTTTATTAAAATTAAATTTAAAAAGTTATACAAAGATATATTTTTTCTACAATCTTAATTCTCCGTTGCCATGGTTTAAAAAAATAAGAATTTTCGGCATGACTGTTTAATCTAATCTTATGGCTGGAGGGCTTTCTGCCTTCGAAACCCAAATAAAAAGAAACTGGTTGATAGTGGACCAACCATTTATTTTGTACCGAGACCCTCGATGACCTCGCTACACCTACTACCATGACACCAGTAATGGTTGATCTTCCAGCTCAGCAACGATGCCAATAACGATAGGCTGCTGTGACGACATGGGCCTGGACCCCCGCATCACGCGCTTCGTGATCCCCATCGGCGCCACCATCAACATGGACGGTACGGCGCTGTATGAGGCTGTCGCCGCCATCTTTATCGCGCAGCTCAGGAAAGTCGACATGTCTTTCGGCAAGATTATTGCTGTCAGGTAAGACCATCGCTTTTAGTGCCACTTCACTCGCAAAATCGATGGCCGTGAGTATAAAAAGAATAAGGGATGGATGGAAGTTGTCAAACGACGCAGCGTGGAAAAGGATTAGGATTTAAGATTAACGATTTGTCCAGCAGTGGACACCTCTTGATTGACATGGTAGATCGTTATGTTTATGTAAGATATTTTTGATCATTCTGTTTGTTTGTGTTGTTTTCAAGGGAGAGATCAAGAAGATGAATAAATACAAATTGTGAAGTACTGTTACTTGCGATTTTTCGGGCAATTACCCGAAAACTTTCTATTGGGTCCTCTAACATATAATTGATTACCTAACGACACGATTGTATCGAGATCTTAAAGCATGAAATTGTATCAAATTATGTACGGTTTCTATATTTCTGCCCACTATACGATCAACTACTTACATACCTACATGTCTTTCAACAAAAACTTATAAAAACGGCCATATAAGTCTCACCCTAGCTCCACATTACTCGCGAAGTTGAACGAAATTAGTCCAGGTGAAGTTGGCCGAAGATTTTTTTTTTTTTTTTATAATTATCGGACAACCTCACACAAATCTATCTAGTCCCAAATTAAGCTCAAGAAGGCTTGTGTTATGGGTACTAGACGACGATATACGTACGTCGTACGTATATAGATAAATATATACTTACATACATAGAACAACCATGACCCAAGCACAAATATTCGAGTTCATAACACAAATATTTTCCCCGGCCGGGATTCGAACCCGGGACCGCCGGCTCAGTAGGCAGGTGTCTACAAACCGAGCCAAACGCGTCGTCAAAGTAGTGAGGAGCTTCGCGAGTAGTGAGGAGCGGTCTGAAAGCCTCTGCCACACTGTTTGCGTGTTCCAGCGTGACGGCGACGGCGGCGAGCATAGGCGCGGCGGGCATCCCGCAGGCGGGGTTGGTCACCATGGTGATGGTGCTCGACACCGTCAACCTGCCAGCCGAGGACGTGTCCATCATCCTGGCGGTCGACTGGCTCCTGTAAGTCTTTTATAACTCCTATTGTCGTTGCACTTACCAAATCTGATCTATCTAAAAGTAATGTCTTAGTAATTGCACATAATGTGTTATTTCTATTAATTAAAACCTTAGACATATCAGTGTTGGTAAGCGCAACGACGCTGAATTGGCACTTAGCTAGTTAGTCCGCGTAAAACATTTTCTTTACCGTAGTCTGATATAAAGTATTCGATAACCATCTTTGGATGTCCAGCTATCCCTGTGCCAAAATTGGTTAAAATCTGTCCAGCCTTTTCGGCTTGATGAGAGGACAAAGAACCTTTTCATGAAGATCATATATAGGCAGAGCTGATTTCCTGAATTAAAGTATCTATTATAAAACATTCATGCATTCCAATCCATACTAATATCCATACTAATATTATAAATGCGAAAGTGTGTCTGTCTGTCTGTCTGTCTGTCTGTCTGTTACCTCTTCACGCTTAAACCGCTGAATCGATTTTGATGAAATTTGGCATGAAGATAGTTTAAGATCCGAGGAAGGACATAGGATAGTTTTCATCCTGGCAATTATCCCTAAAAAGATTGAAAAGTGAGTATAGTTCGAAGCCCATTTCTTAAGCGAATCCCATTAGCTTTGTACCCGATGAACAATACCATTATCTGTATTGTTAGCTGCGGCCACAACTGCCACTTCAAAATGTAAGGCGTTATAAGTGCAAATTAATTTTACACTAAATTAGTCTTTAAGTCAAACGAAATAAGGTTTACTCTTAAACAAAGAGAACACAGATGTTGGTCACTTCGTAAGTGAAAGAGCAGTGAAGCTCGTTTTGATGCTTATAATGACAATGAAGTGACCAACATCTCTGTTCTCTTTGTTTAAGAGTAAACCTTATTTCGTTTGACTTAAAGACTAATTTAGTGTAAAATTAATTTGCACTTATAACGCCTTACATTTTGAAGTGGCAGTTGTGGCCGCAGCTAACAATACAGATAATGGTATTGTTCATCGGGTACAAAGCTAATGGGATTCGCTCAACCAAAAGAATTATTTCTATAAGTAATTCATGATGACATTGATGAACCTGTAGAAAATGTAATGATTAGACCAAAAGCACAATTGCTCTTACATTTGCTTAGGCGCTTTTAATAATCCCTTTTATTAATTAAGGTGATTAGGTGGATATTGGATATCTATCGTGTTGTACGAGGTTGCTTCCATACTTCCAAGTTCCACGCGGACGTAGTCGCGGGCAAAAGCTAGTTTTATATAAGTTGCATTAGAATTAGAACGTTGTTTTTGTTGCATTCTTTCCCCCAAAAGAATATCATCTTATTTCAGTCCCGTTTCATCATTTTACCGCTATTTCAGTGACCGTTTCCGGACTACCATCAACGTGGTATGCGACGCTCTGGGCGCCATCATCGTGACGTCACTCTCGCAGGGCGACATCGAGAAAGCGCGTGCGCTGGAGAACGAGCGAGACGGCGCGAACACCCACGAACTCACCGAGTTAGAGAAGGGTGATCATTGAACGCTCCTGGCGAGCCAATATGTACACAACTGTTGACCATTGTCCGATAGAATGATTTTAGGATCAGGACTGATCCAAAATTGCTGTAGCACTGGATAAATAAGTAGGTTATATATTTTACATGACTCTAGGCCGTAAGTGAGATTTTCTGCACGCGTAGCGGCCAAGGCAAGACGTAAAACCTTAATCAAACCAAGGGCGGTAAAACCCCAGATCGCATTTTGCGGGCCACAAACACCTGCGATCTGGAACATTCATAAATTCACCGCCCTAGGTATGTTGTATAAGTGGGCTTAGTGTCCTGTGATTAGACGTCCTATGGCGTTTTTAATTTAACATTGCTCGACAATTTTAGAACAACTCGAGCGCACCAGAGGCTAATACTTCTTGCTAAGCCATCATACTATGTGAGTAAAAATAAAATAGCAGGTTGTGTGTAAACACGTAGTTAAAACCCAGTTTGTACAGCTATGTAGAACATTGTGCATCGTTGTGTTCTATCACATGAAATCTTTCTATGGACTGGTTGGTTGGTGCATAACGGCTTTAGCCTCGGTTAATGGTATAACCGTTCTGTGTTCAAGTAAAAGATACCGTGAGAGGACAATAATCATTGCAATGGCTTTTTATGAATGGGTGTGGTTGTCCTTACCTTAGTACAGTCCGACCAAAAAGAGTAGAAATTAAAAAGTGGCAATACTGTAGTGTCGTCCCTGTATTCTTATATTGATTAGAAAGGGAGGATACTACAGTATTGCCACTTTTTAATTTCTACTCTTTTTTGCCGGACTGTAAGATTGCGTGCTTGTTCATATTATGCGCGTCAGGTCAGTGTGCGAGGTTTGGTTGTATCTTGTTATAGCCTAACAAGTTGCGGTTTAGCCCTAGGATAGCGGCGCCAGAAATAGCTCTCATACGGCAATTTTGTGCATATGTCATATATATACATTGTAAATGTCAGCAACGGTTTGTCAATAACTAATTTGAATTTCAAAACATTGTTTACCGGAATGCTGCTCAATCCTTCTTTCTTCTTACGAAGTACACTGAATCGTATTGAAAAAAAAAACTTGTCTTGAATCACTGTGGATAGTTCTTGTTTTATTGTGAGAAAATTACTTGAAATTCACGGAATATTAACCCTGTCTCCTCTCTGTTTACACTAGGTGTATTCGATGAATTTTAACGTCTGTTACCTTAGAGTAGTCCTTGCCAGTAAAATAAATTAGTAGGCGTGGGCTGAAAAGCAAATTGTCTGGCATTTAGAGATTATTGAAAATATTTCGAATATAGTCAGTACAAAGTTCGTTCTGACTGAAAATAGCTTTGAGGCTCGATCGCATGAGGCACAATTGATTTTTCGGCGCAATGAATGTTTTATTTCGTAAGTACTGTCTGTTTGGGAAGCATTTGATATAGGCACCTACTTATCCAGTTATATTATTACTATTTTGGGACATGAATATAAATAACGTGTTCTTACCCAGTTCTAGTTGTTGGTAGACGTTGTAAAATAATAGATGTTTAAGTAAGCGATGTATTTTAATAGATATATTTAATGTTGTATGTAGCTTCGATGTTATACCAAAGTTATGAACTACGACCTCAAAAAGTGTGTTCACCAAACCTTTGTATTTAATCTTATAACTTACACCCGGCTGGGAAATACTCATATTTTCTTATTCGGACTTTTAAACGAGATCAGTATAACGAGTATTTTAAGAGGAAGATGATATCCGGTTCGAAGGACGAAATATTTGCGTAAATCGTCAGTATTATTATTGTTGAAAATTCTCGCTGGCATCTCAAAATAAAATAATTCCCTTTATATTGGAGTGTGTTTTTTGGTCAACATTACATTCATAGATATCTACAATATCTACATTATTGTCACAATAGTTACATTTGACTCAAAGCAAACTTTAAAAACAATTATCATTGCCTGGGGCAATAACACTGCTTTCAGGGTTTCAAACGCTCACAATTCACAATTGTTATTTGCGTCAAAACCCATAAAAAGAGACACTGTAAATTCATTTTATTTGTAACTAATTACTTTAATTTGTATAATCGAAAAACAACATCTATAAAAAGCCACTTTGCCACCTTTATTAGAGAAGAGATCTCAATGGAATGTATTAAATTTTGACCGTTTTATGTATTTAAGTAGGTACTATGACACCATGTCATAGTCGAGTTACTAAAGTAACCCATATTAGTGAATGGTTGAAAGAGCTTAGTTACTAAAGTAACCCATATTAGTGAATGGTTGAAAGAGCTTATAAGTTGTCGTGTTCTCAATGTGCCATGTAAAGTGTGTAGAATCAAACAAGGTTGCATACTGCTGTACTTAAAACCTTTTTCAGGATTTCTCGAAAATACACTTTTACTGAATAATGTTTTGAGATGTCGTGGAACGGATTTTGAGACATAGTTTTGGGTGATTCCTTTATATCTATAGAAATAAGATAATAAACATGCCGGGGACCTGGCATCACACTTCTATAGAATAAATTGGAATTACCCATAGTTTTTAATGATAAATAATTACATTTATACTATCTAGGGCAGGTATAACGGCAGAATTTTGTAGATTTATTTGGACGTTTTCCAGTATTCGTATATATTTTTGTATGCATGTACATATGATGAACATGAAGTGTAGGTGTGTAGTATTTACTCCAGATAATGTATCCTTAAAAGACAATGTTATTGTGCCGTAATTATTGGTAGGTATGTTTTAGAGTATAGATAGACTCGTCGCATTCCAGTTGTTGTCATTATGTATTTATTTTTCGAGTCATATGGGACGCAATATCACTTTTATTATTTATTTGTTTTTGGAGATATAAAATGCCATCGTTATTTCTCCGAAGATGGGGTAGAAGAAGACTCCTACCCTAACTAATTTAGATACATTCAGTTGCATATTTTTACTTGTTGGTTTTGACTTGGAGTCTTACTTTAAATCATTTTAAATGATTCAAAATTTATTGAATTTACATATAGGTAACGTAGTTTATTCTGTTATTGTCTCACTTGTTAACAAATGTTTCAAAGAACTTATTTGTGTAAGTAGAAGTAATATTGTTTAAAGGGATTCGCTGAGCGATATCTGAATGTATGACGGAATATTTTACCATATCTAGAATACGAGTATGTTTATAATTTATATTTTAAGTTAAATTATTAAGACTAATCGAAATCGATGGATAACTTTGTCAAATTCGTAAAGTTCTTCTGGCATCGTTTCATTTTTATGCCTAACCTGCCATAGCGGGTCTGTCAAGGAAGCCAAGCTTTATTTTATGTATGTACCTACCCATACCTAGGTAGTTCGTCGATCCATCTAATGATATATAACCGTTCGTAAATTGAATTTAACCAATCTTTGTGGATCAGTGTAAAAATACGACTTTTAAAAGTTTTCTCTCGATTTCTAGGCCTAATTTTACGAATGGCTAACTTTTAAGGGATTTCCTATTGATTCGCTGCCCTGGTTTTATTTCTAGTGTCTGCATTTTCCTGCGCAGAAATGTCTTCACAACTAGACACATTAAACTATGACTGGATTATGTTGTTGGACTATTATACAATATACATGTGGAAATAAAATACACAGGCGCAAGTTAAATTATGCTTACGGATTTGCCTTCGGTCAATTTCAGCCATGGCCTGCAATTCAACTTTCCATTTGTTAGTGCTTCTAGAAGACATAAATAAAATGATGTGAAGTGTCGTTTTGAGGTAAAATAGATTTGCTTTTCTACATCAGCAATTAAGAAGATAAGGTCTAAGGACTTCTCGCTTGAAATGAGCTTAGTAACGATGTAACAGCATCAATTATGATATCTTAAGGTAACATTTTTAGAACACGACTTTGAGATAGTTTTTTTTTCATAACTAACGACTCTGTGGATTTTAGAACCAAGGTATGCTACCAAAAGTCCTAACCCTAATAATCACCATCTCTTAACAATACATTTGCCAGTCCAGTTGTAGTTCAGTGAGTGTTTTAAATTCTATTTAGACCGTCTTTATAGAATACTGTTGTTTTTACTAAGAAGTTATACCATTTGAGATATGTATTTGTATTGTAATCAATGTTTATGAGGGCTATCATATAAAATAGTAGTTCTAGTCCGCACTTGTTATAATGAATGTTAGTTGTTTTGTCGAATATTACGATATTTTGTAATTTATATTTATTTAGTATTACTTCGAAGTTTGAACCAAATATCGACCAAATAAGTAGTGTTTTGGCTTTTATATACCTCGTTCAATGTATCATGGCTAGACATTCTTCAAGATCATAATTTGAATATCTGGCTAGCCATGATGCTTTGGGTGGCATTGGAACCCGTATAGATGGATCTATTGTTCAGGTAAGTAGGTCTGTATCTGATCTAGCTATCTCGTTTATAGACAGCCATAGTTGATTGATATTTATTTTAATAAACACTTATTGTGTAAAAGGTCTTTTATTTATCTCTATCTATACATAAAGCTGAAGAGGGTCGAAAGTCTGTACATGGAAGATATTCGAAAATAAGTTGGCAGGGGATACTTAGAATCGATAACAAAACACGTTCCAACAGTTTTTAGAATTTTTGTCTGTTTATCTGGTTGTCCGTTTGTCTATCTGTTTGTCTGTTTATTTGAGCGCGCATCACGTGAACGTGGCTGAACGGATTTTGATAAAAACTTCATTAATCTATCGAGACTAATCTACACTTGATTGAGTTAAGTTTGCACCTGAATCTTACGGCGCTACTTAGGAAGAGGTGCAGACTTTTTCATATATGTGCTAAGACTATCGAGTACCCTGATACAATTAAAATCAAGGACGTAAAAATACATAAAAGGTACTGTATCGTCCCATATACACCTACTACTGTATGTCGTTTAAATCACGTACATTTTAATAAGGGCGAAAAGCTGTTGATTTTGGAGAGTAGTTTCCATTAGTGGTAATTGTAAAATATTTAATCTGGATAACAGTCATCTATCGTATCTAGATACGCGGCAGCGTGTCCAGCCAAGTTCACCCCAGTAACGTAAAATTTGGCATTCAGCTTGGTAATTGTGTGTGTACACATAAAAAAAAACACGTACTAACGATTTGGAAAATTCTTTGTTATAAAATAAAATATGTACTACCATAGCACACACAAGTAATTAACCATTAATAATTAAGTAATTTACACATAATAATTTCTGTACAAAAAGTAATGATATCCCATCATAAACATAAATGATAATAAGTTTCTGTGAAAAAAATAATTTTAGTGACAAGCTTTTATAGCCGACTGTACTTTTCTTTAAATATCCATCAAATGCTCACTGAGACGATTCTAAAGAGCCCAAACTCGGTAGGATTGTTTTTTCTATAATAGAGTTCTTATGGCCACCTTCCGGCTCCATCATCAGATTAGCCCCATGGTACCATATTATTGTATTGTCATCAAAGTTAAGTAAGTATGCAAAATTTCAGCTCAATCGGTTGACGATATCTGCTTCAAAATTGAGTTGCAAGATTTCACCCGAACAAACATACTTAGATACATACATTGCAAGTTAAATAAAAGCTTTTAAAAGAGAGCCAAGTTCAATATCGCGTGCAACGTTCTCGACTTCGCCGACAAAAGAATTGAGATCTATATAGGCGCCAAGTTCTTTGCCCTAAAATTGTTAGATACAAGGACATGCAACATACTCAATGCATTTATTTTACTTGGGGTATAATTCGATATCAAGATTTGACTTGGCTAGTTTTCACAAACTGACAAAATTTTATAAAAGTAACATAGTGTTATTATCAAACTAACAGTAGGTATAAGTAACAGGACGTATACTAACTTGCGTACTTACCTTTACGAAAATAGGTTAATGATTGGACGAATATAATATAAATTTGTATGTAAATTATTATTATTGATTTTTTAGTAATGTTAGCGAACGATCAAGTTAGCACATTCTTTTTGTAAGCAATTAAGTAGGTACATACCTACCTACGATCTTTGAAACTGATTAACTTATGATGTAAGTATATACTTACTAACTGTTATGTGGCCTGCTTTCTAGTTGCACGTTAAACGGGGAAGGTAATAAGGCGGTGAGAGGAAGAATCAAATACAAATTACAAAATAATCCTTAATATATTTATTTAACAAAATTACTTACTTATATGGCAATGACTTAAATTATAGATTTTGGTATAAAATTCATCCTTTTATAGTCTCTATCAGAGGTCACAGCCAACTTAGATACGAGTCAAGAAAAATAAACATGGAAAAAGGTTTTAAGTTTAAAAATTAACATACGATCACAGCAGACCTACAAGAGACTTCCATCAGTCAGTCTTTTAATAAATATAGGACAATAACTTAAATATAAGAACAACTTCCGGATACAACAGAGCGAAGAAAATCCTCCTTCCAGAATGGTCTACGTTCTCACTGGACGCATGTTTCCATGAACGCCAGCGGCTGGAAGAGCAGTCTATACTTAGCACAACTATGGTTTGCAACTCATGTCGGGCGACATAGCATCACCCGTCACTCTCTCACGATACTGTACAGAAAGGGATAGGTAGCGTATCTCGCGCGAGAAAGAGTCGCGTGTCAAAGTTGTGCTAGAGGTGCCGCACCTCTAACATAACTGTCATAAGCGACTATTCCTTGCGCGAGATAATTATCCGTCTCTTTCTGTGCAATAATGTGTGAGAGGGTAGCGCTATGTCGCGCGACAAGAGTTGTGAAGCATAGTTGTGCTAGACGGATGCCAAGCGATATATTCGCAAGACTCAACCAAAGTCCTCCTACACGTACGGTCAGCATAAAAAGTAGTTCACAACTGTATTAGGTACTAAATACGTCAAATTGCATTCTAAAATGTTCAGCTAATTCGTTCGCATCATCAACAAGTATGCGAGCCATATAGAGCCTTTTAATACCGAAACAAGAACACATTATTATAATAAAACGAGATTTAATCGCATTCGAAAAGTGTTTATTCGATTACTTCGTCCCTTCGAGACGTCGTGGTATTTCGTCGAGGGGCGTCGAGGTTTTTAAATAAACACTTTTTTTACGCGATAAAATCCCGTTTTGTTATAATAATGTATGAATCGAGTAAGTTTTAAATCAAACAATAACAGTTGCCAGAGTCGCTGTCGCCAGACACGGCGAGGAGGAGTAGAAGACACGGTATTTAAATGTATATATCGTGATAAATTCAACCATTATAGGGTTAAGTTGTATTTGAAGGCAGGGGGTAGTCACCGGAAATACCATTCTTAACTTGGCATATAAATTAAGTAGGTACAGAAGTCTTGTTACTTATGTAGACCATTCGACGGACAAGAGTTTTCTTTGTTGAAATTCTTCCTCACTTTATATTGAGTATTTTCATCGCTCTGGTATCTGGGTCATTCTCAATGGCAATTTATCTTTTAACTGACCCAAATAGTGCCCATATTGTTAAGGTTTCCGATATTCGTGGGCCTCGCATATCTGTAACCAGGGCTTGTAACCGTTAACCTTCATCCATACTAGTTAACCTGCTACAGATTTCTGTTATTCGTTATTAACGTCCATGTTTTTGTGCTAGCATACTTTTATTTCGGAATCTGGATCAATGGACCACAAAGTAGAAATCACAAAATGTCTGTATTTAAGATACTATTTCTAAAATAAGGGTAACGAGTTACAAGCCCATAACTTTTATAGGTATAACGTTAAGCCCTTTATTTGACAATGTCGAAGATACTGGACAAAACCTATGACCTTTTTGTTTAAACTATGGAACCCCGATGAGGCTCGCAATTATGGAACTTTAGTGCTCTTTTCTAAATCGAGGTTTAAGAATAGTAAGGACTAATTAAAACTAAGTCAAATGTAACATTGAGAATGACCATTTCCCGTTGTCCTGTACAATAACTTAACATGTACAAATATTGGAATGTTTGGAACCATGACCTATGAGTATTCTACACGCTCTCACTAAAATTAAATCTATCTAATTAAGCTTTAAAATGCACATTCAGATTTTTTGAAAAACCAACCACATAATTTATTAATTTAATTACATTTGGCTGGAACCCACTAATTTCTAAACGTTTAATTTATTTAAACTAAACGTTTTTAGGGTTCCGTACCCAAAGGGTAAAAACGGGACCCTATTACTGAGACTTCGCTGTCCGTCCGTCCGTCCGTCCGTCCGTCCGTCCGTCTGTCACCAGGCTGTATCTCAACAACGGTGATAGCTAGACAGTTGAAATTTTCACAGATGATGTATTTCTATTGCCGCTATAACAACAAATACTAAAAATAAAATAAAATAAATATTTAAGGAGGGCTCCCATACAACAAACTTGTTAAAGATTATATATATGTATAGGTACGGAACCCTTCATGCGCGAGTCGGGCTCGCACTTGCCCAATTTTTATTTATTTTGACAAACATGTAATTTTTTTGTAGTATGGTATGGCCGCAAAGCGATTCAACCGCGTTTATTCGTACGTTTTTGGGGAACATATATAATATATTAGCGGATCTTTTTTTCTCATTGATATTTAAAATCAGATAATAACTAGTTCTCACATCATTCCTAAAGCACAAGTGAGGCTTGAGGCAAATGGCAAGAGACGACGGCCTGTCAACAATCGAAGATGATATCTCCTGGAACTAGGTAAGAAAAATCATAAATTACTAACAGGCATAATTGTGGGAAATAACAGCCTTAGCAGGCACGTCTGCGTTATGGGAATAGTAAGTACTCTATCCTGATTAATATGCTGTGGGTAGCAGGAGACAAGTAAGCATGTCATCGCAGAATGCTCTATGTATGCGGCAGCGAGATATAGCACCATCTACAATGATGTACCAGGAGTGGAGGAGCTGAAGGAAGTCAACCTTAAATATGTCCTTCTTTCTGCAGGAGAACAAGAAGATTCGAGGAAGGAGGCTGTATGGGAGTGTCACTGGAACAGTAACGGTTAGTTCCAACTCCAATAGGGCCGAATGAACGCAACCAAGCGATCAACACCTTACCTGTCTCCGGCCGGGCAACAACAACACCGTGGAACAACATTATCAAATTTAAATAAAGCAATTTAAACGGATTATACGCGATATATTAGTTATTTGAGCCTCCCTGACGTTTTGATAGCTTTACAGTTACCGTTGTCAAAGGTTGACTCCGTTTAAATTGTTTTATTTAAATGTGTGACAGTCGCGGAAACGAAGAAATTATTATCAAATTGTTATCTCGATTTCATTGGTCTGATATAGTGGGTCCCGGCTCAGGCAAGGCATGAAAGACTTTAACTAGTCGTCACGCCACGTCATACATGCTGGATATGTTTCAAGACTAACCTTTAAAGCGTTTTTTTACGCACTCAGGAATGATTTGTATCCTGCAGTAAGTATATGCATACAGTTACAGTTATTAGAGATTCGAGCGATGGCATTGAAAGGATCTGCAAAGTCTTTACTTGAATTTGAATAATATTACAAGGGAACAAAATGAAATTGTATTTTAAACTTCTTTTTTCTATTTCTACGAATGTTCGAAGGTCTTATTTTATTGGTGAAAATCTGATATTGTATTTTGGTTAGGTCATAGTGGTTGATACAATGCTGGAAATGCTTTTATGCAGGGTAGAAACCATTTGTTTTCTACATTAGGATGGAAAAGACATCTTTCCTTTTTATTAATGCTAAGTTCAACCATAATAGAAGCAGCGGAAAGGTTTATTTAGTATGATATTTACATTCTTAAGCGAAAAAGTTTCCTATCCATCTAACTTACGTATAAACATTTCAACCGCTTCTACAACAAGAAATATACTATCTACAATAATAAGACCACTCGTTTCTTTTTCCCTTTCTTTTACAATAAGTAGTTTTCTGTAAGAAAGAGAAAAACAATGTGCCACAAAGGTAAGTTGAATTCACACTTTCAGCATAGTTAATGTTTAACAAAATTAAGGGGCGACCACACCGCTGTTTTTTAAACGGTGACGGTACGTTTAGCAGCAGCTGTGTAGATTTATAGACGTACAGTAGCGGCAAAAAAAAGGTTGACAATTCGGGTATTTCTCTGCTTTTTGAGGCTGAAGTGAACCCTCAATAATATGATAGTCACGTTTATTACACAATAAACAAATGATAAAGAATAAAGATCCACATATATTATGTAGATACTTGTCAAAAAACTATGAATTCTTTGCTATCTATTTATCGCGGGATAAACACAACCAACATAGGCCCGCGGCCACGATAATTTTTCTTCTTCGTTGCATTCCTAGTGTTGTGAGAAAGCTTCTCAAGTTTGTACCGTATTGACAGGGCTCCAGGGTTCTCTAGATTAGGACATCTGACTGTACAAGAATCCAAAAGTCATAATGAACTTAGAGCAACGCGAACTAGAAGGGAGTTGTAGAAAAAATTAACACGTTCACGGATAAAAGAAAAGTTTCAAAATCGGCACAAGGCATTTTCATTTGCCTTTATATAAAAACTATTAGAAATGTTCGGCTGTAGTCGGAGTGCCAGTTTTTCGAAGATAAAGGTCGCCATCCACAGTCGTGGTGCCGTATCACAAAGGTCCTAATTTACGTGCCTCGACGAGTATTATTATTTTTTATAAAAAAAAATATATAAATGTCGCTATTTAGCGATAAGACCGCCTGTAGTTTACCTCTACCTTTATTAACTGTATCCGGTGTGCAATAAAGAGCATTTGTATGTTTAGAACTCCGCCCGAAACATTTTTTTTTTCCATTTTTCACTTCAATATTAAACGACTGAATTACGCTAGTAGACGTTACCTACTGCTTTAATAAGGAGTCCTTTCCCTTTTTGGTTTCATTTATCCAATCTATTCCTCCACTGATACGAAGTTCCGCGTTGCTCCAAGACAACAGTCTTTCATCATCGCACCTAAACAATCCCGTTGTCGGCGTATTTGTTGTTGTTGTTGTGGTGCTTGTGTCCGTTGTGCGTCACGTACGAGTCTCGCCGGCCGTGGAGCGAGTGCCGCGCGCGCGCCAGCGTCGAGGCAGAGATCTCCATGGAGTCCCCGAAGGGGAGTCGTGACCCGCGCCGCGCGCTGCTGCCGCGACACCGTGCGTGCTGGAAACAGATATTTTATTCTTATTTTTTTAGGGTTCCGTACCTCAATCGGAAAAATCGGAACCCTTATAGGATCACTTTGTCCGTCCGTCGGTCTGTCTGTCAAGACCCTTTATCTCGAGAACGCGTGTAGGTATCGAGTTTAAATTTAAACCAAATACTTAAGTCTATGGGCCTTTGCAGCTGTGAAAAAATCAAACTTCTACGTTAACGTGAAAAAAGATAAGGCCGTTTATGTCGCAAAAAACGTACATTTCGACACTCTCAAGGGAATCAAAATGATAGGGTAGGGTAGCGAGCTACATCCTCAACTCCATTAGTAACTTTTCATCACATTTGCTCGTAAAAGATGGTATTACATGCAGCTATACTGAAGGACTAAGGCCTATATAGTTCCCGCGGGAGTTATAAATTGTTATAACTCCCGAGGGAGTTATGGTTTTAGTTTTAAAAATATAGTATGCACTCGCAGATTACTTCAGACTAAGGAGGTTTCAATCCAGCCAAGGTTTTTGTTGTACCAACAAAACTTGCCTACCAGCTAATTTTATTGTGTATTGAATTAATATGGTATATGAACTGCATTAATATTTATGTATTACAATTATTTAAGTGTATTTTGCAATTGTTTTATTAAATTTAATTTTGAATTATCGTTACAATCTGGCAGTATAGCCTGTCAAGTTTCTAAACTAAACGCAGTTCTTAGCATTATCTGTGGTAGACGACACAAAAAAAAAGAAAAAAGAAATATTATTGGTTAGATACTATTTAGTTTTGTAACAAAATTACTGTTCGTATTTAAGTTTTATAATATTACGGTGTTAATTATTGCTGCATAATATTGTTAATTGTTATTTGTTTAATGAAAGATGGTAAGATTCTGTATATATTTGTTTTCTGTCTTAAGCTGATGGCCGTTTTGCCAGTGCTTATAGTAAATTAAAAAATATATACAGAAAAAGTTGGTTGTCAATCGTTATCGTTTAATGTTTATTTTTTACTTATTTATTTGTTATATACTCCCAAATGTGATGAGATGAAAAATATTGTGTGTATGGCGAGTAGTAAGGGGATTACAAACTCAGGACATTAAAACCCCTCCGCCTTCGGCGTCGGGCTTCTAATAGTCCTTCGTTAGTAATCCCCTACTTACTACCCTTATGACACAATATACTATACCATCAGTACCCTTACCATGAGTTGACGTGATCGTACTCGGTGGCGTTTCGTAAACGATTTGCGTATAGAGAATATTACAGCGCCCCTAGCGGTTACTTTGTAGAACTACAATTCTCCATACAAATAGTTTACGCAGTCGCTAGCGAGTACTGTCACGTAAACTCATGGGTAGGGTACTGAGTGACAAGTGACTAACGCGGTTGAGGATGTAGCTCGCTATAGAAGATATTACATACCACATACCCAATATTTAATTTAATTTAAGAGCACCTAGGTAGGTACTAGGTACCCACCTTTTCAGAATTTATTTGTCTAAAAAGAACAAACGAAGTTTATTATAAGAGTAAATTTTGACACAGTCTAATAGCTGTATTGTGATCCTAAAGGGACGAGACACCTAACACACATAGGTATGACGTAATGATAACAGATATTTTATACGAAAAAGAGAAAAGGGAACGGAGATGGGGCCAAAGATATGGGCTTTCGTTACACAAAGGAATGAGTTCAGTTTCGTTTTAATTATAGGCCTTAACTAAGTACGGGTTTTTTCAAAATGACTCTCATAAGTAGCTCATACCTAAGCTGGTTGTGTTAGTTTGATTAAATATGTAATTATTTTTACTTAACCAGTAACGTCTGCTAGCGTAAGCGAAAAATTATGGAGATGACGCTTCGATGCTACACTAAGGTACCGTAAAACTACCGAAATATAGTCCAATCATCCAACTATGGTCCAAACAAAACTCGTTTATTTTCATAAAAATCCATATTCTATCAGTGATTTTATACGTTTTTATTTAAGTTTGTTTAATTATGCTGAGTTCATTCGTAATAATTGTCATAATATTATTTAAGCTTTTGGAAATATTTTAGATGAAATTATGACCAATGAAAAATCCGTGTTGTATTTTTTTTGTTATTCAAAGAAAGCATTCGAATGTTGACGATCACGAGTAGCTACCATATTAACGACTAATTTTCGGATTAAATTGGACCATATAGTTGTGTGTACTGGACTATATTTGGGTGGTTTAACGGTATGCAAGAAGCAACTGTTGAAAAGTTCAATGGTTCTCGCATCAGGTCAGTGGTCTAATAGCACGCTCGGGTTGGCCCGGAAAGCCGTTGGCGACGCTGGTTCGAACCTCGCCTGGACCATTGAATTTTTTGCTTCATCACTACATAGTATAAAACAAAGTCGCTTCCTGTCTGTCTTTCCCTATGTATGCTTAGATCTTTAAAACTACGCAACAGATTTTGATGCGGTCTTTAAAATATATATAGTGATTCAAGAGGAAGGTTTATATGCATATTACATGCATAATTTATTAGCATTGCACTCATGCGAAGCCGGGGCGGAGCGCTAGTTGTAAACATAAAATATGTACTCACGGGCCCTTTCCGCCACCGGTTCCGGTTGAAGATGCCGTACACGATGGGGTTTGCGCAGGAGTTGGTACAGGAGAAGAGCCACATCGCCTTCTGAAACGCTGGGTCCAACCCCTTCACGAATTCCTTGTCCACCCAATACCTGGAAAGAAACCTGAAAAATTTAAATTTTCTTGTGAAACCAGAGCCGTGGGAAACTACTAAAGTTTAAAGTTTTAGTTGTCTATCTGTCGCTCATGATGAATACAATATAATGAGAAATGCGAAATGGGCGATAAGTGACAAAATAATATTTTACATAAAAGCCTCAATGAAACCTACCTCGCACGTACTAATACTTATACTAACTATAAGTAATATTATACCTAAGTATGTCTTTTTACAGGTAGGTAAACATTATGCTAACTGACTTAAGATATTAAATTTAAGGCAGCTTTAGACTAAGGTTATAGAATATAAATATACTAGCAATCAAATAGTATGAGGCTTCTCTCTCCATATAGGTGTTAAACCAGTAATATATAGATATCAAGTAGGAACATTCAGAATATAAGCAAAATATTACTCCTGTTTTCCTTACTTATTCCCAAAAGAGGAGGCTAATTATTGAGAAACCAACGACCCGCATTATAAGTTTAATAACTATTATAGGATAACTTATAATAAGTCTTGGATTAAACCTAAATATACTCAAAATAGTAAGGCGAAGGCACCTCCCACGCATTCCGTAGCAAAGGTATTTCTGGCATACCCTAGACCCCGAATAACTTAACTCATCGATACCATAACTGGCTCTGTGAGCTGACTTCGACCTCGCTAGTTTGCTTCAAATTGGCTGAGATTTGTAATATTTTACGTTTCAACTTCCATATACCCGTCATTTTGAAAAAAATCCAAAAACTGAATCGAAGAAATAACTATTTATTTGTGCAACAAGAGAGCAAAGTTGTTTTTTGTTGCGAGTACTGATTTTGAGTCCCAAGCAAGCGAAGGATTCTATGAGATTTTGTTTATAGTTTAATAAAAAACAACCTTTATTTGTCTATCAAATAAGATATATTATATACGTACTTTACTTTGTCACTTTGAACTGAACAAAAACAAATTATATCTACAATCTACCAAATAAAATTTACTGCAAACCTCGTTTTTAAATTGTAATTATAGCTTAGTCCGCAATCCCCGTAACCTCGCCAGCGCCGTGAAAATTTGTTTTATTCCGATGAGGGGGACCACAAAGGAGTCTACCTATTGGATTTTTCCGTCCAGGCTTTGAGTCAAAGGTAGCGTTATAATTCGGCGCCTTTAGGATTGCGCTTAAAGAAAGCGATAGATAGTTTAAATAATATTTTTACTCGTAGGTAAAATCACCAAACAAAATAAATGCAAAGTAAATACCAATTTGAACTCGATATTTTTTAAAGTACGTTTCGAAACTGCGTCTATGATAAATTGGTGATGTCATAAGTCATAAATTATTGGGTATTTACAGTATACAGTTGAAAAATCTTATCTTATTTGAACAATAATCTATTTGATTTATACTATAAAATACAAAATGATTTAATCATTCGGTCGTTAAAAACAAAAAGTTGTAATTAAAACTTCTTTGGATCTATATTTTTTAATTTTATGGTATAACGCGTAACGGAACTTGTCCTTATTCGAGGTCGGAAAAATCAAATTTCGAATTGATATCGACGGTGGAAAGGAGAAACCCCTTAAGCGACATTTTGAGTTATATTATATATATCGTTGAAATCAGCTTTTTTTTCTGCGTCTTTTAAGCCGGGTTACGTAGCGATCTAATGACTTTGATGTCGGTTAAGGTAGCTTATAAATAGTGGACCGATTTAAAAAACACCTAGTTATGCGACACATAATTTGATTTAAATTTGAACTACGTCACTTAAACTACTCACAATTTTATACGTGATCGCTTAAAGTGTTTTTAAAAATGGCTTGAATTTGTAGCAATGGCGTTAAAGTTTTTATTACAAACACAAATTTTATAAGGTTAGGTGCTTAATCGTGTCTTCTGGAATTATGAACAACAAATGCTGTCGGTTAATTGATTGTCACAAAATTTACGACAGTATTTGCTCCTTCAAGCGACACGTTAAATTTTGAGCATTTATGTCGCTTAATGTATCCGTTGAAACTTGCTTTAGTCGTTTAAGTGAAAGATTTAAAAGGTATCCTGGGGCTTGAATTATCGGTCTTATCTGTCAATCGTCGCTTCAGTGAACCATTTTTAGTGTAATATACCTGTGAATGGCGTTTTTATAAACACGAAGTAACCAGTCGGTCGCTTCAGTCGGCAGCGAACATTGTGGGGAGGCGGTTGTCTCGCTATATGCCGGCGCAGACTACTTAAAAAAAAAGTTCTACGTTTTCGTTAGTGTCTATTTTTAATGTAAACTTTACTACTATAATTTAAAGATTACACATATTACTTAGATTACAAAGTTGTCAAATTCAAGACTGATTTTATAGGTAATTGATCTCTTTAAGCCTGATAAGAAGTAATAAGACATTAGCTATGATAAGAGAACTTATTTATAAAGTTATGTTAATTTGTATCCCTGCCTTTAAAGTATAAAGTAAATATATTATATTTTTATCACTCTCTTATAGATATGAAAGAGACAGCGCATCGAAATTCGAATGATTCGTATTTTATAAGTAACCTGTGGCTAAGAAATGACCATTCGTAGTCAAAAATTGAAAATATTAAAAAGCTAACTTCAACTCACGCTCGAAACAAAATCGCATTTTGTTCACTGTTATCTGACAGCAAAATTGCCATGTTTGAGCTGGTGAGGTGAATACAAGCTTGTCAGACAAACTACATTGGAAAAGCATTATGCACTATATCTGTACAACAATGTACATGTACATACATGCCGAGAGAACTAATAACAATTGTAATAATGTTTAGTATAGCCTTATTTACAAGTAGCTTTTTAGCCCACGCCATATTGCGTTTTGTTGGCATTGGTTATTTTTTTGTTCTCTCTCTCTCTCTTCTCTCAGAAAGATTTTCCCTCACCTTTTCTAAGAATCAAACATAGAAATAACACATTCTAAAATTGAAGGCGTATCCATATTTAAATTTATTTTTGATCTAATATATGTATTTATGGCATCCTAAGCCGGAAGTGGGATTTTCCACCCGGGGAGAAAATCTCACTTCCTGGCCAAGGCAAGACCAAAACTTTAGACATACTACGGGCGTTAATTCGTAAAGCTCCAGATCGCATATTTATGGCCCTCACCTTCGTTTCGGGTCACAAACACTTGCAATCTGGAACATTCACGAATTAACCGCTAGGGCGGAGCGGTATGTAATTATAGGTACCTACTATAAACGTGTATGATTTTATTACAATCGCGAATGCCCAAAATATTGCAATTTGTCCGAAGTAACGAATTTTACCTGAAAACAACCTCCAACAAAAGGGTGTTGAAAAATGTCGATGATCATTTTCGGTTAAAAATATTCGAACAATGTCTCCATTAAATCTAACAGCGTGTCAACATAAAAGGATACTCATATAAACCCAAGGCTAAATGAAATAGGTATTAAAAAAAATTGGGCAAGTGCGAGCCCGACTCGCGCATGAAGGGTTCCGTACCTACACATATATATAATCTATAACAAGTTTGTTGTATGGGAGCCCCCCTTAAATATTTATTTTATTTATTTTTAGTATTTGTCGTTATAGTGGCAATAGAAATACATCATCTGTGATAATTTCAACTGTCTAGCTATCACCGTTGTTGATATACAACCTGGTGACAGACGGACGGACGGACAGCGAAGTCTCAGTAATAGGGTCCCGTTTTTACCCTTTGGGTACGGAACCCTAAAAAAGCATTATGTGGTTCAATCTGGAGGATTAGTATGCTGTTTTCGTTTCACGTTTTAAAAGCTAAGCTTTGAGTATAAAAAATTGATTGTCGGATTAATGAGTCCCACGTTGAATCTGTTCGAAAAACATTATTAATCAACTACTCGTATGATTGGTTAGCTTAGTAATAAATTTTTAGCATCTATTTTTATAAGGTCGAAATTTTAGGATTTGCATATTATACTGTGTAGTAACGCGAATTAGTTAGTATTCGAAAGGCCGTGCCAGAATAAGCAAACTGATTCTGCCCCCCAGCGCTTCTTAAACTATGGGTATGAGCACCTGTGTATATGTATAGGTATGTATGTTATGTAGGTAGGTAACGCGCGTACAGTAAAAAGTAGCGTTTTATTTGATTTTTCCACATACCTGAAAATTTCGAAACTACTATTAATCATATTAACATAGTTTTAAATGTCGAATTATTACCATATAAAATTACGTACCTAATAACTTTATTTTCATTAAAAACGCAAATTTTAGGAAAATTTTCAATCGCATCGAATGCATACGCATAAAATTTCTAAAACTTTGATAATAGCTTAAAAATATGATTATATATACACACAACAAAATTCAACGATTTTAGAATTGTCGAAGGTTGACTCTATTTAATTTTGACTGGACTATAACCATAACGGTGTACTTCCTTTTCGCCGAATTACATAATTCGGCGAAAAGGCAGAGAACCTCCAATAACTATCACGGTCGAACAACTTCAGAATATCAAATAAGGACAATAACTTTAGGGCAGAACACAACATTTAAACAATCACGTCCCTGAAGGATCAAAATATTTGCTGGGCATTGTATTTTCAAGGGTGCTAAAATAACAATTAGAGAAAGCGCACCAGTCTGAAAATAAAAGGAATTAAGTCCATTCATAATATTTTGGCATTTAAAACCATTTATTAAATGCAAGTATGGAAGCAGAATACTTTCAACGCATTATTGCTAGAGGCAGATTTACGAGAAGTTAACGTAGTGTAAGATTATAACTATAGTTACCGGTTGGTCAATAACATCGGGCTTAAATGGATTGTTTTCTATACTTAGTTGTATTTACGAGAACATCTTCTAATTCGGAGCCAGTAATAATGGTCAAACTTGAATAATGTGTTTCTGATTCTGATTAAAATTGTTTACGTTTTGAATTTCGTTATACACTGACAAAACACGTGTCCATTCTTTTTCATGTTCTCCAACATTATAGTGAAACCAGTAATTAATTATCGATTTGCTTGAACACCTCTCTCTACAGAAGTTAGAGGGTTTGACCAATTTTCAATATGTTGAGGGACAATTTGTCCTAACAGGTTGAATTTGGGCAGCTAAAGAAAATACGTGTCTGCTATTTAAGACTACTCTTTAACATATAACAAAATGAATCAAATTGGAGTCGGAAAGTTGGGTACCCTTCCTTGTCAGTAGGCAGCTGCTTTACCCACTGCGCCTACCGCATCATCATTTAATCAGGCGATAAACATGATCCTGTACTATAGATGTTAGTATGTCATGTAATAACATGATATAACATTATTAAAACTATTGTTTAATAATTATAAAAACGGTTAAACTCACGAAAAATTGTCTGCTGACTATATATACGAGGTTGCCGTTAGCAGTAGTAGCAGAACGAACAATAGGTGAAAAAAACTCAACGATGATTGAAAATGGAGATATGGTGGTGAAATCAATCACGATTACTTTAGTGACGACCTCACACTTACCTTCAGGATTTACGTTCACAGTGCCCAAGTTATTTAGACTATTGTCTTGTTAAATATGTGTGTGAGCTTACCACAGGCAATAGCAGTAGTAAGGCGACCAGCAGGTGAAGAACACGATGACGATGGTCACCGTCATCTTTAGGGTCCTCGCCCGCGCTCGGCCTAGGATACCCACGCCGCTGCGTCGCATATTGTCTGTGAAAACGAGGATTAATTATAATATTTTTTATACTCGCGTACTTTAATCTGTCGATTATAATTTCACAGTCAAAATCACAATAACGCACTTTTTAATCCTTTACCAAAATTCTATACTCTATGGGTACCCGCTACAGAACTTTAACGTTCATACGACATTTCTACTCAACTCTAATAATTACAAAAAGAGAACATCAGCATATTTGATTTAAAAAAAGCACGCTACTGTTCACTGATTGGTTGAAATTACTTGTCAAAAAATTTAAGCAATCACGAGGCACCCGCCATGACCATCGCGATCATTTATTTTTGGTAGGTCAGTTTTAGTTGAACGTAAAAGTTTACATCAAAAATAAAAATTCATAGTGGGGAATGACGATAAAAGTAAAAAATGTTTTACTGCGTTTTGCTTGTATAAAAAGTATGGTATGCAATAGTTACACAATTAGGTCTTAAAATCTCGAACCTTACTTAGGCCACTCGGCAAGCCTCGTGACTTAAACGAGGTACTCGACTTTAAGAACCTTCCTTGTGCAACGATTGCATAAAATACTATTACAACATAATTTGTCAGTCTATAAAAACTGTTATTAGACAATGATCTGGGGGCCTATGATGGTACTTTTATCTTGTGATAAATAAGCGACAAAGCATCTGTCACTCACACTCGCTTTTTGTCAAAACGTGACGGATGCTTTGTCACTTATTTATCGCGTGATAAAACCAACTACCATAGCTGGTAATACAAAGTTTAGATGTTCGGTAAAAATCCAAACTGTCAGCGATTAAACCCTAAACGTACTTTGCGCGTTTACATAAAACGTTACACCATGGAGGTTTAAACAAGAAATATTTGACCGAACGAGCGAGGCCTGTCCGTTCCTGCTTGGCCTAAAATTCTTTCGTATGTCCAATTGTCCAGACGATTTCCAGCTGTTTTCGTCTAGAGGTTGCATTTCTGAGCCAATTATGGGTCCTGTAACGCAGAGAGTCTTAGCCCAGGACCGAAACTCGAAAGGCATAAATCATTATGGTGTGTTTTTTAGATAAGTTTTTTTTTCATTATCATGAAATTTTGTAAGTTTAATGTTTTTTTTTCTAAATGGCGGATAAGGGTTTGAAAATGTAAAAATTACAAATTACAGCCATTTCTAAGAAAATTCACGTGTAGACGCGCTCACAAAGCCACTAAGTACGTATGTAAGAGGATTAATTCCTGCTACTTATTTAATCTGGGTTGTTTGGAGACCCAAGTACCCGCCCCATGATGTTTCCACACCACAGCTTGTCGCGAACTCTAAGGTCATAGCGTCTGAAGGAAAATACGCCTATATTTAAATATACCCCACTTCGCCCACAGAGGTCAAATAGGAGCTTTAGAATAAAAATAAGTAAAAAAATTAACTCGAATTACTAAGAAATAATATTAACAAAGCCGGCCCTAAAATTCAAAAACTGGCACACAACAAACTTTTAGAATCCCAAGAAATAATTTCTACAGATTTTATGACAAACATTTCTCCGATTTATTTTCGATAAAATAGAATATCACAAATACACAAAATGTACCTAAGGGCAACATTCTCAGTTAAAAGTTATACAATAAAGCGTTTTGTTATAAACTTGACAAAAGTACGTAAAGGCAGGATGAAGTTTAGGCCCTTCGATAGTCTCCTTTGGACATTGATAAGTATTGCGAACATAAAACTAACTTCGTTTTAAGTTTAATTGTTAACGCCTTTGAAATTTAGCCGAGGTTAGACGTGACTTAAAAGGTGACTGCAAAATAAGAGGTAATTTGTTCGGTAACAAAGTTCGGGTAATGAAGAACTTACCAATCAACGATCGAATACAATCGAAAAGGAGCCGAGCTATATTAAACCGCTAAGAACTGTATTTTTGCACGTTGTACCATAGACAAATAACGTATGAAATAAATAAAATGGCAGGCTATTTGCGTACATTTTGTGGCTAGAAATTACAAGTGTATAAATGGTTAGGATTTTTAAGTTTGAGTTTCATTTAAAAGCTCTGTTATTTACCCCGGCCATTGTTCTCCCATTTAATGTCTGCGGTGACGTTTAATTAGATACTATGGCTGATTAAATACATTTTTATAATGCTTAGTGCAGGTCTGTAGTAACTCTAGATATTTTTCTTACAAATAATTGAGATTTCTTTAATTTTGCTATTATAATAGATTCATAAATTCTTAATTTATTTTAAAATAACCAAGTGCAAATAATACGTCTTCGAACCGTGTATTTTCATAAACCGTTTTACGGTTCATATATAGAGATGAAAGGCATATCTATAGGTATACGCTTCATTGAAAACTAACGTGTCAGCATTAAGCAACTACACAAAAATCGACGGAAGCACGGTGCGAATCCACAGAGCGTGAATGCTTTGATAAAGTCATTTTGCTGTTTGGATACCTTTACTCCACATTACTCCAAGTAATTATTAAGGGAATATAAACCTTCCGAACTTAACTTACGCTACGATATTCCTTTCTATTCGCTCAGCGGTTTATTCCCTCTATGTTTATCACATCGATTTAAATGTTCTTATACTCCCTTTGAAACTATATGCGTCTGGTAGCTTTTAGCGCATTTATATAATTATTTTACGAGCTTTAAAATCATATTGCATAACTCGTTGCATAATGCCATATAGCATTGGGTAATATTCAGTAGAAAATGTAAGCGAATAAAGTAAAATAGAGCAGCTGCCGCTGTGGAGTCAGTATGAGAAAAACAACAGTTATAATATAAGTGTTATTATGAATTTTTAAATCTTTAGATAACTATTGAAAATAGAGCTTAGAATTTGGTAGTTATATTGAGTGTGTCGATGTCCGTTTAGTATATATTTTGGGGATACTATCTCATCTAAATTTACTTATCATAAATGGGATACGAACCTTGTTTGGTAGGTATGTCGGATATTGTTGGTTTGACCTATAACGTAACAACGAAGCGCTTGTCGACGCGACGCGATTTCTAAGAAATAAGACATGGTCTGATGAATGTCTTGGGCTACTTTTCTCGGATTTATTGACTTAGAAAAATGCACAATTCCTGAAGGACACTGATTCCTTTTGGCAGCTGTACCCACACGAAAAAATCTGTTTGATTCTGTAGCGAGTGTACTTACGCGCTTAAAACCCCAGAAGAAATACCCGAAATGCGTGATTTTCTACAAACAATTAAGTCCATGTGATGAGTTTATACACCGTGTTAAAATATTCGATCTCCTCGTGTTACGTAAAGAAGATATTTTTATACGCGCCATTAGTAACAAAAACAGTTCGTCAACTGTCAAGAATTTTGTACCTCTTAAGATATATTTTATTGGTAGAGAAAATTTAACCAGTGACTCTATAAGATATCACTGGATAGTATAAAACAAAGTCGCTTCCTAGTGTCTGTCTGCCTGTCTGTCGCTATGTATGCTTAGATCTTTAAAACTAAACAACGTAATTTGATGAGAGTTTTTTTTAATAGATAGAGTGATTCAAGAGGAAGGTTTATATGTATAATAAATGCATAATTTATCAGCATTGTACCAGTGCGAAGCCGGGACGGGTCGCTAGTATATATTGTGACATACAAATACGACAAGAACTACTACAATAGTTCCAAAGCCCGTGCCCGACGCGCGACTTATTTAAGACTGCACCGAGCGAAATGTGAAAAAATAGGCAGTTGCCGTTAAGTAGATAACGTTAGCACTAGTTGTTTAATCCATTTCTGAACTATATATTTAGCACTTCGAAGAATGTGTTAACAACTTTTCCGTGGAAAAATTATAAGATTATTAATATTTTACCCTAGAGATCTAAGTAAAGTTGGACGAAAATTGTAAAATCGTAAGCAGGCGTTAAATGTTTTTTTATACTTTTACAATGGAAATCTATTCTGATTTTCAGTTCAATAAAAAGATGAATGTTTACATTACAATTTATCCGCATCAAATATTTCAATTATTGTTTGGTATTAAAGATCCAGATTTATCAAAAAGTGCTTTTAATTCTCCATACATTTTTACTATGGCGGCCGCGCGCCGTTCGAAATACGCATTCCCCGCGCTCTATGGTTCAGTCGCTAACGCTCGGCGCCCTCTTAAAGCTCAGTCTGTTACCAGCGGGCCTATGATGGTTGCTTTTATCCCGCGATAAATAAGTGATAAAGCATCCGTCACGTTTTGACAAGATGCGAGTGTGAGTGACAGATGCTTTTGTCACTTATTTATCACGTGATAAACGCAACCATCATAAGCCCCCTGGTGACAGTAATTTAGTTTCTGCTCATAAAAACAACATTAAGCCCTATTTTTATAACATCCTTGATAGTGCTTTTTGTCATAACGTACGTAACCTCTTTGGTGGCATTTTGTTCAACGATTTGTTAGTTTTGGTGGCTCGAATTGTGCGCTTGTTCTTTGTTCTGCGTGTCGTAAGTATACAGTGTTTTGGTATGTAGTTTAATTTATTCTATAATTACAATCTTAAAATAAATCATTAAATTGTAACAATTTTTTTTCGTAAATTTTCAGTTTAGGTGGCTATATATCATTTTTCATACAAATAGTAAGGAGTTTTCAGTTCTTGGTGGGCAAGATTAAGTTTTGGTGGCGTATATTTAAGATGATGTGGTCAAATTTCAGTTTTGGTGGCAACCCAAAAATTTGGGTGCTCATATTTCATTAATTATTGTTAAAATTCTTGGAAAAATATGAAAATATGTAATATTGTGAATAAATATTTAGTATTATAACTTAATTTCTTCTTAAAAACTAAAAAAAAAATGTGCCACCAAAACTTAAAAAAATTTGCAATGTTGATATTCACCCTAGCGCACGACTGATCTAAGTGGGGTAAACCAACGCGACAACTCCTGCGCCATTTAATAACCAGCTACGACATCTTGAAATTTCGCCACCGTAACTTACAATTTTGCCTGGACAAACTTTGATCCAGAGTAATTTGTATTTAAATAGGTAAAATAATGAAATTATACCAACATTAAGAGGCTATGACTTCATAAATTGTTAATTTGGTGCCTTAATTATATACAAGCTTAAAACATAGCCATGCTGAGCGCTTGTTTCATAAGAAGTACGTTGAGGGCAAGCCACCTTGTTCTTAAATAATTTACTTTTTATTTTAATAAATATATATGTTTACTGCAAGCTAAACGTGTAGCCAACTATTTTGTTATTCCAATAATTAGCATAAAAATTTTAGAAAAAAATATGCATTTTACACTGGGATTCTCAGCTTGGACACGTAAAAAATGCTGTTGTGATATTCACCCATAATATACATACATACATAACGATATATTACAGGATGGGTCTCGAAAGTGTTGCGGTCGGTGATACCGGCCATTTTTTGGTGTCCGGAACATGGATGTGATGACTGATGTTGAATTCTATGACATACAGTATAAAAATAGATCTATCAGCCGCAGACGTCCACTGCTGAACATAGGTCTCCCCCAAAGCTCGCCACAAAGTGCGATCCCATGCAGACCTCATCCATTGACTCCCCGCTACCCTCACGAGGTCATCCGTCCATATAGTCGACTTCGAAGGTATGCATATTTATTATATACAAAATCAAATTACTTAATTAATACACGGTAAGGGGCGACTGAAACGCCCCATCCGAATATTACATCTTATAATAATTATTATGGTATACTAATAATCCTAACCCCGTTATCTAACGCTCAGTTTGAGGGCAAGCTAGAATAGTGATGTTGCTTCACATAATTAATCGATTTATATTTACTTATATAAAGAGTTATTTGTCAAAATAAAATTCTTCTTTTGAGATAACTCATTCATTGCGTCTATTTGATCGGAAGAAGTATTGAATAGTGGAGAAGACTTACTAGGTAGGTGCCTGATTTAGTATGAGCAGTTTAACATCGGGGATAAACGATGTTAATAATAACGAGCAGTTTAAGTTTTTATAATTTTGTGAAGAAAAATAATAATAATTTAACGATTTTTTTTCTTTATATTTTTAAAATGGGGTTTTAAAAGCAGGCGACGAATTTTGACATCTTAATTTGGAAAAAATATTGATAATTTATTATGAAACATTCAATAATGAATTAAACTATCAGGACATAATAATTAAAAATATCACTATAGCAGTGCTCTGTTAAGTATGAATCAGATATTTTGATAAGTTATTGAGTGAGTAAATCAACTTAATTTTTTATGATTCATGTAATCGAAACTGCCCCATCACTTGCCCCCAAACAGAGCGTTAGTTAAACGGGGTCTTATCTATAACGGCTCTTCATACAAAAGGGAATATCCTTGAGAGTGAAAGGGAATATCCTCGAGAGTGAAAGGCGGGGTTTTGCACGTGACGTGTAGTCACGTAGTTTCCTACATCTTATGCATAGCCGGATATTGAGAGACACGAATTTTGAGTTATGCATGCTTATTATTATTGTTATATTAAATACGAGTAGGTACATAGCATAGGGCAGGTATGGAGAACCTTTGTAACCTATACGTACAAATTAAAAAAAAACACACGGAAGACGAAAAGGAAGTAAACTCTCGTAAGTAAATTTGGCTATCTTCATTGTGTATTCGGTGCATCGACATAAAAGAGGAATCATTCCAATTGTCCTTGCTTGATGAAACACGTTCTGAGATTCAGCTTGTACACAAGAATATTGAACAACCCTTCAAACTATAAACGCCAAGAACAAACAAACAAAACAACATCGATAAGATCTCTTCATTTGCCTCAATATTATTTATGGCGAGATATTTTAGGCTTCAATTATAAATACTAAAACTACTATAAATTTATGGAACATTTAATGTAGTAGGTAGGTACACAATACACATTGCAATTTTTATATTAAACCATTGATACAAAGATCAAAACATAAAGATATCTTTAATTCTATCTTCTATCTATCTTTATTTTTAACATCCCCACTTTTAAATAGTAGTTTTAGTAAACAATTGATACAAAAATCAAAGCTCAAAGAAAAATTGAAATGCGTAACCTGGTGGAAGAAACCGGGTATCGAACTCGGAACCTCTGGATTCCCACCCAAAATGTTGCTCACATTAAAAAAAATGACACATTACATGTGTCATAATCATTAAATTTATAATTAACAGCGCCCTTTGGCACTTGCTTCTCTGCTGTAAAGTTGACACATAGAGGTCGCTAAGGTGTAATGGTGTAAAGCCTTTCAAATAAAAAATGCAAAGATCGACACACAAAGCATAAGGAAAAATTCGAAAGGTTATCTGGGCGTTAGGGTGGCGGAAAGGTTAACGCGCTGGACCGGTAATCTAGAGGTGCCGTTTACGATTCCACCAGGTTACGCATTTAAATTTTTCTTTGAGCTTTGATCTTTGTATCAATAATTGTTTACTGAAACTACTAGGTATTTAAAAGTGGTGGTGTTAAAAATAAAGAAGTACCATGTACACAAGTGTCTAGCGATTGTTTCATCAGTTTGCTCACCATTGCTGGTGTTGGCCCGGCGTATGATCTCGAGCAGCGCCGCGAGCGAGCAGTACAGAGTGGACACGAGCGGCAGTAGGTACATCAGCAGCATGTTCAGGAGGAAGTATCCGAACACATGCGACTCGGTCGGCAACGACCCGTACGATACGCATTGGAAATATCTGGAAAGAAGTAAAAATTGGGGATTAAAGCATCTGATTATTTCAAGATATTTTTAGAAACCTATCACTCATATTGGCTACACATAACTTAAACGATGACTAGGGAACTAATCCACACGAATCTAACATGCAAGAACACAGAACTAGTCAGCACTCCGAAACGACTATCTAGACAAATTTTAAGTAAACAATTTTGGTACTGGTTTGGGATAAGTGGACATCTAAACCTATTTACGGTGAAGAAAAAAATACACCTCCTAGTATATGTACTGCCGTTCCTTACTCGCTCCCATCGTGCGTATTTCCAGGCAATTATAATTTAGGTATCTTCAAGAAAAGTTTGACTACTTAGGCTATTACTGAACCGGCGAGCTACATCCTCGAGCCCGTAGTCACTTTCGATCAGGTCATACCGAGGACAAGCGCCGGTCAATTTGTGAATTAAAAAAAATGTGTTATATTATGTTGAATCAAAAATAAAAATAATACATACTATATGCTGGGAAACACAATACAACTACATATAATTTATTGCTGCAATCTATAAAAAAAAAAAAAAAACTCGCATATCTACTAGGTAGGTACTCATAATAATTAATCTCAATAACCAAATCTAATATCAATGTCATGAATTCCTACGATCGCTATAAATTATGCTACATTAATTTCAATTTGACCGATCTAATAAATTGAGCAATAACTCATGCGGCTCAATAACATCGGCCGACTCATTCAATCGGAGCGCAATCAACACAAACAATGTAATTGCAATTGATCTAATGAAAATAAAAACCAGATAATATAAATTACTGGTACAACTTTGGATTTGCTGGAATTGTTTGTTGGTAAAGTTTAGAATGCGTTGGTTATACAAAGGTTTACGAAGCTATAAGAGGCCTTATTCCTTTTAAAATTTATTTTTTTCATATTATGACAAATGTATTGATAATTTCAACCAACTTTTTGAAGTGAATAATACTTTTCACCGAGTTCTAGGTAGTAACGTAGCTATTTCATGGTTTTATTGCGTGCAGTCAAAATTAGTTAATTTCGGGTAGTTTTTGAAACAAAAATTATCAATGAAAAATTCCAACTAAAGGTTTCTAGTATATACCAATAAATTCCAATAGCCCTGTTCTAGGTAATAGCCACTCAATTGCTTCGAATTTTGAGTTGGACTCTATTTATATAATAAAATAAGAGCGGTGACAGGTAGCCGTAGTTACCAAAAGCAATCTAGTGGCTATTAACATCAATAATATGTTAAGAAACATGTTTGATCATAGAGAAAAAGGTCTAAAACAATCAGTATTTTAAAAGGAATAAGGCCTCTTAAGGCTGTGGCCACAGAAGCGGAGCGGAGATGTGTAAAATGGACCAATCACATTCCTCAGATCGCACTTCTTTTGGACTTCACAAAGACGCAGCCTGTTTGGTTTGTTTTCTCCTCTTAAATGATTAGAATTAACATTTGATACCTCTACTACTTAAATATCGATGGCGGGGCGTCAAAACATCCTTTTACAGGTCGAACCGTTGTCCAATGTCCAATCATAGCACGAAACCACTGGATGGAAATCGGTTCATGAGATACAGCCTGGTGACGGTATTGAGGAAAAAACGGCAAAACAATGCGTTTTTTCTATGGGAACCCCACTTAAATATTTATTTTATTTTGTTTTTTAGTATTTACTCTTATAGCGGCAACAGAAACACATAATTTGTGAAAATTTCAACTGTCTAACTATCACGGTTCATGATATACAGCCTGGTGAAGTGGTGACAGACGGATGGACAGCGGATCCTAATATGTTTCTTAATTTAAGTTGTTTTTCTTTCAGTTTGTATCTATAATATAATTTGTTATTAAATTGCATGGTATAGTTAGCTGCTAAATGGATGTTTTTGTACGCCAACTGGCAAAACATAGTGTTACTCTATATTTTTATTCCGCCTATATTCACCTATGTTTTACAAAATAAAACACTTTGACTTTGACTTTGAGGCTTAGTAATAGGGTCCCGTTTTTACCCCTTGGGTACAGAACCCTAAAAAAGGAGGGATAACTTGCCAAGTTGCGTTGCGGTCATCTTTTAGTCAAATACATATAAACGTTACATTCTCTATGACACAGAATTAACGTAGGTACGTATTATGATATGACCGCCGACCCTAATTCTGTGTCAGCGTGACACTGAAGCTTTGATCTTGCACCCCAGATAATAGTCGACCTTTGAAACGTTGTGACAGGTCACAAACACTTCCCGCTTGAGTGATTAGCTTGTTTATTAAAATACCGAGACTCCGTTCGCACGTACTTATTTTATTTACTTAGTAGGTTTAAACCTTATGGTCTGAGGTTTAAACTGCATAATTAGGCTATGAAAATGTTGCGTAAGTACTTTAGTACTGTGCCATCCATATACTATATACTAATATTATACATGCCTGTGCCAAAGTGTGTCTGTCTGTCTGTCTGTTACCTCTTCACGCTTAAACTACTGAGTCGATTTTGATGAAATTTGGCATGGAGATGATCTCATTTCGACGTTTGGCAAGATACAATTTAAGATCATGTACCTTCCACTTACACTTTAAAAAACTAAATATCGCTGATGTATAGGGGCAATCCATGGGCAATCAATATTTCTAATTTTACCACATCTCTTTTAAAGTGATATTAAGATCAATGAGCAAGATCATTTTAAGCAACTACTACAACAAAATCGATATATTTCCGAAATAATGCCGAGATCCGAGATATAACAAAATTGTAGTGTTTATAGTTCGGTGAATAGAGACTAAAGTACTAGGGGTGACCTTACAAAGGTAAAATCCGTTTATTCACTGGATTATTAAACCATTGATACAGAGATCAAAGAAACAAAGAAAAATTTAAATGCGTGAGGTTGGGAATCGAACCCGGTACCACTGGATTAACTGCCCAGCGTGTCAACCTCTCCACCACCCTAACGCTCCATAGATAACCTTTTGTATTTTTTCTAATGCTTTGTGTCGATATTCCATTGAAACTTCAGGTTCAAGATTTTTTTATTTCTCATAAGAATAACAACATTCACTTACATGAGAAAAATAATTATATTGTTTGATATTTGCATTGTTTATTTCAAAGGCTTTACACCTTAGCGACCTTTACGTGAATATGTCAATTTTTCTTTGGGCTTTGATCTTTGTATCAATGGTTTAATATAAAAAAATTGGGTTGTACCCACCCACATCAAAAATAATGAGACATTACAAGGGTGTAGTTAAATTTTACAACAAAAACCGTTTGCACAGACAGATTATTTCAAAAACACGTGTTTCACAAACTGTACATATTGTAATGGTAATTTAACTAATATTTATTTCACAAATTAGTCGTTTTACAGATTAATATTTTTACAAAACATAGACATAATTATAAGATAGGAGACGTAGGAGACAGCTGAACAATAAATACCCAAGTTTGGTTACTAACATCACTTTATACTTTTTATTTCTATGCCAAAAAAGGACACATATCCTCGTCAATTTGATACTACGAGTATAAGTAATACCTAAGTATCGACGAAAACACTTTGTTCATAATAAACGATCGTTCCCCTCCCACTACGCGATACCATGTAATACATAAGTATCCACAATCTACATACATAATGCTTTTATTAAAAACCACGAGATGACCCAAGTTACCAAAACATTTGATAGATAAAAATACATTCGTTTAGATTATTTTAATTGGGGCAGTATGTTTAATGTAGTATTATATTTTTATTTGTATTACATTATGACATTTTTATTGACTACTGACATTCAATTTTTATTTCATTTTGCCATTCATTTTCGATTTTGACATGTATTGTTTTTTTTGTTGTTCATTTGTGCTCTGATAATTATTATTGTGTGTTTTATAATTGTTATTTAAGTTGTATTATTTTTCTGTATTTAATGTGTATGTGTTTTGGCGGTGTGCTGTCAACTTACACATGTTGAAATAAATAAATTTTGCATCTCAATCCGTTTAGCACTCCATGTTTTGTCCGGACGACGTCAATCTACCTGGCTTGGGAGTTCCAATTTAAGATTTCAAAAATCAAGATTGTAAAAATAAAAAGTTATTTTCATCAAATATGTGACACCATAGTTTATTTTTTAGACTTTTAGTTAGTTTCATTCCCAGTTCAGGTAAATTTTCAAAAAGTAATAAATAATTGTGTCCACATATATTGTAATTTCACAAAACAGTCATTGATCTTGACAAAATTATAATTTTGTTTCCTGTAGGTGAAAACAGCTTTTAAAGGATTGAGGCCTTCTTCATCCCTTGCCCATTTTTATACAGAGTTATATACAATCCTGAAAAAAAAAGGAGTTTTATCTCCATTTTAGAGAAAAATAAACTGAGTGTTTAGTTTCCATATGACACAAATTAAACGGGTTATCAAGATTGCAGGACAAGGTGCTGATGAAGACGCTTGTTGAGGATCCCCTGGACTGCATCTCGAACTAATTTTTCTATTTTAAAAGAGCTTAAGATCAGGGAACGGCTTTCGTCGACCTTACAACTACGAATTCTCAAGTATTTTGATCATGCCTCGAGGTACGAGTAAGATAGAGTAGTATAGAAACGGGTGGAAGGAAAAAGGTGGCTCCTACCACCAACCAAATCATCAGTGGTCGAATTCTCTCGAAACGCTCTCACAAGAAGTGGAGAACAACAAAACACACTGGAACCATCAATTATGTACGGCATCCAAACAGCCACGACCACTTGACAAGAGTGTGAAGTCGTATAATATACGAGTATCACCAGCTCCCAGAGGCTTTGTATCGTCTTTGCCTTGAGGAATGTTAATAAGCTTTATTAAGAGAAGAAGTGCTCCTATCAAATGTTATACGGCTTTAACCTGTGTTTCCAATGTACGTGATCCAATTCCGAGGGCACTCGTCTCACCGCCGGTAAGCAAGCGATAAGCTATCGACTATTTTCTCGGTTGAGAACCGAACAAAAGATATAGATGCCGTGTCAGTAAAAGATGACCGTAGCCGGCACTGCCGGCGAGTAGGCACTGTCTCTTCGCTAGTTTGTTACGGTAACAAGAGATATCAACGATAAAACTCTCACAGCGATGCTCGCTTGGCGGTCAGCACACACGCTGAGAGAAGAACGTATGGTCCACCGCCCTACCCGAAATATGGCGCGTGTAATCGCCCTTCGCACTCGCTTGTAGCCTAGCGATAAAACAATCGAAACTACACACTCGCTCCTCGCTGGTCACCATCTCTGTTCGCTCGTCGTCGGCGGTGGGGCGAGTGCCTTAAGGCGACTCCGTACGTGGAATGGTGATGTTTAAAGTCCTAAGGCTCGTAATCTAGCCAACGGAAAAATCTGAAAAAAATATATGTTATTTTTGACTATTTCTTCTAAAAAAATATAGTTGGATTTTTTTTTAAAGCAATAATTACTATGGAAAAAATAATGTTGAAATAGGGTCGTTTTCAATTTTCAATTCCCTAAGGCTTCTAAACTACAAATGATATTTACACGGCTCTTTCGCAAGAATATTGACAATTCATTGATCTTTAATCGTATTGTTTAAAAGTTTGTAAAATGTAAATTCGGTCTAATAAAGCATCAAAAAAACTGAATTTCCGCGATCGCGGCCGTGCCCGGGCTGCGAGCTCAGTGTAAATCTAACCGTCGAAGGGGAAGGCTGTGTCACTTGCTCTCGCGATCCATCTAGTTACGGAAAATTGTTATAGTACCGGATACCGCGGAGGTTCGATCTGTCTTCGTGCGTTTGAAGTGTATTTTAAGAGAGTGTAGTTCGTTTTTTACGACTACGCTATGCGACATAACAAAAAGCACTCATTTTCATATAGAATTAAATGTAACTGTTTTTTTTCGTATTTTGGTATCTATTAATTTTAAGTACTTATAAAAAAAATTGTCATAGCTTAGCATTCCCGGACACATTTGGATACTTAGATATTCTCAGTCATGGGCCCACACCAGACAGGATTCCCAGAAAATAACACTTTTGGTGTGGGTTTTAGGGCCCTTCTCTGTGTAATATTAGAGTACCGTAGGTATTTCGGTTAGTAAAAAATTCTGATAATACAGATATTTAAGTATGATAACGTCTAATGATCTTTATTAATTCAACCCTAAGAGATATGAATATCGTAAAGCACAACAAGTATTGTTCGTTTGAATACCATTGTAATATTCGGTAAAACGCTAATTTACGGATACGAATATTTATTGTAAGTATTCACATTCGTTGCGTCACTAGTACAGTACATGACATATGGTATAAAAATACATTATCAAAAATTATAATAATTTTCTAGTTCAAGAAGGCAAGTGACAATCTGGGCATGAGGGCTTATTTATGTAAATATAGTCAGTATACATATTTGCATCAATAAATTTCCCACTTCATATTTAAATCTAAATGAGCGTTAGTAATTATTGACATATCCGCCGGGCCTAGCTAGACATACCTAGCCTGGCCATAAGTTCTGTTCCAATTGTTTACCGTTTATAAAATAAAAACCTGATTTTTATTACATATCGTTTAAAAGCCATATATTAATGATCGGATTACAGTTGAATTAATGAAAAAATATATAACTTTATTTAGACTCATCGTAATGCCCAGACTTGATTTTTGAATAATGCTCAGAATTTTTCTCTCTAAGTTTGCCAGAGGGCAATGAAACGATCTTGGATCAAATTAATCGATCGCGGAAGGAACGCCAAAACCCAAATAGCTTACGTAACTCAGACAACCGCTAAAGTAAGGCTGACGTAAAGTACGTTTGCCGCATGTCAACCGATCTGCAGATCAAGAAATCTACACCCACCCAATAAAATTCGGAACTTCTAAGTTAACGTAAAAAAAAGATACGGCTCTTTATGCCGCAAAAAAGGAAAATTATCCAAGAGACACGGAGCTAACTTTACAGGACATCTAAAAAACTACGAACTTTTAAAAAAAAATAAAAAGTTTTAAATATTCTGTGGACCTACTTTTTAAATGAAGCAAATGCTTATAATTATAAACAACATCATGTTCTCTACATGTCGCTTTTGTTATTTTGTCTATTAATGGAATAATTTAAAATTTAGCATCGCTTAAGCAAAATGGCTGTCAAAATAGAATTAGGTAAAATTATCTAAACGACACGTTTCCCGAGATATTAGGTAAAATAGTATAATCTACATTTTACACAACAATCAACACAGTAAACAATATCTATGTGCATACGATGCTCATTTTATATAAACAATATCATGTTATTTACATGTTGCTTTTGTTATTTTGTCTATTAATGGAATATTTTAGGATTTAGCGTCGCTTACGCAAAATGGTCGTCAAAATAGAATTAGGTAAAATTATCTAAACGATACGTTTCCCGAGAAATTAGTCAGGTAAAATAGTATAATCTATTACACAACAATCAACACAGTTAACAATATATATGTGCATGCTCATTTTATAGTCAGGTAAATACATAAATGTGCATAAATTAGCATGAAATAAATCAAGAAAAATTATCTAATCGCCTTTGTAGGAAATATTTCAGACATGAAAAGCTATTTATCGTACAATAAAACCTCACGATTAATGTTTTAATTAGAGAAAAATATTTATTTTCAAACATTAAAATTTATGAAGTGACATTTAAAGTTCTCTAAGACAAAAACTTATGGTCCAACTACGCAAATACAAAAAAAACTGCTTTAGGAATTAAAGATTTATTCATCAGATATCACGTGAAATTTCAATTTTATAAATTTTTATGGGTGATCTGCTGAAAGATTTCCAGTAGTTCTAGACCAATGTATGGTAGCAAACGATAGCTATGACTAATGAGAACAGCACAAGAGTTCTCAAGACTGCAGTCACTCGGTACTCATTAAGGAATTTTAAATCACGAACTACGTGAAATTTCAAGTTTTACAATTGCAATGAGATAATATCCTATCCTAACAAGAATAACAAAACTACCTACAACTCTGTGTGGTATAAGTGACGTCTCGTAAGACACTGTTTGAGTGAGATGGCGTTTGGGTCCGTCAAGCGAGTCCAAAGTAATGCCTTAGCGCCACAGACACAGATTTACGCCGCAAATGGGCCTAACGGCCTTTATAAATATATTGAATTACTACTAAATGTGTGATATTTTATAAAACAGAACCGGTAAATTTGTCTAACTACCAATTTAACGAAAATATTTGTTTTTTAGTACATTCTATGCGACAAATACGACTCAATTGTCATTCAAGCAATTCAAGATAAGCGACAGTAGTCGATCAAAGTCATATTAGGTAAAAAAGGATAAGCGACAATGGTTTCATAGTATCAAAGCAGGTAAATTTGGATAAACGCCAATAGTTAAGATAGTTAAGATAGACAATCAGGTAATTTATCTAACTATGTTATTTTTTTTATAGAATCTTATATCGATTCTGTTTAATAATGTGGAAATACCACATTTTTACTTTTTGGCTAATGCGCATAAGCATTTTAAACACACATGACATGACACAGAGGGCGCTCCAGTAGCGAAGAATTATGGAATCAAAGATTTAGTGTGATTGACGTAACGATATGATAGCTCAGTTGGTAGAGCACTACGCCGGAAACTTAGGGTCGCAGGTTCGAGTCCTGCTTACATTGCAGTGGATCACATTCAATTTTTCTTTCATAATTTACCTTTATGTTAATTTTATCATAAAGACATAGGTAAAATGCCTCAAACAACATTAAAATATATTTTACGATCAGATAAAAACAGTTAACCAACAAGTGCAAGGTTAGTTGCAATAAAGAAAATTATCCAAGTTGTTTGATCTGTTTTGACAAATAAGTAAAAAAGCTCTAAGGTTCATTATTATGCAAAAAACTTTTTATGTTATCTCCATTTTGCTAAAAAAAACTCAAAAATCAAGTCGAGTAGTAGAAAAAAAAGTATAGATTCTCTAAATCACCGACGGGATAAGCGACACAAAAGTCGTCAGACAGATGTATACGAGACCCAACCCATTCGATGCAGAAAAATCTGCCGATCCCAACAGTGTGTATAACTCAATATCCCCAAAAATGTCGCTTAGATAAGTTCTCCTTTCCAGCATCGGCATATTTTGACACTCAAGTAAATTAACATTTATAGGGTATCCATTGACCTTGAACATTGAAATTAGCCAAAAAATTCGTCTAGTAAAATATCGTCAATATCAACAAGTATAGGGGAAAATCTGAGAACATTACTAATGTAGCCATAAAAAACTATCACTGTTTATAAGTAGGTAAAGGACGTAAATCCGTTTTCCAACGGTAAAGTTGAGTTTGTCGCTCTATTATTTATAGTTTATCTTTTCATTAGAGCAGCATGACCCGGGGGATAAAGCTGTACCTCCACTACTACTTATGTTAAAATATCGGTTCATCCGCTGGGTCACGATATGATTTATTTATTAAAAAACGGTATTTTTTATTTCTGCATGATTTTACACGTATAATCAAGAATCTTGTCGGCATTTTAACTATTTTTGGTAGGTACCTACACATACAAAAGAAACTAAAAAGTATTTTTCGATGCGAGACTTCCAAATGGCCAATTTCACTTATTTTTTTGGAAAATAGCTTTAACGCATTTTATTTTTAATATTCTACTGTAGTGGGTAAATAGATATTTAGTAATCCGCAATAATTATATCATTGTTTAAATGATTTATTTTACTTCGAGATTTTTCAATGCCTTTAAATATTATACCTATAAGGTTTGTTGATCTTCAACTCTCGCTCGGACTATGCGAGTGTATGAAGCTGCTTGGACGCCACTCAACGAGATTATGAACGAAGTAATGTTCCGGGGGCGCACGGTCGGCGGGGGGAATAACGTTAGGCTCCGCCCAGATCCTCAAGGACGTTGGGATTAGGAGTCGCCTTAAGGGCACGACGGGTTGCAAAGGGACAGTGTTTGTATCCGGGGCAAAGTCCTTGAGAAGGCAATTGAGGAAGCACTTAAGAAGCCTTTGAAGCGGTGTTTGTCAATTCAGAAAGTTCTGGAATCTGTCTTGTCGAATATAGCCTTTTATCTTGAATATGGCCTTTTGTTTCTCGTTGACACATTAAGTACAGGAGCTTTATATATTGATAGGTACATCAAAGTTATAACAGACGATGTGATACGTACAGATTACAGTATACTAATCATCTTCACACGAGATTAATAAAATGTATCTAATGAGAATAAAGTCATCTTACAAAAGCGGCATCCTCGAGGCTCGCCCCATAGACAAAGGACCCTTTTCACTTTTCATAGGTACTCTGCGAGGTTCCAAGAATTGTTAGTCAACTTGTTGACGATGCGGTTGGCGCAGTTTGCAGAGCACTGACCCACTGAGCCAGCGGTCCTGGGTTCGAACCTCGGCCAGGGCAAATATTTGTGTGATGAACTCGAATATTTGTTCCTGGGTCATGGATGTTATCTATATTTATGTATTTCTATATTATGTATATCGTCGTCTAGTACCCAATGTTTATTTTGATGTAAGAATATTTATTATTATTATCTCCTTTATTAATTTGAATTCTTAAGTTAGGTGTCTTTACAACAAATTGATAGGTATAAAATGTAAAATACAATATAGAAAATAGAAAATGTAAACACATTATAAAAAACCTAACATAGGGTGCCGCCGACAGCGGGGCAGGGTCCAGGCTATATACCGGTGGTTAGGGCTGCAGAGAGAGGAACCTCCTGACGATGTGCGCCGTGTTCAGGAGTACTGTCTTCTGAATCTGGCCCTTGATCCAGCCATGATTAAGATGTTTGTCGAGACTTCGCTATAAGACCGTTCGCCGAAACGACTATCCGGACAATGATCGTCGAGTCAACATCCCACAAGGCGGTCACCTCGTGAACTAGGTCAAGGTACTTGCCGAGTTTGTCCTTCTCCGCCTTCACGAGGTTCTCGGCATGCGGTATGGTGATGTCGACGAGCACTGCCTGGCGCTTGGATCGATCTACCAACACGATTCAGGCTTATTGGCTACAATAGTCCTGTCCGTGATGATAGATCGATCCCAATAGAGTGGCACGACCATTTTCGTGTTTGTCGAGACTTATTATTATTATAACTTACCCTGCGACGTCAGGATGTTCCTCCACGTGAAAGATATAGCTCTGCGGAAGGCTGGCGAGCGCCGCGGACACCCACGCGATGTGCAGCGCGCGGCGTGCGTTGGTCTCCCACGTTACATTCAGCGGTTTCAGAATGGCGTAGTATCTGAAACAAAAGGAATATCTTTAGCTGTGGTGGATTAGTCGAAGCTCAATTGTGACACTGTCTCTTTCCTTTCAATACTGAGCGAACAAGACGGGTACTGCAAAGACGCGCGACAAATGAAGTCGTGGTAAGACGTGCTAGGCCTGCAGGACTGCACATCGTTAAAGATGCCGGCAACTATTCAACGTTTGGGAATATTAGTTGAAATTGCAAGAAATTTATGTATCTACAATTTAGTTGATACAAACTTCACGAATTTAGAGATCATCAATATTCATTGCTTTTTAGATAGAATTTGCTTATTTTATGTTTGCGATGTTTTTAAAGTGATTGAACTTTTCGATATGGCTGACGACTTGATTTGTATTTTAATACAGATTACGACCATGTTGAACGGAAACGATTATCCATAAAAGTGGAATATTTTATCCAATCTGCGGCCGGCAGATCTAATGAGCGTAGATTGTTTACCTAAGTACAACAATCAAAATATGAAAATATTATTTTTAACAAAATTTACGTTAGCTAAGTAAAGTTGGTTGCCCAGCGGAATGCGAGGCGGTGGTTCCGGGTTTAATGTGACTGGAATCCTAATTCATAGGCAGTGATGAATATGATCCTGCAGGACTGCACATCGTTAAAGATGCCGGCAACTATTCAACGTTTGGGAATATTAGTTGAAATTGCAAGAAATTTATGTATCTACAATTTAGTTGATACAAACTTCACGAATTTAGAGATCATCAATATTCATTGCTTTTTAGATAGAATTTGCTTATTTTATGTTTGCGATGTTTTTAAAGTGATTGAATTTTTCGATATGGCTGACGACTTGATTTGTATTTTAATACAGATTACGACCATGTTGAACGGAAACGATTATCCATAAAAGTGGAATATTTTATCCAATCTGCGGCCGGCAGATCTAATGAGCGTAGATTGTTTACCTAAGTACAACAATCAAAATATGAAAATATTATTTTTAACAAAATTTACGTTAGCTAAGTAAAGTTGGTTGCCCAGCGGAATGCGAGGCGGTGGTTCCGGGTTTAATGTGACTGGAATCCTAATTCATAGGCAGTGATGAATATGATGGTACACATATCGTAAATATATATCTTACATAGCACTAGATTTAGTATTTAGTTCAGGACTAGATCGCTTTGTGTTATAATTAATCGCTGGTTCAGATTACTCGTATATTAGACCTAAACCACGTACGGACACCTCAAGGGAAATCAGCAAGTACTCTTACATTTGGTACTGAATTAGTAAACTTTAGTGGAATATCGGAGAAAAGTTTGGGTCATTTAGTGCACAAAAAGTTAAACAGAATCCGAAAATAAATGAATCTTGTTTATTTCATTACTCCGAGTTCTCGGTGTTTTTTTGCACTGTGTCGAAGTTATTTTTACGGTAAGTAGTAAGTTTTTAGTCACATCGGGGGTAAGTATTGTAATTCACTCTAATAAAATAAAAGCGAAAGTTTGTGATTGTAGGTAGGTATGTTTCTTCTCCAGAACTGTTTTTTGGATAAATTATTGCTGCAAACCGACGTCTAGTACACAAATAAGGCCAATAACGAGCCTGTGCGCTTACATTAGGTATAGTTACTTAACTAAGGTTAATTACTGGTATAATTAAACGGTATAAAAGCCCAATTAGTTTTATTAAACGTGCGTTATTATTTACTCACATCTCCCTAATAGTATTCCCCACTGAGCTAGTTCAGGAGACCTTTCAAACTCTAGACTAGGCGGCTGAAGGATATATGCGATTGTGGATCTACGGCATCATCAAAATATTTAAACAAAATATTCTAATTCGCTGCAAAGGGAATTGAAAGGAAATATTTCCCTGAACAAAACTTTCGAAGAGTACGAAATACTTCGGAATATTTAAATTTCTTTCTCTTTCTCTTTAGAGCCCAAATTTATACTTGATTGCGTTATTTTATTACAGAGGTCCTATTATTTTCCTAGTTAAGTTTCTAGAATTTCCGCATAATCGAATATCAAAGAAATGGTTGAAGAATAGTTAGTCTGAAAATACTGAATCTTACTAACGAACTTTGTAATTTAAATTTTAAATATAAGTACTTATGTAAAAAAGAAAAGGCGTAAAGTCAGGTTCTTTAGGTCTAGGATTTTGTATTAAATACTTACCTAACATTGTCTATTCATGAAAACTCTTTAATATACATTTTCAACACGTCTAAAGAATGTTATCAAAATAGATAACGATACTGTATTATCTGCTAGTATATAACCAGCTCGTGAAGTGTGAGCGATAACAATTGCATTGTAATTATAACTTCAGGTTAGAAATGTGAGTGCTGTGACGCTACGGCTCGGCACGCCCTTTTTGGAGTCGTCGTTTTTTCGGATTTCTGTAACGAGCTCCCAAATATACATATGTTAGATAATAAACATTGTCAGTGTCTCGCGATTGGATCGATTTAGTGTACAAGATGAGGGTGGTTGGTTTGATGAGCGGCGGAAAGGACAGCTGCTACAACATGATGCAGTGCGTAGCTGCCGGGCACTCGCTGGTCGCCCTGGCGAACCTCCAACCCCAAGATGAGTCGGACGGTAGTTGTATGTACCAAACCGCAGGTCATGAAAACATTGCCCTGTACGCGGAAGCCATGGAGTTGCCGCTCTACAGAGGCGTGATATCCGGTACTGCAGTGGACAAAGGCGAGAACTACAAGCCCACGGACAATGATGAGGTCGAAGACTTGTACAAACTCCTTTCAAGGGTCAAGAACGAGATGGCTATAGATGCTGTTGCGGTTGGGACTATTCATAATGATTACCTAAGAATAAGAGTAGAAAATGTGTTTCGAAGATTAGGTCTAGTCTCGCTTGCGTATTTGTGGAAAAGGAACCCAAAGGAACTCTTACAGGAAATGATAAACAGTAATGTTGAAGCTATTCTAATCAAGGTACGCTTGGCTTATTTAGACCCGAAGGTACACTTGGGTATGTCCATCCGCGACATCCAGCCGTACCTTCTGGAGCTGAATGAGCAGCACGCGAAGCACGAGCACTACCTCGACGTGTGTGGCGAGCACAGCGAGTATGAGACTTTCACGCTCGACTGTCCGCTCTTCAAGAAGCGCCTTGTCATAGACGAGAAGGAAATGAGAAACCATTCCGAGTGGGACTTTTTCGCCTACCTCGACCTCAAACTGCACCTGGAACCAAAAACCGCTTAAAGAAACCTACCGTAAAAATGCCCTAGATTTCGTTAACGGCTTAAAAAAGCGGAGCGGAACTAGAATCTATCGAGAAGTTATTAGGTTACCTACCTTAAAACCAAAAAAAATTGTGTTCCATGTGTAATGTTTCGCCAAATTTTAATTTGTCCGAAAGCCATTTTTTTCAAAACTGTTAATTTTTTTTATTAATTATAAAACGAACCTAACCTAACCTAATAGGTTCTTTAAAACGATGTTTAGAAAATCCTGAAAATATTACGGGTTTCAGGAAAAAATACTTTTGGACAAATGAACATTTGGCGAAACGTTGCAGATGGGAAACAATATTTCGGAGTTGGGAGAGGATACCGTTATTAGAATAATCACATTATCACAAAAAGTTACTTCAACGTGCTTCAACGTCGACTTCAACGGGAGAAATTATTATATTTTCGACGAGAACAACTGAACGAGTTACTATAAAAACACCGGAATAAGCTACTCTTTATGAAATGTCAAAAACGATCTGTTAGTATGAAGCAAGGAATATAATACTCACTGAAGCTTCTATGATGATACAGGCATGTGACGTCATAAAAAGCAGTAGTCAAAACACATCTTCTTTTTAGTTTTTGTAAAATTAACAATAGTATAATGTCCAAAAGGTAGTGATAGAACTATTATATTAATCTGTGGTGATACGTAGTTTATTTGGTTCCGCGTATTTTTAATGTGTGTTTAGTGGTTTCAATGCCACAATTTATATTCACTATAGTCAAACACCGTATTATCATAGATGTGTCTATAATATCTGAAGAGGCGCTTCAATATCTCATGGATCTCGTTATTAGATCTTCACAAAAAATGTACGACTAATTTGGAGATGCCTACACTCGACCAAAAATATTTTCGCAGATCGGTTTATGAATGTCGGAGATCTGAGGTAACAAACAAAACAAAAGGGTACTATCTAATAAATATAATAAAATTGTAAAAAAATTGTAATATTGCATGCCTTTCCTGGTAGAACATAAGTAACTGTATTTTATTATGATCACCTTATGTAACTATGTTTCTCGCAATAAATGATTGATTGATTGATTGAAAATATACTACCATTGATAACCTCGTTTGAAAGTAAGTTTGAAAAGAAGTGAAGAAGAAGCATGCAGATCTGAATCCATTACGGAACACTCGAAATATCGTAGATGCCGAACACAATGATAGTACAAAGAGTAGTGAAGAGTACAAGGAGTAGTCATAGTCATAATGACATGTCTGGTTTTGGGCTGATGAATCCAAATGGGTCAGTAGGGTGAATTCATAAACTATAAGAGATAGGGAAATCTGTTCTTAGGAACCATGGCGTCGATTTTAGATTTAATAAAAACGGCATTTTTTTTTATAAATCTTGTACCTAATTTCATGCATATTCCGGTCAAAATCGCTGTAAAGTATGTATACGACATGCGATTACTTACCGAATTTTAACCAGGTTCAATTCCCGGTTATGTATGAGAGTTATAAAAAAAAAATATTTAGTTTATATTAAATTTAAAATCAAGAAAAGATTTCCCTGTCTCTTATAGTTTTCGTTTTCTCTCTACTGACTCATTAGGATGGATCACCCAGTATAAGGAAATCATCATGGAGTACCATCTATTAGCGCCGGTTCAGACACGGCGGGAACCGCGCGATTATAGAATCGCACGGAAATCGCGCGGGTCTTATTTATATGAGTTAGTTAGTAATCGTTCAGACATAACCCGCGGTTATGTCTGAACGATTACTAACTAACGCCTATGCGCCTACTGTTTCCGTATATGCTACACTCTTTATTTAACGAGTTTTAAATATATTTTTTTGCTCAATCTCGTTAATTTTATTTCAGCTTCAATGCTTTGATTCCGAAAAGGTTATTAAATAAACAAGGTAAAACATTCACGGTAAACGCTCGCGTCGATCCCCAGTACCCTTACCATGAGTTGAAGTTGAAAAGAACGTGACAGTACTCGCCAGCGACAGCGTAAACTATTTGTACAGAGAATATTACAGCGCCCCTAGCGGTTAGTTTGTAGAACTACCATTATCCATACAAATCCTTTACGCAGTTGCTAGCGAGTACTGTCACTGTAAACTCATGGTAGCGCACTGATCGTTTTATCGAGCTCACCTTCAGTACAGTCAGCATTAAAAGTAGCTGACAATTTCAATCACTGCTCCTTATCCGATCCTATCAGTTTACGTCAAGTTCGCACCTGGTACAACAGAGGTTACAAATGAGTAATTAATTAATAAATGAGGCGTTACTTTGCGGAAATCTCGGAACAAGTAACCTATGTAGCCCGATACGGGAACAGTTCTGAACTTCAATAAAATACAAGTGCGTGATTTTTTGTAGTCAGTTAGAGTAGATTGAGTACTAATGGGTATGAACATTTTCTAACGGATTTTGAGTGTGCGTTAGGTATAAAAAAAGTTTTTGTAAGCGACCTCTGTAAATCTTAGAAAAAAATATTCAAGTGCATTTCTTCTGCACTAGGGCATCGCATTTTACAGTTTTAACATTTCGTATTGTTGTCTAACAAATTTGTCGAGAGATTATGTCAGCGCAATACGAAACGAATGAAAAAATTATAAATCCCTGAAAAGATTATACAAGTGACTTTTGGCAACGAAAATGTGTTTAGAACTATGAAATGTAATTACAGTTTTAATTTATAACAGATTTATCAATAGCTTTATTTTATATAAATGATTGAATTTTTAAATCGTTCTCTAGGCCACAAAATTTTACGCAAAATTGTCAAGTCGGCGTAGTGAACTCATTTTCATAAAAGTTATCTATAACATAGAATTCTAACCAATTCACCCACGGGAAACAGTTATATTACTTTATTAGTTATACGCCACATTTGAATTTGAGCGCGAACGCTTTGCATCAAGTTAAGACTGCGCCGAACGTTAGCGACTGACCCATAGAGCGCGAGGAATGCGTATTTATTTAGATCAGCGCGCGGCCGCCATTGTAAAAATGTATGGACAATTAAAATATTTTTTTTATAAATCTGGACCTTTAATACCAAGTAATAATTGAAATATCTGATGCGGACAAATTGTAATGTAAACATTCATCTTTCAGAAAGATAACCTTCATTAACAAAATGAATCGGTTCTTGGAAATATAAATTTGACTTTAAGGTTGTTTACAAATACTATCCCATCATCTAAATAAATACTCATACTCATACTCATACTCATTTATTGATAAAAATTTCAATATTTTACACGTCAAAAATCTTATAGCTATTAAATGATTATTTTAATACATTTAACAATTGCATTATTATTATTTATTACAATAGGTATTTATTAAATTAGGTAATAGGTTTGAGAAGTTAGTTCTATTCACATTGCACAAATACAATCTCGAATTATATTCGGGGAAGTAATTCCAAACGTCATGTCATTCATAATTTCAAACAAGAGCTTTATTGCCTTAGGTTAAGGCGAGTAGATACGTGAAATGGTGAATAATACATTTTAAGTCCTAAGGCTTGTAATCTAGCCAATGTAAAATTTTGATAAAAATATGTTACTAGCATTTGCTCGCGGCTTCGCCTGCGTTAAAACCTATGTATACACTATCCTACGGGAACGATGTTTTATTTTGTCAGGATAATAAGTAGCCTATTTGTTAAGTTAGGGTATAGACTATCTCTGTTTCAAATTGCATACATATCCGTTTAGCTGTTTTATCGTGAAAAATAAACAAACATACACACATACTGTCACTTTTATAATATTAAAGGGAAATTTAAATCGCAGTACGGATACTGTTATCACAATATAGTTGTATCTTTTAAATCTATAAATAGTATTTTAGATTGCAAACTCCCGTGAGGCTCCATATGAAACGGGTTCCCTCACGTCATTTAAGTCGAAAAAAAAATTAAAAAGGAAATAAAAGAAGTAAGAAACAAACAAAAAGAAAAACGATTGTATAGTCACTAATAAAGCATCGAGTGCTATTTACTTTTACAAGTCTCACGAAATGTATGTCTTGATTTGGTAACGATAAAAAAACTGGAGGAGATAAATAGTACATAACTGCAGAGGCCGGGAAAAGTCAGTTCGTGTTTGAGTATGATTTTGGAGGAAGTCCGAGTCCTTCAATTAATACGAATCCACGAACTGACATTTCCGTCGAGGCCTGTACGTTCAATATTTTTATTATATAATATAAATGGGTGATGATATTAAGTAATCAGCAATATATTTTTTTTTTGTTGAAACTGATTATTTTACTTGTCGATTTTTAAAATACCTTTAAACAAGTTATACGGTCGGTTGATCTCCATTCGTCACTCGCACAACAAGTACGTATGGCGCAACCCAATGAGTTTTATTGTAAATTAATTAAAACATCATAGTTATGGTTTTTTGCTTAAATTAATACATCAAAATGGTAATTTTACCATTCCACATAAAAAAAGGCCATAAGATAGGTTTTTATTAACTTGTACAGTAAGAAAATCTTAAATATTTTGTATTATATCATATTTGTAGTATTAAATGACAAAATAAGTTTATATATTTGAAAAGAATGATATACACTCATATTCATATACACTCCAGTTAAAATTGGAAAAATTACAAAGATAACGTTAGGTCCAAGGCATTTTCGTAATATTTCAATTGTTTATGGGCTCTGGCAAAAATTTTATGCCGGGTCGTGATCTGACACAACAATTTAATTTTTTAAATTATTTTTCATTTCCTCGCAGTCGCAGTCGCAGTCGCAGTGAAAAGCGATGTTAACACATGGCTAAAAGCCATTATGACACTTAGGTTATATTTTTCCTCGCTTACTTTGTTCGCACGTCCAAATAATCACTTCGTGTGACCATGGCTAATTTTAGCCCCTTATCAAACAATCTACTATTTTAATAATTTTCACCAATACCATTTTTGGGGAGTGAAAATCTGAATGCAAAATCAATGTGTTTCTTAACCTATTGACCGCCAAGTGGTCTAGCAATTTACCGTGCCACTGACGCCAGAGTAAAAAAAAAAAAGATGTGCCCCAAAATCAACAGGGATTGAAAAATACTTGTAGCGGTTAGAATTACAAAGTGTTTGATCATTGAAATTTGGACGGCTGTGGCCGACGTGGCGTCAGGGGCACGATTTTTTGTTGACGGCCACAGCCGACTGTGGCGCTCAAAAGGTTAAGGCGAGTATGGCTTTCTTAAGGCGATTTGGGTGGAGACTAACTTTATTCTCCCCACTGACCGCGCCCCCTGGAACGATACTTCGATGGTAAAACTCATACTGCTTCATGCGTTCTTGTTGTGCGTGACTGAAGTGCCTATTTGCATTCCGGAATTCCGGTATTTCGAAAAACCGAAATTCCGGATGATTTCTCCGATATTACAATTCCGAAATTGAGCAAGCTCAATATTGTCTAATATTCCGGAATTTAAACGACTCTATTTGATGTAGTTTCTAGACAGTAATAAGAGATATTTTAGGGATGGTAAGTTTGTTTAAGCATAAATAGCTTAATTTGTATTAATCCTTCGATATCTTTAATGAAATAAAATAACATTGCTGGCCGTGGCCGGGAAATAATACCACACGATTGAGTAATTAGAGTAAGTTAATAAGTATACCACACGTAGGCAAATAAAAAAAACAGAAATGATTCCGTCCAAATCAATATAAAAGTTCTTTTGGACTTGTGATCTTCTCCGAATGATAAATAGGGTATGGTTTCTAAAAAAAAATCGTGCGTTTAGAAGTTGCTGATTTAACCATTCAAAATGTAGATTGGTGATTATTTTCAAGCATATTTGGAGAAAAGCACTATACAGGTCTCGGTGGAAATGACAGTTCGTGGATTCGTATTAATTTAAGGACTCGGACTTCCTTCAAAATCATACTCAAATAGGAACTGACTATTCCCGGCCTCTGCAGTTATGTACTATTTATCTCCTCCAATTATTTTTTAAATCAGGTAATACCGTTACCAAATCAAGACATAAATTTCATAGCACTTTCGATGTTTATTGGTGACTTATTATAACAACTTTTATCTTTAATATTTTTCTTTCTTAATTCTTTTATTTTATTTTTTATTTCTGTTTTGTGATAGCATTCTGCGAGTAAAATTTCCCATTAATTATGAAAGCGACCGTATGTGTGTATGTTTGTTTCTTCTTCACGATAAAACAGCTGAACGGATATGTATGCAATTTGAAACAGAGATAGTCTATACCCTAACTTAACAAATAGGCTACTTACTATCCTGAAAAAATAAAACATCATTCCCGTAGGATAGTGTATACATAGGTTTTAACGCAGGTGAAGCCGCGAGCAAATGCTAGTAACATATTTTTATCAAAATTTTACATTGGCTAGATTACAAGCCTTAGGACTTAAAATGTATTATTCACCATTTCACGTATCTACTCGCCTTAACCTAAGGCAATAAAGCTCTTGTTTGAAATCATGAATGACATGACGTGGAATTACTTACCCAAATATAATTCGAGATTGTATTGGTGCAATGTGAATAGAACTAACTTTTCAAACCTATTTATTTAGATGATGGGATAGTATTTGTAAACAACCTTAAAGTCAAATTTATATTTCCAAGAACCGATTCATTTTGTTAATGAAGGTTATCTTTCTGAAAGATGAATGTTTACATTACAATTTGTCCGCATCAGATATTTCAATTATTGCTTGGTATTAAAGGTCCAGATTTATCAAAAAAATATTTTAATCGTCCATACATTTTTACAATGGCGGCCGCGCGCTGATCTAAATAAATACGCATTCCTCGCGCTCTATGGGTCAGTCGCTAACGTTCGGCGCAGTCTTAACTTGATGCAAAGCGTTCGCGCTCAAATTTAAATGTCGCGTACAACTGATAAAGTAATATAGCTTGTTCCCGTGGGTGAATTGGTTAGAATTCTATGTTATATTATAGATAACTTTTATGAAAATGAGTTCACTACGCCGACTTGACAATTTTGCGTAAAATTTTGTGGCCTAGAGAACGATTTAAAAATTCAATCGTTTATATAAAATAAAGCTATTGATAAATCTGTTATAAATTAAAACTGTCATTACATTTCATAGTTCTAAACACATTTTCGTTGCCAAAAGTCACTTGTATAATCTTTTCAGGGATTTATAATTTTTTCATTCGTTTCGTATCGCGCTGACATAATCTCTCGACAAATCTGTTAGACAACAATACGAAATGTTAAAACTGTAAAATGCGATGCCCTAGTGCAGAAGAAATGCACTTTAATTTTTTTTTCTAAGATTTACAGAGGTCGCTTACAAAAACTTTTTTTATACCTAACGCATACTCAAAATCCGTTAGAAAATGTTCATACCCATTAGTACTCAATATAAATTTGCTGATAAAAGAAAAAAAACGTACAATGCGAATTATTTTAGTTTAAGGTGTAATTATACCCTTCCCGTATCGGGCTAATGGACATGACAAGCCAATAATAATACCTGGGGGGAACGGGACAACTATTTACAGAAGCCATTAAGAGTGACAGAGACATAGACAAGGTGTTTTGTCCTTGTCAGAGTTTCACATTTCTGTTCTGGGCGGATGAATGTCAAATTGACAGACCTCCGCTCGCCACCGACCCTTCCAAACTTAGTAGTCTTTCTTTACTTCTTGTCAGTGTCAGTAGTCCTTGCTACTTTTGTACTGCTTCTTAATTTGGTTGCTTTACATGATTGTCAGGGATACCAGTACACAATATGGTAAATTACCCTTATCTCATGGGGTTTTGGAAATAATGTATTTATTAGTTTTAGAGATCCAAGACAAGATTCTGTACGTCAATAAAATTATGGACACGTGCAACAGGACGGGTGGGCTGAAACTTACAGGCTTAAGAGTGAAGTAAAATAAATAAAAAAATCCATTATTTTTATTTGGATTATTGTTTAGCGATTTTGTTTTATTTTATTAATATGATACCATTGGTATAATGGTAATATTACAATTAAGTTTTTTTTTCAACTCAAAAGAACTGCATTGTAATTATGTAAAGTAAAGACGAAAGTGCGTAGGGGAACCAGGGGTAATGAGGGCCAGCGGGTAATAGGAGCGGTGCGACTAGAGACAAAACTATAGCTCATATTCGCTCATTGACCGCTAGGGCGTTTTCGTCACAGTGCGGCCGTGTTCCCCTGGCTCGCTCAGCTCGCCAGTGCCACGCATTATGTTACCACGAACGCTTATCGGTTTTTTGCTCCGCGCTTATAGAAAATACGATATTTCAACGGCCAGCTTAAGTTGAAGTAATATGTTTGTTTTAATGAAACCTGTTTTATTTAATAGCTAATGTTATAAATTTTGAGTATCTATTCATATCATTTCATTACAGGCTAGATTCGGAATATTATTTTATGAAATTTCAAGATGGTGGTAGTAGGGTAATCAGAGCTTATTACATTATTAAGCTATTATTGTTTGGATCCTTAAAGTTAATTAATTTACGCATACGTTTATGTTAATATTTATATGAATATGAGATTTTAGGCTGACATTTAATGTTTTGAGGCTGACTAGTAGCTAAGTAGCTCCCATTACACATATGGGTATCTATAGGCTCTCATTTCCCGCAAAGTCGGGTAATGGGAGCGATTCTGTTTTTTTGAAAAAAGTTTATCTGTCGCCAAATGCCTGATAATGTAACAGTGATGCTGTAATTAAATGATAGTCAAATAACTAAGGATTAAGTTTCTATTAAAAAGATCCTAAATACCCATACATTTGCCTTATATTGAACTTTTGCCTTAGTAGGCTCCAATTCCCCCACGCTCCCCTACATATTGGTTAGGTACCATAAATAAGTAGGTAAATATACTTTTTCCTTATATTTTGTCAGGTTTTTTATCGTAAAGTTTTATTGTAGTTTTTTTATTATCGTCCCATAAAATATAACATGCATTTAAATCGAATGCCACACCGTCAACAAGTAGCACTGGAAAAACGGGAAAATTATTTGGAACCTGGTAACTCTGTCCTGTCCCCTTCGGGTATACGTGTATGCCGAATCCACTATTTACTTGATCCATGGCGGAAATCCATATAAATTCAAATAATAATATTGCCTTGCTGATCCGCGATATAATACGTGCTAGTTAATTTGTGCTAATCCTAACCCGTTATACGTATTTGCGTATTTTTTCATACATCGACGCATTGAATGGTAATGGAATTGTATTTTAATGTGACGTGCTTACCGTGCTATCAGAAGTCCGATGCCCCATAAAATATATATTTAGTAAATATAAATATTATTTACTAATAAAATATAACATGTGTCGGAGAAATTCAGTTGTTTGACCGAGCGAGCGAAGCGAACTTAAGCGTTTTGTCTTTCGTGTGTCCGGATGTTCGGATGTCCGTTTGTCCAGATGTGAAAGGACCCCGCAGCAAACTTAGGGAAAAAGTGGTTTCAGTCAAATCTCACAAAATATTAGTATGACTATACTAATACTATATTAGTATGACTAGACTATTAGTATATATATATATATATATATATTGTTGAGTCCGTTTTTAAAATTATTTCAAAATGGCATCACGTATCGTACAGAAAAATGGTAATAGCCAAGCGTCGCCAAGTGAGTTAGATTCCATGCATTACAATATAACTTGCTTGGATGCGGTAGCTGGCCTAGCAACGTCACCATGGCGTCCCAGAGAGGCAAGGGACTTAATGACAGAACTCTATAGCGAAGACAAACAAGGGGTTGTGGCACAGGAAGCAACAAGTACCTTCAAGAAAGTTAATCCGATTTCCTGTAGCTGCCTAAGTATTTACAAAGAGGTATACAGACAGAATATCTAATCTACATAAGGTTAAATAGGTCTGAAATAAGTGCCCTTACCATATTTTTGTATAATACGAAACATATATTTGATTACGATACGCATTGTTTTGTTTATAAGTGATATTTTATCTATGTCTTAATAGTAGAGTTGCTAAGCCGCGAAATTGTGCGCATCGGGTTAGATAGAACGTTCCGTGGTGATTATTTTCAGATGTAGAGAGAAGTCAGATTCATCCCGCGCGTGGCAGGCGAGCGGGGTGAATAGGCCCAAGTACTGCTCTTTTTCTTTTTTTATTACTGATCAGTTAAGGCTATTAGGGCTTGTGCGGCATCATTTTAGTGTAAAACAGATATCGGCAATTCATTTTTTATGTTATTTGAGAAAAAAAAGAGGTATACTTGGTCCTATTCACTCCGCTCTCCCGCCTCACAGGGGACGAATCTGACTTCCCTTCACATTTGAAAATAATCACCGGGAAACACTATCTGTGGTAGAAATTTCATGCTTGTATTGTAACACGATGCGCACAATTATGTTAGAAAACAGCGTACTAACAACTACTCTACTATAAGAAATAAAGAACCTTTGATATAGTTTTCTTTAGGTGACTTTTTCCTCACTTATACATATAAAATCATGCAGCGTATTATAAATAATGATATTAATATAATATTACTACCCTACTACTATTTACATAATTAATTATATACAAAAGTACTATGACATAGCAATAAATCACTGATCCCTCTGCCCACTGTGCAGCCACGAACTCTCAAATGTACCTCCTGCTGGCATGGCTGCTTAAAGCACGGGAGGCCATTAAGTAAGACCATATAACCTAACCTAACCTAACCTACTTTACTGGTCGCGAGTCGGTTCTGGCGTGGCGCTTCGCCGACCGCTATATACCCTTCTAAAAAAATCCATACTTCTCTAACCGTCACCAAAACTTTGGCGAGCGATTCATCGAAGCAAATCTTCATCCATCACTTAAATATTTACTGATTTCGGGGTTAACGTTGAATGTTATCCATTAAATTTAGAGAATTGTCCGCCAATTTGCAGATAAGTAAGATGAATCGGTAGGGACGTTTAAATATTAACAGTTGCACACAATGCCGCTTCGAGTCGGTAATTAGAAGTCTAGATTTGAAATTTCGAGATCATGAGACGTATTTAAACCTAAGGATTCCGGTAATTATTATTAATTCAAAAATGCATTGTATGGCGAATGGTCATTTATATATTATGCGTTTAACAAATGATCATTTCACAAATTAGGTTTAAAAAAACAAATATACATATTGACGAACATAGCATAGGTATTTTGAAAATTTTAAGAATGAATAATAGAAAAAATAATACGTTAAATTTGCTAACCTAACTAAGTAGCCTCTGTTTAATAATGAAATATAAGTAGTATTTAGCAGTGCTTTTTTATTATTATTGTTATTTATACGAGTATTAATTTATATCGACATTATCGTTATAAATAGTTGATGCAAAGACAATAGATAAGAAATAAATATAAACCGAAAATAATGTCCAGTAAAGTGCGTCCTAAATAAATAATCGGTTCAATTAAAAAAATATGTAATGTACCTACACATGCTCAACCGCTAAGAAGAACTGTTTTTGAATTGATATTATGGTTAATATTTTTACTGAAACTGTGACATTGTTTAAAAAGGCTGCTTAATATGGTTCAAAAGAGCCTGAGAATAGGGTATCGTTTACACCCGTTTCACAATAAGTATACATTTATTTTGTCAATACGACACTTGTGAAAAGTACTATTTCTTGCCGTTTTGCAGTGCAAGCCAATCGTGACGTCATTACATTTTTTTATTATGGAGGATATTAATTAAACTTATATAATTATTGAATACTAGCTGTGCCCCGCGGTGTTACCCGCTCATCCCACGGGAACACTAAATTTATTCGGGATGAAAAGTATCCTATGTCCTTTCCCGGGTCTCAAACTATCTCCATACCAAATTTCATCCAAGTCGGATCAGCGGTTTAAGCGTGAAGAGGTAACAGAGACAAACAGACAGACACACTTTCGCATTTATAATATTAGTATGGATTTGGTGACAAGCCGCACAAGATGGAGCAGTACCGTAAAACGAGGTTACTTTAAAATGCAGGGGCTACTTTTGAAAAGTGTTTTTACGCCATATCCATATTTTTTTACTATCTGTGGCAATGAAATACCTACCTTCAACAATCACCTAACCTTTTACTTCATTAGCTCAATCGCACTATGAATATTTGCGTTTTTATAACCATTTTAAATCTATCAAAGTAGCCCGGAATTTCGTAAAGTAACCCCAGTTTACGGTACGTCCTAGCTTTGGTGTCGGAGCTCAAGAAACTCCTCGGGTCACTGAGTCAGCGTAGTAAAACTAGTAAATATCCTATGGGGTATCACAACTCCAAAACATGGCTTCCCATCTGTAAGGTTTCGCCAATATTTCATTTGTTCGAAAGTCAGTTTTTCCTGAAACCCATAATATTTACAGGATTTTGTAAACATCGTTCTAAAGAACCCATTAGGTTAGGTTAGGTTTGTTTTATAATCATTCTAAAAATTGGGCAAGTGCGAGTCCGACTCGCGCATGAAGGGTTCCGTACCATAATCTATAACTAGTTTGTTGTATGGGAGCCCCCCTTAAATATTTATTTTATTTTTAGTATTTTTTGTTATAGCAGCAATAGAAATACATTATCTGTGAAGATTTCAACTGTCTAGCTATCACCGTTCTTGAGATACAGCCTGGTGACAGACGCACGGACGGACAGCGAAGTCTCAGTAATATGGTCCCGTTTTTACCCTTTGGGTACGGAACCCTAAAAATTTACAGTTTTGGAAAAAAATGGCTTTTGGAGAAATGAAGATTTGGCAAAACGTTACAGATGGGGAACAAAAATGAGTGTTTCAAGTAGGTAACGATTTTAAGGTCGGTCGATATGCGTGCCTTAATCCACGGATACACAAGACGACAGTCCGAGCAGTCCGTCGGCGTTTCCGGACTTCACTCAACTCAAGTTCATTTCAGAAAATGTTGTCGAGTGAAGTCCGGCAATGTTGCACCAGGTGCCTCAACGTCACCTGGTGACGCGACGCTTCAGCTCTGGCCGACATATACTGGCGTGTCGCTGAAGCGCGAGAAGAGGGGGTCCAGCCCCTCCTGGAGGACGTCAGGCAGTGGAGGCTCAACTCCTGCCGTAACGTCATACAGGAGTGGAGGGAAAGGCTAGAGGCGTCAAGTGCTGGCCACTGGACCATCGGAGCGATCCGGCCCGTCTTGGAGAGATGGGTCGGAAGAAAGGAGGGGTTTCTCTCCTTCCACCTTGCACAGGTCCTTTCGGGGCACGGCTGCTTCGGCAAATACCTGTGCAGGGTGGCAGGACGGGAACCGACAGCGGTATGCCACGAGTGCGGCGCCGCTGAAGACACGGCGCAGCACACGCTGGAGGTGTGCCCAAGTTGGGCGGAGCAGCGGGCCGCACTCGTAGCCGTGGTGGGGAACGACCTCTCCCTGCCTGCCGTGGTAGAGGCCATGGTAGGCAGTGACAGGTCGTGGGAGGCGATGTCCTCCTTCTACGAGGACGTGATGGCGCAGAAGGAGGCAGCGGAGCGTGGCAGGGAGGACGATCCGGCCTCTCAGCCAAAGCGCCGCAAACGCGTGGGGCGACGGCGGTTGGCCTACGACCGCCGATTACGATTATAAGGGTACCTGTGGGTGGCAGACACGGGGACGTCTGTCGCCTACACGAAGGTCCCCGAGCGGGAGGCTGCCGGGTAATCGGCACGCCTGTCAGAAGGTGGGAGGAGGCTGGCTCTCCTCAGAGATGAGTCCGGAGTTCCGGACGGCCGCTGGCAAGGTTGCGGTAGTGTGCCTAGAGCGTTCCCGTGACCTTGCCCCATAGCACAGAGGCGGCAAATAGAGGGGTTTTTAGTGGGTACACCATAGGCCTCATTAGCCGACATGGCAGTCCCACATAACCACCGGGGTCCGTCCCCGCACACTGGTGGTATGCGTAAGGCATTTTCCCCTCTTAAAAAAAAAAAAAAATGTGCCTCAACGTCGCTAGCGACACGAGGACGCAGTGTATCCGTTACAATGCACGCGTATGTTCCATGACCTTAAATATTAAGTGTCAGTCTTTGATTTCGCTATCTTTCGGCAGAACAGATGGGCAATTAACTCCGAATAAATACTGATCTCGTAATGTTTTCTCAGTGTTACAAGTTACGGGCTCTATCGCTGTGATTTGCAATGTAAATTACGCAACCAATTAAACAAAGTTCAGTCTAAAGCACCGATTAATTTCAGTAACAAGAGCCATACTTTATATTCATGGCTGTTTTTGTAAACACTCGAAAACAACGTAAATTCAAAATGTTCTCAGAAGTCACGTCATGATTTTGTTGTAGTAATAAATAACACCGTAAACCATTGGCTTGACAAAGTGGAAAGTCGACCAGGACAATTAGCGAAAGTTAAGTCTTTTGCAGACTATTAAATCCTACCAAAAAGATTTCATGTAAAATTGGCGGCTAAAAGTCATATGCTCATGACGCTTTCGTTGTAAGAAAGCTATCTGATCACAGGAAAGCCAAGTCTAGGGACTTCGCTTTACTAAACAAGGTGTAGTGGATTAAAAAGCATGGCTTCAACTGGTTTCAAGCCTATAAGCTCTGACTTTATGGCCACGTCATACTTTTGAAACCAAGGTGTAGATGTAGGGTTAGTAAAGGGCATGTATTTAACGCGGCGACAAATTAATCAGATTTAGGGATTTATAAAAAATTAAAGGGGATAGCAAAAATAATAAGTTGGCGACTAATTGCGGAGACTATTAAAGTAAAAAGTAGCAGCTAAGTAATCAATTTTCGGCTTTGTTTCAATATAAACTAGCATCGAGTTATTGTTTTGGCGACTGAATTAACTAATTAAGCGGAAACATGACAGCGGATAAAAAGTTGAAAATGGCCTACTCTAATTGTTCAATGGAGATTACATATAAAATAAATCAAGGTCATAAAAAAAATACTTTGTGCGACAATTTAAGAGCTTTAATCAAAGTTGAAAATTGCATGTATAAATAATAATTTTGGTCTATAGTTTTATTTAGTGGCTCTGATTTTGGTCAATTTTTCGTCAGGTGTGATGTCATATTGACACCTATTTTTTATGATTCTATCGTATAGAATACGTTAAAATAAACGTGTTTTGTATGGACAACTTTTTTCTAAACTTAATAATTACCGAGATATGGACTCCTAAAACCGACAATATTTTTTTGGATATTGTGTCAGACTCTGCCTTAGCTCCGGCGCTGCGGGAAGTGCAGCCCTTCCGCCGTTGCGTGGCAAAGCACGGTCGCCCGTACTCCGCTCCGCAGCTTCGACTTGTTGGTCGCCTTCGGCGACCAGCCTCAGCCGCTCCGCTCCGCACGGCTCCCGAGCTTTGTCACGGCGGGCGAGGGCTGCTCTCCCTCCGCGCCTCCGGCTTTTTATATACACTCTAGGGGTAGGGCAGACAAGACCACGTGGAATCGGGGTTGACAGCTTCGGTTCTGAGGCAAGTCTTATGATAATGCAATGCTTATTTTAGCATAGCGTGTTTTAGCTAGATTCGGACTAAAATAAGCGTGTTTTGTATGGGCAAAACATTATTACCTAAAAAACGCTTATCGCCGTTTTCATTAAATTACGGTTTCGAAAACTAAAAAAATAACTCCCCATTACTTTTATATAGTACCCATTTTAATATTTAAGCTGCCAGCAAATCAAAGCCCAAAATGCTTTTTTAGATGGAGACCTGTAGTTGCCACTAATATAAAGTTTGTTATCCTTCTGCTAATATTAGTCGCCAAGTCATTATTTATAGTACCTCACCTATGATTTCAGTAATCTTGTTTATTATTTCTGCAACCTTAAAGTAGCTGCCATTATTTGAATTTTAAAATATCCTTAGTTTAAAGCTCATTTAATATAAATGATTGCCAAAATATTTAATCGCTGACAAGTTATTATTTTAGTTGCAAATAGTTTGCTGCTCTTTAATTTTTCTGTCGCCGCGAAAATAATAAGCCTTAGTAAAGTCTAGGTACTTACTTAGGGGCTAGAAGCCAGTTGAAGCCATACTTTTTAAACCAAGGTATACTTCTTGAGTTAGTTTAATGTTTATCACTACATAGTATAAAACAAAGTTGCTTCCTGCTGTCTGTCTGTCTGTCCCTATGTATAGTTAGATCTTTAAAACTACGCAACGGATTTTGATGCGTTTTTTTAAATATATAGAAGGATTCAAGAGCAATACATGCATAGTTTATCAGCATTGCACCCGTGCAAAGCCGGGGCGGGTCCCTAGTTATATATGTATAAATACACATACAGATAACCACTAGATTGCTTTTGGTAACTACGGCTACCTGTCACCGCTCTTATTTTATTACATAAATAGAGTCCAACTCAAAATTCGAAGCAATTGAGTGGTTAACATCTATCACCCAGTAACAAATATTCGAGTTCATCAGTCATCACACAAATATTTGCGCTGGCCGGGATTCAAACCCAGGACCGCTAGCTCAGTAGGCAGGTGCACTAAAAACTGCGCCAACAACGTCGTCAATTATCGTTACAGGTGATAAAATATTACAACCAGAAAAGATGTCATCCAAAATTGCTTATTCAATACAAGTACTAAATAATCTTGCAGATACAGTTCGCATTGGCGCACAGACGAATAGACACACGAGTAAGGCTACCATCTCTTAATTCGCCTAGCCCGGACAAAGACTTAAACAACCCGGACATTTGGTGTGAATCGCATTTTTTTCCCGGACGTGTCCGAAATAATATTATTAAAAATCACTTTAAGCTGTTACGCTGAATGAAGCTATCGCCAAGCTTTGTATTATTATAGTTACGGTTTTAAAAAGTGTACGGGTTTTCCCCGGACACTTTTGTAAGCTCCCCGGATGGTATCCAAACTAGGACAGATCCGGGGAAATCCGGACGGTTGGCAGCCCTACACAGGAGTCATCCTACAAGGGTTAAAAAGAAGAAAAATATGGCTGAAATTGCCTTAAACGTACTGCATGTAGAAATTAAGTAGGCCGTGGCTGTATGAGCAATTCAATTACGTATCTTTAAAGCGAGCAATTCCAAAGTAGAAGTCTTTCAAGGTAATGAAATCAATTTGCCGAAGAAAAACGAGGTAAATAAGAGATCCACACGAATCTTCAGTGGAATATAAATTGTGTAACATACGGCAGTTAAAGGGTAACCTTGTAAAAGCCTTTCATTTGTTCGTCATTGATTTTATAAAGGCGCAGACACAAATTCTATTTAAGACGTTAAATGTAACTTCTCCGAATACCAAATGAGTTTCGATTTGCAAGCGACCGAGCCGGTGCAAATGTTTGATTTACTTAAATACTTTATTTAACTTTGAGTGTGATGGAATGGAATTAGAGAAAGAAAATAAAATGTATTATTGGTAGATACAGCCACATAGTGGTAATCGAACCCACGACCTCTGCTTGACCGGAGCAGTGCTCTCACCACTGAGCTATATAACCGCTGCACGGACAGCGTGAAATAATGTCTTTTTATTCCGTTTTTTAAAGCGCCCTCTGTATTTTTCTGTTTTAAACTATTGATCTTACTTTATGTGGTGATACCTAATTATTTATCCTTCGTATTTATATACATATATACATATAAGAAATGTGGAGTCACAACATAAAATAGGATCAACATTGATTCTGGTAGCTTAGGCACCAGGAAAACTACTTGATATTTTTTAAATCACTGTATTAAAATTTGTCATTCTGTAGTTGTCGTCAAAAACTTGCGAAAACTAAAGGGACTACAGTAGCTTTTTGAAATTACGGACAATTTAACTGATTTAGAAGATCACATCGCCTTAAGTTTGACACTACGGCTAGCTGAACCTTCTAACGCGCATCGATTTTGAACGAACAAAGGTGGAAAGTAGAGCCGAGCTCCTAGATCGCGTACCTAGAGTGAGCTCTTCTTGTTAACACTAGTGTGACGTTTATAGACCTCGATTTTCACCGGCTTGTCTTCAGGACCGTTGAGCCCCGTTTTCTATTGCTGCTGAAGGAAATGTGAGTAGAAGCCCACGAATTTAAGATCTGCATTATCTTCAATTAATGTTGTCGTAGTACAAGCACGTATAAGTTATTTTGTAATTTTTAACTGACGTCAAATAACGGAGCAGGTTGGTTACTTATGTTTTTATTATTTTATATTTGATATATATGTTCGTTTTAAGGTATGTATATCTATGGGCCACAGTTGCCAGAAATAAAGGTTTTCATTCATTCATTTCATTCAGTTAGGTAATTCATTCGGAAAACGGCTGAAGCGATCTGCAATATTTTTTCTTGTTTGAAAGAGTTGGTATACTCTCTAGTTGGACCAATTGTCATAAAGCATAACATCGATTCGTCAGTTTTTCGTTGACGTCAGTTTTTTAATGACGAGTGGATTACTTATAGTTTAAAATATATTCAAATAATTGTTTGTTACTGTCGCGCGACAAAGAGGTACTGGGAAGATTCAAGGAAGTCGTTTGTTCATTCGTTGTGTCATTTCGAGACGCAATTGTTCCAAATTATAGCCTTCAAAGACAATTATTTTCATTCACTTGTCACGTTTAAGTACGTTTGCAAAACGAGGTCCTGTTCTGATTCTCAGTGGATGATAATTATGTACAACATAGGTATGTGGCAACTGGGATATGCTTATTTTTAACAATTTATTTAATTATTTTATTTAAACTTTATTGCACAAAACAAAAGTCAGTACAAATAAAGAAGAAAGAAAGAAATACGTTTATTCAAGCGCAATAGTTCCAATAAAAAATAGAAAATAATTTTGTAGTTTTTACAAAAATATTGTAGGCGAAGCCTTTGGTACCGTTTGGTAACTAAAAGCTTCGTAACGGGAAAAAATCCCATTCGGTAACTAACTTTAAAATGGGAATTTTCTATTACCGATTTGTAACTGCGGTTGGTAACCAGCTTCAAAGCGGGAAATAATCCGTGTTGTAACTGGTTACACAATGGGACTTTCCCATTACCGATTTGTAACCGCGGTTGGTAGCCAGCTTCGATACGGGAAAAAAATAATCTGTGTTGTAACTAGTTACAAAATAGGACTTTTTTAATAGCGATTTGTAACCACGGTCGGGAACCAGATGCCAATCCGGAAGAAATGACCACGCCTTTCGTGTGTTTTAAACTCATTTTTACATCGGAAATGTTAACTATATTGTGCCTAAAACAAATGAAAGTGCACATGTGTGTGTTTAAAACGGCACTATCCAGGCCTATTACGTAACAAGTTACAAACAGGGTATTTCGGATTCACATTTTTAACCAGTTACAAAACTTGGTTACAAATCGGCACTGCGCAGGCCCATTACGTAACCGACTACAAACAGGGAATTTTGGATTCCCATTTTGTAGGCAGTTACAAAACTTGGTTACCAAACGGTATCAAAGGAGGTGAAATATTAAGTTGGAAATAAAACTGGCTGAAATCACTTCTTATTGAATAACGATTCATTTATATTTGAGCAATGCCATTTGAATTAAAAGAAAAGTAAAATAATCTCTGAAATGTCGCGTGGGTGGGTGTAAATACTTCGAGTCGTATTTCGATTCGATTGTGCCTGGGACCTGAATAATTGATTGTGTATTTTACAGTGCTTTATGTGTTTTAATTTTTGTGGCCGAGGGCTTGGCGATAATACTAGCATTATACATAAATCTCCTAGTTAAAAAAATACTCAAGTTTCAATTTCGTAGTATTGTCACATCAAACAAAATGAATACTTATGTAAATAAAATTTCATTTCGCCTTCGTCGATTGTTTTGTCAAGTGCCAATCGTATTTTGAATGAATATGCATCACCTCTTTTAGCCATGCACGATAAGGGCGACATGTAAAAATTGGGCAAGTGCGAGTCCGACTCACGCATGAAGGGTTCCGTACCATAATCTATAACAAGTTTGTTGTATGGGAGCCCCCCTTAAATATTTATTTTATTTGATTTTTAGTATTTGTTGTTATAGCAGCAATAGAAATAAATCATCTGTGAAAATTTCAACTGTCTAGCTATCACCGTTGTTGAGATACTGCCTGGTGACAGACGGACGGACGGACGGACCATCGGACGGACGGACAGCGAAGTCTCAGTAATAAGGTCCCGTCTTTACCCTTTGCGCGCAGCGCACAGCTCGTATATAATATATGATCAATAATTTGCACGTAGTACGGCTGAAGTAAAACAAACTATTTTCAGGTCGTACTGCCAATCATTCTACACATGCACTTTGTGGATCAAATATACGAAACGAGCTCCTTGCGCGTCCAGTTTAAAAACGGCTACAGAATGTAAATAGATAGAATACTCTTTATTGCACACCTCAAGAAGAAAGAAATACAAATACAGATAACACTTATCATTACAATAGAGGTAAAAAATAGGCGATCTCATCGCTAAAAAGCGATCTCTTCCAGACGACCTTTGGGTAGCGGATTAATATAAATGAAATGAGATAAGTAGGCGATGCAAAAAGTAATCAAGGAAACTACTGAAAAATTACGAATGTAGATGGAGCTGCCTCGCTTTGGCAGTGCAAAAAAAAGGTTGTCTGGAAGAGATCGCTCTTTAGCGATAAGACCGCCTGTTGGTTTTGTAATTGTAATTTCTAGCATTGTATTTATCCTGTATGTTTTATGAGGTGTGCAATAAAGAGTACTTACTTGTATTGTATTGTATTGCATCTAGGATGTTTGCAGAGGCTCGCATGGACGATTTTTACGCGATAATGCAAAACCTAGTTGCTTCCCGTCTTCGCCGTAGCAACAACGGTTTTCTGGCTAAAATAGGGGAAAGGCTTGACAGGATTGTCAAGTCTTACATACACTGGATGACACTCCATACTCCAGTGTAACGATGTTTTAAACGATGTTAAATAAGATGTATATTACTAACATATAATTACTTAGGTAATAATTATTTGTATCTAACACTATATAGACCCTAGTCTGAAATAAAGATTATTATTATTATTATTAGAATAATCGATAGAATAAATATGGATCGCGGGCACTGGTCACGGTCGCACATCGCGGCAGCCAATGTCTTACTTACTAAACATCTTTTGCACAACCAACAACCCGCGTAGCGGGCGCGTGTGACATTCGCTCAGAAGCCAGCCCGGCCCGCTACACGGGATGTAGCTATGAACAAACTCGCTTGGCGGGCTCTGTTGGTTTCTGCTATCACAACAACAGGTCAAGTCATGGTTAATCACACCGAAATTTCATTAGGATAGCATATTAGAATGAAACATATTTTTTAAGCGCCCTGAAGATACTGTCGAGCTCCATTAGAATAGAATAGAAAGTTTCTTCATCTTTGTTACTTACATAAAATTTTGTCCGAGGTATAGGTACGAGAGCTTAATGTAATAATGTCTTACAAGATCTATACATTTAATTTATGTTGTGTAGGTAGCTAGTTTTTACTTTTTAAGTACAGCTCACAGAAAAGTGTTCATTTTAATAATTTACACTTAATTTTTAGGGTTCCATAGTCAACTAGTAACCCTTATAGTTTCGCCATGTCCGTCTGTCCGTCCGCGGCTTAGCTCCGTGATCATTAGTACTAGAAAGCTGAAATTTGGTATGAGTATGTGTACGTAAATGTATCAGGCCGACAAAACCGAAAAAAAAAAAATCGGGTACTTCTCGTACACCTAAATTGGTTGTTGAATAGGTCTTTTAAAAATAATAGGGGTGTCTGAACATTATTTTTTTATAAACTCAGCTGTTTTGTAAATATTCGCTTCGGAAATCCAAAAAATATTAGCCCCTCTAACTTTTCAACCAGGGGTCAAAGAATTATGGAAAAATTCATGAAAATGAGGCCTTATAAGTGCTTTCAATGAAAACTATAATGAATAAAATCGGTCGAGTTGTTTTTGAGTTATCGCAAAAAAAATTAATTTTCTATAAAATGCCGTTAGTGCCGCGCGGTGTCCTTATACTTCGAACGTTACACATATTAGTTAAGTGCCATACTGCATTAAAACATTCCACTCAATCAGGCGCGTATAATCGATAACTTCCAGAAAGTAATAAGTAATTACAGTACGTTTGGCGTTTATGACTTTTTATAGAGCTTGAAATCTTTCTCGTTAATAAAACCTCGGGATTAAAACGGCAGTTAAAGCCCGTCTATTGTGAAGGATTGGCAACTACGGAGCCCTACACTGAGCGTGGCCCGACATGCCCTTGGCCGGTTTTATTACTTCAGAATGTGTTCTCTTGGCGGTACCGGCAGTTGACTTATTAACTTACTTACTTGACGTAATGCCCTATGTCCCTTGGATGGGACAGAGGGCGTTCATAGTACGTTGCCATCCCAAACGTTTGTGCCCTTACTATGAGTTTAGAGTGACAGGACTCGCTAGTGGCTGCGTAAAGGATTTGTATGGTAATGGTAGGTAAGGCTTCGCGTTTTACTTCGCACGGTTTTTACTGGCACTTTTTTCTTTCTTTTTTAATGACGTAGTTTATTACACCAGTTCTTTGGTTATATGTATACCATTAATATTGTCCATATTTAAAATATTGTGGCCCATATTTAAAATATTGGGGTGTCTAGTGCAGGGACGCACACCTCTCGTTGACTTAAGGATCATGCGATATTGTCTCTATTGTCAACATATTTTGCTTAATGGAAGCCACTGTAAGTTTAGTTTACCTCCATTAGCACGAGTATGTATCTAAATTAAGTCGGTTTATACTTTCTAGAAAGCAAAAAGTCATAAGTGACGAGGAAAATCATATTACATACGGCATTTTGTGCAAAGATATAGAGCTCAATACGCGCCAGAAACTACACATAGGTACGGGATTAACTAGTTAGTACCTACAGTTCAGAGGGCTTGAATATTATTAGGGACGTTGTTTGTTCCACCGTCTAGACCCCGTTGAATGACGTCACCGTCACCGTCCTGTACAGTCAAATCATGGTAGAAGAAAACGAGGCATAATGCCATATGGCAATCCGCTTCGCAACGCTTGCTTCCGTCACTGATAAGTTTCTTCGTTATAGTAACAAATTAATAGAAGGGAAAAGTATTTTCTGCTACTCATTACGAACTTGGGTCGCTTTTTTACTGTATAGGCCTCACAGGGGACGAATCTGATTTCCCTCCATATCTGAAAATAATCACCGGAAAACACTCTATCTGTGGTAGAAATTTCATGCTTGTAACCCGATGCGCACAATTATGTTAGAAAATAGCGGACTAACAACTCTACTATAAAAGATAATAGGTACATTTTCAAAGATTATCGAGTAAGAAATTATGCCTTAAAATGTACAAAGGTCGTTTTTATAGGCCTTTAAAAATACTTTACTTCACCCCCACCGTCCCCTTAAAGAAGTCAAGCTTAGCAGAGCCTTGGTACTTGTCGCTCGCTTCACTCACACTCTTCAAAAGGTATTTCTGAAGCAAAGGCGAGTCACAAAACAAAAGCATCTGTAACGATGCTAATGCCTAAAGCCTTTGCCTTCACGAGGGCAGCCCTAAAATCAAGTGTAAGCTCCGAACAGTGCCCGTCATACGAGCCAGCTTAAAACTTGATCAAAAGGATTTCTGTTAGAAGTGTATAATTGTTAAGTACAAGTGAATTCTTTTCATGGAACGGACGCAGAAGTGGAACAAAGTTGGCAGTAGATCCCTACACATAGAGTTTCAGTATTATGCGTATGTAGATTATAACTATACTCAAACTCATCAAACTCATATAGGGGCCAAGCAAGTGTCGATGACATGACATGACAGAACCAATTTCCGCCAAGAATCACGGCTAACAAAGTTGGACATCTCGGTATATGGGTAGTGGAGAGTTAAATTTTCTGTAAGTAATTCTTATATTATAATATAATATTAAATATGAATTTGAATTGGGTTTATTACTCACGTCGTATTAGTCTTTGTAATCGGTTCGCGATTCATCCCCAAGATCGCCGATCAGTCGCGGCCGCGGTCAATCAAACACATTCATATGAATTTGAATATGTCTGAGACTCACGGGTGCCTTTTATGTAAAATTATAATTGGCTTCCGTACATACGACATCACATTGTTGTCACATTACTTTAATACTTTTTATGGAACACAATACTCGATATTTTTTCGAATAAACCGCCTGTATTACATGTGGCGCGTATCCATTTTGCCCGAACAATCTAGCACTTTGATAAATGCTGGCGCTACGGAGATACCACGACTTTGCGCGACCAGCGGCGCGGCGAGCGGTTGAGCGAGAGATCCGAGCGCGGCGCCCATAGGAGTGAGCGAGACGTGGCGAGACAGAAGTAACGTGCACCGCTCACACAATAGATCGTCACGGAATAGATAATATCTAGGCGAAAAATCGTGGCATCTCAGATCGGTTCCACCCGTAGATCTATTATTACTATTACTATAAAATATTTTTTATGGAGAAAAAAGCTTGGAAATACCTACTACTTTATTTTGTTCTGCTTGTGGCGCCATCTGGTAGCGTTCCCTTTTCAATCTTATTCAAACTCCTACTTCCAACTGCTATTTGATTTGCTAACGATATCAGCACCAGTCGTTCTTGGGACTGGGAAAACTTACGCAATACTCCCGTGTTACGGCAAAGAGCCTTATCTTACTATGAAATCCATATAGACATACGACCCTTTGTCAAGTAGGTACGTTGAATACTGAAGCCTCGCCGCGACGTGTTTCTAGTGGAGTGTGTATTGACACAAGTCCGGACTGAGTTCTATTTCCTACCCGGACACAGAATAAATACATCGGTTATCTTACCACATCTGATCGGCGATCCGACTGAACTGAGAACTGTATTTTATTGGTTGTTTGTGTCAAATGTGAATTCGAGGATACGGAGGACGGACCAACGCAAGAGCATCGCTAAGACTAGCCACTATATTTAGTGGTAGCCGGATCCGAGCACATCGGTGCGCGCTGGCGCAGCGAGAGTCCGTTCTGCTCTTCATTATTACTTGTGGGCAAGGAATAGACTACCAGGAATAGGGTTTATTTTGATCTATGGGGTAACATTGATCATCTAATTGAATACGTCTAGTTTTTAACGTTCGTAATATTTCCTGTAGAGATCTTATCAGAGCGTTTAAAAACAAGCTGCCTACAGTTTAAAACTAGTGATCAAAGTGACCCCTATCCACGGCACGACAATTTTGTTGTACCTACTTAATTATCTCACATCCAGTCAGACAGTAGAGTGGATTAGTGGAGCGGTGTCTCTGTGTGTGTCTTTACAGTAATTAAAATAGTTTCGTATTGAAATGGTCCCAAAGTCCCAAAATTATTTTTGACCGAGCGATGCGTTACTGCTTCAGCTTAGCCAAAATTTCTTTCGCCTATCCAGATGTTTGGATGTTCGGATTTCCGGCTATTCTCACCTACAGGCCACAGTTCTCAACCGATTCTCATGAGATTTTGTGAGTTTGTTTGATAAGTATACTGTAGTTTTTTTTGGTCGATTTAATTTATCTGGCAGATATTTCAGCTTTTTTTTTTATGTCATGGGGGCAAACGAGCAAACGAATCGCCTGATGGAAAGCGATTACCGTCGCCCATAGACACCTGCAACACCAGAGGAGTCACAAGTGCGTTGCCGGCCTTTCAGGTGGGAATACGCTCTTTTCTTGAAGGTTTGAAGGTCGTATCGGTCCGGAAATACCGCAAGCGACAATTCATTCCACAATGCAGTCGTGCGAGGCAGGAAGTTTCTAGAAAAGCGCACAGATGTGGACTGCCAACTATCTAAGTGGTGAGGATGAAAGGATTGTCGCGTAGAACGATGGCGGAAAGAAGCGGCAGGAATCAATCCGAACAACTCCTCGGAGCACTCCCCGTTATACCTACAAGCGATAAAAGATGCAGAGAGAGGCTACATCTCTACGTAGCGCCAAGGAGTCAAGCCGATCTGAAGTTCGCTGGCAGCCGACGATACGAGTCGCTCTTCGTTGAATACGATCTAGAGGGAGAAGCTGGTACTTGGGCGCCCCAGCCCACAAATGAGAACAGTACTCCATATGTGGGCGAACCTGCGCCTTATAAAGCTGTAGGCGGTGGGCCGGAGTGAAGTACTGTTTCGACCCGTTGAGCACGCCGAGCTTCTTGGAGGCTAATTTAGCCTTACCCTCTAGATGTCCGCGGAATTTCATATTCATTAATATTATACACGATTATGTACGTTATAACTTATAATTGATCAAGCGAGCGAATCCTTTCTTCAGCTTCGGCTAAATTCCTTTCGTATGTCTGGATGCTTAAATTTTCGGCTGTCCTCACCTAGAGGCCACGTTTCTCAACCGATTCTCATTAAATTTTGTAAGTAATAGACATGATGACAATTTTTTTTGAGTATGTCAATTGATTCTATTTTTTATTGTGATCAAATGTCTATATCGGACTGACTACACTTAAACTGCTCTAAAAGTCAGAAATGACCCTCAAAGTTCAACATTCCTACGTAGCGCTAAAAACGCTCCATACAAAAGGCGTCCAGGCTAGTGACGTCACAGGCCGGTATAGGTACCAATAATTGTATGGAGAAATTAAGAAATTTGCCATCTTCACCGTGAAAATGTGCGTTTAAGTTCTTGGTTGTGTTACAATTATTGTTTTGTATAATTATGAGGATTCTGAAAACATTTTCAAAATTTCTTTTGGATAAAAAAAAATCATAAAATTTGCGTACCTTTGAAGTCACATATTTCCAAAAAAAGATTTATTTTTCTGATTTTTTTTATTTGTTTCGTGATATATTTCGCTAATTTTATTCATATAACTGCAGGACGCTGTAGAATTCAACATCAGTCAACATGTCTATTGTAAGTAAGTAATTGTAAGTACATAAGTAAATTGTAAGTAAGTAGATTCTCTTAGTTGATTTTTTTCAGAGGCGGACTTGATAACTTTTCCCATTTCGAAAAATAATCGAGAAGTCTAGGCTATTATGATTGAGAAAGAATAATTCTCTTAATAATTATTATTTTGCTAATTCTCTTAATAATAATTACTTTGACTCACGCTGAATTCAAAACTGCATTTTGCTCACTGTTATGTCGTCTCAAAAGCAGCATGGTTGAGCTGCTGAGGTGAAAATAAAATTTTCCTTTTCCAATAACAAGTAGAGTTTTATCGGGGAGAATGTTAAATACTTACCTGAAATTTTTGTCCTTTTATTGCTTTCCAATCGGTCTGGGACGCAGATGTTTTAAGACGAATAAAAAACTCCTTTACAGAAGAATATAGCATTTCAACGTTTGTAAATCTTTCCACGGAATATTACTTAAATAAAAAGTAAAATTGTCTATTTGGACCAATAAAACTACGTGGCTACGTGAGCTGTAGATTCAATCCCCATAACTCCGCCATTTTGACTAATTCGAATATCTAAATCAACAAAAATATTCTATATACTAATCGTGCCTTCTCCTAATATTTCATAATAATCGGTCGAGAAATGCGACCCTTTGGCGAAAATAGCTGGAAAGCATCTGGACATACGAAATAATTGACGACACGTTGGCGCAGTTTGTAGACACCTGCCCACTGAGTCGGCGGTCCCGGGTTCGAATCACGGCCAGGGCAAATATTGTGTGATGAATCCGAATATTTGTGCTTGGGTCATGGTTGTTCTATGTATTTAAGTATATATTTATCTACATAAGTACGTATATTTATCGTCGTCTAGTACCCATAACACGAGCCTTCTGCAGCTTAATTTGGGACTAGATCGATTTGTGTGAGGTTGTCTGATATTTATTTATTTATTTAATTTTGGACTGAATATATCGAAAGTAATGCAGGTGTGTTAGTATCCAATACCGGCTAAATTATAATATAATTCTTAAACGAAGTACAAAATTTTACTCTATAACAGTTCCCTGTAAAACTATACAAATAGTTTTATTTGCAGATAAATAATACCCACATTGTTAAATTTACTATAACAAGTTCAGATACTATAGGTAAAGATCTACATTACTTGGCAGCAACGGCGGCGGTGGGGCATGGGTGACCAAATTCAGCGATAATATTGTTAAAACTATCGTGAGACAGCTTTAATAATTATAAAACCAGCCAAGTGCAAGTCTGACTCGCGCACTGTGGGTTCGAATTTAGTAATAGGGTCCCTTTTTTTACCCTTTGGACACGGAACCCTAAAACGGTTTTAACTCACGTAAAAATTGTAATTGGATAACTGTAGTTGTTTTAGATGTGCCTTAGTTTTCGAAATATTTTGTAGGGCGCAGGGCTATGACGTCACTTGACGGATTCGGTCAAAGTATGAAGATACTATTATGATGAAACAAAACCTAGCTTATTTCAGAGCACTTAGGCTATACGTTCATAAAGTTTTGAATGATTTAACGGCCCTCTGAAATTTCATTGGGGCCCGTAGAATATCAACGCTGGTCCAGGTTCACGAAGCAACCATCGTTCAGCATAACTCCTCAGAGTCAAAGCCGTTTAATCATGTAATCTGTTAATCGCCCTTAAGGAGGCTTAGGTTTGCTCTAAACCCCATCATCGGGGTACTACACAGTCGAGTAACAATTGAGACTACGTGAAAAAAGGAGACAAGTGTCTATTGACGCACGATGACTCTATATGAAGCAAACTTAACAACTCGAGACGAGATGTGATAAGCATTCATCTTGAGTTCGACGTTCATTGTCAAGATTATCCGAGCGACATCACTGAAACTACGAAAAATGTAGGCACGGATTACATAACTGATTCTGATGTAACGCACTCAGTACCTAAATATTGTTCAAAATGTTCAATTGCAGTAATTTAAAGCTAAAACACTAGACAGGTTTTTTTAAATCATTTCGTATGTGCGGAGTTGGAATTTTCTTACCTCAGTTTTCACTTGAGAGCCGTACCTTTAAAAATAAGACTAAATTGATATTCTTTCTAAGTGACAAGGTTGAAAGTACAACAGCATACTTAGCTCTTTCTTCATTCCCTGACAAAGGCATTGTCAGGGAATGTTTACAAGGTAAGCTCTCAAGTGGAAACATCAACTTAGAAAATTTCAACGGATACCTAACTGACTGCGTCATATAAATTTTGTTATATCACATTAATATTATAAAGTCGAAAGTTCGTGAGTGTGTTTGTCTGTTTACGTTTCTTATTTCTTCACGCTCAAACGGCTGGACCAATTTTGATATAATTTGGTATAGAGGTAAGTGACCCCTGGATTAACAAATAGGCTACGAATTAATGTATTTTTCATCACAATTGCTCGTAAAAGATGGCATTACATGCAGGTGTACTGAAGGACTAAGGCCTATATAGTTCCCGCGGGAGTTATAAATGGACATAACTCCCTCGGGAGTTATGGTTTTAGTTTTAAAAATATAGTACGCACTCGCAGATTACTTCAGACTAAGGAGGTTTCAACCCAGCCAAGGTTTTTTGTTGTATCAACAAAACTTGCCTAACAGCAAATTTTATTGCGTATTGAATTAATATGGTATATGTAACTGCATTAATATTTATGTTTTACAATTATTTAAGTGTATTTTGCAATTATTTTATTAAATTTAATTTTGAATTACCATTACAATCTGGCAGTAGGTATAGCCTGTCAAGTGTCTAAACTAAACGCAGTTCTTAGCATTATCTGTGGTAGACGACACAAAAAAAAGAAAAAAAGTTAAATATTATTATTGGTTAGATACTATTTAGTTTTGTAACAAAATTACTGTTCGTATTTAAGTTTTATAATATTACGGTGTTCATTATTGCTGCATAATATTGTTCATTGTTATTTGTTTAATGATAGATAGTAAGATTCTGTGTACATTTGTTTTCTGTTTTTAGCTGATGGATGGCCGTTTTGCCAGTGCTTATAGTAAATTAAAAAAATATATACAGAAAAAAGTTACTTGTCAATCGTTATCATTTAATGTTTATTTTTTACTTATTTATTTGTTATATACTCCCAAATGTGATGAAAAATATTGTGTGTATGGCGGGTATTAAGGGGATTACAAACTCAGGACATTAAAAGCCCTCCGCCTTCGGCGTCGGGCTTCTAATAGTCCTTCGTTAGTAAACCCCTACTTACTACCCTTATGACACAATATACTATTATTCCGAGAAAATGTAGTATTCCCGTGGGAAGCAGCTAGTATGGAATAAGGAAGACACACATAATATGTTAGTTTAGTTATAAACATTTAGTGTCCTTCTTTAATAGTCGCCTTCTAACCCTTTTGCTTTAATTTTGAGCTCAAATGATTTAATTTAAATCACTGCACGGACAGCACAGAAGGTATTTTAAAATTTCGCACAATGAAAGAGAATACACGTTGAAAAAAACTTTTTTATCAGTATTACGACTATCGAATTGGAACAATTCACTGGAAGCCTCCCACGGCCTTTTAATTTCGGGCATCATCTACGAGTGGTTTCTTAATTTTTTAAGGTATCTCTCAGGGGGATAAGGAGACAAAGTACAGAAAATATAACCGAATGATAATTGTACCTATTTGAAGCGTCAGGGAATTATAACTGTCTTATTACTCTGTATTGTCGGACTCTAACGAATTGTGGCGCCATATTCGGATCTCTTGTAGAAGTCGCCGCTTTGTACAATTATATCAATTTGGTGTTGATTGCTTTTAAGAATTGGCCAATATTGCGGATAAAGTAATTACACGTTTCAAACGCTCAAGTAAACATTTGGTCAAAAGATATTTTTAGGCACGTATATTAATTTACCGTTATTATTTATTAGTGTGTTTATCTGTAAACTGTTTTCGTATGCACAATTAAATAAGTGTATTGTATTAATTAAGACAATAAAATATGTGCAGTCGATAGGTTTATTTATATAAGACAAATTCCTGTTTAAATGCGTAAAAGTGCAACGAACTTCAGGTAACATATAATGGTCACGGTTGACCGTTACAGAAAATGCACATCTTGTTAGATTCCATTTAAACGGTATTAGAATGAGTGTGGCCTATTAAATCTACTACAGCTGGTGACACAATAAGGTCAAGGTCATGTTCTCCTATTATGCAGATAGGGACGCCGCACATGTCTACTTAGACATGTGCGGGCAATTTGTGCAAATACTATTTGCATTAACCTATTGTCACTATTTGCCTAATGGTAACTGTCAGGGGCGATCAAGGATAGGTCTCCAATTTCCCCTGCTTGTTTTAAAAGGTGACACCGACGGGGTTATTGGTATCGTCTCATTAACGCGCGTGTAAAGCTCTTGGTGACGCAAGCGTCCATAGGCGCTTAAGATCGGGCGGGCTGCATGCTTATTTGTCGCCGCCGTAGAAAAAAACATGAAAGAAGGGTTTTGCATTCGGTTAACGGTCGTGAGAGCGATAGTCAGAGCGCATTTTCTCGCTGTGGACGCAGCTCGTAACCGATGTCACACGTGTCACACGAGCGCCTTGGCTAAGGGTACGTCTCCACTGAAACGGAGCGGAGCGGAGACGTGCGGAGTAGACCAATCACCGGAGTTGAAATCTGTATCTCAACCCCGCTTCACGTTTGTGATTGGCTCCGCTTCATCTCTAAATTCGCAAACCCCGGACGAAGACTTAAAAAACCCGGACATTTGGCGTAAATTGCATTTTTTCCCGGACGTGTCCAATAATAATATTATTAATAAGTTTCTGTCAAAAATGACATTTTAGTGGCAAGCTTTTATAGCCGACTGTACTTTTCTTTGGATATCCATCAAATGCTCACTGAGACGATTCTAAAGAGCCCAAGCTCGGTAGGATTGCTTTTTCTATTATAGAGTTCCTATGGCCACCTTCCGGCTCCATCATCAGATCAGCCCCATGGTACCATATTATTGTATTGTCATCAAAGTTAAGTAAGTATGCAAAATTTCAGCTCAATCGGTTGACGATATCTGCTTCAAAATTGAGTTGCAAGATTTCACCCGAACAAACATAGGTACTTTAAACATACAATGCAAGTTAAATAAAAGCTTGTAAAAGTTTCTGTCAAAAATGACATTTTAGTGGCAAGCTTTTATAGCCGACTGTACTTTTCTTTGGATATCCATCAAATGCTCACTGAGACGATTCTAAAGAGCCCAAGCTCGGTAGGATTGCTTTTTCTATTATAGAGTTCCTATGGCCACCTTCCGGCTCCATCATCAGATCAGCCCCATGGTACCATATTATTGTATTGTCATCAATGTTAAGTAAGTATGCAAAATGTCAGCTCAATCGGTTAACGATATCTGCTTCAAAATTGAGTTGCAAGATTTCACCCGAACAAACATACTTAGATACATACATACATACTTACAATGCAAGTTAAATAAAAGCTTTTAAAAACACAATCGCTTTATTTTTCATTCACATAAAGTGTGAGGTTTTCCCCGGACACTTTTTGAAACCCCCTGGACGGCCCCCGGACGGCCTCCAAACTAGGACAAATCCGGGGAAACCCGGACGGATGGCAGCCCTAGTGGAAAAGCACCCTAATATCGCGGCTTACGGAGAGATTATTAGTGCAGCGCGTGCTGGTAAAAAAAGTCGTAAAATCAATATAAATATCGTCGAATGAAAAAGTAATGCTGATGATGAAGAAGGAAATGGAAGTCGTATCAACGATTAAACAAAGAAAAGTGTCGTATTTCGGACATATATATAGAAATTAAAAATACAACTTTTTAAGATTAATTATTGAAGGAAAAATAGAAGGGAAACGAGGGCGTGGTAGAAGACGAACATCTTGGACGAAGAATATTAGAGACTGGTTGAAGGCTGAAAGCACGGAGAAACTAATTCGCATGACTACAGATAGATCGACATACAGACAAATGTTTGCCGACCTCTGGGATGGAGATGGCACATGAAGAAGAAGAAGGAGCGTGAATGTAAGAATGTATGTTACCTGTCGACGGCTATGCAGATGAGCACGAAGCTCGACAGGTACAGGCCGAAGGTGCGCGTGAACATCATGAGGCGGCACATCAGGTCGCCGGCCAGCCACTGGACGGTGCCGGCCCACGCGATCTCCAGCGGCATCATCAGGAATGTCACCTGGAGACATTATATAGTACGTGAGATCTTAGAAGAACATTGGGGTTCAAGTGAAAACTGGGAGGTTCTTATCTGGATCGCTTTTGAGCGAGCGAGACAGGTATAAAACCCGAATGTTCTTCTAACAGTTATGCGCGTCATGACGATATATATATATTTTTAATTTAGGTATTAATATTAAATTTTGCAGCAATCTACAAGTAAAGTATCCAAGCTCCACTAAGCAACACACAGTATATAGTAGTCATTGACGTATCTAAGATTATTTTTCAGGTGGGGCCTGGGTGGGGCCTAGCCATGGCCTATGAGGTGAAGTCATGAATTTCTATGGGTAACCCAAAATTCTGGGGTGGGCACTAGACCATATTGGGGTGGGCACGGCCCACCCGGCCATCCCCTTAAATACGCCAATGGTAGTAGTGCTCAGTTCGCGAAACAGAAAAGGCGACCTGTCGGCCGTGGGTTGTATTTCACGAACCATTTCGGGAATACAACCCACGGCAACGACTTAAATCTATTTGATCTACACATTTTGTTGTTGTCTACCGTTATTTATAAATTGTATTTGTCTTTGTTTCTTTTTGTAAACTTTTTTTGGTGTGCAATAAAGTATTGTTGTTGTATTGTATTTTTATTAACACCAAAATGATTCGAAGCTTCTTCTCGACTTCATCTAATAAAATTGTAAATTTATGAAACATGTAATGTCTCATTATTTTTAATGTGGGTACACCACATTTTTTTTTATATTGTACCATTGACACAAAGATCAAAGCACAAAGAACATTTTCAATGCGTAACCTGCAGCTATTAGAGCTGCCATCCCTACATCCGGACAGACTTACAAAAACCCGGTTCATTCATAATCAATAATGAAATCGCTAGATTTGACAAAGACCTCGTCCCTACATACGCCAATAGAAAAGTGTCAATTATGTGATCGGGCAGACAACAGCATCTCACCGATTAGATAAGAAGGCCATATCAGGATACATGAGAACAGCTCTATTACTTACTAGCCTATTGTATCCCGTAAAAGCCTGTATCATATTTAACCTTAACGTGGCTAGGCGTGGGACTAATCACTTCTGTGGCGCGGAGATAATCCTATTAGCGGGTTATACTCTCACACAATGCCCGACTCACTGGTAGTGATAGCTAAACGGCCCTGATACAGTTCAGGTAAAAAATAAAATTCTTGATAAACAATAGTACATTACTGCAGACGCCGGGAATGAAGGGCTTGCAGGGTGAGTAGGTAGGTATACCTATAGACGACCGACCGTAGGGAGGCCGGATAGTGATACGAAACCGGCAAGCCCTTTTTACGGCTAAGGCATGTATACTGCTTTTCTCAAACATATGCAATGAAATAAAAAATACACCACTCAAAGAATATAATTCATCTGTTTAGCCTGTTCATGAACACCGCCGCCATGATTAAAAAAAAATACTTCCCGGCTTAGGCCTTCAATTTTGTACGAAATACCTTTACAGTTCTCTCGAGTTGTTCCGCCCGAAACGTGATACTTCGAAGCTTGTTATGACGCGCGTTATGACGCCATGACATTGCATGTTTGAGAAAAAAATATATAGTCGTAGTACTGTCCTGTGAATTTCGCGTCAATTGGAATATCCAGAGAAAAATAAATAAATGTGCGCCACGTCTGCTCTGTTACAGAAAATTTAACTTGACTTTGCATAAAAGGCATAACACTAATTTATAACCCTTAGGTATAATTTACTCTAAGCTCACAATCACAATTAACAAATTATTGGGAGCTACAAAATGTAGACGGAGGTAATTTTACTTTTAGACACACATTCTTGTGCCTCAGTTTAATGCAATAAAAATTTTATGTCGCCCATACCTAACAAAAAAGGGCACAGCAATCTATTTTTATAAAAAAAGTTAGATGGATATGCCTATTTATCCTGATTTCAAATACTTAATATGAAGGAATAAAATTTCACATAAATAACAGTTGCACGCTTTTTCGTTATGGCGACACCAGCTATTGTACTTATATGTAGTTTAGAATATAACTTTTTAATTTTGAAGTATAAGCTAAAGAATTAAATAACATGTAATTAATGGAAACTATGTGTTTTATGTAAACATGCAAAAACTACTGGTGGTCTAAAGTTAAATTGTCAAAGCATATTTTGAAAGTTTATATAATTTGATGTCATAAGCTCTGGCTCCACAGTTGTCGCAAAAACGAGCTCTATTTTCTGTGTTGAACCACTATTTGTAATAAAAAGTGCAATTTTAATTAAAACGTACACAACAAGAACTTAAAATAAATTTTAAAAAGCATCCTCACCTGGTCCCTTGTGAAATGGGCTGTAATTTAAAAACTAAGTACCCCGGAGCTTTTATTACGAAAATATGAGCTGTGATGGGTGAATATTAAATTTGAGAATGATTTATTTTTTTAGAAAACTTGTCTTTATTATGAATTTCGTGCTATCGCAACTACAGTAGTCATATTCTCTAGATAACGATTTGTAAAAATGTACATGTCGTAAAAGCATGGTTTCTCCAAAAAAAAATAAGTAGTTGTGAAATAACATGTTAAGAGGCCTTTATTTTTTTTCTATTTATGACAAAATACAGGTTGGATTTTGACGAGGAACCTTTGAGCAACTGGCATACAGTTCAACTTTAGCACTAATTTCCCCCATAGAAACTATGGAAATATATGGTACCGTTTTCAAGTTATAGCCTTTTAAACATTCATACCAAAAACTACTTTGTGCCAACCCTAATCAGGTGGCTGGGTCAATGAACTTATATACCTACTGATAATTTCAACCAACTTTTTGAAGTGGATAATACTTTTCCCTGAGTTCTAGATAGTAACATAGCTATTTCATGCTTTCATTGCGTGCAGTCAAAAAAAAGTCAATTGCAAATAGTTTTTGAAACAAACATTATCAAATCAAAACCCAAACTGTGGGTTTCAAATATTGAACAGTAAATTGTAATAGCCCTGTTCTAAGTAGTAACATTGATGATAAGTATGTTAAAAACACGTTTGATCATAGAGAAAAAATTCTAAAACATTCAGCATTTTTGAACCTATAAGGAGCCTTAAGAAGGATGACAAAGTGGGCTGGACTAATTAAAGCAAAGGCGGTCCCGGCACTTAGAAAAAAAATCATGCGAGTGATGAAATACGACGATGGCTGAGATTTCAATGACCCTTTTGTAAGAAAATAATGATGATGGCATCATTTTCATTTCTACTATCTGTCCTAGAAAAACAATATAAAATGGAAAATGTAGTAAATTTAACTCTCTATAACATTGTGGAAGCTTTCTTCTAGCTAAAATGCTCCTAAAGGAAGATATGAGCAAAAATATGAAGAAAGTGCCGGTTTTTTCAATATGGCGGCGGGCGCGGAGGGGGGGGGGAATTGTGCATTTTGCATTTTAAACACTGACTAACCATCCTAGACAACATATCAAAAATTCAAAACTACCGGACCGTTTGTAAGGTCACACATAGTACTTTAGTCTCTATTCACCGTATTATTAAGCGGTTACATAGCATTACGAACACACAATCTAAATTCTCATATAAGCACTCAATGCCCAATTAAGATAATTAAATTAACAATATAACAATAATAATGAAGGAAAAAATAGGAATAAAAATAAAATATAAATTCGTTAGATACAATGTCAACATCATTCAAATAAACTAAAATAGAATAATAGCATATTTCTTCGTGAGTATAGTTAATAAATCACGTCTCAGAAGTGGGACTGGTAATCATTTCAATTCTAATGGTAATTTATTATATATTCTTATACCTAGAGAATATACGCTTTTGCACAATAAGGATGTTTTTGTAGCAGCTGTACATAAATCCTTTCTACATCTTTGCCCCAAACGTTTGCTGGTGAAACTACTTCTTTTAAATAGTGCTGGATTATTTTTAACAAACATGGTCACCTCTAAAATGTAAAGAGACTCACCAAGACGAATCCAACAAGCCCAAACTCGAGGGGCTTGCGTCTTTTGATTCAGGCCGGTTCCGCTACCTTTTCACTGTTGCCAATGACGTTGAGTGGACATTAAGGGCACTGCGATTGGTCAACCCATGGTCCGTTCCTTTCCGCTGTGCCTCAGTGGAAAAGGGTGCGTTTCCAATTTCCATTAGCTTTTCACCAGATGAATTGGCACCATGTTACATTTTAACAATTATGGATATTGTGACTGAATAGCTGAATTCATTGACATCAGACTAAGTTTAATGATTAGAGAAAAGACGCCTCGAATCGTAGAAGCCATCTGAAGGTCGGAGATCAAAAAAGTTGCCTTTTCACCGCTTTCTATTATATTTTCGACAATTAAGGATTGCTTACAATGGCGATTTATACCGATATTTAACAAGTATCTGCCGAATTTAGATCTGTTCAACTAAAACCAGTATTTTTAAGATGTAATAATTCCATTTGTACCTACAGTCGTATTTTGGTTTAATGGTTGAATTTGATCAAAAAGAGTTTGGTATAATCTATACGAAACTCTTAAAAGTAAGATACGATCGCCTATTGGTAGAAATTAAGTAGCTTTTTGGTTGTGCCAGTTTGACATAATTTAATCTTAGGTTGACTATTAAATTTATAAAAAAATAATCGACAAGAAAATAAAAATAGGCCCATGGGCCAATTTATGTAATACATTTTTATTACATGAAAAATGGTGTAGGACATAGCGTGAGATTGGGCTTGCCGTGGTCAGAAGACGCAACTTTACTTAATTACACGATTGAATTCAAAGAAAAAAATATCAACAAGAATAAAATTTAAATATAATGGCGTATGGTTGGCATTAAATGACACCTTAACTTAAATTCTCAGGGAAGACACTTACCATAAGGTCTGCTATAGCTAGATGCATCAGCAGCATGTCTAACCGACTAGCACGACCCGCTCGTCTCCTCTTCACGAGCTGCGTCAACACAGTCAGATTCCCAGTAGCCGACACCACCATCAGAACACTATACACTGAAATCTGCACTATATGCCCGTGGTTGAACGTCATCTCCAGGGGAAGCTGGCTCGTTGAGTTCGTGTGAGTCCAGTTCTTCTGTTGCACTCCCCCTGGCCCCGACACCTTATCATCCATTTCCATCTCTTTTTTATTTCACCATCTTCTACTGTTTAAAATCGGCGCCTGTAACAAAAGAAATTTGTATTAATAGGATCCAATTTGGAGTTAATTGGACGCAAGAATCGAGTCCTTTGAAGTATTTTTAATGATTATCCTTATTGTCGTGTTGTATTTCGGAGCAAAGATTAATGTTACATATAAATAAAAAGATTAAAGATTGTAATAAGCATATTCATTTATTATGACTATTTGTTTCTTGGAATAATATTATTTCAGTAAATATTTAAACGATGGATTGAGATATCTAAGTTATATCGGTACGTCTTTCTAGGCTTCTTAAAAATCTTCGGCCGTCTATCACAAGACTTATTTCATAATATTTGGATTTAAGAAAGGTAAAACGATAAATTAAGTATTTTATTTCTTCCCAAGTAGCACACAGCACACTCACAGCTGTAATAGGCTGAATTAGGGCTGTATAAGCTCTTGCAGCATGTGTGCTTCGTGGGTTAGGTACTATCGGCAAAGTCTCTCAAATCATATGTTATAAAATTAGTATAAATTAATAGTTAAAATACTACTCGATGGCTGTCAAACCCTCTTCTATTAGGTACTTGATAATTGATATTACTCTCCTATAGTTAATTTACTGATTTACGTCTGTGCATAAACATCGCTCCAGACAATATTCATAATAAACAGAAGATTAACACGTTCACTGCGGGTTGAGTTAAATCGGCCTCAATCGCGACCTTACCTTGGTGCGGGCTAAAAGTTCGTGTTATCTCTATCGTGCGGGAGCTGCTGGCGTTTACTTACAAGGCGTACGACAAAGTCAAATATACATTTATTTATGTTTTCCAAAGCCGGACTCGTGGGTACAAGAAAAACGTTTGAGGTCTTAATAAGCCTCAAACGCACTGGGTATACTTTGTTTTCACTCAGTGCGGATTGAGGTTTATTAATGTCTCAAAAAAGCGACCTCAAAGCCGCACTGAGCGGGACGCAGGCGGCGCGGGAGTCGACCGCTTCACGTTAGTGCGGCCACAGTTATCGATGCAGAACCACGCGCGTTTCACGATAATCACTTTGATCAACATTGCCTCTTTAATTTTATTTTTAAAAATCATTGTTTCTACAGATGTTTTCAATTTATGTTAATGTTTTGTTTAAGTCTTATTCTACTATTCAGTAATAAATTAATAACTCTATAAACATTCGTTTAACTTTCCTTAAATATGCTGATACCTACTTATAAACATTGCTTATCATGAAATTAACCTATATAAAGAAACAAATATTCTTTACACAAGTAAATCTAAAGACAAGTGTTTTTTATCGTAAATGTGACTATATTGTTTACAGAATGTCATAAATCAACGGGTTTGTTTTAAAATAATCGAAAGATTTATTTCTTCCTTTTAGAGTATTAAAACAAAACTTTTAACTAAGTAAAGCATGTAGGTACTCTAGTTACAAGGAAAAAAATAATAAACTTATCGATAACTTAGCGATAGTTGCCATTCTCTTCACTAGGTTTAGATAAAATTTAGTGCGTTTTGAGACCTGAAAGGCCTCAAAGATTCTCAAGGTTTTTTCTCTCTCACCAAAAGTCAGAACCAAGGGCGACGCGAAGGGTATTTTAAGCATTTACTGACGAATGTAGAGCACATAAAAAAACATGCCTAGTCCGAGTATAGGCAAAGTTATGGAGGATTTAAACACCTACTAAAATTCGAGGTCGATTAGACCTCACCCGTACTGAAAAAGAGCTTAAGTTTGGGCTGATTCGATCTCAACCGCACCAGTTGAAAGTTCCTCAAGATTTGTTCCGCAGTGAACGTGTTGCAGATTGTGGCCTGGGGCGTAGAATGACTACAACCATACGTATAAGCTGTTTTTCCAGCGGGCCTATGACGGCTGCGTGCGTATGCGTATACACGTGATAAATAAAGGATAAATTTAATCATCTGTCACTTACACTCGCATTTTGTGAAAGCGGGTGGACGCTTTGTCCCCTGTGGTCCTCAGGACGCAAAAAAAAAACTTTTATATATTGTTTGTTATATATATATGTATTAAGTATTTATCTAAATTATAAATCAGTCAGGGAAATATTTAATATCTTAATATAATTATCCGTTTTAATCGTTTTATTGAACTGTTCAAGTTAATATTTTAATGTGGGTAAAGAGAGAGGTATTCCTGTTTCTGTAAGAAAGTCTCAAATAATGAGACTTTATATTTATAAATTCAGATTTATGAACGAATTGAAGAAAGCTGACATATACTAAAATAGTTAAGTAATGTTAATTTTAACGCACACATATTAACAAATATGCACTACGAACATCAAATCCGAACGAAAAATACAAAACAACACCTCCGTCATGAAACAATCACGGCATTAAAATGGACTGACAAATTTAACAGCTTTAAACTGTGACATATCCTCAGTTCTGTTTATTTCGCAGAATAGAATCTAAGTCATTAGGCAAAATTGGCGTAACTTAAGACAAAAGGCGGAGTCACGTTAATGAGGACCTTACTAGGCATTTCTCTTGAGCGAAAGGAACCACACTAAACAAAATACATAATTATGTCAAGTGTTGTTATATTTAGTGAAATTATATAAATACATAATATTAATTAAACCAGTATCTTATACTCGGCTATTTGAGGTGCTTCAGGTGCACACTTATAGGCATTTCTCGACTTTTTCGCGTGAAATGCAAGATATAGTACTTCAGTCGACACTATAGATTAACATACCTAACCGAATAAAATGAAAGAAAATTACGATATTTCATTGAAATTATTTGTTTGTTTACTTACTCTTCGTAAAGACAGTCACCAGTGGCACTTACGTCATTTTAAAGAAAATTATGAAATTTTGCGATAACTCAAAAACGGCTTGACCGATTTTATTCAATATAGTTTTAATTGAAAGTACAAGGCTTCATTTTTATAAAATTTCCCATATTTTTTAATCCGTGGTTGAAAAGTTAGAGGTGGGGGGGGACGCTCTTTTTTGGCTTTCAGGAGCGAATATTTACAAAAATGCTGACTTTATTAAAAAATAATGTTTGAAGACCCCTATTATTTTGAAAAGAAGCTGGAGAAGGATGCTTGGCATAACCTGGACACAATTCCGAACCAACGACTCAATCATCCAAGAACTCGGCATTCAACAGCGTCTTTCTTCCATCGTCCAATGTCGTATTCTCACTTTCTTCGGACATATCACACGTCGAGAAGACACTTCTGTGGAGCGACTTGTGGTGCAGGGGAAAGTCGAAGGCACTAGAGCGCGCGGTAGGTCACCGATGCGATGGACCGACCAAGTCAAGAATACACTCAATGGTCCACTCCACGAATGCACAAGAAGAGCTACAGTACGGGAGGAATGGCGACGGATTGTAAAGTTTGCTACCAACCCTGATGTGACGACCACGACCACTCTGACAAGAGTGTGACGACAAAGAAGAAGAAGATTATTTTAAAAAGACCTGTTCAACGACACCCCACACACTAGTGTTGGAACGAAAAAAAAATCACCCCCACTTTAGGTGTACGGGAGGTACACGAAAAAAGGTTTTTTTTTGTTAGTTTTATTTTACCGTTTTGTCGGCGTGATACATACACATACTCATACCAAATTTCAGTTTTCTAGTATTAATGATAACGGAGCTAAGCCGCGGACGGACAGACGGACATGGCGAAACTATACGGGTTCCTAGTTGACTACGGAACCCTAAAAACGGTTATAAAAAGAATGACCCATCTAAGAGGTCCGCTTGCGGCATGGTCCCCAGTATGCCGGCGTCGTTACCTCTTTTATACTTATGGAGATTTAATTTACGATTTAATATGCTAGTACTTTATTATACCTACTTTTACCCAGTAACTGGAATTCTGCATGTATATATTTACCCAGTAACAGAAATTGCCACCATTTTAACAGAATTAAAGCTACAGTGGAAATGTCGAGAGTAAGAGGTTTAGAAAGACATAAATCCGACAAATAAGTTCCAAGAAATATGGTTCAACATGAAGAAAAATACTATTATTTGTAAACAACATATTTATACTTTGTTTACTAAAGTTCATGGAAAGGATATGGAAAATGGTTTATTTTGGAAAGTAACAACATTTGATAAGTAACTAAAGTAATAAAAAAGATCTTAATCTATAAATATTAACCTTACTCTAAATAACCTATTATTATTATTGTTTAACGTATTATTTTTACAATTTTTTACCTATTATCTTTCTATGTATAAATGTATAATATATGTTATATATGTTATACTTACTATATAGCTTAATGGAATACGATATGACGTCCTTTATAATTACAAAATCTTAATTTAATACTAAGTACTTCGGAGAAAACGTACTTTTTCTCTGGAAAAACCGGCCAAGAGCATGTCAGGCCACGCTCAGTGTAGGCTTCCGTAGTTGCCCATCCTTCACAATAGACGAAAATTACGAGAAGATTTAAATTACGGGAATGATTTCAAGCTCTATAAAAAGGTAGTAAACGCCAAAGTAACAGTAACTACTCATTACCTTCTGGAAGTTATCGATTATACGCGCCAGATGGAGTGAAATGTTTTAATACAGTATGGGACTAAACCAAAATGTGTAACGTTTGAAGTGTAAGGACACCGCGCGGCACTTACGTCATTTTAATTTTTTGTGATAACTCAAAAACAGCTCGACCGATTTTATTCAATATAGTTTTTATTGAAATTACTTATAAGGCCTCATATTCACGAATTTTTTCATAATTTTTTGACCCGTGGTTGAAAAGTTAGAGGGGGACACTATTTTTTTATTTTTGGAGCGAATATTTATAAAACTGCTGATTTTATAAAAATATGATGTTCGGATACCCCTATTATTTTTAAAAGACCTATTCAACGACACCCCACACACTAGTGTTGGAACGAAAAAAAAATCACCCCTACTTTAGTTTTTCATAATAATGATGTGAAAATCATACACAAATCGACCTAGTCTCAAACTAAGCGATTCTTTTACTATGGGTACTAGACGACGATATACATAATATATAAATACATATTATATGTATAGATATCATCCATGACCCAAGAACAAATATTCGAGTTCTAAGTAGGGGAGGTACCCGAAAAAAAATTGAAGTGTGAGTATAAATTACGCTAAGACAATTTACATGCATTTATTTATACTATGATCGTCATAAAAAAATTATACTATGATCTTCGTAAAAATTTAAATTATGTATTTAGTCCATAATTAATAACTATTCTCATTATACAGTAATAGTAAAACGTTATGCTCAAGTTGGCTACAGTGTTATAGGTCACTTTGGAGCATACGATGCCCTTTCAACCACTTTCACTATTAAATTGGCGAACTAACTTCTACGAGTGTAAAGTAAAGTCTTCTCCAAAATTCCAGCAAATACTCGTAAATATATTTCGTTACATATGAATAACATTGACATTGACAAAACTGCGAGAGCAAACGATCGAAATAGTTACATTTACATACTAACGAGGACAAAATAAAGTTATAATGTTGCTATGTTGGCGCATTCACTCATGATTTGCCATGGATAATTATCAGTGATCGGGGATTTCTCTGCCACACGCGGGATATCAAGTCGAAATAATAATATGGATACGCCGCTTGGCCCGCGATAGGAACAAAAATGTTCGAAAGTAAACGCTATTTCGGTGTTGGTAATTCGTTTATAAAATAAAGGACTGTTAAAAAACAGTGTTGTTTATGATTTAAAGAAAAAATATTATTTAAAACTCTCAGGCGGGCAAAAGCTAAAACAATAGTCAAAAATGTCGGTTGGAAAAACTAGTTAAACTACAGGAACGAGATTTGTCAATCATCGATGCCCTAGAAATCTTTGATGAATGTTGGTTATGGGATATTAACATAAACAATAGATTCAATTAAAATGATATTTATTTTAATATACTGTTAGGAGAGACGTGTACTTCTAACTAAACAGCGTGATCAATAATAAACTAAACCAATGCATACCTCTTAGGATAGAGGTACTTATAAAAACAACGAACACTTGACAGTGTAGACTAGTCTCCATGTGAGTAACAGAGAAAGTCATATAGCACACAAGTTAGAGTAGGACGGATTTGTTTTTGAGAATTCCAACACGCCCCTTCAAAAATAAATCTACTTTCTCTAAAATAATTAATACTTATAATCTATTTACAACAATCAACAAGATCACACGCTCTCCTTTATCTGGGGTACAATTTTATCATGGTCCAACATTTGTTGCATAGGATTAGGGAAAACCCAGAAAAACCTAACCAGACCATTTCCTATAAATATTTATATATTTAACTATATATATATTTACATTATCCAACTTTAATATAAGCTTTTTACTGTTTATCTATCTATATTATTCCAAGTTTCTCTCTCATGAGAGAAAAACGCACTGTGGGCAATGGTTTTGTAAGGATGTCAGCCAGCTGATTACCTGTGGAACTATAATTCACTTTAATAACATTGTTCTCCACCTGTTCTCTAGAAAAATGATATTTTATATCAATATGTTTCGATCTTTTGTGACTCGTTGGATTGTTTGCAATGCTTATACAACCATTGTTATCCTCATAGATCGGTATGGGACTAGTTCTTTTAATGTTTATACTGGTCATAAAAGACTTTAGCCAAAGAGCTTCCCTAACTGCTTCAAACAAAGCCATGTATTCAGCTTCAGTAGAAGAAGCTGCCACTGTTTGTTGTCTTTTTGTTTGCCAGCATAATGTGCATTGTTCAAATAATTGAAATAAATAACTGGTTGTACTTTTTCTGTCCAATTCATTACCACCCCAGTCAGAGTCAACAAACCCACACAAAAAGTTTTGACTGTTATTTCGGACATATGTTAACTTCAGGTCCATAGATCCTTTCAAGTACCGTAATAACCTTTTTAAGTATGACCATAGTTTATGGTTGTTTTTGTTCGTAAATCTGCTCAATAAGTTGACAGAAAAAGTTAAGTCAGGTCGAGTGCAGACCATTAGATACATTAAACAACCGATAAGGTTTTTACATGGGGCTTCAGTTATTTCACACGAATTTAACTCGTTGTAATCAATTTTACTTTCTAAGGGTGTGCTGACAGGTTTACAGTCACTCATGTTAAACTTTTCTAAAATAGTTTTTATGTACAGTTCCTGATCTAAAGTGATTTTACTATCGGTTCTTTCGATTAGAATTCCCAAGAAACACTTAATTTCGTTTAAGTCTACCATTTTAAACTGGTTCAATAAATAACTTTTGAAACTATTCATGGTATTTAAATCTGCAGTTAAGATAACGAGATCATCGACATATAGTACTACGTAAATGTTTTTCATTATATCACCCGCATCTAAAATGTAAATGCATCTATCAGCTGATGAGTACCGAAAACCCTTATTTATCAAAGCTTGTTCGAACATTTGAAACCAACAACGTGCGGATTGTTTTAATCCATATAACGACTTATTTAATTTGCAGACCTGATTATCTGCACATGGGATTCCTTCAGGAACTTTCATGTATATTTCTTCCTGTAACTTCCCATTTAAAAATGCCGTTTTAACATCCATATGATGAAGAAGCAAATTAAATTGATTGGGTGGTGCAAATGTTTCACTATAGTCAACTAAATATTCTTGACTAAAACCGCGAGCCACTAAACGTGCTTTATATTTCAAAGGTTTTCCAAACTCATCATTTTTAATCGTAAATATCCATTTACAATCGACAATATTTCTATTTACGGGTTTTTCTACAAGTGTCCAGGTCTCATTTTCAGTGAGAGAATTTATTTCCTCTTTAATTGCATTTTCCCATGAATACCTATCATCTCTAGATGCAATTTCTTTATAACACGTTGGTATTTTACAAAGTAAAGACTTTGCACACAATAAATAATTAAAGGTACTGTCTTCATTTTCATTATACGACACAGTAGGTAGATTTTTTTCCTTTCACTCCTTCTTAAACTATTTTCATTTACCGATTCATTTTGAGATTTTGTCAAGTTATTATCAAATTGAGATTTTGTCAAGTTATTATCAAATGTACTACGGCTTGGATATATATCTGTTTCACTTACAGATTTATTAGGATATACATCTGTTTCACTTACAGATTTATTAGGATATACATCTGTTTCACTTACAGATTTATTATTATTAGTAGGTCGATTATCAAATGAACTACAGTTTGGGTATGCATCTGTTTCACTTACAGATTTATTAGGTCGTTGACCTAATGGTGCAGAAAAACTGCCAGTTTGTTTAATTTCATCTGATTTTGTCTTATCAGATTTTATGCACAACCTCTTATACGAGTGTTTGTCAGATTTACCATAATTATCTGAAATAATTTGGTCAGGCAACAACGGCCTACTAGATAAGAAATTAATCTCATCAACTATAACATCTCTGACTTTTACAAACTTTTGATCTACCATATCCCACACTTTATAGCCATTCGGTTCATAACCAACTAATATACCTTTTTGCGATTTTTCATCAAACTTGGTTTTCCTCGTTTTATTCAGAAAATAAACAGTTGAACCGAATACCTTCAAATATTTAAGTACAGGCATTTTACTATGCCACATTTCAAAAGGTGTTTTATCGGTTTTCAGTGCTTTTGTTGGGCTTATATTAATTAAATAAGTGGATGTTAATACTGATTCGCCCCAGAACTTTTTATCAAGCTTAGCACCTGAGATCATAGCTCGACTTCGTTCTGTTATTGTACGGATCATACGCTCAGCAACACCGTTTAATGCTGGCGTATGCGGCACTGTTAAATGGTAGCTAATACCTTTTTGCACACAATACTGTTTCATTTCATTTGATAAATACTCACCGCCATTATCAGAATACAAATTGACTATTCTCAAATTAAAATGCACTTCAGACTTAGCGACGAAATCTTGAAACGCAGCAAAAACGTCTGATTTATGGGCTATTAAGTACGTCACAGTGTAGTGCGTAAATTCGTCTACAAAAACAACAAAATAGTTTTTTCCGTCTACGGTTGAAGGAGTGATGGGACCACATACGTCTGTATGAACATTGAATAGAGGTCGTTTTATGACTTTAGATTTTGATTTATTAAATGGCAAACGTGCTTGTTTCCCATTTATACAAGCTTCACATAATTTATCACTTACTGTAATATTATTCAATTGCTCGATATCAGAAAACATTCGCTTGCAAAATCTGTGCAAACTTGGATTTACCGATATGTCCAAGTCTTTGATGCCATAATTCGTAATAATTATTAACGACTCTATTCGATGTGTTAGCGCATTTGTCAAGCACAAAATTAATACCAATTAAATTGTTCAAACACTCACCCTTTGTTACCACCTTACCCTTATTCAAGACTTGTACCGTACAATTGTTGTCAAAAATAACGGTCATTCCGACTTGTTGCATTTTCTTGACCGAAAGCAAGTTATACGGAATCTCGGGACAGTAGAGTACATCTTGTAGATCACCTTTTATGCCCAAATTGCTGACTACGGCCAGATTGCCTTTCTTTGTCGCTTGAATACGAGTATATGTTCCGTTTTTTGCAACTGAAATGTTTATTGGTGTTTCCAATGACTCAAAATCTTGCGCTAAATCTTGCCTATTAATTAAATGATCACAGGCTCCAGAATCCAAAATAAACGAGATGCAGTTTTGGCTTTCTTGGTTATTACTGTATTCTCCAGTCATAAAAGCAAATCCCGAAGTCTTAGCACCTTCCTGATCTGTGATATTAACAGTCTGAACAGTTCTATTGTTTCTATTCCCTTTTTGTTGATGGTTTTTGCCCTTCTGTTTGTTGTAAAAACAGTTCTTTTGTAAATGGCCCTTTCTACCACAACAATGACACTTAATGTGTTTATATTGATGGTCTTTCTTTATGTAGGAGTTTTTATACGGTCTATTAGCGTTAGCATTCCGATTTATGTAAGTATGTCTAGGTTTAATGTATTCTTGACGAATAGTATCAGCTTAAAGTACTTTCATACTCGTGTCTCGCCGTCCATTAATCACTTTTATTTCGTGATCCAACAGCCTAGTTTTCACAAACGCGAGTGTTAAATTGTCCTCGGTCAATGTTTCAATTGCTGTTACGACACTGTCATAATCATTGGGTAGTGTCATAAAAAGATGGGTCACTTTGTCTGCCTCTTCAAGTTTTGATCCAGCAGCCATTAATTCGACGATTAATTCATCAAATGACTGAAAATGTCTTAGTAAGGTTGTATCACTTTCCAGTTTTAAGTTTAGTAATCGCTTACGCAAAGCAAGCTGGGTTGCAATACTTTTTCTTTCATAAATATTGTTTAACTTTTCGAATATTTGTTTTGCACTATCGTCTTCACCCACAAGTCCTAATAAAGAGTCTGACAAATATTCTATCAAAGTATTCTTGGCAATACGTTCATTTTGAACCCATTCATTGTCCTGTATCACCGGAGTTTCACTGTCAATCACATCCAAAACATCAAGTTCATTTAATAAATTTCTTATTCTTAGTTTCCACACACTATATTTGTCCCCATTAAATGGCTTAATGTTCCTTTTTGACTCTGCAGTGCATTTTAGATATTACAATACGATTAAAATCAGTTAACGATTCGGCTTTTCTCGGGTATCATCGCCTCAATCCGGAGACGGAAATGACACGATTACCGCGATTTCTTTTAGGTAGCATTCAATTTGAAGTATCATAAACGCAATGTATAGCACCTGCCAAGATGACATTACTAAATTTATTATGCAGAAGCGACATGAATTTTAACATTCATTATTTATTAAAGCTATACTTGTTAGGTATACAATATATAAAAAACAAGTATAAGTCAATATTCTACTGTTTGATGTACCGTAAGTAACAGTACCTACGATATTACGTCGGATTAATAATAATCACCAAATAAAAAATAAAAAAAAAACGATTTCAACCAATTTTTGTTTATATTTCATAAACTGCTTGACCGATTTTGATAAAATTTACATGGGACCATCTCGGAAGTATACCCTATCAAATACAAAAAGAATTTTGTAAATCGGTCATATCTGTAAATTGATAACTCTATGTGAGAGATGAGGGATTCACGACAAATACCGAGGTTGGCCGAATCGTTAACTGATTTTAATCGTACTGTATAATATCATTAGTTTTGCTTTACAAACTAAATGTCATATTTTTAGTTACCGTTTTTTAAAGTAGACTAGCATTTTATTGTGATGATATACGTTTTGAGTTAATTTACTACATCTCGTAAACTGTTACTCTCTGTTCCTCCTCATCGTGTGTTTATGAACTGTTATCTATATATATAAATAACTAATAAGTACTAGGTCGATGCAGAGTCAGCCACCGGCTAAGCTTGCACCGTAGATTGGAGCGGAGTTTTTTTTTTTTTTTCGAAATTTCTAAAATCGGTTGAGAACTCGCTGAGATCTGCGCATTGTTACAAAGTCCATTCGAGTCGATCCATGGGAGCTTCGCTCGCTCCGCTCCAATAATTGCAATGCCCTTTCAGGGTGTAATGTTAATTGTAGACTTCTGTACATTATATGAGAGCAAAAAAGATCTATCTATTGAAAGTCTGACCAGTATGAGGATGCGGATATGAGGATGTGCCATATTGCGGAATTTCACTGGGACTAATTTCTTACACCGGAAATGATTTTATGATGGTTTGTCAACAATGTCAATGTCATTCGTGGTGTTTTCTTTAAAAGGCAATTATTTAAAAATATCCAAAGAAAATGCCGAAAACCATTCACAGTCGTGAACATAATATGATATAGTTGTAAAGAGCGTAGATGAAAAAGAGTGAATTCCATTATATGATATTACATAGGAACTGACAGGTATTTAAACTAATGTCATTATAATGTGGTTGCGATACGTTACAAAATGGTTGCCATATAAATCTTATAAATAGCGCCCTCTTTACAATCCTCATATACTTTCTGGTCAGGCTTTAATTAGGAATTCCAACTGCATGCTTGTTCCCTATTGCCTGCTTCTGGCTTGCTGACACGGGTACTTATCACTAAGTTGGTTGACGAGGGACAGACTGATAGTTAATGCCGACATAATCCACTTTGCTCAGCTGCACGCTTGGAATATCTAATTTACTGGATACTGTTATTAGGCTCTAATCGGTGTAATGAGAATAATTTATTTAATAAGTAATCTAATGTTAGCCAAATGGATTGGTTGTTTTCAATTCAATCTACCATCTTTATTTGAGTTGTTATTAATGTAGGTACAAATACAACATACAGTCTGACCAAAAAGAGTAGAAATTAAAAAGTGGCAATACTGTAGTGCCGTCCCCGTTTTCTAAGATTGATTAGAAAGGGACACTACAGTATTGTCCTTTTTAATTTCTACTCTTTTTGGTCAGACTGTACATTATGGACGCCACGCGTCATCACGCCATATTGCGGATTTTTTGTGGTACTAATTTATTTTACTGGTAACGCCAAATTTTTGGTAACTGACGTTGAAAGTCGGCGAATGTCACTGATGGAAACGAAGAAGAAACAGGAATAAACACAGTGGTCACAAGAAGAATGAAGGATTGAGCAGCGTTCCGGTAAACAATGTTTTCAATTTGGTTAATGACATATCCTTGGCAAATCCCTACTGACATTTAATAATGCAAATATATGACGTGTGCTCATCATTGCAGATAATGAAAGCTGTTTGTAGCGCCACTATCCCTGAGCCGGACCGACACTGGTAAGGCTATTATAAGAAATACAAAGCATTCACTTACATTCCTTGCTCACAATAGAATCATTTCTTATTGTTTTGTATCAAACATTAAGACAATGAATGTTTATGGATAATAAGGGAAATCTATTGGTGCTTCAAAAGAAAAAGGTAAGAAGATTATATGAGTACCATGTACGTTTAATGCCTTTCTCTTGGTAGCTTCTGTCGAGACATGGGATGAGTAAGTCTATAGTGACGTCATAACCATATAAAAATATGTTTTGTTTTGTCTGGTGAACACCCCACGTACTTTCATTAAAATCATTTCGTCACATTGCCTTTTGTGTTCGGGCGTTTTCTAATAATAAAAAAAAGAAGTTATCATGGTGAAAGTTTGTGAGTGCTGTCTTCACGCGCAAAATTTTAAGTTAAAGCGAATTTCGATCAATTTTGGTAGGTACATTGTTGGTTAGACATGCAAGGATGATTTACAAATAGGCTACTTTCATACGAAAATGCTAAATAAAGAAAAGAGGTAGATATGACTTTTTCTCCCTCTCAGACGAAGTTACATTTATTTAAATGTGACGGGTGACCAGAGGGCTGGCTCAAACCTATGCCAAAGAATAGCCCTGGCTATTCAGCGTGGTAATGCGGCCAGCCTCCTGGGCATCCTCCCACTCGGCACCGATCTGGAGCCCGTGTTATGTTTATAGCTCCACAGGGACTTTCACAACCCACGCCATGTTGCGGATTTTTATTGGTACTAATTTATTTTACTGGCAACGACAAATTTTTGGTTTATGACGTTAAAAGTCGGTGAATGTCACTAATGTAAACAAAGAGGGGATTCATCGGCCATCTTTGTTCATGTTCATTTCATCTCGTTTTATTTTTTGATAAGTCTTATTTATATTTAACATGGAAGTCATGCATTGGTTATAAACCAAAAAAACTGATACTGGCACAAGCTTCGAGCCGCCATAAACGGATTATTAATATAAACAAAGAGGAAACAGGAGTAAATATTCCGAAAATTTCGAGTATTTTTTGCTCAATTAAGCCAAAACTAAATTCAAAAATTCAAAATTCAAAATTCTTTATTGCATGTCACATTACAAATATGGTTGGACTACTATCCACAGTGATGCGCGTAAGTTTTTTTAAATAGGATTCAGTATTTATTTCGCAAGGAGAACGAAGGATTGAGCAGCATTCCGGTAAACAATGTTTTGAATTTTGCTAATGAAACATCCTTGACAAATAGGTACTCGTATTGACGTTAATATATGACGTGTGCACATTATTGCCATATGACAGCAGTTTATAGCGCCACTCCCTGGGCCGGACCGATGCTTGTTAGGCTATTTATATAATATAATTCAACATCAATCTATACCCCTATTACACTTAGTAACTGATGACCTATCCATGTGTCCTTGCGCGTTTGTTGCACCGCTACACTAAATAGTCCCCGCTGCGCACACAATTACCATCGATCTCCGGTTAATTGCATTGGGCCGATGTTTACCGTACCGTCATGTAATAATCTTCTTTCTGCCCTAGATTCGCGGTTTGGAATGTGGAATAACATTCCAAACCGCGAATGGGTTTACCTTTGCACCAGTATAGTGACTCAGTGAGTTGTGATTGTGACTTCGCGAGTTTTGTGTCGAAAGGGCAGAAAGTATGTTTTTTTACATTTTCAACCCCGCGCGGGCCTATGATGGTTGCTTTTATCACGCAACAAATAAGTGACAAAGCATCCGTCACGTTTTGACAAAATGCGAGTGTGAGTGACAGATGCTTTATCACTTATTTATCACGTGATAAACGCAACCATCATAGGCCCCCGTATCTCCACCATTTTGAAAAACGTGGAAAAACTGAATCGGAAATATATCTATACACTTATAACACTTTATACTCTCGCGGTTTGTACACAGAATTAAAACTTATTGAACCGGGTTTATAGACCCGGGTCAATAAGTTTTATCATCTATATACTTATCGAACCTTCATACAATAGTTATTTGTTATGCAAGGCTGCAAAGTTGTTATTTGGCGCGAGTGTTGAGATTGAAAGCTGAGCGAGCGAAGGAATCTAAGATTGAACCATGAGCGAAGCGAATGGTTCAAAGATAGATTCCTGAGCGTAGCGAGGCTTTCAAGACACGAGAAGCTAAATAATTTTGCAGCCATGCGGAACACACAACTTTTCACCTCACTACAGCGAGGAAAATGCAAAATTCAAGAAAAACAATTAAAACATAAAAATAATCATATTTAATTTTGCCTTCTATTTAACACATCAAATTTAAAACATGACACACTTAAATCCGAACCAAATAAATTCGAGAGAAGCACACATATTAAAAATTAAAAGTAATATGGCCGTAATTTGTGTTATTGTCGTGTATATTTTATCGTCGAGTTTTTCTTAAGCACTGTTATATTATATTTGTATTTGAAAATACTTGACACATTCGTTGTGAATGTGGGAGAATGGCATTCTGGGAAGGATTAGATGGCCACTCGGAAGTATTTTCCATAACACTTGCTTTGGAAGTTATTGGACGATGGGATCCGAACAAGATTATTTCGGCTTTATCTTCTTTAAAAACGCCAATAGTTTCGGTAAATTACTTATCGTCTCCAAATATTAATAACAAATCCTTTTTCGTTTTAATGCAGGCTTTAAGCATTGAATAAATATTCCTATATAAATATTTCTTTAAAGTAAGACAACAGTATGTATTCTCCACAGAACAAATTTACGTTGTTTACGTGAATTGTGAAAACTTCCAACTTTTTAATTATTATTTTTTTCTCGGGTGCGTTCAGAAATTACACTCTTATGTTCCAACTTTTATAACAAATAAATATTAAAATTTGTGTTGTATTTAATATATTTACTAGTCAAAATATGTAACTGAATATGAAATACTTACTATTACCTAATATATATAAACATATTCAACATAAAATAAAGCGTAGAAAAAATTAAAACTTAAAAATCTGTAACCACAAACCAGGTTTCTGGACGTGATATTGTAGGTGTATTTTTTTTTCAAACGTACATATGATTTTAGCCGGCCTGACCAGATCGCCCTTTATTAGCGTGCATTGATTGGTTATTCGAAGATTTATCGACTGATGAAATCAGTCACGCGTGGAAGGAGTCTTAAATATAAAAAAGTTACATGCACCACAGAGTATCAAAATCGCCGTGTTCGAAATTCAAATGACTTTTGCACGCTAGCGGATAAAATAGACTTTTGCACGCAGATTTCGCCCTATAAACGGAGGTTTTCCGAGCGAGTGAGGTGAAAAAGAAATTTTGTGGCGCAGCTGAAACAGAGACTTCGCTCACTCGGTCCATAAACAAACTAGGATACGCAATCTCGGGAAAGAAAAAGGTCGTAAACATTTTTTTTGCTCTATCAGAATTACCTAGGTTAAATATTAATTGTCAAAAATGGTTAGAAGCAGTAAAATATTATTTTTATATGGTAGAAATATTATGTATGTTTCATAAATTCGTACTCATTAAATTATTTATCTGCACCCATATTGTTAAAATACTATAACAAGTTCAGATGCTATAGGTACGACTAAATGCCTACATTAATTGTCAATGGCGGCAAATATCTTATAACATTACAATATCTCGGGCGCGATCAAATTTTCTTGTCGGGTTGCCAAGTCGCCAAACCTATAATAGTCGGATAGACCAGCCAGTTTGGCCGGACATTTGGGAAAAAGCCCGGACACCCTACATAATGGCCCAACAGGGTGTTTTTCAGATCGAGCCATATTGTGGATTTTAGTGGTACTAATTTATATTACTCGTAATGCCATACTCGCGATTCTACACAATATTAATTCCACACAGCTAAAGTTTATCACATGCGTTATTCTTCACAGTCATTATTTCTAAACAATCTTGTCTCTACCTAGTAGCGATTCTACGCAATATTAATTCCACACAGCTAAAGTTTATCACATGCGTTATTCTTCACAGTCATTATTTCTACACAATCTTGTCTCTACCTAGTAGCGATTCTACGCAATATTAATTCCACACAGCTAAAGTTTATCACATGCGTTAATTCTTCACAGTCATTATTTCTACACAATCTTGTCTCTACCTAGTAGCGATTCTAATACGCAATATTAATTCCACACAACTAAAGTTTATTACATGCGTTATTCTTCACTGTCATTATTTTTAAACAATCTTGACTCTAACTATTAGCGATTCTACACAAAATTAATTCCACACAGGTGAAGTTTATCGCATGCGTTCACTTCACATAATAACTTCACATAATTATATTTCTATAAGGTCAACCGGGGTAATTGCCACTTTGGGGTTATTGCGTCTATTTCAGTTACTTTTTAAACGACGTTAGTTACTACAACTTCTGCCATTTAGTGATATAGGAATAAACTACTTGGAGGGCAACACGTAACATACAGGACGTTTTGGCGTATCGTGGTCAAGAGGTCGACCATTTTGAAATTTAGTGTCATGCTAGATTTACACGTTGCATGAGGTAAGTCAACAAAATATGTTTACATCCCTGTTTTTCTTTAGATATTTGATAATTATTTGTAATAAATGTGACTACTATTAGTACGACGATATGTTCGAACCACTATTTTTGTTGATAATGCTTTGGGTTTGGAAAAAAATCGATGTCAAATTCTTGGAGGTTATTTTTTAAATTTGGCAAAATGCGTCTAATACTTTGAGGTAATTGCGTCTGTGTATCGCATTTGCCCCAATGTCAGGTGTCGACAACCTTTTTCTTGATCCTTGGTTTTAACAGTATATCGAACATTTTCGAGCTTATTTTTACCAGAATTAATGCATTTTATGTACTTTTAGTGTCAAAGTTTAAGTAAGAACCTAGTCGGAATTTCGTCTACTGATAAACTCCCATTTTTTTTTTTTTTTTAAATCAACGCCAGAGGGCCTGCTGCAAATCGTGAACAAAGTTTTGCCTCTCTGCCGCAAATGTGATTTTATTTTCGTTTTCTATATTCCAAAGAATTATATGATGTAATACAAAGTACAAAGTAGGTAAAAAAATGATAATAGTGAAATATTTTTCTATCATGGAACACAGCAGAGGGAATTCTCATTTTTTGATATGTATTTTTCCTATTCTTTATACCCCTCGCGGCGAACGATGAGTCCTATGACAGCTGTCATCTCAATACATTTTATAACCTATAATCTGAAAAATGTACTGGTGTCATAGGACTCATCGTTCGCCGCAAGGGGTATAAGTGTGATGACAAGCAACTCCGTAATTCAATCCGCTAAAAAATATGGGTAAGTACATAGAAGAAAGTATTGACCTTAAATATCTTTAACAAACTCCTCATCTGGATAAAATCTCCACTATTAAATTTCACTCATTAAATAGGTCAGTGACAAAGATAAAAATTAAAGCTCTCGGAACATTTCTAGATCTAAGACTTTTGACCGACTAAAAGGTTTACAACATCTGGAAATTAGGTTTGGATAAATGCGTCCACATATTGTAGACGCGTTTACCCAGATTATACTATTTTCTATCTGAGGTCGTTATAACTGTTTTTGATCCCTTGTATTTAGCTTTATCTTCTAGAATACTGTATTGCAAACATGTTTCATGAATTTTTGAAAGCCTCTTCGTAATTGATCGTGAATGGCTTTAAAAAGACGCAATTATCCCAACTGGGACAAATGCGTCTAAATTTCCGTTTTAAAAAAAAAACATCTGTATATCGTTTAATCATCGCAAGCCAAAAACGTTACTTCACGAATTTTCTTGGAAAAAAGCCACAGGAAGCACAGCGCGTAAGAATATTTCTATACACTAATTAAATATTTCATAACTTGGGGTTAAATGAGAGTATAAAATATCAAAAAAAACAGTGACGCCATTACCCCGGTTGACCTTATATTTAGGAATAGCAATGAGAAATATTTGAGAAGGATGAATCCATCCGTATATGTTTACACTTAACTAACCTATCACAGGTGTGATCATGATGCTGTATCAGACGCATTATCATTCTTCGAATGTAACGCAGATATTCCTCATTATATCCCAGCCAAGTTAAATATGTCTCGGGCGACTGAATATCATTACATTAACCTCCGCCGGGTCACCTCGTATTTAACCTCTCAAGGTGGGCCATTCGGGCTATAAATATATACTTCACTATGACAAGAGTGGCTCTCTACCACAACACTACAATAACCGGTCATTTTGAGGTACACCATGGTGCACTTGACTGCTCTGCTTACTGCTCTTGTTTTGATAACTGGGCGCGGGATACAGTCACATTCGTTGCACGGTTGCGTCGGCTTGCCCCATCTAAAAAACTAAGAAACCACACTTTTGGTCGTACCTTTACCTACTGGTAATATTATTTTGCACCATGGTGCACTGCTTCGCCCACCGCTTTTATTTTAGATAATTCGGCGCGCGATCGAATCGCATTCATTGCACGGTTGCGTCGGCTTGCACGACCCAAAAAACCCGTATCATGAACAGTTTGCGTCGTAGCATAGTATAAGAAAATAAGGTACGGCACTCCGAAATGACAGGCGAGACTTATGACGTCATCACGCTATGATTGGTTAGTTTGTTATGTCAATCCGTTTCTGTGTTGCCAGTGGTGTATCATAATCCCCGGTTCCCTTGTTACCTGTATGAATCTCATATAATCGAGAGTGTTTAAAATCAATTATTACGACAAAATTAAACTTGGTCAAAGAACATGACAATCGTAATACATAATTATAATTTTTTGTACGACTGGAGGCAAACACTTTTTTCCTTACAATTATTTTGTTACCAAAAAGTGGTAACTACTTAGTGACGTAGAAACTCTCACCAGCTAGAGTGTCATACCTTATTTTCTTATTCCATGGTACCTTTACTGGTGATATGATTTTAACTATGACTTGAAACTTAACCAAAATGTATAATAATAATAAACTAACTGCGCTGGCTCAGCGACCCAAAATGAGTCTTGGCCTCCGACACAAGAGCTCGCCATTTTACCCGGTCCTGCGCAATCTCTCGTCAGTTTATGGCTCCGAGCTCACGCAGATCCTTCTCTACCAGATCTATCCAGCGGTACTTTGGCCGACCGACCGGACGACACCCCGTCGGTCGCCCAAGGTATGCTCTCTTCACCTGCCGATCCTCCCCCATTCGCTCAAGGTGGCCGAGCCAGCGAAGACGATGGGCCTTGGTCTCACCAAAATAATAAATAGTTACTTATATTTACTCGGACTAACACGTATGTCAGCTGTGAAATGGTTTCAAAATGGTTAATTTGTCAAAATACCTACAAAATCAATTATAATTTATAAATTGGTTTGAGTGTCCTGAGTTGTTTTCACATTGGACCGCAGCTAGAAGTTACCCCGATAACCACATCTAAACTAATCGTATTGAAATGTGCAGCCAAGTAAATTAAAACACGTACCTTTTTCGCTCTTGTCACTATTCCAATACGGATCAAAAGATACCCCCTTCTACTAATATAAAGTACCTATATGTATATTTGTAATTATAAATTAAATACTTGGTATCTCTGATGCTCTCCGTTTTATTGTTTGCACTATTAGGTACACCAATTCTATGATCTCTGTTTAACCACGACCAAGTCAAGAGTGAACGACAGAGGAGAAAATAAAGTACTATATTTTACATAAACTAATGTCATCAATTTGTATGGAATAAATATGTAACTTATGGAGTGTAAATGGGAAGGAGTAGCATTTTTCTTAGGAGAATATCTGAAAAAGTGTCCAGTGGTAAGCAGTAAGGTAAGCAGAAATAATGGTTTCAATGCCATCCGCAATACCGCTAGAAAATATAAAAATAAAGCAAGGAAATTTGAAAAAAAAAACATGTTTCAGACGGAGTTTTTCACTACATAGATCGTTTATAAATTTTTCACGTTATATAGACTGCTTGCAGGACACTGAATTGAGAAACTCAATAATATAATATAATTACTTAGGTCATTGTGAAGCAGTAGTCGTGAAATCATGGTATAAGAAAATAGGTGTGGCACTCCGGCCAGTGAGACTTTCTACGTCACTGATTAGTTGCCGCTTTACGGTAACCAAATAATTAATAAGCAAAAAAATGTTTTCTACTCCAATACTTTTTTCTGTCATTTATACAGTTACTAACTCTAATATAAAGACATAAATTATGACAGTCTGTAAAAGTCTATACTCTATTGCCCAAAAAAACACTGCTAAATGATGTTATTATGTCGCCAAAAAAGCATCACTTAGTACCACAGATTACAAAATAAACAACTGCATTAACACAATTTGCAATTAAAAAAAAAAGTTTATTGTACTAAGGCATTGCTGCCAACTTAAAAAATAAGTTTTATCTTCACTGCATGGATGTTTAGTATAGTGAACGTATACCTTTACGTATAAGTTCATATTTTTTTGACAGATGGACGTCAATAAAAAAATTGTTTATCAGACTATTTTTTTTTTATTTTGTTGATTCCGAGCGGGAATATGTAATTGTTTTCTTTGTTGTTTATTTGCATTTTATTTATGAAATGTCGAGTCGTAGAAAAGTATTGTATGCAACGTTGTATAAGTAGGTCAAAAAACGCTCGTGGCATCTTTCTTACGATGTTCGCTACGCTCACATCGGAACCCATGCCACTCGCGTTTTTTGCCCCCTCTTATACAACGGTTGCATAAAATGCGTAAATTCGCATTACGATTGTCATATTCTTTGACTAAGTTCTATTTTGTCGTAATCATTGATTTAAAACACTCACGATTTTATGAGATTCATACAAGTAACAATACACCACTGGCAACACAGAAACGGATTGACAGAACCAACCAACCAATCATAGCGTGATGATGTCAATGTCTCACCTGTCATTCCGGAGTGCGATACCTAATTTTCTTATATCATGCGTGAAATCTGTCACCAACATACGTATCTCGAGTCGAGTGGTCGAGTGGCGTTGAGATACTTATTATACGAGTAGATGTCATTTATCCAAGCGTGTCACTGGATTATCCCTTTATAATAAATTGTACAAATAATTGTAAAACAAAAAACACGAGTCTGTTAATTAAATTTTGAGGGTCAGGGTTGTTTCTGTCACCCGAATTTATCGGATCGACTTTTGATTGAATACGCCGAAATAAATGGATTTACCATGTAGGAAAAACTTTTATCAAAGGTCTAATGTATAAAGTTGTAAATTAATTGATTTTCTTCTTTACTTAGCGGGCATAATTACTTCATTACAAGTTTTCACTTTGAAATAATTTGACTTTGCGATATCTTCAATTTAACATTGTATGGCCCTACATATATGTTTTAATTTAAGCCCTTAACAATGTAATTTTTTTTTTGCAATCGACCCGTAGGCTGTTACTCTCTGGCCAAGTCAAGACGTAAAACTTTAGGCAAACCACGGGCGGTAATTCGTAAAGCCCCAGATCATCCGGTCACCTTTGGTTCGGGCCAAAAAACCTAGCACATTCACGAATAAAATTCAACGCCCTAGGTAATTAGGTATTACCTAGTACGTATGTAATGTACTACCTATTTCCTATCCGATTTACATTAATTACCTAGACATATTCGACACATTTCTAGTTACTGTCAAACGAAAGTAGAAGTAGGCACTTTAGCGATATGCTCGCCATTGTGAATTTATGATCTATCGATTATAATGAGCGATTCCATTATCGTGGGTGCAACATTTTGACTCATTCTACGTTTATTATTAATAATAAAAAAATAAACATTACAATAAATAAAAGATTTGAAGGGTTACATTTTACACTGTTCTCTATAGATTTGTATATAAACATTCAAGTGAAAAGAATACATAGTCATAAGAGAGCGGGTGCAATCAAAACGGCTCTCCCGATCTTAATACAATAACACAAAAATCTTTAATTTGTGAATCATTTATAATGTGTTTCCTTGTTATACAATAAAAAAAGATCAATAATCGACTACAGAACCATAAAAATAACATCACTACATAGTATAAAACAAAGTCACTTCCTGCTGTCTGTCTGTCTGTCTGTCCCTATGTATGCTTAGATCTTTAAAACAATGCAACGGATTTTGATGCGGTTTTTCATAGATAGAGTGATTCAAGAGGAAGGTTTATATGTATAATACATGCATAATTTATCAGCATTGAACCCGTGCGAAGCCGGGGTGGGTCGCTAGTTTAAAATAAAACTAAACAACGAATGACCTATTCACTATAAAAAACTAAGTATCGCGGGTGCAATATTGTCATTATTATGTCACTACACAATTTGTCGTTCTGTTGTTGTCTCCATCACACTGCATTCCCGGGAAATTTTAATGTGACAGTTCAAGGAATTCCCGGTACTGCCACAGTCAAATTGACTGGAACAGAAAACCCTCGTATTATTTCATCGACATAATTGTCATTTCATCGAAAGCATAAAATTTTGAAATTGTTAGCTTTACGATATTTTGCTCGGTGACAACCAAAACTCACTAAGATTTCTGTGACTGTTTTTAATCAAAATACTTGTCCGACGAGGTTTTCAGCTATGTTTGGTGATAATAAAACCAGTAGTTTCCAAGATTAATATCTTGGCAGCTTTAATTGGAACAAGTGACAAGATCTCAGCCAATGTTAAAGCTAGGAATTCCAAATTTTCTTGGCACTATTCGTATAGCTACCGGCAAACTTTTAGAGCATAACATTGACTGCGCATTAGCCGATTTACGTACAAATTTGTTCTAAAAGTTTTCCGGCAACTATACACGGGGCAGCTTCATACAGTCACTATTACAGCTTATTAGGACACCGTATTTATTACGAGTTTGTGTGTGGTGGGTGGTGGCGACCGGTGGTCCACGAAGTTAGCCGTCAGTGCGGCTGCCGTGAGCGACATCAGAGGACATTATGTATTTTCGCCCCCATTACACTGGCGGCGTAACTTCTCTGAACCGCAAGACCGATCCTTTGCTAGAGGTAAGCGTAAGCTTTTGGGTCTCCCATAGTGTCGACCAACAGCGACGACGGGGCCTCATGTAGGTTTTATACCCTACTCATTAATTTTAACTTCTCAAAAGGCTTACAAGTAACTTTAGGCCGTAAGTCCGTGACACACTTTCCTGAATATTTTCTTCGGTTTCCGCGACAGTCACACATTTAAATAAAACAATTTAAACGGCTTATATCGCCTCCTCGCTTTCATTGTACCTTATTCATGTTGACGCCTAGATACCTTATCTTATCTGTGTGGAATTAAATTAATTAAGTAATTGAATCTTATAGCATGTTGTGACGCCGAGAGACTTTATACATTTCTGGGAATAAGCATTTAATATTTATAATTGATCGTTAAAATTTCATTTTAATGTAACTAGTGTACCTACCTAACATTGATTTGGAGAATCTATACATCTTTGGCGGTTGGCTTCACGCCTACCCCTCGCCAAATATAATACCGGCACCTTCCTGGTGCCCGACACACTTCGTGTTGCAACGTGCCTGCGGCTGGGGTTAAACACATGTACACCCCATAGATGCCCTTGCGGCAGCGATGTTGACCCTCTGGGCCGCCACGGACTATCATGTCAAAAAAGCGCCGGCCGCTTCTCTAGACACGCCGCGCTTAACGACATCCTCCTCTCATCTCGACATTGCCAGCGTTAATGTCCCGGCTCTGCTGGAACCAACCGGCATCGCCAGAGACGATGGCAAGAGACCGGATGGAATGTCTTTGATTCCATGGAGATTGGGAAAGACTCTAGTGTGGGATGCTACCTGTGTGGACACTCTGGCTCCTTCCCATCTCCATGGAACATCGCATAAGCCAGGCGCGGCGGCCGAAGCGGCCGAAAAATTAAAAACACATAAATACAGGGGTATCAGCTCTGAATACGATTTTGTTCCGTTCGGGGTTGAGACCCTTGGTCCGTGGGGGCCCAGTGCTCAACAATTATTTAAACAAATTGCTAAAAGACTGGTTAACATCACAGGGGGCCGAAGAGCTGGCAGCTTCCTCGCTCAATGTATTAGCGTTGCTATTCAGCGAGGAAATGCTGCCAGCATCTTCGGAACAATGCCAAAGGGTTCCGATTTTTTAAGTCTTTTTTAATATTCAATTCATTCCTTTTTAGTATATATTTTAGTTAGTTAAGTTTTCAGTTTGTAGTTAGTATTTTAATATCTGTGTACATAGCCCAATAAATAAATAAATACTTCCTATTTGTCATGACATAATATTAAATGTAATATATTAAATATTAGTTTAATTTTTAGTCTTTTGATCTCATAAATTTGTTATTGTTGCGTTTTATTGTTAAGATGCAAATTAACTTGTATATTTACCACTATATCAAACACAATTTATATTGTTTATTGAATAAATGACTAAAGACTTTCTACCAACGATCATCTCCTTTACGTGTACCCATGTAATTAATTATAACATAAATGTAATGCAATTGTTTTAAGTATTATTTACGAAAAAATTACTTATTGTTGAGTTTCTTTCGGCTTTATTGTCAACAGCGGTCTCCTCTTGGGAAATGCCGGTAGATTCACAATCTGACTTGTAAAAGTGCCCTTGCGGCCTACTTTCTGAATAAATTATTTCATTTCATTTCATTATTTAAACTTTCCTGAAGCTAATAAAAACTTATAGGTATTGGAATACCTGGATTAACATCTTATTTACAATATTTATTCCCTAGACGTATTAACTTATTGGTCGCATGAGGTCAGAGACGGACAGATGAATCTAGAAAAATCTTGAATGAAAATTGGGAAAAGAGCAATAGGAATTATGACTGATGTTCAATTTTACAGAATACTAGCTATATATATTTATGTGAATAAGAATAATTCATTCAACAAACTTCAAACAATGCTTATATTTCAAAAAAAAAATCGTTGATGATAGGAGTGAATTTGGTAGCGCTACTGTAACAGAATGTAGTTACTTGATATTGCGCAGTTTGTCTATGCATTTTTTATAAAATATAATCGTAACCTGAATTTATGCGTTTTCTTATATACACCGTGGCCGTTAATAACCCGAAAGATTTAAACCACGTATTTTTGACGACAATACGAGTAAATAATGTTATATCAACATGGGTCTAATCATGTGTCTTAAATATAATACTATTTCAGTACAAATTAAATCATATTAATTGCCCGCTTCTTTGTGAACAAGTCTTTAGTTGAAGAAGAGTGAGCGAGCATGACACTTCAGCTTCACGAATCGCTCCGAAATCATACGACGAACGGCGAATGCCGCTTGTGTTCTATGACAAGAAGTGTCAAGTTATCGCTGTCTCAATATTACAGGGTTCTATGTTTCACTTTTGACGAGTTCTAATTTGAACATTGGCATAATGACATGAATTAGGGTGTGTTAGACTGGAGATTTTTTAACTTTTGATTTGTTTTAAATAATTTATATCTCCTTTATTATGAGTTTTTGGACTATATGTTACATAAGTTTATATACTCTAATTAGGCTCTAGTATCGTTAGCTTAAATCTTTCGGATTATTAACGGTCACGGTGTATATATTTGAAGAACAAATACTATGGTCACTAAAAATATTGAAATTTTCAATCAGACACACTTCACTCCGTCGAAAACATGACTTATTTTCGCACTATTGTGGACTATTGTCGACGGCATTTGAACTATTTACTGCTTAATGCTGGACACTTTTTCAAATATACTTCTAAATAAAATATTGCTCCTTGTATTCCACCCTCCATAATTATTTTCTTTTATTTTATTTATTGGGAAAAAAACAGACGTAGACTAAACGATTACATATAATAACAGCAAAGGAAAACTTAAAATAAGGTACTTGCGCCAAAGATGGCCCTGTTTCTAAGATAGCCCACTTCAAAATTTTATAGTTATAACCGTCCGGACGAATTCAAATTTCGCGCCCATGTTCGGTTAGTATCATAGACTTAAGTTATGTCTGATAAATTTTGAATAATTAATTTTGAAGTGGGCTATCATAGGAACATGGCTATCTTAGGCGCAAGTACCTTAGGTACTTGTAGCATATATCCTAACACAATTTCCACTGAGATTTTGTGCAAGTAAATAAGATGGCATTGCCACCATAACAAGACTGGATTAAAACTAAGTAAAACTTACACTTAACAAGTGAACGCAATAAAATCTTGTTAAAAATAAAATCATCCCAAGTAAAAAAGTTCCCTTGTTATTTTTATCTAATCGGCTTACTATGGCGAGTACTTTGATTGCTTTGAGACAGATTTCAAAATAATAAGATTTAAATTCAAATAGATGAAATCCCGGTGTAAGATTTTGCGACTGTGTCAAGCTAAATGTATTTTCAGTGCTCTACTTAATAAGCGCATAGACATTTTTTATTTTAAGATGTAAATGGATCCTATTTCTTATTGGGATCTGTCTATACAGCTATACAGGACTTAATATATTTAGAGCGCAGAAAACGGTCCTTTGAAATGGCGACTGGGTCGTGATGTTGATGTCAGTAATCGTTATCACCCCCGAAAGTAAGCAATATTTTTTTTATGCCTGTTAAATGGAAATATAACTATGTTCCCAATACTTAATCATTGTTTTATTCAATTATGTGGATTCTAATAGCGATTCCAAAGCATGTGGACTTAAAAAATCTTAACGTAGGTACCTATTTTTGCAATCACATAACTACTAGAAAACCAGAAGAAAGAAATTATATGTTTACAAATGAAACGAAAATTGAAAAATTTTATGATTCGGACAGGATTCCAACCTGCGTTTCCACCGGCTTTCCGGGCCAACACGGGCGTCCTCCCAATTGGACCACCGAATCAGATGTCAGAGTCATTGAATTTTTCAACCAGTTGCTTTGACATGCCTTAGGGTGGCATCGTAGCGCCATCTACCGTAAAGATTTAGACTTTATCGTCGGCACCATCGTCTCAAAGTTGAAATTATCAGACTTTTTTTTTTTGTTGATTCCGAGCGGGAACACGTCATTATTTTCTTTGTTGTTTATTTGCATTTTATTTATGAAATGTCGAGTCGTAGAAAAAGTATTGTATGCAACGTTGTATAAGTAGGTCAAAAAAGGCTCGTGGCATCTTTCTTACGATGTTCGCTACGCTCACATCGTAACCCATGCCACTCGCGTTTTTTGCCCCCTCTTATACAACGGTTGCATAAAATACTATTTCTCAAACATCCAAGGAAATGTCGTTCTTATGATCGTGGTACTAGAACGCGAAATACGTCTTTGTATAGCAATTGTTGAAGATTCGTTCTAATTTCAAATTAGAACGATATAAAGGAATTTCATACAACATTATTGGCCGTAGCCACAGACAAGATACCCCTAGACCGCTATTCTTCATACTACGCACCGTACTCCGTTAGTTACTATCGTTCTACGTCGCTAGATGCCGCTAAGGGTCTCAATTCATTCAAAAGTCGTCATTTTTCAATCCCTACCGTACGGTACGCGCAAGCGTGAAGTAACACAGTCGTCAAGCGTTCAACGACATTCCAACTTCCAAGTGATACAGTAAAAAGTGAATAGATGACGTTAGGTGCGATGTTTGTTTACTACGTTCCGTTTCGTCTCATTTCACTATTTGTGTATGTTTTATTTAAACATAAAAATTACTTACATCCTAATCCTAATCCTAATAATATTATAAACGTGAAAGTTTGGATGGATGTATGTATGTACGTTTCACTTAATCTCAAAAACTACTGGACGTATTATGATGAAACTTTCCAGTTATGTACCTTATATATCAGAATAGGACATATGCTATCATTTATATCAAGTTTTATCCCTTTTAGGGACGAAAAACGGGATTAAAATTTGTATGGAGAGCAAATCATTGTAGTTGCAACAATTCCCTACATGTCATCGTTTTGACGTAAACTAATCAATATAATAATATTTTTGTCTGGGCCTACGATAGACCTTCACGAAACGCATACCAAACTATTCTTTGTAAAAAAACAATAAATTCTGATATGGAAACACGTAACCGCAAAATTCGATTAATCGCGTAATTTCAAGAATAAAATACATACAATTTTACAAATTTGAAACAATGACATTTGATTTGACGACATCACACACCCATCTGGCAAGACATGTCAAACCAGTGATGCCAGAAGGGCTACCCCGATGTTCAAAATTTGACTGTCGAATAGCGCCATCCTTCTCGATCATCTGTCAAAGAATATTTTAGTGAATGGAATAGCACTATACGACAGTAAAATTTCCAACATCGGAGTAGCCCTTCAGGTAGGTATCACGTTTCGATACGCACATCATCTGAAAATAGTACGAGCTTGAACTATGTACCCCCGCTTGGTAAGTGAATAAAAATAAAGTAATAACTGAGTATGCAAAGATAGTATAATCAACATTATATAAATAATCCTAATAATATTATAAACGTGAAATACATTCGTTCCTCTTAATTTTAAACGATGATTGATGGACGGTCACCAGTGTTAGGAAATCGTCGTAAACAGCCAATTGTTGAATTGTCTTTTTCTAAAGACCGATGGGCAATAATTATTTACCGCCGAGTACAGTATTAGAGCATAAAGTTTTTGTATTACTCGGATCTTAGACTCGGATACACGACAATGCCCGAATCGTCTGTCAATTATGCACCTAATTCGGGAAATAGGCACATCGTAAAAGGCACGATTTTAACCATTTTAACGGGAGAAGCCAAGGAACAAAGTGTACTTACACCACGTATTCCAATTATACCGAATAATGGAAGTTGTTTTTTCGTAGATTGATTTTAATTATTATTTTTAAGTAAAAAGTAAAATGAAATCAATGAGTTTTATTTCTTCCCTCTTTAGGTACCCTTACAAAGTTCACAAATAAATGTGAAGGATTATCTAATGCAACTTGCACTTTTCGCATTAGTTAAATCCATAGGATTTATCTTCTAAGTATCACATTCTATTCTACTATTTCGCCCCCTGCCTGCTATACATCGAGAAATCGCTTGTTAAAGTTTTGGCAGCGTAGTGCGAGGTAGTAAAAAGGGGCTTACTCCTTGAGCTCCTTTGGTTTTTTTACTCGACATGATATAAAGCTTCTCATGTATACGTCTTTTTTTTTATAAAACGTGTATAGTTTTTAAGATACGAGGCCTATAAGACAGGTAATTATCTATAAGCTCATGACCGTGGACTAATCAACTCTATGCTCAGCAATAGGGAATTGTCTTCCACCTCGGAAGCACTCCAAGCAAAGTCAAGAAGCTGAACAATGGACTACCGCTGGGATCGGTCCTGGCCCCGCTCCTGTTTAACCTATATCGTGTATGTATAGGTTGAACAGGAGTGGGGTCAGGACCGATTTCGGAAACAGAGAGTCGGAAATTTATGTATGTTGATGAAATCGCCATCATAAACCAGAATGGCAAATTAACCGCTCGAAGGAAGCCCTTACTCGCGATCTGGAATGTCTTGAGAAATACTTTAAAAAATGGCTACTGCAGCCCAATGCTAGTAAAATATAAATATTGTTTTATCGAGTTATACGCGGTGTTGCAACACGCTGTTTTTTATTATTATTATAAAGAGTCTGTATTTCAAAAAGCTTATTACCCTAACCTTATCTCTCGTCTAAACGTCGTACTGTATACCTAAGGGCCGACGCAAAATTACAGCTTCATAGTACGAGATGTCTCTAAGCTAAGCCGTGGACGACGGACATGGCGAAACTGTAAGAGTTTCTAGTAGTCCTACGGGATCCTAAAAAAAGCAATTGAAATTACCCATATTTGCAGCATCGAAAAACGGGGGAATAAGTAAGTAAGTATACTCGTACTAATGATCATTATTCAGTAGGTATTTGTTTTCTATACTTCGCTTCGTTTTTTTTTAATTCCTAACTACTTATAAATAAATGTCTTTTTATGTCTATTATAAATTGCAATATCTAAGGCTCATTATTTATATTATTACAAATATATTTTACGATTAACAAATTTCCTACGTAGGTACAGTCAAGGAATTTATTTTATTTATTTATTTAATGTGCTAAAAATCTTTTGACTACATTTCATTATACCTAAATCTCGAAGATTTTTAAGCAAGCATTCTGACGTTCCGCTCGCTTCGCGCGCTCCGCTATCAATGGTCATAAAACAAACCTAACCTAACCTACAGTTTTCGGTCTTACAATATTAGGATAGTCTGTTATGTGTTTTGACTACATGTCATTAAGCAAACATCTTGATGATTTTTAGCAAGCAGAGTTTTCAAAGGGTCACAGTTCTACCTAACACTCCTCCTCGCTTCGCTCGTCGTCGTACCTATCCTAACCAAAATCTGACCTGCCTGAAGGTAGAATACGTAACGTTTCTGACTTCACGCCTACCATAGTTTATTTTAGGTGCTGTAATTTTAGCCAATTTGATAATAGGCAAAATAATTCTTAGGGCAATTCATGTTAGGAATATTATGCTTTAGGTAATTAGATTTTAGAGTTATCAATATTAGGACAAACTTGATTTAGGACTTTAAGAGAGTATGCGCAGAAATTATTAGGACAAACGAGTAGTATGCCATTCAACAGTATGCCAAACATTTTTAGGACAAAAAACGCTATGCGATACGACAGGCACCCGAAATTTATCTATACAAAAACTAACAGAACTAACGACAGTGATCATTCAATAAAACCACAATTTTATAAACGTTTTCTTTATATTACTTTTAACAAAAACAAAACGAACGAATATATATTCGCAGGCCGCCTGCATGTAGGCAATTCCTAATTGTTCTAGGGTAAATGTCAAACATTTCCGCAAATCGTCCCGTTGGCGTAAAGCCATTTTGTCATCGGCGTTGGTCTTGGGCCATGGCAAGCGGACGATGCAATGGTTACTTTGCTTTGCAGTAGATCAATAAGGTTTCCTTCAGCATTATATCGCCGTACCCAACGTCAAACTGTGTCCCTGCTAGCATTTAACCGACGTGTGATCTCATAAATCCGTATTCCTTCCTGGTGTAACTCCACTCTTTGAGCTCTTCATTGTTTTCAGTCATTATCATTATCTTTTAATAGTTATTTTATTTTATTTATTTTATTTATTTAAGGATTACCAACAGATAACACATCAGACTATAACATAGAATAAGTACACAAATGACAAACAGGATGCTTATCCAATTATAGGTAACCACGGCTAACATTTGGGTTCTTTAAAGAATAAAAATTGCCACTAAGCAGTGACTGCCATTACAGTCAATCTATGTTGAGCGTAATAGCAGGCAGTGCGGGTACATAAAAAGAAAAGAAGAACACTTACATCCAAAAACAAACAAAAAACAATCATACAAATAACACGGATAAAAGACATGGTACAAATCCGAATTCAGAGGCTCATCACGCTCCGGAATCCAGGGAGACCAGATATGCAATGATACTTTTTCTGAAGCTCGAGTACTTGTCATGGAATATATCTATCTCCCTAGAGACCGGAACGTGATTGTAAAACTTCGTCATCCTGGATAGTGGCGAGTTCCCACCCAGCTTTGTCCTTCTGAAACGTTCCTTAAACAGTTTATATGTGCCCTTTCGAGGTAGCCGTCTTGGCAAGGTAATATTAATGCTCCTTAGCAAGTCCGGGCATGATATTCCTTTACAGTTGACCACTTTATACAGGAATATCAGGTCAAGAGCCTTTCTCCTGTGATTGAGTGACAGTTGATTAAAGAATTTTAAGCGCTCTTGGTATGACCTTAAGGACCGAGATTTTTGGCAGCCATAGAAACTCAAGATTGCCAAGAATCGTCTCTGTACTCGCTCAATGCGGTTTTTGTGTTAATAGTTCACGGTTAGCGGCAAGCATTTTATTTTTCAAATTAATAACGTTGCTGAAAATTATTTTACGATTTTCTCGATTGACACTGACATATGTTCCTAATTAGAAATTAAAAGCAAATGATAACCTTTCGCGAGGAGGTTTTTTGTAAAATTAAGTGACAAATAATAATATTGACATTTCAATACTATTATTGAAATATAATTTTCGGCCTTAATGCATTGCGAATGTCTAACGACATTTTAACGAAATGGGTAGGAAATGAAATTCCTTGACTGTACAAAACTTATCTAACAAATATTACGTTACTGTTTGTTAGTGGGAAATGTCGCTTGTCAATTCGGGCGTAATTTATTTTGTCCACATTACACCAGTTCACCAACGCCATCTAGCTATTTTGTGTAGCAAAAATTGGTGAGCCCGCAAGCAACCTTGAGCTATCCAGAGGTAGTGCCATCTATTTTAATACGATCAAACCACGTTGTTGAAGACTAAAAAATATAATTCTTAAAAATTGTGTATTTAAGTTATATTATCGTATTAAAATGAAGCAGTAACGCGTTTGATCTTCAAAAATCAAAAATCACTTTAAAATATTGGTGAAAAATACAATTTTTGTCACTTCCAGGCTACGAAGCAGCGCCATCTAGTTTTTATACCGAATTTTGAGCTTTTTCAGAGTTACGTTTTCTTGTATGAGAATAGCGGTCTAGGGGTATCTTGTCTGTGGCTGTGGCCGTAGCCAACAAAGAGATTGTCTTTTGTTTCAGTGGGGTTTATTTCTTTTATTGATAATCTATGGCATACTGCCAATAAAAAAATATTTACGTTTTATTTCTTATATTTAACTAGATTATTCAATTCGATTAAATCAGATATTCAATAAAATAAACAAGGAATCACGTTTATTGTTAAAAAATATAACAATATCTAATTAATAAGGTGTTGTCATTTTTTAATAAATAGAATCATCTTAACGTTTGGTGGCAAAAACATTGACCCGAACAGCTTAAAAAAATAAATTTGTTTTTTTTTTATTAAATTTGAAATAAATTTGTTTTTATATGAATATATAAGTTGAACATTTGTATTATTTCCTTGGATTTATTTGAGAAAAGCACTATACAAGCCTCGGCGCGAACAGGGATTATCGGCCTCGTATCTCTAGATGGCCTCGTTATCACTCGGCCATCTATTACTACTCGGCCAATAATTCCTTATTTCGCGGCCTCTGCAGTAATGTACTATTGTTATACAAGGCTGCAAAGTTGTTATTTGGCGCGAGTGTTGAAATTGAAAGCTGAGCGAGCGAAGGAACCTAAGATTGAACCATGAGCGAAGCGAATGGTTCAAAGATAGATTTCTGAGCGTAACGAGGTTTTCAAGACACGAGAAGCTAAATAATTTTGCAGCCATGCGGAACACACAACTTTTCATCTCACTACAGCGAGGAAAATGCAAGATTCAAGAAAAACAATTAAAACATAAAAATAATCATATTTAATTTTGCCTTCTATTTAACACATCAAATTTAAAACATAACACACTCAAATACAAAACCAAATAAATACGAGAGAAGCACACATATTAAACATGAAAAGTAATATGGCCGTAATTTGTATTATCATCGTGTATATTTTATCGTTGAGTTTTTCTTAAGCACTGTTATGATTATTATATTTGTATTTGAAACTACTTAACACATTCGTTGTGAATGTGGGAGAATGGCATTCTGGGAAGGATTAGTTGGCCACTCGGAAGTATTTTCCATAACACTTGCTTTGGAAGTTATTGGACGATGGGATCCGAACAAGATTATTTCGGCTTTATCTTCTTTAAAAACGCCAATAGTTTCGGTAAATTACTTATCGTCTCCAAATATTAATAACAAATCCTTTTTCGTTTTAATGCAGGCCTTTAGCATTGAATAAATACTCCAAATTGGGCTTAACTTTCTTGTTTTCGATATTTCTATAAAGTAAGACAACAGTATGTATTCTCCACAGAACAAATTTACGTTGTTTACGTGAATTGTGTAACTTCCAACTTTTTTTTTTTTTCTCGGGTGCGTTCAGAAATTACACTCTTATGTTCCAACTTTTATAACAAATAAATATTAAAATTTGTGTTGTATTTAATATATTTACTAGTCAGAATATGTAAATAGTTACTATTAATATACATAAACATATGCAACATAAAATAAGTGTAGAAAGAATAAAAACTTAAAAATCTGTAACCACGAACCAGGTTTCTGGAAGTGATATTGTAGGTGTATTTTTTTCTTAAAGAAGTATTCAAACGTACATATGATTTTAGCCGGCCTGACCAGATCGCCCTTTATTAGCGTGTGTTGATTGGCTATTCGAAGGTTTATCGACTGATGAAATCAGTTACGCGTTGAAGGAGTCTTAAATATAAAAAAGTTACATGCACCACAGAGAATCAAAATCGTCGTGTTCGAAATTCAAATGACTTTTGCTCGCTAGCGGATAAAATAGACTTGCACGCAGATTTCGCTCTATAAACGGAGGTTTTCCAAGCGAGTGAGGTGAAAACAATGTTTCGGAGTTGAGATCGGATCCCTCAATACCTCAATGATTAATTAAATCCTGAACAATCATTCAACGAGACGTATAATTTATCATCCAGCGCTAAAATCTAATTAATGAATTTTGTGAAAATAATTACTTACGTGAAATCACATATCGGAATAAGGTACGGAGTGTTAAGCTGGTTCTAATATTACCTGCCTAGCAACAGAGAATTCAAAGTAAGTAATGGATATTTTTTTACATGTTGAAAAGGTTGTGCCGAATGTCCCACCTGTGCGTGACACATTGGAATATACCTTTTATCTAATGTCATAGCCTCGGGCAACAAGTGCTGTGATCCATGTCTATATCAATGAGGTCAGTCGGGACAATATTATAACATTAAAAAATGATTTTCTACTCCAGTACTATAAGACGAATAACCTACCCTCTGAGTATGGAATTGGAAAAATGTTTAATTAAAATCTGTAAAAGAGCAATAGGAATGATGAATGACTGATGTTGAAATCTACAGCATACTATACATATGTGAATAAGAATAACTCATTAATCAAACATCAAACAATGTTTATATTTCAAAAGTTGATCGTTGTAAGGGGTGAATTTGGTGGCGCTACTGTAACAGAATGTAGTTACTTAACATTGCGCGGTTTGTTTATACATTTTTTTATAAAATGTAATTGTAACCTAATTTACGCGTTTTCCTGTATACCGGGTGTTTCCTGTAATAGGAGCAATAAATTAAAACATAGATACTTCCCTTGAAACTGGACAACATTTGTTAAGCAACTTCTGAAAATAACGTGTATTAAATTATATTTTGTAGAATAATGTTTAGACAAAGAAGCAATGTATTGTGAAATGTCCGATATTAGTAGAGTGACAGCTATTAAGCGGCTGTTCCACAAGGAAAGTTTCTCGCACGCGAGTGGCGAATAATCGTATGCGATTATCCCATGGCAAAACTCGCCTTTCGATTCTCGCCTGCGGCTGTTTACATTTTGACAAAAACTCGTATTATTCAAGCGATTCTCGAATGCGAGTATCACAGGCGAGACTCGCTTCTCTTGATAATGTTTACACTACTAGCGAGTAATCGTAGATCTAAAGACGCATACGTGTCTCTACTTGTATAAACAATGCACGGGCGAGAATCGCAAGTGCCGATGCAAGACTCGCGCAAATCACTCCGTACTGATTTCGACACGACACTCGCTATTCGTGACCAAATTTTTTTATAAGCAGGAAGTCCTTAAAAATGTCAAATTATTTTTTAATAGAATATTTTATCGATTCTGTTTTAATGTGGAAATACCACATTTTTACTTTTATAAATATTGACATAAAGGGAAATTGTGAAAAAAATTGAACTGCAATGTAAGCAGGACTCGAACCGGCGACCCTACGTTTCCGGCGTATTGCTCTACCAACTGAGCTATCACATCGTTACTTCAATCACACCAAATCTTTGATTCCATAATTCTACGCTACTGGAGCGCCCTCTGTGTCATGTGTGTTCACATTAAAAAAAAAAATTCTTTCATAATTTACCTTTGTGTCAATATTTATCAAAAACTATTGTTAAGTTTGGTACGCATTTGATCCATTTCCTAATCCAACATGTCCTTTTCTTTTTCTTGCTTTTCAAAACGTGGACTGAACAAAAAAGTCGTGTTTTCGAATGGCGAAACTCGTAAGAGAAACTTGTATGGTTTGTTTACACGGGCTAACGGCCCAGGAGAGCTTCAATAGCGAGAATCGTATTCGAGAGGCAAAACTCGCAGCATTTGTTTACACTAGGCGACCATATTATTGCCTGGAAGAAATCGCCGCTCGAGTGCGAGAAACTATCCTTGTGGAACAGCCGCTTTAGACAAGCATTCCCTGAGCATTGACATGCTCAGGGAATGTCAATGTTGGACGACGTACATTGAAAATACTATTTAATTTGTTTGAAATAATAAAATTCCGAAAACTGACTTTTTTTAAAGTTGCTGAACAAATGTTGTTCAATTTGAAGAGTAGAATCTATATTTTAATTTATTGCTCCTATTACAGGCAATACCTGGTATACGTAAAGAAACTAAGTAAGAATTAAGTACTATGGTCACCAAAAATATTAAAGTTTTCAATTCGACACACTTCACTCCGTCTAAAACTTGATTTATTTACGCACTATTGCGGACGGCATTGGAACTATTATTTATTGCTTGCTGCTGGGCAATTTTTCTAATATTATTCTACATAAGATATTGCTCCTTATATTCCACCCTCCATAATTATTTTATTTTATTTTCTTTATTGGGAAAAACACAGACATAGACAAAACGAACGAGCATAGGAAATCTTAAATTAGGTACTTGTAGCCCTAACACAATTTCCACTGGCATTTTGTGCAAGTAAATAAGATGGCATTGCCACCATAAGAACACAAGAGTAAAACTAAGTAAACTTACACTTAACTTAGTTACAAACAAAGTAACTAAGTAGCAATTTAGTTACAATTGAAAGCAAAAAAAGCTTGTTAAAAATGAAAGGCATCCTATGTAAACAACGTTCTCTTGTTATTTTTATCTAAGCGGCTTACAGTGACGAGTACAGTCTGACAAAAAAGAGTAGAAGCTAAAAAGTGGCAATACTATAGTGTCGTCCCCGTTTTCTTAGATTTATTAGAAAAGGACGACACTACAGTATTGCCACTTTTTATTTTGTACTCTTTTTTGTCAAACTGTATTTTGATTGCGTTGCGACTGATTTCAAAATAATCAGATTTAAATTCTGTTTGCAAATAAATGAAATCGCGTCCGAAGAGTTTGCGACTGTGTCAAGATAAATCTATTTTCGGTGCTCTATTTAATAACCGCGTAGACATTTTTTTATTTTAAGATGGAAATGGATATTTTTTATTGGGATCTGTCTATACAGGACTTAATATATTTAGAGTGCTCTAAGAGGGTAAGTAGTAATACAAGATATAAGAACTTATACTATAATATTCATATTAAATACGCTCATATTGTATAAGCTTGTTTTGCATACCGTCCAATGTGTATAGGTAACGAAATTTAGATAACATCAAAATATCTATTTTTGTTAAGTACAACGTTATTTATGTATATGTATAATATTATTGTTTATAACGATCATAACGTATAACTTCCATAATATCTCAGATTTATAATGTATATTGCTCAATACATCTAACACCAAAATGCATAATGCTCGTATATAATAACCGCCTGCACATCAATTGTGTACATACTTATGCAATAGTTCGCTGTAAAATTTTAATACACCTCCATGCAAGCAAGCATTTTGACGCTCCGCTATCGGTCATAAAACAAACCTAACCTAACCTACAGTTTTCGGTTTTTGACCCATATTCCATTTTGTCGCAGTTCTTCCAAACGGTATAGGTACTCGTATTTGCCAGAATTTCATCTGCCATTATAAATTGTGTACACACTTATGCAATAGTTCGCTGTAAAATTTTAATATACCTCCATGCAAGCAAGCATTTTGACGCTCCGCTCGCTTCGCTATTCATGGTCACAAAACAAACCTAACCTACAGTTTTCGGTTTTTGACCCATTTTCCATTTTAGGGGCATAGGGGGTAGCAGTTATAACCTATTTAGTATATCATACGCTATTATATTTTCTAATCATTATACTAAAAGAAAGTATATACTATGGGCGATATACGTTATGTATGTTATATCAACTGAATTTAGAGTATTTGAATGTTATATAAAATATCATTCTACAACATGAGTATTATGCTAATTGACCGTTATTCCTAATAAAAATATTGATTTTGATGTTATAGCAAAAGTTCATTATATCTTGTGAACGTTATTAATATGAAATTATATATTATGTAGTTATATCTCGTGGGACGCAGCCGCTCTAAGAGGCAGAAATGACAGTGTTCGTCCTCCCTACGGAGCGCAGAAAACGGTCCATTGAAATGGCGAGCGGGTCGTGACGTCACTCATCGATATCACCCTCGAAAGTTAGCAATGTTTTTTATGCATGAAAATATAACTATGTTGCCATTTTGACCGTTGCCATACAATTATTGTTTTATTGAATTAAGAGGACCCTGATAACAATTCCAAAGCATGTGGACTTAAAAAAATCTTTTGTACCTTTGCAATCACATCTTCGAAGTTTATTTTGTCCGAATGCAAATCATCATTCCGATTTTTTTCCCAAATTCCAAAAACCATGTTCTGATAAAATGCTGCGCTCACTCGTTCAATCAAGCGAACGGAAAACTGTCGTATCAGGCGACGAAAAAAACCATCCACCAACCATAAACCTTAATTTCTCTATGATTTGTAGCCCGGCTAATAGGCGTCGGGAGTAAAAGACGAGTCGTGGTGGTATAAACTAATACAATAAAATAATAAAAACTATATACAATATCAAATATGTCAAAGAAAACTTTCAGTCAGTACGCGGTATACTATCGGCAATCACTGGCATTGTTGCATACATGACAGGATGGTAGGGAAGGTTAGGTTAGGTAAGGGTTTCAAACGTCCAACGTCCAAGTGGTTCCAGCTTCTACGATCATCAGGCAGGAGCAACCGCCGGTCGGGGTGCGTTAAAAACAGCACGCAAACTTCAGCGAAGTACAAAGGAGGAAGGAGGAAGGGAAGGAGTGGAACAATATTCACTTAAGATAAGATAAGATAAATCATTTATTTGCTAGAATCATGGTCATTACATACATTAGGGTGTTGTATTAGTGCGTGCTTCAAACCAATAAGACGACGACGAGCGTCGAATGCCTTTCTTTTTAATGGCGTTTGTAAGCAGCCAGTGCTGTACCATAAAGGTTTGCTGCGTTACAGATTAATTGAAACCTGAACAATCATTTAAAGAGACGTACATAAAAGTAATTTTTCATCCAGCGCTAAAATAGTACCAAATCAAAGTAATGCATTTTGTGAAAATAATTAATCAGTGAAACCATGAGAAACCACTTATTGGAAATACATACGTGTGATGAGTAGTAGACTGTAGCTTGATTTTAATTTAATTGACTTTATACTGGTAAAAGGGATGCTTCAGTAGTATAGGGAAGTCCCATGAAATAATAACACTTGAAGATAATTCACATAATGTTGCGTGAAGTGTGTCTTGATCGGAGGTCGCTGAGAGAATGATATCAAGTTAATCGAGCGGTCTTATAAATGATCGCTAGATTATTCCTTGATTGGACCAATGGGTAAGAAGGGCGTGGCCCAATTCTTACATGTGTGCGTGTAGATGTGTAGGTGCAAACTGAACAACATTATCTCTTTATTTCAGTAGATACACATTCGTAATACATAATATACATTGGTGGAACATATTTTGATTGACAAGTTATCATATAAGATTCTTATTGGAAATTCTATTTATTACAATATTAAACCTATTTTATGAAGCTTTCTATATGTTTGTTATATATTTATTCATGGTGGTTTTACATCTTTATCAACCAAAGCTTCATATCTTATCCTATACAATAATGAGAGAAATTAATCTTATACTTAATTAAAACTAAGAGAAAAGAAATACGATTTTGAACATAATGATTTTTTATTCTAAGCTGATTACTTACTGCTATATATGATCGAGCTAACTTATAATTATTACATAGAGTCCTAACCTACATGCGACAGTCCCCCCTTCGTACGAAAGTACAATATTTAAGTGGAGCGAATGTAGACAAGTCGATCTGTAGGTCGTAGAGCTATGCTGGAGCCTGTTTGGACGTGGGCCACCCTTACATGGCCATCAGGGCCGGGAAAGGTTTTTGCTACAATGCCTCTGGGCCACGTCTCTCTCGGCATAGTGTTGTTAGCTATCACGGCGTCTCTCATAGCAGGATTTTTGAATTTGCAGCGAGTACGGGTTCGTGGACATAGGAGTGGGTGATACTTGGCAATCCCTTTCTTTCTCCTCTTTGCGTACTGACTCCACTTGAACAGGAGTGCTTCTGCTATGTTTGCGTGTCCGCTATTCATCTCTATTTCGAGTTTTCTTAATGGCAATCGGGTTTTGAAAACTTCAGCCGCAACTATAACGCAAGCAGTTGCCCTAGTCGATTGAATAAAACTCGCGCTTCGTTTTGTTGGAGATAAATAGTTGGATTTATCGCACGTGTGGACCGATGACGTAATCGCGTTATTACGTTCTTCACCCGTTTGCCGCGGCGGCGGAGACTGCGGTCTCATTTGCGGTCGTATCGATTCGTCCTTCGTAATTATTTTTGGACCGAAAAAACATTGTTTAATTTTATCGTCTGACGCGGAAATCGGACTCGCGTACTCGATCGGGACGTTGACTATTTTTTCGCGCGGCGCTTCCGGCGGAGGACGAGAGTTTACCATTTCCGCATATTCCTTATTTATCGAGTTTTTTATTGGAACGGTATATTCTGCCTTGAAACTTTCGTCCTCGTCTCGCTTGCGCTCTAAGCTGGGTAGCCTGTGTAGCGCATGCGCGCGACGGTCGGGCAATATCTCGTCATTGGATTGCTCCGACAATCCCGTTTCGTGCCTATTTTCTTCCGGGATTTTACTACAAGTAGCCTCTAGTACGTCTAACTCACGTTGGTCCGGGTCCGCCCGGGGTAATTTTATCTCTACCTCTATTGACTCCATACCGAAGTGCTGTTTCGTACAGCTTGAAATTTCATTTTCGGTGTTGGTCGGACGAACGTGATTTATACGCGCTTCCTCGTTTCCCGGTCTATCCTGTGACCCTAAAAGGATCCAACCCAGGTTAGTATATCCTGCGGTTAATGATGAGGTGGGACTCGAAAGGAGCTGCCGCGAAACAATTAAGCCCCAATTATCCTGTCCAATTAAAATTGTGGGCGTCCCGCGCTCGTATACTAATTGATCCGTTATCTCTTTTAAGTGGTCGCACTGTTCTATTAATTCGCGGGAAACCTCTTGCGAAGGCAGATTTAATTTATCGATTGTATACGCCGAAATTTTTTCTAGATTTCTTGTACATGAACCGCGAATCGATAAATTTATTCTACAGGACTCGTGATCCGTTATCTGACCTCCAATGCCTTGGATCGCGAGAGGTTTGCCCGAACCCCTGGGAGCTACCTTATCGGCCGTGTCTCTTTCTATTAGAGTCATGGTCGAACCAGAGTCTAGAAAAGCTAGTGCTTCGGCACTACCTAACGGGCCTGAAATTTCTACGGGGACCACCATAAGGTACGTATTCGCGCGTTGAACCTGATTTATGCTACTAACACTTGCGCGGACAGATTGCGCTTCATTTGTAAGCCCGTGAAGCAACTTGTGGTGGCCCGCTTCGCATTCGTTTTTACCGCATGCGACGTATTTGCACTTAATAGGGCGCCTATGATTAGGTTCTAAACACCTATAGCACAGCTTGAGGCTTCGGGCCGATTCCCACCGGCCTGCGACAGACTTTTTCAGAAAATCCGGGCAAACGGCTAACTTGTGATTCCCTTTGCAAAGTACGCAATCTTTTCTATTATTATTGAAATTATTCTGCGACTGCGGGGGCGGTCGAGATTGCGTGGGTTTCACCGTTTGCGCGGGCTTTTTTTTATGCGTTTGCGGGCGCGAATTTACGGTAGCTACGGTAGCGGCGCGGTTCGATTCCCGGTATGAGTCATCGTCCGAATCAGAGTCGCTTGCGTAGTCTCGATAGCTATTCGAGTACGGTCGTCCGCGGCTCGCACCACCGTGCATTCGTTGTTGTGGCTGCCTCGACTCGGCATGGTTCATATTAACCACATGAACGTTTGCACGGGACTTTGAATGTCTGTGATGCGATCGCTTCGTGGCCGTACTGACGTCGTTTAAAAAGTTAGCCATCGCGACCAATTCAGGCGTCCCCTGATTGGCTTGTTTGTACTTTGCCCACTCATACCGAATTATCATGTTTAATTTGTCAGTTATTTTACTCACTAACTCTGGCGCGTGTAAATACTGATCTTGGCGCAATGCCTTAATGGTCGCTACCGTATTAGCTACATGGCCGGCAAAAGTTACGATATTACTCGAGTCTTCGGCTAACCTGGGCATGCGCTTCACGTTATGGATCTCGGTCAAAACTATTTCTTCCGGATCCCCGAAATGTTTTTCTAAAGACTCCATGATTTCGTATGGATCGGACACCGTATACATTATAGATTTGACCGCTATCCGCGCCTCACCGCGTAAGGCGCGCCTAATTCTACCTACATTGTTTACGTTACTGAAATGAGGCGCGCTGTCTTCAAACTCGGCCCTAAACGCTATCCATTCCGAGATATTTCCGTCGAAATGCGGCAATTCCGGAATATGCCTGTGTATAGGAGGGCCTTGCAATGCCCGATCGACGTTTCGTACTTGCCCGAATTCTACCCTATTACTGTTATAAGCCGGGTTCAAATCTCTGTTTTCTACAACGGGTGGACGATTACCGTAATTTGATGCTAACCAACCCGAGACTCTCTCATCGGCCCGAACTGCGGAGGCGCTATCAGAGTGTGCGGCTTCAATACGCGCCACCTGTAGCCGGCAATTTGCCTCCGCAGCTGCTTTCTGAGCTAGTTCAAGTTCGGCTTTACGCACCTGTAATTCGGCCATTAAAACAGAAATTTGACTACTACTTTCCCTATTGGCATTAACTAACGTATTGTCCGAATTTCTATCACCGGGCCTGTCTACATTGTCCCTACCTACTTCTAACGCGGAATCGCGGGCGGTATGGGGCACAGGGGCCGGGTTCGGCGCGGGAGAATTGGTTACGTTCGATCGCGGGGCGGGGGCGGAGGGGGGATCGCTCGCGGGCGTCATTGTGTTCGCGTTTGGATTGCTACTGCTTGCGTTATGAGAAAGGCCAGTCCCGTGGCTCCAAGTATTTGTAGGATTAGTGGACGTTTCGCCGGACTCCGGAGTCTGGTCTCGTGATTTTTGAGAACGCGTAACTCTCTTTTCCGGAAGAGACATCGCACGGGGGGACTGTCGCTTAACCTAACACACACACTGAATTTAACACAATAACAAAAAAAAACACTGAATTTACCTAATACCTAACACCTATTCATTAGCGAGGCTAAGTGCGACGCTAATGAGCCCTAATATCCCTACGGCGTAAATCCCTCGTTGCACAGATCCAGTACGGCTTGTTCACACCGCTGGGTTACCACCGTACCGGAAGCTGTGTTGAGCGTCACACGTGAACGCTATGACGCAGTACAAGGAGAACTTAATCAATCCAAGACCGATTGATGCGGAAACAAGGGGAAATTAATCAACCCGAGATCCGATTGATGGCAGAACAAGGGGAACTTAATCTACCCGAGTTCTGTGATGCACGCCGTGGTGCGGACTATCGTCCGATTGATGGCAGAACAAGGGGAACTTAATCGACCCGAGTTCTGTGATGCACGACGTGGTGCGGATACGAGGGGAAAATTAATTCGACCCACGATCCGATTGATGCCAGAGCGAGGGGAAACTTAATTCGACCCTGTCTGTGATGCCCGGCGCAGGGACGCAGGGTTTAATCCGCTACACGTCCCTGTGATGATTCTCTTGCGCGCCTCCTGTCACTGGAACGAAGGTCCAATTCCTTCCTTCTTGATCCGGTGCTCGAAGGTCCAATTCCTTCCTTCGAGGTCGCTGATTCTTGATATCCGGCTTTCGAAGTACCAATTGTGATGAGTAGTAGACTGTAGCTTGATTTTAATTTAATTGACTTTATACTGGTAAAAGGGATGCTTCAGTAGTATAGGGAAGTCCCATGAAATAATAACACTTGAAGATAATTCACATAATGTTGCGTGAAGTGTGTCTTGATCGGAGGTCGCTGAGAGAATGATATCAAGTTAATCGAGCGGTCTTATAAATGATCGCTAGATTATTCCTTGATTGGACCAATGGGTAAGAAGGGCGTGGCCCAATTCTTACATGTGTGCGTGTAGATGTGTAGGTGCAAACTGAACAACATTATCTCTTTATTTCAGTAGATACACATTCGTAATACATAATATACATTGGTGGAACATATTTTGATTGACAAGTTATCATATAAGATTCTTATTGGAAATTCTATTTATTACAATATTAAACCTATTTTATGAAGCTTTCTATATGTTTGTTATATATTTATTCATGGTGGTTTTACATCTTTATCAACCAAAGCTTCATATCTTATCCTATACAATAATGAGAGAAATTAATCTTATACTTAATTAAAACTAAGAGAAAAGAAATACGATTTTGAACATAATGATTTTTTATTCTAAGCTGATTACTTACTGCTATATATGATCGAGCTAACTTATAATTATTACATAGAGTCCTAACCTACATGCGACAATACGTATAGTGTACTGTTTCTAATATCGTACACTGAGTGGCACGGAATTTAACCCAAATATGAAAGGGCATTTTTTAGATTAATAAAGCATGCCATTTAATAATGACGAAAATTATTCGTATAAACTTCTCTTTTTAAGCTCTTAAGTCCGAGATATTCTTTTGTTAATAAAAAGACTGTGTCAAATTCGGTGGCGCTGAGTGTATTACCTGCGTAGCAACAGATAATCCAAAGTAACTAATGGATATTTTTCTACACGTTGAAAAGGTTGTGCCGAACGTCCCACCTGTGACTGACACATTTTTATATAACGCCATAGCCTCGGACAACACGTGATGTGATACATGTCTATCAATGAGGTCAGTCGGGACAATATTTTAACATTAAAAAGTTAATGTTTTCCTAATCGAGTAATAAAATTGTACCTACCTGTAGTTTTGCAAATATGAGAGGTGCGCGGATGGGTTATATTATATGTCAAGATGTGCGTCTGCCGGAGTTGAAGGGTTTCAAAGTGCAATTTGATTTCCCAAAATCGGTCGGTAACTTTTAGTTTCTAAAAATTTTCAATATTTCAAGATTCGCTGACTTGGATACAGAATTTCTCAATAACTTTTATTGAGCTCGATATTCAAGAAACAGAAAAATATGAATTTCGAGATTGAAATAAGCTATAGTGTGAGCCATCTTAGGAGGCGGGCAGCTAAAAAAAATAGACGGTAATTTGGCGAATCTTATAATGTGCTTTAATTTCTAAATTAAATTTACAATGGCTTTGATAGTTGATCCTAGTGTGAGGTCTGTAGATTTTTTTGTTATCGGACAACCTCAGATAAATTGATCTAGTCCCACAGTAAGCTCTAGTTGACTTGTGTTATGTTATGGGCACTACACGACGATATAATTTAGATAAATATATACTTAAGTACATAGAAAACATCCACGAACCATTGCCCGGGATTCGAAGCCAGGACCACCGGCTCGGCTGGCAGCTTCCACCACCAGCTTATAACCCTTCCTTTTGGCTTTGCCGTAGTCGGGTAAAAACACGCTACTGTTCCCTGATTGATTGATTGAAATTACGTGTCAAAAAATTTACCAATCACGAGGCACCCGCCATGACCATCGCGATCATGTTTTTTTTAATAAGTCAGTTTGAGTTGAATGAAAAAGGTTACATGGAAAAAAAACGTAGTGGGGAAAAACGATTAAAATAAAAAATGTTTTCCTTAGTTTTGCTCGTATAAAAAGTATTGTATGCAATAGTTACGCAATTAGGTCTTAAAATCTCGTACCTTACTTAGGCCACTCGGCAATACTCGTGGTCTAAACGCGGTACTCGACTTTAAGTATTAGGTAGTGGACAGTTTAAGTAGTAGGTAAGTAACATTTTGGCAAGATAGTTTATTCCAATACTATGACTGGAAGATAACGGAAGTGCTATTTTAGTCCATAATTGAAATCGCATTTGACATGGGTTGGACGTTGAGACCATTACAATATACAATAAGTTGAATTCGTCGACATCTGTTTGGACGAAGAGTCCATTATTTATGAATACAATACGCACATCTACATCTACGTATACCTACTATTATAAAATTCTAGATTTGTACTGAAATGTGATGATTATAGGAAAAATCGTGACGCAGGATCGACATTTGTTTTGTATGTCTTCATCACATCATGGACAAATTTTAACCGAATTTGGTACAGGGATAGCTGGACATCCAAAGTTGGTTATAGGACTTACGTTACTTTAAACAAAACGCGGGCGATGTTGCGGGCACCTACTAGGTGTTGTTGATATAAAATCGATTCGTACAAAGCCTATGACGAGTAATAACAAAAAAAAAATTTTTTTGAAAACATGTTGTCGTCGACCGGTTGGTCGTCCCAGGTACCGCTGGGGAGACGTGGTGGAGGTAGATTTGCGTAAGCTTCAAGCCGAAAACTGGCAAGAAACTGCGCAGGATCGGGACAAGTGGCGTACTCTCGTTTCGGAGGCTAAAATCCTGTTTGGGTCACTGAGCCAAAATAATTAGTTATGTTTTCGTCGACAGAATCAACTTTTTTAAGAGCGTGAAGTTGTGAATTCCTTCCCCTCTATCACCATGTCACATTTTTTTTATTAATTCGATTAAACTTTATTGCACCAAGTAAAAAAGTAGTTCATGTTACGGACCTAATGCCTTAAGGCATCCTCTACAAGTCAACCACTGAGTTAAACGGAATTATTTATTTATTTATTTATTTAATCTTTATTGCACAAAAGAAAACTTATCGTACAAAAGGCGGACTTAATGCCATGAGGCATTCTCTACCAGTCAACCTTAGGGCAAAGCGGAAAAATTGTAGGCGGTGCAACTAACTTACACATAAGTAACAAAACATAATTATAATACTTATACATAATTTGCTATACATGTAAATATATACATACATCTAATATAATAATGTAGTCAGAACAGGATTATATAGTAGATAGACAAATAATACAAACACGGAGGCGGGCCGGAATATCTCTCTGAATATCTGTATTGTCATACGGGACTCGAAACCGATGGAAAATTATCGAGAGCAATCAAACTATCGGTCAATAGGTAATCAGATTCAGTGTTATAGGGAAACCGATCTCAACTTGGCGCACCCCTTCGGGATGACCGGCTCGATTTCCAAGAGGGTCTGAGGGTAGGTTATATGTTATTATCGCGGGCTAGTTTTCCGCAACTCGACGTCTTACAATGCGCCTATTTTGCGTGAAGGGTTGCTGGCACTACTCTTGCCAACCCAACTCTACCAGAAAGCCTAGCAGTCCCTTGATGTTGTCGATGACTTCTGGGAGTGACCTCGGAGACCCGAGGTGTTGTGCCCGGTATTTGGCCACACCAGGAAATTCGAGAATGACGTGGGCGGCTCTCTTCGGCCTCCATGCAAGCTCTGCAAAGAGGAGTCATTAACACCTCTGGGTCTGAGGGTATAGGAAACTTTGGAGTAAATAGGGACTTGACTTCGTCCGCGTAGTTTTTTGCCATAGATGGTAAAAGGTATCCTATAACCATCTTTGGATGTCCTGCTATCCCTGCACCAAAACTGGATAAAAATTGTCCAGCCGTTTCAGCGTGATGAGAGGACACAGAAATAATGACCAACAGACAGCGCCCGAAATTTGTAGGTATATTTTGCAACACACGGCGCGGAGTGAATCCCCCTTGGCTGCGTTAAGTGTAGTTTGCTTTGCTCAGTAATTGGGGAGTCATCATTTTCGTGATCTTACCTTTTTTGATTGGAGTAAAATTTAAAATGGCGAGTCACATAGCTAAAACAGAAATGATACAAACGATAAAACAGAAGCGAGCAATATGCTAATCGTAAGTACTGCAAAACATAAAATTGCTTAGTTTTCATTTTGTTTCGTCTTGGAATCCATTCGGCTCAATGGAAAGGTAAATAGATTTTTACCAATTTGAATTCCAATTTTGTTTTTTTTTATTACTTTAGGACGAGTGGTCAAACAGAAAGTGTAGGAATGCTTTGAAATTAACTTTAAGCAGCGGTTATGAAATGTTTTGTTACCATAATATCGATGGTAGATGAATTGTGAACAAGTTTTACAAAGTTATATGTACTTATTCAGAATGTATGGTAAGTTTATTTTTTGTTTGTATAGTATTTTATAGATATATTTATTTAAACCTCTTTTTGGCCATATTCTTTATTTAACTTTTACAATATTTAGTTGAGTTTAAACTGGTAAAAGGAAATAAAGAAGCCGTTTAAATAGCTATTAAAGGGTCCTTATCCATTCAAAAATGCTGATTGTTTTAGTAATTTTTCTCTATTATTAAACATGTTTCCTATCATATTATCAATATTACTAGTTAGAACCGGGATATTTCGATTTATTGGTAGCATCAGACGATAGTTCAACTCATGATACACTACTTTATGGTCGCCACTAGGCGATCATCTCCGACTCGTATGAACCTCGCCAGAAGCAGTAGGTACAATATTTGTAAAATTTTCGCTTACATTTGGGAACGATTTTCCTATTTCGTTGCGACTTTTGATATGTGGCTTGGGAAGCCATAGGCCACGTTATGCCATAGCTACGAAATGGGGAATATTTTCTACATTTTTACCGAAATGGAAACTGTGGCTTCCAGTCTCGCGACCGTTACTCACACTTTGCTTAAACATATATTTTAGCTAAGTCTTTTTCAAAGACACATTATAATCAATTACTACTAATAATAAAACAGTAAACATTAAAACCACCTAATTATAACCTGTGGCTCTGTGAGCCGTTAAACCTCACAAATCCAAAATAGCTGAAATTTGTATTTTTTTACTATTTCAAACCCCATAACTTCGCCATTTCGGAAAAAAAATTATATATACTTATCGATGTCTATTTTGCTGACGCTCATGAAATTTTGTGAGTAGGTAGGTACTCACAAAATTTCATGAGCGTCAGCAAAATAGACATCTACGAATTCAAGCAGCAGTAGAAGAAGCCATACGATATGATGATGAGCATCGTTTGATAAATACGGCCTCTGAGCGAGTACAGCCGGAAATCCGGATATCCAAACATCCGATATTACGAAAGAAATTTTGACGACACTGAAGCAAATGCTTCGCACGCACGGTCAAATACTTACAGCAAAACAAATATGTAATCGGAAAGCCTGCCCCGAATCACTCCCGGCGCAAAAGTGCCCAACGCTGCCACCGCGCAGGATCGCGATGGACAGCATATGCACCACGAATGACTCGGAACAGCACCTCTAGCACAACTGTGACACGCGATAAATATGAAAAAGCCTGTCTCTTTCTTCGCTGTACTGTGAGAGAGTGACGGGCGATGCTATGCTGCGCGACAAGAGTCGCGAAGCGTAGTGTTGTGCTAGACGGGCAGGTATCCCGCAACCGACGACCAACTCTCAGGAAGCTCTTGGCCTCTGAGCCCCAACAACTGGTCGTTTCTACCGCGAGTGTGACGAAACAGACAGTAAAATTGTTGAGAGCGGAGTATTTTTCACGCTTCCTTTTTTGCCTATTATTTGTTACTAGACTATGTGGAAAATTATGTTAAATGAACGTCGAGATGACGTGTGAACTTTCTGAGTCTTGACGCGAAAACTACATAATAAAATTCAAGGCTCGTCAGCATAACACAGAACGTAGAGACAACGTGTCAACGTGTGTTGCGTCGACGTGAATACGAAATCTTTGACAAGAACTTCTTTTATTTGACGCTAGAATGTGTAACTTTATTCGCGTTTTTTTTTTCATTACCAATGTACCATACCTTATAACCTTGGATATCCAATTATCCCTGTACCAAAATTGGCTAAAAGGGTAAAATCCGACCAGCCGTTTCGGTGCGACCAGGTGGACTAGGAATTTTACAAACAGATATTGCTGTACGGCTCGCACCACAAGGGTGCATCGCCCTTTTAAGATGTTTCCTGAAATAATGACCCCTCTTCATAGAAAATAGTACATTACTGTAGAGTGCAGAGGCCGGGAAAAGTCAGTTCGTGGATGAGTATGATACTGACATTTCCGCCGAGCCCTGTATGGAGTTTTATATATCAGTGTCATGAAGTTCATTTGGTACTTATTATTTTTAGGAATAGGAATACAATTTCGGGTCCGAATCATATGTTTGATCTAAAACAAAATATATTAATGAGAATTAAAATTATATGAAAACACAATAATAAACCATCCAAGCTAAAAATCCAAGCTACGAGTCTATGTGCAGCCGCCACCACTTACTGAGCCTGGAGGACCGTCATATATTGCTTGATGTCTCTATACTACATGATATCCTGTCTGGTCGTATCGATAGTGCCTCACATCTTGCCGAAATTGGCTTTTCTGTCCCAACCTTCAGAACCCGGCACTCCGAGCGTCGACTTTTCAGCATTCCCAAGCCAAGGTAAACACTAGGTATGCTCAAAACTCCCCAATTGTACGTATTTTGAGAGAATACAATTGTAAATTTAATGCCGCCGATCTATTTGACTGTTCCAAGTCGGTCTTGAAAAACCGTATTCGAAAACTCATTTTGCAAGGTTGATGATGTGGAGTTGCGATGTGCGTTCCCATTGAGGGTCCACGTTGGAATTTCGAGCTTTTGAATGTGTCAGTCTTTAGTAAAAGTTCTCAAACGATTGTAAATTCATCATTTAATTTGTAAAAGTCGGCAATCAAAAGTTACATTCGGTTAAAGGTGGACCCTCAGTCGTGCCTGTCAGGTACCCATATTTAATAATCTACTTAAAATTTACAACTGCTGTAAATGGCTACTCTTAGTAAAAGATTTGTAAAACTAATTGCATTAATTCTGATTCCTTTCTGCTAATTCAATAAGAAAAAATTGCATGCAGAAGGTGGTCCCTCAATTGAACGCGATAAGTTCATATTAAGTGAGAACAATAGTAATATTTAAAACATAGGTGTGACGGAGAGTTAGTAAAAGTACTTAAATCATTGTAAATTAATTATTTAGTTTGTAAAAGAAGCCATTCAAAAGTTACAATCGATTAAAGGTGGTCCCTCAATTGAAACGTTTGTTATAAGAATAAATCAATTTACGTATCATTTGGTAGTTAAATAGACAATTGCTATAGTATATTCTTTAGTAAACATTTTTTACTAACTATTGCTACACAGTATAAACAAATTTACCGTTTTACTTAAAAAAACAATCAAAGGCCTGCGAAGAAATACTACACTCTAGGTGACCACATATTAGGATTTCCTAGGATAAGTAAATAAAAATAATAACTTTTTGTTGACGTTATTAATTTTTTATTTTTAAGTTTGACATATCTTGGGTTATCATGACAATAAGAAAAAGAAAACGCCATGCTCCCAATCTATCCATCTCTAATCTCACTAAGAAAAATTTGACAAATGGCCTTGTATATTTTTTAAAAGACAAATGACAATATACTGTTATCTCGTTTTTTCTTGCAGAAACTTGACGTGCTTTACAGAGATAGCAATATAGTCCTAGGTTTCTACTAAGTAACACGGACTCTATTGACTTTTCCTTACTCTGAAACCCGCTCCAGACCTTCCGTTCCGAACCGATTTATCGGAATCAATCGGATAATGTGTAGTGCAATTGTCCGATTTATCGGAAGAAATCGGATAATGTGTAGCGCAATTGTTAGGACATTTCTTCCGATAAATCGGATCGGATCGGAAGGCCTGGAGCGGGTTTTAAGGTTTTTGCATGCCAAATGTTTCCCCAGATTTTTGCCTTTTGTAACACTGCGTATTTTGGTGGTGCGTAGTTGAGATTGCGGTTATTCGTATAAAAATAAACCATTTGTGTAACACCTTGTAATATTGGATCTGACAAGAACACCTGAAAACCAATCTAACTGTCTTGCCGCCAAAGTCAATCCCGGATGAACTAACGGCTGAATTGTTGTTGAAATTGAATGTTTATATTTCGCCGGGTACAAAAGCATGTAGTTAGTCTAAATCAAGACTGGCAAGAAATATCGGGGGCAGAAGATAACGTTACCAGGCTGTTAGGTTCCTTTTTAGGGTTCCGTACCCAAAGGGTAAAAACGGGACCCTATTACTGAGACTTCGCTGTCCATCCGTCCGTCCGTCTGTCACCAGGCTGTATCTCAAGAACGGTGATAGCTAGACAGTTGAAATTGCCCAATTTTTATTTATAATAATGACAGCGGCTTTGCGCGCTTTACGTGCGTGCATTTTATGTGCTTGTGGAATATGTAGTACAATTTGAGTTAATTTGTTTTGTATTCATTTGACCATTAAATTAACCATAAATATAGTGTGGTCGTATAAAAAATAATTAACGTCAACAAACAGAAATTATTTTTATTTACTTATGCTACAAAATCCTAATATGTGGTCACCTAGAGAAATATCGGGGGCAGAAGATAACGTTACCAGGCTGTTAGGTTCCTTTTTAGGGTTCCGTACCCAAAGGGTAAAAACGGGACCCTATTACTGAGACTTCGCTGTCCATCCGTCCGTCCGTCTGTCACCAGGCTGTATCTCAAGAACGGTGATAGCTAGACAGTTGAAATTGCCCAATTTTTATTTATAATAATGACAGCGGCTTTGCGCGCTTTACGTGCGTGCATTTTATGTGCTTGTGGAATATGTAGTACAATTTGAGTTAATTTGTTTTGTATTCATTTAACCATTAAATTAACCATAAATATAGTGTGGTCGTATAAAAAATAATTAACGTCAACAAACAGAAATTATTTTTATTTACTTATGCTACAAAATCCTAATATGTGGTCACCTAGAGTGTAGTATTTCTTCGCAGGCCTTCGAATGCTTTTTTAAGTAAAACGTTACATTTGTGTTACTGTTCGGTGTAGCAATAGTTAGTAAAAAATGTTTACTAAAGAATATACTATAGCAATTGTCTATTTAACTACCAAATGATACGTAAATTGATTTATTCTTATGACAAACGTTTCAATTGAGGGACCACCTTTAATCGATTGTAACTTTTGAATGGCTTCTTTTACAAACTAAATAATGAATTTACAATGACTTAAGTACTTTTACTAACTCTCAGTCACATCTAGGTTTTATATATTACTATTGTTTTCACTTAATGTGAACTTATCGCGTTCAATTGAGGGACCACCTTCTGCATGCAATTTTTTCTTATTGAATTAGCAGAAAGGAATCAGAATTAATGCAATTAGTTTTACAAATCTTTTACTAAGAGTAGCCATTTACAGCAGTTGTAAATTTTAAGTAGATTATTAAATATGGGTACCTGACAGGCACGACTGAGGGTCCACCTTTAACCGAATGTAACTTTTGAGTGCCGACTTTTACAAATTAAAGGATGAATTTATAATCGTTTGAGAACTTTTACTAAAGACTGACACATTCAAAAGCTCGAAATTCCAACGTGGACCCTCAATGGGAACGCACATGGAATTGCGTACGATAGACATGCTTATATATTACGCACACGCACACACACACACACAAACACACACACACACACACACACACGCACGCACGCACGCACGCACGCACGCACGCACGCACGCACGCACGCACGCACGCACGCACGCACGCACGCACGCACGCACGCACGCACGCACGCACGCACGCACGCACGCACGCACGCACGCACGCACGCACGCACGCACGCACGCACGCACGCACGCACGCACGCACGCACGCACGCACGGACGCACGCACGCACGCACGCACGCACGCACGCACGCACACACACACACACACACCTAATTTTATACCGATTAAAATCTGATATCGTTACCTTTTCAAGACCTCGTTAACTGCATATCTGTGGACATCTGTTATTGGCTTTATGTTTTAGCAATAAGCATTGTTATATTATGTTCTGTGGTAACGCTGTCGATGTTCCAAATAAATAACATAAAATAAAAATAAAATAAAATAAACAATATTGACATAATTATTTTGGTTAAATCAACAACTTCTAAACGCACCAGTTTTTTTAGAAACCATACCATATTTATCGTTCGGAAAAGAACGTAAGTCCAAAATAACGTTTCATATTATATTGATTTGGACACAATCATTTCTGTTATTTTTTTATTGTTTACGTTTGGTAAACTTATTAACTTTCAATTCACTCATTTCATTAAATACCATCATATTATTAAAATCAAATCTTTCGTGAGAAATATCTAATAAATAATGAAGAATTTTGAAAATAAATTAACCGCATATAAAACTATTACCTACTTATATTATAATTGATAATTTTATTAATAGACCGCGAAATCCTTCTTTATAGCCATAATAGGCTATAACGAAGGATTTCGCGGTATTTTACTAAATTAATGGGAACATTTCCAAGCCAGTTGGAGAAAAATATTTTATACTTACTTCCTTACGTACTTACTGCGAAAGTGGATCTTGGCTTCCGATACCAGATAACACGATTTTCTTCTATCTTGAGTTACCTCCCGCCATTCCGGTCGATGAAGTTCAATCAAGTCTTTGATAACCTCAGCGATCCCGGGTCCGTCCGACTGGACGTTTTCCGTAAAATTTTATACTACAATTTCAGAATTTTAAAATATAGATTAACTCGCATTTAAAACGTTTAATCGAAGCAACAGGTCCATAGAAAGGAGATCCTTTAGGTATTATGTGGAGAAAATGGATAATAATTTAAACATGCGTCAGTCACGTTAAGCTGGGACAGCTCGTTTTGGTATTCTGGGATAATCGTAACCTTTGAAAACGGTACTCAAACGTAAAGCCAGATTCTGACGACCCATTTATAGATCCAGTAATCATCCGCAGAGACTCCAGCGAATTTGAACGATACATGTCTTAGTGAAAAATATTGATTTTGATGTCATACTCGAATATAAATTAAGTTAAAAAAGCGACGGATTTGCTGAAAATAAAAGAATCTGATAAATAGTATCAGATCGTCACAAGGTTAATTAAGAATTCATTTTTAGACGACGGGTATTTTTTGTTATTGTGCCTTTTTCGTCGCAGCAAAATAAAATGTAATAGGCTAATAATAAAATAAGTGAAATAACGAAAGTGTACATGGTTTACTTACATGTAGGTACACTTTAATATTAATATTGCAATGTCGCTTCGCTACAGTATGCCGCAATTTGGTAGGTATAGTAAGTTGTGAGAAAACTGCTGAAAAAAAAGGTTGTAATCTTGTTGTAATAATATTCCACCTTTAGCCCGGCTCCACACTATCCCGAAGTTCGCCGAGGCGAGGTTGACCGAAGTATGAGTTATCGCAGCGAAGTGACTCTCCACACTCTCTATGTAGTGTAATCTGTGTAATATTAGCTAGGTTAATATTGGTAATATCTTGCTTATTATTTTACTTTATAATTTCGACCTTGTTCTATATTATGTAGACTCTTGCTTATATTGTGAAGTTGGTATTGCGAATATAGAATAAGTATGTAGGTATAGGTACTTAGATTGGTAATGGAGAATAGACGACGACGCAGGATATGCAGATTCTACGTAATTTTTCTGTACATTTTGATTGAATTATTACGCTTAAAACGATTTTAGACGTATGTCTTTGTCTACAAATCAAAAAACTTTACTATTGTCGATATTGTTTTGAATACACGTTTCCTTTGTTTCCCATTATTTTTATCCACCCTGTGCAACAACTGAGTCTTTGATGCAGAAGAAAGGGTGCTCCGGTAATTTTGCATTCAAATAGGCATTAGCATGAACCATGCATTCGCTAAACGTTCAGAGAACAAAGGAATGCAATTGTAAAACAAGCTTCATTTCAGTTTAGCTACCCGGGTCTCAATTTCGCTTTGTGATCGTTCTTCAAGGTTTTCTACAATTTTTATATTTCCCTGCATGATATGAGCCGCCAGACGGAAGGCGTAACCGAGAATGTCCTGTACACTCATGGTGGCGGGTACGTATCACAAACCCGAAAGTTCATAATACCTACAGTTGAAATACCGATGGTCAAAATACCGAAAATCAAAATACCGAAAGTACAAAAAGCTGATATTCGATATACCGATGCTCAAAAGACCTATTTTGAAAAGATCGAAAGTTGAAAATCTCGAAATTTTATAATACCGAAAGTTTAAATCTCGAAATTTTATAATCTCGAAAGTTTTGAATCTCGAAATTTTATAATCCCGGAAGTCAACCATTGTCAGTAAAATGCCAAAGAAAAAAAATTTTTTTTTCTTTTAAGAATATGATCACTACGACAAAAGGAGCTTTTTTAGGGATATAAAAAAAAAACTAACCTAAACTAACCCGCCCGAGTCGGATCTGCTCTGAAAGGTGAATCATTTAAAGTTTGAGAATAGGTTGAGGTGAATCAATCACCTTTCAGAGCAGATCCGACTCGGCCGGGTTAGGTTAGGTTATTTTTTTTTATTTCCCTAAAAAACGCTCCTTTTGTTGTACTATTTTAATCGTTCGGCATTTGAACTGTAAGAATTCTAGCCGTCGGGATTACAGTCTTCGGGATTACAGTCTTCGGGATTACGTCTTCGGGATTATAGTCTTCGGGATTTCATCCTTTCGGTCAAACGTTCTTGCGGGATTTTAAACTTTTGGTCAAATACCTAAACATTCGACATTTTAATTTTCGGCCTTCCATCCATAGATCTTATGAAATTCGGTATTTTGAACTTCGGCATTGTAATACGTACCCCATGGTGGCGCACCGTCGAGAGCGAGCTCCGAGCTGTCGGACTGAGCTGGAGCGAGGCCAGAAAAGTTGCCCTCTGCACCTCCGGCGTGCCTTAGATAACAACATGGTATGATTCACTCACTTACTTGTTGTGTTGGTTTGTTGCTTCGTCCATCTGCCCAGATAACGGAGGTGATACAGGCAAACATAAAATGTCCTGTTTGTCTGTATCGGATATAACGGAGGTGTTATCTGGACAGATGGACTAAGCAAAATATGAGCCAAATTTTATCTCGAAAAAAGTAGAATACGTTCACCTTGCGGACAAAGTTACTAGTAAACCTTATAATAGAGTGCGAGTCAGCTTCTCACGCTTAGGGCAACGTACCTATCACTACAACCCAATATACAGAAATCAGCAAGTGTTGGACACGGTTACGATAATTATTTTGATAACTTAACGCAACCGAATAATATAAATTTATTATTATTATAAAATAACAAGACAGTCAGAGAAGACAGAGAAGGAAAGAGAGAAAGAGAGAAGCCAGACAGCGTCACCCCATAAGGGTACAAACCTCATATTCTAAAGGGAAATAAGGATATTTCCGTTTTTAATACGGAATAAGAATGAAAACATATTTAGCTGATAGAATAAATAATGTCCAAGATTATAAGGGTAAAGTACCTATACTAAAAATTTGATTTACGAAGTCCTACAAAGGAATTCCAGAGATAGACGAGAAAAGCGAATCAGATTAAACTCCAAAAAGAAAAGTAAATCACTGTAAATAAAATATTCAAGTTCCTTCCTAAACGGGATTATTGTCAGTTTCAATCAACCGGAGTAGTTTGACGCTTTCTTTATCTGATGCTAAGAAAGAAATTATCAACAATTTCTAAAGTGTACTAATGAATTTTATTTTGGGACTGTTGTTTTCTTTATCAGCACTTTCTTTTTGCAGAGATTTTGCAGTCATTATTTAAGAAAGACAGAAAGATAGAAATACATTTATACGTGAGCATAAATCTGTAGCCCTAGTGAGAAATCGTATAAGTACAATATTAACCAGAAACAGAACGTGACAACTTTACTGTGAGACTTAAGCTCCTTTGCGAATGCTCCTATAGGTTAAACTTAACTAACTAACTAAACTAACTGTTAACTGTTTTTGTGTACAATAAAGTGTTTACTTACTTACTTACTTACTTACTTAAACCTGAACTTACCCGTTTTCAGTAAGGCCACAGAAATAAAACTTTAGGTACTACAGAGGCTGGAAAAATAGGGATTGGCCGTCGAGCAATGCAATGCCAGCTAGGGATGGACGAGGATGGCAATCCTTTTTTCGCGCCCAGGTATGCATAGTACTTTTCTTAAATATGCAATGATATAAAACGAAAAATATTAAACAATGAAATCAAATCACAGCATGAAATATTTACAATTTGACCACCAGATGTCTTTTTATTTATTTATTTGTTCTGTTTGCACATGAAACCAATGTCCGATCTTATCTAATCAGAAGAATACTTCTGGTATACGATTTTTAGTCAAGGAGTATTGACCACAGAGAGAGAGAGAGAGAGAGATTAACTTATTTTACACCTATAATACGACTGATACTTGCAAAGTTTTTGCTCATGACATGCCAACAACGATCGAGAATAATCCCACACAGAGATTTTATAGAACACAACTCCGAATCCCTACAAAGCAAAAACATGACAGAAGTTTCGCAGTTTTCTGCGTCAACAATTTGTTTACTGTTTGTTGTCCACGGGTGACCTTCGAAGGTCGCGCGGTGTCGGGCGTCGGGAGGTGTCAGCGAGGTGTCAGCAATCATGGTGGCACAGGCAGACATCGTTAGCTCGATCTCTGATGTCAGATAAGAGTGACAGTAATGAAGCAATGTGTTGCCATCTTGTTATTGTTAACGATTGGTTTAAACTGCCTGGGGAGAGCCTTTTACTGCAAATCTATATTCAAAATAATTATCATAAAAGTATATTAACACGTTGAAATACGTTGATATTAACTAATATATATTCATTTAAGGTTAACATCTCATCTTCAGAATTGTATCTATATATAATTAGGCATCAGACTAAAGTAACCTTTCCGTCATAAGAGCGCAGCCGCGGGGAACACCTTGTATAAGTAGACTCAGACATGTAAAATTGCCCTCATACCTATAGAATATAGTTCATTATTTAATTGTTCTATTGAAATTTCTTAAGGTGCCCTAAATTTCGCTGATTGAGATTGTCCCTTGGTAGAGAACTCACTTTATGTTATACTCGTATTTTCTTTTGAGCAATTAATAACATTGAAGATTCCGAAACAGTTCCGTGAGTAAAATAACGATTAAGAAACAAACCATTGGAACAACGCAACGGAGGAAAAGGAGGTAAATTGGTTAAAAAAAATTGGATAAGAAAATATTCTCTGTAAATAAATTCTTATGATTATAACTCGGATAAAAGTTTGTATGAAACGTCCATGTAGGCGAAGTCACTGACATAGTATAGCGTTTGCACAAACAATACGTGACGTGTTCGCAGACTCATTTAATTTAACACAATCGGTGCTAAGAAAATCTTTAAACTTCAATAATGTAATGGGCAAATATGCAATTCCGCTGAATAAATAATGACTGAATGAACGAAGATATTAGATAAAATAACTTAGCGAACAATTGAATCGGAAATACCTAAATTGCCTCCATTTGGACTCCAAAAACATCTGCCAGAAATGAATGCCAAAAATCTATCAGCACTCGATAATTAAAACAACCCTCCTTGTGTTTATGTCCCTAATGTTTATTCACAGTATAGATGGAGATAGGTACTTACTAAAAATACTTTTAAAATACAGATACTGCTCTGTCTAAAAACCTAAAGGTCACTTGTTGTTACTTCATCGAAGAAGTTGTTCCACTTAGTTTCCAATAAACAACTGAAGTTCCAGTGTTTATTTGATTAAATTTAGAATTAATTACCTGAGTTCCTGAGTTTTCGTAAAAGGCACTAGAAAAGTACATTAAGTTAATAACTTTTGGCCGTTCTTTAGCTAGTCAATTGGTGTAATTTAATGTCCTTGTAAAGAACGTGCTTTATTTAAATTGTTTTAACATTGAACAATTGATACATAGATCCAACACAAAGATAAATTGAAATGCGTAATCTGGGGGAAGAGACCAGGAATCGAACCTGGTCCTCTGGATTACCGGTCTAGCGTGTTGCACCGGTAATCCAGAGGTACTGGGTAATGGCATTTCAATTTTTTTTTCGCTTTGATATTTGTTTCAATAATAATAACATAGTAATTCATTTATTTCAGGCATCAAAGGCCCATAGATAAATACCTTACAATCTACGTAACGTACATGATATGAAATATTGAAACACTAAACAATTAAGGTCACATTTTTTTACGGAAACGCCGGAATAGAACACCTTTTGGCCAAAATTCTTCCTTCATGAAGGTTACTAGCTGATCTGTTGAAACCCTCAACAGTCAAGAGTGGCGAGACTCCAACTTCACGACCCTCAGGATAATTCCGGTCAATGGTTCAATATAAAACATATAGTGGTGTATTTGTATTTCACAATGATTTCACATTAAAAATACTGAGACGTTACATGTTTCACGAATTTGTTTTAACATTGTTTACAACAAACAAAACGGTATAAGACCTTCCATATTCGCCGTTTAACTCGGATGTTTTATTTTTTGACCAGAAACTTTTCATTCTTCGAATTGTTTTTAATCAGTGGCGTAACAATAGGGTGGCAGGGCTGGCAAAATGCCACGGGCCCCCGACCCAAAAGGGCCCCGGCCCAAGAGGCCACGAGCTCAAAAATGTTTTTTTTACATTGTATCTGAGTATTTTATTTTATTTGAAAAGTATATTTTTATAAGTTTTGCTTAAAATCCAAAGTGAGACAACTAAAGACCATAATACAATTTCAAGTTAATCGTTAAGCATTTCAACCAACCTAAACAATACCCAAAGCAATTTTTTTTGGAACAGTTAAACAAATTTAGAATTTTTTGGGCATACCTTGTATCAAAAGATGGAATATTTTATCAAGTTTTATATCTAATAAATAAAGTGAGTCTTCAACTTCAATAACATTAAAAACATTAAACCCTACTAGATGGGCAGGACGTTATGTTACGATGCCGTTTTTGCTTTAAAAGTTCGGTTTGTTGAAGTCCAAAAAGCGCTACTAATACGAAAACAGTTCTGTTAAATTGCAAATCAGATGAAAGAAATGAAGCTGTTTCACTCAAAAAGAACATCGAAAACTACAATTTTATTATGTTATTGGTTTTCCGTTGCAAGATCCTACTTACTATCGATGCAGCCTCTATAGCTCTTCAGTCTAAAGCCACCAATCTTTCAAATGCCTTAAAACGTTTGAAAATTTATCTAGAAGAATTGGAAAGATATCGACATGAATTTGAAAATTTTAAAATGGAAGCAAATAGTGTAGCAGAAAAATGGTCCATTACCCCTGAATTTTCAAAAACTCGTCAGAGGAAGATGAGCGTCTCCAAGATCCGGAAAGTTTGTTCAAAGTGAACATATTTTATCGAGTATTGGACATCATAAACCAACTGAAGCGTTTCCTTCCAATGAATGAAATTGTTTCAAATTTAAGTGTTTTGCAGCCTTCCACTTTAAAAGTTTAAAATGATACTGATCTGTTAAAAAAAGCTCTAGAATTTGTTGAGATATATAAAAGAGACATATCTGAATCATTTGCCAGAGAAATTCTCAGTTTTAATTCCACTTTTAGAGACGAAATAGAAAAATCTTCGTGTATTAGAGACCTTGCTGATTTATTAATAATATAAAATCATTTTATGTCCTGCAGCTTTCCTGAAGTATGCGCTGCATTAATGTTATTTTTATTACAATTCCTGTGACTACAGCTAGTGCTGAACGATCATTTTCAAAACTAAAATTGATAAAACCTATTTAAGAAACTCTATGAGACAAGACAGGTTATGTAACTTGGCTATTCTGTCTATTGAAAATTGTATGGCCCGATCTTTAAACTTTGATGATGTGACAGACACTTTTGCGGAACAGAAAGCTTGAGAAAAAGATTTTTTTAGTAAATATCTTAATGAAATTAAATTGTTATTTCTATTTCATTGCAAATGTATGCAGGCCTCAGGATGTTGTTCCTTCACCGAAAAGCTAGCGAATAGATGATGAATGCATTTAGATATTATGTGGATGAATGTGAAGTCTCCAATACAAATTGGGCTAGCGTGGGGACTACAGTGGTCATTAGTGGGACATATACAACGTGTTTAATTGAGTACGCTGAAAATTTCGAAGTTTATTAAAATTAGACTGAGTACAACGGGACGATTTTACTGATAGGGCCCCATCAAAAGAATTTGCCACGGGCCCCAGATGGTATAGTTACGCCACTGTTTTTAATGTGAGAGCTTTAAGTCTTAAAACATTTTTCGGTAAATGTTAATCAAAAAGTACTAAAGCGCGAGCTCCGCTTTCTTCCAAGAATACTTAGTTCATAAAAGTGTTCTGAATTCTACGAAGCCGTGGCGTAAGTAGAACGTTGGTAATTTAAAATTTTAAGTTTGCAGGAAAGCTAATTTATAAGAAACTTTCTTAAGTCGGAAGATTATTAAGAAATACGCATATATTGACGTTGTGTGTATCCGTTGTAACATGTACCTCAGGTGGCCTATAATGATTGCGTTGGGCCATTTTTCTAAAGTTAATTGTACACCCCACTTTTTTAGTTTTCGATATTTTGGGTATTTTCTACTCAGAATCACGAGCTCTTTCGATCTTATTAGGACAAGAAAATGTCCCAAAATATTCATAATTTTTTTGTTTTTTTCCATTCCGTTACCGCTGTAGTAGGTTATATGGAAATGGTAACGGAACACTTGAACATTGCGACACTTTTTTCTTCTAATTTGATCGAGAGCTCGTGATTCTGAGTAGAAAATAACAAAAAAATCCAAAAAAAAAAAGAAACGTGGGGTGTACAATTTTAGGAAAAATGGCCCGTTTATCACGTGACAAAGCATCTGTCACTCCCACTAGCGTCTTATCAAAACGTGATGGATGCTTTGTCACTTATTTTTAGTCTAAGATCCAGATATAAAACGACCTTCACCGAGATGCTTATTTGATGAAATGTATTTTATATTTAATTTGATATGTCAATAAATACACCCACCGCATATGGGTTGCCTAGCAAATTTTAGTCCAGGGTATGTTGAATTAATAATAAAAAAAAAATGATTTCAACGGTTTGATTAATATTAGATAAAATTCTATACCAATCGAAAGTATGAAGCCCATAGAATATGCAAACGTTAGGTTGCCTATTCTTTTCCCGTCACAACTATCGGGTAGCCAGGACATATAAACAGGTAAATCTATACCTACTAGCATTTTGCAACGGTCTGATTATTTAATTGAAATTAAAGATTATTTTATTATGAATTTATCTAATGTTATATATGTAAATGTTAAAAAAAAAAATTATAATTTTTAACTAAACATACCCTGGACTAAAATTTGTTAGGCAACCCATATGCAATATTTATTTATTGACATATTAAATTAAATATAAAATAAATTTCATCAAATAAACATCTCGGTGAAGGTCGTTTTATATTGGGATCCTATACTATTAACGCGTGATAAAAGCAACCATCATACCCGGCCCACTGGTAACTACAACTATGACATCTGATTCATTATTTCGTGACTGGCTATTGGTCTATTTTTGCGGTGTATTTCTGCAGTGCGAGAAGGATGCGCAGAAACCGTTACGTTAGGCTGCCTGTCCACAAGAAGCGGAGTGGAGCGGAGATGTATAAAATGGACCAATCTCTCTCAGTTTTAAATCTCCGCTCCGCTCCGTTTCAGTGAGTGGACAGACAGCCTTACGCTAGACTTTCCATTCCAGAAAACACGGCCGAAAGGGAATAGAAATAGGTGCAGTCAACCAATTTGATTCCTAGGCCATTTCGTACCTTGTCACAGTGAATGTCAATATGAAAGCCGCTTGAAATCTCATATCATTGTCATTGTGACAAAGTTCTATAGTGGCCTAGAAATCAAATTGGTTGACTGTTCACTTTCTACAGAAATTGCATACAAGGTGTAACCGTTATTTTTGCTCTCAAATATACTGGCTAAAAAAATAAATTCTCAAGTTGACTGTATGTTATTTTTTTCTAGCTTAATTCCTTAGAATTCCCTGAATTATGATTGTTTGGATCTAATTTGGGACGCCGTACGCTGGTTGAGTATGCAAATGAATTCTCCATTTTGTAGGAATTGAATACTCACACAACAACCGTATGTAGCTTTACAGCCTTTATGCCTTGATCACACGTACCGAGTAAACGGGCGAGACAGTGCTCTGTCTCGCCCGTTTGTCTTGTGTGTGACAGGGACGAGAGCACTGTCTCGCCCACTGTCTCGGTACGTGTGATCAAGGCATTCATCCCGTCGAATGAAAGGGAATTCTGGTTCCAATTTTAGATTTTGCTGAATAGTGGCGGACTTACTCATTTTTTGTAGGCACAATATCTAAATTTAAAGTTTTCCATATTAGGTCATGCACATGCCGCTGGAATACAGCATTTAAAGAATTGAAATTCCTTTCGGAAGGACAGATAAAGTACCATCAGTCATCACGCTAAGTTCGAAGCCAAGAGATACTAACCTATTTCATCAACCAATCAACCTCACTTCTCATTAAGCAACCCAAGCAATGTCTGCCAACGCGTTTGGGCTTAGAAATACGCGTAGGTAGGTACCTAACTGTAACTGGAACATCACTCTAGACTAGGGTTACCATTTAGGAATTTGAAAAGTCCTGGCAAAAAGCCGGATGAATCGAAAAAAGTCCGGACTGGAAGACGCTCGCATCGGTGCGGGGTGCGGGCGGGGTTTTCTCATTATTCCAACTTATTTGAAAAAAGCCGGACAAATTAAAGGGCCGGACAAAGTCTGGACAAGAGTCGAAAAGTCCGGACAAATCCGGACGTATAGTAACCCTACTCTAGACACAGTCTGCGCCCACGCCTTTAAAATGGGAGACGTTCAACTTAATTTTTTTTCCCTGAAATTTATTTTGTGATGACATTGGTTAAAAATTTAGGTTTAAAAGTTTTAACATGAAGGAAATACGAGTAAGTACTGACTTAAGACTGCACCGAGCGAAATGTGAAAAAATAGGCAGTTGCCGTTAAGTAGATAACGTCAACACTAATTATTTAATTCATTTCTAAACTATATATTTAGCATTTCGAAGAATGTGTTAACAACTTCTCCGTGGAAAAATTATAGGATTATTAATATTTTACCCTAGAGAACTGAGTAAACTTGGACGAAAATTGTAAAATCGTAAGCAGGCGTTACGTGTTTTTTTATACTTTAACAATGGAAATCTATTCTGATTTTCAGTTCAAAAAAAAAGATGAATGTTTACATTACAATTTGTCCGCATCAAATATTTCAATTATTGTTTGGTATTAAAGATCCAGATTTATCAAAAAGTGCTTTTAATTCTCCATACATATTTACTATGGCAGCCGCGCGCCGATTTAAATATGCATTCCCCGCGCTCTATGGTTCAGTCGCAAACGCTCGGCGCCCTCTTAAATGCCGCCGGGCGATTTCCGTACTATTGTAGGATTCTCTTCAGAAAAAATCTAAATAGCAAGATGTTGGATCGTCTTTTTGTTTGTATGGTCCCGCGGCGCCATGCCAGTCTGGTGCTATCTAATTCTGTTGGGCAGATTTTTCATATTCTCTCATCATGCTTTAACGGCCTTACGGATTTGAACTAATTTTGGTTCGGAGATAGCTGGACAACCAAAAATGGTCATAAGATGCTTTTCACCCGATTACCTACCTACGGTAAAAAATAGTTTTACGCGTACGCAGTCGCGGGTACTTACTAATTTACTAATTAAAGCAAATGTAACGAATAACCGTAATGAAATGGTTACCAAGGTGGGCTCACTACGCCCTTCGGGCCGCGCTAATAGCTTACGCACAAACCCGCACCAAAGAGCCCCCCTTCACCTTTGTTCAGACAAATTACACGCACTTTCAGTCACTCCTAGAGGCGCGGACGCAACGACCGATCGCAACGCTTACAAATTTTGTCAAGATTCCCTGACATGCCATTCCCATAGAATGAAGCCTTTCGCCACGGCCCACCCGGCCACCCCCCCTCTAATATACCTACGCCTATGTTCTTACTAATAAAGTTGTGATTGGTAAGGACCGTTTCAATATCCATAGAAGTAGTGGCATACTTATAGTACTTAATAATAGATAGTCCGATATTTTCAATAAATACATAAACAGGGTATTTTATCTATTTCCTTTATGTGAACCACTCGTCCTATTTCCATCATAAGCATGTAATAAATCTTACCATTAACCATGTAGAATAGAATAGAATAGAATACTCTTTATTGCACACCTCAAGAAGAAAGAAATACAAAAACAGATAACACTTAACATGTAATAGAATCTTGCAAGATTCAATATTAACTATCTTATAAAAGGAAAACATATATACCTAAAAATAACCGCGATAGCATTTCTTAATATCGCCCGACATCTATTCTTAGAATTCATGGAACTTAGAAGAAAATTTACTCAAGCCGATCTCTGTATAAAACATCTCATCTCAAGCATATTTTCCATTTACTAGGGAATTTGTATAGCTGTGTCAATCTGGACGTGCTATCTCTCTCTGGATCTTCGTTCTTATTTGTTGATCTCTTAATATTTTGAATAATTTCCCATCTACACAAAATGGAGATGAATTATTCGCTACTGCCTCAACTAGTGTCACGGTCTGTTAATTACAGCATATTAGATCTATAGGATTCATCATTATCTTTAAGCCTTTCAGTCTTTTACAGACTACAAAAACTGGTCTGAATACCTCGTGATATATCATTATTTTGTCATCTACTTTCTAAGCACTCCGCGATAACAGATTGACTTATGAAACTTCGGAGAGTTAAGAGGAAAAGTTTGCTACTTTCCTGAAAGTTACTATAATTATATATCCTTCCATGTGTGGTTATATAAAAAGTCAAGCCGCATTTGTGCCGTAACGAGTAACAAAGTGAATTTGTAAAAAAAACGGTCAAGTGCGAGTCTGATTCGCGCACCGAAGGTTCCGTACAAATACTTTTCCCATCTTAACTGGCCGGGTTAAGTTAAGTTTGCACCTGGTAGGTATGTACGGCACCGGGTACAAATGAGGTGCAAAGGTAACGCAACCGATCACGTTTGCTGTATTAGCCACCTTAAATACTTTTTCATTCTGTTTTTTAGTATTTGTTGTTACAGCGGCAACAGAAATACATCATCTGTGAAAATTTCAACTATCTAACTATTACGGTTCATGAGATACAGCCTGGTGACAGACAGACAGACAGAGGGACGGACAGCGGAGTCTTAGTAATAGAGTGAAAATAATAATATTGCTTTGGTATTCCGCGATAGAATATCGTGCCAGTTAAATTTGTGCTAACCCGTTATAACTATTTGCGTATTTTTTCATGCATAGGTATATGCATTTAATGGTCCCACCCTCCCACCACGATAAGAAAAATAAATACGCAAATAAATATAACAAACCACCACCAAAATAACAGAACTTACTCGACACGTGTTTCGCCCCTCTACGAGGCATCATCAGGAGATGTTGACGGTCTGGAGTCCGACAACCGAATGAGCTGCCCAGACTGGTCGGCCATATTTATAACCTGGCCACCCCTATTATGCAACTGAGAGTGATTAGCAAAAATTCGTAGTAACGGTGATGTAACGACATTCAATTGTTCGTTAAGAATCTCACCCCTATTGTTGTACCTAATTATTTCCAACTGTTCCAGAACACTTAAACGCAATCCTTTTTCGCAAACATGCAAAACGGTAAAAGAATGATCTTCCTGCAGAGTATGTCCACTATCTATTAAATGTTTTGCGAAATTGGACTTTTCAGGATGGTTATGTCTATATGACGCAACATGCTCTTTATACCTCGTGCTGAAACTGCGGCCCGTTTGTCCCACATATACTTTATTGCAATCGTCACAAGTTAACTTATAAATACCGGACTTTTTCCCGCTCTCAATTTTATCTTTCCCATTACAAATGCGAGGAATGTGGTTGGTCCATTTTACACATGTCCGGTCCGCTCCGCTCCGCTCCACGACTGCGGACAGGCAGCCTTACAACGCGGCTTCGAGGGGTAATCACCCCTGTGGCGCGGAGACAATCCCGTTAGCGGGTTATGCTCCCACACAAAGTCCGACTCACTGGTAGTGAGGGCTAAACAGCCCTGATACAGTTCAGTCATGTTAAAAAAATGGTTTCGAGATTTATCATAGCTGAACAGATAAACACATTTACCGCATTTCCGCAGTACCGCAGGGACACTGGACAAGGCAATATAATTAGTCTGAGAGTAGGTAATTATTTTTCCTCTTATTATTATTCGACTTAATAACTTAACTTGACGTAAAAACAAAAGCTCATTGTCTCATATTTGCAAGAAAAACTGAAAAGAAGATTATCCAGGGTAATCACATAGTTTGACCGACCGTTTTTTTTTGTTTTTCTTTTATAATTATTATTATCTCCTTTATTCATATTTAAACTTAGGCTAGGTTTTTTTACAATAGATCCACTTATATAAAAAGTAAAATACAATAGAGTAACTACAATTACAAAATATAAAACCTAACCTAGGGTGCCGCCGGCAGCGGGGTAGGGCTCAGGCTACCGGTGGTTAGGGCTGCAGAGAAAGGAACCTCCTGACGATTATTATTATTCTTATTTTTTAATTCACAAACTGACCGGCGATTGACCTCAATATCACCTATGGAAAGTGACTACGGGGTCGAGGATGTAGCTCGCCGGTTAAGTAATAGCCTACAGTTACATAAAACGTGAATTATTTTACAAATTATGTAGCTGAGTTTAAGCAGTTAGCTCTAAACGTTTAATTTAAACAGTATAAATGAGGCTTTAGATTCGCTGCGAGCTGTTAAGTTAACTTTTATGTACAGCTGTTAAAATTAATTTTATCGTCTGGGGATTTGCGCTAATGAATTTAAGGTAAAACGACAAACCTATAGAACCGCAAATTAAGCGCGACCGGATTGACGAAGTTGCGATGTTCTAGGGATATCGCCACTTGTCAAGTAGAGAGATCTTCATCATCACTCTAAAATTGATCGAATTACCCCCCAGTATTCCTTTCCTGATCTTGATGCACGGCGGACCTGTGCTACGCGTCACGCACCTATGTATTTTGATACATCGATGATGATTAAAGAGGCCTTATTCCTTTTAAAATTTATTTTTTTCATATTATGACAAATATATTGATAATTTCAACCAACTTTTTGAAGTGAATAACACTTTTCACCGAGTTCTAGGTAGTAACGTAGCTATTTCATGCTTTTATTGCGTGCAGTCGAAAATAATTAGAAAAATCAAATTATCCACGTGAATTTTGTCTATTTCGAGTAGTTTTTGAAACAAAATCATAGAAAAAAAAAACTAAAACAATCAGCATTTTAAAAGGAATAAGGCCTCTTAAAGTTGGTGAACCATTTGGCACTATTTACATACATAATGGGGAAGACTAGAAAAAGGGGCAAGACGTTACGTTTAAATATTTTGCGGGATAAAGCTCGAGATATGAGAGAAATAATGTACGCAACGTATCCATTGTAGAGGGTTTAAGGGGTGTGGGGTACCATATCGCTCGAGATGGGATGCATTGGGTAGGCTCTTTGGGCTTGTGCACAAATCACGCGAGGTTCTAAAGGGAGGTCACGAAAAAATCACCACAGATCACGTTGACGGAGGGAGGGACCTCATGTGTATTTTTCTACAGTGAACGAACTAAGAAAGAAATCGTCGTAACGTCGTAGTTGGGCCGTTAGTAAGTATAGTCTGTAAGGTGAAGAGAAGGGATATTAAGTGGCGGGCGGTACATGTCCCGGTTTATGTTGTTTCGGGCAACGAATTTTCTTTTTATTGTATAGAAAAATTGCGTGATTACGGTGTCCTCGTTTTTGTGGGACAGATAGACACCGGGGCTTAAATAAAATCTTCTAAAGAGTTAATAAGCTCTGACTGAAAAAGTTATACTTTCCAAACAAAAAGTAATTAAAACACGAGTTTATACAGCTTGTGGTTATTTTTTAAGAAAAATCGCCTCATTAAGAGGGGTTTGAGAATTTTAATCACCGTAAATCGACAGACGGACACAGTTTTAATCATTTGACAAAAAGAGTGTCTAGCTGGAAGTTTTCATACTATTTTTTGGGATAAATCAATGGCATGGCATCAACAATAAAATCGACAGCATAATAAAAATACGTACTTAATCCCTCGTTCCTCCTAATCTTTTATGGATCACGTCTACTCAAGCCTATCAGGAACGAAAGGTCAGTCACTTTCTAGGAGAGCTAGGAATTTATGAAAACCTTTACTTGACGTTAATATGCTTCTGATGTCACGGGTTATAGCGTCGGGATTGGATTATGTATACCTATACTTACATAGTAAAATTTAAACCGATGTGAAATTCAGTAATTACAGCCCAGATAACAAAACTGGCTACCATATATTTCTCTTGACGCACTTTTAAACGTGTTATTAGGGAATAACATAAAAATCACGTACTTATAATCCCTCGTTTACGGGTCAAAAAACAGTATCCAAAATGTACCAGTGAACTCCATGAGTCGTTCACCTCACTCAGCCTACCAGAAACGAAAGGTCGGTTTCCAGGAGAGCTCGGAATCTAAGAAAAAGGTTTACTCGACGTTAATATGCTTTTGATGTCACGGGATCAGCGACGGGATTAGGATTATGTATAAGTACTTGTCCTTGCTCTAATGTAGGGTACCTATACCTACTTACATAGTAAAATTTAAAAGGCCTTATTCCTTTTAAAATGCTGATTGTTTTAGACATTTTTCTCTATGATCAAACATGTTTCTTAACATATTATTGATGTTACTACCTAGAACAGGGCTATTGGGATTTATTGATGTTATAATAGAAACCTACAGTTTGAATTTTTCATTAATAATTTATGTTTCAAAAACTTTTCGAAATTGACAAAATTCACGCGGATAATTAGATTTTTACCCGACTACGGCAAAGCCAAAAGGAAGGGTTATAAGTTTAGCAGTCTATGTATGTATATTTATATGTAAGTTTGTTCCACCATAGCGCAAAAACTACTTAACCGATTTTAGTGATTGAGGTGTCTATCAATTCGTAATTACAGTCCGGGTGACATAGGCTACATATTTAACAGACTTCAAAAAAGGCGGACGAGTGAGAGCAAAAATTCTAAAGAAAAAAATTTAAAAAATCAACAGATTTCAAAAACTCTTTTTTTGTTGGAAAGTTAACACTTCCGTTATTATCTCTTAGAAATATGGTAAAGATCTGATGATGGAATCCATCAGAAATCAACGGAACTCTGCAAATATAATAGTTATAAGTACAATTTCTTTATTATTTTCTAAAGACATTCAGGTATGTGTTGTAAGAAAGCATAATTTGACCAAGTGGAACTGTTGCAGAAGACCACGAAAGGTGATTGGAACTATATGTTTGCATTAAAGCATGCTCTAGCATAGCGCTTACACTACTTAACCGATTTTGATCAATAACGTGTCCATCGATTTGTTATAACGGTTACATTGCGTGGGCCATATTTTTAACCGACTTAAAAAAATGATGGTGTAGTTGAGTATATTGCTTACAATTAAACCGATTTCATTGATTACTTTCACCCGAATAAGGCAAAGCCTTAGCAAAGTAATTCTTTATTTATATTCGTATTCCAATCCCAACACGGGGGGCTCGGGGAGGCTGATCCCCCCGCCATAAAAAACTACAACATTCTGAAACGGCAACAAGAAAGCAGATCTCATGAAACTTTTGAGTCTACGGAGGCGATGGTGACATAAAACACGGGGGGTTCGGGGGGCAGAGCCCCCCGCCGTAAAAAGTACAACGTTCTGAAACGGTAACAAGAAAGCAGATTTTATGAAACTTTTGAGTCTACGGAGGCGATGGTGACATAAAACACGGGGGATTCGGGGGGCAGAGCCCCCCGCCATAAAAAATACAACATTCTAAAACGGCAACAAGAAAGCAGATTTTATGAAACTTTCGAGTCTACGGAGGCGATGGTGACATTAGATACGGGGGGTTCGGGGGGCTGAGCCCCCCGCCATAAAAAACTACAACATTCTGAAACGGCAACAAGAAAGCAGATTTTATGAAACTTTTGAGTCTACGGAGGCGATGGTCACATAAAACACGGGGGGTTCGGGGGGCAGAGCCCCCCGCCATAAAAAATAGAACGTTCTGAAACAGCAATTAGAAAGCAGATTTTATGAAACTGGAGTCTACGGAGAAGATGGTGACATAAAACCCGGGGGGTTCGGGGGGCAGAGCCCCCCGCCATAAAAAATACAACGTTCTGAAACGGCAACAAAAAATGAGATTTTATGAAACTTTTGAGTCTACGGAGGCGATGGTGACATAAAACACGGGGGGTTCGGGGGGCAGAGCCCCCCGCCATAAAAAATACAACGTTCTGAAACGGCCACAAGAAATGAGATTTTATGAAACTTTTGAGTCTACGGAGGCGATGGTGACATAAGACAGGGGGGGGGGCTCGGGGGGCAGAGCCCCCCGCCATAAAAAATACAACGTTCTGAAACGGCAACAAGAAAGCAGATTTCATAAAATTTTAGTCTACGGAGGCGATGGTGACATAAAACACGGGGGGCTCGGGGAGGCTGATCCCCCCGCCATAAAAAACTACAACATTCTGAAACGGCAACAAGAAAGCAGATCTCATGAAACTGTTGAGTCTACGGAGGCGATGGTGACATAAAACACGGGGGGTTCGGGGGGCAGAGCCCCCCGCCATAAAAAGTACAACGTTCTGAAACGGCAACAAGAAATGAGATTTTATGAAACTTTTGAGTCTACGGAGGCGATGGTGACATAATACACGGGGGGTTCGGGGGGCAGAGCCCCCCGCCATAAAAAATACAACATTCTAAAACGGCAACAAGAAAGCAGATTTTATGAAACTTTCGAGTCTACGGAGGCGATGGTGACATTAGATACGGGGGGTTCGGGGGGCTGAGCCCCCCGCCTTAAAAAACTACAACATTCTGAAACGGCAACAAGAAAGCAGATTTTATGAAACTTTCGAGTCTACGGAGGCGATGGTGACATTAGATACGGGGGGTTCGGGGGGCTGAGCCCCCCGCCATAAAAAACTACAACATTCTGAAACGGCAACAAGAAAGCAGATTTTATGAAACTTTTGAGTCTACGGAGGCGATGTTCACATAAAACACGGGGGGTTCGGGGGGCAGAGCCCCCCGCCATAAAAAATAGAACGTTCTGAAACAGCAATTAGAAAGCAGATTTTATGAAACTGGAGTCTACGGAGAAGATGGTGACATAAAACCCGGGGGGTTCGGGGGGCAGAGCCCCCCGCCATAAAAAATACAACGTTCTGAAACGGCAACAAAAAATGAGATTTCATGAAAATTTTGAGTCTACGGAGGCGATGGTGACATAAGACAGGGGGGGCTCGGGGGGCAGAGCCCCCCGCCTTAAAAAACTACAACATTCTGAAACGGCAACAAGAAAGCAGATTTTATGAAACTTTGGAGTCTACGGAGGCGATGGTGACATAAAACACGGGGGGTTCGGGGGGCAGAGCCCCCCGCCATAAAAAATACAACGTTCTGAAACGGCCACAAGAAATGAGATTTTATGAAACTTTTGAGTCTACGGAGGCGATGGTGACATAAGACAGGGGGGGCTCGGGGGGCAGAGCCCCCCGCCTTAAAAAACTACAACATTCTGAAACGGCAACAAGAAAGCAGATTTTATGAAACTTTGGAGTCTACGGAGAAGATGGTGACATAAAACCCGGGGGGTTCGGGGGGCAGAGCCACCCGCCATAAAAAATACAACGTTCTGAAACGGCAACAAGAAATGAGATTTTATGAAACTTTTGAGTCTACGGAGGCGATGGTGACATAAGATATGCGGGATTCGGGGGGCAGAGCCCCCCGCCATAAAAAACTACAACTTTCTGAAACGGCAACCAGGAAGCTAATGTTATGAAACGAGTTTACGGAGGAGATGGAGACATGAAAACCGGGGGGCTCGGGGAAACTTTTGAGTTAAACTAGGAGATGGGGATAGGGGGAGATGGCGGGCAGAGCCCCCCGCCTTAAAAAACTACAACATTCTGAAACGGCAACAAGAAAGCAGATTTTATGAAACTTTGGAGTCTACGGAGAAGATGGTGATATAAAACCCGGGGGGTTCGGGGGGCAGAGCCCCCCGCCATAAAAAATACAACGTACTGAAACGGCAACAAGAAATGAGATTTTATGAAACTTTTGAGTCTACGGAGGCGATGGTGACATAAGACAGGGGGGGTTCGCGCCTTAAAAAATACAACGTTCTGAAACGGCAACAAGAAATGAGATTTTATGAACTTTTGAGTCTACGGAGGCGATGGTGACATAAGACAGGGGGGGATCGGGGGGCGGAGCCCCCCGCCTTAAAAAACTACAACATTCTGAAACGGCAACAAGAAAGCAGATTTTATGAAACTTTTGAGTCTACGGAGGCGATGGTGACATAAGATATGCGGGGTTCGGGGGGCAGAGTCCCCCGCCATAAAAAACTACAACGTTCTGAAACGGCAACCAGGAAGCTAATGTTATGAAACGAGTTTACGGAGGAGATGGAGACATGAAAACCGGGGGGCTCGGGGAAACTTTTGAGTTAAACTAGGAGATAGGGATAGGGGGAGATGGAGGGCGGAGCCCCCCGCAATAAATAGAATACGGCATCCTTAAACGGATACAGGGTAGCAGATCTTATGAAACTTTTGTGGTAAAGGAGGAGATGATGACTTAAAGACGGTGGAGCTCGGGGAAACTTTTGATTTAACCTAGGAGATGGTGACATAAAAGACGGTAGTGATATATAGGTATGGATTTCCAAACAGTTTTTTTCTGTTTTGCTTTTTAAGTTGCTGAAAATGTTGTGTCGTCAAATGTTAATAATTGTCGTTAAGATGTGATTAGGTATCTATATTTAATATTTAGATATTGTTGCATAGAAAAAAATACAAACGAATAATCTCTTTTAGCGTAAAAATATTAGAGGTGTATGAAATTGTTTTTTTTTATCGTTTGCTTTCTATAAGCTTTCAGTCGTCTACTGGTCCACAATACGATAAAGGTACTGGTTGGTCTCGATAGCTGAAATTCGACGTTTGTATTCAACGTTTGCGTATAAATTATTGTTAGTTTTGCCCGACTGTGTTATTCGTAAAGTCAAAGGGAAGAGTACTAAGTTATGTATTTAAGTATGTTCCACGATAGCGCTTAAACTACTCGACAGATTTTGATGACTGAGTGTATTGTGTGACATAGGCTACATTTTTAACAGACTTCAAAGGAAGATGTAGCGATACAGCGACATTTTTTAAGCTTATATATGCATTTAAATATTCTTTACTCCATCATATTATGTAGAAACTGAAAATATTGAAATAAAATAAAAGGTTAAAAAACTTAAACCCGACTACGGACAAACGAACTAAAAAGTTAAAAACAAGGTAGAAATATCGGGTATCATCGCTTTATTCCACAAGACAAGTCGTTAGACATGTTAAATGTTCTTGTATATTTTTTTCTACTGAAATCTTCTGTTAGTTAACAACAATAATATTATAATTTAATTCAAATGCCGTAGTCGTGCGTTGTCGACTATTAAAAAAAACTGCAACTATACAAGGAAATTTCCGTAGTTTTAGGTAGATCGTCATCATTATCTTATTGAGTACCTAAAATAAGTCTTGTAAAACTCTTCTTTTTATATCAATATGATAACGATGTGTAGCCGTGTAATAATGCTGTGCGTCCGTTTTATTCTCGATAACTAGACATAATAGGTAGGATTTTCACGAAATAACATGTTCTTAAAAAACGAAGAAAACTAAATAAAATAAATTCTGCTGCTACTGCTACGGCTACGGCTAAGCAGTTTAATTCGTATATGATATATGCATGTTCGCTCTTTTACTGTTTGGAGATATGTAAAAGGAAGATTGTATCGTAGGTAGTTAATGCCACAACGCACGACTACGGCATTTGAATTAAATTATAATATTATTGTTGTTAACTAACAGAAGATTTCAGTAGAAAAAAATATACAAGAACATTTAACATGTCTAACGACTTGTCTTGTGGAATAAAGCGATGATACCCGATATTTCTACCTTGTTTTTAACTTTTTAGTTCGTTTGTCCGTAGTCGGGTTTAAGTTTTTTAACCTTTTATTTTTTCTAATTATTTTCGACTGCACGCAATAAAAGCATGAAATAGCTACAATACTACCTAGAACTCGGTGAAAAGTATTCACTTCAAAAAGTTGGTTGATATTATCAATATATTTGTCATAATATGAAAAAAATTTTTTTTTAAAAGGAAGGCCCCTTAAACAGATGTGAAATTCAGTAATTACATCCCGGATAACATAACTAGCTACCATTTCCCTTGACGCACTCTTAAACGTGTTATTAAGTGAATAACAAGCACCTTTCTTTACTATTAAGAGCATGGCGAAGCTGCATTTTCCCATACCATTGTAGTCCCCAGTTTCCTTCCGGAATAATGGGTCTAGACCAAACGTTTTTATTTTATAAGCCTATAGGGCCTAGGGTGGCAGCAGGCATGCCCCTGAAATTTACTTTTTAGGGTTCCGTAGTCAATAGGAACCCTTATAGTTTCGCCATGTCCGTCTGTCCGTCTGCCCGCGGCTTAGCTCCGTGATCATTAGTACTAGAAAGCTGAAATTTGGTGTATGTGTATGTATCACGCCGACAAACGGTAAAATAAAAACTAAAAAAAACTTAACGGCGCGTATAAGCGACAACTTCCAGAAGATAATAAGTAATTACAGTTACTTTGGCGTTTATGACCTTTAAATAGAGCTTGAAATCAGTCTCTCAATTTCCGTATACTATTGCGAGATTATCCTTTGTAGTTGAAATTTGATTTTGCAGACACGAATTCGAATAGACATTGAATATGCACGTGAGGATTGCAAAAACCGGCCAAGAGCGAGTCGGACTCGCGCACCGAGGGTTCCGTACAAACACTTCCCATCTTAACTGGCCGGGATAAGTTAATTTTGCACCTGGCATACAAATGAGGTGCAAAGTTAACGCAACCGATTGTTGTATCGGAGCCCCACTTAAATACTTATTTGATTATATTTTTAGTATTTGTTGTTATAGCGGAACAGAAAGACATCATGTCAACTCTCTAGCTATCACGGTTCATGAGAGACAGCCTGGTGACAGACGGACAGGCAGACAGACAGACAGACAGACGGACGGACGGACAGACAGGGGTACGGAACCCTAAAAACCGATAATTCTATTCTATATTCTATTCTAATCTAGGAACGACACCACGTAAACCCGCAACTCATTAATTTCCTGTCCTATTCGCTTCACTGACTGTATTCAGTGATAATACTGGGACGATACGGTATTGAAGACAAATTAACTGAGATTCAATATTAGGAGACAAAAGGTTTGTAGGTATCGTGTTGTTAGTAGATAACCATTTTACATGGCAAACATAAGCCACGATAAAACCGTAAAATAATTATTTTGTAAATATTGTGTAAATATAGTTGGTTTCAAACAAGGCAAAATCACCAAATTTTTGCGCACGTAATTAGTTAAAACCGCTCGAAAAACTTTATGTACTTATTAAAGGTTTTTCTAACCGGCTTAAGCCGATTCTGTGCAAATAAATGTGGGTGAAAGTAAAGAATACTTTTTGCTGAACTACAGCTGGAAAGAAGTGTTAAGACGGAAGGAGTCGCGAGCTATTTAAAAAATATTTATACACTGAAATTAACAATTTTTGGTTAATGAACTATTTAGAACGTTTTATGGCATATAATATTTTAAATATTGTTCAAGTCGGTCCTTGACGAAAATGTTTATGCCAATAAACGGGCATATTGTCAATCACGAATAATGTAGAGTTAAGTGAGCATTTTAGGGGGTTATCTGGGGTCAGACCCCGACCTTTCAATACCTACTGCCGGATAGCTGTGATTAATGTTTTTATCGCCGCACGAAGGTTCATAAATGTGATTCTCTTAATTTTTTAAACACTTCAGGTATTTAACAAAATGAAATTAGAAAATTTAAACACTAATTACGAATTAACGGCTTCAATGAAAAGCAATCATTTGAAATTCGGGAGCAAATTCATGAGTTTTTATAAAAAAGTGTTAAGATATAATTAATAGTGTGCTGCTCTGTGGCGGCGCCACCATACTGAAAATCAATGAATTATATGGTGAAATGATGTACCTTGAAGGTACACCATGTACATATTATGTTTTTGGCTGTACCTGTACCAGGGAACGAAATAATGGACATTGTTTGTGGCGCCGCTGGGGAGCATACTCTGCAGCGGCGCCACAGAGAACTCATAGATAGAAATGACATTAGCTATTATTTTCTTATAGAAAGTGATGTACTAATGCTATTTATTGTGTAGTATGCTCCCCAGCGGCGCCACAAACAATGTCCATTATATCCAGGTACAGCCAAAAACATGATATGTACATGGTGTACCTTCAAGGTACATCATTTCAACATATAATTCATTGATTTTCATTATGGTGGCGCCGCCACAGAGCAGCACACAATTAATACGCGTACCCAATTGAAGAGTTCCATCAATCCTTTAGGAATTTTGTCTATATTCATCTTTACTATATCTATATTATACACTTATATTCTGTCAAGAATTAGACTATTCTACAAGCTTTATGATGAATTAATATTTTTAAAAGCAGTTCATAAGTGACAGAATATGAGGTCCTTATTTAGTGACTAAAAATATCCTTCAACTTCAGAACATACTCTTTTTTTAAGTATATGGACTAATATTATCTATCTCTTTCTTCGCTGTACTGTGAGAAAGTGACAGGCGATGCTATGTCGCGTGACAAGACGCGTGCTAGACGGGCAGGCTGGCAAGAAGGCTCAAGAACGAGAAACATGGAAATTGTTCCATTGTTCCGCTCTAGAAAAAAAATCTGTTCCACGTTTGAAATTAAATTAAATTATAATACCGAATCGAGGTATCGTCAGTGTCTCTATTCTGTGGTATCGTGCGCAGCGATTTCTCGAGCAACGCAGAAGCTTCTTGTTTTCGTTCAGTTTACGACTTCGATAACATCGACACGAGTATCTAAAGCGGCGGTAATTGGGACAGTGACCGCTCTGACATTGTTTTTTGTTGCTGATAATCCACGTCCTGCAACGATTCCTTTATTGAGCGCGTTTTCATGAAAAAATGTAGGTACTCATTAATGATAAAGGCGCTAAAGCCTTGCCACTCATACATAATGATAATGACTGTCAAAATTTATAAGATTAGGTACTCATATGGCAACAATTACGTAACTACAGTATAGTCCGAGAACATAATATTGGCAACTGATTTTTTTTAATGACTTGTTTACTTTTGTTATTTTCTAAATCTTTTTAAATAAATAATCTCTAAAATTGGAAGTATAGATAAATAAGAAATTTCGCGATTCAGAGAACTCTATAGCCTTCTCCAGTTAAGGGGCTCCCTACAGAAATCAGCCAATTTGATGATTTTTACATCGTATCTAGTTTGTGGATTATAGAGTTATAATGTCCTATTTAATACACATTGTAGTATGGTCTATGCTTAACACTTTGTAGTGACCCGAATTTTGATTTAACGACTGTGTATTTTATAAAAAAATATTCGGTGAACGACCAAAAATACACTAATCTCGTTTCTACTTTTATCCCCGGTGTGAAAATATCTTACATTTTATTGTTCTAAACCATATTCCACAAAATTTGTTGTGAAGCTTTTTCTATTTTTCTCAATACTTTTCGAGAAAAACGCAAAAAACCGTTTCCACAACTTTTTCCCCGAAAAAATCGTAAACTTTGACGGCCTGTATCTCAAAGTCAGTGACATGTGAAAGGTACTTGATACGGTATTTTGTTGTGGAAAAACTATGTTATTATGATTAGCTATTTATAATATGGGAAAATCTATCGCAACAGATCGAAGGTCATTGAGAGCGGGGAGCCCCTTAATAGTAAAATAAATTTAGAGTTACACAACCAATCTATCACAAGCGCATTATAATGACATGAGGTATTTATACCTGTCAGTTCCGATGTTAACTTCGTAATATCATTTATATATATATATATATATATATATAGGTATAGGATTCTCTCTTTTCCTGCCTGTTTTTCGTGTAGTAAACACGCGTACACTTTATTTATAATATTACGCTGACGACTGTGTAGTGTGTATAGTTTTCGGCATTTTGTTTGGATATTTGTCTTTTAAACGTAAGAAATACACCACGAATGACATTGACATTGTTGACAAACAATCATAAAATCATTGCCAGTGTAAGAAATTAGTTCCAGTGAAATTTCGCAATATGGCTCATCCTCATATATTTGTGGTCAGGCTTTATATACTTACATAGGTAATAATAATAATAATATATTCCACATTTCGCGATTGACGGACATGGTTGCATAATGGCGCCAATCATGCCACCATGGTGGAAATAAAATCTGCTTCCATGGCAATTTGCCTCCTTTACCGGACTTGACGCGATATCTCTTGCCATGCCGGGTTGAGTTCTCTCCCAATTGAGCAAAAGGTGAATGTTAAAAGTTTGACGAATTTTATCACAACTGTGTTTTTACTAACGACCTGTGTACGTATGTTGAGTTTAGATGGCTTTTCAACAGACAGCACATCTAATGAGAATTTACTTCACCTAACCGGGCTTACAAATAGACGTGTAGCCATTTTTTTTTAAACATGTCAATCGATTCTTTTTTTTATTGGGATCAAATGTCGATATGAGACTAACTACACTTAGACTGCTCTAAAGTCAGAAATAACCGTCAAGGTTCAACATTCCTACGGAACGCTAAAAACGCTCCATACAAATGACCACCAACATTGTGACGTCATTAATTGGGTGGATTGGGAGCAATATTTGTGTGGAGGAAATAAGTAATTTGCCATTTTCACCGTGAAAAAGTGCCTTTAAGTTGTGTCATACTGTCATGAAGTTATTGTTTTTTTTTAATTATGAGGATTCTGAAAAAAAATTCAAAATTTCTTTTGGTTTAAAAAAAACCATAAAATTTGCGTACCTTTGAACTCACATATGTAAAAAAAAAAACCTTGTTTCATGACATGGAGCAAATTTTATTCATGCACATAAATACAGTATGTTGTAAAATTTAACATCAGTGTAGAGGTGTGACCCCTATTTAGGTACCACGAGCTACGAGAGCAGAGAGGTTAGGTGAAGTAACCTCATAGTTCCTCACTAGATGCGCCAAACGAGGGTATCGTATCGCAATACCTAATTCCATCTAATTAGGGTGCAAGGCACCCAAGTTTGAAACATAATTTATTGGCCATGTTTTCCTATACAACATGTTTAATTAACGATAAACGTGCCTCTCTTCCTAAATAAATAAGTTAAACATGACGTAGGTAGAGTACTTAGCTATCGCTTTAACGTTCTACTAAATTCAATTCTAATTAAGTCTCCCCGTCTGAATAATGAGTCATTACATTAAACAGAATCCATCGGCGTAGATACATAATCCCGGCAATCAAACGAGCGAAACTTATCCAATCATTTTAGAGTTCTGCGCCGTCCATTTTGAGGATCGTGATATGGTTCGGTTTGCAACGTTTGCATAGTTCCTCATTGGTATGACTACTAACACAACGTTGGAAACTGAGTTAGGTATATCCATTAATTAAGGCATATAGTCTGTTGAGATTATAAATTCAATGATTTGATAAGATACGTTTTATTATGCGACATTAACCTTTTGAGCGCCACAGTCGGCTGTGGCCGTCAACAAAAAATCGTGCCCCTGACGCCACGTCGGCCACAGCCGTCCAAATTTCAATGATCAACAACTTTGTAATTCTAACCGCTACAAGTATTTTTCAATCCCTGTTGATTTTGGGGCACATCTTTTTTTTTTTACTCTGGCGTCAGTGGCACGGTAAATTGCTAGACCGCTTGGCGGTCAATAGGTTAAGTGCAATCGAAACGCATCTTTTTCGCTCATGTCACAATGACTGAGTCAAAAAGGTACACGTTCCAGGGCCCTAATCATACATATCTAATATTTTGGAGAGATCTCCAAAATGGGGATAACGGTCTCGTTAAGTTCGCGCCTCATTTATAATTATGTGACGCCATGGATATCAGGCGCAAACTTAATTTGACCGGGTAGTAACGTGCAATGACACTATATGCATCTCGAATCACAAATCGCGTTTTAATGACAGTTGTAGGCGATATACCTGAGACATCGATTATTTGGGGATATCTCAATGTATACACGAATTAGCGCCCTTACCGTACAGGCGTACATATTATTCGATATTTATTTATTACTTTTATTAGTTGAGTTTCTTCCGGCGTTTCTTCTCAACAGTGGTCTCCTCTTGTGTGAAATGCCGGTAGACTAAGACATGTAAAAGTGCCCTTGTGGCCTACTTGCAGAGAATTAAGTTCATTATTTCTTTAGTTACTAGGAGATACCCGCACAATCTTATGAGTATCTTTAGATGTCAAACTATCCCTAAACTCGTTAAAAGCCGATCAGCCCTTTTGGCGCAATGAGGGTGCAGATAATATTAAGAACGATAAATTAAATTGTCATTGTAAATAATTCTATTAAGACTTTTCCCACAATCATACAGTAAAAGTTGTCAATAACATACTATTTTTCTTCTGAAACCACTCACGTTATGGTATCGTTGTTGTTAATATGCGTTGTATTTCTCCTGTAATGTTTTTTGAGGTGTGCAATAAATAGTACGTGTACTGTAGGTATTGTATTGTGTTGTATTATCGACCTACTCACAATATGAGAACTCTTCTGATCCGTTCATACATTTGACTTTTCTTACTCATTCAATCAATTAAGAGTTTGTCTAACTCTTCGCATAATAGCCCAATTTTGAAAGCCAAGACAAATTACTGCCATTGAAACATTGGACAAAACTAATCCATCCATTTCTCCAAATTCCAAAACTTTTGGATAATCAAGACTAAATGTAATTGACGCAGTCCTTGAGCCTTTAAATCATTACTTTTAATTTAAATTATTGAATTTAAATTAGTTTAGGCGGTCTAGCATTTCTTGGGTGATTGTATCCTAAAATATTTGCGAATTAGTTTATATAGCGCTAATTAAGAGTCTTGTCATTAAATAAATTAAACTATTAAATATTCATCGGCTCTACGACAAATATGCCCCGCCCACTGCCACTTCAACTTGCATATCTTAAGGCGACTCCGTACGTGGAATGGTGATTTTTAAAGTTCTAAGGCTCGTAATCTAGCCAACGGAAAAATCTGGAAAAAATATATGTTATTTTTGACTATTTCTTCTAAAAAATTATAGTTGGTTTTTTTTTTAAAGCAATAATTACTATGGAAAAAATAATGTTGAAATAGGGTCGTTTTCAATTTTCAATTCCCTAAGGCTTCTAAACTACAAGTGATATTTACACGGCTCTTTCGCAAGAACATTGACAATTTATTGATCTTTAATCGTATTGTTAAAAAGTTAGTAAAATGGAAATTCGGTCTAATAAAGCATCAAAAAAACTGAATTTCCGCGAGCGCGGCCGTGCCCGGGCTGCGAGCTCAGTGTAAATCTAACCGTCGAAGGGGAAGGCTGTGTCACTTGCTCTCGCGATCCATCTAGTTACGGAAAATTATTATAGTACCGGATCCCGCGGAGGTTCGATCTGTCTTCGTGCGTTTGAAGTGTATTTTAAGAGAGTGTAGTTCGTTTTTTCACACGACTACGCTATGCGACATAACAAAAAGCACTCATTTTCATATAGAATTAAATTCAACTGTTTTTTTTCGTATTTATGTATCTATTAATTTTAAGTACTTATAAAAAAAAATGTCATTGCTTAGCATTCCCGAACACATTTGGATACTTAGATATTCTCAGTCATGGGCCCACACCAGACAGGATTCCCAGAAAATAACACTTGGTGTGGGTTTTAGGGCCCTTCTCTGTGTAATATTAGAGTACCTTAGGTATTTCGGTTGGTAAAAAAAACCTGATAATACAGATATTTAAGTATGATAACGTCTAATGATCTTTATGAATTCAACCCTAAGAGATATGAATATCGTAATGCAGAACAAGTATTGTTCGTTTGAATACCATTGTAATATTCGGTAAAAAAATACATTATCAAAAATTACGATAATTTTCTAGTCCAAAAAGGCAAGTGACAATTTTGGCATGACTATATTTATGTAAATATAGTCAGAATACATATTTGCATCAATAACTTTCCCACTTCAATACCTCGTGTTTAATACCCTTCATTATGTACAGTCACATGAAGTACTATTTATTGTATTCATATATCACATTACACCGTCAAAATATGTTATTACCTTCTTAAACTTCAAAACCTACCTTTGCACTATAAAATGGTAAACATTTAAAACTAGCCTGGTTATGAATAACATTTTCCATCTTGAAATTTTATGCGAAATTGCGAATGACCATTTTTATCGGCTAAATTTCATATTTTATTTATTTATTTTATTTAAACTTTATTGCACAAAATACAAAAGTAAGAGTACAAAAGGCGGACTTAATGCCATAAGGCATTCTCTACCAGTTCTCTGCCTAATGCCATAAGGCATTCTCTACCAGTTCTCTCTACTAGTTCATATATACTGATTAAAAGTGATAAACCTCATTATTTATAGATTTAGGTATTTTTACCGGAAAAATCGGAACCCATAGGATCATTTTGCTGACCGTCCGTCTTTCTGTCACGACCCTTTATCTCGGTAACGCGTGTAGGTGTCGAGTTGAAATTAGAACCGTCTACATGTCGTACTTTGGTCTACAGTCCCTTGAAGCTGTAAAAAATCGAACTTCTAAGTTAACGTAAAAAAATACGGCTCTTTATGTTGCAAAAAAACGTATCTACGCTGGAAAGGAAAATTATCCAAGAGACACGGAGCTAACTTTACAGGAGATCTAAAAAACTACGAACTTTTTCAAAAAAATAAAAAGTTATTAAATATTCTGTGGACCTACTTTTTAAATGAAGCATTTTATAATTATAAACAACATCATGTTCTCTGCATGTCGCTTTTGTTATTTTGTCTATTAATGGAATAATTTAAAATTTAGCATCGCTTACGCAAAATGGCTGTCAAAATAGAATTAGGTAAAATTATCTAAACGACACATTTCCCGAAATATTAGTCAGGTAAAATAGTATAATCTACATTTTACACAACAATCAACACAGTAAACAATATCTATGTGCATACGATGCTCATTTTATATAAACAATATCATGTTTTTTACATGTTGCTTTTGTTATTTTGTCTATGAATGGAATATTTTAGGATTTAGCGTCGCTTACGCAAAATGGCCGTCAAAATAGAATTAGGTAAAATTATCTAAACGACACGTTTCCCGAGAAATTAGTCAGGTAAAATAGTATAATCTATTACACAACAATCAACACAGTTAACAATATATATGTGCATGCTCATTTTATAGTCAGGTAAATATATAAATGTGCATAAATCAGCATGAAATAAATCAAGAAAAATTATCTAATCGCCTTTGTAGGAAATATTTCAGACATGAAAAGCTATTTATCGTACAATAAAACCTCACGATTAATGTTTTAATTAGAGGAAAATATTTATTTTCAAACATTAAAATTAATGAAGTGACATTTAAAGTTCTCTAAGACAATAACTTATGGTCCAACTACGCAAATACTTACAAAAAAAACTGCTTTAGAAATGTTAAAGATTTATTCATCAGATATCACGTGAAATTTCAATTTTATCAATTTTTATGTGTGATCCTGATCTGCTGAAAGATTTCCAGTAGTTCTAGACCAATGTATGGTAGAAAACGATAGCTATGACTAATGAGAACAGCACAAGAGTTCTCAAGACTGCAGTCACTCGGTACTCATTAAGGAATTTTAAATCAAGAACTACGTGAAATTTCAAGTTTTACAAAAGCAATGAGATAATATCCTATCCTAACAAGAATAACAAAACTACCTACAACTCTGTGTGGTATAAGTGACGTCTCGTAAGACACTGTTTGAGTGAGATGGCGTTTGGGTCCATCAAGCGAGTCCAAAGTAATGCCTTAGCGCCACAGACACAGATTGACACCGCAGGTGGGCCTAACGGCCTTAAATATATATTTAATTACTACTAAATGTGTGATATTTTATAAAACAGAACCGGTAAAGTTGTCTAACTACCAATTTAACGAAAATATTTGTTTTTTTAGTACATTCTATGCGACAAATACGACTCAATTGTCATTCAAGCAATTCAAGATAAGCGACAGTAGTCGATCAAAGTCATATCAGGTAAATAAGGATAAGCGACAATGGTTTCATAGTATCAAAGCAGGTAAATTTGGATAAACGCCAATAGTTAAGATACGACAATCAGGTAATTTAATCTATGTTATTTTTTTTTATAGAATCTTATATCGATTCTGTTTAATAATGTGGAAATACCACATTTTTACTTTTTGGCTAATGCGCATAAGCATTTTAAACACACATGACACAGAGGGCGCTCCAGTAGCGAAGAATTAGGTATGGAATCAAAGATTTAGTGTGATTGACGTAATGATATGATAGCTCAGTTGGTAGAGCACTACGCCGGAAACTTAGGGTCGCAGGTTCGAGTCGTGCTTACATTGCAGTGGATCACATTCAATGTTTCTTTCATAATTTACCTTTATGTTAATTTTATCATAAAGACATAGGTAAAATGCCTCAAACGACATTAAAATATATTTTACGATCAGGTAAAAACAGTTAACCAACAAGTGCAAGGTTAGTTGCAATAAAGAAAAATTATCCAAGTTGTTTGATCTGTTTTGACAAATAAGTAAAAAAGCTCTAAGGTTCATTATTATGCAAAAAACTTTTTATGTAATCTCCATTTTGCTAAAAAAACCTCAAAAATCATTTCGTTTAGTAGAAAAAAAAGTAGAGATTCTCTAAATCACCGACGGGATAAGCGACAAAAAAGTCGTCAGACAAATGTATACGAGACCCAACTCATTCGATGCAGAAAAATCTGCCGATCCCAACAGTGTGTATAACTCAATATCCCCAAAAATGTCGCTTAGATAAGTTCTCCTTTCCAGCATCGGCATATTTTGACACTCAAGTAAATTAAATGTTAATAATAGGGTATCCATTGACCTTGAACATTGAAATTTGCCAAAAAATTCGTCTAGTAAAATATCGTCAATATCAACAAGTATAGGCGAACATCTGAGAACATTACTAATGTAGTCATAAAAAACTATAACTGTTTATAAGTTAAGTTGAGTTTGTCGCTCTATTATTTATAGTTTATCTTTTCATTAGAGCAGCATGACCCGGGGGATAAAGCTGTGCCTCCACTACTATGTTAAAATATCGGTTCATCCGCTGGGTCACGATATGATTTATTTATTAAAAAACGATATTTTTTTATTTCTGCATGATTTTACACGTATAATCAAGAAGCTTGTCGGCATTTTAACTATTTTTGGTAGGTACCTACACATACAAAAGAAACTAAAAAGTATTTTTCGATTCGAGACTTCCAAATGGCCAATTTCACTTATTTTTTTGGAAAATAGCTTTAACGCATTTTATTTTTAATATTCTACTGTAGTAGGTAAATAGATATTTAGTAATCCGAAATAATTATATCATTGTTTAAATGATTTATTTTACTTCGAGATTTTTCAATGCCTTTAAATAAGGTTTTTTGATCTTCAACTCACGCTCGGACTATGCGAGTGTATGAAGCTGCTTGGACGCCACTCAACGAGATTATGATCGAAGTAATGTTCCGGGGGCGCACGGTCGGCGGGGGGAATAACGTTAGGCTCCGCCCAGATCCTCAAGGACGTTGGGATTAGGAGTCGCCTTAAGGACTATGTCGGTCACTTTGGTTCTCCGTCGGATCTCCTGGTTCCGGATTTTGTCCTTCAGAGAAACTCCGAGCATAGCCCTCTCCATAGCTCGTTGAGCAACTTGGAATTTGTGGACAGACGAGTTCTAGAGTGGAGACCACGAACGACACGCCCTGTAGGACGGCCTCCCGCCAGGTGGACCGACGACCTAAAAAGAGTGGCGGGAAGCGGTTGGATGCGGAAAGCTGAGGACCGGGTATGGTGGCGCGAACTGGGGAAGGCCTATGTCCAGCAGTGGACGACTCCGGGCTGATGATGATGATGATTAAATATTATGAAATTGTAGGCACAGGTTTCCAAGAAAAATGGTAATAATTCCCAGAAAACTCTTTTTATGGTGATTATACAGACTAAGCTATTTTCTATATCCAAGTTTAGCATTTCCCGGGCTTATTTTCAGACCTATCCCTTAAATTAGCGTGCCCTTTTTTAACCGGCCTCAACAAAGGAGGAGGCTCACAATTAAGTTGATTTTTATTCGTAAAAAGGTTTATTTCCACCGTATTTATGGCCGTAATTCGCTACCACATTCGTGTGCTTTTTAGCAGACCTTAAAAAATGTACCTACTATATTCAAAGAATTACCTGAACTAGTATACCTACTTACTGCAGCATTGATTCAAAAATCAAAGCACGAAGAATTTTTTTTGAAATATTTAATTATTATTTTTATTGAAAAGTTAGAGGGGGACGCTATTTTTTGGATTTCCGGAGCGAATATTTACAAAACTGCTGGCTTTATAAAAAAAATTAAAGACCTATTCAACGATACCCCACACACTAGTATTGATGCAAAAAAAATCACCCCCACTTTAGGTGTAGGTACCTACAAGAGGCAACGGAAAATATATATTTTTTTATTTTTTTATTTTACCGTTTTGTTGACGTGATATATATTTATTTATTTAAACTTGATTGCACACAATACACAGGTAAAAGTACAAATGGCGGACTTAATGCCGTAGGGCATTTTTTACCAGTCAACCATAGGACTAAACAGAAACATTTGTATGGTGCAGGGTCTTTTATGTAATCTGTTACATGAAACAATTAAATAACACATAAGTAATATACCTCATATGCAAATATATATATATATATATATATAACATAAACGTACATAAATATGACATACAATATACTTACTTATATAATAAATGTACCTTGTGTGAATCATTATGCTGACAGTATACACATAGGTACTCATACCAAATTTCAGCTTTCTAGTACTAATGATCACGGAGCTCAGCCGCGGACGGACGGACAGACGGACATGGCGAAACTATAAGGGTTCCTAGTTGACCCGTAGTCCTAAAAAATGTGGTGTACCTACTCACATTAAAAATAATGAGACATGAGACAGCACATGTTTCATTAATTTATACTATACCTACTGGTGACCTCCCGGGCAAAATGTCATTAACTCATTACCTACATGAAATGTAGCCCCAGGTGTGCAGCATCCATTTGCTAAGAACGCAAGTGATTTTGCAATCTGGATACCATTTGGATTTGACGAAGCAAACTGTCGATAGGCTAGACTTATTAAGTTTGCCGAGGCGCCCAAACAATTTGTTGGTAAATAAGGCTTTATTGCTTTCTATAGAATCTTAGGGTCCCGTAGTACTAACAAAAAACCTTTATAGATTTGCCATGACTTTCCTTCCAGTCGCTGGGATAGCGGGACTCCGCGTTTAAGCAGCTTGGTCCTCATTCGGTAGATTGTATTCCTTTTAAAATGCTGATTGTTTTAGACATTTTCTCTATGATCAAACATGATTCTTTACATATCATTGATGTTACTACCTAGAACAGGGCTATTGGGACTTATTGGTATATATTTGAAATCTACAGTTTGAATTTTTCATTGATAATTTTTGTTTCAAAAACTACTCGAAAATTACGAAATTCACGCGGAAAATTAGTTTTTACAATTTATTTTCGATTGCACGCAATGAAAGTATGAAATAGCTATGTTACTACCTTTCTAGGTAGTAACATAGCTGGGGAAAAAGTATTATTCACTTCAAAAAGATGGTTGAAATCTTTATCAATATATTTGTCAAAATATGAAGTTTTTTTGGAAAGGAATTAGTATGCCTCTTAATGTCTTAAATTGTTGTAAATTTTGGAGAAGCAGTCATTGGCAACATTTCATATTTCTAACAAGTGCCTACTGAGCCGGCGGTCCCGGGTTCAAATCCCGGCCAGGGCAAATATTTGCGTGATGAACTCGAATATTTGTGCTTGGGTCATGGTTGTTCTACGTATTTAAGTATATAATGTATCTATATAAGTATGTATATCGTTGTCTAGTACCCATAACACAAGCCTGCTTGAGCTTAATTTGGGACTAGATCGATTTGTGTGAGGTTGTCTGATATTTATTTATTTATTATTCATTTAAAGAAGCTGATAGTTTGGGTATGCAATTTGACATAAGCCAGTAATAAAATTGACTGCTAGTTTTGATGCTAACCGTACAACTGGGACGCCCCTGTCAGGGCATGGCAATCTTTAGATTAGTCTTAAACTAGATTTGAATACATAAAAGCTCAGCGATAGCGAATGCAAAAACTCAACAAAATTGCAATTGAAAATGAATTGGGTTTCTATGAAATTAAACTAGCGTAATAAAATTAGAATATTAATTAGTTCGCCTGGCGACTGGCAGTGAACGTCACTTGACCGGTCACGATCTTCTGGGTTGGAATTTCATCTTCATAGTACAATAGCGTTACCACACAGGTAGAAAACAGGCTGTACGAGTATAAAAGCTTATAATACGGCCATTATTACTCTAAAGCTGTATTAAGACTATATTAGTCCCCCCTCTAAACTGTTTATAGTCGTATCAGACTTCGGTAAACTTATAATATCGGTTAACTGACTTTGTAGGTAGCTAGGTAGTAATTGGAGATTCGGTGCTCAGGAAAGGTTTTGAGCAGTCTCCGCCTCTCGCTTCTTACGCTTTAGTCAGATTACTTCTTATGATTAATCGCCGCACTGATTGTTTTCTTAACGACTTAATAAGGAGGAGCTTCTTAAGTCGAAGCGTATTTTTTTTGAATCTCCGAATGTTGTCGAAATTAAATTTAATTAATGATCCAAAAAAATAAGGATGATGACCTGGTGTTGTATTTTCTTGTACAACAAAGCGTTGTAGTTATTACGAATCAAATTAATAAAAGAATTTCATGACATACTAAGCTTAGTATGTCAATGAAATAAAGAAAAAAAGGGACTTTGAAATATGTATGAGACTTCAAAGGTACGCAAATTTAATGTTTTTAGGGTTCCGTACCCAAAGGCTAAAAACGGGACTCTATTACTGAGACTTCGCTGTCCGTCCGTCCGTCCGTCCGTCCGTGTGTCACCAGGCTGTATCTCAATAACGGTGATAGCTAGACAGTTGAAATTTTCACAGATGATGTATTTCTATTGCCGCTATAACAACAAAATACTAAAAATCAAATAAAATAAATATTTAAGGGGGGCTCCTATACAACAAACTTGTTATCTAGATTATGGTACGGAACCCTTCATGCGCGAGTCGGAATCGCACTTGCCCAATTTTTAAATCCAAACGCCTAGTCCGTTGAACGCGACTACGCTTGTCGCGTGACATAGCGTCACTCGCCTCTATCACAGTATATCTACAGTATAGTATATGTGAGGGGCAGCACCTCTAACACAACTGTGACACGCGACTCTTTCTCGCGCGAGATATACTATCAATCTCTTTCTGCACAGTACTGTGAGACAATGGCGGTTGATAGTTGAAGTTGCGCGACAAGTCGCAAAGCATAGTTTTGCCGTGTTACGTTAAAAGGTCGTATCTTTATACTGATGTCATAGTAAGATACGTCCTTTTGCCCTAGCATGGCAGTGTGCTAGACAGGCTGATCGGCTGATCGCGAATTTGTATACCTAATTACCTACATACCTACTAATTTGCAATCTTGTTTAATTTTTCCATGTACATTGCTCCACGTACGGTCTGCATCAATACCAGCTGACATTTAAGTACATTGACATTAGATATGAGCGCCGATGGCCAATTCCGCGGCGGCGGCGTGATAGGCAAAATTCCGCGGCGGCGGCGGCGTCGGCGGCGTGACCTTGAGCTTTAGATTTTTATGAGGGAGCAATTTGAGAAAAAAAAACCTGGCTTTTGTGACTATTATTTATTTTGATAAAGGAACCAAGTATGTAAAAAATCATATTTTTTTAATTGCACACAAATATAACTAATTAAACAAAACAAAACAAAAAATAACACTGAATGAAAATTCTCAGATTTATAATCGAAATAACATAAAAAGCATATAAAACCATCACAATCTTCACTTTAAAAACGTGTCTATGTTTTAAAACAAGTCTTAATGTATAAATATAAATCAGTTAAAGATTACGTTTCCAGAAAAATAATCAATCATATTAAAACTTAATATTTTCTTCGGTTTCTGCGACTGTCACACATTTAAATAAAACAATTTAAACTGATTATATCGCGTATATTAATTATTTGAGCCTCCCTGACGTTTCAGTACCTTTACAGATACCGTTGTCAAAGGTTGACTGAGAAAAACATAATTTTTCTCTGTCAAAGTTACATTTGTGCAAACTACCCATTTTATAAATATTAATTTAAAAAATAAAGGTGTTCATACATGCCAGATGGGCCTAATGTGTAAAGACAGTTACACATGTGCCAGAAGGGTATTTATTATTTTATTTAAAATATCTACCAGCGGTTCACTATAAGGCTTACTGAGGAGAAAGAACCGGCGGTTTTTATAAAATGGGTAGTTTGCACAAATGTAACTTTGACAGAGAAAAATTATGTTTTTCTCAGTCAACCTTTGACAACGGTATCTGTAAAGGTACTGAAACGTCAGGGAGGCTCAAATAATTAATATACGCGATCTAATCCGTTTAAATTGTTTTATTTAAATATTAAAACTTAACAAGCATATTTTTTAACATCACAAAATTTTTAATCACAATCTCTTAGTCACAAGACAATCAATTTCAAAAGCAAGGTGGCGCCAGGTACGTTAAACACATTTTAAGAACTCATCATCGTGTCAGACTCATATTATGACGCGGCTCAAAAAAAAACAACACGCGTTCACTCGGCAAAATACTTGACTCGATTGAAGCCATCGTGCGACCGAACGCGGACGCGGGTGGGATACGTTACGAGTGCGAGCGAGAAAGCAAATCGCAACTTGTTGCGCCGGCGCGCCGCGTATTTCACACGGCGGCGGCGCGCCGACTCGAATCCGCGGCGACGGCGGCGCGCCGGCGCGGCGCTCATATCTAATTGACATAAGCCAGTACTAATAACTGTCAACTACTTACTTATAATGCTGATTAAGTATACGTGTATAAACAACGCGTAACGCGGCCACGATAACTTCCTCATCATTGAAGTAGAAAACTGGTTAAGCATGATCACGTTCAAAGCATATTCGTTTTTGAAATCTATCTATACATATAAACGGAAAAGACCTGACTGACTCACCAACGTAGAGCCGCGACTACTGAACCTAGGAACTTCAAGTTTCTAGAATGACGATGATTATCGAACTATCAGTTTTGTAGATTTATTGTAGGTGTATTTAAGTGATTTTATTAATGTAATGACAAGAAAGGGTGTAAAGAAACATTAAACAATAATTAAACTAAATACTACTATTCAGTATAAACAATTAAGTACAAAAAAGCTACAATTAAAGCAAACTAAAACAAATTTAAGAAATTGCTCCCTTGCGGCATAGTACCGAATATGCTGGCAGCATTTCCTCGCTGAACAGCTATGCTGATACATTGTGCGAGGAAACTGCCAGTTTTTTGGTCTCCAGTGGCCTCTGCTAGCCTTTTGGTGAGCTCCTTGATGAACTTTGTGGGCGCTGGGACCCCATGGAGCTAGGGTCTCGACCCCAAACTGTACAAAATTGTATTCGGGGCCGAGACCCCGAATATTTGGTGCTCTTAAATTTTTCGATTGAGTAATAGCTAGTTGTTGTAAAAGGGTTCGACAGAACATTAGCTAGAACGATATCTGAGCCCTTCAATGCCATAAATATTTGCACGGGCGGCCGTGAAGAGCCGGAAATTCCGTTTTACCTAAACATATTTACTCGGGTAGGGCATGCTCACGGCTCTGATTTTGCATGATTTAACCTAAACGTACCTTTACCAGGTGATTGCAAAGCCGTTTCATCCCTGTCACTGTCACTGACACACTGACACCAGCCTGGTGACAGATGGACGGACGGACAGCGAAGTCTCAGTAATAGGGTCCCATTTTTACCCTTTGGGTACGGAACCCTAGAAACTAATTTTCCGCGTAAATTTTGTCAATTTCGAATTCTATTGTTTCAATAAACAAAAATTATCAATGAAAAATTCAGACTGTTGGTGTCTAATATATACCGATAAATCTCAATAGCTCTGTTCTCGGTAGTAACATCAATAATATGTTAAGAAACATGTTTGATCATAAAGAAAAATGTCTAGAACAATCAGCATTTTAAAAGGAATCAGGCCTCTTACCTATGGGAAACGTTAAATATATGCATTAGGTAGGTAGGTACATAATCATGCCGGTAGATCCACAATCTGATCCACACTTGTGACCTACTTACTGAATTAATTATTTCATTTTATTCCACGTCATTCCACTTCATTTCATTTCATTTTATTTCATTTCATTTTATTTCATTCGTTGTACTACACATGTGACGTTACCCGTGTTGGAAACATGCCAGTCACAAGCCATTGGGTGAAATCACCTTTCCTTCACACGTGATTCATGTAGAGATGGGCGCTCATGGGTAAATACCCGATAAATACCGGGTAAATACCCAATTTACCGGGCAGTAGTAGTAGTAGATTGGGTATTTACCCGGTAGGTATCTATCGGGTATTTACCCATGAGCGCCCATCTCTAGATTCATGTGATACAGCGTGTCGCTGACATGTGTGGAAGGAAGGACGCAATTAGGCATACACATGGGGATGTAAGCCTGTAATACAGTGAACTATATTATGTAACAACCTTCCAAGGTCACAAAATCCCGAAAAAATTGTTTCTCCCGATAATAGGGTCATTTGATCTGGCAACCCTACGTATAGGGTATGATCTTATTGCTCGGATACAAAATATACTACAGACCTATTGAATAGAGTTTTGCCATCGTCGGGCAAGCTCGGTTTATCTCAACTTTTTCACCAAAGTTTATTGAGAAAGCAAGCGAATACAAATCGTTCCAGCATAGAAACGACGGCAAAACATTCGTTTTTCACTACATTTCTAAAGATTTGGTAAATACTTTCTGCCTATTGTGTAAATGTTTCCGTACCGAAAACCCCCCGGGGTTTATAAAGTTACAGCAGTTCTAGTGAGAATTCTTTACCCGTACAAGTATAGAATATAACTCGGCAAAGATGTTTCATGTTATTTTTTTACCCAGCGAAAGTACTTAGAAAAATGCAGCTCAATTTTTCTCGTGAAGATGGAAGTCACGTTTACATTTTTTATTTAATCCGCTTACGGTGGCACGGATCTCGATTTCTCAACAGATTTTAGAGTAATAAGTCATCAGTTCAATTCTGAGTTATAGAAGCCATAACATACTTGATACTTACTCTGCAAACGATACAAATGTTGCTTGACTAGCGACAGACATCATGTATTGCGTGGTCTTAACGATGTGTGGCTACCGAAAATTTCACATGCAAAATTAGGAAAATTGCCGGCAATTTTCGAACGGCACATCTCTAGTCTTAACATCAACTAATTCTATTATGATCTACCCTTATCCTGTTATTTCATTAGCGATCCTGGAAACAAATAATATACCAAAAATTACCTTGTATGTGTACCAGGTTCTCATAAAAATGCGAAACGTCCGTTACCAGAAAAATCTAGCACTGATTGTTTAACGCGCCTTAGGGTACGTCTCCACTGAATCGGAGCGGAGACGTGCGGAATAGACCAATCACCTGAGTTGAAATCTGAAGCGGTGGTAGCCTAGTGGTTAGGGCATGCGACTTTCAATCCGGAGGTCGCGGGTTCGAACCCGGCCCGTACCAATGAATTTTTTGGAACTTATGTACGGAATGTCATTTGATATTTACCACTCGCTTTTCGTTGAAGGAAAACATCGTGAGGAAACCACCTAAGCCCAATAAGGCCTATAGTTTCCCCTCTGGGTTGGAAGGTCAGATGGCAGTCGCTTGCGTATAAACTAGTGCCTACGCCACATCTTGGGATTTAGGTAGCCGACCCCGATTGAGAATTCATTCTCAAAAAATGGGACAAAGGCTAGGAGGATGATTACCTGAGTTGAAATCTGTATCTCAGCAAAGCTTCACTTTTGTGATTGGTCGATTCTGCACGTCTCCGCTCCGCTCCGCTCCGCTCCGCTCCGATTCAGTGAAGACGCACTCTTACTATCGGCGGTTGCATAACATACGTCACTACCGCTTGTTACGCAGCTGAGCTATCCCCAAATCATCAAACAAAACTTGGCTTACCTTTTCCAAAATGCCCTGCAAAGTTGTAGGTTTTGTTGGGTAACTCATTGACCGGTAATGCGTCATAGTGACGGTTGCAGAACGCGTTATCATTTAAGATTGGCATCAGTGCGTCATAATTCGTCGTCGTGCGTCGTTATCAATAAATATGAACCGATCGAGTTAAACCCGTCAATGCATTTGATATATGTACTTATGATGAAATTGCTTTGAGCAAATAAAAGAAAAGGTTAAAGTCATGTCTTACCAACAAGGGAAGGAATACACCTAATTATAAAGAGTGTGGAGCTAAAGAAGATGCCTTACACATCATGGTGGAATGTGTACGGAACGATAGACAAGTTTTTTTATTGAGAAATAATGTGAACCTTTTTTATAGGTACCTATTTAACACTATTTTAGCACACCTATTGTCTAAGATTGCTAAAGAATTATATGAAATTGTTAACATAGGTATTAATAGATGAACTTGAAAGTGATTTGTAACGATGGGGGTGGCATCATCGTTTCTGATGAAACTCCTTTTTCATTAACAATGATAAAAAGGAAGCGAAGGAAAAAGCCCAAGAAAGAAACGGCTGGCGATTGCCATGCCGACAAGAGAGCAGTTCTTAAATTGACGAGAGGTCAGTCGGGATAAGTGCGCCAGCAAAGCAAAGAACGGGGAAAAATAAATAAATATTAAGGGACAATCATACACTATTCGACCAAGTTCCAAACTAAGCAAAGCTTGCACCATGGGTATTACACGACGATATACATAATATATATAAACACATATATCGATAACATCCGTGACCTAGGAACAAATATTCGAGTTCATCACACAAATATTTGCCCCGGCCTGGATTCAAACCCAGGACGAAAACGATGAAATAAAATTCAAGAAATGGAACATTCGTTTGTCTATAAAGGAAGGGTAAACCACAAAGTACAGATGTTATACTACTAAAACCATCTTTTGTCTTTAATTTATTTTGCTAAATAACTATAGTTGCGTGGTTGTGGGCTGTGACGTCCCAATAATGGGCGCCGCCAAGCTCAGTGGACAAACTCATTTTTCGTTACAGCCCAGCCACTACTTAGGCACCCTAATGAACGATTCCCATTGACCGGGCCGGGCCGGTCGGCTGCTGCCGCGTCGCAACGGGCGCTTTGGCAGCTGGCAGTGGTCGACCGCGTTCAGTGACCAGGTCGGGCGGGTTCGGCTGCCGCCACGTTGCAGCGGACGCTGGAGCGCCCGGCGGCAGCCGACTGCGTCCGTCCGAGCGATTAAATCTACTAGGGCGACGGAGGAACGAACGGAGCCGATGGCGCGCGGCGGTGACCGAACGGAGCCGATGGCGCGCAGCGGTGACCGAACGGAGCCGATGGCTCGCGGCGGTGACCGAACGGAGCCGCTTACGCGCGACGACAGCCGAGCACCTCCGTCCGCGTCCGCAAGCGCCCGATCGGACGGCAGCGGCGCCAATAACATTCGAATATGGGATCTGACTGTTGTACAGAAGCTCTACATTCCTTTGGCAACTATTTAGATGCGCTTGAGCGCGCGCCGACTCCGCCCGGTCAGTGGGAATCGTACATTACCATGAGTTTACAGTGACAGTAGTCGCTAGCGACTGCCTAAAGGATTTATATGGATAATTGTAGTTGTACAAAGTAATCGCTAGGGGCGCTGTACTATTCTCCATACAAAATGATGTTACGCTCTCGAGCGAGTACGGTCACGATAACTAATGGTAAGGGTACTTACGTACGGGAATGTCCGTTTCTAATTTCTATTCTAGTTCGACCACGGAGCCGCACCCTAAGAAACTTGCCAAAATCCCAGCTGTTCATACAAAATGATGCTTAGGGCTTAGCTAAAGATATTTGTAGGTATGTATATACCTACAGAGTAAATTACTTCATTGGGTCTAATTAACTCGCCCAGAGCCTAACAGGTGTTTAATTAATTAATATTCACCCTAGAACCCTCAATATGGCTTAATTAGCTCTTATCTCACTAACTGATGACATTATTTATTCTATTCAATTTCTAGCTTACCTACTATAAATAGTTATTTAACTACTGACGACCTTGAGAATGTTGTTCTGAGGCTATTGTTATATATTTTATGTTTTTCAGCAGAAAAGTCGGTCAGGAAAATCAAATTGCGTAATTAAATTACTAAAGCGTAAAATCTAGAAATATTATACCAGAGCAATATTGTAAAACACGTATCCTTATTGCTGTCTGAAAAAATGCAAAACATCGGGGATAGTGCAATACCGCGTAAATAACAGCTGTCGATAAAGTTCTCATGTCAGTAAAATATTATTTGTTTGTTTATTTATTTGTTTGAATATTGATTCGTATCTACACTTACGCGGTCTTGAACTATCCCCGATGAAAAGCAATACATATTTGTTACTTTTTATTTCAAAAGTCCATGTTAGCACGGTAGGACGTTAGATAGCTATGGAGCTAACATTAAACACTCATTGATTTATTGCATTCCAAAGTGACTTTATGGTTATTGTGGTTTAAATACTGAAGTAATAAAGAACTAAATTTTAATTTTTTAATAATATATGTTGTTTACCTCTGCCTGTTATTTTAATGTATCTCATGTTGTGTTGTATATTCCTTGATGTTTGAGGTGTGCATTAAAGAGTATTGTATTGTATTCAGGGCCGTCTTAAACTAGGCTGGGGACCTTGGGCACACAAGAATTTGGGGCTCTTTTGGAAAGTGGATATTGTCGGTCCTTCGGGCCCCCTGAGAATGGGGGCCCTGGGCACGGGCCCCGTGTGCCCTTATGGTGAAGACGGTATTGATTGTATTGTATAATATTTTTTTACAATGCATGTGCTCGAAAAGAGCGTATTCTAGGCATTCAAACTGTGCGGAAAGTACTACTTTGCTTTTTACTTTTTTATTTATTTATTTATAGCCGTATCTGACAGCCTGACACAAAGAGGTTTAATTATTTACAAAAAGTGTGATAAATAAGTCAAATACATCGGTATTTTATTGTACTTTTATACGTGATAATAATCGTATTATCACGTATAAAAGTACAATAAAACCAATATTTCATTAATCAATTCATTTAACACGTCATTAATTACGTTAGATATAAAATTTGCTTAATAAACGAACTTTAAATCGTTATTCATTAAATAAATTTTGCTGAATGTACACGCGCTTGTGCCATCACTACATAGTATAAAACAAAGTCGCTTTCTCTGTCCCTAAGTCCCTATGTCCCTTTGTATGCTTAAATCTTTAAAACTACGCAACGGATTTTGATGCGGTTTTTTTTAATAGATAGAGTGATTAAAGAGCAAGGTTTATATGTATAATACATGCATAATTTATCAGCATTGCACCCGTGCGATGTACTTATATGATGGAAATGTACGAATAGCCCCTGCTCTTATTTAATAGCAACAATGATCACGCCCTCACCTGACGTTATGACATTCCATAAGGACTGTCTCTGCGCTATAATATAATCTAGCCATGTCATTGTGTGCTCTGTAAGGTTTCTTTTGTTTTAATAATTATATTTGAAGAAAGTTAATTTCTTTTGTTTAATTTATCAGGTTATGGGCCCAGCTCTACCTGTAAAAGTTATTAAGTCTATTTGTGCAGTTTTAAAATAGTAACGAAAATAATTTGTTAACTTAACCTCAAAGTTAGTTCGGTCGCCGGAATTTTTTTCAGCTTGCGTACAATAAAGTATAAATAATAGGATCAAGCAATCATATGATGACAATTGAAAAGCTCACTGGCCGTGACAACTGGACAAGCTGGAGTTTTGCCGTCAAAGCTTACCTACAACATGAGGACTTGTGGGAATGTGTCGAAAATGAAACAACAGACTCAAAGAAGGATCATCATCATCATCATCATTTCAGCCATAGGACGCCCACTGCTGGACACAGGCCTCCTCAATAGATTTCCACATGGGCCGGATAGCAGCGACCCGCATCCAGCGAGTCCCCGCAACTCTAACCAGGTCGTCCGACCACCTTGCGGGTGGTCGTCCTACACTGCGCTTGCCGGTACGTGGTCTCCACTTGAGAACTTTTCTGCCCCAACGGCCATCGGTCCTTCGAGCTATGTGCCCCGCCCATTGCCACTTCAGCTTGCTTACCCGGTTTGCTATGTTGATGACCAAAGAAGGATCTTAAAACGAAATCAAAGCTTATACTCTTAGTGGACCCTATGCTATATGTTCACATACAAGAGGCAAAAACAGCGAAAGAGGTTTGGAACAATTTATTACATGCATTTCAAGACTCAGGTTTACTCCGTAAAGTCGGTTTATTGAAAGACTTAATAAATACTACATTAGAAACAAGTACAAGCGTGGAAGATTACGTAAATAAATTAATGTCATCAGCTCATAAGTTGCGAAATATATCATTTCAAGTGGATGATGAGTGGCTCGGGACACTGATGTTGGCAGGCTTGCCAGATGTTTACAAGCCAATGATAATGTGCATAGAGAGTTCGGGTATAAAAATTAGTGCCGATTTAATCAAAACTAAGCTCTTGCAAGAGGTAACGAAAACAGACACTACCGCTTTTTACACAAACTCCAAAAATGTCAAGCCAGGTTTATTCATCCCAGTCAAAATCAAAAGGCCCCCGATGCTTTCAGAGTAATAAGTATGGGCACTTAAGTAAGAATTGTTGGCATAGGAAAAATAAGTCTGAGGTTAGAAATAAGAAAGATAATAATGGTTTTATAGCAGCCTTTTCAGCCATGCAGGTGAATGATACAATGAACTGGTACGTAGATTCTGGCGCATCAACCCACATGACGATGCACCGGGAATGGTTGGTGAATGAGACAGCTCCACCTGTTAACCACATAAGAATAGCTGACAACAAGGTGCTACGTGTCGAAAGCTGTGGTGATGTTATAATACAAGTACCCAATAAGACTGGCAGTGAAGCAATCCAGGTGAGAAATGTTCTATTTATACCAGAATTATCCACAAATTGGCCGTCTGTGAGTAAGATAATTAAAGCAGGCTGTAAAGTAGAATTTAATGTTGATGGCTGTCAGATAAAAAATCAAAATGGGCAAATGGTAGTAAGTGCTACACTGATAAATGATATCGTTATTCATTAAATAAATTTTGCTGAATGTACACGCGCTTGTGCCATCACTACATAGTATAAAACAAAGTCGCTTTCTCTGTCCCTAAGTCCCTATGTCCCTTTGTATGCTTAAATCTTTAAAACTACGCAACGGATTTTGATGCGGTTTTTTTTAATAGATAGAGTGATTCAAGAGAAAGGTTTATATGTATAATACATGCATAATTTATAAGCATTGCACCCGTGCGAAGCCGGGGCGGGTCGCTAGTTTTGACATAAGACGAATATTAAAAAGATACTTTTGCACATGCGCAGTAGTAGATATGTCGAGCGCGGTTTACAAATAACTCCGCCATTTTTTATTGATGTCTAGTTTATTTTGAAGTTGTTTTGTGCAAATCTACTGAAATAATGGCGAGATAAAGGGACGAATCATGAATTTAAACCCGTAAAATTTTATTGAAGAAGTGAAAATGTGAACGACGGCTTCTTGTTGGATAAATCAAATCAAAATACTTTTTTTCCAATGTCAAATCAAATCAAAATACTTTTTTCAAACAGTCTTTGTGAGTATTAAAGTATTTTCTATTTTCTACTCTACATGCATAGTAAAGTTTTGTACGGAACTCGTATGTAAGATGATTTCCGACTCGTGTTTGTTACTAAAAATTGGGCAAGTGCGAGTCCGACTCGCGCATGAAGGGTTCCGTACCTATATATACTTATATATATATGGGTGAATCAACTTTTAAGTGCACCTTGTTGCTATGGTTACGCAAAATTTGTCCCTCGGACAACCTAAGCATTTTGTATGAAGATGTCACTTGGACAACGGGGACAGAGTAAACAACATAAAAAAGTTGATTCACCCCTATAATCTATAACAAGTTTGTTGTATGGGAGCCCCCCTTAAATATTTATTTTATTTTATTTTTAGTATTTGTTGTTATAGCGGCAGTAGAAATACATCATCTGTGAAAATTTCAACTGTCTAGCTATCACCGTTCTTGAGATACAGCCTGGTGACAGACGGACGGACGGACGGACGGACGGACGGACGGACGGACGGACGGACGGACGGACGGACGGACGGACAGCGAAGTCTCAGTAATAGGGTCCCGTTTGTACCCTTTGGGTACGGAACCCTAAAAATTACACTCGTCTGAAATCACCTACCTTCCACACTTGTATCGTAAATAACTATTCAATAATATTACAAACTCGTTAACTTAACTGTTTTAATTGACGATTCCATGCATTTCGAATTATGACTGGATATTCGATCATGAATTTAAATATACTTAAGTACATAAATCTGAGTATGATTTACATTTTGAATGTGAATATCGGCTACTCGGCTCTATAGCTCTCTAACGTCCTACCGTGATATAAATAGTCCGAAACCTGATCATGAGTTGTGGTTAGGTTAGGTTGACTTGTAAAATGTTGACATTTAACACGTTCGCTGCGATATAAGGTTAAAAGACCCGATGCATGTGCTCCCACTCCGTGCGGAGGTGAGAAACGGTGAATTTCCTCTGGTGCGGCGGCTGTACTATGAGTATTTCTGCATGTACGAAAGAGACAAGTATAGGTTTGAGTTTAGGACCTTAAGGACAATTTAATAAAGCATTAAGATTGTGCTAAGGTTCTTCGGCCCGATAACGCACTGGCTGATATATTTTTCGATTCCTTGCGGGTACCGGGTCGAAAGGCCCATCATAGATAACAAGGTATAAATCTGAGTATGATTTACATTTTGAATGTTAATATCGGCTACTCGGCTCTATAGCTCTCAAACGTCCTACCGTGATATAAATAGTCCGAAACCTGATGAGTTGTGGTTATCTAAATATGTCGACGCAATTCTTTAATTGAAAGCCTGATTAGACGAATGTATTTTTAGGTACTAATTAACGACATTTATGTCACGCGTAAAAGGATATGCTTTTTTGGGTTTGTAACACCCGATCTAAGCGGTTTTAGCGAGTATTTTGCTTTATTTGTAGAACCGGGTCGTCTAGGGTAACTGTGACACGCGACTCTTTGACGTGCGACAAATACTAACCTGTCACTTTTCAGTCAATACCGTGCTTGACAGGGTGACACTGAGTAGCGTGACAAGCGAAGTATCGGCAAGATATGCTAACCCCACAGTAAAATGGTTTTAGTGGCCGGCAAACTTTTAGAACAAAAATGGCGGATCTGCGCATAGTGCGCAATGCATACTGTACATTTGTACGTAAATCGGCTACGGCGCAGTCAAGGTTATGCTCTAAAAGTTTGCCGGCAGCTGTATTTTAATCTCGTTCAAAGGTGCTTCGCAAATGACTGGAGAGTTGTTTAGGTATAGACTTGACTTCTTGAATTAAGTTGAAAGTTTAAAAATCGAAGATCAATAATTATTTGTGAAACAAAAGACCGAAGTTAATTTTACTCGCGGATGGAATTTAAAATATCTACTATCTGTCACTATTAACATTTGATATTTTTGTCATGTAACTATGATCTCAGTTGGTCGCAATAAGTGATTATTATTTATATTAGTTTATAATTGCATCATTAGGCTGAAATTATGACTCATTACAGTGCAGCGGGCCTATGGTTGCTTTTATCACGCGATAAATAAGTGACAAATCATCCGTCACGTCAAGCTGCGAGTGTGAGTGACCGATGCTCTGTCACTTATTTATCATGTGATATACGTAACCATCATAGGCCTCTAACAAGTTTATCTATTTAGGTACGTATCTCGTCGTCTAGTATCCATAACACAAGCCTTCTTGAGTTTAATTTGGGACTAGATCGATTTGTGTGAGGTTGTCCGATATATATTATAATTTATTATCTCCTTTATTTATCTTACGTCTTAGGCTAGGTTTTTAACAATAAATTTATATAAAAAGTAAAATACAATAAAGTTATTAGAAAATATAAATACATTATAAAAACCTAACCTAGGGTGCCGCCGGCAGCGGGGCAGGGCCCAGGCTACCGGTGGTTAGGGCTGCAGAGAGAGGAACCTCCTGACGATGCGCGCCGTGTCCAGGAGTACCGCCTTCTGAATCTGACCCTTGATCCAGGCATCTAGCGAGAGTCTCTTAAGGTGTTTGTCGAGACTCTTCGCTATAAGACCGTTTGCCGAAACGACTATCGGGGCAATGATCGTCGAATCAACATCCCACATGGCGGTCACCTCGTGAGCCAAGTCAAGGTACTTGCTGAGTTTGTCCTTCTCGGCCTTCACATGGTTCTCGTCATGGGGGATGGTGATGTCGACGATATCAGGCTTATTGGCTACAATATAGTCCTGACCGTGATGATAGATCGATCCCAATAGAGCGTGGCACGACCATTCTCAAGAATTGGCATCGGTGTGTACTTATAGTACGGCACCTCAGACCCCACAAGACCGTATCGAAGAGCAAGTTGCTGGTGAATAATCCTGGCTACTTGGTTATGTCTGTGCAAGTACTCGCCGTTAGCAAGATGAGAACAACCGGAGATTATATGCCTGAGTGACTCACCGTATTATTATAAAAAGTTTTTAAAAAATTTAACTGTCAGCAGTCAACTCCCATGATAAGTTATGGTTCATATCTGCGGGATGCAAGCTGAAAAATTATCAGGAAATGATTGCTTACCCGGAATTTAAGGCGCCAAATACCACATCCAAACAACACTTGTTCTATAACTACCGCCGCACACTCTCCCACTGGCGATTGCACTACAACTCTGAAACAATAAAAAATAACAAGCTTAGTACTATTGATTGATTTATTTATTTAAACTTTATTGCCAGACCAAACTAGTACAAATGGCGGACTTAATACCACAAGGCATTCTCTACCAGTCAACCATAAGGCTAAACAGAAACATTGAGTTGGTGCAGGATCTATATACCTATAACGTTCGGAGACAAAAAACAATTTTAGAAATAAATACCTACCTAATATACATACATAAATTTAAACAAATAAATAATTATAATATTATACTACATACACATATATATAAATTCATGTACCCAGTGAAAACATTATACCAATAATTCATCTTTAAACAGAAGCGTCAGACAGACAGATCACAAAGATGCTTGCGTAGCTTCTTTTGACGACGCGTTTGGCTCAGTTTGTAGACACCTGCCTACTGAGTCGGCGGTCCCGGGTTCGAATCCCGGCCGGGGCAATATTTGTGCAAAATATTTGTTCTTGGGTCATGGATGTTATCTATATGTCGGAGACGGTCATGAGTACGGTAGCTCAACGAAGCCGGCGCGCCATTGGAAGGCGACAGTAGCGCCCTCTTGAACCTGTTTTGGCGCGCTAGACAGAGTCTTGGCGGTTCACTCAGCGAACGCCCACCGACACTTCACTCTGGGTCGCCGTCGAGTGCACTACTGCCTTGGAACTGTCCCGTTTCGTTGTGCTATACCAAGTTAGAATCAGTGAAACGTTATAACTCAACAATACAGTGTTAATTTAATAAAGACTATTGTGAGACTTTGATAACCTAGCTTACAGACCTTTGTGCCAGGAACTGTTCTTTTGTGCTTCATTGTATAAGGAATAAATCAAGTTAATTGCATCCGTAGTGTTTCATCTTACTCACAACTACCTCCTCGTCCACAACTATGTCGAATAGCTCATCTAATGTGCCACACCACACCGGCCATCCGACCTGTCCCCGACATATATATGTATTTACCTACATATTATGTATATCGTCGTCTAGTACCCATAGTACAAGCTTTGCTTAGTTTGGGACTAGGTCGATTTGTGTATGATTGTCCCTTAATATTTATTTATTTATTTTATTTATACAGGATCAAAGCACAAAGAAAAATAGGCGTGCGGACAATTTTTTTTGAGGATGTCAATCGATTCTATTTTGTATTGGGATCAAATGTCTATATGGGACTACCTACACTTAGAGTGCTCTAAAAGTCAGAAATGACCGTCAAAGTTCAACATTCCTACAGAGCACTAAAAACGCTCCATACAGATACCTGCATATGACGTCATCTGTAGATTGGGTACCAGTATTTGTATGGAGAAAATAAGTAATTTGCCATTTTCACCGTTAAAAACTGCGTTTAAGTTTATATCAATTATGGTTTTGTTAAATTATGAGTATTTTAAAAACAATTTTAAAATTTCTTTTGGATTAAAAAAACTTTCGTACCTTCTAAGTCACATATTTCAATTATAATTTTTTTGTTTAATTTTTTTTATTTGTTTCATACATGACACACAATGTGACATATTAAGCTAATTTTATTAATACAGCGTGTATATTTGATAGGTATATCCGCAAAAAAATCCGATCAGTAAATTATTAAAAAAATCTACCTTTTTTTACATATAAAATAATTCAGCACTCAATGTATTTGTTAGTCGTTGTTTGTTGACACTTAACATAGTGATGAATTGATGATACATCTGTCACTTCGTAATAACTACGCCATACATTGCTGTTCAGAAAATTTTCGAACATTAATTACGCTATGGCAGTTAACGCTAAATTAATATTTTTTTATAAATATCAGATTATAGCACTAAAATCTCCGTCTGGCTTCAATTTGCGGCTATATCAAATATACACGCTGTATAACTACATTATGTTGTATAATTCAACATCAGTCGCATCCCCTATTGAAATGCGTAATCTGCCAGGGCTAGCAATCTTGTCGCGCCATCGCCATCGCTTGTCGCGCGTCTCAGTGTCACCTGTCATGCTCGCACAGTATTGAACGGAATGTGACAGGTAGTATATGTCGCGCGACAAACAATCGCGTGTTACAGTTATGCTAGACGTGCTGGCGAAAAACACAAAAAAAGAATGAGATTACATCTTTACATCTATACTATCGACGACGCGGTTGGCGTGGTTGGCGCAGTGGTTAAGCAACTGCCTACTGATCCGACGGTCCTGGGTTCGAATCCCGGCATAGGGAAATTATTTCTGTGATGAACTCGAATATTTGTGCCTGGGTCATGGATGTCATTTGTATTTAAGTATGTATTTATTTATATAAGTATGTTTATCGTCATCTAGTGTCCATAACACAAGCCTACTAGAGCTTACTGTGGGACTAGATTGATTTGTGTGAGGTTGTCCGATATTTACCACCATTATTTAGAACCACCCATTTATATTTATTACTATCATAGAATTCTGAATTTGTATTGATAATAAAATAAATAAATAAATAAATATTAAGGGACAATCATACACAAATCGACCTTGTCCCAAACTAAGCAAAGCTTGTACTATGGGTACTAGACGACGATATACATAATATATAAAATACATATATAGATAACATCCATGACCCAAGAACAAATATTTGCACAAATATTTGCCCCGGCCGGGATTCGAACCCGGGACCGCCGACTCAGTAGGCAGGTGTCTACCAACCGAGCCAAACGCGTCGTCAAAATCATTTTTCTATGGAGAGGGGTCATGATTTCAGAAAAAATCTCGATAGCGTGATGCAGAATCGTCATTTGTTTTGTATGGGCGCGCGGCGCCCCTCCAGCCTGGCGCCATCTGTTGGTCATATTTTCCATTGTGTCGCAACACGCCGAAACGGTTGGACAGATTTTAATGAATTTTGGCACGGGGATAGCTGGACATCCAAAGATGGTTATAGAATACAATTTACCCGACTACAGTATAAAAAAAATATACGCATACGAAGTTAATGACACCTTCTAGTGCTTCATAGGTAAATGTTTGTTTAGTACTAGACAAGGAGTTACTTGAGCCTTTTTTTTGCGGAAGTCGGGTAAAAAGGACCTCGGCTACCTATGGGAACCGTCACGTCAATGGAATGGATACCAGTGTACTAAAGAAATGTATACGTATATTTACATACATACGATTAAGTCCGTAAAAGCACAGAATAGATAATAGTACAAAGTAAAATAGGTTTCAATTGTAACATTTTCCTTGTCGGTGTGCAATAAAGATTTTTTGTATTGTATTGTTGTAAAGTAGCCTCCTTCTATAGACATTTTATTTTGAGAATTGTATAATAGAATAGATTTTTGTATGAATTGACTCGTCTCGTCATGTTACCTACTGCGAAACATTCGGAATAACAACTTTGTATAATAATTGTTCAATTTGGCCCTAAATATTTCCGGATGAATCGATAGTAAGCGTGCAAACGGTGCAACTAACTTTGAAAAAACCGGCCAAGAGCATGTCGGGCCACGCTCAGTGTAGGGTTCCGTAGTTGCCCATCCTTCACAATAGACGGGCTTAAAACAGCGCCTAAGGCCGTATAAGGCCTCATTTTCATGAATTTTCCCATAATTTTTTGACCCGTGGTTGAAAAGTTAGAGGGGGGGGGGGGGGCACAATTTTTTTTATTCTCGGAGCGAATATTTACAAAACTGCTGATTTGATCAAAAGATTATGTTTGGAGACCCCTATTATTTTTAAAAGACCTATTCAAGGACACCCCCCACACTAGTGTTAAAACGAAAAAAATAAAATCACCCCCACTTTAGGTGTTCGAGAGGTACGGGTAAAAAGTTTTTTTTTTAGTTTTTATTTTACCGTTTTGTCGACTTGGTACAAACACATACTCATACCAAATTTCACCTTTCTAGTACTAATGGTCACGGAGCTAAGCCGCGGACGGACGGACAGACGGACAGACGGACAGACGGACAGGACAGGGACAGACGGACAGGGACAGACGGACATGGCGAAACTATAAGGGTTCCTAGTTGACTACGGAACCCTAAAAATGTAGTAGCACAAACCCTTTTTAGGGTTCCGTAACTCAAAAGGCAAAAAGCGGAACCCTTATATGATAACTTTGTTGTCCGTTCTTCCGTTTGGCTGTTAAAATTAAAACCGTACACTCAAGTCTTCAGTCCCTTGAAATTGTGGAAAATCAAACTTCTAAGTAAAAAAAGATAGTTCGCTCGGAACCCTCGGTATGCGAGTCCAACTCTAATCAACTTTATTATAGCTTTGTCATGTGCTGAACGTGTATGATAATAAACTTTCGGAATTTGAAACATTTATATTTTCACAATAAATAAACGAATACGGGTAAACGGTTGTTTACCCCTGTTTATTACTTTACGAACCCTGTATCTCTGATGTTTTGTACCCCTGTATTTGAGGTGCCCAATAAAGTGGATTCTAATACACGAGTGAATGTAGATAATAGGCTGTTGAAATGTGCTTCTCAATTTTCCTTCACATACGAGAACAAATACCGTACACGAGTAGTCGAGTACCTAGTTACAGAGTCCGGTATGTATAGAGACGGCATACTTAGCATTAATGCAGGGGCGTCCAAAAGTGCATAGTTTGCGTCTGGCGTAGATAAGCTTTAGAACCTAAGAACATTTTAATTAAATAAAGACAGTCTAATATCGACCACCGTACGAATAACTTGTATTTTAATTATAAGTTTAGTTTTTAAAAAGTAGTTTTCCCTCCGGCGCGATTTGACTGGCGCTGCGGACAGGATACCGGTACGAAATCCTGCGCCTGTGAGGATCACGAATTGATCCGAGTGCATGACTTTCGTTAACGTGTTTACGTGAGAACTGGTATCTTCGAACCAAATAAATTTGTCTCAGTGCCTGGAGGACAACACGAAAACGCCTGCGGCTATAATTGGAGGAAATGGGGAAAAGCGTACTGTGAGTAGACCTCTTCACTGTCCCGTCTATCCCTGTTCTTATTCCATTGGCTGTGTAATTTAGTGTAGACTTTATAATAAGCTCTCTATACAAACTCTATAGTTGCGAATTATATCGTCCTAATATTAAGTTAGTTAAGAGTGTTTAAAAGCGATTATTGAAATACTAAATGGAAGAAATAGGAGTAGTTCCCAGAGATAATATTGAAGAAAATATAATAAATCCTAGAGAAAATATGGATCAAATCAAAGTAATTCCTAGAGAAATGATGGATTTAATTCCAAAATTTGATGGTGATGAAAAATTGTTAAATTTATTTTTAAGTAAAAGCGAGTATGTAATTCAAGCTTTTAGAAACCCGGAAAATCTTGCTCAGGATTTGTATATATTTCATGCAATTACTGGCCGGCTAACTGGCAAAGCCGCCCACTTGATAAGCGAACGCCAAGATATAGATACTTGGATGCAATTAAAAAAGCTGTTAACTCAACATTTCGGCGACCCGAGGTCGGAGGAGTGTATTGCGATAGAATTAGATAATTTAAAGATTAGGCACAGTGAATCATACGCTAGCTTCTGTAATCGTATTCAAAATGTCAGAAGTACATTATTTGCCAAAATAAATTTAATTGAAGATCCTCGTGAAAAAGAAACGAAAAAGACAATTTATAATCACTTGTCTCTAAACGTCTTTCTTTATAATTTGCCGGAAGACATGTTACGCATAGTGAGACTCAATAACCCCAAGCAGCTAGAAGACGCGCTAACAATAGTGATGGAAGAAGTCAATTTCTTAAACCAGTATAACGCAAAAAATAGAAACAATAGTAAGCCTTCACAGCAAAGGCTCATTTTCCCACAAAATAATAATTTTGGACAGAATATGAGATTTTCTCAACCACAAAATGCAGGATACAATTTTAATACCGCACAAAATAAATTCCCACAAACTCAAGGTTTTAGATTTGGCATTCCCAACCAGTCAGTTCCACAAGGTTTTAGATTTGGAAACCCTCAAAATCAGGGATACAAATCTTTGATGCCCAATCAACACACACCAAACTTTAAATTTGGAATTCCCCAACAAGCAGGTTATAGACCATTTGTTTCTAATAACAATCAATTTAGATCTAATAATTTCCAGCCAGCACACCAACCGCAATTTAAATTCGGTATTCGACCTCCATATCAACAACCACAAGGTCAAGGCCAATCTTCGCACCAATATAATAACGACGTCTCTATGCGAACAGCACCCCAACCAAAACCAAATTACATACCCCCGCGAACAACTAACAATTTGTTTTACGCAAATGAACTTCAAGAAATCGAACCTGCCCTTGAAAATTTCAATGAACCGAACGCCCTTGACTCAAACTACCAACATTATTACGCGCAAACTGAAAACGAAGAATATTTCATAGACAATCAAAATGAGACTGAAATGTTACAAGAATTGCCCGAAAATGAAAATTTTCCCATAAAAGCCTCTACGACAGATCTCCAGAAATAGTACACCTTAATCATCATAATGCCTTAAAACTGCCACACATTGAAATTCCCGAAATAAACTCCAAATTCATGATAGACACTGGAAGCACACGATCATTCGTAAGCCCTGATATTGCAGACAAATACTTTCTGAATTCAAATACAATGAACCATTTGAAGTAGTAAGTACCCATGCCCGAAGCTCTCACGCTGAAGTAATTGAAATCCCATTGCTGAAAACTTTTAAGAGTTGTGACACTCATAAATTTTATGTATACGAAGTCGATAATAGTTACGGAGGACTAATTGGCTCAGATTTACTGAAACAACTTGACGCGAACATTGACATGAAAAACCAAGTACTGATAACAAGAGACACACAAATACCTATAATTTACCGTCCACCTTACACAATTCGCATTGAACCCCGATCTGAAACACGCACGAAAATTCCCGTAAATCTTTATAGTGGAAATGCAATTATAAACCATATAGATTTCGGCGAAGGTGTGAGAACACCAACAGCACTTGTAGAATGTACAGAAGGCTTTGCAACCACGGTTATCCAAAATACATCCGAAAATCACTTTGACATAAAATTCAGTACACCTCTCAATGTCACACCATATGCACCAAAAGAAATAGAAATTAACGGTTTACATTCAGTAGATAGTTGTGAAAAGGATGAAATTTTAACACAAAATTTAAGTAAATTACGATTAGATCACATGAACTCGGAGGAACGAAATCAAATTTACAATTTGTGTTTAGAATACAAAGATATTTTTTACACTGAACATTTACCATTAACCTTCACAAATCAGGTAAAACACAAAATCCGAACCACTAACGAAGACCCTATCTATATAAAACCATACCGTCAGGCCCCAGTAGAAGCAGCTGAAATAAAAAAGCAAGTAGAAACATTATTAAAGGATAATGTCATTCAAGAATCTCACTCACCTTGGAGTGCCCCGGTACATTTAGTCCCAAAAAAAATGGATGCTAGTGGAGAAAGAAAATATCGCATGGTTATTGATTATAGACGGCTAAACGACATTACCATTGACGACAAATACCCACTCCCGAATATTACAGACCTTTTTGACAAGCTAGGTAAAAGTAGTTATTTCTCGGTACTCGATTTAGCGAGCGGGTATCATCAGATTGAAATCGAAAAAGAAGATCAGCCAAAAACAGCGTTTTCTACACAATACGGCCACTACGAATTCCTGCGCATGCCCTTTGGGCTCAAGACGGCTCCAGCAACGTTTCAAAGAGCAGTAGATAACGTTTTAGGACTGCAAGGTATTCACTGCCTAATTTACCTCGATGACATTATAATTTTCTCATCTAGCCTGGAAGAACATATGACAAAACTTAAAGCAGTTTTCGAACGGCTCCGACAAACGAATCTAAAAGTACAACTCGATAAAACTGAATTTCTATGTAAAGAAGCTAATTACTTAGGACATACCATTACACCTGAAGGACTAAAACCTAACACAGACAAAATAGATGCTATACTGAAATACCCATTACCGAAAACAGTTACCGAAATAAAGAGCTTTCTTGGACTCATTGGATACTACCGAAAATTTATTAAAGACTTTTCTAAAATTACTCGCCCGATGACGTCTTGCTTGAAAAAGAATAGTAAAATTATTATTGACGAAAATTACCTGAAAGCCTTCGAAAAATGTAAAGAACTGTTAGTAAGTGCACTTCTATTACAATATCCCGATTTTACGAAGCCATTCATATTGACAACAGATGCATCTGACTTCGCCCTGGGCGCAGTACTTTCTCAAGGTATAATAGGTAGCGACAAACCCATCGCTTATGCCAGTAGAACCCTAAATGATTCTGAAAAACGATACAGCACTATCGAGAAAGAGCTATTAGCCATCGTATGGGCTGTAAAACACTTTCGTCCCTACTTGTACGGCAATAAATTTACTATTTTCACTGATCACAGACCCCTGGCTTGGTTAGACTCGCTAAAAGAGCCCAATAGCAAGTTAACTCGTTACAAACTCAGATTAAGTGAATATACATTTAAAGTCATACATAAAAACGGAAAACAAAACACAAATGCCGACGCTCTCTCACGAATACGATTAAACGCATTAGGAAATGACAGCGATAACGACCAATTATCAACAGCAGTTAACGTAGGAGATACTGACAAACTGGATGACTACATACAACGACTAACTGACGACATAGTTAGGTTAGGGCAGCAAAGACATGACCCTCAGAACCCTACTAATAACGAAAACCAGCCCGATATTAATTCGAACACCTCTGAAAGAACTTTAAGTGCAAACGAAAGTACTTTATCAGCACCGACTGACACACAATCAAAATCTAGTACAGATACTGCCCATTCCGCTGTAGATATGGATACAAATGGCATACCCATTCTGCATGAAGCTATTGACACCAAACCGAACCAAATTCTAGTAAACGCCTGGCTTAAAAATGAACTTTTAGTTAAAATAGAATCACATCCAAAACAGAAAATCCTTAAGGTTTTCCTACCCTTAGACAACACTGAATTAATAAAGAAATTCCTCAAAGATTATATTAGACCCAAAATTAAATATTTTATACACTTTAATAATACCGAACATAGACGCCAATTTTCAGATATAGTCATTGCATTATTCCGAAAGGATACCATACAACTTTATGAATGTACTGAAAGAGTAGTAAACGTAACTGACGAAAAAGAACAAGAAGAAATTGTACTTCGATACCATGAAGGCAAAACATGTCACCGTGGAATCAAAGAAACAATTTCCCATTTAAAGCGGACTTATTTTTGGAATAATATGGAACAAACAGTTACTAGTATAATTAACTCATGCGAAACCTGTAAAAGGATGAAATATGACCGACGTCCTTTCAAACCACAAATACAGCTTACACAGACTCAGACTAAACCGTTTCAAGAATTATTTATGGACCTATATACAATAGAAGGCAAATACTATTTAACTATCATAGATGCTTTTAGCAAATTAGCGCAAGCTTTTGAAATTCCCGATAGGTCTACCCCCGAAGTTGTTCGTGCCCTAATAAAGTATTTTTCATTTTATGGTATTCCCACTAAAATCAGTTCAGACCCTGGCTCCGAATTCAATAATAGACTTATGAGCGAAATGCTTTCATTTTATAAAATAGACATTCACATTGGAACCCCTAATAACCCGAACTCTATGGGAATGATAGAACGCTTCCATTCCACAATCGCAGAAATATATAGACTTGCAAAGTATGAAAGGAAACATACAGATGCCGCTTCCGTAATGACGTATTCAATATTGGCCTATAATCAAACTATTCATTCAGTAACAGGACTCACACCGTTCGAAGTTGTTTTTGGACATACCGAAAGTAAAAATCAGTTTAACGCAGATTTTGATAAAGAATATACCCAGCAGTTAGTTAAAGACCATTGTAAAAGAACAAAATACCTATATAAATATTTGACAGATAAAATGTTGGCTAGAAAAGAAAAGGTTCAAGAAGATAGGCAAGGAGAAACCAATTTCGACTTAAATGACAATGACGATATTTTCATTAGAGGCGTAAATAGACGACGTGCTAAGGACAAACCTAGGTATCAAAAGGCCAAGGCTAAGGGCAAGGTCCACAGAAATATAATCCCAGTTGAAACAAACGCTAGAGAAACTAGAGTCCCGATTAAAGATGTGCGACGTCCTCCACAGGTTCGTCCTGCTGCTGACCCAGGCAGTACTGACCCGGGCCCTTCAACTTCATAAAATCGAGAAGAACCCCGGCGTTTTTCCAATAAGAGAGGGTACCGCTCTTGTTAGTTATAATAAGTGGCTAGTTATTAAGATATTAGATATTAAACTTATTAAGCAAGACCTAGATTTAAATATACATAGATATAAGGAACTGGATAAGTTGGTTGGTTCATTTTCTAATATTAATGCCTCATACTTAATATACTGGGATGACGTAAAGCGACAAGTAAATCACATGTTAGATATCACTGTGGAAAAATACACTCAATTAGTTCCTAATAGCAGGCAAAAGAGAGGACTCATCAATCCTCTAGGATCTTTAATTAAACTTATCACTGGAAATTTGGATCACGACGATGCTATTAAATATAATAATCTGATAAATGAAGTCAAAACCCGACAGCATTCTGTAGAAAAGAAAACAACACTCATATCCGAAATGGTGAGACTTTTTACAAATACTACTGTAAATATAACTGACAATCTCATACAATTGAATACAGCCATAAATAAAGTTAATAATGACATAACCGAAATTTCAATAATATCTCATGTCAATCAGATAATACAGGCTTATAACTTGTTCTTTCATAATTTCCAACTGATATATTCTAAATTGAATGAGATTGAAACTGTACTCGCATTTAATAAAATAGGTATATTGCATCAATCTATTGTTAACACTAATGAACTTGTAAAAACATTTAAGCTCATAGAAAGAACAGATAAACTTATTTTTCCATCAAATCCTGAAAACATTGTAAAAATTGAACAGTCAATTACATTGAAATCATACTTTAAGAATTCTGAAATAATGTTCATCATGGAAATACCATTAGTTAAGAGAGAAACTTACTTTTACTATAAAATTGTTCCCTTACCTATTACCGAACCTGAAACAAACCTCACCCTAATTATTTTACCTAAATATCCTTACCTTATTGTGAAGGGGTTGAACGCTAGCTCGCTCTCCACCCCATGTAAGCTCATCGAAGACGAAACATTTCTATGTGATGAAATGCAATTAACAGTACCCATCCAAGACACCTGCATTCTCGAACTCATGCGATACTCAAGTAATGCTCCGTGTATGCAAATCCCGATAGAAGTGGAAAATGTGAAGATAGAGTTTTTACAGAAAAACAGATGGATTTTATATACCAAGGCAACTACGGATCTTGAGAGAACGTGTGCTAACGAAATCCTTCATTACACACTTTTGGGCACATACCTGCTTACAATTGACGATAATTGCGAATATAAAATTGGACAACATTATCTGAGAGAACATACAATAAATGGAGAGAAAATCATATACCAAAAACTACCTTTGGTAAAGTTTCCTGAAAATCTGAAAACCGACATAAGACGGAGCGCTGATCCAGTACAACTGAAAGGAGTTGAGCTGACCGACCTGAAAGTGTTATCGTACGCACTGAAAAATAGTGAAGTGGAAAGTGGAAGTGTAGTGAATACGGAAAACGTTAGCATAGGAACCATTGTTTTATATGTAATCTTAATTATAGGTTTTCTTTCATTCTTTTCGTATAAATATACACTTTTGGTATGCAAGTCTTGCAAAAATCAAAATAATCCTCCGAATAACGGTTCTTCGGATAATTTCGAACTAAAGGAGGGAGGAGTTACAGAGTCCGGTATGTATAGAGACGGCATACTTAGCATTAATGCAGGGGCGTCCAAAAGTGCATAGTTTGCGTCTGGCGTAGATAAGCTTTAGAACCTAAGAACATTTTAATTAAATAAAGACAGTCTAATATCGACCACCGTACGAATAACTTGTATTTTAATTATAAGTTTAGTTTTTAAAAAGTAGTTTTCCCTCCGGCGCGATTTGACTACCTTCATCCTAATAATAATATTATAAACGTGAAAGTTTGGATGGATGATGTACGTTCCACTTAATCTCAAAAAGTACTGGACAATTTTTTATGAAACTTTCCAGTTATGTACCTTATATATCAGAATAGGACATAGGCTATGAATAATGTCGAATTTCATCCCATTTAGGGACAAAAAATGGGATAAAACTTTGTATGGAGAGCAAATAATTGTAGTTGCAACAGCTCCCAACATGTCATCGATCTGACGTAAACTAATCAATAGGTATATTATTTCGTCTGGGCCTACGGTAAACCTTCACGAAACGCATACCAAACTTTTCTTTGTAAAAAAACAATAAATTCTGATATGGGAACACGTATCCGAAAAATTCGATTAATCGCGTAATTTCAAGAATCAAATGCATAAAATTTGTCAAATTTGAACAATCACATTTGATTTGATGGACGGACATGACAAGACATGTCAAACCACAGAAACCGACGAAGAAGGTATGATTCTATTAAATAATTAATGAATTTTGTCATATTGTGAAATTGGAAGATGAGCTTTATAGCTCAAGTTTTTCCTGACTTAGAACAAAATATTCATGACGAAAATTGGATTTGTGAAAGAAGCTTATTGGCACCAAAAAATGATATTGTTTTCAAAATCAACAAAAAAATCTTGAACAAAATAACTTCAACGCAAACAAAAATGTATAACTCCGTCGTTACTGTCATGTCCGCTGATAACACTAAAACGTAGTGATTATATGCTCTTTGGATAACACCAGTAAGTGTTGGCGTTATTAGCCCTTTAATTTTTGAACTCTTTGTAGCTATCCTGGGTGCCATACCACACGGTTGAACTGAAGGTAGGCGTAGGTACCAGTTTTGTTAATGCGCAACTTAGACTCACCCAAATTATGCAACGACACTAGATTGAGAATCACCGAATTAAGGAAGTACATTGTGATGGGCAAGATTTTAACGGGAGAAGCTAAGGGACAAATCAGTGTACTTATACCACGTATTCCAATTACACCGATCCAATTTGCGATTTAATTTTAAACGTCTACATCTACAGATTACATTGAAAGTTGCATTTTCTATGACTATTAATAAATCACAGGGGCAAACGTTAAAAGTAGCAGGAGTACATTTGGGCACGCCATGTTTTTCTCATGGACATTTGTACGAAGCTTACACATGTGTCTCCAAATCAAAAAAATTACATGTTTTTGCTCACACACATAAATCATTTAAAATAGTTTATAGAACTATACTTCAATAAACTAGGTTATAAAAACCAAACCTTTCAAATAAACAATACAAAGATCGACGCTCAAAGCATAAGAAAAAAAAATCGACAGGTTACTTGGAGTTAGGGTAGCGAAGTGGTTAACGCACTGGACCGGCTATCCAGAGGCACCGGGTCTGATTCCCGGTCTCTTTCACCAGGTAACTCCTTTTTAAATTTTTCTTTAAGCTTTGATCTTTATATCAATGGTGTAAAAACCAAGTTAGAAAAAAGAAAAGTACCTAATATAGTCCTATTTGTTATGAAAAAAAGCTGCACTCTGTGATGGAAGCAAGCCGTTTTGCACGGTGATAATATAGACCAAAATAAACGATTTCACTCGAGGCGAAATTAGTTTCACCCCTTAGGAACAGAGATGGCGCCACTTATTCAAAAAAAGTTTAAAAAATTCTAAATCCTGAACGAATACTCCGATTTTGACGTAAGAGGTGCCAATCGGCAGATAATTACCCAATTTAACACGAAAAAAATTAAAATCACGTAGAAAATAATTTTGGATACCTAAGAAATAATATTTTCTGAAAAAAATGTTTAAAATTTGTGATTTTTGGAATTTTACTCGTAAAAATGTATGTACATGGTACTTTTTTTATTTATTTATATTAATACACAACTAATTTTACATTTACGAAAAAAAACCGCATATCATTAGCTCGTATAATTCCAAAGTTATTGAAGAATACAGACATGGCGCCGCTGGGTCAAAAAATCTTACAAAAAATCTAAAACCTCAACGGCTATTCCGATTTTGATAATTAAGGTGGTAATCGACAGATAATTACTTAAATTAGTTTAAAAAAATAAAATAAAAATTCAAATAGGCAAAAAGTAATAATATTTCCAAAAAAAAACATAAATTTTGAAAAAATATTTTTTTTTTGGGGCTTTTATGTAATTTCATATAAAAAAAAATATGAATATGGCTTTATTCTACTTATGTATATTATAACACAATTAGGAAATTGATCGTTTAATAAAAAACCGCATATCGAGAACTTGTACAGTTCCAACGGTATTGAAGATTTTACTATAGGGTGCCGGTGCGATGTTGCCGCCGCACGTGCAACTTATGTACATGTATATGTATAGAAAAGTATTCTCCCGTTTCGAAGGTACTGATTACCCTGAAAATATAACCACAATTGAAAGTACAAATAATAATCATCCCAAGTAGCCCACAACACACTTATATCCCTTGTACAGCTTAAATTAGAGTTTTAACGGGTGAATAGGCTCCTATACAACCTGTTTGCTAATATCACAAGTATATTAGATGCTAAATAGCATTTCTGAATCAATATTTTACTTACTTTACGTTTTATTTTCACTTTAGTCTTTGCAGGCTTTGCATTGTAACGTGCAAGTTAGGCCGTCGCATCATAAAAAAAACAACAACGCATTATGCTACAGCCCAATTTGTATCCATAATGTTCAAGGAGTTTCCAAATTGAACTAACCTTCAACTATTGTGGACCCCACCTACCTTTGATGCCGTTTCATTCCCAAAAAGAAGGACTTGGGACTCGATATTTCCAAATTAAAACGTGAACCCACATTTGGTTTGCATGAAACGGTATTCAATGGCAGCTGAAATAGATGGAAGGTATCTCACAAGCTTGTTTAGTTTAGTGTTTTTTAGTTTAAATAGATCTTTTCGAATCGCATTAACAGTAATAATATATGCTCTGTTGGAGCATCGTATAGCCTGCATGTGAATCTGGGACCAACAACGTTACGATTAATTGAGAACCAATTAATGACATTAATATAGTGATTGAATCTTACACGATTTTCACACATTATATTAAAATAATAAAACGGGACTTAATTGCGGTAAATAAACATTTTTGAACTCGGTTAAATCCCGTTTTGTTATAATAATGAATGACATTAATTATTTAAACACACCCTAAAAAAATAAACAAAAATGGCCCTTAGTAATCGTTTCACATGAGCCGTTACGTATCGAGAGAGAATTTCTATAGATAACAATGTAACTACTTGCAAAAGCAGTAGTTATTTCAGGGTATAACATGCAAGTTTTAAAACAGGTCTCTTTTCTATTAAAATTATTGTATTAAAATTAGACGTCTTGTCATACTCTGTGAAAGCCTTGAAGTGCAGTCATCATTTCATTACTTAAAGTAATAACTGTTTTGTAAACTGCTACTAGTAGACCGTTGCACTGACGACTGCAATTTGAATGCTTCGATGCTTTCACAGAGCTGGCGACAAGCCTTTCGCCGACTACTTCAGCTGCCATTGAACAACATGTTCTGCGTGTAGCGTTTCAAGCGAGCCAAATGTGAAATAAACGTCTTAATTTGGATTTTCTTTTTGGGAATGGAATGGCGTTGGAAGCAGGTTGCAGGTGCGATCCACAATAGAACAGTTAGTATGGGTGCAAATCGAGCTATGGAAAAATGCGTTGTTGCAGCCGATGCAACGGCCTAACAAGCACGTTACAATGCACAGTTTAGTGAAAATAGGCAGAATATACTTGTGATATTAGCAAACTGGTTGTATAAGAGCCTATTCACCCGTTAAAACTCTAATTTAAGCTGTACAAGGGATATAAGTGTGTTGTGTGCTACTTGGGATGATTATTATTTGTACTTTCAATTGTGGTTATATTTTCAGGGTAATCAGTACCTTCGAAACGGGAGAATACTTTTTTATATACATGTACATAAGTTGCACGTGCGGCGGCAACATCGCACCGGCACCCTATAGTAAAATCTTCAATACCGTTGGAACTGTACAAGTTCTCGATATGCGGTTTTTTATTAAACGATCAATTACCTAATAGTGTTATAATATACATAAGTAGAATAAAGCCATATTCATAATTTTTTTATATGAAATTACATAAAAGCCCCAAAAAAATATATATTTTTTCAAAATGTATGTTTTTTTTGGAAATATTATTACTTTTTGCCTATTTGAATTTTTATTTTATTTTTTTAAACTAATTTAAGTAATTATCTGTCGATTACCACCTTAATTATCAAAATCGGAATAGCCGTTGAGGTTTTAGATTTTTTGTAAGATTTTTTGACCCAGCGGCGCCATGTCCGTATTCTTCAATAACTTTGGAATTATACGAGATAATGATATGCGGTTTTTTTTCGTAAATGTAAAATTAGTTGTGTATTAATATAAATAAATAAAAAAAGTACCATGTACATACATTTTTACGAGTAAAATTCCAAAAATCACAAATTTTAAATATTTTTTTCAGAAAATATTATTTCTTAGGTATCCTAAATTATTTTCTACGTGATTTTAATTTTTTTCATGTTAAATTGGGTAATTATCTGCCGATTGGCACCTCTTACGTCAAAATCGGAGTATCCGTTCAGGATTTAGAATTTTTTAAACTTTTTTTGAATAAGTGGCGCCATCTCTGTTCCTAAGGGGTGAAACTAATTTCGCCTCGAGTGAAATCGTTTATTTTGGTCTATATTATCACCGTGCAAAACGGCTTGCTTCCATCACAAAGTGCAGCTTCCAGGCCAAAACCGTCCATAACAAGTAATACTAATAATATTATGCCCGATTTCATAATATTTATGACAAAAATGTTTGTTGAATAGAACCATACCTTCGTCAGATGATTATCAACCGTCATCATCTTGAGCCATTTCTGAGCGTAACTTATTGAATCGATTGGGACTTAGTCTCGGATAACTTATTGAATCGAATGGGACTTAGCCTGCGATAACTTCAAAAATATTAAAAAAATAAGGTTTTGCGTTTAGTCCATCACTTTTACCCAATAGCCTAGATCATTTAGCTTCCATACGATTATTGAATACCTGAAAGTGTAATTGTTTTTTTTTTATTGTCTACGCGTACGAAGTTGCGGGCAAAAGCTAGTATTATTATACATATGTAAGTCCACATCCTTCGTGTATACCAGATCCCACCAAAAACATTTCATGTAAAATTGACGGCCAAGACTCACATTCTCATAACGCTTTCGCTGTAAAAAAGTTATCAGATCCCAGGAAAAGCCAAGCCCCTAAGCCCCGACTTTACTAACCCCACCACCTTGGTTTAAAAAGTATGGCATCAACTGGCTTCAAGCCCCTAAACCCGGAGTTTACTAACCCTACACCTTTGTTTCAAAAGTATGGCTTGGCCGTTTCATAGAGTACCGTAAATAAGTCCAACGGACCGTCTGGCCCATATGGTATCAAGAAACTAAGTTAATGTCTTTGATAATATATACTTATAAACTTAATTCCTTACGATATAGGCCGGACAGTCCGCTAGACTTATTTACGGTAGTCTATGAAACGGCCAAGCCATACTTTTGAAACAAAGGTGTAGGGTTAGTAAACTCCGGGTTTAGGGGCTTGAAGCCAGTTGATGCCATACTTTTTAAACCAAGGTGGTGGGGGTTAGTAAAGTCGGGGCTTAGGGGCTTGGCTTTTCCTGGGATCTGATAACTTTTTTACAGCGAAAGCGTTATGAGAATGTGAGTCTTGGCCGTCAATTTTACATGAAATGTTTTTGGTGGGATCTCATTTCTTTTTGTAAGGTGCTTTAGTTTTTTTAATTTTTTTGGGCTGTAGGGTTTCTTGAGCGTCAACTGAACAATTGTGTATTTAAGAAATACTTAAGTTTAGCCCCATATATATATATACACTTTTATCCCCTATTATGGGAAACCCATACAAACTTCCATCCCCGTATTTAAAGGGTGGGGGGTGATTTTTTAAAAGTCCTACAATATGTATTTGATTTATAACAATGAGTCCCTATAGGTTTCAATTTTCAGACCTCTAGTATCAAAATTTGCGGAAGTTTCATACAAACTTCCATCCCCTAGTTTAAGGGGTTGGGGGGTAAAAGTTCCAAGTTTTAGAATTATTTTGTTGTTTGTGTACTAATACTAGCTTACATACCAAATTTCAGCTTTCTAGGTCATCGGGAAGTACCCCAGAGGTTCTGATACGTCAGTGAGTGAGTGGCAATATCGGCGTATTAGAGGTACCTATAAAACCTAAAGTATAAAAAGCTAGATCAATTAAATTTTGTACATTTTATATGTTTGCTAACTGCATCTTAACCTGAGAATTTGGGCGCTCTAGTGTTAACTGGGACGAAACTGATGAGGGTTTGAATATGAGACGAAACGGTTCGAGAAAAGGTAGGTAGTGCCCCCTTCTTTTTTGTTCGTCTTGGCGGGGGCACTACCGTGCCCCCAGATATTTAAAATACGAAGTCGAAGTGTAGATATGGAAGTAGTAATAATTGTGTATAAGAAATACTTACGTTTAGCCCGATATATACTACTATTATCGCCCATTATGGAAAACCCATAAAAACTTTCATCCCCTTATTTAAAGGGTGGGGGGTGATTTTTTTTTAAATCCTAGAATATGTATTTTATTATTTATAAATAATAAAGGAGTCCCTATATCAATTTTCAGACCTCTAGTATCAAAATTTGCAGAAGTCTCATACAAACTTCCATCCCCTAGTTTAAGGGGTTGGGGGGTAAAAGTTCCAAGTTTCAGAATTATTCTATTGTTTGTGTACTAAACCTAGCTTACATACCAAATTTCAGCTTTCTAGGTCATCGGGAAGTACCCCAGAGGTTTTGATACATAAGTGAGTGAGTGGCAAAATCGGCGTATTTTAGGTACCAATAAAACCTAAAGTATAAAAGCTAGATCAATGAAATTAAGTACATTTCATATGTTCCCTAACTGCATCTTAACCTGTGAATTTGGGCGCTCTGGACGGGACTGGGACGAAACTATGAGGGTTTGAAAATGAGACGAAACGGTTCGAGAAAAGGTAGGTAGTGCCCCGCCTCTTTTTTTTTCGTCTTGGCGGGGGCACTACCGTGCCCCCAGATTTAATCTGCTATTGTTATTTAAACCGAGTACAGTCAGCCAAGACCAAATAATGGACTTAATAATAATAATCATCATCATCATATCAGCCTATAGACGTCCACTGCTGGACAAAGGCCTCCCCCAAAGTTCTCCACAACGATCGATCTTGCGCCGCCCTCATCCAATTTCTACCCGCGATCTTAACCAGGTCGTCGGTCCACCTTGTTGGAGGCCTTCCAACGCTGCGTCTTCCGGTCCGCGGTCGCCACTCAAGAACCTTTCTGCCCCAACGGCCATCGATTCTACGAGCAATGTGCCCCGCCCACTGCCACTTAAGTTTGGCGACTGTCTGAGCTATATCTACAACCTTGGTTCTCTTGCGTATCTCATCATTTCCAATTCGATCCCGCAAGGAAATTCCGAGCATAGCTCGCTCCATTGCCCTTTGAGTAACTGTGAGCCTTCTTATGAGGCCCATTGTAAGCGACCACGTTTCAGTGCCGTATGTCATCACTGGCAACACACATTGGTTAAAAACCTTCGTCTTCGTTCGGACTTAATAATACACTCATGTAATAGAGTTGAAAGGTGGTAGACTAATTTTTGCCGAATTAGACACCGCAATACGGGTACCACAGTATACATAACTGACAACAGTAAGTACCTAAAATCAATTTAAATACGTTGGTAACGACGCACTCGTACATGCACTTGCCAGAAATACAACATACCTACCTATTATTAATATAATTGAACGACAATTTTACAAAAAACGTTTCGAAGAAGATTTTATAAAAAAAAGTCAATACTTATCATTTGCAAAGCAATCATTTCCTCAATAAATAGTTTGTTAACCTGCTGGCAGCTTAGCTGGTCGACGGAAAACTCTGCCTACTGGCAAGTTGGCATAAGATAAGTAGTGTTTGACACTGTATAGAGGCAAACGATGTAGACGTGATTTCCTATCTTTGGCATTCGTTATTTTACGAATTACCTATTGATACAATAAAATAAATAAATATTAGCGGACAATCTTATACAAATCGACCTAGTCCCAAACTAAGCAAAGCTTGTACTATGAGTAGGTACTAGACGACGATATACATACATAATATATAAATACATACATAGATAACATCCATGACCCAGAAACAAATATTTGAGTTTATCACACAAATATTTGCCCTGGCCGGGATTCGAACCCAGGACCGACGGCTCAGTAGGCAGCTGCACTAAGTACAAACTGCGCCAACCGCGTCGAAAAATGAATTGTAACTTGATATACACGTTTTGAATTTTAAACAACTGAAATTCAAACCTTGTACATATTTAACGAAACAATAAGTACTTACCTAACGTTTTAAGGGCCTTAATTAACGAACCAAAATATCTCTCAACAATAAACAGCAAGCGATCTCGCGCATCAAGAAAGTTGAGATACTGTTTCGTACTGTGTGCTACGGTTACTTCGAAAAGGGATTCTTTGTCCACACACAAAATGGAGGGCAGCCATCCTCGCATGATAATAATTTCGACTCGGGTATGGAGGATTAATTACAAAGCGCTCTCTCCAGGCGTACTGTTACCAGCACAAGTTTACACATTTGTTTGTCATGTGGTAACTTCAAGTGTTTGGCGTGTCAAGCAAACATGGCACAATCTATTAAACAGAAGGCGTACACGTGGCGTACACCTACTTTGTCGTAATAGACTTTATGGAGACAGTTTTTTTTTTAATGTCGATTTGTTTTTGTACTACAATTATGAAAATTTATCTAGATGTAAGTTGTATCTATTCTGTGATTTCGTTTCGAATAGATTCAAGATAACGCTGCGCGTACTGTGTTCGGTGAGCATTGTAAATTGTTATGTACCCTTTATTTTACAATATAATACAAATCCACTTTATTGTACACCTCAAATACACAGGGATACAAAATATGAGAGATATACTTACAGTATAAAATAAACACGAGGTTAACAACAGGTCTTATCGCTAAATAGCAATCTCTTCCAGACAATCTTTAGGTAGCGGAGTAGATCAACAAATGAAATGAAATGAAATGAAATATGAAATGAAATAATTTATTCAGTAAGTAGGCCACAAGGGCACTTTTACAAGTCAGATTGTGAATCTACCGGCATTTCGCAAGAGGAGACCGCTGTTGAGAAGAAAGCCGAAAGAAACTCAACAGTAAGTCATTTTTTCGTAAATAATACTTAGAACAATTACATTACATTAGTGTTATAACTAATTATTACATGCGTACACGTATAGGAGATATATAGATACTCCAAATCAATGTTAGGTAGGAATATTAAAATAACACTAACTATCAATTTAAAATATTAAATATACCCAGAGATGTATAAAGTCTCTAGGTGTCACAAATGCAATAAAATACAATTACTTAATTAATTTAATTCCAAAGAGATGTATAAGGTCTCTAGGCGTCAACGTGAATAATCTACAATAGAGAATAATTATTAAACCTAAATTTCTTAGAGATGTATAAGGTCTCTAGGCGTCACAATATACAAAAAAGAAAAATAATAATGATAATAATAAATATGATAATAGTTAAATTTCATTCCTCAGAGATGTATAAGGTCTCTGAGCGTCATTGTACAGTACACTAAGTTTATTAGAGATGTATACAGTCTCTAAGTAAAAAATAATAATAATAACTTCAATCGAGTACAGGATGAAGTCTCTCACGTCAATTCAATAAACACTGGTAAGCAGTTACTACACGACTAATTTGGCCCTTGCTAGTATGAACAGACCGGACCCCACAAACGGCACCCGTTCACGAGCATGACGCATATCTCAGCCATCGCCTCCCTCAACCATATTATAGGGAAGGTTGCGACCCGATCAACGACGCCACCGTAAGCAAAGACCTTTAAGCGAGCATGACGTGCTCACACTGCCGGGCATTCATCACTATAGCTATTTGCCCGGTGAGAAACAACATAATGTGCTCTCATGTTACATTAAAAACAAACTAATATTACCGATTAAAATAATGCTTATTTTACGTTCACATGACTAAACCACTGGCTTAAAGACATCCCTATCATCTAAAAAGTCATTCACAGTATAATACGCCTTATTTATTAGATGACGTTTTATGTGAGACTTGAATTTGCTGGAAGGTAAACTCACTACCTCGGTAGGTATTTTGTTATAGAAACGTACACAGTTCCCCACGAACGAAGAGCTAACTTTACGGAGACGATGGGCAGGCATAACAAGCTTATTCTTCCTTCTTGTATTATACTGGTGAATGTCACTGTTGAGCTTGAATGCATGTAGATTTTTCCGGACATACATAATATTCTCAAGGATATATTGAGACGCTACGGTGAGAATGTTGGCTTCCTTGAACTTTTCTCTTAGCGATGCACGAGCTCCTAGTTCATAAATAGAGCGTACGGCTCGTTTTTGTAGCACGAAGATGGTTTGAATGTCCGCCGCTTTCCCCCACAACAGAATTCCATATGACATTACACTATGAAAATAACTGAAATACACAAGCCTTGCCGTCTCGACGTTTGTTAACTGTCTGATTCGCCTCACTGCATAGGCTGCGGAACTAAGCTTACCTGCAAGAGTGGCTATATGCGCATTCCATTGCAGTTTTGAGTCCAAAGTAACACCCAGAAACACTGTTTTGTCTTCAAATTCTAGTACATCACCTTTCAATGTCACCTTGGCACAATCTACTTGTTTCACATTCGGTAATGTGAATTTAATGCACTTGGTTTTCTTGGCATTTAGAAGTAGGTTATTTGCAGTAAACCAATCCACAATAGTAGACAGCGCGTCGTTAATAGTAACAAGGTTATTTTCTTGTCTTTTCACTTTGAAAAGGAGAGAAGTGTCGTCTGCAAATAAGACAATCTCATGTTTATCTTGCACAAGGTTTGGTAGATCATTAATATACACTAGAAACAGAAAGGGGCCTAGAATTGAGCCCTGAGGTACACCCATAGCAACAGCTGATCCAGTTGATTGCATTCCGTTGATGACTACGCGTTGCGTTCTGCCTGAAAGATATGATGTGACAAGGTCAAGTGCACCGTTCCTTACTCCGTAGTGTTTCAATTTACGTATTAAATTATTATGATCAACGCAATCAAATGCCTTAGATAGGTCGCAAAAAATGCCAACAACATCTTGAGCCTTTTCCCAGGCATCAAAGATGTGTTTAACCAGCACCACCCCTGCATCAGTAGTGGAGCGACCTTTAGTGAATCCAAATTGACTGCTATGTAATAGGTTATGTCGATTAAAATGAGAAGTAAGTTGATTAAGAATGAGTTTCTCAAAAACTTTACTTAATGCGGGTAGTATTGATATTGGTCTAAAATTTGTGGGGTCTGATTTAGTTCCCGATTTGAATAAAGGTATGATCTTGCTGTGCTTCATCAAATCAGGAAATACTCCTTTATCAATACATTTGTTGAAAATATCGGCCAAATATGGTGCAATTGCCTCTACAATTGAATGTAACACTTTCACAGAAAGGCCCCACAAATCTTCGGTCTTCTTCAAATTTAAAGACCTGAAGGTTTTAATAACAGTGTTAGGGGTAACATGAGTAAATTTGAAGATGTCTGTACATTCTGTTACATTCGTTTTTAATATTGATTCAGCAACATCTGGCGATGAATTTAATGACTGCGTCGTCTCTACAGGTATATTAGAAAAGAACCGCTCAAAGTGATGCGCTACTTCAAGATCGGAAGTTACTAACGTATCGTTAATTTGTAGGTTATAATGACGATCTTTGACTTTAGTCTTCCCAGTTTCGTCATTGATCATCTTCCAAACAGTTTTCACTTTATCACTAGAATTAATGATCTTCTTGGACAGGTAATCAGATTTAGCGGCTGCACACATTTGCTTGAAAGATTTAGAAAAGTTCTTCACGTACTCCAGAAATTCCGGTCTCTTATCGATTGATCTTTGATCATAAAGATCGTAGAGACGAAGTCTTTTTTCGTGGATATCTGAAGTAGCCCAGTCGCTAAATATAGTTTTAACCTTGCTTTGTACTTTTTTCAGACTGAGACAGGAATCAAATTCTTTTTTTATGCAATCAAACAAGACCTTACACATGTCGTCCGCATTTTCTTGAGGAAACGAAAGATAACTAATTTTTTCCTGAATATTTCGACTAAATAAATCTAAGCGATGCTCAGTAATAGGTCTGCACATAGTGTTTTGTGGATCAATTTCAATTTTCCTACTGAAACTGAATGATGCTTGTTGTCCACAGTGGTCAGAGCTTAGTTTGTTTATGATAAATTTATCCATCGCATCCGTATTACTAAATATGTTATCAATACATGTAGAACTGGTGGCTGTGACACGGGTAGGCTCACAAAACAAATTCTTTAGGCCAGAAGATTTGAAAGTGCTCAGTAAACTCACACTCGTTGATGAAACTTCAAGTAAATTCACATTAAAATCACCACACACAATAATGCACTTGTTACTTGAGAAGACACTATTGAATACTTCATCCATAGTTGACTCAAATGTACTATAGTTCGCAGATGGGGGTCTGTATACGCATATAATTATAAATTGGTCTAATTCTATACATGACAGTTCTACTTGACGTTCAACGGACATGTTGACAATATCCTTCCGCTCTTTACACTTAAGATCATTCCTTACCATAATTAAAGATCCACCGCGGATGTAAAATTCTCTAGTGAAAGAACTCACTATGCTATGATTATTAAAATTGAACATGAGTTCATGTCCTTTAAGCCAGTGTTCAGTTATACACAGGACATGGATATTTGAATGATCTATGAACAAACCAATTTGAAGTTCCTTACTAGTAAAACCCTGTATATTTTGGTGAACTACATTCATCGAACTATTATTAGAACTGCTACCAGTGTTACAGTTGTCGGTAGGCTTAGAGCCGGCGGGTGCACACGTTGTCGAAGAAATTAGTTTAAATCACCCAGCGGCTCCGTGCCCGCGGATCCCACGTCATTACAACGTAACGTAGGATTCGCTCTTGCACTGTCACACGTCATGCGAGTCATGACGGGGTCTACTATACTGAATGCTAACAGATTAGCACAATCACGTAAGTATCTTCTCGGAAGATACGTACGACTGCGAGTCAGGACGAAATTTTTAATAAATTTATTCGTATCAAAATACGAAATCGTAGAGTTATACATGGACAGTCTATACAGTAGGGAATTATAAAAATCGATTTTTTTATACATACTTTCTGATGCTTTTATCGGGAATGGTAAAGCACACACAATAACTTTCGCTACACCACGGTCGACGACACCGGTGAGGGTCTCGCAGAAGTCGACAACGCCTCGTTTGGAATAATCCAAACTGTCTCCCAGCACGATCACGACGGTGGTGTGTCGGTCGAACGCGTCGGCAGAAATAGACGAGGCGATGCGGCCGAGAGGAGCGCCCGGCAGACAGTTGTTGGTGACCGGCTGCTGCAGGCGCCCGGCCAGCAGCGCGCCGAGCCCGACACCCACCCGGTCCGTGTACAGCACCGTGCGGGGCGCGGGCGGGGCCGGTGCGGGCGCGCAGCACGCGGCGCTCGGGGTGTGGGGCGCCCGCGCGGCACTCGCAGGCCTCGGCGTCGGCACGTCGGGCGCGCGCGGCGGCCGGCGGGTGCGGGGCGTGGGCGGCGCGAACGAGACGCGGCGCGGCGCCGGCACCGGGTGTGCGCGGCCGGCGGCGCGCGGCGTGGGCGCGAGCGCTGGCAGGCGCGGCACGAGCGGGGTGCGGCGCGCGGGGGACACGCAGGTGCCGCAGCGCGGCGAAGCCGCCACCAGAGAATCGAGTCGTTCCGCGTTGCTGTTCCCTAGATCTATGACGCAGTTCATAAACCCGATGTATTCCCGCATCTGGTTACTCGACAACTCGTACTTATCGTTGACGTCTTTTAAAGTCGATTCTAGAATTTTGAGCTCATCGTTTCTTTTTTTTATAATTTCCAGGGCATGGTCCAGGTCATTTTGAATATCTATGAGATCATTCATCAGAGCCACATTATTTTGTTTGAAAGACACAGATTTAAATAAGGATTTGTGTCTTTTTAATAATACCTTTGATCGCTTAATAAATCTACTTAATTTAAGATATTTCTTTATTTTCTTCGATCCTTGAATTATATTTTTTCCATTACTGTGGCTATTTATATACATAGAATTTGTTAAGTCTATGGTATCGATTACAGGTGCACTTATTATGGTGTCATTTAATATGTCTATATGTTCACAGCTGTTCAGTTCGGCATATATACTTAAATTGTAGTCTGCTTGTTCGGAGCAACGTTTGCAAGTATCAAACGATATTGGTTTTTGTTCCAATTCCTCCAGCTGTTGTTCGAGGTCTCGAATGCGTTGCAGCGCTTGATCATGTGTAGCATAACACTCCTGAAACTGTTCCAGAGTTTTTTGGAGCTCATCGCGCTGACCCAGTACGTCCTCAAAATGTGCATCCTGTTCCGCGAGCTGAGTTTTGAGGGCCGTATTGGTTCTAATGATACGTTCCACCTCTTCTTCACTCTCCTCGCGTTCCTGAAGAAATCTCTCATTCAGCTCTTTTATCTCTTTTAGTTCCAACTGTGTTTGCCGCAGTCGGCTAGCCATAACATCACTCCTCGTGGTTGGTTTTGAAACTTGTGCTGAAAACATTGTGAATATGTTTTATATTTGATATCAAAACTTATATTATGCAAGAGAACTAGTTAAAAAAAAAAAATATGAATAAATGAAAAGGGCAAGGTAATGATCTCTTGTAATTATTTACCACAAAATATAAACACAATTCTAAGGTGATGGTTCTAATGGAACGTAATATGTCTTAGTATTAGTCTGTGCAATATAATTATACCTATAAGACACTATTTTTATGCATTTAGGGGTAATATTTTATTTGTTGACACTATACTCTAATACTCATACTAATAAACAAAAGAAATCAGAGTATATGGTTTTAATACATGACAAAACAATTAAAAACTAATGAAATTCAATAAGTAATTAGATACAAATACTCCCTGGTTCCAATTTCTATGAAAAGAAATACATATTTTTCAAATCTTAAACGGTATAAGTATGACAATGACGGTTGGTTCCTTTGTGTATTGCTTCGGTACAAAACAACTCCTTTTGGGTCACTTCCACCTTAAATAATATCCTCATGGGATATTTGTACACAGAAGATCACTTTTTAGCTAAAAATAAGTAGTTAATACACGATTTAATATTTTAAATACGACTTCTAAATACGACGTCTAAATTTGACGTTTGTCGCGGGTGCGTTCCGATACACGCATCCGTGATATCAAAAGTGAATTGAGTTGGTATTTTACTTATTTAATAAGCTCTTGCGTTCATTAGTTTGCAACTTAGTGATAATTTCCTGTCTCATGTAAGTGAATTATAAAATCTTATGAGACTGCATACATTTTTACTTAATGTACCTACTCGTATAATTAGTACCTAATGAAAAATGTTTGTCAGTGTCACGCCTCTCTACACGTTTAATTGTTCTTACAAAAGTAATGAGGCTCTACTGATGAATATTACGCGATAGAAATTTTACAATCATCGGTTCCAATGATATAGTAACTTTTCAATGTTACAATCATATACTCGTTTTAAAATACTTAAACGGGTTTACTCACGTCGTATCAGTCGAATAACGCCCGACATGTTTTGCTAGGCCGCCGCCGCGACTGATCTTCTCTCCTAATGATGAATCGCGTACCGATTCGAAACATGTCGAGCATTATTCGACTTCTACAACGTAAGGACTATCTATCTAATTTTCATTATGTTAATCCACATTTAAATGCCACTTAACGCGGCTCTAATAGCGAAATTGTGTGTATTTGTATATATAGTTCCTTGCCTTTTCACCGAGTTATTTTTCGTCGAGTGTTTCATTTTCTGAAGTGTCATTTCGTAGAAAGCATTTCTCTCTGAAGCCGTAAACAATTTGGGATTGATATAAAAGAAGCCTAATCTAATGCATAGGATGATATTGTCAAAAATTATGAAATATGACTAGTGGAAAAATAAAACGGCGTAGTGAAAATTCGGCGAGATGAAACATTCGAAGGGAAATAATTCAGCGAAAAGACAGGATACCGGGTTTAATTAACTCGAGGTATTTCCTTCCTTTCCTTCTTTACAGAACTCCGAAGGACGCCAGAGAAACTATAACTTTTTAAAGCGTGCTGCAAAAAGGTTGGAAACTGGTGATTTAAAAAAAAAACTTAACGCTCTTCTCTCTATTAAGACTGTTAGCTGACAGTGGCATTAACGTAGCTTTAAATTAAACTGAACAAAGACTTAGAGAAACTTTTCCTCGTCCATTAGAGGATCGTTATCCTTAAAGATGTTTTATAATGGTCGTTTTAACATTTTATCTATCCAAATATCATAAACCCTCCATGATGCGTTCAAGAACCGCACATTATGACCACCATAAAAACAGACTGTTTTGGTACAACAAATTTCTCATCTGTAAAAATGTTATTATTGCTAAATAATAACATCGATTTCGATAATATTATTTATTCAAATTTCGAACATCTCTGAAAAACAAAGACATTTGATTGGACCTCTATTCTAATATCAGTTCTTGACGTTTAGTTCGAAATGAATTGTCAATTTGCAATCAAATTTGAAAGATGTCGCACGTAAGTAAGATATCGAAAGATGATAGTGGGGGCCAACTCTAGTTTGTCTATGAATAAAAAAACACTATGAAAGCTGCCAGAAAACTTCATTACTGCCATTACCGGGTAATATTTGTCATAATGTGCGACTCCTGAATGCATCATGGAGGCTTATGATATGTGGCTAGATAAAGTAGTGTATGTAACTGTACATAATTAGGCATTAAAACACTCGTGTGATGTTATTATGAAACTTGCCTTCGGCTCGTTTCATAAACCCAGACTCGTTTTTAATACCCTTCATTATTGTACAGTCACATAAACTACTATTATGCACTCTCAATGAGATACCCGCGGAATATACATATCAGGTTTCAATGTTTTATTAAGATTATGCATAATTGACTGAGCTAGTGAAGCGAGTAAAACGCCTCCATTGCAGCTTGGGTAAAAATGCTTAATGTGTGTCCGTTTGTCCGGTTTTCAGATTTCCGGCTGTTCTCATCTAATTCTCGTGAAATTTTATTTTATTACTAAACGACATAAAATTTTTATTAAAGCAGTAACGTTTGCTAGCGTTAACCAAATTGACTACATTAAAGCGAAAAATTGGAAAACGCAGCCTGAACTATTAAATACCTAAATAAGTATCGGACAACCACACACAAATCGATCTAGCCCACATCCACAGTAAGCTCCGTAGGCTTGTGTTATGGACGACGAAAAACATACTTATATATATATATATGTACTTAAATACAAATAACATTCATGATCCAGGCACAAATATTTGAGTTTATTTTTATTACACAAATATTTACCTTGCCGGGATTCGAACCCAGGACCGCCAGCTCAGTAGGCAGTTGCTTAACCACTGCGCCAACCGCGTCGTCATCGTCGTTTGTTTTAAATATTTAAAAGAAAGAAAGATATAAATTATACATTTCAACGAGTGCAATAGAAAAATTGCAAATAGAAAGTACTAAATAAAATAAGCATTCAGACAAAAAACTAAAAATTTCCTATGCCTCGAAATGGTCCCACAGCATAATACGAGCTCGAAAGCAGGCGCTGATCTTCAGAGGCAGCTTCTTGCAACTTTCCGTGGCACCACCTATTGGACTCAGAAGTCCAATAGGTGGTGCCACGGAAAGCTGCATGCGCGAACTCCGTTTGAAATGTAATATATTTGCTTCAATGATTTGATATTAAATGGTAAATTTTTGCGTATTTGTTGGTTCCTTCTATAGAGACGATATCCAAGCTAACCCTAATCCAAAGCGCGCCGCGAACCACGCTAGCCGTGGCGTGGTACGCGCCGCGGCCTACGCCCCAGCGCATTCCCGGCTCTGCCTTTCACCTTAGATCGTTCAAAATCTGTACGCGTTCGCAGCCAGAAAAAGGGTTAGCAGTACATAATATATAAGCTAAAGCAGTATGGAAACTACGTAGTCAATTCATTTGATTATTTAATCATTATAAAACCCAAATAAACGTTTTAATAAGTATTCTTTTACTATATAAATTAAGATTAACAACCCTAATGATCTAATGTTTATCTAAAAAAAGGCCTAACTACATCTGAGATGCAGATGAACTAAACAGAAAACGTTTTCAATTTTACTCACGCTCGATTGGCGCGCAGTGTATTTATCAAAATAAAAGACCTTGTTTCCATACTGCTTTAGCTTATATATACTGTGGCGATAGACAAACTACGTCGGTGTCGGTCCATCGCAAAAACATAAAATAAAGTTCTCATAAGATAACTTAATGATAAAATGTTAGTCAAGCTAAAGAGAAATGCGTATTATTTAAATATAACTAAGTCATACAAAATATATGTTAGGTTTTGAATAACATTTTAGCTTTGGTATTATTTGTTTCGGAGGGCTACCCAAACTCGGGATTCACATTGTTCAACAAGGGTATGTCGTTTTTAATATCTAAAAGGTTTTATACGATGAATACCTCGGGTTCAGCACTTTTGTTTTGAATTTGTCTTTTATCTTTTATGGACATGACTTATTTTGGGATTTCCCGCGGCGAACGTTAGGTAAATATTAATATTGGTTATATTTTACAAATGAAATAATACCAAGTCAAATGTACCCGAGGCACAGATAAAACATTAAAGGGGTCAATTTCCCAAGCAGTATTTTTTGATGGCAAGACTGAAAACGCAGGTGCAGAAAGGTTGAATAATAAAGTACTTACCATTTTTTTTCGGAAACAGCCCGCCATTGTCTACCTCGGGCAACAGCTAAAATTTAAATATTGATATATATAATAATTTAAAAAAATATATTTAGACCAAATTTTTCATCAAGGTGGGTTGTCCCCAAGCCGGTTTTGTTTGTAAAATGCCGGGTAAGTCAAATACTATGCATGACAAAGAAAATCTGTTACCATTATTTTATTACCATATAAATAGGTAACGGAAAAAGCACATTACCCGTTATATATCTAATTTGTATACCCTTGAATAAGTGCATATACGTTTGTCCCGAGAAAACTTCTCATTACCGCCGACAATGTTTCGAACCGATTTATTTCCCAAATTTGATCAAGTACGCCCTCCGCCTCCCGCGCACTTCAAAGAATTAGTCAAGCTGCGGCGCTCGACGAGGCCGGTTGTGTATAGTGGCAATACGTTGGCTTGTATAAACGTGAATATTTCATCGCGGTGGACAGGGGACAAAAAAAATGTCATTCCGGAGTTTGTTATAGCTTCTTTATTTTTTAACTGCGTGGTTTGAAATTTATATATATCAGGTAAAGTACACTCGCCATTACAAGAGTTGAATTAGTTTTAGAATATAGGGCTTACTTTTTTTTAAGAAATAAAAATATGTCGTGTTTCTCATTCCGCCATTCTCATTCCGGTGTTTCCGGTGTAGTAAAATGACTTTAAACCCCACCAAAATGAGGAAAGCACCGGAATGACATCAAAAGTAGCTTCACTTTTCATAAATATTGTCGAAATAATAATATTTTTTTATTTTGTTTTTAATACCATACTAAGATATATGTTTATATTATTATGTAATGCCAATATAATATATATTACGAATATAAAAAGAAAAATTACTTTCATAATATGCCACTTTTATTTCATTCCGGCGTATGAAATTTCATTGCGGTGCACTTATTTTATCATCCTGGTGTACATTTATCATTCCGTTGTGTGTTTCATATTCGATCTCGAATATCTCGAAAACTATTTCAGATTTCAGGGTCCCTTTTACATATGTTTAATAATATAGTCTAAAGTATCTTTTCACATTTAAAAAACTTAAAAATAATCTAAAATAAAGAATCACACCGAAATGATACAAAAAATGCGTCTTGTTGAAATTGACCCAAAGAAGGTTCTCTCTTTTATTGATCGTATGTGTAATAAAATTGGGCAAGTGCGAGTCCGACTCGCGCATGAAGGGTTCCGTAGCTATATATATGTATATATAGGTATAACAAGTTTGTTGTATGGGAGCCCCCCTTAAATATTTATTTTATTTCATTTTTAGTATTTGTTGTTATAGCGGCAATAGAAATACATCATCTGTGAAAATTTCAAGTGTCTAGCTATCACCGTTCTTGAGATACAGCCTGGTGACAGACGGACGGACGGACGGACGGACGGACGGACGGACGGATGGACGGACGGACGGACGGACAGCGAAGTCTCAGTAATAGGGTCCCGTTTTTACCCTTTGGGTACGGAACCCTAAAAACGACACAATGAAGAATATCATACAATTCCTTACATTATGGTGACGCATTAAAAATAAGGAGGTTCCATGACTGCGCGGCGAGCGGTTGAGCGTGATCCGAGCACGGCGGCCATACGAGTGAGCGACACATACGTACCCACACCGCTGCCATGTCAAGGCATCTCCGTTATAGTTTCCGAAATATTTATGTACGATTCCCATCGACAGGGCCGGGCCGGGTCGACTGCCGCCGCGTCGCAATGGGCACTCTGGCAGCCGGCAGCGGCCGACCGCGTCCAGTGGCCGCGCCACGTTCCAGCGGACGCTGGAGCGCCCGGCGGCAGCCGACTGCGGCCGTCCGAGCGATTAATCTACTAGGGTGGCCTGCTTGAATGTGTCAGTCCGAACGGAGCCGATAGCGCGCGGCGGTGACCGAACGGAGCCGATGGCGGGTAGCGGTAACCGAACGGAGCCGATGGCACGCGGCGGTGACCGAACGGAGCCGATTACGCGCGACGACAGCCGAACACCTGCGTCCGCTTCCGCAAGCGCCCGATCGGCCGGCAGCGGCGCCAATAACATTCGAATATGGGATCTGACTGTTGTACAGAAGCTCTACATTCCTTTGGCAAAATTCCGCTCATTTTGCATTACCCTAAAGATTGTTTAGATTGTTTTAAACATGTAGAATGATTGTTATTTTTTTTAGCACAATAACATCAATAACACAAGTGGATCCGTGAGCTTTCGACCTCGCGAATTTGTTCCGAAACTACTGAAATTTGTCATATTTACGTTTACAACCCGTCCGCCATTTGGTAAGATTTCGAAAAACTGAATCGCACAAAATTTTATGAGAATCGGTTGAGCAATGCGACCTCTGCCCGTCTAGCACACCTATGCTTCGCGAGTTGTCGCGCGACATAGCGCTACCCGTCACTCTCTCACATTACTGCACAGAAAGAGACGGATAATTATCTCGCGCGAGAAATAGTCGCGTATGACAGTTATGCTAGAGGTGCTGGGCAAGAATGTTTTCGTTTGAGCTTGTATAGAAACCATTTCCTCTACTATAGCTTCAAAATAATAAATAACAATTCAATATTTGCTGCCCCTGCGCCAAGTGCTATGATATTGTGAAATACGCCACTTTTTGACAGTTCAACGCAAATCAGTGCCAACTTTCAACAGAACAGATGAAATTTCAATTGAATCGGTCTTTAGAATAGATTATTCAAACGTCAGTTTAATAGACTTTAATATAGGACAGTTAATATTGTCAAGTCGAATACGATCTGGGAGAAACGTCAAACGATATCGTATATATTTAGCAAGAATAATAATAGCATTTCAAACACATATGACGCAGAGGGCGCTCCAGTAGCGTACAAGAATTATGGAATGAAAGATTGGGTGTGATTGACGTAGCGATCTAATAGCTCAGTTGGGAGAGCAATGCGCCGGTAACGCAGAGGTCGCAGGTTCAAGTCCTGCTTAGATTGTAGTGGATCGCATTCAATTTTTCTTTCTTAATTTACCTTTGTGTCATTATTTATAAAAAAAAATGTGGTATTTCCACATAAAAAAAATAGAATCGATAAAAAAAAGATTCTATAAAAAAATTAAGAATAATACAATTCAAATGTTAGATTTGGCACACAAGTATGCGCCGATACTATCGAATCATATTTTTATGTCTTCACTATCATCTTTTAAGTGCAGAGTGGAATCGCAGTCCTGTCATTTTAAAGCAATATTTGCATCAGTTTGTCAAGTAATGCAAGTAATTTGGATATGAGACCACGCTAAGCATTATCGAAACAGGCCGTGATCTTACCCACACGACTATATCATCCTTCTCTATTCAGTATGTCCCGAGAGGGACAGAAAACGGCATATAGCACAGCTGTGCTACTCCGATAACCTCGGAGATCAGAGTTAATTATGTTAGCGTGATGAGTAATAATTATGCGCGATAGCGTTAAGCGTTATGAAGCAGATTTAATGGAAAAGAACGCTTAAATCGCGGATTGTAGCCAGACGGAGATTTTAGTGCTGTAATCTGATATTTATAACAATTATTAACTTAGCGTTAACTAACATAGCGTAATTATTTTTTTAAAATTTTCTGAGCAGCAATGTATGGCGTAGTTATTACTAGTGACAGTTGTCACATCCCGATGTTAAGTGTCAACAAACAACAACAAACAAATACATTGTGTGCTGAATTATTTTATACGGAAAAAAGCAGATTAAATGGAAAAGAACGCTTAAATCGCGGTAATGAGATCTATCTATCTTTCAGTCACAGACGTCCACTGCTGAACATAGGCTTCCCCCATGACTCGCCACAAAGTGCGATCCTGTGCAGACCGCATCTAATGTTTCCCCGCTACCCTCACGAGGTCATCCGTCCATCTAGTCGGGGGTCGACCCACGCTGCGCTTTCCTATACGTAGTCGCCACTCTAGGACTTTGCTGCCCCAACGGCGGCAAATGAGATGGGGGTAATGAGATGAAATATCTGAATTCAGCTTGGCCAAACATTCTTTCGTTTTTTTGAAACATGACTTCAAAATAGGAAAATGTTATGATTATTTATTTTATACAAAAGAAATTTCGTTTTCACCTCACTCGCTCGGAAAACCTCCGTTTATAGGGCGAAATCTGCGTGCAAAAAGTCATTTGAATTTCGAACACGACGATTTTGATTCTCTGTGGTGCATGTAACTTTTTTATATTTCAGACTCCTTCAACGCGTGACTGATTTCATCAGTCGATAAATCTTCGAATAACCTAATAAAGGGCGATCTGGTCTGACCGGCTAAAATCATATTATGTACGTTTGAATACTTCTTTAAAAAAAAAATACACCTACAATATCACGTCCAGAAACCTGGTTTGTGGTTACAGATTTTTAAGTTTTTATTTTTCTACACTTTATTTTATGTTGAATATGTTTATATATATATATATTAATAGTAAGTATTTCACTTTCATTTACATATTTTGACCAGTAAATATATTAAATACATCACATGTTTTTATATTTATTTGTTATAAAAGTTGGAACATAAGAGTGTAATTTCTGAACGCACCCGAGAAAAAAATAATAATTAAATAGTTGGAAGTTTTCAAAATTCACGTAAACAACGTAAATTGGTTCTGTGGAGAATACATACTGTTGTCTTACTTTATAGAAATGTGGAAAACAAGAAAGTTAAGCCCAATTTGGAGTATTTATTCAATGCTAAAAGCCTGCATTAAAACGAAAAAGGATTTGTTATAAATATTTGGAGACGATAAGTAATTTACCGAAACTATTGGCGTTTTTAAAGAAGATAAAGCCGAAATAATCTTGTGCGGATCCCATCGTCCAATAACTTCCAAAGCAAGTGTTATGGAAAATACTTCCGAGTGGCCAACTAATCCTTCCCAGAATGCCATTCTCCCACATTCACAACGAATATGTCAAGTAGTTTCAAATACAAATATAATATAACAGTGCTTAAGAAAAACTCAACGATAAAATATACACGACGATGATACAAATTACGGCCATATTTTTAATATGTGTGCCTCTCTCGTATTTATTTGGTTTGGATTTGAGTGTTAATGTTTTAAATTTGATGTGTTAAATAGAAGGCAAAATTAAATATGATCATTTTTATGTTTTAATTGTTTTTCTTGAACTCCCTTTTTCCTCGCTGTAGTGAGATGAAAAGTTGTGTGATTCGCATGGCTGCAAAATTATTTAGCTTCTCGTGTCTTGAAAGCTTCGCTACGCTCAGGAATCTATCTTTGAACCACTCGCTTCGCTCATGGTTCAATCTTAGATTCCTTCGCTCGCTCAGCTTTCAATTTCAACACTCGCGCCAAATAACAACTTTGCAGCCTTGCATAACAAATAACTATTTTTTTCAGAATCCTCTTAATTTAACAAAAGAATAATTGTAACCATGAACTTAAACGCACTTTTTCAGGGTGAAGTGGCAAATTACTTCTTTTATCTATACAAATATGGGTACCCATCCCACAGATGACGTCATATGTAGGTAGGCCAAATGTATGGAGCGTTTTAGTGCTCTGTAGGAATGTTGAACTTTGACGGTCATTTCTGACTTTTAGAGCAATCTAAGTGTAGGTAGTCCCATATAGACATTTGATCCCAATAAAAAAAAAATCGATTGACATCCTCAAAAAAACTGTCCACACGCCTATTCAACTCCGACCGAAGCATTGTTACCCATCTGTAACGATTCACAAATTTCCATTTGTTCGAAAGTAATTTTTGCTTGAAACCCGGTTTTTGATTATTTTTTGTTTTGAAATAAATGTAATTGTAATTAGGCTAAAATTAAACAAAGTGAATGTGTCCCCCGTGATCAGCTAAGGTACTGTAACCGAGCATAAGGTGCAGGCTGAAAAACAGCGCTGTGCAGCCTACCCAGCTCACAGCATACGCTGAGCCTGAGCCTTTTGCCACTTGCCGAGCGAGATGTATGAACCTACAAGCGAGGACACAATCAACTGTTCTCCCATATATCAGTGCCTCCAGTGAAGAACGGAATAAGACGAGTTATTCCCTTTGGATTTTATTGCACCATTGGAATCAGCTCGTCAAACTACATAACATATCAAAAGGACGTATCTCTAGCTGTCTCCTAACCTAGTTTTTTCGATGAGCTAAAGGGTATAAGCCGAGGTTCAAAAAGGTATAAGTTACTCTTATTTTGCATTGCAGACGTTAACAAGGGAATAAATGATGTCGAGCCAAAATTACGCATGAACCCAAGGAAATATTTACACTTATATTTTTGAATTTGGACATAAACACATCTATGCCATGATTCTAACATGAGCATAAAGGAATAACTCGTTTAGTGCCACCGGACCAAGTAGCGCCATTTTGACATAAACACATTTATGTCATTATTCTAACATGCTCATAAAGGAATGACTCGTTTAGTGCCACCGGACCAAGTAACGCCATAGGACAGTTTCGCTACCAATACCGTCTTGCTATTGGTATATTTGCGTACCGCAGTTATTTCATTAATTAACCTTTGAAGTTTTAATAAAACCCCCCTCTCGATTTTAATTTTTTTTAAGTTATAAAAGCCTTAAACTCAATGGATGAAAGAAAGTGGCAACAGTTTTACCAGTAAGAAGAAATTGTAGTAGAAAAAAGTTTTCCACTACAATTTCCACATAGCATATGTATATTTTTTACTATAGCTTTCACTTCTAGCTGTTTTTAGATAGCACCTGCATGTCACAGTCGCAAATGTGTATTATTTGAACTTTTTGAGAAGAAAGAAAGTGTTATGTTGAAATTAAATCACATTATCATTTTTATAACGTTCATTTATGCGGGTACTTGCGTTAACTGGGTGTTAGTTTTTGATGAAAATGTGACTAATTCATTGAAACTGGGCTAAGTTTTACTTATTTACATGCAAACTTTAACCATAAATGAAGTTATTCAAATTAATTATCTTTAAAATATATATTGCGTTGTATTTCTCCTGTATGTTTTAGTTATGAGGTGCCCAATAAAGAGAACGTACTCATGTATGGTATTGTATTGTACCTATATAATTATACATTCAACAATTATTACTGACATTGTCATGTATATTTCAATATCCTATCGAATCAGTTAGAGTTTCTACTTAATTTTAGTTTTTGACATGACTATTTCATCCACTATTGAATTATGAATAAATATTTAACAAACTTTTAAATCTCACTGCATTATCTGAGTAACGTGAATAGGACAGGATGATACTTATGTTGTATTTTTAAACTCAAAAATATACAAGTGGTAAGAAAGTTGAAAATTTTGTAAATTAATGCATCGAGAAAAGTATGGTGTCTGTTTATTTTATTATAATTAATTCATCAGTTTGGACTTTGTCAACGACTCGTGATTTTCATTCTATTCGTGAAGTATTTATTAAGAGGATATTTTATAAAAGTGGGCTAAGCTTGACGAAAAAAACAATAACAAACGGAATAATAATGGAGGAGGTATTAACACGTTCTTTATAATTTTTTTTTATTAATATACATAGTTTCAACTCAAGTCCTCGGAAATTTTAATACAATAAGCATGGACCTGATCTGATGATGGGGCCAGAGATGGTGGGCATAGGCAAAACTCTATAATAAAATAAAGCAATCCTACTGAGTTTGGGCTTCTTAAATTCGTCTCGGTACTTGATGAATTGTAAAGAAAAATTTACGCTTTTAATTAAAAGGCATGGAAGATATGAAAATCTTCTTAGTATAACTTAAACAGACATTATCCGAAATTCCGTTACTGATATGTGTTGAGAAATCGGAGGATCTAAATAGAGCTGTTGCCATTCATTGACAGTGAGTGCAATGATATTTATGTTGATATTGATATATTTGATAATAGTAATAAACGACAATTATTTATTTCATCAATGTTTTCTTATGATCATTCTATTACACAGCCACATTTGACTCCTTAGGTAGCCAATTTCAAACTTGATAAGTCGTGTAATATCTAAAGTACCATATTAAAAATTGGTATAAGTCGTTTCGTTTCGTTTATGCACGTCTTTCACATAGGTATAAGTCGTACTTTTTTCGTTTATGCATGTCGTTCACAATGGTATAAGTCGTGTTCATCTTTTATGCACGTCGTTCATAAGGGCATGAGTCGTTTAATTGCTAAAAAATCGCTAAAATTGGTCCATATAAATTGAGTTATGTCCTTAAATATTCGTGAACAAAAGGCATAACTACAAAAAAACCTGAAAAAAACATATTTACAGGGCCAAATTATTAGTTCTTTATTCATAAAACGAATGCCTAACACCATAGCTTGTATAAAAATGCTTAAAAAGTGAAAGTTCTAAATATCTTCTATTAAAAAATCGTTTTTTGTCTCTCCTGAAAAGTGCCGTTTTTGAATTATTCCCTTATTCACTGGAGGCACTGATATATTAACGCGTTGAAGTAAGGTTTATATTCGTTTACTAATGTAGGTACAGTTATCGGTGTCTTGGACAATGTAGTATATTATAATTCTGTCATGTATTTTTGTTGTTCTGGTGGCAATAAATATTTTTTATTATTTATTATTATTTTCAGGATTTTACAAACATAATTTTAAATAATAAATAATAGTGTTTCAGATAGGAAACCCCTCGTTTTGTATGGAAATATTGGCAGTGGTATTTCCCCATACTGAGGCTTTTGTTTTCGCGGCGGTCTTTAAAGACGCTTGTGTTGTAATTATAACCACTATCTTAAACTCGTACCTATTGGCTATCATTCTCCCCTCCCACCAGGGTCGACTGTGATAATGATAACCTGTGCGGTATTCATCTGTTCTCGCATTATTCTATTTTCAACTCAGTTGAAATTATTATAAAGTCGTTCTTAGTATGACGAAACCTACCTATGAGTAAATCTTGTTGTATGTAAATAGGAGAAGATAGTGTTATATCAGTGGCATAAGTGCGAAAGTCCTCTCAGGCAGTTAATTAGCCGTGTGATTAATTCCCAATATGTATGCGGATAGGAGAAGATAAGTGGTCTGATGAGAGCCAGAGGACAGTGAGACGGGTTCTTAGTACTAACAAGTACTAAGTAGGTACATATTTATTGGCAAGTCATTGCTCGGTACTACTCTTTGTATAGCAAAATAGGGTGTTTTTAGCCCACGCCTTATTGAGTTTTCTCAATAGTGGTAGTAATTTATTTTACTGGCTACGACAAATTATTGTTGACTAACGTTGAAAGTCAGTAAATGACACTAATGTAAATGAAGAGCAAACAGGGACCTAACTCGAGAATGCCGTTTGAGAGATCGCAAAACGTCAAAACCCTTTAGGCGAGGAAGGTCGGTTTCGTGGAAAGTCAATGTAGTGAAACGTCATGTTAGTTTTACGTCTATTTCGAAGGACGTCTTTTCCTGGGATAGTCGTCTTCTAAGTGGCTCTATTTCGCAGGACGTCATTTTCTAGGTCAGTCATCTTCTAAGTAGGTCTATTTCGCAAGAAGACATTGTCTGGATTAGTCGTCTTCTAAGTAGGTCTATTTCCCAGGATGTCATTTTCTACTTTAGTCATCTTCTAAGAGGGTCAATTTCGCATCAGGACGTCATTTTCTGGGTTAAGTCATCGTCTAAGTAAATCTATTTCACCAAAATTCTCTACGCTTGTAAATATCTTATAATATCTTTTTGTAGTAGGTAACCCTTTGCATTTTATTCGTAAAAGTTATAATTATATTAATAGAGATAAGCAAATGGCGTTGAAGTTGTTAAACGTAGATGACCTACTAAGAAATTGACTAGCTAAGAACATGACATCCTTCGAAATTGACGCGAAGCGAAGATGACCTGCTGAGAAGGTGACCAGCTGAAAATACGACGTCCCTTGAAATTGACACTAAACGAAGATGAGCTGCTGAGAACATGACGTTCCTCGAAATTTACACGAAACGAAGTTGACTTATTGAGAAATTTACTAGCTGAGAACATGACGTCCTTCTAAATTGTCAGGAAGCGAAGATGATCTGCCGAGAAGGTGGCGAGCCGAGAACATGACCTTGCTCGAAATTGACTCAAAACGAGGATGACCTGCCTCGCCTAAAGGGTCAAAACTCTATTAGATAATAGTTAATTGCCTTTGAACTGTTATTAAAATGCGATGAGCTTCAAGTGACATATCTCATCTCAATTTTGACAATACGAACGCCAAAATGATTGTCGAAAATGCTATTCATGCATATGAATTTCTGTTTTGAACGAAACGTAACTGACTAATTTCACGCACTACACGGTCAAGTTAAAGTATGCGCCTGTTATTTATGCCGTCACATACAAAGGAAACGCAAATTACCTAAGCGCGACCGGATTGACGAAGTTGCGATGTTCTCTAGGGATATCGCCACTTGTCAAGTAGGGACAGGTCAAAAGTGACGGATGGCGATGAAATCCATCCTCCATCATCTCTCTAAAATTGGTCAATTTACCCCCCAGGACTAGTATTTCGCAAATCAAGTTATTTTTGCATAATAAAACCAAAAGTACACACAGTGATGTAAGTAAAGTTTCTTATCAATTGGATTCAGTAATTATTTCGCAAGAAGAACGGAAGATTGAGCAGCATTCCGGTATAAACAATGTTTTGAATTTGGTTGATGACAAACCCTTGACCAATCCCTACTGACGTTTTATAAAGCAAATTTATGAGGTATTGCCATATACAAGCTGTTTGTTAGTAGCGCCACTAATCCCTGGGCAAGACCGACACGTGTTAAGGCAATGTATTAATGTTTCGTCTATATTTTCGGAAATTATATTTAGTTGCCAACTAATTTGTATTGACTTCAGGTAATTACCATATGTCATATGTGAATTTATTTTTAGCAAGTTTTTCTTTTTTTGTAACTTGACTTGCTAAATTTAACGTGTTTTGTTGTTTGGCCAAATAAATGAAATTGAAAGTAATGTTTTGCTCAAGCGAGCTTCAGCTCATAAATACATATTACTGTCTCGGAGCTGCCTTTTACAATGTTTTCATTTGCTTTAGAGAAAAGCAAAACTAATAAGCAATACATTTGTTGGGTTTCTGGTCACTGACCTAAGCTAGCAAGCAAGCATATAATCATAGACGTTTCGTTTTTAGGGGTCCGTACCCAAAGGGTATTAACTGACTCCGCTGTCCTGTCACCATGCTGTATCTCATGAACCGTTGTAGTTAGACAGTTTAAATTTACACAGATGATGTATTTCTGTTGCCGCTATAACAAAAAATACTGAACAAAAGTATAAAATAAATATTTTAGGGGCTACCATACAAAAAACGTGTTTTTTATGCTGGTCATTCGCATCGAAGTCAAGCGATGCGAGAACGAGACGATCGCATTTCTGACAGAAGTAGCTCACATCAGATGGATTAGTTTCAGTTGTCTACGCACGAACCAGCAGCCGGTCTACCACAACTATGGTTCGCGACTCATGTCGCATAGCACCACCTGTCACTCTCTCACAGTACTGTACAGAAAGAGATAGGTAGTATATCTCGCGCAAGAAAGAGTCGCGTGTCATAGTCATAGTAGTGTTAGAGGGGCAGGGCTAGCATATCTTGCCGCGACGTCGCTTGTCGCGCGAGTTATCATCTCCTGTCTTGCTCGCACGGTATTGAAAGGAAAGTGCCAGGTGTCAGGTGTCAGGTATGTCGCGCGACAGAGGGTCGCGTATCAAAGCTATGCTAGATGTGCTGTTACAACATTGGGGAATTCCTTGAGAAAATAGAAACTGCACTGAACTTCTGCACGTGCGGTGTTTATTTAATTTAAACCTCCACTGTTCGGACGTGATGTCGCTCCCATAGTCTCACAGGGACCCATGAATTGACGACGCGGTTGGCGCTGTTTGCAGACACCTGCCTACTGAGCCGGCGGTCCCGGGTTCGAATCCCGGCCGGGGCAAATATTTGTGTGATGAACTCGAATATTTGTTGTTGGGTCATGGATGTTATCTATATATTATGTATTTATATATTATGTATATCGTCTAGTATCCATAGTTCAAGCTTTGCTTAGTTTGGGACTAGCTCGCTATTTATTAATTTATCCCTCTAATTAACCCCTCGAAGAGACTTAGTAGCACAGGCTGCATCACCGCTTATAAAGCCCTTATACAACTCAAATTAGCTGTATTAAGCACTTATACAGCTTGAGTGCTACTAGGGACCTTTTTTAAGTACCTGTATTAAGTCGACTATTTAAGTACGCTATATATTAAGTCCAGTTTTGTTATAATAATAATCAGTGCAAATTGTTTAAGTTAAATTAATACCCACATTTAGGTATGCAGGTATGTTAGGTTAAATACTTGTTTGGATACCCTCCTGTCTGTGAGCAGAGGCCAAACAAGCCATTAATGTTATTATACAAGAAAAGCTGAACACAAAGGACTGGTTACAGGGTACTTTTTATTCAATTATGTTGAGGCAAAAATACTTTTATATTTTTTTTTATGAATTTTTCACCAAACAACGTAACTGAAATGATAAACCGGACGGAAGTGTGCGAGTCGAGCCTATACCGTACCATCAATAAAAAAAACAGGTTTTTGATCCCCTACTAACTTTTAAATTGTGTTAACTTATAACGGCAATAGTAATACAGATTACTCCATCAAGGGCATCAAGCATCGTTCGAAAGATACAGCCTAGTGACAGACGGGCGGACGGCGACACAGACAAACAGACAGAGAGCGGAGGCTTCGTATAAATGCAAGGCCCAATGGGAGTTTTCTAACAAACAATGGGACCAAATTTCATTATAAACTGTGGCCACAAACTGCACTTATGACGCATTAGAATCCGCAAAAAAGGATTTCTACTATAATAGGGTCCCGTTGGCACACTTTTGAGAACGGAACCCTAAAAATAAAACATCTAGCTTTCCACCTAAGCGTACGAATCAAACCTGTACATGAATATTTTTGTATTACGTTCAGTGGCACTTACCTTAAGTACTCTCATGCATATTTTATCTAGATCCAGTTTGGACACGAATTTCCAATTCCAATTTTTTCACCTAAGTTACTTAAGTACAAATCTTACAACGTCACAACTAATTTGCGGTAATACCTATCTTGGGAATAGTTTTAGATTTTATTGGGTGCACTCATTTTGTTTGTAACTAACAGTATACTTAATCAAATGTTAGAGGTTGGTATTAACCTACTTCTAACTGTCGTATCATATCTAAATATAATGCTATATGTATGTATAGTGACTATACAATGATTGGTATCTTAGAGGTAATCTGATGATGGAGACGGAAGGTGGGAAGGATAGGAACTCCAAAGCAGAACAAGTAATGTGCTGTCGTGTTTGGGCTCATTTTGTTAGTCTTGTTAAGTAAATAATTAAAATTTATTGCGAAATATGTTAAATTTTAAGCGTAAATTACTTACGATTAAGTGCCTACAATGAATAAAGATTACTGTCAGCCTAACGCTCCTCGGTACAAATAAAAACCGTAATGAAAATTATGCTCTAGAACCTTCCATACGGAAACCAAGTTCCCAGCACAGGAGAGGTTTAAAATGTGTGTGTGTGTGTGTGTGTGTGTGTGTGTGTGTGTGTGAGTTGGATCATCATTCAAATGTAATACCCTGTTGTCTGCTGCATAGTTATTAACATAAATATGTTAATAACTGCTTACATTGGTACACGTAAAGGAGATGTATAGATTCTCAGAATCAACGTTGTACATTAATGAACTATTAATTTAAAGTACATTTAAATATCCCCAGAGATGTATAAAGTCCCTAGGCGTCACGTTCAATAAGATGCAATTACTTACTTAATAAATTTAATTCCACAGAGATATATAAAGTCTCTAGGTTCCAGGAAAGTAACAAAAGAAGGACAATGGAAAAGTAAAGTTTCAGTGAGTGTTATTGCGTTAGTACCTACTTGAAGTCGCGGACTCAGTGAACTTGTCAGGGCCGGTCGAGTCAATAGCACACGCGGCTCGTAGTCGTCGACTTGACCAGAGTCGCAGAGTAAGTCTATGGTTAAATAAATAAAGGGACAATCACACACAAAACGGCCTAGTCCCAAACTAAACGAAGCTTGTACTATGGGTACTAGACGACGATATACATTATATGATATATAAATACATACATATATTATAGTTTTACTGAAGAGGTGTTTCTTATCCACATTTTCAACTGCAAGGACATAAAAGTAATAAATCGTGTCAATAAGTTTTTAAATCCGTAGAGCTGTTTTATACTACGACGACGACGCGTTTGCCTCGGTTTGTAGACACCAAATCCTTTAAGCTTTAAATTGCTAATTTTATTAGAGAAATTAAAATATAGTCAGTTGTTCAAAATGTATCTTCTTCTGTCTCAATATTTTATAATAATTCGTTTATTTTTAAAGCTGTCTGTTGGTGGAACACCTTGCTTATTTCAAATGTCATGTAAAAGAGCATTATTTTGTTCAACTGTTTCTTTCATCTTTGTGGCTTGTTATGTTCATCTTTGTTGGATGTATGTAAGTATTTATTGTTTATATATGTATATATATTTTATGTATTTATTTGCCTATCGTTTATGTCTTATTTATTTCTGCACCGCCCAATTACACAATAAATTTCAAGCTCTTCGCTTCCCAAAGGTTGTCTGGGTGAGATCGCTCTCTAGCGATAAGACAGCCTGTTGTTTAAGTACATCTTAGCGTAATTTCTTGCATAGTATCTCTTCTGGTTATTTTGTGAGGTGTACCATAAAGAACACTTGTATTGTAGTGTAATGTCGATATATTTTTTTATTCTACAATCCTGGGCCCAGTACCTAGTCGTAATACCTACATTACTGCAGACGCCGGGAAAGAAGGGCTTGTCGGGTGAGTAGTACGTATAGACGGCCGACCGTAGGGAGGCGCGATAGTAATACGAACGCGGCAAGCCCTTCTCACGGCTAAGTATAGGTAGTGATTTTCTCAAAAATATGCAATAAAGTAAAAAATACACCAATCATGAAAAAATATAATTCGACAAAAAATATAGACCATGTTTAAAAAAAATTACTTCCCGGCCCAGGCTTTCAATTTCGTATGAAATGCCATTACAGTTATCTCGGTTGTTCCGCCCGAAACGTGATACCGACTTCGAAGCCTGTTATAACGCACGTTATGAAGACATTTCATTGCATGTTTGAGAAAAACTTTTTATAATAAATAATAGAGATGAGAGCTGCAATTGAATAAATTAGAGACTCAACTCGAAGGATTTCCATGCATATTACCCGGCTCTGATTAAATCTACATTTTAATCTGCCTAGACCGAAGCAATACCTAAACGACCTCGGCCTCGCAATGCATTTTCATTAAACAATTTTAATTTCATTTTAATATTATTATATAAAGTCTAGAAGCAAAGGTTACGCTTACGAATATTACCTGACGAAGAGCCAGCCAGTCGTTTTGATAATGACCTAAATAGGATCGCACTTAAAAAATCTATTTCCAACAATCATCTATTTTAACAATATTTACAGAAATTGGGTGGAAGAAATATTTTTTGACTGTCTGCTGCCTTCTGTTTTTAATCTTCTTTCTTTATCTATTTATTTTATAGTAGGAGTGCTGTGCAACAATGAAGCGTATTTGTACTTACCGCGATATATCCACGATCCACGAGTCCTTTCCGCTTACTTATTCTTAGGTCAAGTATAAACCAATATGACCAAATGAAATAAGAAAAATAATTTAATAGAGGCACATTTGTATTAGATTTTTATGATATACCTATCCGCAAACACGCAAAATTAGCATTACGGAAAAGTAAGAGAGGTTAATATGGCTGAAATATAAAATACAATTACTTTTATTATTTGCCAAGTGCTCGCGGAAAATTCATGGCTACTTCTCTCGAGAGGCCGCTTCGGGCTGACAAGGGTTGAAAATCAGGATAATAGTCGCTGTTGTTCGATTTAGGGGGATATATTGTTACAATCGTGGGGTACGTGATAGATAGAAAAACATAGGAAAAGAAGAAATGAATCCACTAATTAAAACACACACTTTTGTACGAAATTACACACTCACACTTTACGCCTATATGCGTTTACTGTCAATTTGTTCCTAGGCCACGCCCCCTGGCAGTGAATGGGTTAAAAACGTTAGCGCACACTAAGCAATCAAAGATTCTTCACTCCAACTTATCACTTTGTTCGTACTGTATCGTAAGTAGTTGACTCCTTGCCGGCTGTCGGCGCCGTTTTATACCTCGAGAAATCAAACTCACGAACACTCCACGCATTGCCCACATAAAGCGCGAATATTCTCGTAAGGCCCAGCCTCAGCATCGGGTTTTTTTCCACCCTGATTTAACAATAGGCAATTGCCTCCAACTGCATGAGTTCTTACGTGCGGGGGTACGGCCATCGATGTAACTCTCTAATGGCGCAATTTTTGTCACTACCTTCTGGAATGTTCCGAGTATAGCTATATCTTTTGAACAGTGCTATCTCTGCCGCTCCTACTGGAAAAATCGCCATATACTGATGTGCCCATAAGGGGTCAACGAAAACGCCTGAAAACGGGTTTTTAGCTTATGGCGTCATATGATAGAGGGGGCATGAAACGGACTGAAAACCTTCAGGCGCTTGAAAACGACGGTAACCTGGGTGAAATCTTTTGATATGTGATAGAGCAACTCCTGATAACGTCATATCCAACGGCGTAACAATAAAAAGGTCGAAAGGAAGAAGCCAGCCTGCCGCAATCAGCGCGGTACCGCATTTATTTAGACTGGACCCAAAGTCTTGACTTTGTTTTTAACTGAGCTATTTGATCGCTACGTCAATCACACCAAATCTTTCTTAGGATTGGGGATCGTGCGCGTAAAGCGCACATCCTAGGGTATGGCTAATGCGCATAAGCATTTCAAAAACATATATGACGCAGAGGGCGCTCCAGTAGCGTAAAGAATTAAGGGATGAAAGATTTGGTGTGATTGACGTAGCGATCAAATAGCTCAGTTGGAAAAGCAATGCGCCGGAAACGTAGAGGTCGTGGGTTCAAATCCCGCTTGGATTGTAGTGGATTGCATTCAATTTTTCTTTCTTAATTTACTTTTGTGTCAGTATTTATAAAGGTAAATATGTGGTATTCCCACATAAAAAATATGAATCGATAAAAAGATTCTACACAAATGTTTATTCAATTACTTACCTCGAATTGATTCGAAACTTGGAGCTATTAAATTAACTTTGAGGTATTAAAGTAATTAAATTAACACTTTTGAACATTGAACGCGATTAAGTCCCTTTTTAGGGTTCCGTACCCAAAAGGTAAAAACGAGACCCTATTACTGAGACTTCGCTGTCCGTCCGTCCGTCCGTTTGTCACCAGGCTGTATCTCAAGAACGGTGATAGCAAGACAGTTGAACTTTTCACAGATGATGTATTTCTATTGCCGCTATAACAACAAAATATTTAAAATAAAATAAATATTTAAGGGGGGCTCCCATACAACAAACTTGTTATAGATTATGGTAAGTACGGAACCGTTCATGCGCGAGTCTGACTCGCACTTGCCCAATTTTTGTTATAATAATGTGTGAAAATCGTGTAAGATTAAGAGGCCTTATTCCTTTTAAAATGCTGATTGTTTAGACATTTTTCTCTATGATCAAACATGTTTCTTAGCATACTATTGATGTTACTTTCTAGAACAGGGCTATTGGGATTTATTGGTATATATTTGAAACCTACAGTTTGAATTTTTCATTGATAATTTTTGTTTCAAAAACTACTCGAAATTGACAAAATTCACGCGGAAAATTAGTTTTTTTAACTTATTTTCGATTGTACGCAATGAAAGCGTGAAATAACTATGTTACTACCTAGAACTCGGGGAAAAGTATTATTCACTTCAAAAAGTTGGTTGAAATTATCAATATATTTGTCATAATATGAAAAAAATAAATTTGAAAAGGAATAAGGCCTCTTAAATCCACTGCATCCTTAACCTCTCGTATGCCTAAACGCGGATCCGCGTAGGACATTTCAACTTTACGTTAAAATATCAGTTGGTTTCAAGTTGATTAGCAAATTTTTGACATGGCATACGAGGGGTTAACATGAGTTTACAGTGCCAGTACAGTGCAACAAAAAAGAGTATTAAATTAAAAAGTGGCAATGGTGTCGTCCCCACGTCGTCCCCGTTTTTTATATTGATTAGAAAGGGAGGACACTACAGTATTGCCACATTTTAATTTCTACTCTTTTTGGTCGGACTGTACACGCTAGCGACTGCGAAACCGATTCGTATGGAGATTTGTAGTTCTACAAAGTAACCACTAGGGGCACTGTGCTATTCTCCATACAAATCGTTTATGCCTTGATCACATTTACCGAGCAAACGGGCGAGACAGTTATATGTTTCTCGGCCGAGACAGTGATGTCAGCGAGTAGCTGTTTACACATGTTTTGAAATTAGCACACTCAGTTCAGTTCCATTAAGACTTTCGGACACGATGGATCGTAAAAAAATCGCCGAGTGGCGAGACAGTGCACGTTCAGACCGGCCGAGTGAGCGAGCGAGACAGTGCGGGGTAGCGGGAGGGTGGACACTCGGCCTAGTAGATAGAACGGGAGCCGAGCTACTGTCTCGCCGCTTCGTTCAGCCGAGCGCTCGGCCGAGCACTCGGCGCTATGTTTATACGCACCGAGTACTCGGCCGAGAGCACTGTTACACTCGCTAGCGAGTACTGTCACGTTAACGCAAAGGGTACCTACAAATTGCACATTAAATAGCTACAGTCGCGTTCTGGCAGTGCCGTAGAATGGTAGGTAGAACTTGGGGTCTCAATCCTAAGATCACACTATGGCTATACCAGGCAGTTATCAGACCAATATTAAGCTACGGTGCAGTAGTATGGTGGCCACGAACCAAGCTAACCACCGCAGAAGCTAAACTACAACGACTTCAGAGGTTAGTTTGCATGGCAGCTACGGGATGCATGAGAACTACACCCACTGCAGCCCTGGAAGCTATACTGGGGCTGCCGCCGCTGCATCTCTTCGTCAAACAAGAAGCGGCAGCTACGGCGATACGTCTCAAGAAACTAAACCTCTGGAGATCAGCTAGGGTACCGCACACCGAAATCCTCTATGAGGTAATAGGTAAGGAACCGCTTATAGAAGCGGCCACCGACAGGATACCCAAGCAATTCATCTTCGACAAAAAATATAAGATACAACTGTACGAGGAACCTGGCGAAGGTCTTAACCCAAGGGAGTTAAGAATCTTCACAGACGGGTCCAAAACTAGGTCAGGCACTGGCTCTGGGGTATTCTCAGAGGACCTAAACATACACATCTCTACACCACTAGGAACCCATAACACAGTCTTCCAGGCGGAATGTATGGGTATCATACTGGCAGCCCATGCAATCATCTCGAGGAAGGTAAAGGACTACCCCATCCGCATACTCTCCGATAGCAGATCAGTGTTACAAGCCCTGCAGAGCTACACAGTAACCTCAGGACTCATATACGAATGTCACCGAGCATTGTCAGAGGTATGTAATAATAATAGCATAACCCTACAGTGGATCAAAGGACACAGCAACTCGCGCGGGAACGACGCAGCTGACGAACTGGCGAGAGGAGGTTCGGAGATGGTAGCAGAGGGACCCGAACCAATCATACCTCTACCATTCGCCTGGCTGCGCAACACAGTGCGTATGAACACGAAGGTAGAACAGCAACTATACGTATAGTATGTTTGTCTTGTCTCACTTTGTACTCGTATACTAACATTAGAATAAGTTACCTATTTGTACTGACACTAACAATCTTATGGACAATAGTCTGAAATAAATGATTTATTATTATTATTATTATTATTATACTGGTCTAACCTAGGTACCTGCAAGCAGAGCAAAGAAGCCCTTCCGACAATCTACCCCGGGTTGTCACGCAAGCTAAGGCAGCTGAAGAGGCCGCAGCTCCGGCTCATAACTGGAGCGATAACTGGACATGCCCTGCTAAACAAGCACTTATTTACTCTAGGTGTTACTGACAGTCCTCTTTGCAGAGCTTGCATGGAGGCCGAAGAGACTGCCGCCCACGTCATTCTCGAATGTCCTGGTGTGGCCAAATACCGGGCACAACACCTCGGGTCTCCGAGGTCACTCCCAGAAGTCGTCGGCAACATCAAGGAACTGCTAGGCTTTCTGGTAGAGTTGGGTTGGCAATAGTAGTGCCAGCAACCCTTTACGCAAAATAGGCGCATTGTAAGACGTCGAGTTGCGGAAAACTAGCCCGCGATAACCTATAACCTATAACCTTGCACATTAAATTTCGCGTTCCCTACATTACATTAGACGTTACACCGTCTGGACCCGGCTTAACACTGTCTGTTCATCGCTTATTGGATAATTCAATAAAAGTAAATCAATATTTGTAATTAATTTATTTTTAATCCTCATTATTACAAGACCCGAAGCTCCAACGGATGTAAACAGATCTTTATAGCGTTTGATTAATAAACCGGCTTTGCTTTTATACCGGTTACGAGGTTTATTTAATAAAATTAACGGCCGGTGTAGGCTTTGGTAAACAACGACGGAAAATCTCCTTTATAGTCCAGTAGACAAGAGAAATCAAAAACAAACTTTTCTAAATTATTAGTTTCTTCGAGAGCTACGTATAGTTAAGTTCATATTACTGTAATAGTTAACTGACTTATCCTTTCTGAAAAAATGACTGACTGTTTATTTTCTTTTGGCGTTTCTTCTCAACAGTGGTCTCCTCTTGTGAAATGCCGGTAGACTCAGACATGTAAAAGTGCCCTTGTGGCCTACTTGCAGAATAAAGTTCATTACTTATTGCATTATTTCATTATTGCATTATTTCATTATTTCATTATGCTTTTCGGTAAACATAAACAATAATGTTAATTATGAGAACTATGACTATCGTGATCTATATTTAAGGAGTTTAATAACCCTTGTGAAAATTATGACTATCATGATCTATGTTTAAGGAGTTTAATAAGCCTTAATTGTGTATTAGGCGTTTGTTTAGACTCGGTTCACAAAAATTATTACTACTATAAAATTGCAAAAAATGCTTATCCGTTTCTACTTCAGATCTTACTTTTTGAATAATAATAGTGATACCAAAACCTGCCTTTTTCAACAATATAGAAAGTCAACATTTTTATTTGACTGGACTAATTTCAGACTCGGTCTATTTTAATTACCCTTGAACATGAAATATCAGTAGCGACAAAGTACTAACTCAGATCACCTTTCGGCAATTATTGTTAATCCGATATCAAGATTAGAGAGTTATTACTTTTCGCGTCACTTTGATTTGTTATCGTTGGAAAACCTTCTTAAACAGAATGGGGAAAGGAAACCCAACAAGTTTCGGTTTCGAGTTGTTAATCGTAATTAAAAAAAATCTGTGGTTATTATGTACAAAGATTTTTAGGATTTTTTGTATGTCTAGAGAAATGATCTCGGGAACGTTATTTTTCCATGCAAATCGGGACACGATCTCGAAAACGGCATATCTTAAGACCCAGCTACGACTATGCGTGACAGCGGCAGCGGTGCGCAGCAGTGTATCGCTTACTCGTATCCTGACCGTGACTGTACAATCCGTCATCACTGAGAATTAGATTATTATCACTGTCCTAATTCAACGGACTTTAGTGATATCTTCAATTGAATAATATCTTAGCTTCATAACGGTTTTTGTTTTAAGAAAATGTTTTATCCAAAAATAATATTTATATATACATATCTATAATAATAAAAATTGTATGAAAATCTGTTTTAATCTTATTAAAAAATCTCTGACTATATAAAATTTAAAAATCTCTTTAATATATTATATCAACATCAACTCGTGACGGAATTCGTATAAGATATGATAATGTGATGTACCTCAAGTTAAATAATGTTATTTGTATTTCAGTTGTACGTACCTTCAAAACGTGTCTAAATAAGAAAATGTGTAGACTCAATGACTAAGCTAATCTCTGATTAATATGCCTACTATACCTAAAGAATCAAAAATGTAATGTAAAATGTTTCTAATGTAATGTAATAATCTAATCTAATTTTACTAACATTCTAATATAGTAATATGTAGTTATGTGTTTTTCCAGGCGACGGGTAATGCGGAACTAGCGCCGCTTTCGATTTTTTTCTTATACCTTCATAATCTGATATTTTTTTAGAAATAGCTGAAGTCTAAGATGTAGCAAAACACCTTTAATATTTATTAAATCACTATATACAATTTGTTCACTGTAGTTTACCTTACAAAACTTGTTCACGTCAAAAGCGGCCACAATAGTTTTGGGCATGTTTTTAGAGACAACTAAAGAACAAGAAATTGTGTATAATGATTTAATAAACACTAAAGGTGTTTTTCCAGCTCCTAATATCTTGCAATTACTGAAAATTGATCTGGTTTGGAAGATATAATAAAAATTCATAAGTGGCGCTAGGTTCGCATTACCCGTCCCCTTAAGCGATTGTGTGGTGAGTGTGAGCCACAAAACTGAATTATGTAATAATTTATTGTGTTCGTGAGATAAATTGAATTTGAATTTGAATACTGGCATTATATCCGAAATATACCCATTTTGGCATTAACAAGTTGACATTTAAAATTAGAGATAATTTTCGTTCTTGTTATTTGACGATACCTATAGACAAAATAGAATAAGTACTTATAGTTATTTATCAGAATGAAAAAAACATGTTATTAGAGTAATATAGTACTTACGTACAGGGATCGTTACCGGTATTCGTTAACATTTATAGTACATTACTGCAGAGGCCGCGAAATAGGGGATTGTTGGCCGAGTAGTAATAGATGGCCGAGTGATAATGAGGCCATCTAGAGATACGAGGCCGAAAATCCCTGTTGGTGCCGAGGCTTGTATAGTGCTTTTCTCAAATAAATCCAAGGAAATAATACAAATGTTCAACTTATATATTCATATAAAAACAAATTAATAAAAAAATAAACAAATTTATTTTTTTAAGCTGTTCACGCCTTATTAATTAGATATTGATATACATATATTTTTTACAATAAACGTGATTCCTTGTTTATTTTATTGAATATCTGTTTTAATCATAGCTGGGCATTAACTCGTTAATCCGTTAATCGTTAATTATCGAAGTTAACATTTTGATTAACTGATTAACTTTTAAGTTAACATTTAAAAATGTTAACGGACACGTTAACTTCCGTTAATATGCAGAAGTCCGTTAATCGTTAATCCAATGCCTACTATCAAGGATCATACATAAGGATTGACAACCTCATACAAAAAAACGTACTCCGGAAAAAAGCTCAAATACCGTCTTATTTCTAGATGGCGCTGATTATAAGACGTAGATACGCAATGTTTTATTAAAACACATAATAGATGTCATTGTCGCTGAGCGTTATACCAAAAAGAGACAGCGTGGTATCTGTATAGTTCTTAACTAGATGGCGCTGAAACTACTCGTGTTGATTTCTTAATCACGAATAATCAAGAAGACTGGTTATTAAATAGGTACAGCCAACGTCATAAGTCATAAACGTACGTCCGTACTTTCCTAGCGCTCCAATGATATCATATCTATATCATATCATACATTGGCCAGAACTACCTATACGACAACCCGTTCAGAAATTCGTGGCCATTTATGTTCGTCTTATTACATTGAAATAAGTAGGTAATCAAAAGTTTACCTGATCTCACGGAAAAAGAGAGATGGCGAACTCATTGCGCAGTAATGACTACTATGCAATGAGTTTGACACGACTAATTTGTACGAGAGATTAGGTATACCTATATTTATAATTATTACCCTTTGCATTAAACTATTCTAAGTTGGTAGGTAGGGATACATAAGTACCCGAGTATATTAATACTACGAGTACTAATACTGGCTTAAATAGTAAATAATACATTCTGCTACTTATTTTTATTGTATATCTTTATTATGAACAATGATCAACACATCCATTTTAACACACTTTAACAACATACGGCACACTATAAAGTTCAATATGAAGAAGTAATTATAAATACTAGTTAAGCCCATTTTATTCCAGTAAAATTGGTCTTTGGTCAAAATATTTCATTTCATCATACACAAATCGCTGAATCGCGATTATTTATGCTTAAATTTGACGTAAGCCGATACTTATAATTATATAGGTAGCCATAATACGACTTGTCAATTTCAATCTTCTGTACCGTAAAATGCCCCTCATGTGTTCCGTACTGAAAGAAACTTTAGGAATCTTTAATCAACACTTTAAGCACGCCAAGAATAGAGTTTTCTCTAGGAATAGTCTTCTTTAAATCAATTTTTTCTTCAGCATGTATTTCTAAAAACTTTCGCTTCCGTCTTTCTTTTGGCGTTATGCCTCTACTATCATACCAGTGAGATTTTAATTTTGGTATATTGCATTACAGATGATTTCAACTGAAAATTCAAATTCGCATTACGCCCATAATATAATCATAAAATTCAGCGCTTTAGATGCAAAACTTCAATACTTTCTAAAATTAGTATTTGCTTTGGCATAAAATGTCATTACCTAAAAATATAGAACCTATCAAAGTAGCATGGCAGCACGCTATTTAAGCCTTTTCTTAAACTGTTTAAACTAAGCAATCTTGTGATGCTAACCTTGTCAGAATAAAATAATGCTCTTACAATGAAGGTTTAGGATCGTCATTTGAAAACTATTTACTAACCAGTCATAAATTTTGATAATAAACCTCCCTTTAGCGTAATGTAAATCGAAAATAGCAAAACTATATTGCAATAAGCATCAATCAAAAACTAATGACATTTTCATGACGTTACATTCAAACTGAAAGAGACAAAACATCATTTGACAGTATAGCACACTTACCTATAGCACTATGGCCAGTACATGGCCAGGCTAACTTCAAAGGCTTGACTTGAAATATTTCATCCATAATAAATACTTAATCAACCATAAAAGCCTTAAAAGCGAAAAATTACCTTCAGTGAAAAAACTTCTCAACATATCAAAAATTGTAAAAGCACAACGTAGAAACGCCATCTATTGTCAACAAGGTATAACATTACGATACTTACAAAACTCTGCAAAAGTTGACAAATATTAACACCGTTCTATGTCGTTTATGTCGCTACTGAAACGCCGTTTTAATTCATTTTGATACATACGACGGCATCTAGTTCCCCGACGATAAAATCTTTATCGGCGTACGCTCCTTACTATGAACATCATACTTCCTTACCTTTTATCTTCCTTGCTACTATTTACCGCACGGCACCGCGGCGCGGCGCGAAAAACAGGTTCAGACAAGTGCCGGGCGGCGCGTGGCAGAGAGTGAAACAAAAACAAAACTAGATATATTTTGCCGGCGCGTGCGAGTGAGAAAACTGCGAAGAGATTGGTTTCGTTTGATCATTTCATTACTTAGCGCCGGTGCTTACAGTGACGAGTGTTTAGTTTGTTGTTATTATAAATGACTGTGAGTGATCATTTCCGAGTTGATAAAGAAGAGTGTAGTGTAATTTAGTTAGAAAAAGTGTATTGTGCAGTGTAGTAATTACAACCATATCATGGAAGACGTGGATTGGATTCCAGCGGTCCTGATGAGAATCCATGGCCACATTTGACTGAGTATGTGGAATTTGTATCCAGATCAGGCCAGCAAATTTGCGTGTAAGCGTTTGACGACGCGGTTGGCTCAGTTTGTAAGCGCTTGCCTACTGAGTCGGCGGTCCTGGGTTCGAATCCCGGCCAGGGCAAATATTTGTGTGATGAACTCGAATATTTGTGCTTGGGTCATGGTTGTTCTATGTATTTAAGTATATATTTATCTATATAAGTATGTATATCGTCGTCTGGTACCCATAACACAAGCCTTCTTGAGCTTAATTTGGGACTAGATCGATTTGTGTGAGGTTGTCTGATATTTATTATTATTATTTATCATTAAGCGTCGTACGTAAGTTCACTAACGCAACTATATAAAAATGCAATTTTACACATATTAACGGATTAACGATTAACGTTAACTTGCGTTAATTCTTCCGAAATGTAACGCTTTAACGTTTAACGAAGCTAACTATTTTTGTAGCGGATTAACGATTAACGAAGTTAACTATTTGATTAACGGTGCCCAGCTATGGTTTTAATCTAATTGAATGATCTAGTTAAATATCCATACTAATACTAATATACTAATAATATTATAAATGCGAAAGTGTGTCTGTCTGTCTGTCTGTCTGTCTGTTACCTCTTCACGCTTAAACCGCTGAACCGATTTAGATGAAATTTGGTATGGAGATAGTTTGAGACCCGGGAAAGGACATAGGATACTTTTCATCCCGAATAAATTTAGTGTTCCCGTGGGATGAGCGGGTAACACCGCGGGGCACAGCTACTTAGTAAGAAATAAAACGTAAATAAACATGCACAAACTACGTTTTTTTTTTAATTGGCACTGGCAGTATGCCATAGATTATCAATTAAAGAAATAAACCCCACTGAAACAAAAGACAATCTCTTTGTTGGCCACGGCCATAATGTTGTATGAAATTCCTTTATTGACCTCTAATTTGAAATTAGTACGAATCTTCAACAAGTCTATACAAAGACGTATTTCGCGTTCTATTACCACGACCATAAGAACGACATTTCCTTGGGCGTTTGAGAAATAGTATATTGTGTCATAAGGGTAGTAAGTAGGGGATTACTAACGAAGGTCTATTAGAAGCTAGCTAGAAGCTTTTAATGTCCTGAGTTTGTAATCCCCTTACTACCCGCCTTACACACAATATTTTTCATCACATTTTGGAGTAAATAACAAATAAATAAGCCGAAAATAAACATTAAACGATAACGATTGACAACCAACTTTTTTCTGTAAGTTTTTTTAATTTACTATAAGCACTGGCAAAACGGCCATCAGCTTAAAACAGAAAACAAATATACACAGAATCTTACCATCTATTATTAAACAAATAACAATTAACAATATTATGCAGCAATAATTAACAGCGTAATATTATAAAACTTAAATATGAACAGTAAGTTTGTTACAAAACGAAATAGTTCCTAAGCAATAATTTTATAACTTTTTTCCTTTTTTTAACCGACTTCAAAAAAAGGAGGGGGTTCTCAGTTCGGTTGTATGTTTTTTTTTTTTTTTTTTTTTTATGTTTGTTACCTCATAACTCCGTCATTTATGAGTCGATTTGGAAAATTCTTTTTAGGTTCATGAAAAGACATCTCAAGGTTGGTCCCATAAAATTTTGGTGAAGATCGGATGACGAGATCCATGAGGAATCGAAGGAATTCCTGAAATTTTATAGGCACTCATAATATTTTTCATGTATTTTCTAAAACTATTTAAGTATTTGCATATGGTAGTCATCATCTTCTCATGCTGAATTGATGATGGAAGGTACAACTCCTTAACAGTTAGGAGTTAGGAGATAATTCAAACGAAATGCATGCCTTCAAGACCTCCCTGATCACCCCGCCATAAGTATTTTATATGAATCACTAAAAAGCGAAAAAAAAAAATTTTTAACAAAAAAAAGAACCGACTTCAGTAAAACTAAAAAAGCCGAAAATAACCCGTTCAAGTACAGATTACATTTGACTCACCCTTTGAAGTCGGTGCCAAACCTCACGTAAACTTTAATATATAAATATAATAACTGAGTGGTTTGGGATCGATTTCAAAGGGTGAGTCAAATGTAATCTGTACTTGAACGGGTTATTTTCGGCTTTTTTAGTTTTACTGAAGTCGGTTCTTTTTTTTGTTAAAAAATTTTTTTTGTGTCGTCTACCACAGATAATGCTAAGAACTGCATTTCGTTTAGAAACTTGACAGGCTATACTGCCAGATTGTAATGATAATTCAAAATTTAATTTAATTAAATTATTGCAAAATACACATAAATAATTGTAGTAAAACATAAATATTAATGCAGTTACATATACCGTATTAATTCAATACACAATAAAATTCGCTGGTAGGCAAGTTTTGTTGATACAACAAAAAACCTTGGCTGGATTGAAACCTTAGTCTGAAGTAATCTGCGAGTGCGTACTATATTTTTAAAACTAAAACCATAACTCCCGAGGGAGTTAAGTCAATTTATAACTCCCGCGGGAACTATATAGGCCTTAGTCCTTCAGTACACCATCATGTATTTAATACCATCTTTTACGAGCAAATGTGATGAAAAATATCTTAATAAATTTTGCGTATTTATTCAAATGATATTAAATTGAATTTAGGTACCTATTGACACAGACACATGAAATAATCCGGGTATAATATAAAAATGTACAATAAAAATGGTTGCCTGTAAAGTCGGTTTTACGGGCGAAGGAAGATTTTACGTGACAACGTCTTATTCTCGGTAGAATATTTATTGATATGAATATTATTAAATTGCACAATAGGAACAAGGAATTGAATGAAAATAAGAATTGCACAAATTTTAACTATAGAAATATATTTTGTTTACTAAAACATTGTACTTCCCCCTTCCCCCTTCCCCCTTCCCCTTCCCCCTTCCCCTTCCCTCTTCCCTCTTCCCTCTTCCCTCTTCCCTCTTCCCTCTTCCCTCTTCCCTCTTCCCTCTTCCCTCTTCCCTCTTCCCTCTTCCCTCTTCCCTCTTCCCTCTTCCCTCTTCCCTCTTCCCTCTTCCCTCTTCCCTCTTCCCTCTTCCCTCTTCCCTCTTCCCTCTTCCCTCTTCCCTCTTCCCTCTTCCCTCTTCCCTCTTCCCTCTTCCCTCTTCCCTCTTCCCTCTTCCCTCTTCCCTCTTCCCTCTTCCCTCTTCCCTCTTCCCTCTTCCCTCTTCCCTCTTCCCTCTTCCCTCTTCCCTCTTCCCTCTTCCCTCTTCCCTCTTCCCTCTTCCCTCTTCCCTCTTCCCTCTTCCCTCTTCCCTCTTCCCTCTTCCCTCTTCCCTCTTCCCTCTTCCCTCTTCCCTCTTCCCTCTTCCCTCTTCCCTCTTCCCTCTTCCCTCTTCCCTCTTCCCTCTTCCCTCTTCCCTCTTCCCTCTTCCCTCTTCCCTCTTCCCTCTTCCCTCTTCCCTCTTCCCTCTTCCCTCTTCCCTCTTCCCTCTTCCCTCTTCCCTCTTCCCTCTTCCCTCTTCCCTCTTCCCTCTTCCCTCTTCCCTCTTCCCTCTTCCCTCTTCCCTCTTCCCTCTTCCCTCTTCCCTCTTCCCTCTTCCCTCTTCCCTCTTCCCTCTTCCCTCTTCCCTCTTCCCTCTTCCCTCTTCCCTCTTCCCTCTTCCCTCTTCCCTCTTCCCTCTTCCCTCTTCCCTCTTCCCTCTTCCCTCTTCCCTCTTCCCTCTTCCCTCTTCCCTCTTCCCTCTTCCCTCTTCCCTCTTCCCTCTTCCCTCTTCCCTCTTCCCTCTTCCCTCTTCCCTCTTCCCTCTTCCCTCTTCCCTCTTCCCTCTTCCCTCTTCCGCCCTCTTCCCTCTTCCGCCCTCTTCCCTCTTGTTACAGTAATGCTCGATGAATGAAAATAAGAATTGCACAAAGGACCATGGGCAAATTTGTATGGAGGCTGGACCAAGAACCAACAGAGATGAGAGTTAGGTTATTAGATAGGTATTAACATAGGCTTAATTTTTTACTATGGGCATTGAGCTGGATTCCATTGCAGATCTGAGATATTCGTGTTTGTAGTTAAGATGTGGCAAAAATTGGAACTAAAAAATGCATACATTATAACTATAATACGGTGAATAGAGACTAAAGTACTATGTGTGACCTTACAAACGGTCCGGTAGTTTTGAATTTTTGATATGTTGTCTAGGATGGTTAGTCAGTGTTTAAAATGCAAAATGCACAATTCCCCCCCCTCCGCGCCCGCCGCCATATTGAAAAAACCGGCACTTTCTTCATATTTTTGCTCATATCTTCCTTTAGGAGCATTTTAGCTAGAAGAAAGCTTCGACAATGTTATAGAGAGTTAAATTTACTACATTTTCCATTTTATATTGTTTTTCTAGGACAGATAGTTACGGAGATATCTACATTTAAAAAAACGTAAAAAATCCCAATTTCCTACTGAAAAACAAACTTCTGGATTATATCTTCGTTTAGAAGCATTTTAGCTACAACAAAGCTTGGACAATGTTGTAGAGAATTAAATTTACTATAATTTACACTTCAAATTTTGTTTCAAGGACGGTTAGTTACGGAGATATGCACATTTAAAAAACAGGAAAAGTCGAATTTTCCGAAAATTTCTGAAAATTCTTGATTTAGAACGCTGTCATTCAGTTAGGGACTAGTCTAGGACAAATTAAAACATGTAGGAAATATAATTGCTTATAAAACTCATGTCCATTTTTACATACATTTTCGGAAAATGTAACTTTATTTTTTACATATCTCCGTAATTATCTGTCCTAGAAACAAAATTTGAAATGTAAATTATAGTAAATTTAATTCTCTACAAAATTGCCCAAGCACTGTTCTAGCTAAAATGCTCCTAAACGAAGATATAATCCAGAAGGTTGTTTTTGAGTTGAAAATTGCAATTTCTTAAGTTTTTTTAAATGTGCATATCCCCGTAACTATCTGTCCTAGAAACAAAATATAAAATGGAAAATGTAGTAAATTTAACTCTCTATAACATTGTCGAAGCTTTCTTCTAGCTAAAATGCTCCTAAAGGAAGATATGAGCAAAAATATGAAGAAAGTGCCGGTTTTTTCAATATGGCGGCGGGCGCGGAGGGGGGGGGAATTGTGCATTTTGCATTTTAAACACTGACTAACCATCCTAGACAACATATCAAAAATTCAAAACTACCGGACCGTTTGTAAGGTCAAAATCCTTTATTCACTGTATTACTAGTTCCACATAGATAGTAGCGACAGTGTAGTAATACAACGCTAAAATTATTTTAAATGGACGATATCGTATGTTAAGCTTGTAGTATTAATGGTACCTTTTTATTACAAAGAATAATCCTCATATTATGCGTGTAGAAGTGTGTAATTATAGTTATTTTTCAAGTTTACTCAAATTGTAGTTCATCTATTGCCCACTAGATGGCATTAGTACTGTTATGTGTAAATTGTAATGCAACAATTCTTTATGACACATCAACAAAAAATATAATACAGAAAAGACCATGATGCGCAGAATATTCTGCAGTTATTTGATAGTTTTAAGAGACTGATATCGCTGGCGCAGTGACATCTGGTGCAGAGTAGATCACGCTACCTTCTTTCAAAATGTGGTTTTAACACGTCAGTCTAGCTATAGCATTAAAAAAACACATCGGAAACCATAGTCTGTAAACTACATTTAAAAAACAAACGTCATTGACATTTTGACACCGTTGAAAAATCCACTGTCATTTAATTCTTTGAAAGTAAAAAAATAATAATTCTTCCGACTGACTGAGCCAATCATTCACGGTAAAGCATGGTAAGTTGATGGAAATACGTCTACGGAGCAACATCATCATCTAGGATTCGATTTCTGTGGTACGATAATTAGATGAAGTTCTGCCCTTGAATGAAGTTCTGCTTGTGAACTGTGTTGTGTTTCTAGTTGTATGGTACTCGGATGAACCTTCGGTGAATTCAGTGAGCTCAGGTTCAATCCCTGGTGGTTTAGTACTCGGATGAAACTCTGTCTGTGAAGATGGTGAGCTCAGGTTCAATTCCTGATGGTATAGTCCTCAAATGAAGCTCTCCCTGTGAAGACAGAGAGCCCAGGTTCAATCCGTGGTGAAATAATACTCAGATGAAGCTCTCCATGTGAAGACATTGAGCCTAAGTTCGATCCCTGGTGAAATAATACTCAGATAAAGCTCTCCCTGTGAACTCAGTGAGTCCAGGTTCGATCCCTGATGAAATAATACTCATATGACGCTCTCCCTGTGAACACAGTGAGTCCAGGTTCGATCCCTGGTGAAATAATACTCATATGAAGCTCTCCCTGTGAACAGGGAGTCCAGGTTCGATCCCTGGTGAAATAATACTCATATGAAGCTCTCCCTGTGAACTCAGTGAGTCCAGGTTCGATCCCTGGTGAAATAATACTCATATGAAGCTCTCCCTGTGAACAGGGAGTCCAGGTTCGATCCCTGGTGAAATAATACTCATATGAAGCTCTCCCTGTGAACTCAGTGAGTCCAGGTTCGATCCCTGGTGAAATAATACTCATATGAAGCTCTCCCTGTGAACAGGGAGTCCAGGTTCGATCCCTGGTGAAATAATACTCAGATAAAGCTCTCCCTGTGAACTCAGTGAGTCCAGGTTCGATCCCTGATGAAATAATACTCATATGACGCTCTCCCTGTGAACACAGTGAGTCTAGGTTCGATCCCTGGTGAAATAATACTCATATGAAGCTCTCCCTGTGAACAGGGAGTCCAGGTTCGATCCCTGGTGAAATAATACTCATATGAAGCTCTCCCTGTGAACTCAGTGAGTCCAGGTTCGATCCCCGGTGAAATAATACTCATATGACGCTCTCCCTGTGAACACAGTGAGTCCAGATTCGATTCCTGGTGAAATAATACTCATATGAAGCTCTCCCTGTGAACAGGGAGTCCAGGTTCGATTCCTGGTGGAATAATACCCATTTGAAGTTCGGCCTGTGAAGACAGTGAGCCCCAGGTTCGATTCCTGGTGGTATAATACTTGGATGAAGCCTTGTCTGTAAAGAAATTGAGCCCCGGTTCGATTCCTGGTGGTATAATACTCTTAAGAAACTTTGCCTGTGAAATCAGTTGGCTCAGGTTTGAGTTCTAGTTCCATATTATGACTTTACTACTTATCCATATAAAAATATGAAATTAAAATTAACACTACGTTTATTAGACTAAATGCTTACCCTAATGTTACTATTTTATTTATGACTAACTCATGAACTAATGATAGGTTCCAGGAGGGACTTTTCATAATTCTTCGGGACCCTTCTTATCCAAGCGGCCTCCACTACACCGACTAGCGATAGCGACAAATGATCTTCAGTTGTTTAAAAAAGTGTAGACCAATTCTACGTGTACTGTACGATAACGAATCCGTAATCTGTATTATGTAATATCGGGAGTCCTGGGCTCGAAACTCCAACCTCTTGCTTGGTAGTCGAAACTACGATCCACTATAAGGGTAGTTGGTTTTTTACAGTGATAATATAACATCAGTATTGATTTTGTAGACTGTCCGTCTATCCGTCCGTCCGTCTGTCTCCCTGTCCGCCTGTCCGTCTGTCCATCTGTCCGTCTGTCCGTCTGTCCGTCTGTCCGTCTGTCCGTCTGTCCGTCTGTCCGTATGTCCGTATGTCCGTATGTCCGTCTGTCCGTATGTCCGTCTGTCTGTCTGACTGTCTGTCCGTATGTCCGTCTGTCCGTCTGTCCGTCTGTCCGTCTGTCCGTCTGTCCGTCTGTCCGTCTGTCCGTCTGTCCGTCTGTCCTTCCGTCTGTCTGTCCGTCCGTCCGTCCGTCCGTCCGCCTGTCTCCAGAGATGTATTTGTGTTGCCGCTATATCAACAAATACTAAAAACAGTAGAAAATAAATATCAAAGTGGGGCTCCCATGCAAAAAACGTGAACAGTTGCGTTGACTTTGCACCTCACTTGTATGCGGCGCCAAACTTATCTAACCAGGCCAGTTAAGATGGGAAGTGTTTGCACGGAACCCTCGGTGCGCGAGTCCGACTCGCACTTGGGCGGTTTTTCATCTTGGTTGTTGATATAGGTAAGGCCATTTGGAGGTCAGCGATCCGAAAAGGTTTTTTTTTATGTTTGTCTATTTGTATCATTGCCCATTCATCACGCCTAAACAGCTGAATCAATTTTAGCAATTTTTGAATAGGTAGGTAGGGTATCTACGGATGGTTAATGGAAATATTTTACCGAACTACAAATAAACATAATATATGAAAAGAAGGTTATAATTATGATTTTTTCTTTCGGACGGAAGAAGTTCATTGCAGAAATGTATTACCTGCTAGAAATAAGAAAATAATTACGATAAAAGCAGGCCATAATCGTGACACATTAATTTTTGAGAATACTTTCAGAAGTTCAGACCCTGACGGCCAACGCCCCAAGAACGCGGTGACGCGCACGCGCCCGCAGATGGCCACAGAAGAAGGGAAGGTTCAACTTCTTGATTCTCTTCAAGCGTTGATTGATAATTTTAAATAAAGACTATAACCTCGCAATTAATAACGTTACCCTATCCCTGCTTAAAAAGAAGGTTATTTTAGGTTCGCGAAGCGGCGCTAATGTGGTAGCTTTTAGCCTTTAGGATTTAAATGCACTCCATCGACTGGATGCATTTCGGTAGTCCCGATCTGGTCGTGATGCGCAAGGTGGCCGCGATGCCTGCATGTGCTACTGCTCGTCAGCGAAGAAGATAGAAATCTTGCTGTATTTGCCAGTCGCGTTCGCAATTGTGTTGAGGTAATTCGTTTGTTAGATCATGCGGAATGCCACAGATCACCGGAACTCAGGTGATAATTTTTTACGTTATTTTTTACGTTACCACTTAATTAACCCCTATATGCCCAGAACTATTTTTGGTCTCCGATTTCTTTCATTTTTGGATATGTGGGATTCTAAGGGGTTCTTATAAAACCTGCATTTAATGATTTGAGATTATAGAGGGATGCTCTGTCGGGGTGTTTTTTTTATTGGGTCGAAAACTACCCCTAGGCCAAATCTGTTCTTTTGGGTCGTTTTCGACCCATCGTGTGCTGTGTAAGTCAATGTTGGATAAAATTGACATAAGCGTACAACACTGTTTACACTGTTTATTTCGAGACAAAATTGAAGAATGAACCAGAAGAAGCCTTTTACGTGCAAATTAACACCTAATCTCTTGCACTCCTCTAAAGGTTATTTTTACACAAAGCACGCCGTAGTTGTGAAATAAATTTTTCAATCATATTATTATGTTTAGAATTATGTTGCCGCATTGAATAAGATACGCTGGTTTGGATTTTTCTACTGAGCCCGGGTTCATTTCTTGCGTTATTATTTTGCAGCAAAACACGATCAGTGCTTCGGCGTAACTTCAGTGTACAGTGTCGCCATCAGACATATCGTAGCATGTACGGTATTCATAAATATCTGAACACGACTCTTATTGACTGGGCGCTACAGTACATGTTTACATATTTATGAACGCCTTATATGCTGCGATATATCTGATGGCGACTGTACATATGTCACTCCTAAACTCGCGAGTTAGGAGTGTAGTACCTATTACTATTATGAATATGAACTGCGACGTCAATGAGCGAAAAAAGGACGGTATTATATAATTTATTGCTCTCATTTCGATTCTGCATATGCCGACGTTACAGAGTCCAGTCGATCCACTACCCTACAATCCATATTGGGAAGTGACATTCCGCTGTGTCTATTTTAGCGCAGCAGAAAATCTTCTCGCCGTTTGCATAGACATAGTGTTCAGTCGATAAACAGTCACAATGATATTACCATGCCACCTAACAATGCATATCCCATTGTCCCATCCAATTGGTAGCCGCAGTATCCCCTCTCCTTATTTGTTAATTATTTGAAGTCCTTCAGTTGGCAGTTTTCAATTAGAGTGTTGCACACTGTACCATCAGATACCATCGCCAGGATGATCAATATAAATATCAGTACCATATCTTATCATCAAAGTTTTAATTTTCCAACAAATCTATTATATAATTCGTTGTAAGTAGTCGTCCGATCCTAAATATAAAAACCGGCCAAGTGTGAGTCGGACTCGCGCACCGACGGTTCCGTACAAACACTTTCCATCCCTAAGTGGTTAAGTTAAGTTTGCACCTGGTATGTATAGCGCCCCATATAAATTAGGTGCAAAGTTAGGTATTAAAATATAAAAAAAAAACTACTTACTAGATCTCGTTCAAAACAATTTTCGTTGGTAGTTTTTATAGTAATGTACATCATATGTTTTTTTTAGATTTTTCATTTTCTTATTTTAGGAGTTAGAGGGGGGGGACCAACTTTTTTCCACTTTGGAAGCGTCTCCTAATAATCCTAATAATTATAAACGTGAAAGTTTGGATGGATGGATGGATTTATGTATGTATGTTCCACTTAATCTCAAAAACTGTCACGCAAACTATTCGGTTTAGAAAAAAAATATTTTAGAAACCCCTATATCATTTTTGAAGACCTATCCATAGATACCCCACACGTATGTGTTTGATGAAAAAAAAAATATGAGTTTCAGTTCTAAGTACCTATGGGGAGCCCCCAATATTTATTATTATATTATTTTTTTATTTTTGCATCAAAATCTTAATGCGGTTCACAGAATACATATTTGGCTACGGAACCCTAAAAATAGTATTTAAATACACTTCTGCCCACTGGGTCGTTACTGACCACTACTTTCCCAAAAACTATTACTTTCAACTACTTTTTGTATTACGAGATAATAAACTATCTATCTAACTTTATAGTAACAATAACATAACAGTTATATTTACGAAGAACAAAATATTACTTCCATTGCGCTCAGGAAAGATGCACTTTCTGCCGTCTCAAATCAAATCATAACTTGCAGTGACACGTAGAGGTTATAAAATTGCCGGCTAACCTACATTTACCATTAATTTTGAAAGCAAACACTATCACAATCTCACAGATGGCTCTAGACGACGTAAATGAGCGCTTACGCTTACAAGCTCGCACGTTATTTGGTACTTCAATTCGGGACCAAAACGACCCACTGGGCATATATTAGGGTTTATAATAGTTTGAGGTACAGCCGACTTAAAAAAAAAACGAGGAGGTTGTCAATTCGACTGAATTTCTTTATATTTATTACCCCAGAATTTTCGAATGGGTGAACCGATTTTGATGATTTTTTTTTTATTTGAAAGCTTTTGCTTCCCGTGAGGTCCCATATCAATTTGGTCCAGTTCTGATAAAAGCATCTATGAGAAAATCATGTAAGTCCTATTGTATGTTCCATTGCGCTCATCGATGTCGGTTATTTTTTGTGTAAAAGTGATTCTGATTATAGTTGATCGAATCTAAAAATAAAAAAAATAAAAATCCTGAACAAAAAAAGAACCAACATCAAAAAAATACTGAAAATCCAAAAATAACCCTTTCATGTACAGATTACATTTGAATCATCTTTTGAAGTCGGTGCCAAACCTCACGTATACTTCTTTAACGAACAAATATACTTCTTGGGCTTCATGCGCGGCATCTGTTTTCATAGTAATAATTGAGTGGTTTGACACCGACTTAAAAAAAGGTGATTTAAATGTAATCTGTACATGAAGGGGTTATTTTTGGCTTTTCAGTTTTTTTTTGAAGTCAGTTCTTTTTTTATTATTTTTTTTTGCATAAACAGATTATACCCTTATAGTTTCGTCATTCACCACAACGACTGTGCCAACAGTCGTAGGTATGACCTAGCACGTTCACGAATCATTTGAAAGCCAAGAATATTTAAATGTCAATCAAAGGGAAAATGTCAATTGAAAATGCAAAAAAAATAATTGTACTCTAGGTAACATAGATTTTACTGTTATAACACTACTTGTAATAGTAGATTTTTCGACGTCTTTTGTTGTGAGTACAAGTTCTTTAGAATGTTTACTTATTATTTTTGACATTTATGATTTTATCATTGACATCTTCTGAGATTACAAATCGCGTGGTCGTGCTAGGAAGTGAGTACCAGAACGACAAAAGTATAAGAGTACAATAAATCCAAAAATATAATCATTTTAATGACTTGTTATTATTACCGTAACAGAAGTAAAAAAATCTTAATTATGCTGTATAGTTACAACACGTATTACCTGTATAATTATGTATGATTATAATGACCAGTTCCCCTTCCCAAAGCGACCATTTCCCCGATTGTCCACTCCCATGAAGACCAATTTTCAAGACGACAACTTGATAAAACGACCATTTCGGGAATAACCTACTGTTTATATTACTACTAACCTACTATAATGACCACTGCTCGGAATAACAGCTAAACATTACGTGTCTTATTGTGCTGCCGAATCTAGTAGGCACCACGACAGTGAGCGGGGCCGTACACCGTTATGCACATGTACTAAAGTACCTATTAAGCTTAGTACTGTTTTCAAGTAAGCATTCGTTATTTTTTGTGTACAAGAAACTTTTTTTTTTGTATTTAGTTTGGTAATAAATACATTTTTTTACTCAAATAACACCATATTTGTTTACCTGTTTAGAAAATATAAGATCAATTATATACGAGTGGGTATACGACACAAATAGTTAGCAATAAACTAGTTTATTCCGTAAAAACACATTTTTATTCACCCCTTATTCTTCTATCCTACACCCGTTCTTTCGTGGGTAAAGTAGTCGTTCCGGAAACTTGGCTTCAATGTCCATATGAGAAGTGGTCATTCCGGGAAGTGGCTTTCTGGGAATAGGTCGGTTTAGGAAGTGGATATCTTGGGAAGTGGTCGGTTTAGAAAATAATATTTTTACCTTTTTATACTTTTTTTATTTTTATTTATACCTTTTTTTGCTTTTGATTTAACGCATATGTAAATATACCAGTATCTCGGAATCTGCTCTTTTCTTTTTATTTCCATAAGTAACAAGTAGGTTATCTGGTGCAGTGGTTGCAACATGAGAATTTCTAACTATACCTACTCTACGAAAGAGTCGGGTATATGTTTCAGTTTAGGACTTCAAAGCTACTTGGTAATTAATTAAAAAGGGTTAGTATAATTTCGTCTACAAACCAGCTGGCCGAAACAGCAAGGGGTCTAAAAAGCAAACTGCGATATGGTCTGCCTGGTAATTTGTTTAAAATCCCGCTTTGTTTAAATATGCAGCAGTATTTGTTCCTTAGACCCATATTATACTTACCTATTAATAGCGAAGTATATAATATAACATACATGTAGGAAATAAGGTTATGAAAAAAATATACGAGTATGCGGTGACGGCATGTTGTCCAACGAGCCTAGCGTGTGTGGTGAGTTGAGTTGAGGCCGTGCCATTACAGATTAATAGGTGTGCGTTGAGTTTGAAATATTATACAAAAAATACTGAACAAATCGAGAGGTAATATATTCCATTATATCGCGACGCAGTAAAAAGTTGTCCCTTTAGTTTGTCTATGCTAGAGCATCAGCTGAAAACAGTTACGCAAATGGTTCAACACTTAAAGAGACGTTTTATAAAGGAAAATTAATTAAAACTCTTCCCAAAATAATGGAATCATCTTGCGCTGAACCTCTTCCCCGAAAATCAAAACTTGGACCTTCCAGTTGAAAGACAATATGCATTTTCTTAGGAAACATGCTCTTTCTTTGACTTCATAGTAACTTTTCGTCAGGTGAAGTCTAGATAAAATGCTTGCTTACTTTGCATGGAAATTATCACCAAATGAACTTCTTAAAAATGCTGTAAATGGTAATTGATTACTGATCAATTATCATGAAGATAGGCACTGATCATTACGAGCGTTGTAAGAAGCAAGCTGTTCCCTCGCTGAACAATTGATTTAGAATACACATGAGAAATAATAAAAATGCATTTATTATTTATTTGGTACAATGGAAATTAATACACGTCGCACCAAAAGTAGATATCAACACTATATTCACTTTTCGCTCTTACCCATATTGTATAAGCAAGAGATAAAATAATAAACGAGTACACACTTATCTTCCACTTTTCTTTTGACACCTACCTATATTTTACTTTTTTTTGGTATTTCCAAGCGTGTATCAGCGACGGTATGGACACAGCATTATTGACATGTAATTAGTTCCGCTACTCACCATTTCAAGAAAAAACTGTCAAAAAAATGACAATAACGAGTTTTGCTATTCCATACTAGAGGGCATAAGTACTAATATAAAAATAGCTTTTAAAGGGATTAAAACTTTGATTTGGATAGCATAATATAATATTAATGTATTAATATAATTAACTAACTGATTTGCGTCTACTTTAAGCCCATTTAGCGTTGTAATATAATTCTGGCGCCACTATCTACGCACTGGTCACTGTCCAGTATGAGTTAGTTAGTACCAATTTCCGCCACATGTCCCTATTTCAAACAGGAATATCTCAGCTCTGCAATGGAATCCAGCTTGGTGCCCATAATAAAAAATGAAGTATATTCAAATATCTATCTAATGATTTAACTCTCATCTCTGTTGGTTCTTGGTCCAATTTGCCCATTGTCCTTTTAACTATAGAAATATATTTTGTCTCTCTCACTCATCAACCGTGAGCGATCAACCGTGAGCGGGCGTTACACTTTTTCATGAGTGACTCCGAGCCGCAACCTAATTTAAGACGTTGTCACGTCAATATATTTTGTCTCTCTCACTCATCAACCGTGAGCGGGCGTTACATTTTTTCATGAGTGACTCCGAGCGCAACCTAAATTAAGACGTTGTCACGTCAATAAGCGAAATACCAAAATTTAATACCGGTATTATGTATGGAATCGAATACCGGTATCCGATACTAAAATAGAAGTATAATGGCGAGATGTCAGATAGATGTCGATGTCAGACATCAAATATTGAAGCCTAGGTATTCTATGTTTTGCCCACCAAAACAGACATCATTTTCGAAGTGATGCATAAAATAATCTAACTCCATTATGATAATTATTCCATTATGTGAGCATGTAAAAGACGAAAGCATATTTTTCTACACTCGCAAGAGACAAAAGAAAAAGATTAAGTGGCTTTGAATGAAATTATTCAAATTGATGCCACTCGGGTCTGAGAACGACTTGTTTAGCAATTTTCGCGTTGTACATTTCGTCATTTTCACGCCTGTTTTACTTAAAAGAACTGAACTTAGAACTTTAAGTATACTTATTATATTACATCAAACTAATATTATAAAGGCTAAAGTTTGTGAGTGTGTTTATGTGTATGTTTGTTACTTCTTTTAGCTTAAACGGCTGGACCGATTTTGATAAACTTTGGTATAAAGGTAGCTGGCGCCCTGGATTCACACAATGTAGTGTTCCCGTGGGATGAGCGGGTCACACCGCGGGGAGCAGCTAGTAATATTATAAACGTGAAAGTATTTACGTTCTTTCCTCTTAATTTTTAACGATGATTGATGGACGGTCGCCAGTGTTCGGAAATCGTCGTAAACAGCCTATTGTTGAATTGTGTCTAAAGACCGATGATATACAATATCCATACTTGTGCTAACTCTGGGCACGTTCTAGGGATAGGATATCGATAAAAAATATGTCGATATAATTAAATTAATATATATGCTCATTGAACATTCTCGATTACTATATTATAGAGATTCGATGTCATATCTGATCTGATATTGAGCCTCTTAAATTAAGATAATAAAAGTATGAGGATGTCATTTCAATCAAAATGACAATTTACGTATATTATGAAAAATATTTTAAAATAAACACGTTTTAATATGTTTTTTTTTATTTGAAAATGTGGAGAAATAAGTAATATTTATTTATGTCGATGAAATTAGATTTTGACAGCAACATCGATATATTTTTTTGTCGATAAAATATTTTGCTATGTTACTTTTGTATAGGTGCCCCGAGTTATCCCAGGTATGGCCGAGTACAGTAAATTAGTGCATAAAGTTTTTGTATTACTCGAATACTCGATAATACCCGAATTGTCAAGATACAATGTCACATAAGCGAGCTACTAAGGCTCTTGATCGCTGTCTGTAAGACATGCACAGTAATCGATCGTTGACGGGTGGTGTGGTAGTGTTACTGACTGGTGATTTCAGAGACTTTGCCAGTTATCGTGCGAAGCACTCCAGACGAGACAAACGCATGCCTGTAGTCGTTTTATTTGTGGAACAAAGTTCAAAAGCTGACCACAGACATGTGAGTCTAGCTATTTAACGATGCAGAGTCGGGTGCGTATGATCAGAAACTGCTCGAGGTAGGTGACTGTCGGTTAGAAACTGACGAAGAAGGTATGATTTTATTCACTAATGAATTTTGTCATATTGTGAAATCGGAAGATGAGCTTATAGTTCAAGTTTTTTCTGATTTATAACAAAATATTCAAGACGGAAAAGGCTGTGTGAAAGAACGTTTTCAAAATCAACAAACAAATCTTGAACAAAGTAACTTCCACGCAAACAAAAATATATATCGTCACCATCTCGAGCCATTCCTGTGCATAACTTATTGAATCGAATGGGACTTAGCCTCGGATAACTCCAAAAAGATTAAAAAAATATGTTTTTTCATTTAGTCCATCACTTTCACCCAATAGCCTAGAACTCTGAAAGTCTAATTTTATTGTCAACATCAATTAACGAGTTCTGCGCGAACGTAGTCGCGGGCAAAAGCTAGTAGTCAATAAATGTAAGTTGTTGATATCGTCCTAATCACATAAGTCCTATGTGTACAGCTGTACTTAATGATCTCTTTAATTAGTTTTAAGGTTACATTATTAGTTTTAGGGTTACCAACTTTAATTAGTTATAAGCTTCGTACGTGGTTAGGTATTTAGGTATTATAATTTGATTTAAAAGCGACTTAACAATTTAAACTAAAGAAAGTATAGACATCCATTTTTGATTAAAGGCAGAGTTCAAAAATTCACCGAGTGACGTAATTTTTCTAAATAAACAATTGTCTCCTATATAATGCTTTTTATAGCACCGATGAATTCTTTCACAAAATATCATCACTTAACCAAACAAAAGTATAATATTTTATTCCATTTTTTTTTCTAAAAACGGGTTTTCATTATTCCTTAAATAGAAAATTCTGATTATTATAATAATTTGCTATTTGATCAAATTTCAAGCCTCTTAATTATTTTATTTCCGACATTTATAACACCGAAAATTTTAAAACCCGATGAGGTTTTACCCCGAGAAATTTGAATTATGACTTAAAATTTTCTGTAATTTTCGGAACTTTCATTTATTAAATTAAAATTTTACTGTTAAATAAGTTTTATATTTTCAATATTGCTCAGAGGGTGATGAAATTCGGATGTTTTAAAATCGGAATAATGTCGATTTGAAGCGAAGCAATAGCGTATCGTGGCAGCAGTCGGTGAAGCGCCAGAACCAAACTGCTACCAGTAAAGTAGGTTTGGTTAGGTTAGAACTGTGACCACAACAGCGCGCGAGCCGAGGGAGCAAAGTACGCGACCGTGGGTCGGCGAAGTGCCAGAACAAACTTTTACCAAAAATAGTTATTTGTTATGCAAGGCTGCAAAGTTGTTATTTGGCGCGAGTGTTGAAATTGAAAGCTGAGCGAGCGAAGGAATCTAAGATTGAACCATGAGCGAAACGAATGGTTCAAAGATAGATTCCTGAGCGTAGCGAGGCTTTCAAGACACGAGAAGCTAAATAATTTTGCAGCCATGCGGAACACACAACTTTTCACCTCACTACAGCGAGGAAAGTACAAGATTCAAGAAAAACAATTAAAACATAAAAATAATCATATTTAATTTTGCCTTCTATTTAACACATCAAATTTAAAACATTAACACACTCAAATCCAAACCAAATAAATACGAGAGAAGCACACGTATTAAAAATATGGCCGTAAATTGTATTATCGTCGTGTACTTATATTTTATCGTTGACTTTTTCTTAAGCACTGTTATATTATATTTGTATTTGAAACTACTTGACACATTCGTTGTGAATGTGGGAGAATGTTATTCTGGGAAGGATTAGTTGGCCACGCGGAAATATTTTCCATAACACTTGCTTTGGAAGTTACTGGCCCATCGTCCAAGATTATCCGAACAAGATTATTTCAGCTTCATATTCTTTAAAAACGCCAATAGTTTCGGTAAATTACTTATCGTCTCCAAATATTTATAACAAATCCTTTTTCGTTTTAATGCAGGCTTTTAGCATTGAATAAATACTCCAAATTAGGCTTAGCTTTCTTGTTTTCGATATTTTTATAAAGTATGTATTCTCCACAGAACAAATTTACGTTGTTTACGTGAATAGTTGTGAAAACTTCCAACTTTTTAATTATTTATTTTTTTCTCGGGTGCGTTCAGAAATTACACTCTTATGTTCCAACTTTTATAACAAATAAATATTAAAATTTGTGTTGTATTTAATATATTTACTAGTCAATATATGTAAATGAAACTGAAATACTTACTATTAATATATACAAACATATTCAACATAAAAAAGTGTAGAAAAAATAAAAACTTAAAAATCTGTAACCACAAATCAGGTTTCTGGACGTGATATTGTAGGTGTATTTTTTTTTAAAGAAGTATTCAAACGTACATATGATTTTAGCCGGCCTGACCAGATCGCCCTTTATTAGCGTGCGTTGATTGGTTATATTCGAAAATTTATCGACTGATGAAATCAGTCACGCGTTGAAGGAGTCTTAAATATAAAAAAGTTACATGCACCACAGAGAATCCAAATCGTCGTGTTCGAAATTCAAATGACTTTTGCACGCTAGCGGATAAAATAGACTTTTGCACGCAGATTTCGCCCTATAAACGGAGGTTTTCCGAGCGAGTGAGGTGAAAAAGTAGTTTAGGTTAGAACTGCGATCACAACAGCGGTCGGCGAAGCGACAGAACTGAACTGCTACCAGTAAATTAGGTTAGAACTGCGACCACATCAGTGCGAGAGCCCTTTCGCAATAAGTCCGCCTTTTGTGCGATAAGTTTTTCTCTGTTTTCTCTTTAAATGAAAAATGTTGCCAGCACTTACTCAATATAAAATTCTCCCCACGCTCCAATTTTCCGGAAGTATTTATTTTTTGTTTGCTGAAAATCAAGAATCGTTCATTCTAGAACGATTTCTATTCTCTTTTAGACTCTAATCAGGAGATTTCGTGTGCTGTGCGCGAAATTCCGGCCATATTACCGCTTGCGTTCTCTTTGAAATGTTTTTAACCAGTCAAGACGTCAGAATATTACAGATGAGACACCTGCTAAAGATAATCATCGGATTAGTGGTAGGTAAGTATTTGGACCCTCATAGATGATGTTTACGATTGCTGACTAAAACTTGACTAAAGTATCTATGTATTATTCAAATACACAGCATTACAATCAATCAAATCAAACCACTGTGAACTAAAATAACTACATACCTATAATGAAACTGAAACGTGCTTAAACCTAGTATTATTTAGGCGACGTAACTGCGTCGTCTAATCTGGCGTAGGCTTAGAATAATAACGCCTAGAAGGATAGTTTCTTACGGCCGAGGCGCCACACGTGAGGCATAAAATGGATTGATGTAGTTGTAAACAACTCGTATTTACACGCGGCGATACGCACACAAACACAGCAATAATGTTGCTAGCGCAATCACATTCCCCTGAAATTTGGGGTGGGTCAAAATCAGAGAGGTGAGCATTTCAGGTTTTCAAATATCTGAGAAATTAAGTTTTCTTTTGAAGAAAACTAACAAGTGGAGTCTGTTGTGTCATTTGTCATGAACCTTTCCTGTGAAGAGGCACGCACAAAAATATATATTTTAGAAATTCTACCAGTTAATAAGAATAATGCCAGACACAAAAGTCATTTCGAGAACACTTTTAAATATTTCTTTTAATAATAATATAACCAACGCATTTAAGAATCACCTTCAAGAAATTGTAATTAACCAGTTCTTAAATCGTATAATGTTGTTATTTTGTATATTTTTATATTGAAAACATTTATTTTTCAAAGTACTCTCCATAAATTTTCAATTGGTGTAAATTTCGCTCCGAAATTTTAATTTATCGTATACATTTTTGCAATACGTTACATTTTAATAATATAAATACAAAAGTGTAAAGGTCATTTCATATTGTACATGCAAGATTTAACTATAGTATTACTCATTAGTGATTTATTTGCCGTTTTTGTGATGTTCCCGAAAATGATGGGAGTGTTCCCAAAATGACAAGTTCCGCTGACAACGAAGAAAGCTGACTTTTATTTCTCCATCTTCATTAACTGAGGTGTCAGCGACTGCAACGTATCTGTATTGTATTTTTTTATTTTCAGTTGGTACATTTACTAACAAAAATGTCTGTGGACGACGTATCACGTTTGGGTGCAAGTTCTCATTATCATTTGGGTCGTTCTCAAAAAATCTGCACCGCTGCGTTAATTTTGCATTTTTTTTTAAAGTTGCGATTTCTTCTTTTATTTTTCATAGGATCGCTAGAAATATATTCAGACAATTGATATCACGTCGAGGGAAGTAGTTAAATTGAATATCTTAGAAGATATAGGTGTTTGAAATTTTAGGTCGACAGGTGAAAGACATCGATGTCAGGTAAACGACATTTGTTACCAAGTTATCGACAATTGGGTGCAGGTTTGCGACAAATATGTTCCAACTTCACTGAATTTGTTAGCAGGTTAACGACGACGGTTGCAGGTAAGTGACATTTTAAATAAAATCTACGTTGAACTGTCAAATAGTGCTTATTTGATTGTTTTTGTTTTTCTTTTTTCCTTATGTTAGTAATTTGCATAAAAAAACAAGCATGTAATTCTTATATCATAGGACATTTCTCAGGAGGTTTTTTGAAGCCTGTACTATCCAGAAAGGTCATAACCGACAAAAAGATGCAAAACTCAAGCATACCCACGTAATTTTATAAATGTGTTATGAAGGTTCAACAGCGAATCATTTAAATAACGTTTCTGCATCCTGATGCTGCTTCTTTTAACATATTCTTTCCTACCCGCTGAGTAACTTATTGCTGTTTTCGTCATCTTCGAGGAATTCCTTCACATCTGATAACCAGAAAGCCTTCGGCTGCGTTAGGTGGGATAAGTTATGGGAGGTATTGTCTGAAGCTGCCAGCACATCTGGTAACACTTTATAAAGCCTTTACGAGTCTGAATACAGAATGGTGTCAGTAGGAGATGTCACATACAAGAACTTTAAGTTCCGGACAGGGATGCATATGCATATCATGCATAATATCCCCAATACTATTTAACAGATATGGAGCCCTTGAAGGTACGTGGTAGACATCGCCTATTTTGCATCACCCGAAGCAGAAGTGGCCCAACTTTTGGAATGACTCAAAACAACCAGCCTCAAAATGGGTCTCGATATTAATAAATATAAGACCGAGCTGATGATAGTCGACCATTACTAGTCGACAAAGTACTAACCTGCTTCAAGAGTTTGAAACTGCTGATCAGTTCCAGTACCTTGGCTCCATTGTCACAAATAGAGACACATGGAAACCAGAGATTCGCAGGCGAATCGGAATGGCCAGAACAGCGATGACCCAACGCGGCAAAATATGGAAAGATAGACACATCCCCAACCGAACTAACATGCACCTCGTCTGTGCCCTTGTCTTGCCATATGTCTTTATGGGGCTGAGACCTGGACGCTTAAAGCCGCTGACAGGCAGAGGATTCATGCTTCAAAATCTGGTGCGGGCGCCGCCTGCTAAGGATTCCTAAGACAGCTTGAAAGTGAAATGGAATACTCAAACTAAGCTACTTCGGAAATTTATACGTTTTTATAACAACGAAACATGAGTTGAGACACGGCGAGTGACCGATAAAACCTGGTTTTTAAATAATTTTGTATAAGTGTTTAAATAATTGTCGTTCACCTGCCGTATGTGTCGTTCACCTGTTTTTATATAGACAAGTGAACGACATACAGGTGATGGACAAAATGACAGTTATGTCATCAAAACAAATAAAGTATTTCGTTGATGAACTGCATATTTATAAACATAAAAGTAGATCATACTTTACGCGTTATAAATTAAAATGAATGCAATAGTACACACATCAACCAAAATATGGAAGGCAGAATATAGACTACATACCCATTACAAACTCCCGCTCGCGTAAGAGTATGTATCATATTTTTTTAGTGCAGCACACTGACGACGTGTCACTCGGAACAGTGTTAGGTGGCAACTGAAGGTCTCGATTTATGCGGGGTTAGGCAGGGGAAACGAAATAGTAGTCACACAATTGTAATGTTTGTCTCATGACAAGTGAACGACAAAAAATGGCGTGGACAAACTTAAATTGCAAATAATTCGCAAAATAAGCATAGTATTATTATTCGATATGGTAGTATTCAATCTTCATCATATATGAAAATAAAATGGAGTACTGAACTTAAGCTAAGTCGGTAATGTATATGTTTTTATTACAACGAAACATGGAGTACCTCGTGTTGGGACACGGCAAGTGACCGACAAAACCTAGTTTTAAATCATTTTTTTGTCTATTAATATACTTTACTTTTAATTGAAAGCATTTGGCCTCTATGTAAAAAGTGTCTTTAGATATGTGATGATTATTGAATATTTAAAATAATGCGGTGTAAAAAACTTCTTCTAAGACAGACCTGTTGACAGGTGGCGGTGCAAATATTTTGAGAACGACCCATTTCCGTACGATGTACCAGCACAAATATCGTAATTTTTTTCCATGAAGTCAAACTGAAACCTTTTGGAAATTCTCATCATCTGAACTGTCTGATCCGTATACGGCGTCATAAATACTTTTTCTGTTGATGTGAAGAGAATTCAGAAACTCTTCATTCTTTTCTATGTCTAAGTCTATCATTTCTAATGGTACTGGACTTTCTTTATCTCTCTCTTCGACTGAAAATGCCTGCAGTTTAATTTCTCGCAATAATATTGACAAATACAATAAGGGAAAAGGTAGAAATAGGACAGGAGACGATCGAATATGTTAATGAATACATATATCTGGGACAACTAATATCCATAAACGACCAATACACGAAAGAGATAGATAGAAGAATAAGCAATACTTGGAAACGATACTGGTCACTAAAAGAAATATTTAAAAACGAGACAATACCGATGCAAATAAAAAGCAAAATGTATAACTCGTGTATACTTACATGTCTCACTTATGGGTGTCAGACTTGGCCTTCTACAAGCAAAAACAACCATAAACTGATAACCTGCCAACGTAGTATGGAACGGAGCATGCTAAGTATACGGCTAAGTGATAGGTGGAAGACATCAAAAATAAGGAAAAGGACAAAAGTTAGTGATGTTCTATTAAAAATAAGACGTCTCAAATGGAGTTGGACTGGACACATTATGAGGACAAATAGAAATAAATGGACAAAGGACGTAATGGAATGGTATCCTAGGAATGGAAAAAGACGAAAAGGAAGGCAAATAAAGAGATGGGAAGATGACTTACCAAAAGGATGGAGAAGATCAGCTCGTGACAGGGAAGAGTGGAAGAGACTAGGGGAGGCCTATGTCCAAGGACAACCTGATCAACCAACTGGTTGCTGAATATACATACATATTTATAAGATAAATGTTTACTGTATTTGGTCAGCGAATAAAGGCTTTTATTATTATTATTATTTATTATTATTATGTATTTATCTATATAAGTATGTTTATCGTCGTCTAGTGTCCATAACACAAGCCTACTAGAGCTTACTGTGGGACTAGATCGATTTGTGTGAGGGTGTCCGATATTTATTTATTTATTACTTATTTATTTATAAGGAAACCTTAAATAGTCACTTTATTGTGATTAGCGTGTATAGGTATATATGGGCTAACCTCATTTGGCAGAAAATTGTTTACCGAACGTAATGTTTCGCATAATGCTAATTTCGTATAATTGTTATTCTTCTGATACAATTGACTTTACTGAAATGTTATAAAATAAACCTAACTGATAGGTTCCTTACTTATTTTATATGTAGGTACATATATATGTTATGTATGTTTAAGTACGTTAATTTGTAAGTATATATATTTATTGTTGTTGTACGTTTATTTATGTAATATTTTAGTAGTTTTTCTGTAGATTCCAAATTACTTTAGTATCGCCTACTCATTTCTGTCGTTTTTAGGGTTCCGTAGTCAACTAGGCACCCTTATAGTTTCGCCATGTCCGTCTGTCCGTCCGTCCGCGGCTTAGCTCCGTGATCATTAGTACTAGAAAGCTGAAATTTGGTATGAGTATGGGTATGTATCACGCCGACAAAACGGTAAAATAAAAACTAATTTTTTTTTTTTTTTTCGGGTAGGATGAGCAACTACGGAACCCTACACTGAGCGTGGCCCGACATGCTCTTGGCCGGTTTTATTTAATTTCGCTACCCAAAAGTTGTCTGGAAGAGAATGCTATTTAGCGATAAGACTTCCTGTTGTTTACTTCAATTGAATATTTTGTGCAATCTGTGTTTTTTTTAATTTATTTTCCGTTGAGGTGTGCAATAAAGAATATTCTATTCTATTCTATTATATTCTAATCAAACCTAATCTACCAGGATACATAAAAATCTCTTTTCAGCTAAAGAAAATTTCGACGCTACTACACCACAAAGTAAAAGGCGCTATTTTTATTACGGCCTATTAAGGGAGAGACACAATGTATTGTGAAGGATTAGAGAGGGAAAATAGTATATTACTGCCGAGGCCGGGAAAAGTCAGTTCGTGGATGAGTATGATTTTGAAGGACGAGGCGTAGCCGAGTCCTTCAATAATACGAATCTGCGAACTGACATTCCCGCCGAGGCTTGTATAGTGCTTTTCTCCAAATATGCTTGGAAATAATCACCAATCTACATTTTAATTTAATATGTCAGTACCATGAAGTTCATTTGGTACTTATTTTTTTTAGGAATAGGAATAAAAATTCGGGTCCGAATCGTATGTTTGATTTAAAACAAAATATGTTAATAAGAATTAAATATATATGAAAACACGATAACAAAAAATATGCACTTAGGTAATTATTAATTTAAGTTAAATTAACAACTTCTAAACACACTGTTTTTTTTTAGAAACCATACCATATTTATCATTCGTAGGAGATCATAAGTTCAAAATAACTTTTTCACTTCTCATGCTCTAAAAGTTCAACTTTATGCTGTGCGTAGGCGACATAAAGTAGCTTTTTATGCTCTAGAGCATAAAGTAAAATCGGTCCAACAGCCACACGAACAACATAAAACTTTATAGAATAAACTCTTTACTTTTTTCGTTTCGTTAGTATTCTAAGACCAAGGCAAAAATACCAACAGCCAAAGTACACAATAAAACTTCTTGAAATAAATTTGTAATTTTTATTTACTATCATTTATTACTTTATAAATTTATTTCTATTTTAGTAAATCAATATACTATATATTTAAACTACAACAATAATTTATCGTAGATATAAAAAAACTATTTATTTTTTATTTTAATTAAATTTGTTTTTAAGTATAATATTTACATGATGTAGTTAAATTTTCTCGCAATCGAAGTGAAAAGTAGAGTGTGCAACTCGTTCATAAAACGCATTTTACACTCGACTTTATATTCATCCTCGCTCGCAAGCTCGCTCGGATGGATAAACGTCTCGTATAAAATGGTGCGTTTTATGCACTTGTTGTACAATCTACTATTATATTGATTTGGACACAATCATTTCTGTTTTATTTTTTATTTGTTTACGTTTGGTACACTTATTAATTTTCAACTCACTCATTAAATACCATCATATTATTAAAATTAAAACTTTCGTGCGAAATCTCTAATACAAATACAAATACAAATACAAGCACTCTTTATTGCACACCTCATAAAATATACAGGAGAAATACAATGCAAGAAATTACAATTAGAGGTAAACAACAGGCGGTCTTATCGCTAAAGAGCGATCTCTTCCAGACAACCTTTGGGTAGTGGAGAACTTGAAAAAATAAGATTTTGTTATTAGGCGGTGCAAAAATCGGAAAATGATAATAATATATACATAACAAAAACAAATAAATACATAAATATAATAAACAATAAATACATAAATACATACATACATTCAGCCAACAGGTAATAGGACCATTTGAATAAAATACGAATTATGAAAGGGATAGATAATGTTCTTTCAGTTGAGTTTTGAAAGAAACAAGAGATTTAGCGCGCCTTAAGCTCACAGGCAAGGAGTTCCACAAACAGACAGCTTTAAAAGTAAACGAATTATTATAAAATTTTGAGACGGAAGAAGGTACGGCAAGGAGCAAATTTTGGGCAGATCGAGCAGAAGTGAGATAAGTGAAACGCTTTCTAATAAATAACTAAGACTCGTGAAAATAAATTAACGGCATATAAGATTATTATTTAAATTGTTTGTCCGTTATTCGAAATTTGTCGACATTTAAAATACATTGACAGTAGCAGAGCAGAAAAATGTTCAGTGCAAGAACTAAACGTTTTTATTTTTTAAATTTAGTGGACAATTGGCTGTATGGTGAATTATCAGTCTTTGAAAAAATTCAAAGTAAAAATGCAGTAACCGGCCAAATTAAGAGTACCCTCATTTGTATGAGACGTCATAAACGGAAGGTGTGTTTTTTACTTAATCGTCTTATTTAAATAATATTGTTTTCCCGGCTAAGGCCAATAATATATATTTTTTTTAATTTGTATTAATGCCTTCTTAAAATAACGAACGATTTCGCGGTCCAGTTTTACTACATTAATGGGAACATTTCCAAGCAAGTTGGAGAAAAGGACTATTATTATTTAGCGAAGTGAACTGTCAAGACAAATATTTAGAGTACCTATTTAGTTATTGCATTAAGCGGTCGATATCCTGAATATTAAATAAGAGTAAACCGCTTAATACAATAATTAAATAAGTCTCACGAGAGTTTTAATAAGATTATACTTATTTAGTTTTTATGAGACTCCGAGAATAAAATCCATGACCTCTGAGTACACTGACTTTAAAGTCAAACAACAGAAATACAAGTATAAAATAACCACCGCCACCCACCACCCGAGTTTACAGCCACATACGGCAGACTTATAATTAGGTAAAATTATAAGTCGTCTTCCTTACTTGACAAATATATTATTTGTTTTGACAAATGATTGATATAATTAATTTTATTCTTCACTAGAAAATGCTCGCAACTTCGTCCTCGTAACTCTCTTTTTGAGCATCGTCGAGGACTTTACCTATCAATTGAGTATTTAATACTCAAAGACTATAATTTTATATTATATCCATCATAATTTTAATTTTTTCAATAAATTTAAGAATAGAGACAGCGGTGACATCTTAGTCCGGATGTTTTTCAGCCGACGCCATATTGCGGATTTTTAGTGGCACTAATTTATTTTACCGGCAACGACATTTTTTGGTAACTGACATTGAAAGTCAGTGAATGTCACTAATATAAACATAGAGGAAATAGGACTAAATATTCCAAAAAAATTAAGTATTTTTTGCATAATAAAGTCAAAACCTAAAGTAAAGTTTTTTGTCAATAAGATTGAGTATTTATTTCGCAAGAAGAACGAAGGATTCAGCAGCAATCCGATAAACAATGTTTTGAATTTGGATGATGACGAATCCTTGACAAATTGCTGTTGACGTTTAATAAGGCAAATATATGACGTATGCACATTGTTGCCATATGAAAGCTGTTTGTAGCGCCACTATCCCTGGGCAAGACCTATTACGCTTTTATAAAAACTAACCGCCTGGATATTTTCGAGCGTGGCCCGCGGCGCGGTCAGGGGCGCGTCACGATAAAAGTAATCTGACGATATGCGATATCCACAAGCCGTAATATTAAAAATCCTCTATAAAGCAAACTATTCACGAGAAAACATCAAAGTATATTTTAATTTTCTTTTCATTTAATCTTCAACATATACAGGGTGGAACCGATCGAAACAGGGAACTGAGTACTTCATTTTTCACCACTGAACTATGTAAATATTTCTATCCATTTTTGAGATACAGTTTGTTAAACATTAGTGTAAAAGTCGGCACATCTCAGCCCTAGCATCTTCTGAACATTCAATGAATTTTAACCTTTGAATTAGTAGGGTTGTCACTGATATTAAAATATTTTTGTACTTTTAAATGCAGCTTTACAATTATAATAGGTCGATTGTAGATCACTCAGATGACACTATCCTGTCAGCTCAGTCTTTACAAATGTTCCAGCCTGTATATCAAAGACTCGACGATGCTCGAGTACCTAATTACAAATTTGGCATCATGCGCTCCTCAAGCGCTCCTGTTGTTTTTTAATCTTAAAAGAGGACTTTCTGTAGACATTATTCTGAGATTCAGGTATAACCCAACAAGATTCGGTTTAGACTGGGACAGTGGCGTTACAAATAGCTTGGCAATAATACGTAATTTATATGGTTTATACAATGTCAGCAGCGTTATGTCATCTAACAAATTCATAATATGTTTTGCCGGAATGCTGCTCAATCCTTAGAGACAAAACTTGATTGAAATTTGCGGAACACAAATCCACAATATGGCGAGGGACTGAAAAACAACTTGTAGGTACTTCTTTTTTCTTTACAAGTCACCATACATTTTCTTGTAATAACAGGTTTTTTTAATCATTTAAATGCGCTGAGGCATACACGTTGGATGAATTTCAAAAACCTTTGCTGAATTCGCGGATTAGACGTTCGTTTTCAATACACCCTTTTCATGCAGGCGCTTTCACGAATTTCAATGGGCAAACATGGGCAATTTTTTAATCTAAATATGAATCTGTAATACAGAGGTTAAATGATAAGCGTTTACTAAAATGTTATCTAAAATGTTCTTCAATTAGGGCTCTAGGGGAAAATGCTGATTGTTTTAGACATTTTTCTCTATGATCAAATATGTTTCTTAACATATATTATTATCAGTGTTACTACTTAGAACTGGGGGGTAATTCGACCAATTTTAGAGAGATGATGGAGATCTCTCCATTTCATCGTCATCCGTCACTTTTGACGTGTCCCTACTCTACTTGACAAGTGGCGATATCCCTATAACATCGCAACTTCGTCAATCCGGTCGCGCTTGATTTGCGTTTCCTTTGTATGTGACGGCATAAATAACAGCCGCATACTTAACCTGACCGTGTAGTGCGTGAAATTAGTCAATTACGTTTCGTTCAAAACAGAAATTCATATGCAAGAATCGCATTTATGACAATCATTATCGCCTGAGTGATTCCCATTTGTTCCATGGAACTGTGACGTCATGGTATAAAATAGGATTTATTTTGCCAAATTGTTCCATAGAACTACATACTAGCTTTTCACCCCGGTTTACTTGCCAGTGACGCACTGGAACAAAATAATACTACTCTTTTCCCATGCTGTTCCATTATGAAACAAAATAGTAATTAGTTTTCCCAAGTTGTTCTATAGAACTTCATACTAGTATATTACCCGACTTCACTACTATGCAGGCGACCTTATCACACCTCAGGCGAAGTAATAATTTTACTTATCTAATCTGCTTTACAATAAATTTTGTAACTTCAAAAAATAAAAGTTTTGTTCGTAGAAATATTTTTGTAAAGCCTGCCAAGTTCCTATTTAGAACTAATTTATTTTAATGGTAATGATTTTTTTGACAAACATTTTTTAATAGATTTTTAATGAAAGATTAGTCTACTTTATTATGTGTTTTACTATCATATTTAAAATAAAAAGGAAACTAAGACATCATTTCATTGATTATATGAAAATAAATGTTGGGTCCTTGCTTTGAGTATCTACTACAGTCTGGAGTCTACACAGACTTGTCATGACTCAGAATGGTATTTATGACTTCACACCAAAATGTTTGCGGGGGGATGCTCATCAACAATTTATGTAAATGTAGTGGCTCTGTTAAATAAGAACAAGCTTCCCAAGGTTATGTCCTGCAAAAAAATACGTTTTCATAATTACTACAGCTTTTCTCTAACCCACACAACAAATCATCATCATCATCATCATCTCAGCCATAGGACGTCCACTGCTGAACATAGGCCTCCCCTTTGGACTTCCATATATACCGGTTGGAAGCGACCTGCATCCAGCGCCTTCCGGCGACCTTTATAAGGTCATCTGTCCATCTTGTAGGTGGACGTCCTACGCTGCGCTTGCTGGTCCGAGGTCTCCACTCGAGCACTTTTCGGCCCCATCGGCCATCTGCTCTGCGTGCTATGTGGCCTGCCCATTGCCACTTCAACTTACTAATCCGGTGAGCTATATCGGTCACTTTAGCTCGTCTACGGATTTCCTCATTTCTGATTCGATCACGTAGAGACACCCCGAGCATAGCCCTCTCCATTGCTCGTTGAGCGACTTTGAGCTTTGAGATGAGGCCGATAGTGAAAGACCACGTTTCGGTGCCGTAAGTCATCACTGGTAACACACATTGGTTGAAGACTTTCGTCTTGAGGCACTGAGGTATGTCGGACGAAAAGACATTGCGTAGTTTCCCGAACGCTGCCCAGCCGAGTTGGATTCGGCGGTTGACCTCTTTCTCGAAGTTGGACCTACCTAATTGGACCACTTGTCCTAGGTAGATGTATGAGTCAACAACTTCGAGTACCGAGTTTTCAACAGAGACTGGGATGGGCACAACCTTGGCATTTGACATGAGTTTCGTCTTGTCCATGTTCATTTTTAAGCCCACCCGTTGAGAAACTCGATTGAGGTCATCGAGCATCATGCTGAGTTCCTCCATCGACTTTGCCATGACTACGATGTCGTCGGCAAACCGAAGGTGAGTGATGTATTCGCCATTGATGTTGATGCCAAGTCCTTGCCATTCCAGGAGCTTGAAGGCGTCTTCCATAACGGCCGTAAACAGTTTCGGGGATATAACGTCCCCCTGTCTTACGCCTCTTCTCAATGGAATGGCCTTTGTGCTCTGCTCCTGAACTCGGACCGACATGGTGGCGTTACTATACAAACACTTCAACACTTCAATGTACCGATAGTCAATATGGCATCGCTGAAGTGACTCGAGCACCGCCCATGTTTCCACGCTACATACGCTGCGGCAAGTTATACTCTTCAGTCTTCTGTATAACTTGCCGCAGCGTATGTATGTGGTCTATGGTACTATAGCTTCTTCGGAAACCGGCTTGTTCGGGTGGCTGGAAGTCATCAAGTCTATGTTCGAGACGGTTCGTGATGACCCTTGAAAACAACTTATAAACATGGCTTAGAAGCGTGATGGGCCTGTAGTTCATCAATAGGCTGTTATCACCTTTCTTGAAGAACAGTACCACCTCGCCTCTATTCCATGCTTCAGGCGTTTTGCCCTCGGACAAGACGGAATTAAAGAGCTTCTGGAGGACCTTAAGTACCGGTGTTCCACCCGCTCTCAGAAGCTCTGAGGTGATTCCGTCTTCGCCCGGCGCCTTGTTGTTCTTAAGCTGCTTCAGGGCCATCCTAATCTCGTACAGACTGATGTCCGGGATGTCTTCGGTATAATGTCGGGACAGCTTGGCTCTTGGATCACCTACCAAGCTGTCAACGGGCTTTGCGACTGAAGTGTATAACTGACCATAGAACCTCTCGATCTCGCCTAGAACCTCTGCTTTGGTCGACGCTATGCTGCCATCTTCCCGTTTCAGCTTGGTCAGCTGGCTTTGTCCAATAGACTTGTCCTTTGCGAACACTTAGGAGCCTTTGTTCTGCTCAATGGTCTCTTTAACACGGTTCGTATTAAAGAGCCGCAGATCATGTCGCAAGGACTTCGATATACGTCTATTAAGCTGCCTATATGACCTCGCGTCATCGGGAGACTGCAACTGTAGCGAGCGTCGTTCAGCCATGAGGTTTAAGGTTCGATCAGACAATTTCTGAGGTCTATCTTTACGGCGGGGTCTGAAAAACTTAGACCCTACCGTGTGGACAGTTTCCACTAGCCCGTCGTTGATCTCGTCCACTGAGACAAAGTTCTCCAGACAAGCGAAGCGGTTGGAGAGCTCGAGTTGAAAGCTCTCGGGGTTTTGAATATGGGCCCGAGTAGGTCGGAGCGTAAACTTCATCAGACTGGACCTTTCCAGTTTAACATTGATATTCAGTGTGCCTCTTACGATTCGATGATCACTGCCGGTCTTTACCCTATTGATCACAGACACATCACTGAAAATCCGTTTCTTGTCGGTCATGATGAAGTCAATCTCGTTTCTCGTGGAACCATCGGGACTTATCCAGGTCCATTTCCTGTGAGGCGGCTTCTGGAAGAAAGAGTTCATCATGAAGAGTTCCTCTTTCTCTAGAAAGTCGGCCAGCCTCTGTCCCCTAGGGTTCCGTTGCCCGTATCCAAATTGCCCCACTCTCAACTCATCACCGCTGTTCTTGCCCACCTTTGCATTGAAGACACAACAAATAAGAAATAATAATTGCCTCATAATTGAGAATTAGTTCTTCTGGTTGAGAGTCCATTTTACAACAATGTCATGATATGTTCAAGACTAATCAAAATCACAAAGACTAATCTAACTGACAGTGTTTTGAGTGGCCAGTTAATGGTGATTGATAAGGTAAAGCATTTATTAGAATATATAATCGTAAAGAATATTATTTGCTATTTCATTCTAACCTGTCAGTTCCATGGAACAATTTTAAAAATCAAGTTTGCCATGTGTTCTATAGAACAACTTTACAATACTGCCATATGAGTTTGTTCCACAGTATTCTGGTTCTATAGAAGAAATAATATTTGGCAATCTTTTAAGTTCTATGGAACAATTAAAAATTAAAATATCACTTACTTCTATGACGTCACAGTTCCATGGAACAAATGGGAATCACTCCTTTGTATTTCCAAAATTAAGATAAGATAATATGTCACTTGAAGCTTATCGCATTTTAATGACAGTTCAAAGGCGATATCACTGTTACTCAAACGGTATTCTCGAATTAGGTCCCAGGGTCATTGCGATTTATGGGTAATGAGTACAATGGTATATATTTGAAACCTACAGTTTGAATTTGTCATTGATAGTTTTAGTTTCTGAAACTACTCGAATTTGACAAAATTCACGCTAAAGCTTTTTTTTTAACTAATTTTTGAGTACATGCAATGAAAGCATGAAAAAGCTATGTTATTTCCTAGAACTCAGGGAAAAGTATTATTCACTTCAAAAAGTTGGTTGAAATTATCAATATATTGGTCGATATATGAAAAAAAATGGTTCTCTGCCTTTTCGCCGAACCATTTTTCGTCAAATGTTTCATGTCGCCGAAGTATAATTTCGCAGAAAGCATTTTTCACTGAAACTGTTAACTATTTAGGATTGTTATAAAACAAACCTAACCTAACCTAACCCGATCTATAGGATGATATTTACAACAATTATGAAAAATTTACAGAGGAATACAAATTCTACGAAGTGAAAATTCGGCGAAATGAAACTTTCGACGAAAAATAGCTCGGCGAAAAGGCAACAAACCGATTTTTTTTTTTTAAAGGAATAAGGCCTTCTTATCATTTGTTACTAAGATACAGAAACAAAAATGTTACTTTTGCCAATAGAGAATAGTTGCGTGGTTGTAATATGATGTTAGTAGTATAACCACTTGACCGTCCAGCCCGCGAGACTACTTTCCTGTCAACCGTCCGGGTTTTTTTAGCGACGCACGCCCCGCGCTGCGCATCCTCAACTTTCTACAAAACTAGCGTAACTACACTGCCATTTATATTTTTTACAGCAGACTATTTGGTTAGGCTACGTTGTTGCATCAAGATAATCAGTAAATAATGCCGAATCATTCCACTAGAAGCCACTATAATCAACTGTTCCGTCTTCCAATCTTGGATAGTAAGGTATCCGCGGACGGTTAGGAGCATATTGGTTTTGGATACTATGCTATCGGCGGACGGTCAAGTGGTTAACATCAGTACTCTTACCATGAGTTGACAGTGCCCATACTTGCTAGAGACTGCTTAAACGATTTGTACGGAGAAATGTAGCTCTAGAAAGTAACCGTATGGTCACGTGGACTCATGGTAAGAGTACTGTACCCAGCATGAGTTTATAGTGACCGTATTTCGTATATTTGTATGAAGAAATGTAGTATTAGAAAGTACCGCTACGGGCGCTGTACTATATTTTCCATACAAATCGTTTACGCTGTCGCTAGCGAGTATGGTCACGTCAACTCATGGTATGGGTCCGTACTTTTCTATGTTGTAGGTGCGCTTGACGCGCTGACGCATTATCCCGGCTTTATATTAAATATTTATGGTTAATGCCAACTTGCCAAGGCAAGCTCACTCCTAGGGTGGATGACCGGTTTTCAAAAGAATGTACTTTGGTAAGTGCTATAATTAAAACAAAACTTAATTCCTTTGTTATACAACGTTTTCGCGCGTCAACGTTTTCGTCATACAACGCACGCGATTATAGTTTTTATTTATTTTTATTAAGCCTCAAAGTATTTTTTTATTGAAAACTATTCAAATAATGAACGAATTTTGACCTTAATTTTGAGCACGTAAAGTGTTACGTGCTCAAAATACGTGGCTTCACGTGTCTAATAATTATATCAGGGAAGAACTACACGTGGATTGATGCCGATTTTCAGAATTATACTCCTAAACAGCAAAATACGGTGCGTATCTACCTAATTTGTCGTATTTTGAATTGCAAAACAAACATTGAACATATTAATTTGATTTATCTCATATATTATTTCAGTGGCCTTCGTACATTCAATAGGCCAATTGATGTGGTTACCGCGCCTCAAAGTCGACACAATTATAATTTATTGTGATTTATGACTTGTTTGCAAACAATATTGACAACAAATAATTTCTGAAACGAGAAAGTCTACATAGGAGCTACAACGCCACAGACAAACATAAAACTACCAAGATCCATAGACTGGTATTGATATGTCTATGGATTTTGGTACGCATATACGCAACGCTCTCTTGATTTACGGAAAACCTGCCAATTTTTTTTTATTGATTTTATGTAAATCAATGCTCGAACCAATAGCGTGCATAAGCGTCGTTGGGCATGCGCCCGACCGTGCAGACCTCTAAGACTGATTGATTACAAACGCCCGCCGTATAGGAGTGCAGACTTTTTTTGAGGATAGCAATCATCATCATCATCATCATCATTTCAGCCACAGGACGTCCACTGCTGAACATAGGCCTCCCCCAGTGACTTCCAGATCGGCCGGTTGGAAGCGACCTGCATCCAGCGGCTTCCTGCAACCTTTACCAGGTCGTCTGTCCACCTTGTGGGTGGACGTCCTACGCTGCGCTTGCCGGTGCGATATATATATCAATCGATCCCATTTTATTTATACAATTGGAATGGTTATATGTGCATCTTCTAGTTCCATTCCTGATCTATACTCTATCCGGATAGGTATTTAACTAAATGTAAACAAACCATAAATTAGGTGCTTTATCAAGCTGACATTGGTTGGTAAAATTTGTATTAAATAATGTTACTTTAATAAAAAATATAATATTTATTTTGCTTTAATAGGTATATTAAGTTATAGAATAAACCATACGATACCCAATCAAGACTATGTAATTATTCCCTAAGTCTTAATAATAATTTCAACATGCCACCAAATATCCCTTTAGTGGGTAACGGCAAGATATTTGCCGTCATACGACTCAGATATTTTATTTTTTTTCTCAATGAACGTGTTGTTAGTTAATATAACTTTTGGTTCGCATAAGAGAATATACTCGTACTAATTTACGAAAAAAAGAATAGCAGATAAACGTTATTCCAACCCATGTTAAATGATGATTCTTAGGCCTGAACTTAGATTTTTAACTATTCCTTACAATTGAACAAAAATGTTTGTAAATAAAATTTTGTTTGCTGGATTTATCCGATAGTCACAATTCTCTACTTTCAGAGACAAGATTGGCGATATAAAGTTTAAAGAAAAAAAATCTGTTATTTGATAATTAAAAAAAATTAAGACGGCAATATATTTGCCACTATCCGTTAAGTGTCTGGTGTTTATTAAAGGAAAGGGTGGGTTAGGCTACAATTGTTATTGATTTATATATGGAGCAATAGCTTAATTCAATACTTCAAATTTGCCTTTTACCTTTATTGCTGAATTAGCCGTGTTAGTGAGAAATGACAACGGAAGAAAAAAAATCTCGCAAAAAAAGTGTTGATTGTTCGTGCGTGCAATCTTATAATATAAAATATTGTTGTTGCTTAACTCGCAGGTTAGGTATTTTTAATTTTATAAAAAGGTTTGTTATAACTTTATACCTTCAGGCATTTTCTCTTTCAATGTCTATGTATTTAAAAAAATCCTTTTGTTTCGTAAGTCGCGTGATCCGTCAGTGTGTTACTTAACAGAAGTCATGAATATGATATTGAAAAAAAAAATGAATTTTAAGACGATGGCCATTCAGAAAATATACAAATAATAAAAGGTCAAAAATTGGATGCGAGACTTGTAAAGTCCCACTTTGTGCTGTCCCATGCTTCAGAGATTTTCACGTTTTGAATTAAGGTCGGGCAGCTACGGGACCCTGACTATAAGCATGGCCCGATATGCTCTTGCCCGGTTATTTATTTGAAAGAATACAATACAATACAATACAATAATTCTTTATTGCACACCAACAAGAAAAATGTTACAATTGAAACCTTAATTTATAAATGGTAGACAATAGGCGGTCTTATCGCTAAAGAGCGATCTCTTCCAGACAACCTTTGGGTAGAAGAATAAGTAAAAATAAACAATGAAAGAGTAGGTGGTGAGATAAAAAATCAGCAACATAAATAACATAAAGTATAAGTCATACACATACTTAAATAAATATATATAAAGATAAACATACATATATACAAATAATATACATATATATAATATAGGCAAAAATACACATATACACAAGAAAAATAATAAAAACAACACAGCTGATATCCAACTTAGCTAAGAAAATTCAGTTTTAAGTTAAATAAAGATTTTAATTATTTCTTATTATCTATTGGTTTTTAATTTATTTATTTTAGATACGTCGTGCCACCCGTAGTTCCCCCGGCAAACTGACATGACGGTCTTGTCACTTAATGCCGTTGGCTGATAGCGGCAAACATATTGCCGTCTTATAATTCGGAAACCCTGCAATAATATATACATTTCTCTTTCTCAAAAATCATAAAAAAAAACATTCATGCTGTGCGTATCGTTAAAGTTCTCGATTCATTGCTTTAAAAAAATAATGGTCAAAGGGTTAACAAATTGTGCACAATAAAGAACCTAAAAACCTAGAAATCTGCAACCTTTTTTTTTTCAAATAACATGACACTTGACACTTCTCGTGTTCGTTTTCGCATACTACTTATACTAGTCGGGATTTTCGCTTGCATTAGTTTTCTTGTTAGTTTGTTTTGTTATTGATCAAAATATTGTTATTTCATTTGTTCTGTGCATTATTAGTGTTATTAATTGGTTGTTATTATTGTGTTAGTTATTGTTTTTCTGCTGAAAATGAACGAACCTGTACTAGGTACAAGCCGGGCTAGCTCGGATGGATGACACAAAAGACCGGTTCATGTTGGTGATGCTTCCTCATAATCTTCGCCGGTATCATCAAAATTAGACAGCAATAGTGACAGCTCAAATTAAACTATGATTACAGTTACTGAACTCTTTTATTTAATAATAATTTGTCCCAAAGGTAAAAAATATAACTCTTTAACGAACTATTTTTTTAGAAATAACGTAACGAGTAGTTTACATACCTTGCTACGTTAATGTTTGTGAGCAGTACAGAAAAATCAAATTTAAAATGTCTATTCATACATAATATCTGTGTATTCATTTCTTTTACGTGTATGACTTGGCAAAGGCCATTTAATTATTTTTCTGCTTTGCCGAACCTTGATCAGAGTCTGACTATCAAAAGAATAAGCGAAAGTAAGAATTAAAATTTAACAATTGATAAAATGTTGAGTACACCTGAATATGTCAACTCTGACAGCCAAGGTTTGTTTACATTTAGTTAAAGCCCTATCCAGATAGAGTATAGGAATATACCTACTAGTTTTTACCAGTTTCTTTTGGGATCAAATGTCTGTATTGCTCTAAGAGTCGGACATTACTGTTAAAGCAGGCGGGGCGCACTCCGCGATAAACTTTTCCCGCTACAAGTACATGCCGGTGGCCTCATGCATGGGGACTATTCAGTGGCTGCCATGCTGTGTCTCGGAACGCACGTACACGAAATTCGCGCGCACGCTCTTCCGATTTATGTACGTCGCAAGTGAACGTTCCTCATTCATCTGTTGATACCAGTGTTATATTATAATATAAAGTGTTTGAATGAGTAAAAAGACAGCGAAAAGATATTGTATCGCAGCGGGTTGTAGGAACAATGATCCCGCTTCGATTGTAGTAGATCGCATTCAATTTTTCTTTCTTAATTTACCTTTGTGTCATTATTTATAAAAATAAAAAATGTGGTATTACCACATAAAAAAATATGAATCGATAAAAAGATTCTATACAAATATATAATAAGTAGTTACTGAATAATAATAAAAAAACATATTGCAGGTGTATCTACTTCCATATTTAACACTGGTTACTCAGATCAATTTTAATTGTTAAGTACTTATGTAATTTTGAATTGATTATTTACTGATATTTGTCAATTTAAATTCTAGTAAAATAAGTATGTCTACTACTAAATCAACAATCATAGAGGTTTTTATAATAATATTTGATATGAAGTTTGTAAAATTACTAGTAATGAATAAACGATTGAGTGATAGTTTGATAAGTAAGTATATAAAATATATAAATAATGAGTTAAAAGAAATGTATTGGAAGTGATCCCTAATAGGGATAAGTTCGCCTTTGTACATGTTTTATTTGTTACTAGCGACCCGCCCGGCTTCGCACGGCACGGCACGGTGCGTCCGTGCGTATTTTTAAAGATCGAAGCATACATAGGGGCAGACAGACAGACGAGGAAACGACTTTGTTTTATACTAGGTGTGTAGTGATGAATATATATATGAATAAATAAATAAATATCGGACAACTAAGCAAAAACAAAATGAAGCTCAAGAATTTAATTGCATGTTAAGGTAACGCATTCGTTGCATTATTTTATTATATTATACGTATTAAAATGTTTAAAAATAAAGCTAAAATGTTTTGCAGCCTGGTGGTGGATTCAATTCGTCCAAATTCTGAGATTGATTACTTTATAGTTGAATAATGAAATAATTAATATAATGTATGAAGAATATAAATATATTGCTCTCTATATTGAATGCAAGAAATAAATAGGAAATACATTTTTATTTTTAGTCGTTGACAGCCCTCGCTCTCGGCGACGCGGCAAGCCAGCCAATTCATTTTCACCGTTGGCACGCAGCTTTAACGTTCCGTTTGGCTTGCGCTGGGGACGACGACTTTAGAAGGGCCATAAATCATATTTTTTTGGCAAAAAAAAGCGGCTTTTGTAAAGATCAAAGTAGTGTGCCTTCTGTACTTGTACTATTATCTATTCTGTGGTTAAAGTTAATTTAACTACACGTGAAAGCGCAACAAGGGCGGAAAGACTAAAAAAATAACATTAAGATTTAGATGAGCATATTTTCCCACTTCGCTTCATATTCTAAAATAATTTACTTCTATTATACAAGAAATTAAAAGCAGGCAAACTTATAATCATATATTTTTTATGAATATATTGTTTATACAAATTTATGTTTAATTTTTTTTTTACCTAGTTTAAAATTAAGTTTTAGTAGGCTGGTGTAATGGTTACTAGACTATGATATACATACTTCTATAGATAAATATAAACTTAAATATACCTATAGAACATCTATGACGCAGGAACATTCGAGTTCAACACACAAATATTTGTTCTTGCCTGGATTCGAACCACTGCGTCAGCCGCGTTGACTAAACGAATAAATAAACTACTTACCTACTGAATTTACTTAAAACATTATTAACAGACAAGCCTCTACGCTCAAGGGAGAGGAAAATTTGTGACTTCATTACCTTAAAGCTTACGTACCTACAATTTTGTTTTACGCACAAGAGCTGCAAATTTATTATTTACATCGTCAACGGTATTATAAATTGGCATTAGCCCCTGCGGCGATAAACAAGAAAAGATTTTCACGGGAGAATAAATTGCTAAATTTGTGTTTTTTTTATTTTATGAGTGAGTAGTTATGAAACACAGCGGTTTGTGGACTTAGTTATAGCCCAAACAAGTTAGTTTTAGCACACGTTAAAGTGCGGATTATTAGTGTATTAATTTATTTTACTGGCAACGACAAATATGTCGTAAGTGACGATGAAAGTCATTGAATGTCACTTATGTAAACAAAGAAGAAACAGGACTGTAAATAAGTAATTATTGCATATTAGGGCCAAATCTATCCGCAGTGATAAAAGTAAAGTTTTTTTTTATTACAACTCAGAATTTATTTCAGAGGAAGAACGAAGGATTGTGCAGGATTTTGCTAAACAATGTTTTGAATTTTGTTGATGACATATCGCTACTGATATTTTATAGGTAATGCATGTGTATAACATTAAAATAAAAAGTATCATAAGTGCAGTTTGTAACCGAAGTTCACAATGCACACAATTCCCATTGAGTCCCATTGAACGAAGTGAAGTGAATTCGTGCACAATACCTTATCAAAGCATTTTTTTTGAAGAAACCACAAAAGCTCTCTCTATTTTCTTCATAAAGGACGTCTGTGATCTGTTTAATTGATTGTTGTGTAAAATGATACGACGATAACACGACCAACCGGCGCATCGATAATGCTATGAACGCGCGCCGATTACACCCGAACGAAGGCCGAAGGCGAAACTTGGAATAATGGTGTTACTTCCATTGCCGATGGCCTGTTTTTCGCCAAATCTAAAAATTAAGTTGAAAAAATATGATTCTAAATTTAAAATCTCTTGTGGTAAATAGTTTTCGAACAGTAGAAATCGACAGAATTATATTTATAAAAAGGTAACTACTTTTTAAAATAAATATGTGTTTAAAAGGGTTTTAATAATTCGGGGAATAACGAAATGTTAATTTAGTTAACTAATAAAGCCTGCTAATGACAAACTTAAATGTCAACAAAAAGGTAAACGTAACTTGCCACTGCTATGAACGGCCCTAAAATAATAGTAGGTACGTTTTATTTATTTATCTACACCCATCTTGTTAAACAGGTAAGGACCTACAATTACTTGCCAGCGACCAAAATCAGAGATGTTATTTCATAACAGTACCGCAGCCACCGCGAGGTAACCATTACAGTATCAATTTTGAGCAAAATTGATACTGTAATGGTGACCTCCCCCCGCCGCGCGAGTCACCTCATGTGTTCCTCTGCTCCGCGGACTGACTGGCAGGACTGAGTGTTTCATATTTTCATAAAAGAAAATCTATGATTATAATTATGGTTATGGATATGCGTGGTGGACGCGACGTGCGTCGATACCCTACCCTAGCACCGTCACACCTCCCACGGACCTCGATCCAGGCCTGCGAGGCGGCGCAGACGGCTGAAAACCGCAAACACCTCAAATACCAGGGTCTCGGCTCTCAATACCACTTCACCGCATTTGGTGTCGATACCTTGAGCCCGTGAGGTCCAAGCGCTAGATTTCTTTTTAAAGAGCTTGCTAAACGGCTCGTCGACACCACACACTGGTGACCAAAGGGCTGGCAGTTTCCTCGCTCAGCGTCTTAGTATAGCAATACAGCGAGGTAATGCTGCCAACGTCTTTGGTAAAATGCCACGGGGCCATTTTTAGACTTAGTTTAGATTTAGATTTAGATAGACTTATTTTTATTGGGTTATTGTTTATTTTGTTATGTTATATATATTATGTGAAATAAAGTCTATGCAACTGTACATAATTAGGTCTTAAAACACTCGTGTGATCCTATTATAAAACCACACTCGTATTTTAAGCCCTCTCATTATGTAGCAGTTGCATAAACTACTATTTTACTTACACCAATTTCGCAAACTATACTAGAGGCTCTGTGAGCGGTAGACCTCTTAAAAGTACTATAATCATTTCAGATACTATATGTAAAGACTTACATTACATGCAAGCAAACAAAATAAGAGATATCATTTCATAACAGTCCCATAGAAGACGACATGGTTGGCGCAGTGGTAAAGCAACTGCCTACTGAGCCGACGGTCCGGTTCAAATCCCGGCAAGGGCAAATATTTGTGTGATGAACTCGAATATTTTTGCCTGAGTCATGGATTTTATTTGTATTTAAGTATGTATTTATCTATATAAGTGTGTTTATCGTCGTCTAGTGTCCATCACACAAGCCTACTAGAGCTTACTGTGGAACTAGATTGATTTGTGTGAAGTTGACCGATATTGATTTATTTATTATTTATTTATTTATAGCCCCTGCGTGGTCACCTCATTTATTCCTCAGCTCCGCGGACTGACTGAAGGTACCGAATACTTCATATCTACATAAAAGAAAATTTATGATAATGATGATGAATATGGGTGTAGATAAAGTAGCGTACGCAACTGTACTACTGTAAACTACTATTTATTTAGTTTTTATTGCAGCATATAGTAAGTCTGTTTGGAAAAAGGCTGAAATTCGAATTCGAATCGAAAAATAAAGTTATTGATCTGCTTAAAAAAATTCACAAGCGTCGGTTGAGGAATTCGACCTGTAGGCGAGAACAGCCGGAAATTTGGACAATTGGAGATCCGAACATCAGGAATTCGGACATACGAAATAATTGGTGTAGCGGGGTCTCCTGACACAAGCAAAACTACTTGCTTAATAGAAGGCCAACCTTTGCTATTGTTAAATATTCTATAACCTACGTAATAAAGTTTTTTTCATTTTCATTTTCAATTGTTGGCCAATAAGCTGTACCTACCTGAAACGCTCCGTTCGTATATCTCGCTCGGTTAACAATAAAAAGGGGACTTATCGCGTATAAATATTATGTATATTATCTAAGAGATCACTGGGCATTATGAGTATAGAGTGCCGGTCTAGTAAACACAAATCGACCTAGTCCCAAACTAAGTAAAGCTTGTACTATGAGTACTAGACGACGATATACATCCATACTAATATTATAAATGCGAAAGTGTGTCTGTCTGACTGTTACCTCTTCACGCTTAAACCGCTGAATCGATTTTGATGAAATTTGGCATAGATATAGTTTAAGATCCGAGGAAGGACATAGGATAGTTTTTATCCTGGAAATTACACCTAAAAAAATTGAAAAGTGAGTGAACATTTCTGTTGGGGTGCGGTGACCCTGTGGGAAATGTAATTATTAGAACAAAAGCACAATTGCTCTTACATTTGCTTAGGCGCTTTTAATAATCCCTTTTATCAAGTTCCACGCGTACGTAGTCGCGGGCAAAAGCTAGTAATATATAAATACATATATACATAGATAACATCCATGACCCATGCACAAATATTCGAGTTCATCACACAAATATTTGCCCTGGCTGGGATTCAAACCCAGGACCGCCGGCTCAGTAGGCAAGTGCTTACAAACTGAGCCAACCGCGTCGTCTGAATTTATAAATACCAAATGCGGGTAGCATGATAAGAGCAGACATATTTACAGAAGCACCTTTTTGAGTGTCTGTCAAATATCTTCCCCTTTTTGTTTCATCATAAACAGGGTTATAGGTCCATATCTTGGATCAAATCAAACGGCCCTAGAAACACTAATAGATCAAAAATCTGATAATCGGTTGATTTCCTTTTAAGAACCACTTGAGCCACCTGAAAGTCTCAAGGGAGCTGCCGGAAAAGATTTCATTAATGGAGAGGCTTCTGATATCGATTTAGCGTACATTTATTAAATCAACCCCTATTCAATTCTGGTGTACATGAGAAACGACACGCACATACACCCTATCACATTCATCCAAAAGGGCGTATAAGCATAGGCAAGACAGTGTATATCGGCCTTTCCAAGTATAAACCCCGAATGGGTGTCGTATTCTGTGCTACGTTCTGAGGAAGTGGATATTGATTCGATTTAGTGTCTTATGACAGGATGTTATTTGAATTCGGAATTCTGGTGAGCCTAGAATAATTTTGGACAGTCCGATTGGGAAATGGGTTCAGACTGTGAATGTTAAATACGTCCTTCATCAATATCAATAATTAAATTAGGAGATTCTAACTAGCTTAGGCAAAAATTGGTTGTGTTGTCACGTTTGGCAGAGTTAATTGTAAGTAACTAAAACGGCCTGCGAAGCTGTCGAGCCTGGGTTAAAGATTCCAGTCTTGTCAGCAGTTTTATTTTATTTGGCACTATTTTCCTTACAAAAGTTACAAGCTACATTTCTACTTATGTATATATGTAGGAGGATGTACAGTGAGCTGCAGAACTGCATGGCCCATGAAATTTAATTCATTCATAAATGGGCCGTGAATTTCTGCAGCACATATCTAGTACGTTCCAATGAAAGGCAAAAACTACCTAACAGATTTACGTACAACTTTTGCCATTTACCATCTCTTATCTCATATCAGGACATAGACTACACTGTAATTTATAAGAATACTCAATATGTACTAATTTACTCATTCATAAGAGACTAAACAGGAGTTGAAAGTTTGTAATTGGGCACATTTCGTCCTGCGGTAAACCTCGGGGGAAAGCTAGACATATATATTATTAACTTGTGTTATTTATTTACACACTGCTAAGCTTTAGGTGCCACAATTTACCGTAAAAGCTTTTATTTCATTTGACAGACAACACAAATACGTATTTAACCTACTTCCACTAACCTTTACGACACGCATAAAGTTGCCAAGCATTCGATCGAATACCTTCAGATTCTTGTCATCGGGAAATCATTTTAATACGCTAATACTGGGATTGAGTGGGCGTATTGTTAGTAAACTTATTAATGTCTTATACGGAATCAATTCAATACGTTTGACTTTGTACATACCCGTAAATAATGATTAATAATAAATTGGGATGTGGACTGATGTGATGTTGAATTATACAACATGGTCTAATTATATACAAAAAAAAGCTGGCCAAGTGCGAGTCGGACTCGCGCACCGTGGGTTCAGTATAAAAGTATGTATAAGTAAAAGTAAAAATTTATGTTTTTCGCAATTTTTCCTTTATCTGTGCTATATATAAGACGTTGCTTCGTACCAAATTTCAAGATTAACGGGAAGTACCGTGTAGGTTTTGGCTCCCCTGCGAGTGTCGAAATTTTTTAGCATAAACGGCTATATCTTTTGATTGCGTCGTTGTCTTAGAAGTTTGATTTTTTCACAGCTCCAAGGGACAGTAGATTTGAGTATTTGATATGAATGTCAGCTATATCTTCACGCGTTTCTGAGAAAAGGGGTCTTGACAGACAGACTTCAGTGGTTCCTGTGGCGCGGAGATCAGTGCTGCAAACTCCCACAGGTAATAAACAAGGAGGTTATGGTCATAAAAATCAGGAGCCAGTCAAAAAAACCAGTAGGGCTACTCCAATGTTCAAAATGTCTTTATAGATGGGTAAACGGGACAACACTATACGCCGGCCGAATATCGAACATCGGAGTAGCCCTTCAGATTAGAAAATGACAAAACCCATAGACAAAATCAGTCGCGTTCCGTTCCACTCACAAATCGGTTGACGATTATCGGATGTCGACGTTGCCAAATGACCGCGTATGTTAAAAAATGGTGTGTTTTGCGGTATGCTCCAACAACTTTTCAAAAACCAGGAGATTTGCTCGAGTCCAAAAAGTAATCAGTAGATCAGGATACTATCTTAAAAATCATACAATCTCCTGATAAACCAGGAGAGTTTGCAGCACTGGCGGAGATAATGCCATTAGCGGGTTATACTCCCACACAAAGTCCGACTCACTGGTAGTGAGGGCTATACAGCTCTGATACAGTTCAAGTCATGTCTAAAAAAAAGAGCTTCACTGGATTGCATATCATGGATGGACTCAAAACTTCAACTCAAAATGTGCGCTTGCAAAACAACTTTACTCTCTTATTATTTTATAAAGCTACAAATTTCTGTAACTTTGCAATGGAATAAGGGGGAGTTTACCTACTTATAAAAAAAAGTTTCAAGCGTTTTGAAAAATTTCATCCATTCCGATTCGTTTGCAAAAGTGGCAAATTACAAAAAAGTTCGGCTTCTGTAGTGTCTTTATTCTATGCTTTTAGTGCATTTAAGAACAATTCAGTGGAAATGAATTTATTTCACTATAGTTTTTAATGTGTGATTGTGATTAGTGGTTAGAGTCCGATTTATTTTAACTATAGTCAAAATAGCGTATTTGCCTATATATACTTATGTATGTGTGTACTCGTATATAAGTAACTAGCTTCCCGCCTAGTTACCCCGCTCATCCCACGGGCATACTGGTTTTCGGGATGAAACTAGTCTATATGTTAATTCAGGATGTCATAGTCAGCTACCTACCTTCATACAAATTTCTATCAAAATTGGTCCAGCCGTTTGAGCATGAAGAAGTAACAAACATACGAACACACTCACAAACTTTCGCATGAAATAATATAAGTGTGATTATAATAACTTTGGAATGTATTAAATATGTGCGATGTGCTATGTGCGAAGGGTAAAAAGGCATTCCGTGTTAAAAAAAGTAACTTAAGACTCTGAAGACCGAAATGCGAAGTTCCTATCGCACCGTGCCGTTTATTAAAATATAGTTAAACACGAACTTTGAACGCTTCGCGGGGCTTCTATTTCCGCTCTCGAGTCGACTAACAACCAACCAGGCCGAATTAAAATGAGTTAATGGTTTTCTTTTCTCATTTATAATCAATAGACGAATTCCAGTATGTACTTTACGATACCTAGAAAGGCGAATTATACGATCGGGCAACGAGATAGGCTTTATTTAACAAACCCCTGTATGTATGTGTGTGTGAAGAGCTGCATATGAATTATAAACATGTTGGGCCGTTCCTGATTTAAACCATAGCCAATAGAGAATCCTGTGGAATATACCGGGTGATCAATTCAAATGGGTCAGTAGGGAGAAGTTTCAAACTTTAAGAGATAGGGAAATCTGTTCTTAGGAACCATGGCGTCGAATTTAGATTGAATAAAAAGTGGATTATTTATTTAATATTCTCCTCGGTTTCCGCGACTGTCACACATTTAAATAAAACAATTTAATAGGGAAGATGGTTTGTCATTACCCCCGGCTTGGGATCCTGTTGCACATCTTATCAAGGATCAAACAAGACACAAGACTGGAAACCTTGGGCCTCGAACGGTGTAAAACAAATTAGTGTTAAAAGTAGTATATGTAGAGTTTTTGTTTAAAAGTATTTCATAGTAATAAATAAGGCAATCTGGGAGTATTCTTTGGCGGTTCTTTCTCCTCAGTAAGCCTTATAGTGAACCGCTGGTAGATATTTTAAATAAAATAATAAATGCCCTTCTGGCACATGTGTAACTGTCTTTACACATTAGGCCCATCTGGCATGTATGAACACCTTTATTTTAAATTAATATTTATAAAATGGGTAGTTTGCACAAATGTAACTTTGACAGGGTAACCGGCTCTGTATGCTTATTGCACTATCACTGCGCCAACCGCGTCGTCTGAAGCATCACTGAGTATGAGATACATACATGCATTAAAAATGTAATTGATGTATGCATTACAAATGTAATACATCGGAAAAGGGTAATGTGATTGATCGACGCTTTAATATCCGGGTTAAAATTTTATACTTAATTTGGTTTGAAACCGGATTAGATTGCTGTTTTGCCTTTCAGATGTAGCCCATGCATGTATAATTTCCGGTTGTCAATATTTTGAACACCCTCATGACCAGGCGTTTCGTAGTACGGTAGGGTCTTTGAGAGCTATATGTCTTTTAGGTACATTAAAACGTAATTCATACTCATACTCATATACTTATGTATTTAATTCTTAAATGCCTTTATGGTTATTGTGGTTACCGTGTTTTGATACAAATTGAGATACTTGCATGATACAATGTTAACATTTCGCCCAACGTTTAGCATCGTAGCGCGTGCCCAGTGCTAAGGCCACCTCAGGAAAACTTTTACGCCACGCGTATCCACTATGACCTGCATAAGCGCATGGCCTCTTTATGAATGAAATTCATTTATATACTGTGCAGCCCATAGTACCTACCTACATAAATGTATTTACTCATCACACTTGCTCCTAAGTAAGGTCATTACACGTTGGCGATGTGTGTGGGTGGTCGTCATGGGTTATGTTTTTTAGGTATTTGCAGGGTATCAAAATTGGCACCCATATCAAGATGGCGGACATTACTTTTTTGAAAGCACAGTAACTTCCAAACTCTAGGATGACTACTCGCAAGAGTTATGAAAACATTGTGTGCATCTTGAGCGGTATAAGAATTGCAAACTCGAATTATAAAAGCCCTCAGCTTCGCTTCGGGTTTCTTTTACATTCTCGATAATAATTCCTGATTACCGCCCTTGATGATTTGATTACATTTAAACTGCCTAAAAGTATTTGTTGTTTTGAATTAAAGTAACCTTCACCTTTTTCGTGTCACTATAAAATCTGAGACAAATATTCGAATAGTTTATTGTTTTGAACATCTAATTGAAACACAGAGCACGAGGCACCAAACGAACGTTCCATTATTCAATTCAAATCGGGTGAAGCTACTGTTTCAAAACAAAAAGGACGTACATTCTATTAAAATTGTTAATCTATTAATGCATTTTGGATGAATACTTTGTTTACCTTTAAATTGTTATTGATCAACTATAAACCCCAGGGTTTTATAGTTAAATTACGTCAACATACCGTGTTTTGTTTTGTTTAGAGTAGACACTTTCTTTGTTTTTGATAACACCTTGATAAATATTGAAAGTGGCACATTATTTCATGATAAAATAAGAAGAATTATCTTACAGAATCTATGGCCGACTCCAACTGGCTCATGTCAGATATATTTGTACTTGTTAACTTCTGCTAATATATTCTATATTATTTATATAAAATGTCATTTGTACCTTATAATAACTTTTTCTTATTCTATTTATTTTCCAAACTGTTTATAAATGACTCATTTGGTATTAGTATGTCTATGTGATCTTATTTCATGTCTATAATTATTATGGTATTATGACTATAGATCGTCTCCTGCGAATATCCTTTCTCGGTACAAAATCCCAAAAAGACATACCTGTTGATGATGGTTGCTTTATCACGCGATAAATAAGTGACAAAGCATCTGTCACTGACACTCGCATTTTGTCAAAATTCGATCTAATTAGAAGAAAAAAACTGTCCCAAAATATTCATACATTTTTTGTTTTTCCATTCCGTTACCGCTGTAGTAGGTTATATGGAAGTGGTAACGGAATGGAACGAAAAAACTTGGGACAGTTTTATTCTCCTAATTAAATCGGAAGAGCTCGTGATTCTGAGTAGAAAATACCCAAAATATCTAATATAAAAAAAAAGTGGGGTGTACAACTTTAGAAAAAATGGTCCATTTATCGCGTGACATATCGTATGAAACATGTAGTGTCTAATTTTGTTTAATGTGGGTACACTACAAACCACAATTTTAATATTAAACCATTGATACAAAGATCAAGAGACCGGGAATCGAACCCGGTACCTCTGGATTGCCGGTCCAGAGTTATCGGTTTCCATTCCCTTTCTCGTCCACCAGGTTACGCATTTTAATTTTTCTTTGACCTTTGATCAATGGTTTTACATACCTGGTTGTCACAAGTTGGTATATCGTTGGAAAATTGGTTGTAAATTTAAGTTTAGGTACCTATTACTGACTCGGCACAGAGATTGCGTAAGGGTAAAATATCAACACCTCCCCGGATTGGTTAGCCACAAAGAGTTTACGGGTCATGGGAGTCCCTCGCTCCAAAACTTGAAGTATTTTACCTTTCGTTTTCGAAAGGCATAAATATATCACATTTTCATGAGTCATGTAAGATATGACAGGCATGTGATGATTTGTAGAATAGCATTTAAGTGCTAATTAATATTAATGCGGCCGTGTTCCATCTGGATTCGTATAATGAAATAATTTAAGTGAATTACTTACAAAGTCGGTAAAAAATAACCTAACCTAATCCTAAACGGCACTGTGTAAAATTTCCCTATATGTCACTAAGGCATTATGATTATTATTATTATTATTATTATTAAGCAATCAAAGAATGACTTTGAGATTGTTAAGCCAGGATTTAGGATTGGATAGTTGCAACATTGAGGATAGCTGGAAAGCTGAGTGGACAGCAAATCCGGCCAGCTCACTGACCAAACATCACCATCATCATATCAGCCGATAGACGTCCGCAGCTGGACAAATGTCTCCCCCAAAGTTCTCCACAACGATCGGTCCTGCGCCACCCTCATACAATTTCTGCCCGTGATCCTAACCAGGTGGACGATGCACCTTTTTAGGGGCCTTCCGACGCTGCGTCATATGGTCCGCGGTCGATAATCAAGAACCTTTCTGCCCCAACGCCCATCGGTTCCATAGCAATGTGCCCCGCCAACTGCCACTTAAGTTTGGCGACTGTCTGAGCTATATCTACAACCTATCTTGCGTATCTCATCATTTCGCACTGACCCAACGGCAAAGCCAAAGGAATCTCCCTCGCAAGCTTTGGTGCCGGCTGAACACACTCAGAACAAAACACGGCCACTGCAACGTTTTCCTACATAAGTGGAGATAGAAAGAGTCTCCACCTTGCGAGTGCGGTGAAGAAGAGCAGACCACTGAACTTCATCCAACGATGCCCACTTCACTCCTGCGCTGGATCTACTGAGGACCTGGATTATGATTACGATATTCCCTGGCATTATGAAAAATGTCCCCATTTATAACTTATGATTTAAGGGTGTCAAGTCTGGACGAATTCGGAATATTATGTAGATTGCGTTAAAGCTTGCGGCATAAATAATGCTTTTAGTTAGTGCGGTTTGCTAGAAATATATTCATGATGAAGGCTCATTGCTTTATTGGATTAAGTGAATATTTGCATAAAAAACAATATCAATTAGCTCTCTTTAGGGCTTCAGTGATTCAAATTCTAAATAAATATCAAAAACTTGTATATCTTCTTGGTTTTTATTTTGTTATATCTACGCATGTACCGCCATCTAGGTTTCTTGTTGATTAATGTTTAATATTAACCTAATTCGGTTGGCGCAGTGGTAGTGATGTTACCTACTGTACTAAGCCGTCGGTCCTGGGTTCGAATCCCGACAAGGTAAATATTTGTTTGATGAACTCGAATACTTATTTTATTTGTTCCTGGGTCATGGATATTCTAAGTATTTAAGTATATACTTATTTATGTATATCTTCATCTAGGGGCCATTTTAATTGGAGCAAAATTGTGTCCCAATATTTTATCGTTCCATACCGTTACTATTTCCACCTACTATAGCGGTAACGGAATGGAAAAACAAAAAAATATATATTAACTATTTGGGACACCTTTTTTTCTCCTAATTAGATCGAAAGAGTAATTCTGAATAGAAAATGCCATAAGTCTCCAAAATCTAAAAAAAAGTGGAATGTACAACAAAAACTAAAATAGCCCAGCTTACTAGGTATATGGCATTTTGAATTCTACATTTCCATCTAAGATTTGCGAAAATGCACATCGAGGCATATGTTTGTTAAGAACCAATATAATCTGCTGCTGAGTAGGGTTAGGTACAGGCCGTGAGCTGAAAGAATCCGGATTTCACGTTTTTTAGGGTTCCGTACCCAAAGGGTAAAAACGGGACCCTATTACTGAGACTTCGCTGTCCGTCCGTCCGTCCGTCCGTCCGTCCGTCCGTCTGTCACCAGGCTGTATCTCAACAACGGTGATAGCTAGACAGTTGAAATTTTCACAGATGATGTATTTCTATTGCCGCTATAACAACAAATACTAAAAATAAAATAAAATAAATATTTAAGGGGGGCTCCCATACAACAAACTTGTTATAGATTATATATATGTATAGGTATGGAACCCTTCATGCGCGAGTCGGGCTCGCACTTGCCCAATTTTTTTTATCCTGTTAAATATAATTTGGGTATTTATATAAATAACTTTGAAATTAGCCAACCTAAATGTAAAAGCCGAAATTGAATACCGGTGTTTTGAATGGAGCCGAATACCGATATCCGACCCCTGGATAGAATGCCATTCGGGTTTGGGTAAAATCGGAGAGGTTCAAATCTTTCGTTTGTATTAATAAAATTGTATTTTTAAGGTTGACAACCTCAGTAGAGGTAAAATTCATGATCCCCTTAGATCAAAGTAACCTGTCGACGATATATTAGCTAAGTAAGCTATTCTATCATTAATAATCATTAATTATTCTTTACAATATCTCTTACTAGCTACATTTTGTACCGGTTGTAATCATAATATTGATAATATCATATGCACACGAGAAAAAACAACCGATAAAGATATAATAATCATTGAACTCTGAGCCTATTACATAATATAATATATTAAAGTCTATTCGGAACTCAAGATTAAATCAAACTGGCACAAGTGATAAACATCCTTTTCAACTCACTCGCTCGGAAAACCTCTGTTTACAGCGCGAAATCTGCGTGCAAATTTCATTTGAATTTCGAACACGATTGTGATTCTCTGTGATGCATGAAACTTTTTTTTAATTTTCGATATGTGCTTTTCTCTTTGCTTTGGATTTGAGTGAGTCATGTCTTTCATTTGATATGTTAAATAGATAACAACTAACTATTATTTTACAAGTACACGGTCGTTTGTAACTTTTGCCAAATTGACGTTAATTCTATATAAGTTTATACCATACCAAATAAAAACTGACCATACTATGTACAATTTATTACAATTTAGAACAGTTTACTTGTGCTTTTGCATTTACAAAATTTGGCAAAAGTGATACCACCACCTGCGGCATGTAACAAGAGAGCACAAGACTCTTTGTCGCGCGACAATTTTCTATGTGCGAGCAAAATGCGGATTCGAGCGACAAGCGAAGGCACTAATACTATTACAATTTGGGCTCAAATGCCATACATGTCTCTCTGATATTTCGGAAGAGATTTATCCGAAATATCAGACAGATATATGTATGGAATTTGGGCGACGAAGTGGCGATATACTTAGTATACTCATACCTATCGCTATTTTGCCTCTGGTCGCGTTAAGTTTGCACCTCATTAATATGCTCATAGATATCAGACGCAAACTTAACTTTACCAAATAGTAACATGAAACGTCACTTTTTGCGGCACGAATCAAGAGCATCAGTTTCATACGTAATGACAGTTAAAGGTTAAGTTGATATACCTAAGATATCTCGTATTTGGTGATATCTCAAAGTAACTCGAATTAGCGCCCTGATCTCAAACATGCACACTGAGCTGGGGAATTGCATGTTCCATTTATTAATGCATTTGTGGAGCCCATAGTACCAACTAAAGGTTCACGTGTCTCAAATCAGATCAGAAGACTCAAAAGTACACGTGTATTTTTGAAATAAACCACACACTCCATTATGTTCCTTCATCCCGCTCGTATATTTTTTAAGAATCCCATTTGCCATACATTGAATGGCCTCGACCCTCCATACAATTAATTGAGCTGTTACTGGAAATAATTGCCCGCTGTCCGCTAGTGAGTGCTATCAGGACGGGACATGTCGATCGCTTCAATATCGGGCCGAGAATACATTTTGAGATGTTAAGAGGCCTTATTCCTAGAAATTATTAGAAATTTTTCTCTATGATCAAACATTTTTCTTAACATATTATTGATATTGCTACCTAGAACAGGTCTATTGGGATTTATTGGTATATATTTGAAACCTACAGTTTCAATTTTTTATTGATAATTATTGTTTTTGACTGCACGCAATGAAAGCATAAAATAGCTATGTTGCTACCTAGAACTCGGGGAAAAGTATTATTCACTTCAAAAAGTTGGTTGAAATTATCAATATATTTGTCATAATATAAAAAAAAGATTTAAAATGAATAAGGCCTCTTAAGTCATTTAGTTCAATAGACCAAGGCCTGACTCCACATCATTATATCAGCCGATTGACGTCCACTGCTGGACAAAGGCCTCCCCAAAGTTCTCCACAACGATCAATCTTGCGCCGCCCTCATCCAATTTCTTACGATTCTAACCAGGTCGTCGGCCCACCTTGTTGGGGGCCTTCCCACGCTGCATCTTCGGATTCCACATGAGACTGCTCAATAAAAGCCATTGTTTAATTTTTTTTTGTCGACTAATTGTTTTATAATATCAGCTCTTAAAATTGGCACATGTTTCGCTTTTAACAAACAATAAAGTTCTTTACCCTTATGTTTATTGTTATGTTTTGCTACATTGTTACTGCCGTATGCCATACGATTAAATTAAATAAGTGCATACACTAGGAACATCAGAAATTGGAGTCAAAGTGAGTCGTGTCGACTGAACGTGAAAAACGATCCATAGAAAAAGTCGCGCAGATGTGACATTAAATACCTGCGCGCACTTGAGCTAATTAGGTACTTAGTGTGAGTAAAAAAATGAATTTTTCACTGTAGTTCTTAAAATACTGCGTATATAGTTGTTTTACATTTTTCTGTGACGTTTTTGTGTGAATAATTTGATAGTATCATTCATTTTGCTAAAACAATAAAAAAATAAAATAAACATGTTTTGAAGTCTCTTTACTTTAGGATTTAATGTGAGGTTCATTCATTTTGATTTTATATAAGTACTAGCTGTGCCCCGCGGTGTTACCCGCTCATCCCACGGGAACACTTCATTTATTCGGGATGAAAAGTATCCTATGTCCTTTCCCGGGTCTCAAACTATCTCCATACCAAATTTCATCTAAGTCGGTTCAGCGGTTTGAGCGTGAAGAGGTAACAGACAGACAGACAGACAGACACACTTTCACATTTATAATATTAGTATGGATATAATCATTAGGATTTCCAATTTAGGTAATGCATGTTCGCTATTATCTTGGAAATGCAAATGGGCATTGTATTGTGATATAATTATATTTAGTATCAACTTAGTTACGTGTTCATTAAAGCGTATATTATCGATCATTAATTTACGATGGCTGATGATATTATATTGAGGCGTAATTAGATGAACAATTTGCGTGTGCATTAAATTGGGGTCCCTATTCTATTATTAGGAATATTTATGTTTTACGATAAGAAAAATTATATATATTTTTTTTTAATGTGAACTCAGGTTATTTTCCTATTATAAATTACTACGTAATGAAAACTGGTTTAAATTTGTTATCAATCACTTGTTTACGATGACGTTGCATTAATGCGCAATAATAAAATCATATACATATTGGTTACCTACTTTTTCAACCATTTTCTGTTTTTTTATTTATTTATTAACTTTTAATTTATTTTTCACATATTTATTGACACATACATTTTTCTACAAAAAACATACCAAACACCAACATTATTGCAACCGGAAAATAAACTATGTAAATAAAGTGTTCGCATCAAACACTTTTTTTTTCAATAACTTAATGCACTTACGCAAAATTATTTTATAAAACTTACAATAAAGTTCCCTCACGACGAAAAAAATCCAAAATTCCAAAACGCTTATAGCAACAAAAAAATACAACTCACCAAAAAGTTCGTCAGTAGATCATCCGTTTCGGTCACTCACAACACTGCACTTCACTCACGCGCCCACTCTGGGACGTAGTCGTGTGCCGCGCGCGCTGTGGCAACTAACGGGCGGGCGGCGCCCAGATAACATCTGGCGGAGGATGGGGCCACAGTGTGGGCGAGTAGCGACGCCCTGATAACGCCGCTCAACAATGTTCAATCAGCGTTAAAATTAGCTGTCAATTTTAGTATGTAATTTGTAGACCTAGAGATTTTCCTGGCATGAACGATGTAACGCTAGTGACTTCCTGCTGATACTTAGTTTATCAATATCTTATAATTATAATTGACATTATATCAATGTGACACGTTTGAAAGTATATGGACAATGGTACCAAACCAAATTAATTTACTAATCATTTACATTTTCTTGTGAAGTTGCGAATAATGAAAAAAACGCTGTAATTTTCTTTCGTCCCGCCACTGAATTAAATAAAAAAAAAACGAAAGAAGTGACAGTGATTTATGTAATAAGTTTCTATTACTTACTTAACGTTGGTATACATTAGAGGAATGAAATGAAACGCTTGAAACTATTTTGCCACCTTCTTATTGGACTGATTTGTGTAAAATTCCGAATAGCTACACTGCTACACATTATTATGTATTCCTCTATGACGTTGAAGTGGTACTTATCGATAACAGGATTATCGATGTTTTTATTATGACGAACACTAACCACACTAGTAATTTGACATAAACCAGTAAAAAAAACAGCTACTTTTGCTATGCTAACCGTACCACATAGTCCTGAAGCCTCTTTGACGCGCATCTTACATAACTAGTGCGGGATATGGGGGCATAGGGAGTAATCACTTTTTAAACGCTGGCATTGTTACACAAACTGCTCGTTATCGTTATTACACGCGGTTCGCTCTAACGCTAACCCTAACGAGCCATTACAACTATTTCAAATGGAAGCAATGCAATTAAGAACTACTATGGAGTAGATTCCGGGAGTGGTAGTGTTTTGTAACCCTTCGTTTTGAAACAGCGGCACTGGTCACTCAAGGCACCCGGTGGGATGAGCGCCGATATTATGCCAAAGGCTTGGCTCTACTTTGATCAACGGGCTGATGCTGCGTAACACGTATCGCTCATCGCTACTCTCTTGGACGGCCACAGCCTTAAGTCCAAGTGGTAGCGGGCCACGCTGATACTACGTTATCGTAACATCGCCGTCGTTATGGCATCTCCAAAACAATTCTTCGAAATATAACTCAATACATTAAACTTGGCATTTGGGGAAAATCAGCAAAAGTCAAAATAATTATGACTTATTTTCGGTAATTTCCCATAATTCAGACTTTTTCAACATATCCAACTGAGATTCTAGGTATATTGTGCATCTGTTCTTGATGTTTCAACATATAAAATAACGATATTATTGGGTTTTTTTCTATGATTCGTGTTTTTTAACAAACCTGTTAAAAAAATCTATTTCCAATAATCGGATTGGATTCATTATAAAGAAATAAATGCACGTAGTATTGAAGGACAAGGACATCTGTCATCGAGATTAAATATTGTATACTAGCTTCGCCCCGCGGTTACCCGTTCAATCCACGTAGACACCATATTTTATCAGAATTAAAAGTAGCCTATGAGTTAATCCAGTTCAGCGGTCAGCTACAACACCAAATTATATCAAAATTGGTCCAGCGGTTAGAGCGTGAAGAAATAACAAACATACAAATTTACTCACAAACTTTCGTCTTTATAATATAAGTGTGATTATAACTAAATATTTTAGCGTGATTAGCCTATTATTGAAGTGGATATTAATTCAATAAGAAAACTATAAATTTCCCCACGGATTATAAAATCATCCAACAGGAGAAAAAACAGCACTATGCACTCATGTTTCTGCAAATTATACCTAAAATCGGGTCCATACTCCATAGTGGCACGTTAATAAATGCGATTAATAAATGATAAAATATTGTTTTTAACTTATACACGATTCTCACACAATATCTATAACAAAATATGTGCAACGATGGAGCAATAGTTATTTGTGCAACAAGAGAGCAAAGTTGTTTTTTGTTATGAGTGCTGATTTTGAGTCCCGAGCAAGCGAAGGATTCTACGTTTGAATCACGAGCGTAGCAAGTGATTCTATGTTAGAATCCTGAGTGTAGCGAGGGACTCAACAGCACGAGATACAAAAAACTTTGCTCTCGTGTAGCACACACAACTTTTTACCTCATCAGCGAGAACATAATTATTCGACATTTTGTGTTTTTTCTTCCAACGTATGTTTATAGTCTTTGTTGCTGATTTCAATAATATTATTAATCAGAAAATAGATAAGTGCTGCTTAAAAAGGAATAACAATATAATTTAATTGAAATTATAATCAACCAACCAACACGGTTATTGTCATTAATTGATCAAATTGGAAGATTTAGCAGATACATGACGTGTTTATTTATAAATACATTATTATATTACGATATTTTGTTTATACATTGATTAATATTTTTACTCCTAAAACACCAAACAAAATATATGCAAAAGAAAATAACAATTACAATATGAACTCGATATTTTTTAAGGTACGTTTCGAATATGCATCTATGATAAATGGCGAAATTATAAATTATATTTTACAATAAGTAAATATAATTTACAATAAGTAATAAGGTGAAAAATCTTATTATATTTGAGCAATGATCAATTGTTTTATATAAAAGGCACAATCATTTTAATTTTCGGTCGTTAAATAAAAATATAATAAAGAAAAAAAAATACGTTGAAATTAAAACTTTTTCGGGTGTTTTTAATGAATTTTTTGGTATAACGCGTATCCGAACGGTTCTCAATCGAGGTCGGATTCGAAAATCGAATTTCAAATTGATAAGTTTCTATCCCTCTCTTTTATATACATATGAAAGAAACAGAGTGCATCGAGATTCAAATGATTAGAATTTTATAATTAACCTTTGGCTGAAGAATGACAATTCGTGGTCAGATATTGAAAAAAATAAAAAGCTACTTTCTACTCACGCTCGAAACAAAATCGCATTTTGTTCACTGTTATCTGACAGCAAAATCGCCATGTTTGAGCTGGTGAGGTGAAAAGTTGTTTTTTGTTACGTGTGCTGATTTTGAGTCTCGAGTAAGCGAAGGCATGTTCTTATAGTTTGAATCCTGAGTGTAGTTCATCAGCACGAGATGCAAAAAAATTTGCTCTCGTGTAGCCTACATAACTTTTCACTTCAACAGTGAGAACATAATTATTCGTTTTTTCGTACTTGTTCTTTCAACCATCAAATGTAGGTATGTTTACTGTCTTATTTGAACGATAAACTATTTGTTTTATTTAACAGATACCATTATAATTGGGTAGTCTTTTTTTTCTTTTTATAACTTACTGTTTTACGGTATTACGCGTATCGGAACGTATTCTTTTTCAAGATTAATAAATAAAATAAATAAATAAATAAATAAATAAATATCAGACAACCTCACACAAATCAACCTATAGTCCCAAATTAAGCTCAAGAAGACTTGTGTTATGGGTACTAGGCGACGATATACATACTTATATAGATAAATAAATACTTAAATACATAGAAAATCCATGACCCAGGCACAAATATTCGTGTTCATCACACAAATATTTGCCCTTGCCGGGATTCGAACCCGGGACCGTCGGCTCAGTAGGCAGTTGCTTAACCACTGCGCCAACCGCGTCGTCAAGATTGGAAGTAAACATTAAATTTAGAAATGGTAGGTATGTTGTATGTTTTATCACTCCCGTTTTCCTATGGATATGAAAAAGACAGAGCACAGCAATGTTGGAATGCTTCGAATTTTATAATTAATATGTGACCGAGAAATTATAATTCGACATTCTGCTAAATAGTTGAACTTTTTTCATCTATCTATCTTGATCTTATTGCATTTGCGTTGTTAGTTTTTCGACTTTTCAATCGTCACGGTCATGGTCACCCAAATGGCTGATGAGTCGGTTATCAATTCATGTCATTCGGGTATTAATTTCGTCTTTCCCCGTTCGTCTGTGTCAGTTTTCAAACGACTTGCAGCTGTACTCTCACCATGCGTTTACAGCACAGACAACCCCCACTAGACGGAGCATGTAAAACGACCCGCGCGCACCAACGATATGGTACGGCAGAACATTAAAGTATCAACACGGCGGCCACCGTTTAGTTGCGTCCTTGTTTGAGAATTTTAGTTTAGTTAATCGAGAATTTTCAATGAGACATGTATTAATATTATATCGACATCTTATTTATCGATGTCAAATCCCTAGAGCGTGCCCCGAGTTAGCACAGGTATGAGTTATTAGTTTGGCCCGGAGTTACACCGAATGGCACGAGTGGGATCGATACACAACTTACAATACCATGAGTCCCTTATAGATATAATAAATAAATGGCTAAACGTTCATCACATCGCACAATGATTCCGCCGTAGGCCATAAATCGGAGAAGGTCCATGAGCGTATCCCGGTCTAAAAGGTAAATAAAATGATTCACTAATAGACGATAATAAATTAATAATAAAAATCTCAACGGTCTTTAGTAGTGCACTTCTGACGCCGTAACTTATCACTTTATTATAGTGTATTAGTCTTATTATGTCATTATTAACACGTAATGAAAACATGGAAATTCAAGAAGAAGGTATGTACTTTATTTATTAATATGTTTCATGTAATATATATGTGTGTTTGAATTTTATACACATTTTATACGTGAGGTCTATCGTTTTGTAAAAAATATTCTTAACTACGAATTCAATTAGAGTTATACTTTGATGCCGACCTGTGCCGCACTAGAGGCATACTTCATTTTAAAGATCAAAGTATCCTTTATAAGGGCTGTAAGTTTAATTCTCGTCTGTTGTCAACTTTTCTAGTTAAATGGGTGTGAACGAATAAGTGTCGTTGGCCAGGAGAATAATAAGATTTTCTTCTAAAATATGTATGTCTTTGTTTTAGGTACTATGTTGAGATGTGCTTGAAAAAATGTGTCTTATCAAAAAATGGTTGCTTTTAAATGATTAATTTTAATACTTTACTGTTATTTGTTTTATATGATAATATTTGTACACTTTTGTGTTTATTGACTATGGATTATATATGGTTTTTTAATATTATCTGTTTAATTTGAAGCTTCTTAACAACAAACTACACTTATTTCCACCTTTTTCGAATGGACATTACTGCGAGGCATCGCTAGACGTTAAAAAAACGTTTTTTTTTTTTTACCTATATATTCACAAAAATGTTTTAAATTTCATTTTTCTTATTCCTTTCATCGTATTTTAATGTCGAAAATAGAAAAAACTTGAATTTAGCGGTAACGGTATTTATGGCCGCCCTTGTATGGGAGCGGAATCACTGTGATTGAGTTTCTTTTTTTTCAACAGCGGTCTTCTCTATTTAAATACCGGAAGATCCACAATTTTACTTGTAAAAATGCGCTTGTTGCTTCTTGCTGAATAAATTATTTCATTTAATTTCATACTCAAAAGTATTTACTCGTCAGATTGATGAAAATGATGCTTTATTCTCATTTTAATATATAACATTGTAATGTAACGGCGTCATTGCATCAAAATAACATAAACATTTACCCGACTTTCGACGGAGAAGCCCAATATCCGCAAATGATTGGTATTTATATCACAATACCCGTGGTCAATTTCATAAGCTAAAGATTTTTCTGGAATCGGAAACATTACAAATCTCAAACCACAATAATCCTTACTTTGATAGCATTAGAACTACAACGGACGCATGATTTTCTTGGTTTTAGTATACTTCGGTGCCTAAATTGGGCTCTTGTCGAAATCGAAGTTTAGAAACGATTTAAGAACCGAGGTCTTAAGAGGACACTTATCAACTTTTTCAGAGTTTTCGCTTACGTACTTCGGAAGTTACAAGGGGTTCTAGCTACCAGATACCCGATAGCTTCTGTAGGTACGTAACAGTAAAATTATTATAAATGTTGTTTGACGATTGGTAAATGGATATATGCGATCGTGTATTGTTAGCATGAAATGAAATGGCGATTTTTAGTTGATATAAGTGTAAATTAACAGGTTTAAAATACTACAGAAGGATTACTTTTTCGTTGTTCGCAAAAACAGTCTGAAAACTGTATACTAATGGTTGTATGTCGTCTGCTGACAACCAAAACTAGTAACTCAGTCGGCGCGGCGTCGTTGATTTTTACGGTGTCAGCGCATATAAAATCACCGTAAAAAGCCACGACGCCGCGCCGTGTCACTAAATAATATTTAAGACCTAAGTTAATATTTGAAACCTGTTTAAATTTTTCTTTGATAATTTTTGTTTCAAAAACTACTCGAAATTGACAAAATTCACGCGAAAAATTAGTTTTTCAACTTTTTTTCGACTGCACGCAATGAAAGCATGAAATAGCTATGTTACTCGCTCCTACCTAGAACTCGGGGAAAAGTATTATATACTTCAAAAAGTTGGTTGAAGTTATCAATATATTTGTGACAATATGAAAAAAAAAAGTTTTAAAAGGAACAAGGCCTCTTAACGTTCAGTACCTCTAGCATAACTGTGACACGCGACTCTTTGTAGCGTGACAAATACTACCTGTCACTTTCCTATCAGTACCGTGCGAGCAAGACAGGTGATACTAAGTCGCGCGACAAGGGAAGTCACGGCAAATTATAGCGTCGCGGCTTGCGCGTTGTAAAACCCTTTTGTTAAAACGTATGTTTCCGTTTGCACCTAGGTTCCTGCGGTCGAAACTACAAAAAAAAATATATTCATGTTTAAATTATATTCACAGCAACAAAAACAAAGATTTATTATTACTTTTATACAAATTAGTCAGGTGAAAGTCGAATTTAAAATTGCAAAAGAATCGTCTTCGTCCGAGCGAACAAGGGCTACCAACCGCAAGACTGAGAAGAATTTTTAATTCGAATTCCGGTTATTTCGCAAATTTCATCGTGGGACTACCGGCTTCCCTTCCGGGACCACTGTCTCATTATAAAGTTTAATTCAGAACAAAATAAAAACAAAATTAACGTTCTCCTTAAAGCGCCACAAAGAGACAATGAATCAAGGCGATCAAAAAAGTTTTGGCTAATCATTAACTCGGGGCACGTTCTAGGGATTTGACAACGATAAAAAATATGGCGATATATATTTATACATATCTCATCGAAAATTCTCGATTAATATAAAAAGGTTATATATGGAAGTCCAAAGGGGAGGCCTATGTTCAGCAGTGGACGTCCTATGGCTGAGATGATGATGATGATGATGATAAAAAGGTTCGGTCTCACGTCTGATAAAGTGGATATTTTCATCTAGACGGCCATCTTTAATACCGACGAATATGGAAAAACATTGATTGTATAGGTACTTATTATGAAAACTATTTTAAAATATACAAATAAACACAAATTTTAATTTGTTTATTGATTTTTATTTTAAATGAAGAGAAAAAATATATAATTATGTTAATTAACATTTAGATGTTGACAGTAACATCGATATATTTTTTTGTGATAAAATATTTTGCTACATCACTTTAGTATCAGTTATCGAGTTAGCACAGGTACCTATGCTAATCATCATCACTGGCCTTTGATATCTACATATTATAACAAACTAGCGACCCGCCCCGGCTTCGCACGGATGCAATGCTGATACCTTCCTCTTGAATCACTCTATCTATAAAAAAAACTGAATCAAAATCCGTTGCGTAGTTTTAAATATCTAAGCATACATAGGGACAGACAGACAGAAGCGACCTTGTTTTATAAGTACCTATACTATGTAGTGATGAGTTAAGCAGCGTCTAATAAACTGCGGCATTTACGAAGATGGTTGGATAGCCCGATACGAGAGCGACAGCCACGGCCGCATAATTGACAAAAAAATGTTGCACCTATCGAAGAAGGGGCACTCTGATGTCTCAGGTTGCTATTTTGGGAAAGAGAAGCGAACTATGCTTCATCGTGGCTAAGATGACTTAATAGCAAATATTTTATAATAATCTTTGTTATACAAATATCAAAGCATATCGAGCGAGCCATGTTCTGAGAAGGGTCAAGTAGGACTGTTAATAGGTAGGTGGGTATGGTACCCAGTGGCATATCTTGCCGAGACCTCGCTTGTCGCGCGACTTAGCTGTCTTGCTCGCGCAGTATTGGAAGGAAAGTGACGGGTAGTGTTTGTCGTGCGACAAAGAATCGCGTGACACTTACCTAACATTGTTATGGAGTATCTATACATCTCCTTTACGTGTACCAGTGTAATTAGTTATACTTATAACACAAATGTATCATGTAATTGTTTTAAGTATTATTTACAAAAAAAATACTTACTGTTGAGTTTCTTTCGGCTTTCTTCTCAACAGCGGTCTCCTCTTGCGAAATGCCGGTAGATTCACAATCTGACTTGTAAAAGTGCCTGTGGCCTACTTACTGAATAAATTATTTCATTTCATTTCATTTCATTTCATTACTGTTATGCTAGATCTGTTTTGGTGTAAAACTTTTTCCAGAATGAGCATTGAATTTTCATATTGTCGTCAGATCCGGAAGCCATAACTTTTTCATGAGTGAAACGGTCATTGTTAGGATACGTTTGCTTTATAACAATCCAAAAAAGTTAAGGGATTTACAGAAATTGCTTTAGATGAAATCAAATAACAAGGGACGCTAAGGGGCATTTACGGCGCTGTTCCTGTTATGAAAATAAATCTTACCTTAAAAAATGAGGCCCGTCAAAAATTCATAGCAAACGGGAAGGACGGCTGAAAAGGAAGAGACGAAAAAATAGAAGAGGTTCTCAATTGTTTTTTTTTTCTTCATGTTTGTTTCTTCTCTTCGTCTAGGTGTTCCGTCATTTATGAAAGGTTGTTTTTGTGTTTTTTTTTGTGTAATTCCGACTCCGATTTGGTCTCAAAAATTGTGGTGAAGTTCTGATGGCGGGATGGATGAGGAATCCTAGGAACTCCATAAATATAATAGGCACATCTATATTAATACTAGTTTTTCACGGAAATACTTACTTCTTCCCATTAAAGTTGCTTATTGTTTGAGAAAAACTGATTACAAGTCTCGCGGATTGCGAACTTTATTTACGTAAGTCGAGAACAAATGAAATATTTTCTTAGCAAAGAAACGAAGCAACTGGTTGCAATATTCACTGGCATAGCATACGACTCGGTAGCTTAGTGTGGCCCGTTGGAGACGCGGGTTCGAATCTCGCCTAAGTCATAAAACTTTTCAATTTTTGGTTTCAATATTTAATGCGAAACTGGATATAATATCCGCTAAGCTACGCGAAATGTAAGAAGTTACTGATTGTTTTAAGTAATATTATTATATCCGATGTATAATTTACCAAACTATACGTATTTAATAAGAACTAAATTATTGTATAATGCATTTATGATTATTTATTTAAGAAATTGTTAATGAGTTACCTAGTCCTCTTTATGCCTGAAACACAGGGAATCCTAATTCAGGTGCGCGTCATATTTTCTGAAATAACTTATTATTCAATAAATATCTTATCTTATCTTGATATAAACATGAATTTTCCATCAATAGGCCATTTCGTTAGCCCAGCTCAAGGAAAGTGCCCGCATCGCTCAAAATATCCAAAGACAGCTGAAAACCGGCATCGATTACGATTTGAGAAGATTCCCAGTATCCTACAAAGAGGCCATTATCCAGGTGATTTGGCAGCGAAATTGGATCCCGAATTCCGTCTCAAATTGACGTGTAAACATATTAGGTATACGAAACATTGTTCATTGTTTTCTGACAAGCTTTAATATCCATGTTAGTTATATAAATAACACATAAATTAACTTCGAACTCTCCCTCTACGTTATAATTTGAAGATTTTTACCGCTTGACTTATTTTTTACTGTCCCCAATATTGACGAACGCCGTATGAACTGAACGCCTTCGTATAAACGACGCCACTTTCGGTTGTCTTGTAGAGTCAATCAAACGACACTAACTCTTCCAAGCAAATGAACTGTCAAACCATACAAAGTGAGTCAGTTTGTATGCTTTGACAGTTCATTCTCTTGGAAGAGTAAGCGTGGTTTGACTCTGGCACACGCGGCCTTTTCGCGACAATTATTAGAAAAAATACGTTAATTTCTTTCATGAATTGGCCAACACATGGGGAGAGAATAGTAAGACGGTTAAACGCTTAAATAATCGCATATGCATATCTGAAAAGACATTCAACTCTCGCACCGCTCCTTTCACAGCTCCCAATAGCAATGTTTAATGTCATTTCATAGCTGTTTTGGACTAACTCGCACAGCTGTGTGCCAAAGTAGGACATGTGATAACATATGCAAGACGGACTGAAGTCAACCGGACACACATCTGAACAGAAGAAATGCTTCCAAAATCTCTTCACTATAATTTATTGGATCTTTTGGATATGATTGGATGAATGGATGGATATCCGATAAACTGAAAGCTGCTGAAAAATTGTTATGCTGTGAGCAAGGTTTGACTCCACGTCTTCGACTCTCCAGGCCAACATTGGCGATTTACCGCCTGATCCATCCAAGCCAACCTATCTTATACCTCAAATAAAACAATTTAAACGGATTTTATCGCGTAGATACCTAAGTAGGTGTATTAATTTTTTAAAGCCTTCCTGACATTTCAGTAACTATTACCAAAACGTCAGGAAGGCTTAAGTAATGAACGCACCGTTGTTATGAATGGTTAAGTCAACAATCCGTTTACATTGTTTCATTTAAATGTGTGACAATCTCGGAAACCGACGAAAATTCAACACATTAGTTCTGTTAAAAGGATTACAGATCATTTAAGTAATATTACCTGGGGACCTCTAATTTGGTACATATTTATTAGCTTATGCATAGTTCTGCTTCAAAGGATTTCGTAGCTATCATGAAAGTAAAATTGCCTGGGGACCTCTAATTGGGTACATTTCTAGCATATAGGTATTGCCGCGACTTCGCTTGTCGCGCGACTCAGCGTCACCTGTCTTGCTCGCGCGGTATTGAAAGTAAAGTGACAGGTATTATTTGTCGCGCGACAGAGTCGCGAGTCACACTTATGCTAGAGGTGTTGGATGAAATAATACGCGTAAATGTATGATAATTTATAAATAATGACACAAAGGTAAATTAAGAAAGAAAAATTTAATAAACCTACTACAATCTAAGCAGGATCCTGCTAAAAATAAGAAATAAAAAATGTGGTATTTCCACATAAAACATAGAATCGATAAAAAGATTTGTATATAAAATATGTATGATAATTTCCTGAGACATAACGTAGTAAAATCACTTATAATCTTGAGTCCTATAAGACGGAAACGTGCCCATGAACTATAAGCCTGGATATACTATGATTAGTCTCTTCTTTTACCAAAATTAGATAATTCCCCATAACATGGTAATTCCGTATTGACGTATAAGATGACTGTATGTCAAAGGAAGAAGATTTAGATTGGCCCACATGCAAACGGAGGTTACTGCCTTTTAGACATGTAAAGAAGCATAAGCTTAATACTTACTTAATTATCGGATAAATCTATTTTGTGTGAACAGTGGATGTAATTACTACATAAGTACATATATGTGGTTTGGTTTTGCAGGAACTTTTGCGAGACTGTTGAAATTAAGTTTGTGTCAATAGTCCGAAATAAAGCATGTTGGTACAATACTCGCCTTGTTTAACTATTACTACATAAGTACATATATGTGGTTTGGTTTTGCAGGAACTTTTGCGAGACTGTTGAAATTAAGTTTGTGTCAATAGTCCGAAATAAGGCGTGTTGGTACAATACTCGCCTTGTTTAACTATTAAACAAATATATCACTGTGCATTTAAATATAATAATAATAATAATATCGGACAACGTCACACAAATCAATCTAGTCCCATAGTAAGCTCTAGTAGGCTTGTGTTATGGACCCCAGACGATGATAAACATACTTATATAGATAAATACATACTTAAATACAAATAACATCCACGACCCAGGCACAAATATTCGTTCATCACACAAATATTTGCCCTTGCCGGGATTCGAACCCAGGACCGTCGGCTCAGTAGGCAGTTGCTTAACCACTGCGCCAACCGCGTCGTCAAAATTCCATTATGTGCAGGTGTCAAAGATGTTGAAGATACTTTTCTGTCTTGATTTGAGACATCATGAAAGAAAATATCGCCACAGTCTCCCAATAATAAGGAAATAAAAAAAAAACTTCTCTATTTTTGTTTATAGGTAGGAATAATGATGGGAGTTCATTGCTAGAAAAAAATTACAGATTTTTTGGAGTTTATAAGAAATATAAAAGATGATACCGATTTTTCCCACCTTGTACGGGCATCCTAACCCAGGTGATAATTTCTTTAACTAGGCAGGGATGCTGCCGTGCTCCTAGAAAATATAAATTGCAATTACGAAGCTCATTTTACTGTTCATATAATTGTCCTTAATTATGCTACCTAAATAGGTATAAAGGAACGCAGCATTTTATAAATTGAGTGCTTCCTTTAACACAGGTTTTATAAATTTCCTTTCCTTTATTTTACAAATTTTAATATCAGTACAGATTGTAATATTTTAAAATCGTAAACAGATATCTAACTATGCCTGACGTCTCCTTAGGTAACGTTGTCTATTTATAGCACTACAAGAATGTATTATATATTCCAAGACGGGCCTACAGTGTAGGTACTGTAAATATATGATAGGGGAGACTGAGGGCTTTTGAAACAGAGGTGAGTGGAAACATCGTCAATTTCTCGGTATCTAAATCCGTTAGCGAGCCGGCAACAACGCTATTCAGACGAGAAGAGTCTCTCAGTGTGCGTTCTTGCTTCGCTAATGGATGTAGATCCGCGAAATTGACGATGTTTCATCTCACCCTTGTTTCAAAATCCCTCGGTCTTCCCTACTAGCTGCGTCGCGCGGCATTACCTGCTCATCAGACGGCAACGCTAAATTTTTCGGAATAAAAAGTAGCCTATCTGTTAATCCAGGTCAGGTCAGTCAGGTACTTTAATTCCAAAATTTATCAAAATTGGTCCAGCCGTTTGAGCGGGAAGAAGTAACAAACATACACATAAACACACTCACAAACTTTCGCATTTATAATATTAGTGTGATTCGCTTTTTGGGTTGTTTTTAATTTTCTGCAACCAGCAACCATTTCTTTTACATTTTTACCTATAGTTTTTTTATAAAAAACCTTAATAACCTTTATAAGGTTTCCATATTCTTCGCGAAGCTAAAATTACCTAGTTTTCGAGCAGGAGATGTGAAAAACTATTTATTTTATCGTAAAAATACTGTTTGATAACAAAATGGCCTTAATGATGTAAAAAAATAAATACAAGTGAGTCGGGGCTATTGTAGCTATGGGGTTATTGTATCTTCTTACCATTATAATGGTCTGTGACCCTTAAAATGGTCTGTGTATATATAGGATTGTGTATATATACCATTGGTCTGTGTATCCTATATATACACAGACCATTATAATGGTCACAGACCATTATAATGGTAAGAAGATACAATAACCCCATAGCTACAATAGCCCCGACTCACCTCACCAGTTTTATTTTACAGTTATACATAAATTTTACAGTTATGCATCACGTAAATCTAATAAAGCTAAGCACTTAAGAATTATTATACAAGGATAATTATAAGTCATGAAGTGAAAAACCCAACAATATGGCTACCTAATGAAGGAAATTATTTCCCAGTTTGTTGAATAGGCAATCATAATCGGAGGTCAGGCGAGGTCAAAACAATATTATTTCTTGCCAACATCTTCTGAACATGAGTTATATTAGCTAATGAAATAGGTATATATCTGTGTGTTAGCTCGTACAGATCTCCGGGGGAAACCCGAGTAGGAGTGAAGAGGGCAGCGCTGTATAATGCGCTCTATAGTTTGAACCTCTTCGCCACAGTCGCAATCTCGTTTTCGGCGCCTTGTCCCAAAGGACGAGACGTGTCAGCACCAAATCACGCAAAGGGACCCCGAGGCCCCGCAGTTTAAACTAAGACAAAATAAGTTTCTGTCAAAAATGACATTTTAGTGGCAAGCTTTTATAGCCGACTGTACTTTTCTTTGGATATCCATCAAATGCTCACTGAGACGATTCTAAAGAGCCCAAGCTCGGTAGGATTGCTTTTTCTATTATAGAATTCCTATGCCCACCTTCCGGCTCCATCATCAGATCAGCCATGGTACCATATTATTGTATTGTCAACAAAGTTAAGTAAGTATGCAAAATCTCAGATCAATCGGTTGACGATTATCTGCTTCAAAATTGAGTTGCAAGATTTCACCCGAACAAACATACTTTAAACATACCATGAAAGTTAAATAAAAGCTTTAAAAAAAGTCGCAATCTCGTGACTCGGGACCCTGAATGCAGACTTATAGTTACATTTTATTATTGTCATAAGTTTCTTTGAAATGTTTATGTAAAAACGCCATAAGACAAAATCAATCCTTTAGTCCCATCTCGTAGCCAGATTTGGTAGCTAGCTACGAAATGGGAGAAATAATCCCGATTCGAAGCTGGCTACGAAATGGGAATATTAAAGTCCCATTTTGTAGCCAGTTTTTAAAGCTGGCTACCAAATGGGAAAAATAATCCCAGTTAGAAGCTGGCTACGAAACGGGAATATTAAACTCCCATTTCGTAGCCAGGTTTTGAAGCTGGCTTCCAAATGGGAAAAATAATCCCAATTGGAAGCTGGCTACGATACGGGAATATTAAAGTCCCATTTCGTAGCCAGTTTTTAAAGCTGGCTACCAAATGGGAAAAATAATCCCAATTGGAAGCTGGCTACGAAACGGGAATATTAAACTCCCAATGTTCAGTCAAAATAGGAGTTTAGTTTTTTGCAAGAAGCAGAAATATGTATATCTTTAAGCGGAATGTGTTTTTTTTATTTATTTAATTAAAAGTCGAGTTTAGTTGGTCTTACCTATTATACTTATCTTTTATTTATTATTTAAGTGTAACAGCTAAAAAGCTTGTGTGGGAAATCCATAATTCAATCCTCGCCAAGACTAAATACAGCTAATTTTATTTTATAAAAAAATACTCACACGACAAACAAAACAAACCACAAAGGTTAAGAATAATATTAAAATACATTCAATACTAGACTTTGCCCGCGGCTTGATACGCGTGTTTTTTTTAAACCTAATTAAATGTGCCTACTCTCATATGGGGAAATAGGTATATAGAACTCTGAAATGTGTCGCAGTAAACCCTCAGAATACATTTTTAGTTATTAATTGGTTACCTACAAGACGGGAAAACATATTTCTCTTTTCGTAGCTTCTACCAAACCTAATAACTACGAGATGGGCCTAAAAGCCCATTTGGTAGCTAGCAACAAGATGGGAAAACACATTTCCCATTTCGTTGCTAGCTACCAAATCTGGCTACGAGATGGGATTTTTTTGCCCATTTGGTAGCTAGCTACGAAATGGGAAATGTGATTTCCCATCTCGTACCTAGCTACCAAATCTGGCTACGAGATGGGAAAATCATTCCCATTTGGTAGCTAGCTACGAAATGGGAAATGTGTTTTCCCATCTTGTACCTGGCTACCAAATCTGGCTACGAGATGGGAAAATCATTCCCATTTGGTAGCTAGCTACGAAATGGGAAATGTGTTTTCCCATCTTGTAGCTAGCTACCAAATCTGACTACGAAATGGGACTAAAGGAAATCAATAAATAGTGAAATAGGTGCTTAAGAGGATATATCACTGCTTCTTCTCCTAGCCTCGACTTTAACCCTGAATTGCACGATATATAACCATATATTTGTTACCATCTCAGATTTTTAACTATTTTTTAACGGCACCGAGGTTTGAACCTGGGTTTCTTTTTTATTTTGCGACGTTTAGGGTTACTGTAAAGTAGCAGCTTGTGGCTTGGCTAAGCTTTTGTTTTACATAGGAAGTAGACTCGGCCTACAAAAATGATAGTTAGCTACTATACACTTCTTCCTCACTGCCTAATACGATGACTACTCCTAACCCTTCAGCTGTGGAAAGTCCCCTAGGGGACGCGTATTAAGAGGCATTCCTTTAAAAAAAAAATGTTTTCATATTATGACATTTATTTATATTGATAATTTCAACCAACTTTTTGAAGTGAATAATACTATGCTATTTCATGCTTTTATTGCGTGCAGTCGAAAATAAGTTGAAAAAACTAATTTTTCGCGTGAATTTTGTCAATTTCGAGTAGTTTTTGAAACAAAAATTGTCAATGAAAAATTCAAACTGTACGTTTCAAAAATATATACCTATCAATAAACTCCATTAGCCCTGTTCTAGGTAGTAATATCAATAATATGTTAAGAAACATGTTTGATAATAGAGAAAAATGTCTAAAACAAGCAGCATTTTAAAAGGAACAAGGCTCAGCCAGAAGGCTCTTATGAGGATATATCACTGCGCCTTTTCCCAGACTCAGTTTACGTTAAGTTTGCACCTGGTAACTATGGCGTCGGCTACAAATGAGGTCCAAACTTGACCGGCTTATACTAATCGAGGTTTCGTCTCGTCTGTTTCCTCCTCCAAACTTAACTAATCTTTACGATTTTTTTGGAACTGAATAGGATGATGATTTGATGATTTGGTGTAGGGACGCCCGGCCGGAGACAGGCTGGCTGTCGATCGCTTGATTGCGTTCATTCAGCCCAATTCCCAATTGGAGCCAACGGTTACTGTCCCGGCCGGTCCGGCTCCCATACAGCCTTCTTCCTCAAATCTTCTTGTTCTCCTGCAGAAGGAAAGGACATCTTTAAGGAACTCAATAGGAAGGAAATGTTCTGTGTCGGACCGTTTCGATTTTTGCGCAAATAGTTATAGAATTTGTGTACTTACTAGGCGGCCGTTTGCGGCGGAATTTTGGCCAAAAACCGACGCCTAGTACACAAATTTCATAAATTATAAAAATTGGTTCAGCTTTGGAGGAGGAAAGCGGCGAGAACGAAAACCTCGATTTTTATGGAACAATATGCAGTGGTATTTCCTCTTAATGTGGATTGAAGAAATAATAAATAAAATAAAATTATTATACTTAAATAAAACAATTTAAACTGATTATATCGCGTATATTAATTATTTGAGCCTCCCTGACGTTTCGGTACCTTTACAGATACCGTTGTCAAAGGTTGACTGAGAAAAACACATAGGGCAAGTTCGAGTGAGTTCGACTCGCGCATGAAGGGTTCCGTACCATAATCTATAACAAGTTTGTTGTATAGGAGCCTCCCTTAAATATTTATTTTCTTTTATTTTTAGTATTTGTTGTTATAGCGGCAATAGAAATACATCATCTCGCCGGTCCCTAGTAAAAAAGTCGGATCTACAAAATTGCCATTTTCGTTTTATTGCGTTAATGCTTATTAAATACATTAATCTTTAATCGTACATTTACAGATTTTTCAAAATTTCATTATTTTCACGAATAATCAATGTCAAAAATGTCGTATCTTATACAGTGTCCATTTAATATTGTCAGATGTGGTACTTCCGACTATGTTAACTGGATTAGCTGAAAAGTTTTGTGTAGTATGTGGCACTTCCGACATTACTATTCGGAATTTTAAGGGTACCTTATGTCGTATGTACCACTTACGACATTTTATTACGGAATATAAATTGTATCTTATGTCGTATGTGACACATCCGATGTTTTTTGCCGGAAAATATATTCCAACTTTGGTCGCATGTAACATATCCGACATTTTTTCACGGAAAATAAATTGCAGTGTATGTCGTAACTATAACAATATCTTTGGATGCTTTAAATTTTGTCTTATTGTTTGAATATTGCAATCAACAGTTTGAATGAAATTGGGTATTTAGTAAACTTATTGATGGTTTCGAACGATAAATAATAATTGGGAGATGTTTCTGGTGAATGTGGCAACTTCAACCAAGCTCCTGATAAAAAAATAAATCCGTCTGACTTCTGGTTCTTCTGAAGGAAAATAACCAGAATAAGAACATAATGAGATAACGATTACTCGTGGCAATGCCGAGAACATTTCAGAATGTGTGTAATTAAATGTACAGTTAAATAATAAGTAACGGCTCATGACTTTTTCTTTAGTCGAACACATATTCCTGAGAATCGTGATCACTAGATTTCATATCCCTTGTCACTTTTCTCTATTGGTCTCAGTTGATGGTCGCCATCACCGCTTGATAGTTCTCTTACTTTTGGTCAGTTTATCTAAGTCAGTAGGAATCTAAGCTCTTTACCCCACGGTGAGAGTGGAACTAATCTTTCGAAAGAACCAGAAATATCCTTAATGGTGCTTTCGAACTCATAAATTAAAAGAGGCGATAAGTATGTTTCTGCATTCCCTTGACGATGCCACTCATTACCAAAGGTTCAACAATAGATCTCAGTCTTTAATTTATGATTTGCACCAGTCCAATTGCAACGTGTTTCTAGGCGAGGTTGAGATGTCTTACAAACAGTTCCAAAGGTCAGGTTAACCCGACACTAATTTGAATAAATCCTAGATAGCAACCTATACAAGGTTGCTATCAAATAACTTAAAAATGCAGCGGATGATGCTGGAGCGCATAGGCGTATCTAGGGGGTGGCCGGGTGGGCCGTGCCCACCCCAGTATGGTCTAGTGCCCACCCCAGGATTTTGGGTTACCGATAGAAATTCATGGCTTCATCTCTTAGGATATGGCCGGCCCCTCCCTAGGCCCACCCCAGGCCCCCACCTGAAAAATAATCTTAGATAGCGATGTCTAAGATTCTGAAAGCAGCATGGTAAAATGGTAAAGAAAACCCTGTAGAATTTATTAAATCATGTTATAATCGAAGGCAAAACGATAGGAGCATGGCCGAAAAGTGTGGCATGTATACTGCTCATCTTCAGGGAGGTTTATATGACCCTTCTCATAAATTACAGACCCATCTCGCTTATGAATCATGACTATAACCTGTGTAGTCGACACTCTTATCACGAACCGTCTCGCACGCAGGTTTGACGACTTTCAGCCCCCCAACGCTGGTTACCGCTAACCCTAGAACCCTAGGTGCCGTAAACCACGTCCATATGTATATGTATATGTACCTCCATTTCTTTGTACTATTAGAAATCTCTCGATTCGACTACGACTTAGTTAGACGGTGCTGCGGTCTCTCAAGTAGTACTAAGGTCTCCAAAAAATTCACAGCTGCATAGAAAGATTAATTCAAATTTTTGGTTTTGGACGGATTAGTATCAATATCAAAAGCAAAGACGTCAGCCACCTTCTCTCTTCTGATGATATCGTCGTAGTAAATGACTAGTCATTGCTGAGGCTCTCAAAGATCTTGGAAAAATGCTCAAAGACTTCAGTCGTCTCCCAATAAGTGTATCTTAAAATGAACATTAAAAGACAAAAATTATGTTAATATTTTTTTTGATATCAAACTAACATAATTAAAAAACAATATTTATAAATTTTATTATACTGGGTAGAACTGCGGATTTTTATACCACTAAAATGTCGTATCTCACCACAAAACACTGTGTACAATCCAAATATAATTGTAGTAAGTGACACTTGCGACATAAATAATAATGCAATATCCGATTATAAAAGTCGTTAGTGCCACATCCGACTAATTACTGCGAACCATATCATGCAAAAAAGTCGTATGTGGCAGTTACGACAGGATATCGGATGACAATTTCCAGGTAAAAAGGTAGCATGTCTTATTTCTGGCATTTCTAATAAATAATTTATAGTTTTGTTTACACATACTCTAAAAGTACTTAATAATAATAACTTTGGCCAAATTTCGTAACAATAGGACTTAAATTGACAATTTTATACACAAAAACGTCTTTAAAAAACTTTAACTGCCTCTCCTGGAAAGTAGTCATTTTGCAGATCCGACTTTTTTACTAGGGACCGGCGATCTGTGAAAATTTCAACTGTCTAGCTATCACCGTTCTTGAGATACAACCTGGTTACAGACGGACGGACGGACGGACGGACGGACGGACAGCGAAGTCTCAGTAATAGGGTCCCGTTTTTACCCTTTGGGCACGGAACCCTAAAAACACAGATATATTTGCCCTCTTTCACTTCGTTCGCTCGTCCACATAACTTCGTGTCATAATGGCTTATTTTAGCCCTTTGTCAAACTATTTCCTATTAAGTTTCTTCTGGAAAAATGACAAACAGTACCCGTCTCTTAAAAACATAGATTTGCTTCTAGCAAATAGGCTAAAATGTCACCGCCTTCCGCGCTGACATTGGGTTTTCAATCCGGGAATAACGAGATCCCGCGTTATTTCCCAGTTCGACTTGTTGCGGAATTGCGAACGCTGTGTCCCGCGGGATTTGCGGAACTGCGGAAAAGCACGTACTAAATAAGTTGAAACTTTTCTCGATTTGCGTGGTAATCGTGTAGGTTTTTGTTTTTTCTTCTGTATATTTGCTGTTTATAAAAGTGCTTCATAGATCCTCTTAATAAATGTAGGTATCTACCTATATGTTTATTATTTCATTGATTTGTTTAGCTTGTTTAATATTATGAATATACCCGAGCCATTTCAAAGGCACGACGAAGAAGCCCGATTCGAATGACATAATACAGAGAACCTCAGGATTCTAAAGCTAAGCGTCCACAGGCCCGCATCGCACGCAGCGGACGGATCGCATCAATGCGTCCACTGTATCGGCAGCGTACGGATTTGCCGACGCATGTACCGCGCTCGGATTGCTGATGCCACAATGGAGGAAAGCGATGAAGAACAATTTGTCGTTATTGCTTGTTTGTTAGCAGAAGAGGAAGAACATGACAAAATATCTACAAAAAGGAAACATAATTTCTGGATCCACAACATATGCCAGAAGAGATCGGACGACGTCATCGGCACGCATCACAAAAGTTGCTTTTCGGAGCATCGGTGTCGGTATTGCCGATGAGCGATGCGTACGGCGCGGATCAGTGGACGCTCTTGTACGAGTTTCTATACAAAGCATACTAAAATCCGATACAAGTGCGATGCGTCTTTGCGTGCGATGCCGGCCTGTGGACGCTTAGCTTAAATGGTCTCACTGAAATTTTCACTCATCATGCCAGTGCCGATGCCGAACTCATTTTGGCACGATACAGTGTTCCTTCCGATAGGTGACCCATTTTTTTAAATATATTTGAAATGGTTAATAATGATCTCTCTGTATTTTTGTGAGAGCTAGAAAGTTAAATTTTATTAATTGAATATTAGGTGTTTCACGAACGAGACAATAACGCTGTCCGCCATTTTTGCCTTTTGCTTATCTGTGGCGTGACGTATAATACCGAGTAAATGTTCGAAATTCGACCGTCGTATAGTGCCGTCCCGCTCACTCAAATATAATACTTTGACAGGAAATCGAGAGGCACTATTGGAAGTCGTCGGAGTAGCCCTTTAGTTTTCTTTAAGGGACCGATGAGTGATGACTTACGGAACTGAGACATGGTCGTTCACAATGGGACTCATAAGGCGGCTAAGAGTCACGCAACGTGCAATGGAAAGGGCTATGCTCGGAGTTTCTTTGCGCGATAGAATCAGAAATGAGGATATCCGCAGAAGAACCAAGGTAACCGACATAGCTCACAGGATTGCACGGTTGAAGTGGCAATGGGCAGGCCATGTAGCCCGGAGAATGGACGGCCGTTGGGGCAGCAAAGTCCTGGAGTGGCGACCACGTATAGGAAAGCGCAGCGTGGGTCGGCCCCCGACTAGATGGACGGATGACCTCGTGAAGATAGCGGGGAATCAACGGATGCGGTCTGCACGGGATCGCACTTTGTGGCGAGTCATGGGGGAGGCCTATGTTCAGCAGTGGACGTCTGTGGCTGAATTTCAAAATACAGATTAAAAACAATATTTAAAAAAAAAGTTTTTTAAGCCATCTTCTACTTTTATGAACTGAAAATTTTATATTTAGGTTTCCTATGCTAAATACTAGATAGGTAGATAGATACATATCATTTATTCATATAACAATACAAGGATTGTGTTTGAAATAAAACTTAGGTAAGTCTAGAACAAAAAGCAGTGATACAAAAATAAATAAATAAATTCACTTAAATCTAATTATAATGTCTATAGTTATATCATTAAAAATTTCATCCAAACTATATCACCCTCTCAATAGAAATGACCTTAGTTTCACATTAAAGATTCGATGGTTCGTAAGGATTTTTAATTCCGTTGGCAACTTATTAAAAAGCCTGACTGCTTGATACCTGGAGCAATGCTCAGCAATCTATACAAAATAAACATTAGTTTAAGCCTATTCGTTTATTCGTCAAGCTTTGGTCTAGCTTAATCTCCTTTCTACAGGCATTCATAATTCGTCAGTTTGATTTGAACCTTGTCGAATAAACAGAAAGTTAACATTTATTATGAAATGTATGTACCAATAGAAGGGACCCAACATTTGACCGCGTATTTTTATCTTAAATGTAGACGAGTAAAATACGAGTAACTATAGTATCATATATAACCATATTTGGATGTCCAGCTATCCCTATAGCAAAATTGGTTAAAATCCATCCAGAACTTTAGGCGTTATGAGTAGACAAAGATTCTTTACCAACAGATGGCGCTATAAGGGTTGTTTCACACGTACCACAACCACACGACAACCACAACCACAGCACAACCACAACACGTGGTCGGGCGCATATTTTGTATGTTTAATAAATAGTACAATTCACACGTAACCACCGACAACCACAACCACACCACAACCACAACACGTGGTCGGGCGCATATTTTGTATGTTTAATAAATAGTACAATTCGCACGTAACCACTGCTTGACCGCATTGTAACGCTGCGACGTGGTGTGGTTGTGGTACGTGTGAAAGCGCCCTAATACTGGCGCCGCGCGCTCAAATCCTACGTTACGCTCTCAAGATGTTCCCTAAACTAATGTCTTCAATACTCGGTCTCCAATATCTCCATAGAAACCTGATTTTCAATACAATTTTAGAATTGTATGATGGTATAGGTTAATAAACCTCTTTCTCGTAGTAGCAGACTGTTTGAATAGGCATTGTTTTGTTTGTGTTACTTTCATCGAACCCGTCCGTTGCCGTCCCTTTCGAGCTCGCGTCAAACAATACTTGAATAAACAGGACGGCACGTATACTTCATATAAAAGGTGCTTTACTAAAGTGTTATACCTATATATTATATGTATACGTGTAGGACAATAGCACTCAGGAGGTTAAAATTCTAGAACAACAAACTACGACTTACATATTAATTAGCATGTTTGTTATTAAATGACAAAAATCATGTTAATAATTTAAAGATGAGATGTGTTGTTTGTGAGCGGCTTGATAACCTGGGGCGAGGTCGTCCGATACCGAGGGCAGAGGTCCGCACGTACCTAGTGCAGCGGGTGTAAAAGCGTATACCTACTTATATGTAACACAGAACGTTACAAAATATATAACCAAGGATTGGAAATTGACGACACGATATATTTTTAATACTAAAACTTTATTACTTTTCTGTATACCGCGTAGAAAGAGGACGTAAGCACTGTTTTTTAGGGTTCCGTAGTCAACTAGGAACCCTTATAGTTTCGCCATGTCCGTCTGTCCGTCCGTCCGCGGCTTAGCTCCGTGATCATTTTGACTAGAAAGCTGAAATTTGGTATGAGGATGTGTATGTATTACGCCGACAAAACGGTAAAATAAAAAATTAAAAAAAAAAAACTTTTTTCGGGTAGGTACCTCTCGAACACCTAAAGTGGGGGTGATTTTTTTTTCGCTTTAACACTAGTGTGTGGGATGTCGTTAAATAGATCTTTTAAAAATAATAGGGGTCTCGAAACATAGTTTTTTGGTAAAGTCAGCAGTTTTGTAAAAATTCACTCCGAAAATAAAAAAATAGTGTCCCCCCCCTCTAACTTTTCAACCGCGGGTCAAAAAAATTATGGAATAATTCATGAAAATGCTACCGTATAAGTACTTTCAATGAAAACTATATTGAATAAAATTGGTTCAGCCGTTTTTGAATTATCGTAAAATTTCATAATTTTTCTTTAAAATGACGTAAGTGCCGCGCGGTGTACTTATACTTTGAACGTTACACATTATTAGTTATGTGTCATACTGCATTAAAACATTCCGCTCAATCTGGCGCGTATAATCGATAACTTCCAGAAGGTAATAAGTAATTACAGTAACTTTGGCGTTTACGAACTTCTTTATAGAGCTTGAAATCTTTCTCGTACCTAATGTAAGCCCATCTATTGTGAAGGATGGGCAACTACGGAACCCTGCACTGAGCGTGGCCCGACATGGTCTTGGCCGGTTTTTTTTTTTTCAATTTATTTTCGACTGCACTCAATGTAAGCATGAAATAGCTACCTATGTTACTATCTAGACCTTAGGGGAGCGTATTATTCACTTCAAAAAGTTGGGTTGAAATTTATCAATATATTTGTCATAACATGAAAAAAAAAAAAAGATAAAGGCCTCTTAAAAATAATATGATTATATTCTTAAAACGTAATAAAACTGTAATACAAAAAAGAAACACTTCTGCTCAAAAAGTATTTAAAGTATTCGTTATTTTAGCTTCGCGAAATGGAACTAAAGTAGTCGTTTTAGCCCCTAGGGTTGCAATGGAAGCCATAAAATAATTAATAAGTAGTGTATTTCGTTCGATTCCCGGGTGAGAACGAGCGATTATTAGAAAATCTTTGAAATACTAGGCGTGCAGGAGGGGTCCTGTTTCTGTTTTGCTGTAAAACGTTTCCTAGAATGCATAATTTCATTGAATTCTCATTTCTTCGTCAGATCCGGAATCCATAACCATAACACCATTTTTGTGAATTCATAAAGACTCCTCTTTGCAGCAATTGGGCATCACTCGCCTCGAAAACTCCCGAACAATGTCAGTAACCCTGTTAATAAAATCAAAAACGAAACAACTACAACTTGATAATTAGTTTAGAAGCGGAAATTTTGTCAAGGTTTTACTAATTGTACTTTGACCGCCCAATCAGCGAGCACCCGGCAACAGAAAACGGAAAATGGGCAGAATAAGATCTAAATTAACAATTAGTGAAATAGCTACTTAAATTACGTTAAGGGTTGTGACTCAGGATAGGAGTTTACATTCATAGGCGAATTTAGGAGGGGTGGCGCGCGGAATAACTAAGGGCCAAAACACAATTATAAGACACGACATCGCATCGTCGCACGACGCGACATCGTGTCACGATGCGACGTCGTGAGCTTGTAAAATGAATTTAAATTTTGCATCTTGTCACTTGAAGATAAAGTTCATTTTGGATTTATGAATTTCCACGACACGACGTCGCATCGTGACAAGAAGGCCCGCCCCAGGATGTTGAGTTACCGATAGAAATTCATGACTTCATAACATAGGCCAGGTCCCGTCTGAAAAATAATCTTTGAAAGTTTGATAATCAAATGACTGTTTTTTTTTATTCACTTAACTGACCGCTGATTAACCTCAGTGATACCTGATGGTAAAAGTAACTACGTGGTCGAGCCCATTCACTCTCGCCATGAAGAGACCCGAATTATAATTTTCTTAGAACACGTGTACGGGGGTTCAATTCCTAGGTAGGTAATCATTAAAGGATTGACGGTACAAAAATGCAGGTGGGCTGATGATCTGTTGATGGTTCTCCACCGGATATACAGGACTGTCCAAGGAGCCTCACCCAAATCCGAATGTCAATCAATGTGGAGCTATATAGTACAAAGGGGATATTATTAAATGCACATCTGTATAATTTTTCAGCACATTAGGTAACTCCACTAATTAACTGAATGCATACCAGAAAAACGAATGCTGTGCAAAAAAAAACAATTGATTAACTGAACATGTCCTACAAAAAAAACTTAAATATCATACAAAACGAGATGACCTTTTTAACCGAATTCACACCAAAAATATGGTTCGTACATCGGATATATTTGAAAGTTTCACCAAAAATACTGACTTGCACACTAATTATCCTCGCACTGCACACTATAAGATCCGACTCGGCCGGGTTAGATTAGGTTAGTTTTTTTTTTTTTTATATCCAGTAAAACAGCTTTGCAAATGCCTTTAAATAGTACCTAGGTATATTGAATTCGCATTATTTAGTGTGCATAATTAGTGTGCATGTCAGTATTTTTGGTGAAACTTTCAAATATTTTGATCGAAAAAAGGGAATATACAGATATCGATTTAAATACATGCCTATACTTACAAAGGTACTCTGTGTTGCGGACTGTAAGGATTGGATTAGTGGTTGCCACAACAACGCCATCTATACGGCGGAGTATCGTACCGATCTCGTCATGTCAAAACGGTTAGGGCCCATACAGACGAACGGCACTTTCCTTACAGACGAACGGCACTAGTACAACTGCAGCCGTCGCCACCTGTTGACGGCTGCCGTCGCCACTTGTCGACGGCTGCCGTCGACGCGTCGACGGCAGTCGCCACCTCTCGACGGCTGCCGTCGGCGCGTCGACGGCAGTCGTCACCTCTCGACGGCAGCCGTCACTTGTCGACGGCTGCCGTCGACGCGTCGACGGCAGTCGCCACCTCTCGACGGCTGCCGTCGTCGCGTCGACGGCAGCCGGCAACGCGTCGACGGCAGCCGTCGACAAGCGGCGACGGCAGCCGTCAACAGGTGGCGACGGCTGCAGTTGTACTAGTGCCGTTCGTCTGTAAGGAAAGTGCCGTTCGTCTGTATGGGCCCTTAGCTGATTGCATTTATCGTGGCCGTCGCATTCATTTGTTTTGTTCTACACGTAGTGTGCCACAGAAATTCTCGTTCACAAATCGATACCTTAGTTCACACTCGTACTAATTACAATTATTTTGGCAATGAAATTTAATCCACAGAGTTGCGCACTAACGTCCGAACTAATTGCAACTACTTTTTCCGAAAAGTTATAGTACGTTTGTGCTCTAAGGTATCGAAATATTAGCCACTTTCGCAACCAATGATTTCACATCCCGCAGCGCTGCCTATACGCTCGTAAATTATACCAACATGGGAATATGCGTAGCAAAAATTTGCTAAGTAGGTAGTTACATGCATAGAAAATGCCATAACCGATTTTTGATTGGTTATTCTTATTTCGTAATAATTAATAAATCATAGAAATGGTGCTATAAACGTCCGGAATAAACTCACGGATAAAATGGAACTAAATTGAAGAAACAGAATACTGTTTCTTCAATTTAGTTTAATATACACTTAGAGGTAGATACTTAAACCTGCATAATTTAAAGCCGATGTTCATCAGCCGATATAGGGGGAGTCCGGGAGACTTGAACCCCATTTTACTAAAATGCACATAAAATTTTATCTGTAAGCGGTAGCGACTCGATTTTTCACATACTGATGCCAAATTTAATTAGGAATCATCGAACAATGTCAAAGTGCTCGTAAAATAAACATCACTCATGTTATGATTTTTTTTATGAAAAATGATATTTGTCTCAAGTCTCCCGCACCCATGGGAGAGTTGACCATGGGGTGCGGGAGACTTGACCATCTACTAGGTAATGAGGAAAAATTAAAATAAAACAGCTGCTTGTAACTTTATAATCGACTCCAATCAACAGTCTTACCTAGATGTATAATTAATAATTGTACATTAGGTAAGTAAACATTATTATTACTTAAAATGGGTGTTTTTTCCTTGTGATCAATCTTCAGTTTAAAATAACAAATTTTAATATTATGATTACTGTAAATAATATTGCAAATGTTATTGTTTAACATTAATGGCATAAAGGTTTAATATTCTACGTCCTAGCTAGTCAATCTAACGCAAACTTCGTGAATGTTTATATACGTACGTAACATTTATACACATACGTAACAAATTTTCGAAGTCAACATTCTACAATTAATTACACATTAATAATAATTAGTAACAATATGAATATTGTTATTAATATTGTCCTGAATTCAGGACTATTGTAGCCAATGAGCCAGATATCGTGTTGGTAGATCGATCCAAGCGTCAGGCAGTGCTCGTCGACATCACCATCCCGCATGACGAGAACCTCGTGACGGCCGAGAAGGACAAACTCAGCAAGTACCTTGACTTGGCTCACGAGGTGACCGCCATGTGGGATGTTGACTCGACGATCGTTGTCCCGATAGTCGTTTCGGCAAACGGTCTTATAGCGAAGAGTCTCGAGCTGGATCAAGGGTCAGATACAGAAGGCGGTACTCCTAGACACTGCGCGCATTGTCAGGAGGTTCCTCTCTCTGCAGCCCTAACCACCGGTAGCCTGGGCCCTGCACCGTTGCCGGCAGCACCCTAGGTTAGGTTATTTTAGAATGTGTTTATATTTGTACGAGGGTGGTATGATAAGTAATGAGCCTTGAAGCAATGCGGTATGGCTGAATATTAAAAATGTCTTTACTCAGAGCCGCCATCTTGGACGCGGGAAAATTTACAGTTTTAAATGATTCTGTCAATTACTTCATAAATTATAGCTTTTTAAACAGTAGAAAGTGGCAGTCTTTGTATAAAATGGAAAAAGAACGACATCGGTCAGTGATTCGTTTCCTGTTTTTGAAGGGAAAAACGCGTGATGTAATAAAAAACGAGTTAGATAGCGTGTATGGCGATGCGTCGCCTTCGATTGCCACAATTAAGGGGTGGTATAATGAGTTCAGAAATGGAAGAGCATCTGTGTTTCATGAGGCCCGCCCAGGACGTCCAAATGAAGTTACCACGGAGGAAACCATCAAAAAAGTCTGTGATAGTTTGATGAACTATCGTAGACTGAAATTAAGGGAGGTAGCTGAGGAATGTAGCTTGTCACTGGAGCGTGTACAAAATATCATTCATAAACATTTGGACATGAGCAAGCTATAAGCCCGATGGGTACCGCGTTTGCTAAGTGAAGAAAACAAGCAGAATCGTGTGGCTACTTCCAAAGAGTGTTTGGCACTATTAAAGCGTAATCCGAAGGACTTCTGTATGCGTTACGTTACCATGGACGAAACGTGGATCCACCACTAAACTCCAGAAACAAAACAACAGTCAAAGCTGTGGACTTGTCCCGGCGAAAGTGCTCCAAAAAAAGCGAAAACGGTTCCGTTGGCTGGGAAGGTGATGGCGACCATATTTTGGGATTCGCAAGGAATTATTCACATAGATTATTTAGCGAAAGGAAGAACAATCACGGGGCCATATTACTCTGATTTGTTATCACGATTCGATGAAGAATTAAAAAAAAAACGGCCCCGGTTAGCCTGCAAAAAAGTGCTGTTTCACCAGGATAATGCTCCGGCCCATTCATCAAACATCGTCAAGGCCAAACTGGATCAAATGGGTTACAATACACTGCCGCACGCGCCTTATTCCCCGGACTTAACTCCGTGCGATTTCTTCGTGTTCCCAAACATGACATCTTGGCTCGGAGGCAAACGCTTCATGTCAAATGAAGAGGTCATAGAGGCCACGGGTGAGTATTTTGCCAAGTTTCCGAAGACATATTTTTTGGAGGGCTTAAAGAAGTTGGAGACGCGTTGGGAAAAGTGCATAAATTTGAAAAATAAAAAAAAAAAAAACAAAAAAAAAAATTTTTTTTCATGGGTAGGCTCACTACTTATCATACCACCCTCGTAATGTATGTATCGAGACTCAAAACTGAATACACGTTTGGTACCATCATCATCCGATGTATCAGCATACAGGATAATATTTTTCTGTAGGGCATTTTAAATTTCCTCCTTATTTATTTCTTTTCGGGTGGATCTCCCTATGGGCTAGTACTGAAATGGCATCGTTTCCTAAAAAGAAAACGAAAAAAAGAAGCATGTACAAAAAGTAACTACACACCAAAGCTCAAAGCGGGAGAGTTGAACCACTGGTCATGTCTCCCTATGACGGTACTGGTCAAGTCTCCCGCACCCCCCTTTACCACGTGCAGCCAAAGATTACGTAAAATTTATTTACAATTCATTTAAAACAATATCGAATAATAAAAGAGCATTAATCCACCAATAGAATAAGATAGAGCAACACCACTTACCTAGAATATTGTCAAAGCAGCACGAAAGTACAAAACTATATAAATTTTTACTTTTTAACACCGAAAACACGTTACCTGTGCGGGAAGCTAAATAAGTCGTACTAATGGCGGACAATATGGCGTCGCCACTAGTTGGAGGGGGCTGTGGCGCGTAATTTGAATCAAAATATTTGAGGTGGTTCAAGTCTCCCACCTGGGCAAATCTCCCGGACTCCCCCTACTACTACTACTACTACTACTACTACTATTTATAAAAAAATAACACAGACAACCTCACACAAATCGATCTAAGTAATCCCAAATTAAGCTTTATCTATTAACAAAAGTATTTATTTATGTTCTGGATCTAGACCAAAATAAAGATCAAATACGTAAAACGAGTCACAACCACAATACCTAAATGACAAATACCTTAACCAAAAATAAACAATAGTGAATCAGTTTAAATTTTTTGTATAACCGGTTTCGTAATTCGAGTATTGTAATCGGGTATAACCGATTTAGTCGATTACAGTTATAATATAAAAGATATGCATGCCCTTCTAGGCACTCACGACGGAGCGATTTCCCGTTGCGAAAAGTGTTAAACTAATCAGTATAATTAGGTAGGTACATAGGTTACCTACTATGAAAAGGTTACACTGACCTAGAAATCGAAACGTAGACTTAGACTTACCACGTAATTACGTTTAACATCTCTAGTTGCATAAATTACCAAGTTAATTAACTAGTTCACAACTTTCGAATGACTTTCCAGTATGTAGGTATATGATGCAGGTTAGTAGGGACCCCCAGGGTATCGCTCAGCTCACGTGTTTCTGATTCTTTGACACGTGCTGATAGGTGAACGACTTTTCGTCTCATTAGTTACTTACGACGCGGTTGGCGCAGTTTGCAGACATCTGCCTACTGAGCCGGCGGTCCCGGGTTCGAATCCCGGCCAGGGCAAATATTTGTGAGATGAACTCGAATATTTTTGTTCTTGGGTCATGGATGTTATCTATATATGTATTTATATATTATATATATCGTCGTCTAGTACCTATAGTACAAGCTTTGCTTTGCTTTTGCTTTGCTTAGATGAAATTTGGTATGGAGATAGTTTGAGACCCGGGAAAGGACATAGTTAGGATACTTTTCATCCCGAATAAATTTAGTGTTCCCGTGGGATGAGCGGGTAACACCGCGGGGCACAGCTAGTACAAAATAAATTAAGGCGAAGTTGCACGTCTAGCATGACTGTGAACTTTTTGTCGCGACGTACACTACCCTACCTGTCAAGTTCTTTCAATACCGTGCGAGCAAGACGGGTGATGCAGAGACGCGCGACAAGCGAAGCCGAGGCTAGATATGCTAGCCCTACTGAAACAGAGATGCCTCGCTCGCTTCACTCGCTCGGTACATTAGTGTCATCAAGAGTTAATGTTTGTATTGTATGTGTTAGGTACTTTACAGTCTGACACAAAAGAGTAGAAATTAAAAAGTGGCAATACTGTATTGACGTCCCCGTTTTCTTATATTGATTAGAAAGGGACGACACGACGGTATTGCCACTTTTTAATTTCTACTCTTTTGTGTCAGACTGTATTTTAACACAATTCAGAACTATAAAGTATTTACATAATGGCAGTGCAAATAAAACTGAATAAAAGTATATTAATCTTTTATTTTCAATCCATTCTCTAAATTAGCATTCATTCCTACATTATTATGTTCAAACATTTTGCCAAACAATGAACTAACTAGCTCATTAGTACTCTCATCAGTCCAGGTGGTACATTTCTCCGGAGCCATATAGTTCACCAGCGGGTTATGGACAACGTACTTAATCTTCCTTCCTTTTGTAGCCTTTGTATCAACCTTACGCTTCATTTTGCTTCTCATCTGTTGCAGCGCTATCCACTGTCTACTCAGCTGAACGGGATCTGATATATCCGCTGATTTACACTCGATGAGCTCTCTGAGCAACTGATGGTAGAAGTCGCTATCATCGAAGATTTCACTGATATATTCGTCATCATCTTTCCTGTCTTTTGTAACCGGGTTTTCCACACCGTTTGTTTCATTGTTCTCATGGATTTTCACTGGTTTGTTGTAGCCGATAATGTCATACTCTGAGCGCTTCAACTGTGTTCTCTTTATCAGTTTACTTCTATCTGATAATATGTAAGAGATCTGCTGTAGGATTGTGTTGGATGGTGTGTTTTTGATGCTAGTAGCTGAGGCCAGACGGGTTTTTTCATTCCATTTCTGAATGGTAGCATCTCTGAACGGCTTGAAAACTTTATGTGTTGTAGCCAGTTCACTTTCATAGTCACCTAATTTACGTTTCTTCTGTGGTTGTTCCTTCTTATCAGCCTTTTTAGGAGATTTGTCAACTGGTGTGTTATCTTCTTCCTCTGTGTCGGAGGGTATTTCCTCATTATCGGTGTCACTTGGTATCTCCTCATCACTGTCTTCTTTCTTTTCTGCAGGTGTTTCTGTCAACTGTTTCTTAGTAGACATTGATTTAGTTTCAGGAAAGCCTTTCAGGAGCATATTTTGTAGAGTTAGAAACCTGAAAAGAAAATTATTTTAATTAGAATACAGCACTATGTTTGTTTAAAATAGATTTAAGAGGCCTTATTCCTTTTAAAACGCTGATTGTTTTAGAAATTTTCTCTATGATCAAACATGTTTCTTATCATTTATGTTACTACCAAGAACAGGTCTATTGGGATTTATTGATAAATATATGAAACCTACAGTTTGAATTTTTCAATGATAATTTTTGTTTCAAAAACTACTCGAAATTGACAAAATTCACGCGGGAAATTAGTTTTTTTAATTTTTTTCGACTGCACGCAATGATAGCATGAAATAGCTATGTTACTACCTAGAGCTTGGGGAAAAGTATTATGCACTTCAAAAAGATGGTTGAAATTAGCAATATATTTGTCATAGAATGAAAAAAAAATTTTTTAAAAGGAATAAGGCCTCTTAACTAAAAACACTTTTTGTATTGATGTTTTTGGTTGTTAATTACTCAATGAAGTTTTAATTCTTATGTATGTTCATGGCCAAACAAAATATATAATCTATTTATATCTGGAGATCAGGGAAAGTATGTAGGATGAAACATGGTATTTATATAAATAAACATTTTTACATCAAATGGGGCTAAATATTTGGGGTTATTCAAATGGGGTTTTCCTTTTTCATGACTAAAATAATTATAAAAATGATTAAAAGAGCAGAATTGTGAAGTATTTACCTTGACAATATACATTGGTAAAGACTTCATTTCATCATTTAAATAGCTTTTTCATCTTAACATTGTAGGTACTTTACCAAAACTTATTCACTTATAAATATGTGACATTTTCAACCAAAAGGGCCTGCATTGTCGCTTACCATAAGTGACAAAGTGAACCCCATTGATTAAAAACATCACATATAGCAACCTAGGGTCCAAAAATGCCACTATGGGTTGAATATTGATTCAGTTTAAATATATGGAAACTTGTCAGGAACGGCCAATAGATATATTATAAGGGGGATAGCTGCCCCTGAGGAGCTCCATATGAGTTTGAAACATGCCAGGCCGTTCCTGACATTTTTACGTGAGTTTAAACCGTTTTTATAATTATTAAAAATGTCATCACAATATTTTTAATAATATTAATAGGAGTTTTGTCAAAAGATATGTTCTTTTGGGGATAGAAGTTATTTAGCATCGCTAAATATTCATGTAAATAAAATAAAACTTAAAACAGTGTCCAATAGGTGAATAAAAATACTTACTTGTCTAAAACACCTGCAACATTGTTCACTGCAGCGCCACAAGCCTCGGAAAATTCTTTATTCTGTGCCAATTCCTTATGGACTTCCGGGAATGGCATCTGATTGGCCGTGCTCATGCACCGCTGCAAGTGTATCCTCATCTCTAACAACCCCTCCCATACCAGCAGCTGGTTCCTCACGCAAGCCCCCTTCTTCGCTTCTTCGGACACATTCTGCTTTTTCATATGCTCAAATTCTTCTTTCACCGGCTCTTCCATTTGACTGATGTCATAACCTTCTCCATCTTCATCCTCGTTAGCATCTTCATCCTCGTCATCATCTTCATCAGACTGTTCACTATCTGACCCTTTTTGTTTTTTAGTGATACTATAGTCAAAACTCTCCCCACCAGAGCTGTCTTCGGAATCTGACTTATTTTTACCATTATTTGAGTCAATTTCTTCGTTATCCGACACATCAGAGTCACCTTGTGTAAATTTACCAGCTAAAGAAGCTAATTTCGACTGAAATCCGCCTGTATCGCCGTCTTCAGAGTCACTTTCGACATCGCTTTCCGAAGTAATTTTATCGAGCTGTTTCCTGGTCACCGGTTTCCCTTCGTACTTCTTACTGATCTCACTTAGTAAGTTGACGTTCCTTTTTCGAAAATCGCTAATAGCAGTATCATCTTCGCTTTCTGAGGAGCTGAAATCTGCTCGAGAAACAGTGTGAGGTTTGGTCCCAAATACTTGGTCATCTTCAATGTCCGCTCGCGGTTTTATGGTCAAGGCGTCGGCTATTTTGTCTGATAGCAATGGTTTTACATTTTTCTTCGGCTTCGGTTTCATTTTAAGGGTTTTTAAAGTAATTTGAACAGACTAAACCACCACACCGCACGTGTTTACGACGTTGACGTTTAAGTTTGACAGCTGACAGGAGTGACAGATTGTCATTGATGCCGTTTCGGAAATAGTAAAAAACGACAGTTGTGGTTTTATCAAAACAGTATTAATGATAACTAAAATCTAGTTTAATGACTATTTTCTATACTTTTCCGATTTTGCTTAATTTTTGGTTTATTACAAAATTATTACAAAATACAATAAAGTGTAAAGATATTTCAACCACAATCCAACGAAACAACGACATACAAGTAATAGGTATTAAACTAAAACGAAGAGATCATCCATAAATTTTCCACATATTAACTACGTGTTTATACAATGTTTGTGGTATTGCAATTTACAGATACCTAGACAACGAAAATGCACCAAATGAATGAAATGGAAAAGCTGGTAATAATGTATAATACTTACATAGCTTTAGATAGTTTTAATACATCGTCGATATGCACGATTGCAGTACCGCATGTCTAAAACTTGAGACCAATTGTTTTCTTTTTATGATTAGATAGATGGCGCCCGTATCTGCTCTTCATCGCGAGACATTGGTTGGAAAATAGATAGTTATTTTATCACTGCTATCAAGTATTTATTTATATAATACAATTCAGGACTAGGTATATTTTGTACCTACTCCAAATCTCTTGACCACCACAAATGATAGGAGGGCAGTAAATTCGTAAAAGTCGTCCACTCATAAATTACCTACATCTGGACGGCTAAAGACTGCAGTAGACAAGGAACAAATTACTTCGCCCGGGACATCTTCTTTAGGGACACTTAGTGTGTTTCCTTTCCCCAGCCAATAGGTAACTCGATTACGGCCATAGAACATAAGTTTATTATAAAGGCATTGAGTCCGCTCTGAAGGCACAATGCGTTAGAAAATTGCAATAAAACATCACTAAAAAAACTATTTATTTATTAATTTACAACAGTAATACCTATTAGACTTCTTATTATTTATTAATTTTATCATACAATGGCGGAGGATCATCCGTTTTGAATATAAATAAATTCGTGAGATGAACACAAAAATATGTGTCGTGATTATAAAAATGCTGAATACAATTTAGCAATAAAAAAATGCAACTATCATATATTTACAGAAAACTAAATCGAATATAAGGACTTTTATACTACTGCATTTTTATGCGTTGTATATTGAGCAGGGTCGAAAAAATCGACAATTCAGTTCTCAAAATAATATATCTACAGATCTAACACTAATGTTATCTAATAATAATTGTTATAGTGTTGCTCCAAAATTACCACTATGTTTATAATTGCCAAGCTAAGGGCAGAATAGCTTTTGAGGGCTACACAAAGAGTACCCCGCGTAATTATTATTTTTCAATTCTCTCTGAAAATTTGGTCTTTGTTTATCTCAATAGCGGGTGACTCATTTCGACCCTATGGTTGAAAAAAAAAAACACTCAACTCTAAGTAAACGCATAAAAATTTTTAACAAAAAAAAGAACCGACTTCAGTAAAACTAAAAACCCAACAATAGTAGAGTTGTTAGTCCGCTGTTTTCTAACATAATTGTGCGCATCGGGTTACAAGCATGAAATTTCTACCATAGATAGAGTGTTCCACGGTGATTATTTTCAGATGTGGAGGGAAGTCAGATTCGTTCCCTGTGAGGCGCGAGAGTGAAGTGAATAGGGCCAAGTATCCCTCTTTTCTTTCTTTATTGCTGGTCAGTTAACTCTACCAGGACGTGTTTGGTATCGTTTCCGTGTAACAAATATCAGAAATTATTTTTTAATGTTATTTTTGTATAGTTCTATAAAAAAATATGGGTGTATGGCCGAAAAGGTAAAAATCACAACAAGTTTTTTTATTCAGTGAGGTAAATTAGTTCAATTTCGTGAACATTTTCAAAGTATTATTATTATTTTAAAAAGCTCATTTAATCTAGTTTCTAAAAATATATGCATGTTGGGCACTTCTCATACAAACAGTAGCTTAAAATATGTATATCTTTACGTCGGCGTAACCAACGTAAATCTCGGAACGCATCCTATTTCGCTTCATTAAATACATTAAATAATGATTATTAACATGCTTTTACATATAATATTTACTATATACGTCCTAGAAAAACAAATTAATGCAATTAAAATTTTTTTTTTTTTGCTAATGTATCTCGAGCACACGGGGCCACGGGCTAATCTCAACATCAACAATTTATTTAAGTTACTGTTTGTATGAAAAGTGCCCAATATATATATGTTTTTAAAAACTAAATTAAATTTGCTATTTCGCAATATTTTTGTTTGTTGTAAATATTCAGGAAATATAACTAATTTATCTCCCTGAATAAAAAAAACTTGTTGTGATTTTTACAATTTCGGAAATACAACCATATTTTTATATGGTACTATGAATAAATATCATGAAAAATAAATTGCTGATATCTGTTTTACACGAAAACGATACCACACAAGTCCTAGTAGCGTTATCTGATCAGTAATATAAAAAGAAAAAGAGGACTCTTTTGTCCTACTCACCCCGCTTTACCGCCGCACAGGGGACGAATCTGACTTCCCTCCACATCTGAAAACAATCACCGCAGAATATTCTATCACATTTCGTGGTTGTATCCCGATGTACACAATTTCGCGACTTAGTAAAATGTACTAGAACACGCAGGCTCAGCTTAACATCAACATTTTTTTCAAGGTATTTTTTGTATCAGATGTGCCCAATATGTATACATTTTTAAAAACGAAATTAAATTTGCTGTTTAGTAATATTTTTTTAAATTGTAAATATTCAAGATAGATAACTAATTTATCGTTCTGAATAAAAAAAACTTGTTGTGATTTTTACCTTTTCGGCAATAAACCCAAATTTTAAAAAGAAACTATTCTTAAATAACATAAAGAAATAATAGCTGATATCTATTTTACACGAAAACGATGTCGCACAAGCCCTAATAGCCTTTACTGATCAGTAATAAAAAAAAGAAAAAGAGCAGTACTCGGTCCTCTTCACCCCGCTCTCCCACCATACAGGGGACGAATCTGACTTCCCTCCACATCTGAAAATAATCACCGTGGAACGCTCTATGTGTGGTAAAAATTTCATGCTTGTAACCCGATGCGCACAATTTCGCGGCTTAGCAACTCTACTACAATAACCCGTTCAAGTACAGATTACATTTGACTCACCCTTCAAAGTCGTTCCCAAACCACTCAGTTCTTATATTTATATATTATAGTTTACGCGTGGTTTGGCACCGACTTCGAAGGGTGAGTCAAATGTAATCTGTACTTGAACGGGTTATTGTTGGGTTTTTAGTTTTACTGAAGTCGGTTCTTTTTTTTGTTAAATTTTTTTTTTTTGCTTTTTAGTGATTCGTATGTGTGTTCATCATCAGTTTCCTTACACCAAATCCTATTTACTGAATGTAAATTCTTGACTTTATCAATAAATTACCGAAAGCACCGTACATGTCCCTATAACATTTGAAGAGTTCCCTCGATTTCTCCAAGATTCCGTCATCAGATCCCGACTTAGTGCCAACGGGACTAACTCGGAGTTATACCCTTTCGATAAAAAAAAAAATTGAAAATCGGTTCACGGTTCTCGGAGATATCGAGTAACAAACATACAAAAAAAATATAATATAAGGTTGAATTGAGAACCTCCTCCTTTTTTGAAGTCGGTTAAAAATAACAAAATAGTTCTAAATAAACAATAATAACTAAGTACGTAATGTTCATTTAAAATGACTACGTTGCAATAAAATATTTAGAACAAAGAAATAAGTACCAATTGATATTCTGATTGGTTAGAATGTCACACAAACTTATAATGATTGATTAATAGAATAAAAGAAATGTCAACAATAGCTTCGCGTAAGAGCGGTAAGTATATGCCTATAAACTCTGGTTGTTTTAAAAATGTGGTTTTATTGGATCCCATGGATCGACTCGATTAGACTTTGTGACAATGCGTAGATCTCAGCGAGATCTCAACCGATTTTAGAAGTTTTTGTTTTAAAATGCATAAATTAAATTTCGCTACGTCGTGACGAAGAGAAAATTTCGAAAAAAAAAAAAACCGCTCCAATCTATGGTGCAAGCTTAGCCGGTGGCTGACTCTGCATCGACCTAGTAGATATTACTTTTGTTCATTTTCCTCATATTTGAAATGTAGAGTGTTTGTTTAACTCGGAATAAAATACATCAATTTTACTTCCAAACACTCACTGCGCTCGAGCGCCAAAATATCTCCAGTGTCGCGTCGCGAAGTTGAGCGAGGCAAAGTTGGCCGAAGGCATGCACCAGAGGTCATTATTATTGGTTCTATTCCATGCCAAATATTTTTAAGTCAAGTGAGTACCTAATGTTTCTTATTACATTCTATGTAATTATGTATATTATGATACATATATATATCATATTATGATACAAATTGTGTTTGCAACCAACTAAGTTTTTGTTACTGTTCAAAGTGTTAAGCCAAGGTAATCATAATTTTATTTTAGATAATAATAGATAGGAATAGACGTGATACTTCAGTTAGCTGTTAGTCTAAGCACGCCTAGCAATCCTGTCTGTAGATTATTTGTGGCAGAAATAACATTAATAGGACCTTCGTCAAGCTTAGAATTAATATACCAATTAACGCCCTGAGAGCAGTCCGACATTTGCAGTTTGCCCTTTGTGCAGTAGTGTGCCATGCCCCCTACGTAATAATAAAGTTGTCTTTCTCGGCTTTAGAGCGTTACGAATCACAAACTCTCCATAATCATGCTCATCTGTTCTTTCACATGTGTTTCCATGTTAGCAAAGTCAGTGAGGGCCTCTTCGATCATCTCGACCAGGATAAGCGGCCACTGCAACTCCAATGCGCGAAGACGCTGCGCAGCGCCACAGGCCAGGTCTATAGCGTGTGATAGCTGGCCTCGCCCTCGGACTCGCCAACTCATGTCCTCCTTCAAACAAAAACACATTTAAGCCTAGCTAAAAATATCAGTATGCTATGGTGTGGAGCTACTACCTCTGAGATCTTTAATGACTCACATTTTTGGACACTTTCCGTCAGCATATCAGTCCCGGCCACCTAACCTACGAAGCTTGCTCCTACTTGGAAACCATCTTGTCACTTTCTTTTCTCTAAATCAACAGATCGGCCTTCATGCCGACTTATGACAAACTTGCCTTATGCAAATCATGTTATGAGGATTACCTGTGAAACATGTCCTTTCTTGAATTGCAAAGCCTCTTTAGCAATGACGTCCCGTAATGCTGGATCAGCGGCCCTCAACCACGCCTTGGCACTGACGGTGCTGTTGCCACTTCTTCCCAATCGTACTAATAAAGGCTGCAGAGGAGCATCTGGGAGGGCACGGAGTACAATGTCACTGAGCCCGTTGTATGTCTTATTAGCTTCCTTTATTTCCTCTTCGGTCACCTGCTTGGAATTTAAGATATTATAAAAAGATCTTGGAGATTTTCATAAAAGTTTTATGCCTATAATAATGAATTTATAACAGTGGTCATGCACAATTTTTTTTTATCTCGAACGCTGTGTATTTAGTACGATCTTCCAAACGTGGTTTTTCCATAGGGTATAGTGTAACACACGTGATGAAATAGTATATAGAGCTCTTCCAGTGAGAATATATTAGTCCACAAACTCACCCATGATACTTGTGGCATTACGTATAAAGAAGAAAAAATTACCGGTTCATCGTTGATTTCCTTCAAGCCCCAGTGACCTAGCCTGTAGATGGCGTATTCTCGCCATATCTTCCCGTGTATTGGATTGCCTTCTGGCAGTACAGTTAGCCCAGTGAGCCCCCGAAGCTCGGCCAAGGCGTGCAGTTGACCTAACCACTGTAGACCCGTCGCTCGCACTGACACGTGCGTTACGTTTGGGAACCTGGAATTGGTTTATGATACTTAGTTAAAGGAATTAAGATATTCGTGAATCAAGAAAGCAAGGAACGATTAATTAAAACTTATTGAACCGGGTATATCGCGATATTTTGATTTACCTTCATTGCCTGACGTTTCAACACGGTTTCACGTGCCGTGGTCCCAGGCGTACTCAATATCGCGATAGACCCGGTTCAATAAGTTTTAATTATGTGTTCAAAGCGCGAGAGTATAAAGTGTTATATTGCAAGGAACGATTGTTTTGTGAAACTGATAAATTATTGGCTAGGTCCTCTATCGCGTAAAGTCTACCTGAAAACAAGTGTCGAACTAATCACACGACTTTAAACATTTTCGCGTAGACCTTACAAGAGTAGCACACCACACCAGTCGGTTTGGATGTCGAAATTCAAGAATTTCACATGCGCCAAAGCAAATAGGCACTAATAAATTTGTAAAGCAGTATTAAAATGGTATAATTTGTATAAACAAGTTTAGACTGCGTTTTTTTCATACACAAAGTAGCCGATTGCATTCCCTAAGGTTACCATGTTCTCTTACTTTGTTTTCAATTCCGGTAAGGATTGCGCAACAGCGCTGAAGTGTACGTAATGGAAGGCAGCGCGAGTAACGGTTCTCGCTCGCTCCCAGTCCCAATCTCTTGCCAATCGCCGTACAGCACCTGCACCCCAGGCGCTCACCACTCCGTCACCAACTTCCACTAGATAATCTACTCCTGAAAAGAACCGAACCAACAAGTCAAATTTATATACTACCTGAAAGTATTACATTTTTCTCATGTCCTTTTCTAACCTTGTTCTCTATCTTTCGAAGCTGGCATCGGTTTAGGTACTGGTTCAGACGATTTCAAATTAGCCAAACTTTTTCCTGATTTGACCCGGGCCGTCGATGCCCGATTGCCTGAAGCTGACGACGCTCTTTCACTTCTCCTCGCTATGGTGGCACTTCTGACTGTTCTATTACTTAATCTACTGTTTACAGATCCTTCTCGTCTTAGAATTCTATTGTTTTGATCGCTTCCGGATGTTGAAGATTGAACCGATCCGATATTGGTACTGCTGGAAATATTACTAGCATTTTCACTGTCAAGATTCTTGGCTTTAATCCTACGACTTTCAGGGTCGCAGACGGATTTAGATCGCATAGTACCGAAATTCGCTCTTCGCCTAACTGCCGTAGGAACTCTTTTGATTTGTCTTTTATTCGTATCGTCATCACTTTCTGTAGACGATGTGGGAAGTGAGCTAAATGATGAGTCAATGACTGGATCCACACTGGATATACTTTCCCATCTTTTCAGTACTGGTTCTGTCCCATCGGCAAGTCTTACGTTTTCTAAAGATGATATGATAGGCAGTAGTATCGGTGGTAGCCTCAAATCACTGCTAGTTGAAGTTGAATGTGATGCGTCGGTATCTTGAGAAGCGCTCCTATCTGAGAAATTAACGCGTTTTTCTGGAGCTCTTCTAGCAGTTGAACTTCTTTGTAATTTACGCATTGGTGATGGTGACTTGGGGGGTTCAGTACTTGCTTTAGTATTAGTTTCACTAGAGTTCTTACAATCAGAGTCTTCATTTTCACCTTGTATCAATACCACAACGTCTGGCAATGCCGCCATATTAACAGTTTGGGTGCCTTCGCTTTGAGTGATTGCCGCTGAAGCTTCCAACGCGAAGTCTTTTTCTAAATCCACATTTTTTGTTGGACTTGAGGCATTATTAAAGCATTTATTTTCTGACCTAAAATTTAAAAGCAAAATCAATATCCGCGAGTTCTAATTACGTGTTGATAAAATTTGCCACAACCGTTTGGTAGAAACGAACAGATAAGACTAACTAATGATAATGACGCGCGTGCACGCGAAGGTGTTTTGTGATCGGATAATTAATGTGATATTAATAATGGCATGGAGATTATCGACCAAACCTGAGCAGTTCCCAGTTTGTGCGTGCATTGTTGATAATCTGGTCACGCCTGGCAGCTTGCTGGGTAGTGCCACCAAGCGCACAGTAGGCTGCATGAGCGGCCTCCTTGTTGGTTCTCCAGGCCATTGCTGCCCTTCGTACCTAGATTTTCCATAGTTATTGGCTTTGAGCTAATAATGGTCTTTAAATGGTAATCCTACGCTTGTCAATTAGTTGACACTGACGGATATATACCTACTTAATCAAAGTGTAACAATTATTACGCATCGTGTAATTAGGTTTTAAGTTAATTAACATACCTTTAGGTATGTATGGACTTACTTGTTCCGTAACGTGCATGTTGGTTAAAGTTAAAAGATTTGGAAGGTACGACACAAGAAAGGGTGTGCAGTCACCCCCTAAAGCCACCGGATTCCCATCCAAAGATACTTCAATAAGTGTAGTCGTTTCTGCCAACGTTGAAACGTCCTCCACACTGAAATGACATTTAGTCATTGATTATCGAATAAGCAGAATAAAAAGTGATACTACAAAATAATGTATTACCTTTGTAAATCATTGTTACCGAGGTAAAGCTTTTGCAGTTTTGGCGTGTTCTGAAATCCTAAAAGCTTTCTAAGTCGATTCCTCTTCAGATTGAGTTCTCGTAGAGACACCAGACCCTGCAGATCAGTCTGTCCGATGCATTTTATTTGATTACCGGCCAAATTTAGCACTTTAAGCTCAGTCAAATTCGATAGCCCGGTTACTCTACTTATCCTATTTCCGTGTAAATCTAAAACTTCTAATTTTACGAGATTAACAAGACCTTCTATCCTTTTAATCCTGAAAATTATAACAATTATTTTGTAGACATTAAAAAAATAATACATTGATTATTATTATTTTGTTAGGATTGTGTACTTTGCAAGTTCTTTAAACTTCTCAGTTATAATCAGAATAGTCACTATATAGTTATATAATAGCTTTCTAATCCCCGACGATATATTAAGAAGGATATAAATAAAGTTAGCTAAAGTACACTCTTCATATCTGCCTGTGGCATTGTAGCTCCTAAATAAAATAAAAAAATTAGCTATTTTATCAGGAATGTGTGAATGTAATTCAAGAAAATAAATACTATAAAACATACAAATACCTACGTTTTCCTAGCAGTGTCGGGTGCTTTAAAAAACCGTTAACTTGGTTATTGGTTTTAACATTTATAAAAACTAGGAAAGAAGTAAAGAAATACCTGTTTTTACCCATGAGCAAAACTCTTAAGCTAAAAAGTCTTTCCAATGAAGTAATCTTGTCGATCTGATTATCATACACATCGAGGAACACCAGTTTCCCTAAATCTAGAGGAGCTAAGCCCGATAGGCTGTTGATGAGGTTGTGCTGCAGTGATAGAAGCCTTAGTCCTGGCTCCCCTACTATGTGGGGGATAGATGATAAGCCTCGCCTGAAAACCAATAAAACAAGTTTCTATAAAAAAGTTGAGACTAGCTATTATTGCAGTCTTTTGCACAAAACACGAACTCAAACTTGGGTTGCATCACTTTATTTCAAAGTCCCATTACCGCCTTCCAGATTCATGATCAGATCAGCTCCATGTTACACTAATGGGGTCTATGGTAATGGGCGAGTCCTATTAGATGAGTTGGACCTTGGGCAATTATAATGGGGAATAACCATTTTTGTGCTACACAGTTTGAATTTATTTATTTCATGTCATAATAGGTTGTTTCAAAGTATTTAGCAATCAGCACAGAAATTAGTTTATCACTTTTGAATCTTGATACACATGAATAGAGTCCAAAAGTGGTAGACCAATTTCTTTGCTGACAGGTGCTGACTTAGGTGTGTGCGTGCAAAGTTTATGTCGTATGTAAGATGTAAATTACCTATCAAGACTAATGCGGTCTGGCAATCTGTCTTTTTCCTGTGGCGTCCGCGACAGCTGTACCTTTCCCTCACCGACAGCCTGCAGGTCAACAGAATCATCCTTGCCGTCCTCTTTAATGACGCAGTCACCCCTGCAAATGATACAACATATTAAATTTTAGTTGCACTTAGGACGGGATTAAGCCATATAAACACCTTAAGGTCTTTATATGGCTTAATCCAGTTTCGAGATTCGTATTGCCTTAAGGCAATACGATTAATACGAATCTCACTCAGAGCCCCTCTACACTTAGTTAGGCAGGTAGCAGGCTAGGTAGAGCCCTCGGAGGCGTGGGGTCCCAAAGCGCAAACTTTACATACGGAAAGTAAGACGTCCTTGATAGTGCTTAATGGAAAAGGGATGGCACTATACGACGATCGACTTGCGAACATCGGAGTTTCTGTTTTCTCACCAACAGTTCTATCAAAAAACGCCTTAGGAAAAATATTCTACAAGTGCTACTCCTCTAAGGATAAAACAGACTTACCATTGAGTATAGAGTTAGATCGAATAATTCCGTTTCAGGAAGGCGTGGCGGATGCCTATAAGTGTTGTTATGCAAGCTTCAATACTCGCGAAGTTGACCGAGTTTTGGGCGAATATAACAGTGAGGAGAGGCACTTCAGTGGAAGATGTAATACTTCGGCAAACGGGACTTGGTTAACTTCACGAGTACTGTAGAGCCGGCATTAAAGGGCTAATGAAATGGCATCTTGAATAAAAATACTTACCCAGTGAGTATAGTATTGGAGCGGTGTATGCCCGGCGCCCTATGGTCCGCGAGTGCAGGCCTAATCTGCAAGAACAGGCGTTCGCCGCCCGCGGTCGGGTCCCGCGGTGCGCCGGCATCGAGGGACTGAGCCGAGCGACCCCGGGTGCGAAATGCTATCTTCCGTACCTGTAGATAACGTAAATAATATTTAAGAAGTCTGGACTCCTTAGGAAACGTCATGTATTGCAGGTTTGCACGTTGTAGTAATGAAGTTAAATTAACCCTTTTTAAAGCATATTACCAAACATTCTACACGTGTCACCTGTGGGTCAGTTTTACGCAGCGGGCATACAATGCTCTGCGCGTGCAATATAATAACGCGTTTAGGGTACTATTCGGGCTGCCGCGACATTGCAGCGCGTCAGCCATGTCATGTTCGCCGAGGCGCACACAGATAGCTTTGACGCTATAGTAAGAAAACGGTGCGCCTCCTTACTAGACCGCTGTCGCCGCTCCAACAGCATTGTGAGCGTGTTGTCGCAGCGCTGGGATTCGCCGCTGCTCGCGCGCTGGGTGAGGCTACACGCGCCAGTCGTAGCCGCACCACGCCGCTTTTAGTCTTAGTGTTACTTTTGTTTTTTTTTTTTTACTAACATTACGTTTAAGATTTTTATTTTTATTTGGTACTAACATTGATATGGATTTTATCTGAAATAAAATATTTGAATTTGAATTTGAATTTGAATTGCGAAGATCAGACAACCACCTATCCTAACCAAAGTCTGACGTGAAACCTCCGGAAAAAGTAGCACAGTCAACAAAGAGATCGTCAACTGGCCTCGACTGGAAGGGTCTCGATGAGGCAGCGCAGGATCGACAACAGTGGAAATCCTTCCAAAAGCCCTTCCTTTGTCCCTGACGAAGTGATGAGGGATAACAGGATACCAATCATCATACTATGATCGGACTGTTTTGTTCCATTCGATAACGATTTGATTCCAAATAAATTTAAATCAACGAATTAAACAAGACCTAACTCGATGGGGTTCCATCGATCGTTTTAATAAAGAGTTCTTATGACTATACCTTCTGACTCCATCATCGGATCAGCCCTATATCATATTGTTTATCATATGGTATCCATATGATAAACAACATGATAAGGCTATAATTTATAGAGGTAGGTACTTATAAAACATTTCTTCAGTATTAAACCGGGAGGTAGGTCAGATTCAACTTTTAAGACTTGATTAGAGTCACGAGACAGTTGAATCTAAATAAAAACTTGTAAAATAAAAACCAATAAACCAAAATACTAAAATCACTACATAGAAACGGAACTAAGTAATAAATATATTGCAAAAGCATTGCTTAATTTGTTCTTACAATAATTACTAATTACTCACAAAATACGTTCGTTTGCAAAGTAGGTATTCATAATAATATTCATATATATATCAGTAGGTATCTACTTATTCTGTCGCAAGAGATAGCTCGTTACTTATAATAAAACAAAAAATATTTGTGTAAACTATATTCTTCTACTACCTACGTAGTTCTTTTACGAAAACACAGTGTTTCAAAGTTTTTCCATCATTTATCATACTAGTTAATCACAAAACAAATAGCTCAGGTAACTACTGACTGTGTGCAGTTCTTTGAAAAACTTACGTTTCCACGGTTAAATGTGATAGGCATCAGTATCTCGACTAATTTTATGACTTATGTCTTAAACACTTGTATAGGACTATAATAAATTGGCCCCATTGATGCTGTTTTGGTAAAAATAAGTCTATACGAAAAGGCATTTTTGGTCCATTTTATCAACATAAGATATCAACTCGTTGCTTGGTTACAATATCAACGACCTTGAATCGATTTTAACGAATTTCCATTGAATTTCGATGAGTTGCAATAAAATACGAAGCTAGCGAGTGACATTGCTGGTAGATATAAAGTACCTAGGTATAGGTCTTGTATAGGTACCACCCACGGTACCTCCATAAAATATAGTGGTGTAGGTTTCGTGGTTACGACCCTGATATCACTAAATGGGTAATAACTCGATACTATTATGCTACTACTCTAGTTGGAAATTACTTCTTACTACCTACTTATTTTAATTTAGCGTTTGCATTGGAATAATTTACTTATATTATATTGTAAGTAATCTTTTCAAAAACTTTTTAAGATATTTGCAAGTTAATATAGTAAAACTTTTTTAAATTAGACTTTATTGGGATTAAATCTAAGAGAATAAGATTAATACAATTGCTTTGCCTTTTTTGAAAATTGGATTTTTCGTATAATTTTATATTTTATCAATTTTATTTGTTAAAATCTAAATAGTTTTGTTGTAATTGCTAGCAAGCGTCTTTATAATAAACTCAAATAGCTCCAAGCGCGAAAATTCTCTGTCAAAAAAAAAACAAACAAACCACGATCAATGACAGGTGAAGTGAAGAAAAATAAATAGAAAACTAAGCTGCAAATTTTCTGTAATCAGTAAGAAATTAAAACTCGTTATATCTGCATGAGTTTTAGAAAGGTCCTAAAGCTTTTAACATCTAAAAGCTATATCAAAAAACTATATCGTTACAGCTCGTCTGCGCTGGGCCTCAGGATGGTTCGATACTTCCCTAATACTATGAATGATTACGCTCCGGGCACGGCAGTGTCTATTGCTAACGAGGACTTGAGTCAACAGATCGAAGAGCACATCAAGAATATCGAAAAGCGATTGCCGCCAACTCCGAATCATGTAGACGGTGGTCTCTACGTCGGTATAGCCGGCGTCGCGTACATGTTCTACCACCTATCCAAAAACTTAGAGCTCGGCGATAATAAAGAAATTTATCTTCAAAAATCTCTCGAATATTTGAAGACTGTTCTAGAAAACCCTACTGGCGATAAAACTTCTTTCCTGCTTGGCGAAGCAGGCACTTACGCTTTAGCCAGCGTGATCAAGAAAAGTGTAGGAGATGAAAACTACGTTGATTTTATCAACAGTTACAGAAGCTTGTATAGCTTTTATTTAAACCCGAAGTTTCTGAGGTGCGGAGGGGATGAGTACTTTGTTGGCCGAGCTGGCTATATAGCTGGGGCCTTATGGATGACCGGAGAACTGAAAACACCAGTCTTGTCAAAAGCAGAGATTCATAGACTCTGTGACATAATAGTTGATTCCGGAAGGGACTATGCCGAAGAACACGACAGTCCTTGCCCTTTGATGTATCATTACTACGATACGGAATACTTAGGTGCCGCTCATGGACTCAGTTTCATACTCCAAATGCTTTTATCAGTGCCTGGGTATTTACGGCATCAATCATCGTCGGCTAAAGACATCAAAGTCACTATTGACTTTTTGGCCTCAATACAGACAGCAGATGGCAACTGGCCGACTTGTATGGAAGAGCTGGATCAAAGAGAGCACAAGCTAGTGCACTGGTGCCATGGAGCTCCCGGTATTGTGTACCTCATGGCTAAGGCGTACCTTGTGTACCAAGATCAGAAGTATCTGAAGGCCTGCATCCAAGCTGCTGAAGTCGTCTGGAACAAAGGCCTGCTACTGAAAGGCCCTGGCATTTGCCATGGAGTCGCAGGCAGTGGCTATGTATTCTTGCTGCTGTTCAGACTTACAAATGATGAAAAATATTTGTATAGGGCCAAGGCATTTGCAGAGTTCATGAACTCTGATCGATTTCTTTCCGATGCCAGAGTCCCTGATAACCCGGAGAGCCTGTATGAGGGAACGGCCGGCACTGTATGCTATTTGGCAGATCTTCTGGTGCCTAATAAAGCCCAATTTCCTTTTCAAGACGTTTTTCAAACATATGAATAACTTATTTATGTATGATACATTCTCTATTTATTGACTGCTAGTATTTATTAAAAGGCTTTGCCAACAACAGTCTTTCATTTTAAATTACATCTATCCAATTTTCCATGTCAATCAAACAGCCCTTATTTAATATGCAAATTATGTATTGACAGTAATGGTCAACAGTTGGTAATCAGGTAATAGGTATCATTTTCGTGTCATCTTGGCTAAATATGTCTGGTATTATCTAAACCTAGGCATTCATTTGTTTCTGTGCTGTTGTAATCCGAGCAAGCATGGACTTGGTGGCATATAATACTCTTCTTACGATACTTTCAACAGCAGAGATCTATCTTATCAATGATGTTTTCAAATATAAAAATCTACATTTTGGAACAGTATTCCACTGCTCAAAGCCAGAAAATGTTAATACATTACAGAAAAAATTTAATCATATCGATCTTCGCGTTTCAAATATCAGAATGGAAAGTAATGCTTCACGCTTCATACAAACTAGAGATATCAGAGTTGGAAATATAATCAACACATCCTGCGACAATTGGACACAAGTTTTTGAGCTTTTTGACTCTGATTTATTCAAAAAAGCTCAATACTCTTGGTTAATTTTCACCGACGACGTATCGTCTACTTCTGAAGTTTTGTCCACCTACCCGATAGAAGTCGATTCTGATGTCACTATAACTTCCCAGAGCGAGAAATTCTTTAACTTTCACGAGGTTTATAATACTGGTTATTATACAAATGGGCGTTACCATGTGGTGCCTGTTGGGTACTGGTATTACAAATTGTGGATGAAGCCCCATAGAAGAACAGACTTGAGCGGAGTCGTGCTGAAAAGCACTGTGGTGGTCACACACAACATTGGCCATCAGACGTTTGAGGAGTACATCGGTCGGTCTAGGCCTGAGCTGGACTCCGTGCATAAGCTAAAATATTTTACTCTTCTGAAGTATTTGAAGGAAATGTACAACTTCAGGTAGGTACCTAAGGCATGCAAAAGCAATTGGTTGAAAAATTCTATGGCTTTTGCATCAGGTTCAGTGGTCCAATAGGTAGGACGCCCGTGTTGGCCCGAAGTGCAGTTGGAAACGCAGGTTCAAACCCTGCCTGAACCATTAATTTTTTTTTTTTAATTTTCGCTTCATTGTAAACTTCATGTACCTAGGTATAGTTTCAATTACCTACTTACTAATATTGATAGCCGAGAGCTGGTAGAAACATTGGCCAGGTGAAAACAAAAAGAGAAAAAATACATGAAAAACATTGCTAGTGTTTATATTAACCTCAAATGTTATAAGCACTAGCAATGTTTTTCATGTATTTTTTCCCTGGTTGCCCTTGATTTCCCTGGGATGGGATCCCATCATTAGATCCCGACACGGTAACCTATTTGCTTTATTGAATTGCCTGCCGAGGTTTTCCCCGATGGCTACAGTATGCGGCTCTTCAAGAGGGGAGTAGGTAAAATAGGTTATAAACGGGTCGGCAACGCGCGTGTGATGCTCCTGGCGTCGCAAGAGTCTATAGGCGGCGTTAACTGCTTAAAATCAGGCGGGCCGCATGGTTGTTTACCACCGTCGTAGTATAAAAATAAATTTAAGCCCGAGTTCTGTTACTTACACCTTACACCACGCGTATCACCCTAATATCTTAATATATTCGGTCTTTTTAGTTTCGTGCTCCAACGCACCAACTCCTGGGGCTACCTGACCAATGGCAGCTTCGATGGTATGGTGGGTACGCTGCAGAGACGTGAGGCTGACATCGGAGGCACACCAGTCTTCATGAGGTCGGATCGAGCGAAAGTCATTCACTATGTGACTTCGACCTGGCCGTCTAAGTAATTAACTCTTTATTTTCATCCTTTGAACGTACAGTTCGTTGGCCAAAAACTGCTTGGATACTAAGCAATAAAACGAAAATAGCGCATTCATTTTAAAATGAGTATCGCTGGTGGCAAGCCGGTTTAACACAGAACTAGTTACCCTCAAAATTATCCAAAAAACTTGTGAAATAAAAAAAAACCGGACAAGTGTGAGTCTGACTCGTGCGCCGAGGGGAACCCTCGTACAAATACTTATTATCTTAACTGGCCTGGTATGTATGGCGCAGGATATAAATGAGTAAAATGAGGCACAAATTTAACGCAAACGATCACGTTTGTTGTATGGGATTGGGAGCCCCCTTAAATACCTACTTATTTTATTCTGTTTTTTAGTATCTGTTGTTATAGCGGCAACAGAAATACATCATCTGTGAAAATTTAAACTGTCTATCACGGTTCATGGGATAGCGTGGTGAGGGTGACAGACAGACAGACAGACGGACGGGCAGCGGAGTCTTAGTAATAGGGCCCCGTATTTACCCTTTGGGTACGGAACCCTAAAAATTTGAAAAACTTTCAAATTTTGCCAGAATTTTTGATTAGTTTTAATAATATTCGATTGCGCAAAATCCTTACTTCTCCTTCTAAGACCCTGCTTCATCTTCCGTCACCCAAAACACCCTGGCGGCTTCTCAACTATTTACACGCGACCGCTGTCAGATGAGGTGTGGGGCTGTATCGTGGCTCTGCTGGTACTCGCTGGCTCGCTCTTGTGTGGACTCCTGAAGCTGGGGACCATACGGGTCAATGGAGACGAGGAAGACTCGTCCGCGAGTCTAGCCCTCCTGTCAGTGTGGAGCGCGGTGTGTCAGCAAGGTAAAGATCAATTTTGTATGCAATTCGACATATCATATGCCATTAGTAAAATTGTCAGCTGGGTACTTTTAATGTTGACTGTACATCCTGCGCCGCTGTCGGCTAAGGGTGAAGCCAAACTGGCGTAATTTGAATCGCGTAATTTCGGTCGCGCCACTTGACCACGAAGTACCTATGGCGCGACCACGTCTGGCTTCACCCGTACCTATGAGTGTGTCTCTCTCACATAAGTACCTACAATTATGGTGTTGTTATAATGTTCCGTATTCATTAAGAATCCTTAGAAAAAAATACATCGTGCTTTGGGTATGCCAATAAGTAAGTACGACCCAAGTATCAGGTGTCCATTTCACTTCGGTTATCCTTAAACTTAATGGTCCTTCGAGCCGGATCTACCCCTGGGCAGCTGTTGCCGATTTTATTTTATTTTTGAGCTATAAAATCATAAAATGATAGAATGGAATACGAGTAATATATTTAGTCTATACTCTGTAGTTGCCAACAACAATTAAAACGAAGCATAAATCCTCAGGAATGACCGTCAACCGCCGCGCGACATCAGTGAAGCTCGTCCTCTTCTCATCCTTCCTGTTCTCGCTGTTCGTCTACCAGTACTACAACGCGCTGGTTGTATCGACTCTGCTGCGAGCCCCACCAGTAACCATCCGTTCACTGAGCGATCTGCTGCATAGCAGGCTGAAGGCTGGAGTAGAAGATGTGCTCTACAATAGGGACTACTTCAGGGTTTGTTATCAGATCACGTTATCAGCGAACCTGATCCCATGGGCTGATACACAGACGTAACAACGTTGTTGTAGCACACCCAGTAGTGTCAAACCACGGTAACTCTTCCAAGCAAATTAACTGTCAAACCATACAAACTGACTCACTTTGTATGGTTTGACAGTTCATTTGCTTGGAAGTTAGAGTGGTTTGACTGTAGGTATCTTTAATACAACCGTATCTAATTATCATAAACGGTAACATAATTAAGCTTAATAATGTGCGGTGCGGAGGTGGGCGGAGCGGACCGTGATTGGGCCAATCATACTATTCCTACTGGCGCAGAACGGAGATTTTAAGCACTACGATTCGTTAAACAAAGTGCGCTCCTACCAGCTCCGCCTCTGTGAAAACGACCTTTGAGTTCTGCAGTTTCCTTACAAAACACTGCTTCAATAAAAATGCTCTACAATATTTTCAGCGTACCACCGACCCTATAGCCCTGGAGCTATACTCTCGCAAGATCGCGTCCTTCCCCCATCCCAACTTCTTCTCCCCCGAAGACGGCATGGCGCTGGTCAAGCGAGGGGGCTTCGCGTTCCACGCTGACACCGCGTTCTCCTACCCCATCATCAGGACGACCTTCACTGAGAGAGAGATCTGTGAGCTGCAGGAAGTGGAGTTGTTCCCCCCGCAGAATGTGTTTGCCGTGACGAAGAAGGGGTCGCCGTATGGCAAGCATATTAGTTACGGGTGAGGATACGATGATGAGAATAGCTAGTAGCTTACCTTGGTGGCCCCCTTGGGCTTCGCATTCCACGCCGACACCGCCTTCATCTACCCTATCATCATTATCACTGAGCGAAGACAGATCTGGTTTTGGAGCTTTATGAAGTGGAGCTGTCTCATCCTAATAAGTATTTGTTTGCTGAGATGCCGTGAAGGTATAGTTGAATAGGAAGCATTTGGGTTATCGGTGAGATTGACAAAGTTGATGATGACTTTTAGTAGCATAGCTTGGTTAGGTAGGTAATCTAGGACCTCCGGATTAACATACCTAGTTATTTTTAAGGTCCCATCATAAATAGGTACAACAACCATACCAGTAGGTATTAGATGGCACCACGCTACCAGCACACCAGTAGCGTGATACTGGGTTTTTCATGTTTACGTGGTTTTAAATGGTATGTTATATAGGATCGATATTATCATCATCGTCATCTTATATTTAAGAGCAGGTCGGTGGAGTAATTTCCAGCTCAGATGCAGCAGATGAAGCATTTATTTTTTCTTTTATTTGCTCCATATATGTCCGTCTTGGTCTTCCTCTCTTTTCCTTTGCCCCTTCTATTATCGCCTTGATGTAGTTATCGTGACGTATGACGTGACCTAACATCTTACCTGTCCTATTTTCAATCATGTTCAACAAAGTTATTTTTCCGATCGATATAATATAAAAAAAAAAAATCTATTTCATATCAGGATCCGTAAGATGGCAGAATCCGGCCTGATGCAACGTCTGAAGAACTCCTGGGATGAGCCGAAGCCCCTATGCGTGCGTACTCCCGACTCCAGCATCTTCAGCGTGACCCTCCGAGAGTTCTCCATGCCCCTCATGATCCTGTGCGCAGGGGTCATGGTGGCTACTTGCGTGTTCCTGCTTGAGCTGGTCGTGTTTAGGATGAGGGGACAGAGGATCCAGTTTAGACTTTAGAGACTAACTACACGAATGGCTTAAGTAGCTAACTAGGTACTTTTAGGTACTAACGGTGTGGTTCCCTTATGTTTATTAGGTCTTAGATATTTATCTATAGTTCCCTATCAATTGTACATTTACATACCTAAGGCAGTGAATTAGTTAATGTCGCATCGATCTGGGGCCCTCCTAATAACCGTCCATGGCGTGGTTTGTCTAAAGTTTTACTTATGTCTTGCCTAGGGCAGCGAGATTTTTTCGCATCGGGCAGTAAATCCCACTTAGGGTGACGTCATAGTACATTACGTATATAACAAAGGTGGTAAACAAGGAATTACAAACGAGTGTCTATTAGAAGCCCGAAGCCGAAGGCGAGGCGACCAGAGTCATTTACGACGTTTTTCATCACACTTTGGAGGAAATAAAACAAAAGAAGTAAATAGTAGTCAATATCAAAGTTACTTACCGCCCTAGGGCGTAATATACGACGTACCACCCTAGGGCGTAATATACGATTTACCGCCCGGTTTTCTGGCATGTAAACCCTTAAAGTTTGACAAAAAATACTTACCACCCTAGGGCGTAATTTACGACTTACCGCCTGCTTTTCTAGCATCTAAACCCTTGTTTACGACCAAGTGGGATGAAAATTAAATTAAATTTTGATTAGGAGCATTTTCGTCTACACTAAATATTGCAGGGAATGATAAGTTCTGTAACGTTTTCCTGGTTATTCCACACGTAGAAATTCTTTCATCGTTCATTCACGCGTAGGTATAGGTATCTTGAAATAATTTAATAAATGAATTAAAAATAAATCATTAATAAAACAATTGAAAGAAAGGAATACCTAGGTACCTATCCACAGATGGTTAGAAGTAGGCGCCTTTTACCCGACTGCGGTGAAGCAAAAAAAGAGCGCTGTGTAGTTGGACAACGGACAATAAAATAAAACACGATAAGTCACCTTTCTTCACATATTTATTCGAGTACATAACTTCATAACCGCAATACAGCCCTCTCACGTCGTGAAAAATTATAAATATCCAAAATCTGGCGATCCTTGTTACATACATTATTAAGCTAGCAATTTATATTTATTTATAAATATAAATGAACAGTGAAACACTGCTTATAAATATATGGAGGGTTACTTCGATGTTCGAAATAAGACCGTCGTGTGTCTAGTGCCGTCCCGCTCATCCTAATATTATTTCCCAGCAGTTCGAGAGAGAAAGCACGAATCGAACATCGAATTTCGACATTCGGAGTAACCCTTCTGGTTGTAGAAAAGGTATCGTACTCGTATGCACATTACTAGGAGTACTACGTATATAAGCGAATATGGGTTGACTTTTACGAAGCTGTGGGATGCCGCTATGGGGAAATACTGATTGTTGTTATATAGATGTGATTAATGTTAACTACATTTTAACCATTTGAATGCTTATAGCTCCTTTTTAGCGGCAGATAAAAAAACATGTCGGCAACACCCGTCGCCAAGTAGGTACTTATTTGCTTAAATGCTTACATTATTATGTCAGTGAATAATTATTTAATTCGTACTAGTAAATGACTGGGATAAAAAATACTTCGCTAGCCACTCAATTGCTTCGAATTTTGAGTTGGACTCTATTTATATAATAAAATAAGAGCGGTGACAGGTAGCCGTAGTTACCATAAGCAATCTAGTGGCTAGTAAATCTTACAAACGCTACAAAATAAGATTTATGTCAATATGTCGACATGGAGCTCGTATTCAGATATGGTGACAGACAAATATATCGGGTGTGATAAACTAAAAGTGGCTGATGCCAACTAGCATTCAAAGGTAAAGCCTTTCAAATAAACAATGCAACGATCGACACACAAAGCAAGGAAAATTCGAAAGGTTGCTTGGGCGTTAGGGTGGTGGAAAGGTTAACGCGCTGGCCCGGCAATCCAGAGGTACCGGGTCCGCTTCCCGGTCTCTTCCACCAGGTTACGCATTTCAATTTTTCTTTAAGCTTTGATCTTTGTATTAACGGTTTAAGCATTCAAAGGTTATTTGTATAGGATCTTTTTATCGATTCAAATTTTTTTATGTGGAAATACCACATTTTTATTTTTATAAATAATGACACAAAGGTAAATTAAGAAAGAAAAATTGAATGCGATCTACTACAATCTAAGCAGGAATTGAACGTGCGACCTCTGCGTTTCCGGCGCATTGCTCTTCCAACTGAGCTATTAGATCGCTACGCCAATCACACCAAATCTTTCATCCCATAATCCTTTACGCTACTGGAGCGCCCTCTGCGTCATATATGTTTGAAATGCTTATGCGCATTAAGCCATACCCTAGGATGTGCGCTCTACACGCACGATATACCTATGCCGCAGAGGGCGATGAAAAATTTGGTGTGATTGACGTAGCGATCTAATAGCTTAGTTGGAAGAGCAATGCACCGGAAACACAGGGGTCGCAGGTTCAAGTCCTGCTTAGATTGTAGTAGATCGCATTCAATTTTTCTTTCTTAATTTACCTTTGCGTCATTATTTATTCAAAGGTTAGCCAATTAAATTATCAAAATGAATCAGTCGTTTGTATTTTCAGTTATTAAATATAAGATATAGATCTATTTAAGAACTAGGCAAGAGTAACTTAGATTTTAAAATCAGCCCCTTAACGTAAAGCCATTCGTCCTTATATAGCAAGTATTATTTGAAAAGGAGGTTTTATACGTAAATATAAATGTGCTGAAATTCGCTTCTATACGTCTTGTGTTCTATGGCTTCTATTTTCTGGCATGATATAATGCAATAAGTATACAGACTTTGTAATTAAAATGCTAACATTAATAACCTTAGTCTGTGTACTAGTCACACAAAATTCACAATAAAATATACAAACTAAGCATGATTTGGAATCCTGACTGCCGCGGCTAACTTTGCTTTGTTTCTATAATTATATTATTATCAACACTATAATATTAATGATTATAATAAATAATTCTAACGCACAATGCGCTATTCAATATAAACAGTATATGTAGCAAAAAATGCCACCCCGTTGCACAAATATTATAATGAAATGAAATCTACGACAGTTTTTTTTAGTGGCAGTGTAGGTACGATTTAAGGTTGGTTTTAACTTAAGTAAACTTTGATGAGGTCCAGTAGTATAACGCCCATTAATTAAAGTTACATAACCACTCAATTGCTTCGAATTTTGAGTTGAACTCTATTTATATAATAAAATAAGAGCGGTGACAGGTAGCCGTAGTTACCAAAAGCAATTTAGTGGCTAAGTCACATTTTAAATTATCCGATTATGTCCAAAGAGAAGATGATCAATTTGAACGTTGAAACTATCCGTCCTTCTCACCACATGCCTACTTGTCTGGCTAGAAAGAGACGGATAATTCACGTTGACGATAAAAAGCTCCAGTTATACTGCAATTACATATGTGATAGTAACAGTCTCTTAAATCCAAAGGCTAAATACAGCTCAACACATGCGCAAGGACCAAACAGTTGGACGAAATTTAGGCGTAGTTAGCCTAGCCATACAAAACGACAAAAACCGGCCAAGAGCATGTCGGGCCACGCTCAGTGAGGGTTCCGTAGTTGCCCATCCTTCACAATAAATTACGAGAAAGATTTCAAGGTCTATGAAAAAGGTCGTAGACGCCAAGAAACGGACGCAATTTTTTTTATTTTCGGAGCGAATATTTACGAAGCTGCTGACTTTACCAAAAAATAATGTTTGGAGACCCCTATTATTTTTAAAATACCTATTTAACGACACCCCACACACTAGTGTTAAAGCGTAAAAAAAAAATCACCCCCACTGTTCTAGAGGTACTACCTACCAAAAAAAAAACTTTATTTTACCTTTTTGTCGGCGTGATACATACACATACTCTTACTAAATTTCAGCCTTCTAGTACTAATGATCACAGAGCTAAGCCGCGGATGGACGGACAGACGGACATGGCGAAACTATAAGGGTTCCTAGTTGACTACGGAACCCTAAAAAGCGATTGGAAATGTTCCGTTGTACGTCAAAAATGAACGATACAATAAGGAACCTTAAATATAACCGTTAAGGTACGTTATTCAATAGTTACTTGTCGTAACTTTCATACAAAATTATTGTTTCTTTGCCATGTTTTTTTTTCGAAATGAGTTTAATAATAGTGGCTGAAAGGATCTGTACGTTCGAAACTAAATAAAAAAAAAATTGATCGTTGGCACATGGTTGGCACTTGTCAATATCTGGCACTTGAAATTTGACATTGACGAGTGTCAACTGTCAGCCACCGACTACGTTTTAATTAAGTTTCGGAGGAAAAGATCCCTTCAGTAAACTTTTTGGTCTTCACCCACAACAAAATTCCTAAAGGTTCCGTCACGATATAATCGGCATGTCTCGTTCATTATTTGATGCTGACCGTCCTGCTCAAAGCATCGATGCATTTTATTGATATACCGGAACTTTTTACCCACAGACAGACGATTGATTTTATTAGTAGAGAATATTTGTAAATTCTCCGCTTCAGATATCTGGATAGGCAAAATAGCTCAATCTTGATCGAAAATACAACATATATGTTTCTGTGAATCGTGTAGATCAATCATCATTTTATGTACCTACAGATATAGTGCATATTGTCGGGCAAGCTCATTTTTATATTTCTATCTCAACCTTTTCACCGAAGTTGATAAAGAAAGCATACACTATATCTGTAGCATGTTTACAATTTAACCTAATTTAAATTGCTTTAAATTTTCAGTCCCTATTTGAGAAGAGTTCAAATAAAATACGCTCCTGTACTGACAACGCCTATTTATTTACAAATTAATTATAATTATTTCACTCACATAATAATTACCAATTCGCTTCATGCGAACAATATAATATACAAGCGTAAAGTACGATTTTCGTCTAACGTGGTTCATCTAAACTCGGCTTAAGGTCTATGTCTCTGTCGGGGTAAGCGCATCCCACGCGGTAAGTGCACCTACCATTAAACATATCGAAAAATACAAATGGTAGGTATACTACTATAGTCAATTTCATATAGCTTTGTGTGTGTCATCTCAGTACATTTTAATCGAATATAGCGGTCAATCAACTTTTTTCTGTTGCTCGTTACAATGGTGATGTCCCCTGGGCCACTCTTTAAAACTACGATTGCGGCGGTTTTAATTATTAAAAACATTATGTTGCAAGTTATAAGCCCATTCTTATATAGACTATCTCCTGGCAATACCAGTAATATAAATTATCAACACTTTTCTACGATCAATTTGTATCAATGGTTTACTTTTCTAAGAAGTTTAATCACTATTGTCCCCTGGGCCACGGGACAGAATAGCACAATAAAAAAACTTGATCCACCCATAAAATTTACACACGCAACAAAGCTATATGAAATAGACTATTCTACTTATATAAATAACTTACTTGCGTGGTTGTAAGATGGCGTTAGTAGTATAACTTCTGTATGTTTTTGATAGGCGCATTTACCCCGTATGGCGGTCTTGGCCCAACTGACTGAGTTCAGTTCAAAACTCCAAAGGCCTCCGAGACTTCAATGCGACGCGTTAGGTGAGAATAATACTTACTGCCCTCCTAGTGATAAACGCAGTAATTATGGTTAAACGGCCAAATCAATTTGCACGACATTCCAACGCAAAAAGCAAACTTCTTAACTGCAATAACTGCTAATACTGCACTTATCACTAAGGCAGACTTGGCGATACTTAAAATTTGGGTATAGTCATAGTCATATGATGCGTATCGTGTTTTGTGTTTGCTTAGAAAAAATATAAAGGTATCATCGCCGTAGCATGCATTTACATTCTCGATATGATTTGATCAGATTCAGAATCAGATGTTAAGTTTTCATTAAAAACGGAATTCACTAACATTGCAATAAACGAATACCACTCTTCTACAATCACATTACATTATTTTGATATCGTGACGGCTATAGCCGACGCGGGACGTTGCGTGGGATTGCTGTCAAAGGTGTTCGCGGCTATGTCAGGTCTTGCCGACTGGGGCAAACGGTGGGTTTTAAGCATCAGTGTGTGTTTTAAAGATGTTCTACATATATTGATGGAGTGTGTTCGGAACGATTCGGTGAGATCCAAATATTTTAATAATAATTTCTTTGATATCGGCCTTGTTAACCCTTTGACCGCCAAAGACGGCAAATCACGTCATCGGGAATTCGTGCCACTGACGCCAACGACGTCTATTGACGTCAAAATTTCAGTGGTCAAAAACATGCTAATTCAAACCACTATCTGTGTTTCTTAATCTCTGTTGATTTTGGAGCACTTTTTTTTTTTTTTTGGTTTGGCGTCAGTGGCACGGTGAATTGCTTTGCCGCTCGGCGCTCAAAGGGTAGCATTTTGGCTTCGCCCATATCGGATGAAGCTGAAATGCTGTACAATCTAGCCGATTTAGCGTTAATTGTTCCTAAGAAGTGATTTATTTGTTTCCTTTTTGTATATTCTTTGTAAATTGATTTTACAGGGCGATGTGATCGCTCAGCGACAAAGCCCTTTTAATAAATAAAAAAAAGTAACAGTGTAATTTCTTTCAAATCAGTAAAATAGACTATATCAATCGATTAATTACACTGCAATAGGAGTGCTGCAATATAATAGCTTTTTGAAGACTAACTATTAAATTATATTTTTTCCGATAGTCCTTGCTATAACGATGTACAAACTGCATGGATGGATTTCCCGATTTCCGTGAGAACGGTACATCTCTATTCTTATGACTGGTTGGTACTTTTGGCAATGTGAAACCGTTGAGATCATACGGTACTTTCATTTAAGATACGGTACTTTTAGGTTGATGGATCATTTTAGTGCAATTCCGAATACAAGAACTATCGAGGCAATAGGGTAAATCGCCAATAATTGGCCACCTCAAACTAAAAATGAACTCTGTTCACCTATAAATATAATTCCTTTTAGTATAAGCTGTTAATTACTGGCCGCCCTTTAATAACACGATATAATAAAATGAATTCAGTTTGTAGGTGAACAGAGTTCATTTTTAGTTTGAGGTGGCCAGTTATTGAACGGTGGGCAATTATTGGCGATTTACTCTATGTCGCGTCAAAAACTAAAGAAAAAAATTAGACACTGTATAGCATGCAGGAGTTATTGATATAAAAATCTGCTTGATTTTGTAAAAAATACCGGTGGAAACAAATGTAGCCGCGAGCATTTTTGAGATAACTGATATAAAGTCTGCTAATGTAGGATTCACCAAAGTTAAAAGAAAGTACAATATATGTCTTTTGGGTTTTTAATTTTACAGCGCTTAAATGCTTACCTTTTTCGGGGTGCGTAACGGTCGTTATAAAAACTTATGATATAATATTGGTCAATATAACGATCAAGGGATATAATAACATTTGCTATAATGATCATTTCATATAATACGTTTAAAGGCTCTATACAAGTTCAATCCGTTCAAACAAAAAAGTAAAACTCTAATGGTCATATTAGGTACGACGACGAGCGAAGCGAGGACTGTTAGGTTATATTGTTAATATAAACGCTATATCAAATGTCTTTTATATTAATTGTCATTATACCCAATGAAATTATGCTTATTGTTGTTATGTGAAATGAAACATTATATAAAATGTTTTTATATCTAGTGTAATTATATGAAACGTTGTTATATCCATATTGCACACCCTTCAAAAAGGTTGGTCGGGCGGAGTGTTGGCTACCTTCGAAGACGCAATTTTCAACGCAAAATAAAATTATACAACGGTATAAGTGGGGAGAGTTTCACGCACGTTGGAATCTTACTGTAGGCACTTATGTTAATATTTAGATTGCTTATCCGCGCCCGAAATTTTCTCGCTTGAAGTCACAATTAATATTCCAGTACAAAATTGCAGATATAAACTATTATAATCAGTTAAGGAATGGACTCGTTGGAACTATTTTGAGAACAGATTTCTAACAATGCTTATTTTCATATTAGTACTTTCGAAAGCCGATATTATTTAACCTTTTGAATGCTTCTAGTCTGTGGCTGACAAGTAACTTTTGCGTCAACTTTATGTCTAACCTTTTTTGGAAAACGCTATAATAGTACATTACTGCAGACGTCGGGAAAGAAGGGCTTGCCGGGTGAGTAGTTATAGACGACCGACCGTAGGGAGGCCGGATAGTGATACGAAGCCGGCAAGCCCTTTTCACGGCTAAGGCATGTATAGTGCTTTGCTCTCAATAATGAAATAAAAAGATACGCCACTCACTCATACACACAGACACCATGTTTATAAAATAAAAAAAAACCTCCCAGCATAGGCTTTAAATTTTGTATGAAATTCCTTTACAGTTCTCTCGAGTTGTTCCGCCCGAAACGTGATACTTCGAAGCCTGTTATAACGCACGTTAAAACGCCTTTTCATTGCATGTTTGAGAAAAATCATTTGCCATTACAGTGCAGACGTCTGACTTATTTGCCTGCGTCTGAGGAAACAGATTCCTGCCCGTGTGCTCAAAAGGTTAAACAGTAAAATAAAATGATGGAAATAAGCTATTTTAGAAAGCCAATCCTTTTCTACGACTGTCTGTTACTTCAAGTCTAACCTGACTTAATCAACACTTGGCCCGCGCATTGGATAACTGTACCGAGCTGGTAGAATGAAATGCGAGTTTTATACTTGTCTCGCTCGCTCTCTCCGATTTCGCCCAAACCCGAATCCCAATCACGTGCTCCCAAGTAATATGCTGTCCCTTTTCTGTAAAGGTCATTATTTTAAACTGTCACAGAATTGCGTGTATGTACAACTAAATCTGGTCTTTGATGTGTGTATGTAAACACCTTATTGTACAAAAACATGAAATATATTTCAAAAGAATAAGCGAATGCCTTCGATGCTAATAACGATTAGGGCTTGCAATAGCATAGGTACTTATAGCATGTTTTTACGACCTATGTAAATTCAGAAACCATTTCTGGTATCAATACGACACCTGGAAAAAGCTATTCATATTTAATTTTTGGATTTTGTGACGTCACCGCAAAAACTTGGTAGTAAAACAATAAACGCATCTAATCGGGAAATGGTTGAAATTAGCAAATTAAATTGGCCTATATTATACGATATTAATAAAAAATGATATTTTTTTGGTACAGTTAGCAGCTAAACTAGCTAAGCGTTCACACGCTCACAATGATCTGTACAACCCTTATTCTCTCGACAATAGAGTCCGTGTGCATATCAACTTCTGCTGCTTACTGTCCGGAAAGTCCGGAATTTTAGAGGTTTTACGATCTAATACCGATACAATAATAAATACGATTTAAACCGACCCCGATGGCTATTCTAAGAGGTCACGGACTGTATATTCGGATTCACCTAAAAAGAGCGCTATCAATATCATCGCGCAGTAATCATTTAACTGCAAACTCTTCAAAAAGCTTGAAATTTTCGATACCGCATGGTATAAGGCCCGTACAAGGCGGGGGAAAACATATTTTTAAATTTTTAAAGCTGTGTAAAAATCGGTACCTTATCTAGGAATGACGGGTTATTCCTACCTATAAAAAAGAGATACAGCTTCATGAAAAATTCCATCATTCCCCATTCATGAACCTATTGACGATGACCCTTATAAGACAAGTACAAAGCGCGGGCCATGTGTGAGTGGTTCTGTAGTGTGTGTGTGTGTGTGGTGTGTGTGTGTGTGTGTGTGTGTGTGTATGAGTGTGACGTCTTCACCGCTCTTCCAGCATCAGCGTCTCCTGTGGGAACAGCTTCATCGCCTTCAGTGTACTGCTGTGAGATTCTGTGGTTAACTGTAACGAGATACGTAATAGTTAATATTTTTTTAAACGAAGCGACATTCTCTACAGATAACAAATACAGAAGGCTCTACTTTGATGTTAGTGTAAGTCCGCGCGGGAGGAAAACGTATTTTTTGCCCTAATGCCCTTGTGCCATAACGCTATTTCTGTCCTATAAGTCAAAATCTATAATAAGACCTAATATTGGAAGACCTAATGTTTGTTTGACATAAAACTTATAATTAAGCTTTATAATTCAACTTTTAATTAATTAAGTTTTATGTTATATATAGTGATTTATGTGTCTGTTTGGTACGTCCGAGCGAAGTGAAGAAGAGTATTAGGAAGAACTGCGTCCCTAGTCACCCTACAGCGTTAAAAAAATACCTACGTCAATTTTAATGCATACAATATTGGCGCAATGGTGTTAGGATATTTCATACTTGTCATATAGAATTAGGGTATGTACTCGTCAGGACAAATGTACTTATTTGTAAAAAAATAATTACATAAGTATTAGGACAAAAAATATTAGGGCCCATGCATTAGGACAGGTCAAAAGATATTAAAATCAAAAATAAGATAAACCGTTTTGGGGATTTAAGATAGATTCCTTATCAGTAAGTAGTTGTTGCTGCGCAACACAGTCGCGGAGGGCGTTGTGATACGTCGGTTTTAAGTAGGAAAATAAATTAGTTAAATTTTAAACTTACGTCTCTTCTAGGCCAGCTAGAGATCACTTTGTAGTTCTCTTTTGGAAAACCTTTTGATCCGAGGAAATCAAATAATGCCTGGAACAAATAAAAATACATCAGTATAAACTATAAGGACGCTAAGCAAATTTTTGACATTAAGCAAATTTGTAATGTAATTTTTATCGTGAAATAAATAATCTAATCTAATCTAATCTAAGCAGGAAGAATCTCGTACATTGACCCGACATTACCTATCGTTGACATGTAACTTGGTGTTACCAATAAAGGATTTGTATTTTGTATCTCTATCGCACGTGCATAATGATATTGCTGTCGCATTCGCAGTGACATTGAAATCAAACAATTTGAAGTGCTCTAGTAGGTAATGTTGGTTTGCTGTTCTAGGGGCCGTTGTTAGTCTTCGCAGTTTGCATGAATCTGTCCTCGCTACTAGTTGGTACAGTCGAGTTCATTTATGCTTACGACTTTATGCTCCTGACAATAGGGTCGTGTTCAGATATTTTTGTTCTCGTAAGTGTGTAGATGTAAATGAACTCGACTGTACGGGAATGTAAGCATGCAGTCTGTCTGTCATATGGTGATGTCTCGCTTGCATGTAACTTGACGTACGAAAACCGAACGTCTGTGGCGGCCCTTCGACCGACTTAAGAATATAGAATTAATATGACTTTAGCTGTATCAAGGTTCAGGTAGTGAGGGCTTCGAGCGAACTCGTGGCATCTCAGTAAGAGTACGTCGTGTCGTATAGTTACCGCGAGCGTGTCGTCCCCGTAAAAGCGGCGCTCCAGGTTGCTAACATCTTTCCATACAGGAACCGAACGTCTGTGGCGGGCTTTCGACCGAACTCATGACATCTCCGTAAGAGTAAGGCGTGTCGTATAGTTACCGCGATCGTGTCGTCCCCGTAAAAGCGGCGCTCGAGGTTGCTGACGTCATTCCATACAGGAACCGAACGTCCGTGGCGGGCCTTCGACCGAACTCGTGGTATCTCCGTAAGAGTACATCGTGTCGTATAGTTACCGCGAGCGTGTCATCCCCGTAAAAGCGGCGCTCGAGGTTGCTGACGTCATTCCGTACAGAAACCGAACGTCTGTGGCAGGCCTTCGACCGAACTCGTGGTATCTCCGTAAGAGTACATCGTGTCGTATAGTTACCGCGAGCGTGTCATCCCCGTAAAAGCAGCGCTCGAGGTTGGTGACGTCATTCCATACAGGAACCGAACGTCCGTGGCGGGCCTTCGACCGAACTCGTGGTATCTCCGTAAGAGTACATCATGTCGTATAGTTACCGCGAGCGTGTCATCCCCGTAAAAGCGGCGCTCGAGGTTGCTGACGTCATTCCGTACAGAAACCGAACGTCTGTGGCAGGCCTTCGACCGAACTCGTGGTACCTCCGTAAGAGTACATCGTGTCGTATAGTTACCACGAGCGTGTCGTCCCCGTAAAAGCGGCGCTGAATGTTGCTGACATCAAACCGAACGTCTGTGGCGGGCCTTTGACCGAACTCGTGGTATCTCCGTAAGAGTACATCGTGTCGTATAGTTACCGCGAGCGTGTCATCCCCGTAAAAGCGGCTCTCGAGGTTGCTGACGTCATTCCGTACAGAAACCGAACGTCTGTGGCAGGCCTTCGACCGAACTCGTGGTATCTCCGTAAGAGTACATCGTGTCGTATAGTTACCGCGAGCGTGTCGTCCCCGTAAAAGCGGCGCTCGAGATTGGCGTGGTGCGGCGGCGGCAGGCGCACGCGGATGCGCGTGACGTCGGCGGCGCCCTCCGCCGGCTCGGCCGGCACGCGCGCCTGCGCACTGGCGCGCTCCGCCTGACACAAATTGTTACGTCAATGGAACCACTATGCAGTGTATTTGAAATCTATAGCGGTTATATCGGTATATACCTATATCGGTTTTTCTGTATCTAAAATTAGTGGGTATTGTATCGATTCGAGGCGAGAAATTACTATTACTGATTACTGAGGAGTGTAACAGTTTCCACGAATAAGAAGGGGTGGGGTCAGATTTTACAATAAATATAATTGTTGCCAATTCCAACAATAACTAGAAGAGATCACTCTTTAGCTTTTGTCTCCCGTTATTGAAATATTTGTAACTGTGTTTTATTTGTAAACTTATTTTAGCTTGCAATAAAATATTTTGTATTGTAACAGTATTATTAGCCAAGAAAAGGATCTCAAAAATAATCAACTCCATTGATGATCTCACACAGTTTTCGACACCAATAAATACGTGGTTTGTCCCCCCAGGACCAACTACCACAACAAAGTATTCAACTCAGTAAATAGGTTCGCGGTCCATTATAGGTAGGTTGAAATCAGGACAGAATTTAAATAAAATGTCTTTGCGTCTCACCTCCTTCTTTGCCTCTTCCATTTGTCTCTCTGATTCTGCTCTCTCCAATTCTTGATTTCTTTCAAACTCCTGCTGCTTTTTAAATTGTTCTTTGGCTCTGAAATGAATGTTTGAAAATATATGTATTAGCTGTTTTAAATTAACCTTTTGAGCGCCACAGTCGGCTGTGGCCGTCAACAAAAAATCGTGCCCCTGACGCCACGTCGGCCACAGCCGTCCAAATTTCAATGATCAAAAACTTTGTAATTCTAACCGCTACAAGTATTTTTCAATCCCTGTTGATTTTGGGGCACATCTCTTTTTTTTACTCTGGCGTCAGTGGCCTAGTAAATTGCTAGACCGCTTGGCGGTCAATAGGTTAAAGTCTCGATAAAAACTATAACGCAATGTGTGGCTATTTGGAACCCAAAATGAAAGCTAAAGCAAAAAAATTAAAATTACAAACACGGTTCTCGTATTACATTCGTCTTAAAGACACACATAGAATCTTTACTAAGCGTCACGAACAGATTGGATCCGCATGTAATAAAGAAACTTAAGAAACGCATCTCCGTGTAACACGGAGCTACGTATTTTAATTACACGGAGCCTAATTACACGTGCCTAACGGTTCCAACTCTGGCAAGGGCGTTAAATTGGGTGCGGAGCGGAGAAAATTTACCAATCAAGCGTCTTTGTGAAGCTCGAAACAGCGTCTGAGAAATATGATTGATTAATTTTGCACATCTCCGCTCATAGGCAGCCTTAGGGCTTGTGCACAAATCACGTGACCTTTTTTCGGCTACTTTTTGACCCCCCCTCCCCCTGGTGATATTTGGTGAGGTTCTTTGCTAACCCCCCTCCCCCTCACTACCTCACGTGTATTTTATTTTCCGCCAAAATTTCACAAAATAGACTCGCTATTTTGAAGTATTTAACAAGTGAAGACTTATTTTTATCAAAACCGAGAAAAAACTATCGATTTTTTCTTAGTTCGTTTACTGTGGAAAAATACACGTGAGGTCTCCTTATACCCCCCCACCCCCAACGTGATATATCGAGATTTTTTCGTGAATCCCCCTCCCTCCTATTGAACCTCACGTGATTTGTGCACAAGCTCTTAGGGCAACGGCACTGAAGCGAAGCGGAGAGGAGACGCGCGGAATCGACCAATCACAAAACAAAAGTGGAGCAGACATCTGCTGCTGACACCTCTAGCGCAACTGTGACACGCGACTCTCTCGCGCGAGATATACTACCTATCTCTTTCTGTACAGTACTGTGAGAGTGAGGAGTGATGCTGTGCTGCGTCACAAGAGTCGCGAGGCATAGTTGTGCTAGACGGGCTGGTGACTGGTCTATTCCGCACGTTCCGCTCCGCCTCATTTCAATGGAGACAACTCTTAATCCAGTAATAAAGGAGATGAGTCCAGCTTTGTTCGAGGCAATAGACATGTTGACTAATTTTTTTGAGGATGTCCATAGATTCTATTTTTTATTGTGATCAAATGTCTACATGGGACTGACTACACTTAAACTGCTCTAAAAGTAAGAAATGACCGTCAAAGTTTAACATTCCTACGTAGCGCTAAAAACGCTCCATACAAAAGGCGTCCAGGCTAGTGACGTCACAGGCCGGTATAGGTAGCAATAATTGTATGGAGAAATTAAGAAATTTGCCATTTTCAACGTGAAAAAGTGCGTTTAAGTTCATGGTTGGTCATACAAATATTGTTTTGAAAAAATTATGAGGATTCTGAAAACATTTTTGAAATTTTCTTTTGGATTAAAAATAAATATCATAAAATTTGCGCAACTTTGAAGTCACATATTTCCAAAAATATTTATTTTTCTGTTTTTTTTTGTTTCGTGATATATTTAGCTAATTTTATTCATATAACTACAGTACGCTAACTATAACTTAAAGATCACTATTTATCTCTACCGTAGCCTAATCCTTTAATAATTCTATGCTGTCGTTTTTCATTATAAGTCTAATGTTAGCTGTGATATTATTTTCATTCTTCCATTTTGTATGTATGTACGTTTATGTATGTTTATATATATAGATATTATTTGTGTATATGTATGACCTATGTGCCTTTAATATTTTGTTTGTCGTTTATTTATTATTTCTCAAATTACTTAAAGTTCTTATCTCACCACCTATTATTTTCTGTTTAATTTTGTTTTCTCCGCCACCCAAAGGTTGTCTGGAAGAGATCGCTCTTTAGCGATAAGACCGCCTATTGTCTACCATTATTTAATTTATGATTTCTCATGTAATATTTTTCTTGTTGGTGTGCAATAAAGTATTGTTGTATTGTATTGTATTGTATTGTACGCTGTAGAATTCAACATCAGTCAACATGTCTATTGTTGAGTATGTTCTTCATCTATTCAGCCTGTTGAGTAAAGCTGCGTTCACTGTTACAAGTCTTGAAGGTCTTGCAAGTTCTTACTTTAAGTTCATAGTTTAAGGGACACAGTTCTAATAAGAAAGCATATCAAACGTACATAAATTGTGATAAACCGTCAGGCTTTCTTGTAGTTTCTATTTTATACTTAAGGTGCTTTGGGTTAAAGTCGAAAATGGGGATAAGTCGAAAATCACACATTTCTACTAAACTGGGAACAAATTCTACGCTTGCAACGCTTGTCAAAACGCCATGTTTATCTCCTCCCCCGCTTCAGTTCACTTCGCATCGCTAGTCGTGAGGGCACGTGTGTTGCAGTCGATTAAATAAAAGCAGTGCGATTTTTGGATCTTTGCGGAGGTAAATTAGAACTAAAAAGAAATATGATTCTTAAACTCATATTGCATAAAAACCAGCTTCGAAATTACCCCACTTGCTTTCGAAATTACCCCACTCCTTAAGAAATAGTATTCAAAATATTTTTTTTTTATTCTAATTTGTTTCCAAATTCAAGCAACGTATTGAAACGCTGTTTTCACAAAGCGTTGATGAATATATCCAATTTCGTAAAGATCTCGTTACTTGGAAGGAATACTTCTTAGGTTCTGACTTACGAGCCCAAACCCTAACATACTCTACACTCGCCTAAAAATATGTCGAATTTACCCCAAAGCACCTTACACTTTTCCTCACTTATATCTTAAAATACACTTTTAATATGTTTTCCTGTAGAACTACGTATAGTTAACTACTTATGCTTTCTGAAAAAAATGACTTACTGTTGAGTTTCTTTCGGCGTTTCTTCTCAACAGTAAATAATAAAATAAATAAATATTAGGGGACAATCATACACAAATCGACCTAGTCCCAAACTAAGCAAAGCTTGTACTATGGGTACTAGACGACGATATACATAATATACAAATACATATATAGATAACATCCATGACCCAACACTTTTCCTCACTTATATCTTAAAATACACTTTTAATATGTTTTCCTGTAGAACTACGTATAGTTAAGTTCATATCATTGTAATAGTTAAGTAACTACTTATGCTTTCTGAAAAAAATGACTTACTGTTGAGTTTCTTTCGGCGTTTCTTCTCAACAGTAAATAATAAAATAAATAAATATTAGGGGACAATCATACACAAATCGACCTAGTCCCAAACTAAGCAAAGCTTGTACTATGGGTACTAGACGACGATATACATAATATACAAATACATATATAGATAACATCCATGACCCAAGAACAAATATTTTGCACAAATATTTGCCCCGGCCGGGATTCGAACCCGGGACCGCCGACTCAGTAGGCAGGTGTCTACAAACCGAGCCAAACGCGTCGTCGCGACAGACAGTGGTCTCCTCTTGTGAAATGCCGGTAGACTCAGACATGTAAAAGTGCCCTTGTGGCCTACTTGCAGAATGAAGTTCATTATTTCATTATTAATAATACCTGTCGGCCTCGAGGCTAGCCTGGTAGGCCTCGTCCTGTTCCGACTTGACCCGCTGGCGCGCGTCGCGTTCCCGTTCTAGCCGCGCGTCCTCGTCGCGCTGCGCCGCGAACCGCTCCAGCGCTTCCACTAGGCCTCCCACTAACTCTGAGACTCCTACGTTGCCTGCGAAAATTTATTTATTTCATTATATTTTACAGCATAACAGTAAAACCTAAGCACTGTGAAACTAAGACTAAACACATACAGATTTTATACAAACATAACAACAATTAAAAATTAGAAATATATTTACTGACAAAGGCTGTTCATCCATCATCTCACAAAGAGAACTCTATTCGGTGGGGGGACATACAGACTGCCGATAGTTTGACTAGTGGTGACGAGAGATATTCACAGAATATAATGGTCTAGGTAAATATTAGTATTTGACTACGCCTATGCATTGCAAGCGTTGTTGCTTCTTCGCAAACTAAGAGAATAGTGGTAATGTAGATAGATAATAGTGGTAGAATAGAATAGTTATTCATCTGCATAGAATAAGTAGGTACAATGGTTAACGATGGAGTCGTCTCGGTGTTGGATCGCACTCGCATAATGATGACAAGCGCAGGTAGCAGTTCCACTTGAATGCTGCGGATCTTTATGCCACCGGGTCTAACGGAGATACCACGACTTTGCGCAACCACCGGCGCGGCGAGCGGTTGAGCGAGAGATCCGAGCGCGGCGGCCATACGAGTGAGCGAGACAAACGTACATACACCGCTACTGCGCAAAGTCGCATGCCGCGTGGCATCTCCGTAAGGCGTTCGCCACTTCCAAATATTCCGCAGCCTCAAAAATTCTAACCACTAGTGATGGTGACTCACCATTCACGACATGATAGATCTCGGTGTTGGACCGCACTCGCAATAATGATAGCCACTCCACGGTCATGCTGGCCAGCGGGCCTTAGGCGTTTGCCACCAAATTCACTTCTTAATATTCCATGGCTCTGAAAATTCCGACCACTAGTGAAGGTGACTCACCGTTGATGACAGAGTAGAACTCGGTGTTGTACCACACTTGCATTATTATGATCACGAACGTAGGTAGCTTTTCCACAGGGATGCTGCGGATTGTCATACTGGCCACGGGGCTTTAGGTGTTTGCCACCGAATTCACTTCTTAATGATCCACGGCTCTGAAAATTCCGACCACTAGTGAAGGTGCCTCACCGTTGATGACGGAGTGGATCTGGGTTTTGTACCACACTTGCATTATTATGATCACGAACGTAGGTAGCTTTTCCACAGGGATGCTGCGGATCGTCATACTGGCCACCGGGCCCAAGGCGTTCGCCACCGAATTCACTTCTTAATATGCCGCGGCCTTGAAAATTCCGACCACTAGTGTAGGTGACTCACCGTTGATGACGGAGTAGATCTCGGTGTTGGAGCGAACTCGCATGATGATGACCAGCGCGGGTAGCCGCTCCACGGGGATGCTGCGGATCGTCATACTGGCCACCGGGCCCAAGGCGTTCGCCACCGAATTCACTTCTTAATATGCCGCGGCCTTGAAAATTCCGACCACTAGTGTAGGTGACTCACCGTTGATGACGGAGTAGATCTCGGTGTTGGAGCGAACTCGCATGATGATGACCAGCGCGGGTAGCCGCTCCACGGGGATGCTGCGGATCGTCATACTGGCCACCGGGCCCAAGGCGTTCGCCACCGAATTCAGTAACCTGTAAAAATAGTAATAAAAAAATATTGTTTTATAGAAAAGCTGTTTTCTACGGAGTGGTGATTATATCAGAAAAAACATAACCGTGCGATGCAGATTTATTTAGTAGGGGCGCGCGGTGCCGCGTTTAGCGTCATCAGAAGGGCTTGCCGGGTGAGTAGGTATAGACGACCGACCGTAGGAAGGCCGGATAGTGATACGAAGCCGGCAAGCCCATTTCAGGGCTAGGCATGTATAGTGCTTTTCTCAAACCTACAAAACCACTCAAAAATAAATAGAATTCAGCTGTTTAGCCTGTTCATGACACAGACGCCATGTTTAAAAAAAAATACTTTAATGTTCTGCCGTACCATATCGTTGGTGCGCGCGGGTCGCCTTACATGCTCCGTCTAAACTCGGATTTCTAATTCAAGACCAAAAAAACTACGACAGATACGTCACTGTCAAAATTGACAACATTTAAATGACATCTGACATTGTTTCTTGGCTTGCACGAAATGCACAATGTTACAAGTACAATACCAGATTTTGTACCAAAAATCTCCGATGTTTAAGTTTTTATTATTTCCTCTCGTAATTATGTAATAATAAATATACCTAGTTATTTTTTTAAAACATAGAGTTAAAGTTACCACTAAATAAATTATCTTAGCGTGTTTAAAAAAGAAAAAGGAATTTAGGTACTATTGTAAAGCCTGACCAGAAATATATGATGATGCGCCATATTGCGGAGTTTCACTTGAACTAATTTCTTACAATGGCAATGATTTTTTGATGGTTTGTCAACAATGTAATGTCATTCGTGGTGATTTCTTTATAAGATAAATATTTAAAAATATCCGAAGAAAATGCCGATAACCATTCACAGTCATGAACATAATATTATAAATAAAGTGTACAAGTGTTTACTACAAGAAAAGCAGTCAGGAAAAGAGTGAATTCTATTAAATTAAATTACGAGGTTAACATAGTGGAACTGACAGGTATTTAAACTAATGTCATTATAGTGTGGTTGCGATTTGTTGCAAAATTGTTGCCATATAAATCTCATAAATAGCGCCCTCTTGACAATCCTCATATATTTCTGGTCAGGCTTTAAACATATTTTATTGTAGTGGCAACCTTGTGGTAGTTTTTTTGGTCTTGAATTACAATCGTAGTACCTATAGTGGGGGTTGTCTGTGTACGGTACTCACATGTTATTGTTGTTGGGGTCCGTGAGGTCCCAGCCGTAAAGCACGAAGTTGTGGTTGAGCGTGTGCAGCACAGTCTCGCAGCCCAGCAGTTGTGCGCAGAACACGTTGGCTAATACGGATTGCTCGTGGTGCAGGTACACTCCCAAGAGTTTTCTCTGTGAACAATAGTCATTACAAGCTTTTATTTAACTTGCATTGTATGTTTAAAGTATGTTTGTTCGGGTGAAATCTTGCAACTCAATTTTGAAGCAGATATCGTCAACCGATTGAGCTGAAATTTTGCATACTTACTCAACTTTGATGACAATACAATAATATGGTACCATGGGGCTGATTTGATGATGGAGCCGGAAGGTGGCCATAGGAACTCTATAATAGAAAAAGCAATCCTACCGAGCTTGGGCTCTTTAGAATCGTCTCAGTGAGCATTTGATGGATATCCAAAGAAAAGTACAGTCGGATATAAAAGCTTGCCACTAAAATGTCATTTTTGACAGAAACTTATTTTACACTAAGTTCATCTCAACAGTTGAGTTTAATGTCCCTATATCATACATTAATTTAGTTATTTATTTATTTAATCTTTATTGCACAAAATAAAACTTACCGTACTAAAGGCGGACTTAATGCAATGAGGCATTCTCTACCAGTCAACCTTAGGGCAAAGCGAAAAAATTGTAGGCGGTGCAACTAACTTACAGATAAGAAACAAAACATAAGTATAATACTTATACATTTCATATTTTCTAAGTGTTAATTTGAAAGCCACGCAATCCGAATCCATTATTTTTTTAAATATGACATAAAATGTGAAAGATATGTCGCCTAAGAATCGGCACTGATGGAACTAGCGGAACTTTTTATGGTCACTTGGCGGAACTTTTTATACAAGAAGAGCAGAATTACAATAATTTTCATAGTAAATCCGCCTTAGTAATAGTCTGACTTGTCATTTTCACAGAAGTGACAGGGGGGCAAGAATGTGACATCTGTGCATACTAACTTCTTGGATATCCCACTATTCTCTCATTTGCTCAAAGGTTAACTCGAAACCCCCTTTAGGGATAAGTTCGCCTTTGTATATGTATATTGTTTTGAAGTTTTGTGAATTGTTTTTATGGACAAACTAGCCGCGCCGCGCGGTGTTACCCGCTCATCCCACGGGAACACTTATTTTTTTCGGGTTAAAAAGTAGCCTATGTGTTAATCCAGGGTGTCAGCTACCTCCATTACAAAATTTATCAAAATTGGTCCAGCCGTTTGAGCATGAAGAAGCAATCGACATAAAGCCTGACCAGAAATATATGAGGATGCGCCATATTGCGGAATTTCACTGGAACTAATTTCTTACACTGGCAATGGTTTTATGATGGTTGTCAACAATGTCAATGTCATTCGTGCTGGTTTCTTTAAAAGACACAATATTGAACCCAAAGAAAATACCGAAAACCATTCACAATTGTGAACGTGATATTATAAAAACAGTGTACACGTGTCTACTACACAAAAAACAGTCGGCAAAAGAGTGCATTCCATTAAAATAATATTACGAGGTTACCATAGGAACTGACAGGTATTTAAACTGAGGTCATTATAGTGTGTTGCGATTGGTTGCAAAATTGTTGCCATATAAATCTTGTAAATTGCGCCCTCTTAACAATCCTCATATATTTCTGGTCAGGCTTTACACATAAATACACTCATAAACATTCGCCTTTATAATTTTCGTGTGGTAAAGTGTTTACATACATACATGTGTAGTGTAATGTTAGTATCTAGTAGTGCTCTGACACTGCAGCAAGTGTCACTAGTTGTGTCTCACCTCACGCGCCGGCTGCAGACACGACTCCTTGATGGCGTCCTGCAGCGTCCCCTCGAAGAAGCTCGGCGTGTTGGGCCCGTCCGCGAACTCGATGCAGCCCAGCGCTTCATCCACGTGCTCTGACACTGCAACAAGTGTCACTAGTTGTGTCTCACCTCACGCGCCGGCTGCAGACACGACTCCTTGATGGCGTCCTGCAGCGTCCCCTCGAAGAAGCTCGGCGTGTTGGGCCCGTCCGCGAACTGGATGCAGCCCAGCGCTTCATCCACGTGCTCTGACACTGCAGCAAGTGTCACTAGTAGTGTCTCACCTCACGCGCCGGCTGCAGGCACGACTCCTTGATGGCGTCCTGCAGCGTCCCCTCGAAGAAGCTCGGCGTGTTGGGCCCGTCCGCGAACTGGATGCAGCCCAGCGCTTCATCCACGTGCTCTGACACTGCAGCAAGTGTCACTAGTTGTGTCTCACCTCGCGCGCCGGCTGCAGGCACGACTCCTTGATGGCGTCCTGCAGCGTCCCCTCGAAGAAGCTCGGCGTGTTGGGCCCGTCCGCGAACTGGATGCAGCCCAGCGCTTCATCTTCCACGTGCTGACACTGCAGCAAGTGTCACTAGTTGTGTCTCACCTCGCGCGCCGGCTGCAGGCACGACTCCTTGATGGCGTCCTGCAGCGTCCCCTCGAAGAAGCTCGGCGTGTTGGGCCCGTACCGCGCGCGGAAGCGCTCCGCGAACTCGATGCAGCCCAGCGCTTCGTCTTCCACGTGCTCTGACACTGCAACAAGTGTCACGAGTTTAGAATACCCTGATATCAGAGAGAAGTGGTCGCGCGAGTTAGGGAGCGTTCAAGTATTACGTAACGCAATTTTTGAAGATTTTTGACGCTCCCTCCCCCCCTTGTAACGCGCCGTAACATTTTTCTGTACCCCCCCTCCCGCGCTCTAAACGTTACGTAACACCATAAGTGACACAAAAGTGACCATTTTTACCCAAAAGTCACAAAAGATTAGTTAAAATGATTAAAATGACGACCAGAGCAATACAATCGAGGGATTCCCCGTAAAATAAACGACAAGGGTTGCCAACTTGGGCGTTTTAAATCCCAATTTTTTTATAAAAAAAAAAACAAACAATGTTACGTAACGTGTTGTAAGAAAGGCCCCCTCCCGCCCCTGTAACGCATCGTAACGTTTTACGAGAGCCCCCTCCCTCCTAAATAGCGTTACGTAATACTTGAACGCCCCCTTATTTATCTATCTCTTCCTGTACAGTACTGCGAGAAAGTGACAGGCGACGCTATGCCGCGTTGTGCTTGACGGGCAGATGCGGCTCACTCTGTGGTTATACCTTGTAGAAAACAGTAGACCCACGCCGCCGGTACCTAAGACGTCAGGCCTCAGCTGAGACTCGTGATTATTTGAATTCCTTGCGGCGCTCAAAAAATTAACGTTCGTAGATTACACACGACGCTTATCAAGTTATCTATGCGATGTATTCAATCAAAAGGGTCTACTTTATCGTTTACCATAAGGGCACAATGACTGGTTATTGGTATACGATGCAAACAAATTTCGACTCTATTAACACGCCACACGTCGCTCGTACAAATAATGTTCCAAACCACTCACTCTCTCTGTCAATCTCTCATTGTACTGTAAAACAGAGATAGGTTATCTCGAGCGAGAAAGAGTCGCGTGTCAAAATTACGCTAGAGGCGCTGGACATCCAAGCATCCTAACATCCAAACATCCGGACAGACGATTTTTTTTTGGGCCAAGCTGAAACAGACACTTAGCTCGCTCGGTGAATGAAAATCAAGACTTGACGACGCGGTTGGCTCAGTTTGTAAGCACTTGCCTACTGAGCCGGCGTTCCCGGGTTCGAATCCTGGCCAGGGCAAATATTTATGTGATGAACTCGAATATTTGTGCTTGGGTCATGATTGTTCTATGTATTTAAGTATATATTTATCTATATAAGTATGTATATCGTCGTCTAGTACCCATAACACAAGCCTTCTTGAGCTTAATTTGGGACTAGATCGATTTGTGTGAGGTTGTCTGATATCATATATCGAAGCTCCCATGGATCGACTCGAATGGACTCCGTAACAATGCGCAGATCTCAGCGAGTTCTCAACCGATTTTAGAAATTTTTGATTTAAAATGAAAAAAATAAATTTTGCTAGGTCGTGACGAAGAGAAAAATTCGAAAAAAAAAAAAAAAACCGCTCCAATCTATGGAGCAAGCTTAGCCGGTGGCTGACTCTGCATCGACCTAGTTTATTAAGACTTACTTAGCGGTCGTAGCTTCTCCGAATTCACCAGTTCCACAAACATGTCGTCCTCGCACGTGAACCCGTCGCCGCTGTCTTCTACCTCCTCTACTGAGCTGTTCTCGCTGTCAGAACTCTCCACCAGTATCTGTCAATGAAAACATACTAACTGAAACCTGATTGAATGTAAGAGCAAGACAGCTAGCTAGCCGTGTTTGCTGTCACTTAGGGTGTCTGAAGCGGAGACGTGCGGAAAAGACAAATGACCTGTGTATTTATTTATCGTATGGCATTTCAGTCACTGGATATAGGTACAATTAATTAAATTAAATTTAAAGGTTGAAGTTTCAGTGAAGTTTTTGATGTCTTCTATTCCTCCTATGAATTTGGTGATAGATTTAGATTTATTTATTTCATAATATAAAATGTCAATATAAATTACACTAAGTCAATTTACATGCACTTATACTATGATCGTCACATATATTAAAACTAACAGATAAAATATGATGACATCGATAATAATAACAGCGGAATCAATAATAAGACAGATAAAATAATTACATGTTAAAATTTTAAACAAACAGATAAAAATGTCAAAGAAGCTCATAAGTGGATTGTCAAAATTATAGATGCGAAGCTGGTTGCTAACATTTCTAGCCCAGCGGCTAGAAACGGCTTATTTGGCTTATTATCATTTCTAGCGATAACAAGCGGCTGGAAACGGCTGCTTACATTTCATTGACATATTCACATGATTCAATGTTTGTTTTTGTTATTTTTCTTTTCATTTATTTACTATAGGATCTATTTAACATAAATAGACATAAAAAATGACATTTGCATCTGTATTAAGTGTTAAAAACTCAAAATTCTCTTACAAAATGTGAAAGAGCAGTGGAATAGGACTATTTTAATAATTTATTTGTGAGAGATGAATTGGAAATAGGTATTTATCAGTTACCTAGTAATAGTAAGCATTTAGTTGTATTTCTATAATGCACCAAAACCAAAAGTAGGTATATAGTTAACTGTGCCTGCCGCGCGAGATTCCCGCGTTTGGTTTACAATGATGATTAGATCCAAAATAAACTGATTTAGCTACCTTTATTCTTATAATTTTCATACACCGCCACCTGAACACAAACGTTGTTTCATAGTTTACTTTTCGTATCTGAATTAAGTAAATTAGTAGGTACAAATGGTGTCTTCGGGGTCTATATTTTTAAAAAAGAACATAATAAGTGCTACTGTATAACAAAAATAAGAGTTTAACAAAAAAAAATGTAATAAAAATCATTTCTTTATTTGATGCTCAAGTCGGGTATCTACCTGGTATCAAGCGGCTGGTTATTCGTTTCTAGCCGCTGCTTTCGGTTACTACCGGCTTACAAGCCGCTGGTTTACAACTATAGTCAAAATACAAGAATTAACACGGTAAAAATAACACTGAAAATTAAAAAGCGAAATAAGGCAATAATTAGAAATAATCGTCTGGTTCGGGTGCCCACACTCGCACTCGGGAGATTCAGTCCAGCCCCATTAAAACTAGTGGTGGGCGCAATTTCCAACGTCTGTTCTGATGCGATTGAGTAGACACGACACCTTACGCGATTCGTTGAAACCAGGAGGGCGCGCTTTTGGGTTGAAAGCGAACAAATCTTCATCTTTATGTTGAAAGCTACTCCATTCTTCCACGAATCGTGCATGGTCCACTGTGTGTCAATGTCCAGCATATCAAGACCTGGCAGGTTCGGTGACATGAGCCTTTTGTGGCCGAAATTTGTGAGGTCCTCATGGATTGGCATGTCTTGGTGGAGTTTTGATTTGGTTGCCTCCCGAAGTTGGCACTTTTTGCGGCGTAAGTGTGCCGGTGCTATATGGCTCAGGGCAGGTAACCAACGTACGGGTGGGCTTGAGGCATCCAGTAACGAGCCGCATGGTCTCATGGTCCGCATGGTCTCATGGTCCGCATGGTATCACCTGAGTTGAAATCTGTATATCAGCTCTGCTTCACTTCTGTGATTGGTCGACTCCGCAAGTCTTCGCTCCGATTCGCTTCAGTGGAGACACCCTGGCCCGGCCATGACTACGCGCGACCAGGGGCAGCGGTGAGCGGCGAACGGCAATAGTACATACCATGCGGCGAATTCGTGAATGGCACAGGAAGCAGGCGTTTGTGTTAATAAATATGCGATCTGGGGCTCTACGAATAACCGCCCGTGGTTTGTTTTAACTTTTACGTCTTGCCTTGGCCAGGGAGTGAGATTCCCCCCTCTCCTCCCCGCATAGCAGACAGAAAAGCCCACTTACGGCCTAGGGTGACGTAATGGTACATTACGTAACAAGGGTGGTAAACGAGGAATAGGCTAGTTGACTCATGTCGAATTGTAATAAACTAATGTTTATTCCGTATAGTATTTAGCAAAGGAAACCTAAATATATATTTTTCAATTCATAAAAGTGAAAGATGGCTGAAAAAATTTAATTTGAAAATATGGTTTTTAATCTGTATTTTGAAATGCTTAAAACGCCGTCCGCCATTTTCGCTTATGATAGTGACGTCATTGGTCATGTAAACAAAACTGAAAGTCTACTTTGACGACTTCGAATTTTTTTTTTTTTTTTTTTTTTTTTATGGTCCACAAATTGGATAATACAAAATTATCATAACATAATTTATGATGTATCGGTTACATTTTTGTACACCCTAAAATAGTAGACACAGCATGCATAAAGAAAACAGTTCAACAGTGTTTTAAACAATACTAAATACAATATTAAATTAAGTTTGAATTTAAAAACTATAGGTACAATACTATAGGTCGAATAGTGCCGTCCCTCTCGATCTCCTGTCAAAGTATATTGGAGTGAGCGGAATGGCATTATACGACGGTCGAATTTCGAATATTTACAGGTAATACTACGACACGCCACAGATTAGCGAAAGGGAAAAATGGCGGACGGCGTTTTTGACTGTTTATGAAATTTCTAATTTTCAATTGATAAAATTTAGCTTTCTAGCTTTCAGAAAAATACAAGACATTTTTTTTAGAGCTAGTAAGATCATTATTAACCATTTCCAATATATTTCGAAACTGGGTCAACTAGCCTATTACAAACGAGTGGCTATTAGAAGCCCGAAGCCGAAGGTGAGAGCTTTAATGACACGAGTTTGGAATTCCTTTACCACCAGAGTCACGTACGACGTTTTTCATCACACTTTGGAGGAAATAAAGCAAACGTATTATTACTTAGTAGTCGATACCAAAATTACTTACCCTACCCTATGGCGTAATATACGACTTACCGCCCGGCCTTCTAGCATGTTAACCCATAAAGTGTAATACAAATTACTTACCACCCTAGGGCGTAATTTACGACTTACCGCCCGCTTATCCAGCATGTAAACCCTTGCTTACGAGCAAGCGTGATGAAAACATAGTTACTGACCCGTTTGTATTCCTTCTGCTTGGACGGGCCGCGCTTGACGCCGAGCTCGTGCTGCGGCAGGTTTAACCCCACCATCGCCAGCACTGTGTCGTCCAGTCCCGTCACCACCGGCCACCCCGTCCACACCTTAAACACACAGGGGAGAAGTTAGATTTGCTTCACTAATGAAATATCAGCATTTTTTTTATCTTGCAGTATGCTGTATACAACACTAAATAAGTTGGTACAAAAAAATCCTTAGTGGCACGCAAGGTTATGACGTCACCTAACGAATTCGCTCAACGTATGATAGATAGATAGCCCTGCAGATCCCATTATGAGCGTTACGCGTTCTCAGGCTTCTAAAGATGTATATCTACATAGATTTAAACTCGCATTATTATAATTATAACAAAAGTCCCTTCGACATGAACGTCGATATAAAACGTCGAGGTAAATAAATAGACACCCTTTTATACGCGATTAAGTCTTTTTCTACTTCATAGATCAAGCTAGCACTCACTTGATGTCTGACAGGTATGTCGGTTAGCGAGAATATGTCATTCTTAACCTCCTGCACGGTCTTGGTGCCCGGGTACTTGAGCGTGTAGTCCTTGTTCAGGTCTTCGTGTGTCACGTGGAGGATGTATGTTGTTGTCAGCCGTTCCGCCACTCTGGAATTATAAATATAGGGTTAGGATTGATTACTTCTTATTGATTTGGTGTGGGGACGCCCGGCCGGAGACAGGCGGGCTGTCGATCGCTTGTTGCGCTCATTCATCGCATTGATTATACTCCTTAGTGTAGTTTGCTTTTACAGAACACGTCAATTTGTTTCCAAACATTTTGTGTTCTGTTGTTGAAGTTGACCGGCCCAACATGTTTCGAACTCATATGGATCCCTTCATCGGCCGTTATGGAGCGATAGCTGTCCATGATAGATAGATAGCACACTGGCGATTTGAGGGAGAGCTGAAAGTAAGACCCTGTAGAGCTAAAACTAAGACTCCGTTGCGAGTGCGCAGCGAGTTTGCTGCGAGACTAACTCATAATCGGGCATGACCTCATGAGCTTGCTTAAATCGGAGTACAGAGTTAGGCTGCCTGTACCCTAAACCATTAGGGCTGCGTAATTGTGAAACCCGAAAGAAGTGCATTTAAACCTAAGAAATATGATTGGTTCATTTAACACAGCTCCTTTCCGCTCTTCAATATTCCAATGGATAGGCACTTAGGCAGGCCTTAGGTTAGGCTGTAGCCCTAGTGATCCCAACGGTGCTGGTGATAGACCCCTAGCTCCGAGATCTGCTGCCGGCAAACTGGTACTAAGTAACTGCTTCTTTAACTTGTAACACTCATCACTGGGCATGAGCTCATCATCCACCTGTTTGCGCCGGTGATCAGAATGAGGCTGTAACCCTAGCATGCCCAGGAGTGCTGTAGATGGAGATCTGCTGCCGACATACTTGTACCCCACAAACGGACTCTAACCACTTCCTTAAATCTTAACACTTACTGATCATGTGCTCATCAGCTTGTTTGAGCCGAAGTACAGTGTTCGGCTGTAATCCTAGTGTTTCCAAGAGTACTCTCGATGTAGTTTGGATTCCTACTCGCTTGGAGATCTGCTGCCGGCATACTTGTACCCCGCACACTGACTGTAACTGTCCCCCTTAACTTGTAACACTTACTCATCATCGGGCATGAGCTCATCAGCCTGTTTGAGCCGGAGTACAGAGTTGGGCTGTAACCCTAGTGTGCCCAGGGGTGCTGTCGATGTAGCTCGGGACCCTCCAAGACCAGAGATCTGCTGCCGGCATATTGGAACTCCGCAAACTGCTTCTAACCGCTTCTTTAAATCATCTGGAATGGAGACATTTTCATGATAAGTACTTATCAAATATTACTGCAAATAATCAGGAAAAATTTAAAAAGAAAAGATCCAGTTAATTACCAGATTTGATAGTGAACAAAAAAAAAAAGAAAATAGTGACCTACATCTTGGGGAGTTTGTTTTTTGTTTGTAAAGTATGTTCCTCAATTACTCAAAAACAGCTGAACCGATTTGGAAAATACTTTTTCTATTTAAAAGAGCATAGTTTTCTAGTTGGTACCACTGTCATCCATACTAATATTATAAATGCGAAAGTGTGTCTGTCTGTTTGTTACCTCTTCACGCTTAAACCGCTGAACCGATTAAGATGAAATTTGGTATATAGATAGTTTCAGTCCCGGGGAAGGACATAGGATACTTTTCATCCCGAATAAATTTAGTGTTCCCGTGGGATGAGCGGGTAACACCGCGGGGCACAGCTAGTATATCATAACTTCGATTCGTCGACGTCGAAATCAATTCGCGATTAATTTTGTAGTATCATGTCATGTATTTTTTATTAACTTTGATTACTTTAAGATTTCTATTTCCGTAATTTTGTTAGGAGAATGTGCAGTTTATAAAACCAGTTATGTAAAGCGATACTTACTGACTGTAGACACGCCAGATATTTTGATTTCATGTATTTTATTATTATAATGTACTTGTAGTTCTACCAAACTACTGCAACTATTTCTAGGCGATGAGGTCGAGGCTTGATTACTGTCTTCCCGATCTGAAATCAATGCATATTGTTAAGAAATAGCAAAAGTATTTTGTACTTTAATCTAAGAGCCAAAACACGATTCATTAATTTTCATAGCAGATCGAAAATAAATAAACATTAGTTAAGTATTAAACTGGTTTACTTTTAACTAAGGTGCTGAATCGGTTTGGAAAAGTTTTGAACTCTGTAACTGGACATCTCTTTTTAGGGTTTTGCTGTTTTGGACGTAAATAAATCTAAACGAGTAATTTGTCTATTTACTTTTTACAGATAAATTAATTGTTCAGATTGCTCGAGATGTCATTTAGATGGCCTGCCCAGCCCACTAGATATCCGATCAACCTCTCGTTATATAAATCATTTAAAGCCCTCACTTTCTTTTTTATTTAGTCAAATAAACAGTTTTTTTTTCAATGTTTTAATTTATATTTTGCCACAATTGGAAACCTAGGAAGTTTCCAATAGTCCCCTAGTTTATTCAAGTTAGTCGAAATTTGAAAGCAAGACATTTCTGCGTTGAACCAATCCTGAGATCTAGTAAGTGTCCCGTCATCAGATCTTGACGAAATAATAATGGGAAAATAAATGCGTAGTTGTATGGTTTTTTGAATTTAAGAAAAATATTTTTTTTATTTAATGAGAAATTCAGTGAACATAGAACTTATATCTGCCGACAAAGTGCCATTATCGCCATTATCTTGTATGGGTATGTTTTCGTCATCACAGATATATCGTCATTAAGACTGTTGAGTCTATGTAGTCTCAGTAGCTTGCAAGCATTGCTGTCACTTCCCTATTCTATTAAGCGCTTTACACTCACGTGGAATTGTCAGGAACGGCCCGACATGTTTGGAACTTGAACGGAGCTCTTCATCAGGACACGTCGGGCCGTTCCTGACAATTGAGTGTTAACCGTTTAATACAATAATTAAATACGTCTCACGAACGTTTTGAGAACGGCTGGATCGCAGAGTGAGGATATATTATATCAACTGGCTGAGAGATTTACAAACACTTACCAGGTGGGCGTGTTTTTGGAGTTATCACAGATATATCGTCGTCGATCATCTCAACGTCCACGTCGTTGCTGTCGGCGGCTTGTGCGGTCGCCCGGCTGCTGCCATCCTGTGGCATCACTCTGTTGATGGCCGACTGGAAAACAAATGACGCTTGTTCATCTTTTGAACGTTAAAGACGGCAACTCACGTCGGTGGAAAGCTGTGCCTCGACGCCATCGTCGTGAAATGGCGTTCATCTTTAGGGTTCCGTACCCTAAGGGTAAAAAACGGGACCCTATTATTAAGACTCCGCTGTCCGTCTGTCACCACTCACCAGGCTGTATCTCATGAACCGTGATAGCTAGACAGTTGAAACTTACACAGATGTTGTATTTCTGTTGCCGCTATACTTAACAACAAATACTAAAACAGAATAAAATTAATATTTAAGTGGGGCTCCCATACAACAAACGTGATCAGTTCCGTTGTCTTTGCACCTCATTTGTATGCGGCGTCATACATATCAGGTGCAAACTTAATTTAATCCAGCCGGCTAAGATGGAAAGTGTTTGTACGGAACCCTCGGTGAGCGAGTCTGACTCGTACTTGGCCGGTTTTTTATCATAAAAAGCTTTGTAATCCAAACGTATAGGTGGTAATATGGAAAAAGTAACGAGCAGACTGAAAACAGCCCTGAGGCCGAAACCCGGCTTGGGCATAAAATACAGATTTATCTATAAGAATAGTTGGCAGACTAATTAGCAACCTGAAAACATATTAGTCGGGTAGTCAGAAAACAATGACAAAGGGGACATGAAAATAATTTAAAACTGTGTGTACTGAGAAACATGGGCATTAAGAACTACAGAAATATGATACAGTAGACTCTGGATTAATGAGACTACACACACACACACATACACATCAGCTGCTCCACCCTGCTCGTGGCGGCGAGAGAGTGGGATGTGAGTCCGCTCCACGAGTGCTGAAGAAGCTACCATAAACCTGAATGGCTGCCTGAGTGTTGTGTTATATTTGTGTGTATCTTAATTTGAATATGGAATTTAATAATTCGTTTATTCAATTATTTTCATTTTATTGCCTAAGGAAAGTCATAGTTGCATTCAGGGCACTCACAGATGTACACGAAGATATTAGCACTTTTAGGCAAAAAAATATTAAGAGGTGGTGGAAATCAACAGATTTGTTTTTTTTTATTAAGCAAAACTTCTGTGAGCAGACATGATTAAAAAATATATAGATGAGCGAACCATTATTAGATTAAATTATTGACACATTGTAGGAGAAGACGCATTCACTATAAAGGCTTAACAAAGGTTAATTTAAAGTAGTTTCAGAAATGGAAGGGTTGCATGAAAATGTCTTTAATTTGCAGAAATTTTTACCCGAAAGTGCTTACTCATGGTCCTTCTGCACATCTCATACTGTTAAGAATAGAGTTGTGCTATTCTCGTAAATGTTTCCTAGTTTGTATGCAGAATGTTCTCTAGAATATATCCCATACAAAATGAGGAAGTTTTCAAGAAATGTATGAAATTGGAGAGAGATGTCTATTTCTTGGGATACAATTTTTTTTTTGGACCAGTACAGAAAAAAAAGAGTGAGAGCCATTTATACCCTCAGTAAAGCTAGTGGGACTTGCCAGCATACCTACAATGCCCACAACAGTATCCACCATTCTGCACCTGGAGGCTTTATGAGTCGAGTAATAGTAGAAATCATGTATACAAACTTGGATACCAAATGCCATTGTTTTTAAACAAACAGTGCCGGCGAGATTGGTATACTTATAGTGGCAAGATGTAGAAATGTTTAAAAATACATTGTAAATCAATGTTTACTCACAAGTAGGTCCCAGTTCGCCTCTTCCAAGTGAAATATCGCCTCAGCAACATCCTCTATGGCCGTTATTCCCTGTAAACAAGCTTTTTCGTAGATCCAACAAAGAACACAAAGGAATTCGGTAGGAAATCGACGAAACAAGTATGTTGCCTTAACTATAATGTTAACCGCAAGTACATTACTCCACTACGGTCAAAACAACCTTGTGGAAACGACCAACAATGAGAATTTACTTTATGATTATGGAAAACAAGAAAAATTACGTATTTTACGACGAAGTTATAGTAAGTTATTGTATGTGATTTCACTAAGCACAAATATAGCATTATAGAGATATTAGCTTTTGAATTGCAATTAAGAAATATTGGGAAACGAGAAAAGCACAAAGAGATAAAGAATCCACAGTCACTGTTGTTGTTCATCACATAACCTGATCTGAAGGTACATGGTAAAGTCAAAAACGTATTGATGTTCTGACTTAAGAAATGAATGTTGTATTTACCTGAAAGTTTGCTAAAATTTCTTCTCTGTTTTCTGCCATTCTGGTATAATATTAAGCTCAAAAAATGCTATGACATTTACAATTGCAGACAAATCACTCAAACTTAAAAAAAAATATATTGACCATAGCCAATCTAGAATTTTGTTGCCAGTACAAGTAAAAAAATATTGTGAGTACGCACCATAGACAACTATAATATGTTTATGAAAATCATTTATTTTACTATAATTATTGCGAGATATATTGAGATATTATAACATATAATTGAACACCGTCATATTATTTAAATAAAATTCTCACATAACATAATTTAATCAAAATTATGCAACGCTGGCAACAAAAAAATAACGGCAAAATAGCGGCAATTTAAAACTTGTGATTTTATTGAGTAGGGGTTTTGTACGGCCACGTTTTGTACAGCCACGTTTTCCGAGTCCACTTTTTTGGATTCGGAAAACGTGGCCGTACAAAACGCGGCCGAGCAAAACTGGCTTCGGAAAACGGGCCTGTACCGAGGTTGTCCGGGCCCGTTTTTCACGGCCAGGTTTTGCTCGACCATGTTTTGTACAGCCACGTTTTCCGTGTCCATAACTCTAAATCCCATGGACGCGGAAAACGAGCCCGGACCAATTATGCTCGGCCGTGTTTTGTTCAGCCGTGTTTTGTACGGCCACGTTTTCCGTGTCCACTTTTGACAGCGGGCCACAGGTAAAGAATATTTGTCATATAGAGTGAAAATGTAGGGATGGGCCGACGACTTTTTGTTTACGATTCAGTAAAACCGGTAAAGTAAGGCCGGTTGACACTCTGCATGATTCATACCGTACTCTTCGCACGGTGTATATAAGAAAAAGACGGAAAATGTGTTTCTAAATCTAACCCTAGCAAGTGTGTACATATTGCATATTTTAGTCTATGCTGTAATTATTCGTTTTCTGCATGCATAGATTAGTTTAGTGTATTACTTGGCGATGTGTGAATGTTTTACTGTTTGAATAGCAGCGGCAAGTTCAATTTTGTTTTAATAATGTTGAAGAAATGCTATAATTTTTACTTTTTCGATACAATTTTAGTGAATGTGAATAATGTCGAAGTTTTCAATATGTCCAATGTTGAAATAAATCTTTCTTTATTCAGGAAATTTTCACTGGTTGAAAAGTAAAATTGCAATTTACTACTAATGATTAACATTGTTTTATGTTGATTGTTGAATAGAACCGTGGACGTATATATTTTTTTGTTTTTAATTTGTAATATTATCAATGGCAATGGCAGTGGAAAAAAGATTGTAAGAGTTCCATGAATATTTAAGTATAAACAGAGTTATTATGAAGTTTATTCGTCTCGTCGGTGTTTTATGACTGTGCCATTGCCATGGTATGGAGTCAGCCGTATTTAGTAAGGGTTATATTATTTATTAGACAAAACAAAATTAAGAAAGAAGTACCTATATGGGACTCATATTGGGGGTCATTCGCTGCACCTATTTATAATAAGTGCAACGTAGGCTTGTGTAGGTATCGTATCGAAAAATAATTAATGAATGACATACAGCGTCCCAGCATTTCCATGTAATTTCATCGACAATTTTTATGACATCCGAGAGGTTGGCAGTTGGCAGTTGGTTGGTAACACAAAAAGGCGGGAAAACGGGCGGTGAGAACCTGACACCTGTCCTGACACTTGCTTGATTATTTGGAGTGGAGCTGATTATTCTAGTATTTGAACTGTTTATACTGTTAAAGCAATTGAAAATATACGTACTGCGTTATTATTTCGGAGGTTACGTTACTGGATTGAGGAAAATTTAACTGCCATTCAAGAAGCAGGAGAGCGCCGGTTCGGCGCTGGTTCAACAGTGGAGCACCTCACTCAGCTGTTGCCGTGTGACGGGTGCCAGTGCAAGCCTCGAGTCTCGCATCCAGGTGACAGACGCCAGAGCCAGCCAGGACACAGATGCCAGGGCCAGCCGCAAGCAACGCAGCTAGGTGATGAATGCCAGAGACAGCAGGCAGAGACGTGACAAAGCCGCTAGTTAACAAAGAATTGCAGCGATGACAAAGTTTGACTCTGCAGCAAAGATCATGTATGTATCGGTTTCATGTGGCAAGTTTTACAGGCGCACTGGCCTGCCCTTATCTCTCAATATCTCTCTCCTTTGCATTTTCACTCAATTGCTCAAAGGTTTACTGAAAGTCTACTCAGTTGAATTACCGAGGTTAGATGCATTTAGAATGCTATCTAATATCTTGGATCCACAATTCCATATAGCCTAGTTAGAAAATTGATGATCAGAGTGAAAGTTACCTATACATATATGGAAAGAGGAGTATTCAGAAGTTAATAGAAGATACCAAACATAAATTATGTATAATAGTATAATGACATATATTTTAGTCTGGCTGAAATATCTTGTTTTTTTATATATTTTTTTTCTTGTGTTTTTTTTCTTCCTTCTTATAACATGGGACCCTTCAAACGAAGCGTGAAGAAGCATCTCTCAGGCCAGCATGGCAGTGTCAACTGACATGGCACCGTTGGTTTCTCGTCAGTTGCCATTGTGACTTGGGCTCCCCTTTTGGCTAGCATCAGGTGAAGTGGAGCCACTCGGTTGTGCCGTTATAAAAAAAAAACACTGATGATAGGGTATTAATTAGTCTTGATACTTGTGAGTTTTTCTTAATTTTTAAACTAGTATTCAATTCTAGCAAATTTAATATAAATAATAAAATATATCTTGGTAAGTTATGCTTACCAAGTGGAGACCTCGGACCAGCAAGCGCAGCGTAGGAAGTCCACCTACAAGATGGACAGATGACCTTATAAAGATCGCCGGAAGGCGCTGGATGCAGGTCGCTTCCAACCGGTATATATGGAAGTCCAAAGGGGAGGCCTATGTTCAGCAGTGGACGTCCTATGGCTGAGATGATGATGATGATGATGAAGTTATGCTTTAATCAGTATTGTACTTATAAAAATATTTACAGAAGATTTATGAACGATATTTCGGAGGACTTTTGCATTCTATTTAGTGAGTTTACATACTGTAATTCAAAACATTCAGGGTTTATTGACATTCCCAATGTAAGTGCCCTTACTAACGGGGATTAAAACAAGACAAAAGTTTGTATGGCTAAATTTGATATAAAAATATTCAAGTATAGTCTTTCCCATCTCTAAAATCAAAAGGAGTCACTTTGGCACAAGGTACAAAATAACCATTTTCATGTCAATTTGAAGTAGTTTTTAACTTGTGACAGTTTGATGTAATTTGATCTCAGAATTCCAGATAGACTATAGGTACTTAAGATTGTTGGTTAATGTTGCCATAGGTACTTAGTTTTTATGTTTTTGAAAGGACTTCCACCGTTTTTCGTGCACAGCGAATGAAGCGTGTTCATTTCAGCTTAGCCTAACATTTTTTCGTATGGTTGGATGTTTGGTTGCCCAGATATCCAGCCGTTCTCGCCTACAGGTCGCATTTATCAACCGATTATCTTGAAATGTTGCGAGTAGGTTAGATAGATCTATAGGATTTATTGGATTCAGTTTATTTAAAGTTTCAAAATGTGCAATTTAATCATTATAATCCGGATAAATATCCAAATTACCGAGATTAGTATAAATACGGAACGTTTACATACTGTGCACAGATGTTTTCTACAATGTGCATAAGAAATTAATTTTTAATGTCCTTATAAATCAATTGTAATTTTCCAATGTGTTATTTTAGGCGCAACTACTTATAGATTAGTGATATCGAGAAAAAACGAGGAAAATGGATCACAAGGCTTATATCAAGTAAGTCACGTATAGTTCAACAAGTAAGGAAAAGGTCATGGATATTTACAAAAAGTCAGTAACTCAAACTGATTTGTTTGTTGTACAATGACTTGTTTGACGAGACTGGTAGTCAAACTGTGACCTGCGACAACATCTCAACCAGCGATCATATATACGTCGTCGATTAGTCGTCTCGCCGCTTCCTCAAACCTCGCCGCCGCGGTCAGATCATTGTTCATGTTCATTGCTCAAGTACATTGTTCATGGACTGTAATTTCAAGTCCAACAGTAATGTACTAATTTTATTTTAATATTTTCGATATTTTTAATATTTTACCGACCGACCGACCGATAGGTACCGACTTATAAAAAGGAGGAGGTTCTCAATTCGCCATGTTTCTTGTTTTTAGCGTGCCGTAGGCAACTAGGAACCCTTATAGTTACGCCATGTCTGTCTGTCCGTCCGCGGCTTAGCTCCGTGATCATTAGTACCTACTAGAAAGCTGAAATTTGGTATCAGTATGTGTATGTATCTCGCCGACAAAACGGTAAAAAATAACTTTCGGGTACCCCTCGTACACCTAAAGTAGTGGGGGTGAATATTATTTCGATCGATTTCGATGTGGGGTGTCGTTCAATAGGTCTTTTTAAAACAATAGGGGTCTCCAAACATTATTTTTTGATAAATTAAAAATTCTTTTTTATTTCATACAGTATATTAGTCCTGAGGTGGTCGTCGCATTGTTATCATGTTGAGATTGACGATAGGTTCCCAGGGAAATCAAGGGCAACCCTCAAATATTATAAGCACTAACAATGTTTTTCATGTATTTTATAAAGTTATTCGTGTATTTGCGTCTGGTAGCCATCATCTCATTATGCTGAGCTGGGGATGGAACTGGATTAGGAGTTAATGGATAATTCTTGAAATTTTATAGGTAGGTTAAGATCGTTACTTGTATTAATACAGTGACTCGTTCTCGGAAATACAATTTCTTCTCGTTCAAGTTGATATTTTTTTGTAAAGTTTTCGGTACCGACAACGTTTTTAATCAAATACCGATGTACAGATTACAGATTATTTCTTCTTTCAACTGTCCCGGTTTGCCTGTGGTGGTGTCGGGACTCGGGGCGTGTATAATAATAATAAGTAAGTACGTCATAAAATGTAAGTTTAATTTGATTGACTTCCTTCATCCCATACACTAACTGGATGACAATTATAGTACACAATGAATGAGTAGATTGTTTGGACAACCGTTTTGCCTGTAACCTTAATTTAATTTGATACAAAGTTATGATAAGGTGTATGATGAAGTTTGATGACCCAGAGAATAACTGTTCACTGATCACAGAAGCGGAAGGTACCCATGGTACTGAGTTACTAAACGACGTACCCCATTAAGTTTTATCAGTACGTCCGTCCGTCTGTCCGTCCTTCCTTCCTTGTTTGTCCGTCTATCTGTCTGCCCGTTCGTCCCACTGTCCGTCCGTCTGTCTGTCTGTCTGTCTCTTCGTATGAAATTAAATGAAATATATCTGCCGTTCATCCGTCCGTCTGTTCGTCCGTACGTCTATCCGTCCGTCTGTCCGTCCGTACGTCTATCCGTCCGTCTCCGTTCATCCGTCCGTCTGTCCATTCATCGTTTGCCTCTAACTTTAATTTCGTTTGATGCAAAATGTTGATAAGGTGTAGGTATGATGAAGCTTGATGACCCAGGACCCAGATACCAGTTCACTCGGATCTCAGAAGCAGAAGGTACCCATGGTAGTGCTACTAAACTACTTAACCCAATTAAGTTTTATCAGTACGTCCGTCCGTCCGTCTGTCTGTCCGCCTTCCTTCAATCCGCCTGTCCGTCCTCCCGTCCTCCCATCCGTCTGTCCGTCTATCTGTCTGACCACGTGTCCGGGTCAGTCTAGGTGTCCCTGTCGGTCCGTTCGTCCCACTGTCCGTCCGTCCGTCTGTCTGTCTGTATGGACTGTATGTCTGTCTGTCTCTCCGTATATCCATCCGACCGTCTATCAGTCTATTCAACCGTCTGTCCGTTTATCCGTCCTTCTGTCCGTTTATCCGTCCGTCTGTCCGTTCATCTGTCCGTCTGTCCATTCATCGTTTGCCTCTAACTTTAATTTCGTCTGATGCAACATGATGATAAGATATATGATGAAGCTTGATGACCCAGAGAATACCTGTTCATTCGATTACAGAAGCGGACGGTACCCATGGTAGCTACTGTATTACCGTCGTGTCTGTCCGTCCGTCCGTCTGTCTGTCTGTCTATCCGTATGGCTGTCTATCTGTCTGTCAGTCTGTATTTATAGATTTTTATAGCTACAACTTTTATAGATACTTGTGAAACCACTAAGTTGCTTGTGTTTATTATGCACATTTACGTCGTTTTGAGTCGTGGATATAGTATTGTATGCAACATAGTATAACTAGGTAAAAAAATGCTCGTGGCATCTTCTCTTACCCCAAGCCTCTCGCATTTTTGACCCCTCTTATACAAAATGCATTAAATATTGTAAATCGTTTGTAAACATAATATGCGAATTTTTTTTATTTGCGATACAGGTGTCTACAGAGAAGTTATAGCCGCCCGCAGCTACGCACTCGTCTTGAAGCTGGTGAATCGTCTTGCAAACCTGCTGACTCGATATACCCCTTAGAGCCTACGGAGGTAAACTGGCCTGCTCCTAACCCCGCGGTTGAACGTCACCAACTACAGGTGGAAATTGTGCCTGACGAAACCTTGTCGGGCTTATCCGGATACCGCGAGTTGTTGACATCGAGCACGTCACCGAGTGGGCAGTACGTATGGAGAAACAACGTGCAAAATGTGGTGGATGACAAATTAACGCTCTGTGCTCTATGTGTGGAGCTGTATTTAAACAAACTACTGCTAAAGACCAATCCGTCGACAAATCCTTTGTATGGGGAACGGTCACTGCTGCTAGTCACTATACACCTTCAGCATATCTCGCTAGTCTTTTGGATATAACGGTTATGTCTGCTACTAAATTCCAAGCTATAGAAAAAGAAATTGGCCGAGTGTGGCAAGACCATTTAGCCAATGAAATTATAAAGGCCGGAAAGCAAGAAAGGACCAGAGCCATCGAACAAGGGCACATTGACGAAGACGGCGTGCCATACATCACCGTGTATAAGTAGACGGAGGTTGGCTAAAGCGATCTTTACTATAACCACAGATCATATAGGGTAAATCGCCAATTATACTGGCCACCGTTCAATAACTGGCCACCTTATACTAAAAATTAACTCTGCCCACCTACAAACTTAATTCATTTTAGTATAACGTGGCAAGTTATTGAAGGTTGGCCAGTAATTAACACCTTATACTAAAATGAATTATGTTTGTAGGTGAACAGAGTTCATTTTTAGTATGAGGTGGCCAGTTATTGAAAGGTGGCCAGTAATTGGCGATTTACCCTAATACTAGTCTATAACTCTCTTTCATAACTAACTCTCCTTCTGGCATGGTAATTAAAACATTATTATTTTTATTACTATTATATGAAGACATTATTTTAATAAATGTATTTTTTATACTAAATTATCTTAACTTTTTTACGAAAATATCCTGGATTGTTTACAATGAAGCGAAAAATTTAAAAATTTAGTGGTTCAGACGGGATTCGAACCTGCGAATTTGGTTTACGTTAGACGTTACTGCTTTTATTAAAAATAATATCCTGGATTGTTTTAAAAACCATTTCAATTCAGCCAGCCCAACCCAGTTTCAATGAATGTATTACATATCGAAAAACTCGCTTATCGATGATCTTCCCCATACTAGTTGTACCTAGCTACAACTTTTTTTTGATCCTAAAAATATAATTTAATTGTATACTGTATGAAAATTAAACAACGTAATTATGTTCTTTTTCATTTTAAAAGGATCTTTGAAACCTCCGTGATCGTAATTTTCTTCAGTAATTATAATACGGTGAATAGAGACTAAAGTACTATGTGTGACCTTACAAACGGTCCGGTAGTTTTGAATTTTTGATATGTTGTCTAGGATGGTTAGTCAGTGTTTAAAATGCAAAATGCACAATTCCCCCCCGTCCGCGCCCGCCGCCATATTGAAAAAACCGGCACTTTCTTCACATTTTTGCTCATATCTTCCTTTAGGAGCATTTTAGCTAGAAGAAAGCTTCAACAATGTTATAGAGAGTTATATTTACTACATTCTCCATTTTATATTTTTTTTTCTAGGACAGATAGTTACGGAGATACCCACATTTAAAAAAAACGTAAAAAATCGCAATTTCCTACTGAAAAACAAACTTCTGGATTATATCTTCGTTTAGGAGCATTTTCGCTACAACAAAGCGTGGGCAATGTTGTAGAAAATTTAATTTACTATAATTTACACTTCAAATTTTGTTTCAAGGACGGTTAGTTACGGAGATATGCACATTTAAAAAACAGGAAAAGTCGAATTTTCCGAAAATTTCTCAAAATTCTTGGTTTAGAACGCTGTCATTCAGTTACAGACTAGTCTAGGACAAATTAAAACATGCAGGAAATATAATTGCTTATAAAACTCATTTTCATTTTTACATACATTTTCGGAAAATGTGACTTTATTTTTTACATATCTCCGTAATTATCTATCCTAGAAACAAAATTTGAAATGTAATGTACGGTTTCATCACCGTACATTTCCTCATGCTTACTTGCGACCTACTTTAAGTTGCACGGCAACGAATATTAGTAATATGTAAGGTTATAAAAGAAGTGTGCATTACGAAACAACAACACTTTTACGCATCTAGAGAAAGAGCAATCAACTATTAACGTCACTGTATCTTTACGTTCTTTCAATATATTTTCTATAAACTTTAACTATCTTTCATCGCACTCCATCAACTACAACTACCCATAACTACAAGTGTAGTCGCTAACGGCTCCTACATGTAAATTATAGTAAATTTAATTCTCTACAAAATTGCTCAAGCACTGTTCTAGCTAAAATGCTCCTAAACGAAGATATAATCCAGAAGTTTGTTTTTGAGTTGGAAATTGCAATTTCTTAAGTTTTTTTAAATGTGCATATCTCCGTAACTATCTGTCCTAGAAACAAAATATAAAATGGAAAATGTAGTAAATTTAACTCTCTATAACATTGTCGAAGCTTTCTTCTAGCTAAAATGCTCTTAAAGGAAGATATGACCAAAAATATGAAGAGAGTGCCGGTTTTTAGGGTTCCGTACCCAAAGGGTAAAAACGGGACCCTATTACTGAGACTTCGCCGTCCGTCCGTCCGTCCGTCTGTCACCAGGCTGTATCTCAACAACGGTGATAGCTAGACAGTTGAAATTTTCACAGATGATGTATTTCTATTGCCGCTATAACAACAAATACTAAAAATAAAATAAAATAAATATTTAAGGGGGGCTCCCATACAACAAACTTGTTATAGATTATATATATGTATAGGTACGGAACCCTTCATGCGCGAGTCTGGCAATTTTTTTTTCAATATGGCGGCGGGTGCGGATGGGGGGGGGGGGGGGAATTGTGCATTTTCAATTTTAAACACTGACTAACCATCCTAGACAACATATCAAAAATTCAAAACTACCGGACCGTTTGTAAGGTCAAAATCCTTTATTCACTGAATTATTAGTACACAATTATTATTTCGGCGTTATAATGGGTTCATAGTGCGATAGTCCTAACAACCTAGCGATTTTAACTATGCTTTGTGTAACCTACTACCTCATCGCATCGTCTTCAAAATAATCTTAACATTAATATTTACAAATGAAGCGAACACTTAGTATAGGGTAAAACCATCGTTAAGTCATAACATAACATGTGTAGTCTGTTGGCTGTCAACTAATGCACTATGACGTCATTTTAGCCTAAGGCTGCGTCCACACTTGTATCATTTCGCCGATCCGATCTCCGTCGCGTACAGCCGACGCGTATCGTGCTGTTTGGACGCTCACTGCGGGCGTTCCGTATCATTTGCGCCGTCGCGCGAAGGAAGGAAGGAACGCGTCCACACTAAGCCGTATCGTATCACCGCACCGATCATTTCAGAGCGCAGTAGTTGGACGCTATCCATATCGTATCACAGGCATCACAGCCCCGCTATTTTTGGCAGTTATGTCACCGGCTCACCGAGATTCACCATTCATATGACTGTCCTTGTTTTATTATAGACTAGCGACCCGCCCCGGCTTCGCACGGGTGCAATGCTGATAAATTATGCATGTATTATACATATAAACCTTCCTCTTGAATCACTCTATCTATTAAAAAAAAACCGCATCAAAATCCGTTGCGTAGTTTTAAAGATTTAAGCATACAAAGGGACATAGGGACAAAGAAAGCGACTTTGTTTTATACTATGTAGTGATAGTGATGATAATGTGGTAGATAGGTTCTCGAATGGGAACCACGTACCGGAAGACACCGCGTGGTTATGTCTTCAGGTATGTTACCCGCTCACGGAGATATAACGGCGGAGCGGATACGGGCCGTTGCATGATCGCGACGTCCACACTAGTTCATGATACGCGACGGAGATCGGATCGGCGAAATGATACAAGTGTGGACGCAGCCATAGGTGATGCTCCTTTCACTTTAATCGGGATATTTTCAATTCTAGTCGCTATAAAAAAAAGAAAAAACAAAGTGTGTTTGCGACACAAAAAGTATGGAATTTGCGATCACGAGAATAAAAAAATAAGAAATACACGACAAATGTAGGTACATATATCGCGAGGCCGATATTATAGGGTTTTATGTTATAAACTATAAAAATATAACCCTATAATATCTTCTATATTTATATATTAAAACTAGCTTTTGCCCGCGACTACGAGCTACGTACGCGTGGAACTTGATAAAAGGGATTATTAAAAGCGCCTAAGCAAATGTATGAGCAATTGTGCTTTTGGTGTAATAATTACATTTCCTACAGGGTCACCGCACCCCAACGGAAATGTTCACTTACTTTTCAATCTTTGCAGGTATAATTTCCAGGATGAAAACTATCCTATGTCCTTCCTCGTATCTTAAACTCATATCCTAAACTTCTTCTCTATGCCAAATTTCATTAAAATCGATTCAGCGGTTTAAGCGTGAAGAGGTAACAGACAGACAGACACACTTTCGCATTTATAATATTAGTATGGATATAACCCTATAATATCGTCTATATTTATATATTCTATGTGGGACTGGAACTGATGGACGACAGAAGTTTTTGTTTTAAATTAGAATAGGAAAAACGAAGGTGTCAGACCGCGACATGTTTCAGTTGGGTAATCAATACTCAATGCCGAAAAACCGAAGACGCAAATTGTTTTTTTTTTTTGTTTCTTTATGATTCCTTTCAATAATATATTTATAAGCCGGAAACTGTTTTTCATAAGCTTCCCAGCTATATATTACGAATTCAAATCAAAAATACAATTTAACATAGAACTCAGCTAATAAATTTTCTTGAATTTACTGCAATCCCAGATTAAGAATGTATAATTATTTTTATACCGCTTGTCCTTTTATACTGTTCATTTCAGTTCATTTGACGACAGATCATTTGCTTGGAAGAGGTAGCGTGGTCTGACCAGGTACATATAAACAATCATTTGCACCCGAACCTTGCTCAAAATTCCTAAAATCAATAAGTATTTAACATAATATTCTCTCTCTGTAATGTAACGATCCATGCTATGTAGTAACTATATTTCGTTCTTTCAGGCTTGTATAATTGGTAAGGAGACAAAAAGTGCTTAGGGCTTGTGCACAAATCACGTGAGGTTCGATAGGGGGGGAGGGGGGTCGCGAAAAAATCACGAAAGATCACGTTGGGGGAGGGAGGGGTATAAGGAGACCTCACGTGTATTTTTCTACTATGAACGAAGACTAAGAAAAATCGATTTTTTTCTCGGTTTCGTTAAAAATAAATCTTCACTTGTTAAATACTTAAAATTTGGCGAGTCTATTTTACGAAATTCTGGCAAAAAAAAATACACGTGAGGTAGTATGGGGGAGGGGGGTTTAGCAAAGAACCTCACCAAATATCACCAGGGGGGAGGGGGGGGGTCAAAAAGTAGCCGAAAAAACCTCACGTGATTTGTGCACAAGCCCTTATTTGTTGGCTTTAGAAATAAAATAAGTACTGTTACGTCTGTTACCAATGCCAATTGAACGAGCGGATGAACCAGGGAGCGTCAACCGCCATACGTGATTTCATAATTTATCTGGTCGTCGCAGAATTCCACAAAAGCGAAGAAATGCACGGAGTGCAATTATCGGTATTTCATTGGAGATGGCGATTCCTCTGTTTTTGCGAATCTAAACGAAAGTGTTTCGTATGGCCAGCACATTTGCAAGATAGTGTAAAAAAAACCACGTCGTGAAAAATTACACTATCAGTGCTCTTTATGAGGTAAATATATAAGATGTTAGATATAATAAATAAGGAATATGCGCTTGGAACTGTTAAGGGTAATATATTTTTTTAAACTTTTGGTTCAGCAGCTATCTCTATCAACATTTGGTGATATTTCTACTTTTTTCGGTGTGAAAATAAGTATTGAAATGAAATAATTTATTTAGTAAGTAGGCCATTTCCCAAGAGGAGACCGCTGTTGAGAAGAAAGCCGAAAGAAACTCAACAGTAAGTCATTTTACTTAAAACAATTAGGTACCTAGGTACATTACATTTGTGTTATAACTAATTACATTAAAAAGTGTAAAATAATGTGAGAAATTCAAAGCAGCTGAAACGCGACGTCATTGGTCAGATGATTTGACCAATGGTAATACTCAAGTGTGACGTCACACTCACATTCATCCAAGACAGACTCCGTAATACTCGCCGATTCTCTTGTTACCTGTATGAATCTCATTAAGAGGCCTTATTCCTTTTAAAATGGTGATCGTTTTAGACATTTTTCTATATGATTAAACACGTTTCTTTACAATTTATTGGTGTTACTACCTAGAACAGGGCTATTGGGATTTATTGGTATATATTTGAAATCTACAGTTTGAATTTTTCATTGATAATTTTTGTTTCGAAAACTACTCGAAATTGACAAAATTCACGCTGAAAATTTGTTTTTTCAACTTATTTTCGACTGCACGCAATAAAAGCATGAAAAAGCTATGTTACTTCCTAGAGCTCGGGGAAAAGTATTATTCACTTCAAAAAGTTGGTTGAAATTATCAATATATTTGTCATAATATGAAAAAAATAAATTTCAAAAGGAATAAGGCCTCTTAAATCGTGAGTGTTAACTTAGCCTAAGGTTATGTAGGTATAATGCATAAATGCATTATTATTATTTATTGTACGACTGGCGGCAAACGATTTTCTCCTTACAATTGCTTATTTAGTTACCATAAAGCGGCAACTACTTAATCAGCGACGTGGAAAGTCTCACTAGCCGGAGTGTCATACTTACTTACTTACTTAATGGCTCAGTGACCCAAAGCGAATCTTGGCCTCCGACACGAACGCCACTTGTCCCGATCTAGCACCGTTTCCGTTAGTACCGGAGTGTCATAGGTACCTTATTTTCTTACACCTTGAGTCCATGACAGTAACGGCACGCCAATTACGCCATAATGGCGGGCGTTTAAAACACCTGTATCTGCTTGATCATTTCCAATAAAAATATATAAGTATACCACATTACATTAGTTTTTCGGCGCTCAATATTATTTTACAGATAGAAGCTATCCTAAAATAATATAAAAATAATGACTGCATTTCGCCTAGTGACCACCAAAACTTACTATTTCTGTCAGTGCTCTTCAAAACCTCGTATAGAGAGAGAATTGATATAGTGAGATACGAGCTTTGTTTTAAGTAGATATTTGTTACTTAGTGAGTTTCGGTTGTGAACAGACCATATTGTCTATTCATTATTTTTATTAAAGCAGTATCGTCTGCTAACGCAAACCAAATGTTTACAATGAAGCAAAAAATTTAATGGTTCAGACAGGATTCGAACCTGCCATGCCACCCTAAGGCATGTTGAAGCAACTGGTTGAATAATTCAATGGCTCTGACATCTGGTTCGGTGGTCCAGTTGGTAGGACGCCCGTGTTGACCTGGAAAGCTGTTGGAAACGCAGGTTTTCGAATCCTGTCTGAATCATTAAATTTTTCAATGTTTCGCTTCATTGTAAACATATTGTCTATGTATGTACCTACATTATGCATATATAATTTGTTTCCTTTTAGATATTAGGTATCAAAAACCCTCTACTTGGACGAAATCTTTTCTACCGAAGTTGACAGCTGTAACAGGAAAAATAATAATATCTAACTGCAATAGCCCAGATTCCATGCGTGGCCACTTAAAAATGGACCCCTGCAGGCCTGCACGTATTCGGATACCATGTCAACTGCAGACCTTATTATTGAAAATGGAGCCACTCTGACAGTGATGAAGAGCAAGACAAAGATGAGGACTTTTTTTGAAAAAAAATGCGCTAATTGTCTGGGGTTATATCACGCTCGCCGCTGCCCCGAGCCCTCTTAGTCTCAATGCGCTCCTAGCATCGACACCTGTGCGTGGCGATGGGCGGCTGTGCGCAGAGAATGCTTGGGATTCTGTAAGGCGATGGAATGGATGCTAGGTGCTCAACTGCTCCACTATAATTTGTGGTTTTTACCCTCGTTTTATAGACAAATGTTTCATCGGATTTTGATTTCATAGAAATTTCATTTCATCGAAAGCATTTTTTTTCTGAAACTTAAATATTTTGGAATGTTATAATACCTAATCTGTTGATTGACATATCCAAGATTTATGATAAATAAGATATAAGTTCCGAGGAAAAGTTTGTCTATAAAATTAAAATTCTATGAAATGAAACATTCGGTGAAGTGATTTTCTATAAAAGAAGAACACGCCATTATTTGTATACCTATTCCTTTAATTCTTAATCTAAGTTTCGTGTTGCATTACTGTAATGTCATGTAAATCTTTTTAAAATGTAAATAAATAAAAATTATTGCTGCCAATGAAGGCACATCCACACAGCCACACGCGGTAGAGAGCTCTAGCGATCTTCGAGGCGAAGTCGTTCTCGGCTCCTGCGTTTTTAGTGGATTTGTTACGTAACCGCTGTACTGTCGAGCAACGGCAGGAAATCCCTTGCGCTACACCTCATCTCCTGGGTCTGGGGTCATCATTTTTAGTCTTGTCTTCAATGTTTCTTCCTAAAGTATAATATCCAGCTTGACTTATATATCAGCGTGGGTGTTACTCAGCAGGGTCGGGATTATATGAATCTAGCCAGCCAGCGAGGGCAAATATTTGTGTGATGAGTTCGAGGTGTGCTCGGGTCATAAATAAATAAATAAATATTGGACAACCTCACAAATCGATCTAGTCCCAATTTAAGCTCAAGAAGGCTTGTGTTTTGGGTACTAGACGACGATATACATACTTATATAGATAAATATATACTTAATTACATAGAACAACCATGACTCAAGCACAAATATTACTATCTATCAGCCACAGACGTCCACTGCTGAACGTAGGCCTCCCCCATGACTCGCCACAAGGTGCGATCCTGTGCAGACCGCATCCAATGATTCCCCGCTACCCTCACGAGGTCATCCGTCCATCTAGTCGGGGGCCGAACCACGCTGCGCTTTCCTATACGTATTACGTGGTAGCCACTCTAGGACTTTGCTGCCCCAACGGCCTTCCATTCTCCGGGATTCATGGCCTGCCCATTGCCACTTCAACCGTAACCATTAGGTATAATGGCGGGACCAGGTCCTGAATTTTGTCAATTCATATTGCAGTGTTTAGTACTGAATTGGTACTATTTGCTACCTTTTGTAAAAAAATAGTACCTCTTCTATTTCAAAGTTATATTTTAAAATAGTCTGGTCCCGCCATTATAATGTTATAATGGCGGGACCACTTGTGGCAGGCATTGTTATCTGCGATTAGTTTTATGAATATTTAGTACCTAATTAGTACTCTTGAAAAAATGCTTAAAAAGTGTGGCTGGGTACAGCAGGTACTGTGCTGTTGTATTAAAACACTGGTCCCGCCATTATAATGTTTGGACATTTTGCATATAAACGTGTAAAGGTCTATTATTTATAAACTTTATTAATATACATATTTAGTACCTATGTGCTACCTGTCGTTTACTTAATACACCTTGGGTATATTGTACTTACTACATTTAAAGTATTAATTTTATTGAAATACCGACTCTTCTGAACCTTGTCATAAAATAGTAGCAAATAGTACCAATTCGGTACTAAACACTGCAATATGAATGGACAGACTTCAGGACCTGGTCATTATAATGGTTACCTTCAACCGGGCAATCCTGTGCACTATGTCGGGTAGGTACCTTGGTTCTTCTGTGGATATCCTCATTTCTGATTCTATCGCGCAAAGAAACTCCGAGCATTGCCCTTTCCATTGCACGTTGCGTGACTCTTAGCCGCCTCATGAGTCCCATGAGGGATGAGGGTCATGGTTGTAATAAATATATATTTAGATAGGTAGATGTTTATTGCTTTCATATAGTGTACAGATGTCTTAATTCTAAAGATTATCTATACCTAACATGGCACCCTGTAAGGGCATTGCAATCTTCATGCAATGTTTTGCAGAAACAGCTTAATATCTAATAAAAAATATGCTATACAAAATCAAGATAAAAATTATTATTATTTAATCGTTATAATTATTTAATCGTCTAGTACCCGTAAAACACTTTCTTGAGCTTCATTTGGGACTAGATCGATTTATGTGAGCTTGTCTGATATTTATTATATTTACATTTCTTAGGATAGGTTTTTATACAATAAATTTGTAAAAAGTAAAATATTAAGGTAGGTGGTTAGTGCTGCAGAGATGAACCTCGAAACAACAACAACTTTTACAAATGAAGCAGTGTGGGGCTTCTAGAAGTTTTTTAGTAGGTATTCCTGCGCAAATGCGCACCTCACTGAGACCGGCTATCTGCAGTACCTTTGTAACTTAGCATTTCAGTAGGTACCCTTACCATGAGTTACCTAACGTGACCGTGATCGCTAGCGACAGCGTAAACGATTCGTGTGGAGAATAGTACAGCGCCCCTAGCGGTTACTTTGTAGAACTACAATTCTCCATAGTATACAAATCACGGGGACTTGTTTGCTTGGGTTAGTCTGCTATCCAGGCAATTTGTATCCTATTTTGTTTGCCAGTAGGTAATAGTAGCCAACGATTTCCGCCAATACCATAGCTATATCTCCAGGTCATAGAGTAAGTATATTGAATGTTTTATAATTGTTTTACTGGATTGATCGCTACGCGTAAGTTGTGAAAAAACTGTACTTACTCTGATATCGAAATTAGTTCCGTATAAACTAAACTAGGTACTATGTCCAATTTCTAAGATTAAATTAAGTCACTTTGGCACAAGGTACAAACAACCGTATAAATGTCAATTTAAGGTCGTTTTTCACTTGTGCCAGTTTGATATAATTTGATCTTAGAATTCCGGATAAACTATACCTACCTACACATTGCAATGTGGTACCGCGATAGCTTATTATATTTTCGATATGCCCAATGGAGCATAGGCAGAGCAAAACCTAGTAAGAATTTTTTTTACTGAAAATATTTTGTGGTTTACCTGACAAGTTACCTAACCTGGGTGGAAAATGGGCAGCATGTAGTGTAGGCTACATAGTATACGCAGTTTATACGGCTTTTCATCACATAATTCAGAGTACAGAAGTTTAAGCTTTCAATTCAAAAAACGCGCCAAATTTCCGAACGCAAACCCCGCTTTCCGCACTCTGACCTGTCAATCTCATTTAGTTTAGAGTTTAGTAGCTTACAGCAGCTGCCCCATCCTGACGTGACGCCTGAGAAAACAGAGCCTATGGAAATGTCCTGGAAAATAAACTTTGAAACGGGTATAGGGTGGGGGGGATTATCATTTCGAGACTGCGCAGCTCATACAATTAAAATAGAACTTCACTTCAGGTAAGTTCGTTTAATTTCTAATTGTATTTCGCTGCGCAGTCTCTTCATGATAATTAACTCATGTAGATGTTCAGAGTCAAATCAAAGTTTACTGCTTCCTACACCTACACTGCTTCCTACTGCTTCATAATGGGTTCCAAAAAGGCAAAAGTGCACCTCAGTTGCTAGCACAATTCTCTGATGAACTAAACATGCATTTAAATGATAAGAAACATGTCTTTCTGGTACTGATTGACTTCAGCAAGGCATTCGACACCTTAAATCATAAAAAGCTTTATGAAAAGCTCCAGCAGAATGGTATACAGGGGCCCACCTTGGAATGGCTTGAGGACTACCATACAAACAGAATGCCCACGTGGATCCATTGGTCTGGCTGCGTGTATCAACGTTTTCACAGCAACCAATGCACGCACACGTAAAACGTGTGGGCCACGTGGATACATTGGTCAGCTACGTGTATCCAGATTCTCCACTGCGGGCCACGCACATGCACGCGTGCGCGAGAGGCACACTCGCTCATCAGCGTTGCCAGAGCTACGGAAAAATCCGTAGATCTACGGAATTTAGGCTTTGTGTCCAGATCTACGAAAACTATTGGGGAACCTGCGGAATTTCAGATTACTTTTATTTTATTGTCAAAACATGAAATAAACGAAACGGAACGTTAAAATAAAATCGGTCAAGCCGTTTCTAAGTTATCACAAAAATTCATAATTTTCGTTAGAATGACGTAAGTGCCGCGCGGTGTCCTTATGCTATCGAAATAAAAGTTTTAATCCCATTAAATACTGATTTTTGATTAGTACTTATGCCCTCTAGTATGGAATAGCAAAACTCGTTTTTGAAATTTTTCTTGACAGTTTTTTCTTGAAATGGTGAGTAGCGGAACTAATTGCATGTCAATAATGTTGTGTCCATACCGTCGCTGGTAAACGCTTGGAAATACCAAAAAAAAAGCAAATCTAGGTAGGTGTCAAATCAAAAGGAAAGTTGAAGACAAGTGTGTACTCGTGTATTATTTTATCTCTTGCTTATATTATATGGGTAAGAGCGAAAAGTGAATATAGTGTTACCTATACTTTTGGTGCGACGTGTATTAATTACCATTGTACCAAATATATAATAAATACATTTTTATTATTTCTCACGTGTTTTCTAAATCAATTGTTCAGCGAAGAAAAAGCTTACTTCTTAAAATACAACGCTCGTAATGATCAGTGCGTATCTAACGTATCTTCATGATAATTTATCAGTAATAATCAATTACCAATTACAGCATTAGGAGTTCATTTGGTGATAATTTTAATGCAAAGTAAGCAAGCGTTTTTACCTAGAATTCACCTGATGAATAGTTACTATCAAGTCAAAGAAAGAGCATGTTTCCTAAGAAAATGCATATTGTCTCTCAACTGGAAGATCCAAGTTATGATTTTCGGGGAACAGGTTCAGCGCAAGATGAATTCATTATTTTGGGAAAACTCAACTTACCACACACGCTAAAGGCTCGTTGGACATGCCGTCACCGCATTTTTTTTCATAAACTTATTTCCTGTACGTTCCTATGTTATATACTTCGCTATTTTAATTCTTCGTTATTAATAAGTATAGTATGGGTCTAAGAAACAAATACTGGTGCACATTTAGACCAAGCGGGATTTTAAACAGAATACCAGACAGACCAGGTAGCAATTTGTTTTTTATAGACCACTTGTTGTTCCGACCAGCTTTTTGGACGAACTGCTTTTTAGACGAAATTATACTAACCCCTTTTAATTTATTATATCGAGTTGCTCATTTGAAGTCCTAAATTTTATTTTATGGAAATAAAATAAGAAATCAAATCAGCGTAATTGACTAAAGTGTTTTATTGATGAGAATATTTTTCAGTAGCTGACAGTTAGCATAAAAAAAGTAAAAGACCAACCAATCACAGTTATGTTGGCAGTACTGTATTAATCTAGAGAATAATAATCTTGCCAACATCATAAAATAATCTAACACTCCTCCTCGATTGTAGATGTGATGCTCAAACTTTGCAAAAAACATTTACAATCGCATTACAAACAAATTATACAAAAGAACATAGAATTAAATTAGTGACATTCGCTAAAGCAATAAATAACTTTAAATTAAATAAGTATCATTCGCTAATGCAATCAATCAAGTAACATTATGTCTAATAAAATTCGCTCATGCACATTATTTGTACTGACTCCTCCTTAATTATCAAACTAATATTCATTTAAAAAAAATACTCAAGATTAATATTACTAGTATACACATAACAGATCTCTATTATGAGAAAACTTATCTAATGACAATATTTTAGTAAAAATGTCAGCTGCATTGTTATAAGAGTCGACATGGTATAGAGTGATTATCTTTTTTCTGATCAAATCTTTAACAAAGTGATATTTAATATCGATGTGTTTTGCACGTTTGCTATTTTCATAGCTGTTGGACATTGATATAGCTCCCATATTGTCTACATAAATTTCAGGTGTTAAACACTCACCAAAATCCTTGGCTAACCCTTTGATATTAATGACTTCGCTGCACGCTGTAGCTAGTGCGACATATTCAGCCTCCGCTGTAGAAAGTGCCACGCAGCTTTGTTTTCTAGAGAACCATCCGATAACATTACCATAATACATGATGACACATCCACTCATGCTTTTTCTATCAGTCTTTTGCCCTGCCCAATCGGCATCTGAATAGGCATTAATAGTGCAGTTATCATTCTGCCTTTTGTAGTTTAGTCCATACTCCTTCGTTTGCTTTATGTATCTGATTATTCTTTTCGCTTGTTTCCAACATTGGATATCAGGCTTGTCCAAAAATTGACTTAGATATGAGACCGCATAACTTATGTCTGGTCTTGTGACGGTTGCCAAAAACATTAAACTTCCAATTATTTCTCTATACGGTACGTCTATTTTATCATTAGTTGCTTTTATTTGTAAATCCTTTTCCATTGGCGTTTTTACTCCATTGCAGTCAGTCATATTAAACTTCTGTAACATTTTTTCAATTTGTTTGCTTTGATTTATTTTCATTCCTTCTTCATTTCTGGTAATTTCCATACCTAGAAATTTATTGATTTTTCCCAAATCTTTTGCATTAAATTCTTTATGTAGCCTCTCTGTTACTTTATTTATCGCTTCGACTTCCCCTGTTAGTAGAATGTCGTCTACAAACACTAAAAACCATACTTTACTATTGTAGTATAAGCAAAAATCATGTTGAGACCGCTTTAATCCGACGGTCTTTGTTAAGAAATCATTAAGCCTTTCATTCCAGCACTTGGGGCTTTCTTTCAATCCATATAGACTTCTTTTTAATTTTAATACTTTGTTCTTCTCAACCTTCACTCCTTTCGGTACTTTAATATAAACTTCATGTTCTAAAAATCCATTTAAAAAGGCTGTGGGAATATCAAATTGACTTATTTCATAATCATTTCTTACTGCATGTGCTAAAAACATTCTAATTGTATTCATCCTCGCTACCGGTGAATAATTATTTCCAAAATAACTTTCTTTCTGCTGAAAACCTTTTGCTACTAATCTAGCCTTCTTTAAACCATTGTCTTTAGTTTTAAATACCCATTTCGTATCAATTGCCTTTTTGCCTTTAGCGTCAACTACTTCCCAAGTTTCCAACTTTTCTAATGAATTTATTTCTTTCGCAATTGCTTCTTCCCATTCTTTGTCTTTAATCGCTTCTTCATAATGTATTGGGTCTTCCGAGGATATTAAACAGTATGCCATATATATTTCATAATCATTTAAGTGTTTTGGCTTATTTATTTGTCTTCCTGCTCTGGTATTCATGGTTACATCATTTGGACAATTTTGATACGCTTCCATTTCTTCTTCTGCTTCATCATAGCTGGTATCATTTTCTTCAATTTCTTCTTCATTTTGTCTACTTTCTTTATTTTCAGTGTCTTTTTCAGTTTCAATCTTGTCATTTTCTTTCTCATGTACTATTTTATTTTCTTCGTATATTTCAATTTCTTCTTCTTCATCATTATGAACATAAGGTCTAAATATTTTTGCATTTTCGTCTTTCTCTTCATTTTTAAATACGATTTCATTTTCATTAAACTTTACGTCTGTTGATATTACGATTTTATTTTCTTTGGGATCAAAAAGTCTATATCCCGAACCGCAATATCCGACCATTATCAATTTCTTAGCTCTTGGCTCTAATTTTCTTGGTTTAGGCAATGTTACAGCCCATGCTTGGCTGCCGAAGACTCTTAGCTTCGTCAAATTGTTGTTGCCATACCATAACATTGATGGTGTTTTTCCATTTAATGCTGTAGTTGGACTTCTATTTATCTCATACGCAGATGTCATCACTGCTTCGCTCCACAGTTCTTTTGGTAATTTTGTTTCAATCAATTTTGTCCGTACTTTATTTATTAATGTGCGATTCATTCGTTCTGAAGTTCCGTTTTGCTGTGGCGTATATGGTGCTGTGTATTCAATTCGTATTCCCTTGTCCGTACAGTATCTTTTAAATTTGTTGGAACTGAATTCGCCACCATTATCGAGTCTTAAGCTCTTTGTTTTAAATCCAAATTGGGTTTTAATATATCTTATAAAATTTATTATATTACCCTCTGCTTCATCTTTCGTTTTCAGTAAACGGACTACCAGGTAGTGTGAGTAATCATCAATAAGTACTTGAAAGTATCGAAATCCATAAATACTTATAGGCTCTATGGGTCCGCAAATGTCTGAATGTATTAAATCTCCAATTTGTTTACTATTGCTTTTCTGGTAGTAGAAGCTTCTTCGTGTGCTCTTTCCCTCAATACATGTGTCGCAGATCTTGTCAGGTATAGGTAAATTTAATAGTTTTAAATCATTATAGTTTATATGGCCAAGTCTTTTGTGCCATAAGTCGCTTTTCTCGCTTGCCACATAAGCATTTTCAATGTTGACATCAAGTTTTAATATGTACAAATTATTCGATTTGTTTCCTTTAATACAAACGTTGTCTTTTCTTATCAATACACCAACGTTGGTGAATGTGATGTTGAAACCTTTTTCTGTCAACTTGTTAATTGATAATAAGTTATGTCGTAATCCTTCTACCAATAATACTTCCATATCGATTTGTATTGGACGTGAGCTTTGATAATCGGCTGTCAAAATGCCTTTTCTTCTTGCTGTCAGAACCTGTCCATTTGCTATTTGTATCTTAATTGGTGTTGACAGTTCTGTTATATTTGTAATAAACTTCTCGCATTCCTTTTTGACCATGTGGTTCGTTGCGCCAGAATCGAGAATGAAATGGTCTGTATTTTCGATTGCAGCCATTGCAATGAATGATAACTTATCTTTTGAATGATGTGGGCTTTGACTTTGTCCTCTAAAAGTACCTCTGTTACTTCTACCTCTAAATGAACTTCTGCCTCTGTAAGAGTTTTGGCCTCGGTACATAGTTCGGCCTCTTTGTTGGTTAAAATTATTGTTGTAGTTACTAAAACAATCTGTGGCCTTGTGGCCTCTTTTACCACACTTAAAGCAGGCCATAAATGTTAATTCGGGCATTGTTTCTTTGCCACTATTCTTCAGTTCGGCATCTAATAGTCGGGATTTTACAAAATCTTCGCATAATTCTTTTTCTACACTCATAGTTTCAAGAGTTGTAATAACAGTTTCGTATGAATCAGGTAAAGTAAGTAATAAATGTGCTACCTTGTCACTTTCGTCCAGCTTGCATCCCGCGGCTTCCATCTCACTTATGATCGAGTCAAATTTCAAGAAATGGTCTTGTAAATTACCAGTACATTTTAAAGATAACAGTTTCTTCTTTAGGTGTAATTTATTGAACACGCTTTTTCTTTCAAATATTTCTTCTAGCTTTTTAATCATTTGTTTACTCGTCTCTGCCTTTTTAATAATATCTAAGTATTTATCTGATACGTATTGTACGATCGTCGATTTCGCTTTCGCGTCTTTAAGCATAAAACTTGCATACTTATCTTTTTCCACAGGCGGATCTTCTATTAAAACATTTGAGACGTCTTTTTCGTTCAATAAAATCTGTATCCTAAATTTCCAATTCGAAAAATTTTGTTTCTCATCAAGTTGCGGCATTACCATGGAAGCCATTTTGTTCTAAATTTGCCGTTACAATTTGAAATTATTTTTATTACCTGAAAAAATCTTAAAATACCCGGACTAATTTACTATGCCATCTGGCTGACTAATTTTCCTTTCTATTTTCCATTTACAAGTCGCCCATAACCTTTTATTTTATGGAAATAAAATAAGAAATCAAATCAGCGTAATTGACTAAAGTGTTTTATTGATGAGAATATTTTTCAGTAGCTGACAGTTAGCATAAAAAAGTAAAAGACCAACCAATCACAGTTATGTTGGCAGTACTGTATTAATCTAGAGAATAATAATCTTGCCAACATCATAAAATAATCTAACACTAAATTCAAACATTTATCTAACTCTTTCGTAGAGTATAGTTAGAAATTCTCATGTTGCAGCCACTGCACCAGATAACCGACTTGTTACTGATGGAAATAAAAGGAAACTAGCTGGTTCCTAGATAATGGTATATTTACATATGCGTAAAATAATAGTAAAAAATGTATAAATAAAAATACAAAAGTATAAACTGGTACAAATACTACTTCCTGGACCGAACACTTCCCAAGACTACCTCTTCCTATACTGACCTATTCCCTGAAAGCCTCTTCCCGGAGGACTACTTCTCATATATTGATGATCATACATTAAAGACAAGTTCCCGGAACGACTACTTTACCCACGAAATAACGGATGTAGGATAGAAGATGTAGGGGTTATAAAAAATGAGTTTCTATGGAATAAACTAGTGTATTGCTATTTGTGTCGTATACCCACTCCTATATATAGATCTTATATTTTCTAATACTAAACAGGTAGACCAATATGGTGTTATCTGAATTAAAAAGTTTACATGAATGCATGTATTTATTACCAAAGTAAATACCAAAAGAAAAAATAGTTTCGTGTACACAAAAAATAACGAATGCTTACTTGAAACCAGTATCAAGCTTAATATGTACTTTCGTACATGTGGAATTGTGCATAACGGTGTATTGCCTCGCTCACTGTCTTGGTGCCTACTAAATTCGGCAGCACAATTTGACACGTAATTTTTAGCTGTTCTTCCGAGAAGTGGTCAGTGGGCAGTGGTAATTCTGGAAATGGTCGTTATATCAAGTGTTCGTCTTGGGAATTGGTCTTCATAGGAGTTGACAATCCGGGAAATGGTCGCTTTGGGAAGAGGAACAGGCCATTACGGTCATACATAATTATCCAGGATGACTTTAAGTCGTGAATGGTATAGTAGAGTTGCTAAGCCGCGAAATTGTGCGCATCGGGATGCAAGCATGAAATTTCTACCACACATAGAGCGTTCCACGGTGATTATATTCAGATGTGGAGGGAAGTCAGATTCGTCCCCTGTGTGGTGGGAGAGCGGGGTGAAGAGGACCAAGTACTGCTCTTTTTCTTTTTTTTATTACTGATTGGCTATTAGGGCTTGTGCGACATCGTTTTCGTGTTAAATAGATATCAGCTATTAATTTTTCATGTTATTTAAGAATAGTTCCATATAAACATTTGGGTACATTACCGGAAAGGTAAAAATCACAACAAGTTTTTTTTATTCAGAACGATAAATTAGTTGTCTATCCTGAATATTTACAATTAAAAAAAAATAATACTAAACAGCAAATTTAATCTTGTTTTTAAAAATGTATATATATTGGATACATTTATTACAAAAAATACCTTGAAAAAAATGTTGATGTTACGCTTAGCCTGCGTGTTCTAGTACATTTTGCTAAGTCGCGAAATTGTGTACATTGTGATACAACCACGAAATTTCTACCACAGATAGAGTATTCTGCGGTGATTATTTTCAGATGTGGAAGGAAGTCAGATTCGTCCCCTGTGCGGCGGGAAAGCGGGGTGAATAGAACAAAGGAGTCCTCTTTTTATTTTTATATTACTGATCAGATAACGCTACTAGGACTTGTGCGGTATCGTTTTCGTGTAAAACAGAAATCAGCCATTAATTTTTCATGTTATTTATTCATAGTACCATATAAAAATACGGTTGTATTTCCGAAATTGTAAAAATCACAACATGTTTTTTTATTCAGGGAGATAAATTAGTTTTATTTCCTGAATATTTACAACTAACAAAAATGTTACAAATAGCAAATTTAATCTAGTTTCTAAAAATATATACATATTGGGCACTCTTCATACAAACAGTAACTTAAATAAATTGTTGATGTTGAGATTAGCCCGTGTGCTCGTGATACATTAGCAAAATAATATTTTGTTTTAATTACGTTAATTTGTTTTTTTAGTACGTATATAGTAAATATTATATGTAAAAGCATGTTAATAATTATTATTTAATGTATTTAATGAAACGAAATAGGATGCGTTAGGAGATTTACGTTGGTTACGCTGACGTAAAGCTATATTTTAAGCTACTGTTTGTATGAGAAGTGCCCAACATGCATATATTTTTAGAAACTAGATTAAATGAGCTATTTAAAATAATAATAATAATTTGTAAATGTTCACGAAGTTGAACTAATTTACCTCATTGAATAAAAAAACTTTTTGTGATTTTTAGCTTTTCGGCCATACACCCATATTTTATATAGAACTATACAAAAATAACATAAAAAAATAATTTCTGATATTTGTGTTCCACGGAAACGATACCAAACACGTCCTGGTAAACTTAACTGACCAGCAATAAAGAAAGAAAAGAGGGATACTTCGCCCTATTCACTCCGCTCTCCCGCCTCACAGGGCACAGTGTGGGATTTGCCATCAGTTTTTTGCACCCCTATTTTATATTTTATTTTAATACTCTGATACTTTATAAACCCTTCAATCAAACTCCCAGTTGATTTCTACTAATAGTTTTCAAGATAGAATTTTCTAAAGGCGCGGTTCATGACATCAAAAAGTGTTTGTAATGTTATTTCCTAAAGTAACGTCAGTAATGACATGGTTTCTTTTGTCTTACATTTTATGAAATATAATATATTACTAGTATCAATTACAATAATTTATCGTTAATAATTAAGCCGGTAAGACGTGAAATATTTTATTTATTTATTTTTTTCTAAAATAATTACTATACAATTGGGGTACCTTATTGTTTCACTATAAAATTTGTATTAACTATACCTATATGTCCTAAAAATTTTAACTGTTTATCTCAAAGGACATCAGAGTTATAGCATTTCTAAGTTTTTAAGATATTTCTATGGAAATAGGGGTGTCACATTTAAGGAACCCGTGGTTTATAATTTCGGTTATTTTAGTACGTAACAAACTCAGCTTTTATGAAAAATCTGTCAACTGCGAGTTGTACTCGCACTCGGAGGGTTCTGTACTTAAAAACTGACAAGCATGTATAAAGAATTAAATTAAGAGCTATTGACATTATAACGGTTATGAAATACATGGGAAACTTACGTTTACGTGCCTTGTCTTTTATTTAATTATATATTTGTATCCGACAGAATCCAGCAATTAGAACTTCACATATCACAGCACAATAGCACAGTTAAACTTTTGGATACATAGAACACTCTTGTGAGGTAAAGCTAAATTATATTATTTTATTTTTTATTATTTTTAAGCAGGGATAGGGTAACGTTATTAATTGCGAGGTAGAATAGCCTTTATTTAACATTATCAATCAACGCTTGAAGATAATCAAGAAGTTGCGAAACCTTCCCTTCTTCTGTGGCCAGCTGCGGGCGCGTCACCGCGTTCTTGGGGCGTTGGCCGCCGACGGCGCAAGAGACGCGCTTCAGGGTCTGGGTTTGTACTTCTGAAAGCATTCTCACAAATTAATATGTCACGATTGCGGCCTGCTTCCTATTCAATTACTATGTCCTGCTTTTATCGTAATTATATTCATATTTCTAGTAGGTAATACAGTTCTGCAATGACTTCTTCCGTCCAAATGATCTTCTTCTCATATTATTATCTTTATCTGTAGTTGAGTAAATTATGTCCATTAACCATCCGTGAATACCTAGCTACCTGTCCAACAATTATTTTTTAAATAGATTCAGTTGTTTAGGCGTGATTAATGGACAATTAATGACACAAATATACAAACATAAAAAAAAATCCTTCAACGGATTGCTGACCTCCAAATGGCCTTACCTATAGCAATAAACTAAGATGAAAAACCGGCCAAGTGCGAGTCAGAATTGCGCACCGAGGGTTCCGTACAAACACTTCCCATCTTAACTGGCCGGGTTAAGTTAAGTTTGCATGGTATGTATGGCGCCGCATACAAGTGAGGTGTAAACTTAACCCAACTGTTCACGTTTTTTGTATTGGAGCTCCACATAAATATATATGACAGACCGACAAACGGACAGACAGACAGACATACAGACAGACAGACAGACAGACAGACAGACAGACAGACAGACAGACAGACAGACAGACGGACATAGTAAGTAATAATTCTTAGTAATAGGGTCCCGTTTTTTACCCGTTGGGTAGGTACGGGACCCTAAAAAAGAATAATTTATTTTTTGTTTAACTTTAAAAAACATATTGAGAACCAAGCAAAAGGTTGGAGTTTTGAGCCCAGCCCAACACACCCGATATTACTTATACAGATTACGAATTCGTTATCGTACAGTACACGTAAAATTGGTCTACACTTTTTTTAAACAACTGAAGTCGGTGAAGCGGAGGCAGCTTGGATGAGAAGGGTCCCGAAGAATTATGAAAAGTCCATCCTGGCTAAATAGTAACATTAGGGTAAGCATTTATTCTAGTAAACGTAGTGTTAATTTTAATTTAATATTTTTATTTGGACAAGTTATATAATATGGAACTAGAACTCAAACCTGAGCTAACTGGTTTCACAGGCAAAATTTTGTCCGAGGAATCGAACCTGGGGTCAATTTTTTCACAGGCAGAACTTCATTCGAGTATGATTCCATCAGGAATCAAACCTGGCCTCAATGTTTTCACAGACAGAGCTTTATTCGAGTATTATTCCATCAGGAATCGAACCTGACCTCAATGTCTTCACAAACAGAGCTTTATTCGAGTATTATTCCATCAGGAATCGAACCTGACCTCAATGTCTTCACAAACAGAGCTTTATTCGAGTATTATTCCATCAGGAATCGAACCTGACCTCAATGTCTTCACAGACAGAGCTTTATTCGAGTATTATTCCATCAGGAATCGAACCTGACCTCAATGTCTTCACAAACAGAGCTTTATTCGAGCATTATTCCATCAGGAATCGAACCTGACCTTAATGTCTTCACAAACAGAGCTTTATTCGAGTATGATTCCATCAGGAATCAAACCTGGCCTCAATGTCTTCACAGACAAAGCTTTATTCGAGTATTATTCCATCAGGAATCGAACCTGACCTCAATGTCTTCACAAACAGAGCTTTATTCGAGTATTATTCCATCAGGAATCGAACCTGACCTCAATGTCTTCACAAACAGAGCTTTATTCGAGTATTATTCCATCAGGAATCGAACCTGACCTCAATGTCTTCACAAACAGAGCTTTATTCGAGTATTATTCCATCAGGAATCGAACCTGACCTCAATGTCTTCACAAACAGAGCTTTATTCGAGTATTATTCCATCAGGAATCGAACCTGACCTCAATGTCTTCACAAACAGAGCTTTATTCGAGTATTATTCCATCAGGAATCAAACCTGGCCTCAATGTCTTCACAGACAGAGTTTCATACGAGTATTAAACCACCAGGAATCGAACCTGAGCTCACTGGCTTCACAGCCGAAGGTTCATCCGAGTACCATATAACTAGGAACACAACACAGTTCACAAGTTGAGCTTCATTCAAGGGCAGAACTTCATCACTATCGTACCACAGAAATCGAATCCGAGACCAGTGTTGCTCCGTAGATGTATTTCCATGAATTTAAGATTGGCTCAGTCATTTAGAATAAAAGAATTAAATATTTTTTACTTTCAAGGAATTAAATGACAGTGGATTTTTCAACGGTGTCAAAATGTCAATGACGTGTGTTTTTTTAAATATATTTCAAAGACTATGGTTTCCGATGTTATTTTTTTAATGATATGACTAGACTGACGTGTAAAAACCACATTTTGAAAGAAGGTAGCGTGTTCTACTCTGCACCAGATGTCACTACACCAGCGATTGCAGTCTCTTAAAACTATTAAATAACAGTAAAGTAAAGTACTGTGTAAGTTTACTTAGCGAGTCAAAATACGGAATTCGAGTAATCGGGATGTTTTTAACCACTTTCTGTTTTTTTTTTGCGAACATGGCAACCCCACATTTTGTGAAAAGGCCTCCTTATAGATACGGCATTTGTCCGTAGCGTGGACAGCGTGGCGTGGGTCGCAGTGGGGCTTTGCTTGCCACGCGCACTAGTGTGTGCGTGGCAGGCACTTCGGTACAGACTACGCGTGTATCAGTGACGTCATTTCGTGCGCAGCGTGCCCGTGCACTGCTGTGGAAGTATCTACCTACATTTTCATACAAAGCGTTTACGTACCCACGTGTGTAGCTCGACCGTGCGCAGCAGTGGGGTTCCGGCTTAAAGCAAAACTGACACAGACCGATTTCCACGCGTGCGGAGCCGCGGGCACACCTAGTTCGAAATAAGCACATAAATAGGTATAAACCGCTATACTTAATAACGTTAAAAATATTTGAACGTTTCCTACGGCTTTCCGGGCCAAACGGGCCGAACATAAATACATAATCTTAACGGCAGATGGCGCTACAATGCCGCGGCATGTAGAAATGCTTGGGCTAGTAGTGGCTTTGATAGCATAATTGGTAGTAGGTAATAATGCACCCGTTTGGCACGGAAAACCGTGGGGATGTGGGTTCAAATCCCGCTCACGGGATATCATTTTTCGTTCCTATATACTTATATCTACATTTATTATACGCTAGCAGATATTACTGATTTAACAAAGAGTTACATTTGAAAAGATATTTTTTCGTGCTTTAAACACAGTTTCTTAAAACAAGAGTTCAAAAAGTTATCGCAGTCGTAAAAACTTCAGTTCGGCCAGGGCAAATATTTGTGTGATGAACTCGCTTGGGTCATGGTTGTTCTATGTATTTAACCTATTGACCGCCAAGCGGTCTAGCAATTTACCGTGCCACTGACGCCAGAGTAAAAAAAAAAATTGGGCAAGTGCGAGCCCGACTCGCGCATGAAGGGTTCCGTACCTATACATATATATGGGCGAATATACAAAAGTTGGGTAACTTTTCGGGATATTTTGTTTATGATAGTTTTTTAATCAAAATGCTACAAATTCGGGTATATAAGATAGGTAATGTAATGAATATATTGCTCCAGATTGGGCCAGTCACTTTTTTAAGTAGAACCGGAGAAATTTCGGTTTTTCTGAATTTGACTGCCAGGGGACTGACGAGGCTGACAAAGTACTGACAAAATACACAACTTCATAACATTTGCTTGATATTTATTAAAATTTAGAAATAAATCTCTTAGGAACTAATCTATCTATTAGCCACAGACGTCCACTGCTGAACATAGGCCTCCCTCATGACTCGACACAAAGTGCGATCCCGTGCAGACCGCATCCATTGATTCCCCGCTACCCTCAGGTCATCCGTCCATCTAGTCGGGGGCCTTCCCACGCTGCGCTTTCCTATACGTGGTCGCCACTCTACGACTTTGCTGCTCCAACTGCCGTTCATTTACCGGGCTACATGGCCTGCGCATTGCCATTTCAACCGTGCAATCCTGTAAGCTGTGTCGGTTACCCTGGTTCTACTGCGGATATCCTCATTTCTGATTCTTTCGCGCACAGAAACTTCGAGCATAGCCTTTATTGAAGAACTACAGGACCATCTCACTGCTGAGCCATGTTCATCAGCTGTTCTTCAGAGTCATTACCAATCGTCTCACGCACAGTCGATTTCCAACCTCCCGAACAATCCGGATTCCGAAAAGCTTTAGCACCATAGACCAAATTCATACACTGCGGCAGGTTGTACAGAAGAGAAAGGAGTATAACCGACCACTATGTTTGTGAACTATGAAAAAGCCTTTGATTCGATCGAGACATGGGCTGTGCTTCAATCTCTCCAGCGGTGCCGTATCGACTATCGATACATCAAAGTGCTGAAGTGTTTGTACTGTAGCACCACCATGTCAGTCCGAATCCAAGACCAGAGTCTATCCAACTGCAGCGAGGAGTAAGACAGGGAGACGTAATTTCTCCAAAACTGTTTACTGCTGCACTGGAAGATGCTTTCAAGCTACTGGAATGGAACAGACTTGGCATCAACATTAACGGCGAGTACCTCACTTACTTCGATTTGCAGACGGTAGAAACTATTTTTAGTCTTATTCTTATGTTTTAAGTCTTATTCTTAGTCTTCATTCACTGAAGTAATAATTGAAAAAACTGTTTAACGTGTAATACTGTGAGAAAGATCTATCTCCACTATTCAAACAGCTTTTTAATTGGCTTTACTACTTTGAGGTAGTTTAACAGTATACATTTTCTAAGTAAGCATCCCTGTTTTTTTATAAGTCACTGCTATTTTTGGTATTCTCTATAATTTTGTATTTGTTGTAGCTTATTCGAACTTTTTTTTATCTCTTTATGTAGTTTCTTTTAATTTAATTATATAACACTTCCGAAAAGGCCCTTCTTTCACTGTTTCCTTCTTTTCCTTTTAGTAATATCTTCACTCATTACTCCAATTCTGGTTTATGGAGTTTCTTCCACAGATTTTACAACTTACTTAGACTGCTTTTTGACTCCCCTATATTTTGGTCGATGATTTTTCAGTCTAGTTCTCAGTTTTGAAACCATTGCTTGGTTCAATATTTTTTAATTGCCTATTACTGGACTTATTCTGTCTTTCGCTTCATTTGCTCTTTGGTCGTCGTTTATAATAGGTCATTTGTTCACCATCTATTGATTATGCTTCGTGGTCAGTAGTTCTGGCGAACAAAGATATAAGTAGTATCATTCAGAAGTTGTTTTTTTTTTTGCGTGTACTCAGATGATTTTTTTCTTTTTTTTGTGGCTAATCGTTGCTCCCAAGGTGTTATTTCCTTAACAAATGTCTTTACCCCTGTTCCTTCTTTTTTTAACAGGCGGCACGATGGTTTAAACTGAAATAAGTAACAATATACAGCTTCAACACGCTACAAATGTCAGTACCCTGGAAACCCGTCAGTCCTTTGGCGCAATATAACACAAAGGACTGACGCCAACGGACTGATGAAAAAGACATGAATTTGGGGTTATCTTTAGAATCAACATTTAATTTGATATTTTCGAACATCAACTAGCTACATTTTAACAAAACAAAGTTGACTGTGTATAAATTCAAGTATAACACAGATTTACAAGGAAATAACGACTTACCATAGGACTGACTTTTTGACTGGATTGGCACGTGTTCACATGACAACCACAACTCTGGTACAAACTCAGTAATAGTGGCCATAAAATGGCTCGACCTGCAGCTAACTTTACTATCAACCTTGAAATTCAACGCGGATTTGAATTTGAGTCGCCGATATTTAGCGCGAAATTCCAATTCGAACAACAGACAGCGGACTGACGAATAAAACTGAACACAAAGTTTCTTATATTTTTTACAACAACAGTGAGAATATTATATTATGAAAGTAGTGTTATACATTATTAAATACATCATAGATTGTATTGAAACAGTAAGTTTTCTTACATTAGAGGTAATATTTAATATACAGCCATTTGATATCCCACTTTTGAGGTTGTGACATGCCAAAGTACTGACTTTTTAAGGATAAATTGTGGAGTTTCACAAATTTGTATTTAAAATGAATAGCTGAAATTGGGTGACCAAATAAAAGGCTTTTAGTAGTATTCAAATAAAATTAAAAATATAAACAAAATATAACAAAACAATATTTTATTGCCCTGTGACATCGAGTTACCCATTTTTTGTAGAATCACCCATATATAATCTATAACAAGTTTGTTGTATGGGAGCCCCCCTTAAATATTTATTTTATTTTATTTTTAGTATTTGTTGTTATAGCGGCAATAGAAATACATCATCTGTGAAAATTTCAACTGTCTAGCTATCACCGTTGTTGAGATACAGCCTGGTGACAGACGGACGGACGGACGGACGGCGAAGTCTCAGTAATAGGGTCCCGTTTTTACCCTTTGGGTACGGAACCCTAAAAAGATGTGCCCCAAAATCAACAGGGATTGAAAAATACTTGTAGCGGTTAGAATTACAAAGTTTTTGATCATTGAAATTTGGACGGCTGTGGCCGACGTGGCGTCAGGGGCACGATTTATTGTTGACGGCCACAGCCGACTGTGGCGGTCAAAAGGTTAAGTATTTATTTATCTATATAACTACGTATATCGTCGTCTAGTACCCATAAACTAGATCGATTGGTGTGAGGTTGTCTGATATTTATTTATGTATTTATTCAGTCGGTTCTACAATAAATTAACCTCATTGATACCTATAAAATTTAGAATTATGTATGGCTGTTACAACTGACCCAGAAAAAAAAATGTATTGATATTAGACCTTAGCAGCTGGTTTTATTACAATTTGATTTGGGCTGGGTGTAGGTAGATCAAATAATATGCGTGACCCACTCCCCCTGATTCACTGGTTGGGTCCAGCCCTCAGTCTTGAGCGATTCACCACACTAATATTATAAAGGCGAAAGTTTGTGAGTATTTTTATGTGAATTGTTTGTTACTTCTTCACGCACAAACGGCTGAGCCAATTTTGTAAAATTTTGGTATGAACCTAGACAGTTAGGGTTTTTTTTTTGAGCCGAAAAACGAAACTGCTGCCATCCCAGAGTATGCCTAGGAATTTCTTGATCTGCCTAAACGTCACTGGTGGGTGTTACTTAGCCAAATCATGAAATGGCGGCCTTTCATGGTATGCCGCGGAATTTCATGATCTGCCTAAAATCATTGGGCAAATCGTTAAACGTTATGGTTTGAACGATATGGCGGATGTCATTTAGCCAAATCATGAAATGGCGGCGTTTCACGATATGCCTAGGAATTTCGTAATCTGCCGAATTTTACGATCGGCCACCGAAATACATATAGATGAGAAACAATACACATCCAAATACGCTACATTGAGGGATTGAAATATCAAATGTAGATAATGGAAGGTTGATTAAAATACTGTAGTTTTCTCAGATGTTTTATTTCCACGTATTGCAATGTATGACAAATTTGATCACATCCAGTTTAAAACTTTTCCGCGTATGCCAATTTCATTTAGTTTTTGTAAATGCTATGCTATGTGAAACTCTGTTATTTCTTCACTCGAAGTCAAAAAAAATTAAGAATCAGCGTAAACAGCGATGATGCAGACGACAGGGCCGTGGAACCGTCCCGTGTACGGGCTCCTCGTTGACGGAGCTCCTCACTTCACCCAGCAGCTCAGCACGGTCCGTGCATAGCGCATCTATGGATGACGCGCATTTCGACAATGTCCGAATATCGAAGTTGTTGACGAGGTGGGATCTGAAAACAATAAAGCCAGGAATTGTACTTCGACACCATACTACATTCCGCCATTCGGAGAACACTACAGAACCAAGAAGTAGGTACATTCACCTACATAACAATATTAACATCGGCCCTTTCTTTACTTTAATTTCTGTAATAGAATTACTTTTCAGGAAGATGGATTGTAAAATCCATGGTATAAATATCAACGGGAGAAATCTGTACACATCTCAGATTTGCTAATCCATACTAATATTATAAATGCGAAAGTGTGTCTGTCTGTCTGTTACCTCTTCACGCTTAAACCGCTGAACCGATTTAGATGAAATTTGGTATATAGATAGTTTCAGTCCCGGGGAAGGACATAGGATACTTTTCATCCCGAATAAATTTAGTGTTCCCGTGGGATGAGCCGGTAACACCGTGGGGCACAGCTAGTCTGGCTATAAGTATTTGCAAATGCAGTTCCAATCTAGAATACATGATGAACACATTGAATGTTGAGAGCAAAACGATGGGTCTAGTTTAGGAAAACAAATAAGAAGAATAAAAAACACTTTGAATAAGTACTGAGGTTTAAAAGAAATCCTAAAATGTAACCTTCCTCTCCGTCTCCAAAAGAAAGTCTGACATGTGTTTACTCCCCACAATTACCTATGAATGCCAAACTTGGAAAGGGGAATGGAGAGGAGTATTTTAATGGTCAGTTCACACTGCGCGCACATTTTAATAGAGCGACTCAAATTATACTTAACCACACTAAAAGGTACACATTTTATTGTGAGAATTCAGTATCAGTCTGCACTTATATGATTACTTATATAATTTATGATTGCTAGCAAAAAGATAATTTCGAAAGAAAGAACATTCTCAGGAACATTTCCCATACAAGTCAGGAAGTGATCTTGAGAATGGCACATCTCTATTTTCAACAGAGTTTTTGTATAAGCATGCATGGTAAAAAAAGCTAAATATGGAGTCCACATTTACATTATGTTAACTGCTACTAAGTCTTGACTTTGTCAGTACAATTTAGAAATAAATGTAATAAAGTAAATATTTCATTTGGATGTTATAGAATGTTTGATGTTGTGCAGGTGTTGTAAAGTGACAATTACCAATATTATTTGGACTAATATGAATTTAAATTAAATTATAACTTACCTACCTCTTCTGATGTTGATAACCATTGCCACCAATTCATCAGTAAAGACTGCTGTTAAATCACCCATAGTCACCTACAAAAACAAACAATCAGATAACATAATAACTAAAAATATTTATATTTATATGCAATTAATCCATGTAGGTTTCAGTTTGTAATATAGGTGTAAGTAATGATTTTTAGCTTGTAGGTATATCAAATTAATTTCTTCAATAATACAATTATTCATCAAACCACATTGTAGAACAAACAAGTTTGGAAATGAAGTAGAATGTACTATGAAACTAACAATACAATCTATTATTTAGAGTTAAGTACTCTGTATTTAATTATGAGATGCTTGAAATTTAGAACAGGATAATTTTGTATTCTGATGCAGATGAGAAGAGCGATACATCAGCTAAATGTTAAAGCATTCAAAAAGGGCTACGATATTGTTTGTTAACACTAAAAACATAAATATGTAAAAGTTAATAGCTTTACGATACCCGTCTTCTTCTCTTCGGTTCGATTTATTCTAAGTAAGTACATCTACACGTTAATTCACTATAGTTTATATTTCTCTCTATTTTGCGGCGAGGCGAGCCGGCGACTACGACGCTGTCGACGCTCGTTTTCACTGTTATCTTAACACTCTTATCAGTCAGTGTCGACCAAGGAATATAATACTCACAGGTCGAGTCTGTCGATGTCGTTATCAGTGCATCGCACCAACACAACACCAGGCCACAGTCAACAGTCAACACCTTTTTTGCATTTTTGCTTAAAACCGATTATGTCTTGAGTTAGTGACTGAACAACACTAGAAGGTTTTGACAGTTCTCTGAAACAAAAAATTGTCTCTGGTTTTGGCTTCGGAAAACGTGGCCGTACAAAACACGGCCGGGAAAAACATGGCCGAGCAATACATGTTCAGGGCAGTTTTTCGAAGCCAATGTACACGGAAAACATGGCCGTACAAAACAGGGCCGGACAATACGGCCCTGTACAAAACTGGCTTCGAAAAACATCCCCGAACAAATATTGCTCGGCCACGTTTTGCCCAGCCGTGTTTTGTACAGCCATGTTTTCCGAGTCCATATGGACGCGGAAAACGTGGCTGTACAAAACGTGGCTGGACAATACATGGCTGTACAAAACGGGTTCCCATTTTATTGACCTTGTTTCGCTATTTACTATTCGTTATTGCAGCTTCCTTTAGCACTGTGTGGCACTGTATTTTATTTTATAAATTCATATGAGTATTTTAGCTTTATTTAGGTATTCCATGGTCGAAGAGCGTACTGTCCCGATTCTAGGGGTGTTATTTATAATTATGCACTATAGAATGCAAGTCTCTTTCTGGAGCGGTGGAAATGCATTAACGAGAATGAAATGATACAAGTGATAGCCGTGTGATATGGACAGAGGTATCTATTTAACAATTGGGTTGCAGCCCTTTCGCGATGTAGTTATTTTGCGATCGGGTCAGTCTTCTAGTGACTCGTTTCACAAGTACTGTCATGACCTAGCATATTTTAAACCCTCACGACTATAATTATTCCTTAGGACTTGCATGCAAAAACATTCACAAAGTGTAATGTGTACCTGAGTAAAGACAAAAAAAATAAGATAAGTGTTTAACAAATTCGCGCTACAAAGAAGATAGTCCATGGTAGATATTTAGGAATACTTTCATAATACTTATCGAACCTACCCACGAAAGTTCATGAGAATCGTTTGAAAAATGCGACCTGTTGGCGATAGGTAACAGCCAAACATCTGGACGTCCGAACCACATACGAGCATAACTTAAATATGTTTACCCTTTTACTGCCTCTTTCAACTCGTAACAGCTTTTTACGTCAGTCAAAGGTTTACTTTGAGGCCTATAGTCATTAACTAACCGAACATACCTAATACCTAATGATGCGAGTTAGGATACATTTAAAATAGTATAGAAAAAGTGTTATACTAAAAGAAAGTAAGTATAGCAGCCAATAGCAGGTACAATAGCAGTAGTTTCGGATAAACTACATATGCAACTTATGTTGGCCCCGGTGGAATAGCATCCATAGAACCTGATTAACACCGGCTTGGGGACTTCAGGGGGATGGCGCACCATTCTCTTTTACTACTGAAGCAAAAGTTTAGTAAGCAAAATCTACCCCAGCTTCCCCTAAGTTTTTGTTTGACGTCATGTGTACAGGAACTATGTAGGTACTAGAGTTAAACCACGCTAACTCCTCCAAGCAAATGAACTGTCAAACCATACACTAACTCTTTTTGTTTGTATGGTTTGACAGTTTAAGTTCAACGGTAACTACCGTTGCGGGCCATGTTTTGCTGCAATTTGTGGCCGGCCATTATTTGCATCTTGCTCTAGCGTAGGGTGTCAGAGAGGGACGGCCATAGTTGCCGGCCACATATTGCAGTAAAATATGGCCCGTTTAGAAGCCCCAGTTACCTACTCTATTACTTATTTCTTTCCTTCCTTTGCATTGAGTGAACGAAGTGACGAAGCTCGACTCTAGTGGCGTGTGGTCGAGAACTCGGGACTTCGGTAGTTCGCGGCTCAGTCAGTGGACGGAAGCGCGCGCAGGCGCAGTGTCAATGCGAAGCTTTTAGTGATTTGCGCGGGAGTCGGCTGTGCCCGCTTTAAGTATCAGTAAGTTATATTTATTTTTTAATTATTGTTTTTGGAATAAAAAGAGCATTTCTTTGGGTTTCTTTTCATAATTGGACTTATTTAATTTATTGTTTTTTTAATGGCAAAATTTTGACCAGAGGTAGGGATTTAGATAATAAAAATATAATTAATAATAAAGAGCTTAAAAATAAACTAGTAGTAGAGGTAGGTCGATGCAGCCGGTGTTAAAAATTTAAACAGATTACGGAAAAAAAACGTTATAAGAAACCTGAAACGTATCTGATCAAGTTTAAAGGAACTTATAATAGTTACTACTATTACGAAACAGGAATAATTAAATATAAACAAATTGAGATTTATTATTTATTTGTATATTGATAATAGCTAGAATTATAGGGACAAATCTTTAGGCAATGCTTTGATTAGTAGTACCTACTTACCTACTTATTTATCACCGATTCTATCGTAGTTTCAAAATTCGCGATTATTAGGTTGCCTAAAGATTTAAACGACGTTATATTTTAGGTAGGTACATACCTATAGTTTCTAACACAAAGTTATATAATTTATTTTCCATTACTTGTAATAGAAACGTAATTATAGCAAGGTAACATTAAATATTTCAATTTCAAACTTTATAAGCGGATATATAAGTATGTATATAGTGTAACGGCTGCTTAGATTATGCTGATTTTTTTGTGCCATATATTTTAATCAGTGTTTGATAACAGTTTATTCATGTAAACAATACTCAAATCTGACTGTAGTTCAATCACTCCACAAAGGTCACTTACTTACTATTTCTTAACAGCTTAGATACAAGATAGACACGAGTATTGTCAGATTACTTGTTTTAAGAGGCATAGGTACAGTCGCCATCCGATACGCAGCAACATATGCGTTCATAAATATCTGAACATGACTCTTATACAGTGCGTGTTCAGCTATTTTATGAATGTTTTATTTGTACGTACAGTGCAGTACTTACAAAGTTTCTCATATCACTTAATATCCTCGCAAACGGAACATAAAGATAAAAAATATAGCTAAATTATGGTGGTACACTAAAAAAGAGAGCTATGACTATTCCTCATCCGTGAACGAAATTGTTCCATCTTTTGGTTCAGAAATAAACAAACTTAATAAAAAGTTGGACGTAGGTACCTACTGAATGATCGGAATTAGGTAGGTGGAGCCTAAATATCTAAGTACACATTCTGTATGGACGTAACGTAGTGGTGGAACAAAATAGCTTTCTAAAAAAATTCTGGGATCTAGGTCCAGAAAAATAAAAAAAATAGTTTTTTGGAGGTTAATAATACTCCATTGTACGTTCTTACGCAAGTGCAAGTATTTTGGCTCTACTTTATAGAATTCACCGGTTGTATTCGTAGATGGGGTAGGTACTATAAAAGGTTCTCTAATATTAAGGTAAGGACACTAAATATACTTCAATGTAATAAAAAAAAATAAAAAAGCCTTTTATTTCTTGCAAAACTTATCTACTAATTTATTTGGACTACAATGTAATATGTACCGTGAAATTATTTAGAAGGTTTTAACTAAATTCATGTGCGTTTCTCTGTAATTACTTTTTCATAAAAATATTATACTTAAGTGAGCGAAATGGGCACGTATTTTTGTTTTTTTGTTGATTTTCTCAAAAAGCGCTAAATCGAATAGGACCGCCTCTGAAGTATGTTCTACCAAACAATAAAGGGTATAGCCGTGTTTGTATGGGGCATCGGCCCCAGAAGCCAAATCGATTGCCGTTTTGCTAATATATTAGCCCAGATGTAAGATGCTATTTTACAAAAAAAGGACCCTGAAATACTTCAGGTTTTTGAGAAAATTAAAAAAAACGAAAATTGGTTTTTATTTTCTTTTATCTAAACTACTCAATGGATTTTTTTGTAACTTATACACATTATGAAGGATATAAAGATGTATTATTAAAAAAAAAATGGATTTCCAAATATCCTTATAAGTAGTGAAATTTTCACTTTAAATTTTTCAATAATTTTTTTTTTATATTTTCGAGATAGGGACACCCACCAATTTTGGCTATGTTATGTATAAACTAATATTCTATCATATATATTTTTTTCAAAAACATTCACTTGGATCAACATATCCAAAATGAAACAAACTTATCGCCTGGTGACAATTTTTCAGACAGTTATTTTCAAAACCTCGTATCTAGTTTGTTGATTGATACTGAGATACGAGCTTTATTTTAAGTAGGTATTTGTTATTTAGTTTTGGTTGTCAACTGACGTTATGGTATACCATACATTTGTTGGACTTAATATGCCTAACTACTCGTACAAGAATCGAATAAAAATAACATAAGAGCATCATCGAAATAAAATGTCTATATGTAGTACAAACAGAAACGCATCTAACTGACCATTGGTAGACCTTATGAACATTGACATAAGGCCTACTGATGGCCAGTTACAGTCTGATTTATTTTTAATCATCCATTTGACACTTCTCTGTTGATGTTTGTAGTGATCTAACGATTGATCGAATCGATTTTATCGACGAACTTTTTTTTCGAATCTGCATGTGTTTTGTGTAAATCAATATTTTTTGAGCTATGAGCCGTGGGACTCACTGGAGCTTTCTATGTAAAGACATTTTATTTTGACAATGCTCTTATATGTGATTTTTATTCGATTCTTGTACGAGTAGTTAGGCATATTAAGTCCAACAAATGTATGGTATACCATAACGTCAGTTGACAACCAAAACTAAGTAACAAATACCTACTTAAAATAAAGCTCGTATCTCAGTATCAATCAACAAACTAGATACGAGGTTTTGAAAATAGCTGTCTGAAAAATTGTCACCAGGCGATAAGTTTGTTTCATTTTGGATATGTTGATCCAAGTGAATGTTTTTGAAAAAAATATATATGATAGAATATTAGTTTATACATAATATAGCCAAAATTGGCGGGTGTCCCTATCTCGAAAATATAAAAAAAAAATTATTGAAAAATTTAAAGTGAAAATTTCACTACTTATAAGGATATTTGGAAATCCATTTTTTTTTTAATAATACATCTTTATATCCTACATAATGTGTATAAGTTACAAAAAAATCCATTGAGTAGTTTAGATAAAAGAAAATAAAAACCAATTTTCGTTTTTTTTTTATTTTCTCAAAAACCTGAAGTATTTCTGGGTCCTTTTTTTGTAAAATAGCATCTTACATCTGGGCTAATATATTAGCAAACCGGCAATCGATTTGGCTTCTGGGGCCGATGCCCCATACAAACACGGCTATACCCTTTATAGAATATGCGCGTAACGTGCAAACAAAAAAACTGTCAAATTGGAGCCTTCTCCTTTTTTGAAGTTGGTTGATAAAAGGGGTAGTAGGAGTTTAATAATGCGTGACGTGCATTACGTTTTGGCTGTAACCGAGTTATTTATTAAGGGGAAAAGCAAATTGAATTATAAGATAATCCCAGCCGAGCATGAAATTATCTCATTCGGAGTTACCCTCGACGGATTCCTCCCAGTACCTAATGATATTACCGACACTGGACAAGATCATTTAACTATGTCCGTAGACTAGTATGGAACTATGTATTACTAGATATGTAGGTATGTAACTTAACAATGCTTTTCCCTCAGCAGTGCTTAAGACTCTCGTAGAGCACCGAATTTTGCTGAACTGTTGAGTTTCTTTCGGCTTTCTTCTCAACAGCGGTCTCCTCTTGGGAAATGCCGGTAGATTCACAATCTGACTTTCACAAGTGCCCTTGTAGCCTACTTACTAAATAAATTATTTCATTTTATTGCATTTTTATTTATGTGGTTAACCTTCATATGTTGTCCACCGGGACGCTAATCCGACTGAGCTTTGCTATATCTTCAATTCAGCAATGACTCGTCGTTACCATGATTTTACTTAGGATTTTACCCATATATTAATAATTGCTATTCGAGCGAGCGGCATCAAGAACCTAATATTTACAAATTTATCTTTGAAAGATTTTGGTAAAAAAAATTTTTGGCAAAGAACGGCACGATATTTTAAAGTTTTCATTTATCATCTTCTTCTTCTTAGTCGTTTCACTCTTTACAGAGCGGTCGTGATCAACTCGTAGTACTATTAGAGGCAGATATTGTTCGCTGTATGATTTTACGCCATTTCTCGCGATTCACAGACATTCTGGTGCACTCATGCAAAGGTCCGCCCACAGCCGATTTGATCTGGTCGGTCCATCGCATGGGTGATCTTCCACGTGATCTGGTTCCTTCCACTTTTTTCATTTATCATAGTGGAGTAAAATTATCTCAATGAAAAAATATGACATGACGCTAACGGTCGATAGCGCTTATTGCTAAAGAAGAAAGATTTCAGATAGATTTACAATGCCCAATCAAATAAATAGGCCTTACCTGACGCCTTTTTATTTGTTGATGTTTTAGTGACCTTTGTACTATTATTTTTACAGCAACCATGGCAATTCCAGCCATGAGTTTAAGGGCTCTCATCTTTGTTGGCCTGGTTATGGCTTCGCACACACTCACTATGGACCAAGGTAAGCTTTATGGATTATTATTGAATCGTCACTATATATCGACGTGTGTATGTATGTAGATGTACACACGACGTTCTTTTTTACACGACTAGGTAAACTTAACACTTTTCCAGACATTGTTTAATCGTTGTGAACTCAATCGGTTAGGTTAAGTTCGTTTCAGTTCTAAAGTTTTACAGTTTCAGATAAAGACGGTTATTAGTTGGCTAGAGCTCACAGAGCCACTAAAGGAGTATAGGATTTTAAGACTTGATTGCATAAAATACTTTTTATACAAGCAAAACGCAGAAACACATTTTTTTTACTTTAATCATCTTTCCCCATTATGATTTTTTATTTATGTTGTAACCTTTTCTTTCAACTGACTAATAAAAAAAAACATGATCGTGATGGTCATGGCATGTTGAAGTTCTCTTTTTGAAATTCATTACAGTTGAAAGTTGTCATAAGAAATAAAGTTCAGTAGCGTGTACTACAGATTATAACATTTTGGTACAGGTTTAAAAAGTGCGTTGTTGTGATAATTGACAGATTAAAGTAAGCGAGTATAAAACAATTATTTAAGTTCAAATGCCCAGAAGCCTTACAACGATCTCTTAACGCGACTCACTTTAGGCCCTAAACTGAACTGTATCGCTATTTCATACCATGACATTGTATTTACGACTCAGTTCAGATGACAGTTCAGTAAGAGCGTCTCAACTATTTCATTCTCTCATTTCAAGTACTTTTCATACCACGATGTGTCACTTGAGACGAAACTGAATCGCACGAGTGTCAAATTTTGCGACTCATAAAAAGTTCCTCATTGAATGTATCGTTCTGGATAGTTTTGTGTAGAATATTTATTAGTTAGCTTAGTCTTAGCTTTTGTTCGCGACTTGTCTCGCACAGGTCTGGAAACGTGTCTGTGTAACTTCCTACCGTTTTATTCAGGGACGTATTTACCCTAGGGCGATCCGGGCTATAGCCCGGGGCTCCAAACCGACAGGGGCGGCGTAGGCGCCCCTGGCCGTTTGCATTTTGTTTTGGTATTGGCGCCTTTCAACCAACTATTACTTTTCACCTTTTTTTTGTCAATCCAAAATTTTAAATGAACATGAAAAATAACAAGAACAAATAGTTTTGGTCGAAAACATGCTTGTAAGTTTGTCAATATCTTCGGGGCGCGTCTGTAAGTAAGAACATGAACATGCTTCAAATATAGGGCACGGGCGCCGAGTGAGGTCGCGGGCCGGCAAGAGGGGCGGTGGCAATAGGCCATACATATATCAGCGTTGCCAGATCGGATCTTTTTACACTATATCGGTCAATTTTGTTACTACGTACCCCCGCGCCGAACAATTTCGCTCTCGCTGCGCTCGCGTTTTCATCTGATCGTGTTACTACGCATCCCCGGGCCAATAATTTCGGTCTCGCTGCGCTCGCGTTATTATCTATTTCTGTTACAATATATACGCACTACTACGTACGTACGCACCCCATCGCCGAAAAATTTAGGGTAGCGAAGTGTTTGACAGGTTTTTCAGAATACTGACGAGTTAATTTCTTTTGAGTTATTATAATACGATCTCTTGGATAATGCAACGGGGAAAAAGAAGATGCACAATGCGCATAGATAAGAGTGCATTACTGGTAATAAGTAGATAGAACTTCGTGTTTTCCGGTTCCATATGACTACTGCAATACTACGGTAAAGAGCTCGTAGCTTTGTATGGATTTCATAGTAAGATACGTTTTTTTTCCGTAGCTTTGCAGACTGTAGTAACTAAATTAGCCGCTCGAGGGTGCTTTACATCATGCTTCTTTATTTGGTTACTATTTAAGTTCTTAAACCACAATATGATTTTTAATAGATTGAATTATAAAAACAAGTAAACTATTTTGTAAAACAAAGAACTGGAGTTACAAACATTTGCACTGAACCTAAAATAGGCAACTATAATTGAACATATCTTTAAGCAGTTGATAATTTATTTATTATTCAAAAAAGTTACACAGCATTACAGTAATAAAACCAATAAGGCACTGAACTACAAAAATACATATAAACAAGACTTAAAACTAGTTAATTTAGGCGACACAACCGCGTGGGTCCTTTGCGTCGTCTGATCTGGTGTATAATTCGGCAAATTACCGCGGAACTGCCGAAACACAACACCCTTCCGCCAGAAGTCTGCACTTGCGATGGTGTCCTGCAGCGGCCGCGGCACGCACACCACAAATGAGCTGAAGTACACGTAGTGCCGGGACTGCAGCTGGATAATATTGATATCATGGGGTCAAAAATATAAGCCCGATTTCAAAGGTCTCTATCTCGGCGGGAGACAGCTGGCGATAAAAACGGAGCTTTTAACATTGTCATTGACACACTTGATATTATATGGGTGATAAAATCACTTCACCGCATTTCCTGGTCACAATTTCTTTTCCCTGAACGAATACACTAAATCCGCGGAGGATTAAACTGAATTCCAAGATTGGCATACCACGTAAAATTCATTTGAAATTTAACAAATTTACATGTCAATGATTGACATGACATTATCACAGGCGGAAGGCGGCACACGTTCCGAGTCTTAATTACAATTAATGATTAAACGAACTTACCTGTAAGTGAAGTTCTATCATAATTATACGAAGGGTTTCGTCCGAAGATATTAGTAACTTAAAATTGTAATACACAATGTAGTAACGCATAAGTGTTACCACTTCGTCACTTGTTTGGGGAAAAAAGGTAGCCGCTATTGGCAACACTTTTTTTTTTTTTTTTTTGCATAATTTTCCCCAGCCCATCCTCATCTGCTCCTCTTCATTTAGTTTAGAGCTTAATAAGAATTATGATATTTCCGATTGGGTCTGGGCGGGCGGGAGTACGTTACTAATATCTTCGGACGAAACCCTTCGTATAATTATGATAGAACTTCACTTACAGGTAAGTTCGTTTAATCATTAATTATACTCGTGTTTCGTCCTCGATATTAGTAACTTAAAATTATAATACACAATGTAGATGTTGAGAGAATAATATATAGGAAATATCAGAATTAGTAAACTGTTAGTTATTTAATCGTATTATTATATATTAACAACAGCACATTTAAGATTTCTTTCAAATCTCATTGATAGGCATAGATAACCATAAATCATGATTTTTTTAATTACTGCAGACATATAGCTCTAGCAAGAGCTGTGTTATCCTTATCGAATTCAGCAATAGTTCTGTTCTAGAATCTGGCAAAGGTAGCGGAATTGCCACTCCATCCCGCAGATTTCCTTAAGGCGTCAATGCCTACACCTAATAATTTAATAATAATTTGTAAGCTAGGGATGTTGAAGCAAGTCTTGTGATATATGAAGAAAAGATAGGTATGTCAATTCCGCTATTTTTTAAAGTTGATTTTATCCAACGACCAAGTGTTGTGGCTTTAATACTATTATGGGGTTTGTTAAGCCCTATGCAAAGCGAGTTGGATTTGCGTAAGTATTTTGTCCTTACTATGATATGCTTCTAATGTCCTGGCAGGGCATATTTGAGGACGTTCTTCAAAATACGGTAATAACAAGCTTGGTTAATTCACAACTGCTTTGGAAGTTTTAATCAATTCAGATATTTTAATTATAATTCGATCTGAGAGGAATACTATGTTTCAAATGGATCTTAATTTTTGGTAGTGTTTGCGCTCTGTGCGCCGTTACAAGAGCTAGTAATGTTATACATTTCATTGAAAATTGGTCCAGTTGTAAACTTTCGTTCGGAAAGTGTGATTCCAAATGATTGAGAACCTTAGTCACATCCCAATTGATATTATAATGTGGTAATGGCGGTCTAAGCCTGTAAACACCTTTACATTTTTTTATTTTTTTTTATTTTTTATACGATCATCATCTGATATTGGCCCCAATATAAGTGAGAGAGTGGATCTATTAACTGTTGATAGTGCTGTATTGGGCGCCTGAATTAAATAATTCTGTAATAAACTCTATGATAATTTGAATTGATGGTACATAAAAAAATATTGTTTTCATTTTTTTTTTTTTTTTAACATAATATGTACCAACGCTTTAAACAAATATCATAATGCTTAATCGAGTTGTCTGATAACGACGCAAGCATGAAATTCACGGCGGAAGGCGGGATACGGCGTTGCAATAGCGCCGTCTTGACAACATCTCGGCAACCAGGGTAATGCTGGCCTAGATGTCCCGGTTGCTGGAATTAAATACCATAACGTGATTACCCTAATCACCTATTTCATGCACATCGGATATCAAGAGCCGATAAAATAAAGGGTACCAGGGTTGTGTTGGCCAGTTTGGAGCAACCATGATACGGTACCCTACGCTTTTCCCGAAATGATTTTACTCAGGGCCTTTAGAATAACGGACACTGGCGGAAAAGCATAGAAGAAAAACCTTGACCATTCGATGGTAAATGCGTCATACGCGTATCCATCTGGATCCCTACTTCAGGACACATATTTTTCACATTTTTTATTGATTTGGTTGGCAAACAAACCGATAGTGGGATTACCAAATTGCAGTTTTCGGTAGCCTGAGACGGAAAGTTCCCATTCTGTATAATATGGGAACGTCTAGATTCTCTATCTGCGGTGATATTATCTGAGGATTTTATATATGATGCTACTACAAATATTTTTCCAGTTTCACTGCTACAAATCTTTTGTTACTTTTGTAGGATGGGGGTACTGAATGCCTCCCATTTGGTTAATGTAAGATAATGCCGTGGTGTTATCAACTCGTAAAATTACTTGGCAACGGTAGTAATTTTTAGCAAATATTTTGAGGGCAAAAAAGGCCGCAAGGAGTTCCAATTGGTTGATATGTAAATTACTCTCTGTGCTAGACCATCTGCCGCTACCCGTATGATCACCACATGCCGCCCCCACCCCGCAGTTGAGGCGTCAGAAAAGATTTCAATTGCGAAATTTTCGTCCTTAATACGGTGGTCTGAGTTGCGTATCGCATGAATCCACCAATTGAAATCGGGCAGAAGAGAATCGGAAATGTTCATAAATTGTTCGTAATCATTATGGTGGAGTAGATTTAAATACTTGATACGTTTCGCCTGTTTCGTATACAGCCAGCCATATTCCACAGCTGGACATGCAGAAATTAGAAGACCCATTAATTATTTAATCGATTAATTTCTGAAACTGTTCTAGTTCACCTATGATTCGATTTCTGTTAATTTATAATGAAACCTAAATTTTTACAGTTTTTCGATTACGAGAATGTCGTCTTTTAAATCTAACGTTGACTTTAACGCAGTCTTTAGAAATTAATTTCAAATCAATTCTTAAGTCTTCCAATTTAAAGTGCTGTGTGGGAATACATTTATTCAAATATTTTAAATTAAGGATAAGTCTCATGCTCCCATTAGGCTTAGGCACTAACAAAACCTTTGACAAAAATTGGTCCGAGCAAGGCTCGCATTCTGATATGGCATATATCAAGTAGATTATTAAGAGTTTCAGTAAAATGACTTTGTTCTAACTCAGAGTTACTTGAGACAGTAGGAGAATTAGACCGATTTACTGGCTTATTAAAAGTTAACTGGTATCCGTTTATCCAGAATAAAACGGATTGGTCACGAGTGATAACTGACCACTGTTCATAAGAATCAGCGAGTCGACCGGCGCAGCGTACCGAGTCTAGCGTCGGCGAGTGTTTGGTCCGATGCGACGATCTGTGTGACGAGGTTCCTTGACGCCGACTGGTCGTTGTGGCAGGCTACTGTTTTTGCGTCGGAGCTCTCTGCTGACTGCGAACTGAAGCTCCCGCCTTCCAGTTTAAATTCTTTGGTAATTTAGACGGTTGCTTCTGTTTTTGCACGCTTATCTTGATAACCGATATATCAAGATAAGCGTTAACCAGATTTCGACACAGCTTTTTAGAGTTTCTGGTAGGTCTACGCCAAAAACGTACTTCTCGATTTTTGTGACAGCTAGTTGTTCTCAAAACTCCTTTTTTAGAGAATATAGGACGAAATTTCTGCGAATCCATGAATCGTTATGTGTGTATGTGTATATCGCACAGAATACGCCCCAGTTCTAAAAATTGTTTGTAGAATTGTTGTTAACTTTGTCTTTAGATCTTAATTGCGACGTCAACATACGTCCTACTATACTGTAATGGCCGTGGCCAACTATTTTTGTCTGAACTCGATGTATTCGTTTCTTTTTACAACAGTTCATTTGATGCCGCCTGTTATTTCAGCATTTAGTTGTGGAACGGCAATTTTCTTGCAATTTGAAGGCACTAAATTAGTGTTCCATAGGACTCGAGCCCTTTTAGCCCGAATTTGAAGCCTCACGAGCTCTTTTTAGAGCTGGCTTAATGAAATGAGCTTCGAAGAGCTAGTGATCATAATAAGGCCTTAGTCTTAAAAAAAACCTATGGGTTTTTATTTTTATTTTAGCCTTTTAAGGGGCTTTAGGCCTTTTTAAAGTCTGTAGCCATTTTTTTGACCTAGGCTACGCTAACGCTACTTACTTGTGTACGTTAGCTTATACCACAAAACAGATAGGTACAGAAATCAACCACATGTATGTAAGTACTTACTTCACTTTTCATACCGGTGGTCGGCGGTCGCTCTAGGGTTGTCAACTATGGCTTATGCTCAAAAACATATCGTGGTACTGGCGCTCCTATATAGTTGATTGATATATTGTGGAGAATGAAACGGGAAGAATGGAAATATAAATTAATAATAACTACAATATTTTTATTTTTATGTCATTGTTATATTAGTATATTACAAATTTGTCACAGAAAATATTTTAAATACCGTAACCTCAACAATAACGGGCCAGAAGTGAAGCTCGTTGCTCCATTATAGCATAAAATAGTTCACAGACGTGCGTGTCAAGCGGATGGCACTCGCGCTCGCACTGGTCCGAACTGGTCCGAGATATCGTGTCCGTGAGCAAAGTCTAATATGTATGCATTTGCTCGAGCGCGCTTGTATGTAGATAGATTTCTATACCTATCTGTTTTGTGCTTATACCTAGTTCTTTTATACAAAGTTTTCTATATTATGTTTCATTAAATATCAAAACAATTCAATCAAAAGGATTGATTTGAAAATAAAAGCAAATTTAAAGATTACATATACTTATTATGTAGGTATTAGTATTCTCGAGTTACCTTCTTTGTTAAATATTCATCTTCAATAAAATCCAGTTAAGACTACGTTTTTTTTTATTTGTCAGTTGCTGTTTGCCGCATTGATGATAATACTTTCGAGCGGAATCCTCATTGGAGATTTTTTTATTTGATTTGATGGTATGAATTACATAGTCAATCAATTTAATTTTACAGAAATAATCGATGCTATTAAATTCACCATAAGTAAATTCAAAACGAGCCACTATCACATCACTTAGTACATTTTTTATTTATTTCTGACTTCATGTTGGCATGTCAGACCGCCGACCAATCAGAGGTAGCTACTGTAGACTATTCACAGATAATGTAAAATATTGCGTTTGAATATTGTATCAAGGAGCGGACAAAACACAACATACAGAAAATAATTATTAAAATTGAAATTAACAAAACGCAATAAAACAAATAAAAATATGTTAAGTAATATCATTGAAATACGTGTTTATACACGTTTATAATATCAATTACTTATCTAGACTTCTCTTTAAAAATGCATTTAAAACATTAAAGTAAAAACTTAGTAACTCTTGAATAAACACTTCTTGGCCTACTTATCATATAACTAAACGTAAACATTTTCAACTTAAAAATTACTTACTTACCGCCTCAGGGCGTAATTTACGACTTACCGCCCGGTTTTCTAGCATATAAACCCTTGATTTAGAAGCAAGTGTGATGAAAAATAAGTACGTGCGAAGACAATTAACTAAGTTGGAACTTCCTAATGAAGTAATTCAAAACCTATGCAAGTGTTTTATATGCTATGCTGATAATGAAATCCTATACCGCGAATATTGGGGGTTATAATACAACATTTTTCACCTAACTATCGCGAGAAAAATTAATACTACATGTTATTGCAATTCTTATCCGCATTTTTTAGCTATTCGATTCCTCAAAAACCTTTGTCAATGTTGAAAGAAGAAGTCAATACTGCCAGCTAACGTGAAGAAACAAGTCAAAACTTACATAAAGGTATACAGGTAGGTACCTCACTAGTAGACAAATATGCGTTTTTACCCGATGGTTTAAATTGATTATAAAGGAAAGTTGTCCGAGCTAGTAAGATAAAAATTAATGTGAATGCTACGAAACATTTTCGTCAAAATCAGTTGTCTTTTGCCTATTACAGAAATTATTAAACTTAAAAAAATAAACGGGCTCCCCCTTATGAAAAACGTATGTTAATGGCAGTTTCTTGCCTGTTCCAAATACAAAAATTATATAATTGTTGAGAAAACATACTCACGTCTTTTGTTTTATTTAAAACACCCCACTAAAAGAGCGCTGAGCTTATTAAATCTTTTTAATAAGCTCAAAAATATTTTAGCCTCCAAGCCTGTTGAAGTTCGGAGGCCAAAATATTTTTAAGTCTCATTATTTTTACAAGTCTTTTAGGCAGTTTTAGCCCTTTAAACTTATAGCCTTTTAATAAGGTTACGAGCTCTGAGAGTCTAGGCTGGTGGCTTGGGGGCTAAAGAGCTTTATAGGCTTTTAGCCCTCTTAGGCGTCAAAATATAGGCCAGCCTTAAATAAAAGAGCTAAAAGGCTCGAGTCCTTTGGAACACTACACTAAATACTTGTCTAACAAGTCCTGTGCGAGACAGCTCGCTTGTTTTTCTAAACCTGATGTATATACTCAAATCTGCTGGCCACATGTTTGAGAAGGGTCGGATCCCAAGATCCTATTAGCTCCTACGGGAAAATATGTTACTGTTTTCCGCGACCGAAAGTGCCTCTGGCAGTGGATCGGCAATTTGCGGAGCATTGGACGGACCAGGCTCAGGCACGATGTTTCTGGGATTGGCGGCTGGCAGCTGTAGTGCAGGCTCCTCGATGATGGCTGGTGCTGGTACAGCTTCATTCCGGGCCGGAATCATGCAAAATGCGCCCATGAGTATGCAAGCATCATAAATATGTTATTCTCGTTATTTGTACAAGAAATAAAGCGAGACAAACAATTTTGTTTCGTTGTATGTAATGCGGCGGAATGATCCTATAGACCACCCTGAATGTATTACATTACCTACTTGTGACAAAGAAAAGTAGTTATAAACCCTGTGGCGAAACAGTCCCGCAGACTGATCTGAGTAGGTACATGGGTTTTGTTGTAATGCGGCGGAATGATCCTATAGACCACCCTGAATGCATTACATTTCTTGTGACAAAGAAAAGTGGTTATAAACCCTGTGGCGAAACAGTCCCGCAGACTGATCTGAGTACATGGGTTTTGTTATAATGCGGCGGAATGATCCTATAGACCACCCTGAATGCATTACATTTCTTGTGACAAAGAAAAGTGGTTATAAACCCTGTGGCGAAACAGTCCCGCAGACTGATCTGAGTACATGGGTTTTGTTATAATGCGGCGGAATGATCCTATAGACCACCCTGAATGCATTACATTTCTTGAGTGCATCACCATACGAGAAAACATGTTATAATAATGCGGCGAAATAACCCTATAGGCTATTCTGAATGCATTATTGTTGAAAAATTAACTTATTAATTTTTCGGTTAAAAAGTGGGTAGGTTTAAATATTAACCGTTTGGATCTTCCCGATCTTGCGACGCGGACCGCGACGACGATTAACTCAGGGAACTCGATGAATTCTGAGAACATGACGAGGACGAGGGAACACACCGGCGACGGCGTGTCTCCCCAATTTCATTTTCTAACTGCTTCAAACGTTGTCGTAGATGCGAAAACCACGTAGGCACGAAGGGCACGAACTTTAACAAGTGGAGTGGTTGAGCACTAAAACGCGAATGAAGAGGAGCAGATGAGGATGGGCTGGGGAAAATTATGCAAAAAAAAAAAAAAAAGTGTTGCCAATAGCGGCTACCTTTTTTCCCCAAACAAGTGACGAAGTGGTAACACTTATGCGTTACTACATTGTGTATTATAATTTTAAGTTACTAATATCGAGGACGAAACACGAGTATAATTCTTTTGAAATACAGACATTTTAAACTTTATTTCATTCAATAAAGCATTTTTGGTATGGCAAATATTGTCATTAAATTAAAAAAAGAACATAAGTCCGCTATGAAATATATGTCTTTTCTTTTCAAAATTACCAATTAGTTTTAAACAAAGTGTGCTGCGAAATTAATTTGTAATATTTTAGTTACCGAACGGATAGAAGCCAGAAAGAGATAAACATATACGAAACTCACATAGAGGCATCCCTTTCGCGCCGTAGCGTCTCAATTGCAGACCAGAGACAAATATCGGTCTTTCATTCACTTTATGCGATCGAGAATCAGCGCTGCTTTAAATGTGTTATGGTACGAAATTCAGCGATTCAATTTAGGTGCCTAAACTGAACTGCACTGCTTTTGGATAGTTTTTATAAAGATTGTGGTAAGGCTCCAGATTCTAGCATCGCTTAGTCGCTCACCTATCCGTGTATTCCGAATCTGAATCCCTCATTTAGCCACACTATTTACGTAGTCATTAGTGTTGCAAGCGGCTGGAAATAGATCAGGACTGACTAACGGAAGCACGGTTATGCGAGTTTACTTATCGTTCATCGTCTTTATTTGTCTTTGAAATACGGTTGGCGCGTTGGTAGTGCTACTACTGAGCCGGCGGTCCTGCGTTCGAATCCCGACGAGGGCAAACAATTCTGTGATGAACTCCAATATTTGTTTCTGGGTCATTAAAGTTCTATGTATTTAATAGATTAAGATTGTACCGTCGTGTAGTGTCCACAAGACAAGCCTAAGGTACATTTACATACCTAGGTACCTAGGGCGGTGAATTTGTGAATGTCCCAGATTGCAGGTGTTTGTAGCCCGAACCGAAGGTGAGGGCCATAAATATGGGATCTACCCGTCTAGCACAACTATGCTTCGCCACTGGTGTCGCGCGAGATAGCGCTACCGATCACTCTGTCACATTACTACACAGAAAGATACGGTTATTATCTCGCGCGAGAAATGGTCGCGTATGATAGTTATGCTAGAGGTGCTGGGGCTTTATGAATTAGCGCCCGTGCTTTGTCTAAAGTTTTACGTCTTGCTATGGCCAGAAAGTGAGATTTTCTCGCCGCGTAGCGGGCAGAAAATCCCACTTACGACCTAGGGTGGCGGAAAGTAAAAAACGGTGCTGCTTGGTGCAACGGAACATTGTTGCTTTATGCCTATAAGTATTCTTTCTTCTATTTTTGTATTACATCATACAATCTCTATGCGAGATCAGGTCAGTAATTGGAGCGGAGCGAGCGAAGCTCCCATGGATCGACTCGAATGGACTTTGTAACAATGCGCAGATCTCAGCGAGTTCTCAACCGATTTTAGAAATTTTTGTTTTAAAATGCACAAATTAAATTTCGCTAGGTCGTGACGACGAGAAAATTTCGAAAAAAAAAAACTCCGCTCCAATCTATGGTGCAAGCTTAGCCGGTGGCTGACTCTGCATCGACCTAGTTTATAATACGAACTGACATAAAATAGGTCATATTTGTAATCAATAAAACATTTTATCCTCGCATGCTTCAGAAAAACAAACTCGTCAATGTCCCTTCGGGTTGACGTTAATGAATGACATACCCAACTAAAATATCAGTTCATGTGTGATTTAGTTACACTAAAGCTAACTATCAATCAACACCCTCGTCAGACATGTTTGAATCTGCTGAATTCGGTTAACCTTGTTAAACAAACCGCGTCTAATCTGTTTGATACGGTTAGTTGACATAGACTACGTGTCACAGATGTTTTGTTGGTAGAGACTAGAGACGTGGGTTGCCAACTGTCCTGTTATACTCGGGACGTCTCGTTTCTGGAGCTCTTTTTTTGGAGTGAAAATGCTTTATACATACCCCAGCTTGTGGAGGCCGTTTGGGGTTAAATGGGACTTCCACCTCCCGATCTCTCTTAGCGAGAGGGAAGGGAGGAGCCTACCCACTAAAAACACTCGAATTTCCCGCACCTGCTGTTAATGGGGGCGTCATGGGATCGCGAGCATTTCACCAAAAAGCCCCTGCGCGGTTCCGCGCTTAGGCCGGAATACTCGCACTCCAGAAGGAAATCTCCCTCCAGTCATGCAGGGCAACTGTTTAGCGGGTCCTCCATCCGCTGACCCTATACCGGGGGAAGACGCTAAAGCGTCCCGCAAAGGGTCCGGGCGGGACACCGACTGTCCCGTTTTCAGGCTAGGCTAGATTATAAGCACTGAAAACAACGTTCGAATCTTGAGTAATTTGAGAGAGCATGATATTAATTTGAATAATCCACGACGCGCTCGCTAGCTTGGCACTATCCTACGGCCAGCGCTCTTTTCTACAGCTTTCCTTTGTTTTGAGTCCCACATTTTACACCCAAGCCCCGCAATGTGCTAAGACAGTCTTTCCCAGCTGTAAGCGTCAGTGGAAAGTGGAAACGTACCCTGAAAGAAAAGTAAAACACACACCAGATGTTCTCCCTTCGTAATACCCTGAAAATTTAATTAAGTACAAAAAACAAATGAAACTTTATGAATTCATGTTGTACTGAGCCAAGTTAAGATAAGCTAATGGAGGTCTATAAATTACGAGTAAGTCCAACGTAAATCTTGTGAACTTAGTCCGGATTGACGAGCGCGTAAATATTTTAATGTGCTCACTAGAATATTGTGTTTGCTGTAGGACAATTACTTTTGTGAATAGCCTCGTAAAGGACATAGATTCGTTTTTTTAAGACCGTCTGTGACTTATAGAATTTTGTAGCTATATGTTGCTCCTGCGTATATTTATAGCTCCCGCCAAAAGAAGAGGAGTGTTATAACTTATAAGTTTAACAAGTCTATCTGTGTGTCTGTGGCATCGTAGCTCCCAAACGGATGGACCAATTTCAGTGCGGTTTTATTTTAATCGAAAGACTTGTCCGTCGAAATGGTTCTTATAGCTATGTTTGATGGAAATAGGACCACCAAGATATTCGGCTTTAACTGGAACACGTGAGAAGATCTCAGCCAATATTGAAGCTAATTAGTGGCGGATTAAGGGTCGAGAGCGCCCTAGGCAAAAACCTCATCGGCGCCCCTTTGCGGCCCTTTGCGCTCCTTTGCGGCCCTTTGCGCCTCTGCGGCCCTTTGCGCCTCTGCGGCTCTTTGCGCCCCTAGGCACGTGCCTACTTTGCCTTAGGGATAAGCCACTGAAGCTAATATGTAATTCCAAATTGTGCATTTTCGATATCACTCATTGAATGAGGGTCGTCTCATGATGACCAGTTACTGTTATCGGGGGTGTATTATACATTTTAAATTACCTTTGTAATAGAACTTTGTAGAACTATGTAGAATTCTCTGTACAAATCGTTTACGCAGTCGTTAGCGAGTACGGTCACTGTAAACTCGTGGTAAGGGTACAGATAATGTTGTGGCGGAAAATACATTTAGTTCAAGTTCGTACTTGACAAACCGTTGCTGATAACTTGGCAGTGGGTCACTGGACAGATGGTCCCGCCGTATTGGGCAAGTGACATTACTTGCGCAAGAGTTGGTGTACCGAGTGGGAATACGCAATATGCGATTGTGTGTCTGCAAGTGAGGACTAAGCTAAGGGCTCGTAAAATTTGTTTTGCAAACTTTAACCATTGGAATATTATGAACATAGGTTTTCCATAGGAACATTTCTTCCAACTATTTTGATGGGAATATAATATATCTATACTAAGTGTCTATGCGTGCTGTAGAGTTTATTTCGAAATGGTTACAAATTAAAAAAAATACGCGGTGATATGACCCTTTTGAAAAAAAAAACGAAAACCTGAATCGATAAAAAAATCTTTATAATTTACGAACCTACCTACGCGGTTGAAAAATGCGACCTCTAGGTGAAAAGTACCGGGAACAAAATATAGCGGTAAATTAAAGTATTTATATCATGTTATGGAAAGTTTATATATAAGTTTATACATATACTAATTAACTGTTGACTATATCCTATAATCCTGCACCAAGAATATATTCTGTTTAACCCAGTGGTGGACTGGTAGAGAATGCCTTAAGGCATTAAGACCGCTATTCGTGCTTATTTATTGTATTCTGCAATAAACTTTAGATAAATAAATAATTTGCTACACGCGCCAGAGACTCAAAACTGCATACAGACACTATTCTGCCGTGTTACGGTAAAAGGTCGTATCTTTATACGGAGGTCATAGTAAGATACGTCCTTTTACCGTAGCATGGCAGTATTATCAAGAGAATAAGGGTTGCACAGATCATCTATCTGAAACACTAAAAACGTTAGTCCGAATTTCATTTCGACAAAAACTATTCGACAAATATCATTTTAACTTTTTTTCATTTGTCCGAAAATTCAATTCGATAATTTACGATTGGGCATTAATTGTTTAGGATTTTTATTCACTCGACTAATGACACGTTTCCCTAAATCTCATTTGTCCGTAATATCAGTTTTCCGATGTAACGTTTCGGTTTATTAACTACTCGATTTTTTTTGTATGACTTTGATTTCATTTGACCGATGTAACGATTCGGTTTATTAACTACTCGACTGTTCTCAAGTGGACTTTTTAATTTTAGTCATATTTGTGTATCCTTTTTCAACAATTTGTCAAATTAACATAATGTGGTCGCAGTTCTAACCTAACCTAACCCAACCAGGTCGGTTTTGGCGGTTTGTCGGCTGCTGCCGCAGCACGGTAGCTTCGCTCGCTCAGCTCGCGGGCTGTTGTGGTCACAGTTCTAACCTAACCTAACCCAACCAGGTCGGTTTTGGCGGTTTGTCGGCTGTTGCCGCAGCACGATAGCTTCGCTCGCTCGGCTCGCGGGCTGTTGTGGTCACAGTTCTAACCTAACCTAACCCAACCAGGTCGGTTTTGGCGGTTTGTCGGCTGTTGCCGCAGCACGATAGCTTCGCTCGCTCGGCTCGCGGGCTGTTGTGGTCACAGTTCTAACCTAACCTAACCCAACCAGGTCGGTTTTGGCGGTTTGTCGGCTGCTGCCGCAGCAAGGTAGCTTCGCTCGCTCGGCTCGTGCGCTGTTGTGGTCACAGTTCTAACCTAACCTAACCCAACCAGGTCGGTTTTGGCGGTTTGTCGGCTGCTGCCGCAGCAAGGCAGCTTCGCTTGCTCGGCTCGTGCGCTGTTGTGGTCACAGTTCTAACCTAACCTAACCCAACCAGGTCGGTTTTGGCGGTTTGTCGGCTGCTGCCGCAGCACGGTAGCTTCGCTCGCTCAGTTGCGCGCTGTTGTGGTCACAGTTCTAACCTAACCTAACCCAACCAGGTCGGTTTTGGCGGTTTGTCGGCTGCTGCCGCAGCACGGTAGCTTCGCTCGCTCGGCTCGTGCGCTGTTGTGGTCACAGTTCTAACCTAACCTAACCCAACCAGGTCGGTTTTGGCGGTTTGTCGGCTGCTGCCGCAGCACGGTAGCTTCGCTCGCTCGGCTCGCGCGCTGTTGTGGTCACAGTTCTAACCTAACCTAACCCAACCAGGTCGGTTTTGGCGGTTTGTCGGCTGCTGCCGCAGCACGGTAGCTTCGCTCGCTCGGCTCGTGCGCTGTTGTGGTCACAGTTCTAACCTAACCCAACCAGGTCGGTTTTGGCGGTTTGTCGGCTGCTGCCGCAGCACGGTAGCTTCGCTCGTTCGGCTCGCGGGCTGTTGTTGTGGTCGCAGTTTTTATGTAATGCGAAAAATATCATTGGGTAAATGAAAAAATGGGTATTAAACAAAAGACGTCTCAATTCAGATGGCAAGTGAATGGGGCGGGAAAAGTTAAAAGGTGAACTGAAAATTTGTTCAAATGTATGCAGTGCCAAAAGTATCATGGGGTAAATGAAAAATGGGCTACGAAAAAAAAATACGTAACAACTCATAGGGCAAGTGAATGTGACGGGAAAAGTTTTTCGGACAAACGATACTTCTACTAAATGTAAAATGGTGAAAAGAAAAATGTACGAATCCTGTCATCGGACAAACGATAATAATTCGAATAGTTTTCGGGCAAATGAAATTCGGTCAATGGTTTTTAGTGTTTGAGATAGGTTACCATCTTGGTCCCAAATTAAGCTCAAGAAGGCTTGTGGTATGGATACTAGACGACGATATACATACTTATATAGATAAACATATACTTAAAACGACCATGACCCAAGCACAAATATTCGAGTTCATCTCACAAATATTTGCCCTGGCCGGGATTCGAACCTGGGACCGCCGGCTCAGTAGGCAGGTGTCTACAAACTGCGCCAAACGCGTCGTCTAGTACCCATAAGCGAACAATAGTCTTCTTCAGATTTGTGTGAGGAGAGTAGATCGATTTGTGTGAGGTTGTCTCATATTTATTTTTTAGTGTGTTATTCTGCTTAGATACTTTTGCTGCTTACTATACATGATCATCTTACAAATATTTATTTTGCCCCCACGTTCTTTTGTAAAAAGGTTCATTCACTTTCGTCTAGGGACCAGTATACTAATGAAATAACAACATCTGGAGTAGCTATGGACTTCATGAACAACAAACTTATTAAATCCCTGATGGTTTTACCAAATTACGTCTGAGAACAGTTATTAAAAATTAACTCAACAGATGTTCATAATGTGAGTAATAAAGTACAGTTCTACTGTGTAAGTAATTAAAACTATATAAGTTATATTAATTAATAAACCGTTCATTTTTCTAATTAAGAACAGAAGTTGCTATAAGTATCTAGAGATACAAAGATTAGAACACGCAATGAAAAACCAAATTGCGCTCATACGTGGTTCACACACACACGCGCACACACATTAAAAAATATTTTCGAAAAGCAAAAAAAAAGCGCCATCTCTTCGTTCATCTGACGCTGCTGTAAAAAGAGTGCATTGAAGTGTGAACATGTGTAATGCATGTTGTCATAGATGGCGCTAACGTTAAATACCTTTCAAATTAAATAGGTACAGAGATCAAAATGGATGGTGAATTTGAAGACGTACGTACAGTGTGTCTTTGGTCGAAAGTTAAGAGGTTGAACCGTTAATCCAAAGATGCCGGGTTCGAGTCCCGGTGTGGACCACGTATGAGCGCAATTGAATTTTTCTTTGCGTGTTGATCTGATCTTTGTAACTATAAATGTTATTATTTTATACCTAGATATTATTATTAGGTGTTTGTTATATTTATTTATTTAATCTTTATTGCACAAAAGAAAACTTATCGTACAAAAGGCGGACTTAATGCCATGAGGCATTCTCTACCAGTCAACCTTAGGGCAAAGCGGAAAAATTGTAGGCGGTGCAACTAACTTACACATAAGTAACAAATAGTTATTTTCACCTCACTCGCTCGGAAAACCTCCGTTTATAGGGCGAAATCTGCGTGCAAAAGTCTATTTTATCCGCTAGCGTGCAAAAGTCATTTGAATTTCGAACACGACGATTTTGATTCTCTGTGGTGCATGTAACTTTTTTATATTTAAGACTCCTTCAACGCGTGACTGATTTCATCAGTCGATAAATCTTCGAATAACCAATCAACGCACGCTAATAAAGGGCGATCTGGTCAGGCCGGCTAAAATCATATGTACGTTTGAATACTTCTTTAAAAAAAAAAATGCACACAATACCACGTCCAGAAACCTGGTTTGTGGTTACAGATTTTTAAGTTTTTGTTTTTTTACACATTATTTTATGTTGAATATGTTTATATATATTAATAGTAAGTATTTCAGATTCATTTACATATTTTGACTACTAAATATATTAAATACAATACAAATTTTAATATTTATTTGTTATAAAAGTTGGAACATAAGAGTGTAATTTCTGAACGCACCCGAGAAAAAAATAATAATTAAAAAGTTGGAAGTTTTCACAATTCACGTAAACAACGTAATTTTTTTCTGTTACTTTATAGAAATAAGTATCGAAAACAAGAAAGTTAAGCCCAATTTGGAGTATTTATTCAATGCTAAAAGCCTGCATTAAAACGAAAAAGGATCTGTTATAAATATTTGGGGACGATAAGTAATTTACCGTAACTATTGGCGTTTTTAAAGAAGATAAAGCCAAAATAATCTTATTCGGATCCCATCGTCCAATAACTTCCAAAGCAAGTGTTATGGAAAATACTTCCGAGTGGCCAACTAATCCTTCCCAGAGTGCCATTCTCCCACATTCACAACGAATGTGTCAAGTAGTTTCAAATACAAATATAATATAACAGTGCTTAAGAAAAACTCAACGATAAAATATACACGACGATAATACAAATTACGGCCATATTACTTTTAATTTTTAAGATGTGTGCTTCTCTCGTATTTATTTGGTGTGGATTTGAGTGTGTTATGTTTTAAATTTGATGTGGTTAATAGAAGGCAAAATTAAATATGATTATTTTTATGTTTTAATTGTTTTTCTTGAATCTTGTACTTTCCTCGCTGTAGTGAAGTGAAAAGTTGTGTGTTCCGCATGGCTGCAAAATTATTTAGCTTCTCGTGTCTTGAAAGCTTCGCTACGCTCAGGAATCTATCTTTGAACCATTCGCTTCGCTCATGGTTCAATCTTAGATTCCTTCGCTCGCTCAGCTTTCAATTTCAACACTCGCGCGTAAATAATTTTGCAGCCATGCGGAACACACAACTTTTCACCTCACTACAGCGAGGAAAGTGCAAGATTCAAGAAAAACAATTAAAACATAAAAATAATCATATTTAATTTTGCCTTCTATTTAACACATCAAAATTAAAACATAACACACTCAAACCCAAACCAAATAAATTCAAGAGAAGCACACATATATATTAAAAATTAAAAGTAATATGGCCGTAATTTGTATTATCGTCGTGTATATATTTTTATCGTTGAGCTTTTCTTAAGCACTCTTATATTATTTTTGTATTTGAAACTGCTTGACACATTCATTCGTTGTGAATGTGGAAGAATGGCATTCTGGGAAGGATTAGTTGGCCACTCGGAAGTATTTTCCATAACACTTGGTTTGGAAATTATTGGACGATGGGATCCGGACAAGATTGTTTCGGCTTTATCTTCTTTAAAAACGCCAATAGTTTCGGTAAATTACTTATCGTCTCCAAATATTTATATTGACCCCTAAACCCTTTTTCGTTTTAATGCAGGGTTTTAGCATTGAATAAATACTCCAAATTGGGCTAAACTTTCTTGTTTTCGATATTTCTATAAAGTATTTAAGACAACAGTATGTATTCTCCACAGAAAAAAATTACTGAAAACAGTGAAATACTCCAACTTTTTAATTAGTTATTTTTTTCTCAGGTGCGTTCAGAAATTACACTCTTATTTTCCAACTTTTATAACAAGTAAATATTAAATGACCAGTGATGACTTACGGCACCGAAACGTGGTCTTTCACTATCGGCCTCATCTCAAAGCTCAAAGTCGCTCAACGAGCAATGGAGAGGGCTATGCTCGGGGTGTCTCTACGTGATCGAATCAGAAATGAGGAAATCCGTAGACGAACTAAAGTGACCGATATAGCTCACCGGATTAGCAAGTTGAAGTGGCAATGGGCAGGCCACATAGCACGCAGAGCAGATGGCCGATGGGGCCGTAAAGTGCTCGAGTGGAGACCTCGGACCAGCAAGCGCAGCGTAGGACGTCCACCTACGAGATGGACAGATGACCTTGTAAAGGTCGCCGGAAGGCGCTGGATGCAGGTCGCTTCCAACCGGTATATATGGAAGTCCAAAGGGGAGGCCTATGTTCAGCAGTGGACGTCCTATGGCTGAGATGATGAAATATTAAAATTTGTGTTGTATTTAATATATTTACTAGTCAAAATATGTAAATGAAACTGAAATACTTACTATTAATATATATAAACATATTCAACATAAAATAAAGTGTATAAAAAATAAAAACTTAAAAATCTGTAACCTCAAACCAGGTTTCTGGACGTGATATTGTAGGTGTATTTTTTTTTAAAGAAGTATTCAAACGTAGATATGATTTTAGCCGGCCTGACCAGATCGCCCTTTATTAGCGTGCGTTGATTGGTTATTCGAAGATTTATCGACTGATGAATCAGTCACGCGTTGAAGGAGTCTTAAATATAAAAAAGTTACATGCACCACAGAGAATCAAAATCGTCGTGTTCGAAATTCAAATGACTTTTGCACGCTAGCGGATAAAATAGACTTTTGCACGCAGATTTCGCCCTATAAACGGAGGTTTTCCGAGCGAGTGAGGTGAAAACATAATTATAATACTTATACATAATTTGCTATACATGTAAATATATACATACATCTAATATAATATAAACATATATAATATAAATAAATATATACAGCGATGAAACATACTAAGCAGATAGACTACGAGACTTCATTTCTGCCAGCAAAGAAGCTGCACACGGACTTTTTAAACGCTAGCTTACTCGGTGCCTGTTTAATTGAGAGAGGAAGACCGTTCCAGAGGCGAGCCACTTGAATTGAGAATGAATTGGACATGAAACCAGTGCGGTGAAGTATATATGGCAATAAAAAATATGTTGTTTAGGTATTTACCCACACTTGAAAATCATTTCGAAAAACATGTAACGAAATATATATAAATACAAAATACAGTCTAGTACAAAAGAAAAACAAAATGGTTGAGGAGTTCACGCATTTAACCTTTCGATTTGATTTTCTTTATGTCAATACGCATATAAATATTATGTTTACTTCCAAGGATTCGAAGGTTATTACTAAATTCTAAAATTGTATTGTTTAGCATTTAGCAGTTACCTGACGACGCGGTTGGCGCAGTCTGTAGAGACCTGCCGGCTCAGTAAGCAGCACGGCTAGCATAACTTTGACACGCGACTCATGTCGCGCGAGATAGCATCATCCGTCGCTATCTCAATAGTACTGTACAGATAGAGACAGGTAGTATATCTCGCGCGAGAAAGAGTCGCGTGTCAAAGTTATGCTAGCCGTGCTGCTTACTGAGCCGGCGGACTCGGGTTCGAATCCCGGCCAAGTGCTTGGGTCATGAGGTCAGTTGTTCTATATATATTTAAGTATATATTTATCTATATAAGTATGTATATCGTCGTCTAGTACCCATGACACCAGGCTTCTTTAAACTTAATTTGGGACTAGATCGATTTGTGTGAGGTTTTCTGATATACATATTTATATTTATTTATTTATTCTCCGGCGACCGTATACAGCATCATCTGTTGGTACAATTGTTTTTGTCCTCTCATTAAAGCTGCTATCTGTTAGAATGAGAGATATAATTATATTACTATCTCTTTCTAACAGATAGCTGCGTCCCTATCGGTCCGCCGGACCGTTCGATCGTCTGTTACGGCTTTTGCGCTAGACGGATTTTAAAAGGGATAGTAGGAAATCCAAAGATGGTTATAGGATATACTTTTTACCCGACTATGTTAAATAAAAAAAAAACGCGAACAAAGTTCTAGTTTGTTCATATATATTAAGTATACCTACATATTTGTATACAATTATAACATTATCCTTGTTCGACACCTTTAATAAAAAGTATGATCGCATTTCATTAACAAGAAAATAAAGTGTGTCACGTAAAGTCATATCTTATGCGTATTGCATTATGACATCATCGGATCACTGCGCTGCGCCCACGCATCGAGATTTACGGCTAACAACATGGCTTATTTAGGAGTTAGGACATTAGGCATAAACTGGTCCCTGGGTCCGGATTGATTTATTGTAGATGGTGGTTTCAAGACAGTGTCGAAACTCCAGATGGCGCTAAGAATATCTCGTAGACATAGCACAAGTGTCCTGAGGTCCGGAATAATCGCAGTTGTTTGAAATCAACATGGCTCATTTTGGAATTAGGATATTAGGCATAAAATGATTCTTGGATCTGGATTGATTGTTCATTCTTTGCCGTACACGGAAAAAAAGATAGCTATATACAAAAATTGTATGTTAAGCTATCCCTGTACCTGACAAATAAATTATGATGTAACAGATGGCGCCAAACTGATGGCAAGACGGCGCACGCCCATACAAAACAAAAGACGATCCTGCATCGCGCTATTTAGTTTTTCTTGATATTATACCCTTTCCATAGAAAACGTGTTTACAATACAAATCAACTCAACAGATCGTGGGTATTGTATTGTATTTCGTCAAGTTTATTAGGCAATAAGAATACTGATAGTAAATAATAATTAACATAAAACCTTAAATAAAAATTAAAAACCAGCCTTAAAAATAAACTATAGATAAAAAATTTGGCCCAAATCGCCGTCTATTGGCAGCGTGCCCAGAAGGCTGGCAGCATTGCCGCGTTGAATGGCAATGCTGATCCGCTGTGCGAGATATGAACCAGCCCTCTGGTCACGCGTCAACTCGACTAACCTGCGGCTACACTCTTTAAAGACCCTGTGGGTGCTTTCACCCCAGGGCCCCAGAGTCTCAACCCCAAACGGCTCAAATATGCATCCGCTATTAATGTTTGCATATTTGCGCCGCTTGAGGAGTATTATTGTATTGTATCATGACCCTACAAACGTGCAGCCTACAGATATGAAAGCTTGTGTAATCCTTTTATAACAAAAGTTCTCCAATGCAAAGCTTACAGATGCATATTTTTCTACACACGTAAAATTTTTCAAGTTCTCTACCCAAATGTTGTTTGGAAGAGATCGTTCTTTAGCGATAAGACCGCCTGTTGTTTACCTCTTATTGTAAATTCTTGCATTGCATCTCTCCTGTTTGTTTTATGAGGTGTAATAAAGAGTGTATTGTATGATATACCAAAAGATTCTAAAAGTAACATTATCAGTGTGTAACGGTACTCACAGATGATGACCTAATGTGTAATTAACATCATTAATCATTATACTCGTACTATAATGTTAATTCCACGGTATCATTAACGAATAGCGTCATTTTGTTAACACTGCTTCTGCTTCGCTTTGTACTAACAAACAATGGGATCCAATTCCTCAGAAATGCCCAACAGGGGGTTGTACAACCCACGCTATATTGCGGCTTTTTAGTGGTACTAATTTATCTAACTGGCAGCGACAAATTTTTGGTAACGGACGTTAAAAGTCGGTGAATGTCACTGATGTAAAAAAGAGAAAACAGGACTGAATATTCCGCATTCTAGTAATTTTCGAATAATAAAACCAAAATTATCTACAGTGATGAAACTCAAGTTTTTTTCAATTGAATTCAGTATTTATTTCGCCAGAAGAACGAAGGATTGAGCAGCATTCCGGTAAACAATATTTTGAATTTGGTTAATGACAAATCCTTGACAAATCGCTATTGAGGTTTAATAATGCAAATATATGTGTGCACATTATTGCCATATGAAAGCTGTTTGTAGCGTCACTATCCCTGGGCCGGACGGACGCTTGTTAGGATATAAACATATTAAACATAGCTAAGTAGGTAAGTTCCTTCGTTGTATGCTGTCGTTAGGGTGATAACGTCATGAGGTGCTTTAAGCAGCCTCCATATAAAGCGAGGAAAGAATCTGTACGAAAGGATAAGATGAGTAGGCGGGTCTTACCAAATACGGCAGCTTGCGGCACTGAGCCGTACTCATTGGATTATATTAGGTGGAATAAATTATGTGCGGTTTTGACAAGTCAATATTATTGTTATTGGGCTCAAGTTTTGTTCATATAAAACTTAGTGTTTGAAAGTGATGAATTGGATTGAATTTGGAGACCTGTTGGATTTACTATGGAATTTGTATTTCGCCGAGTATGAGTGACCCTATTCCACCATGTGTCTTCATTTTAGACGACAATTTGTTAGGTGTGGTTTACTTCGCTTTTAAAGATATTTGAAATATTGTATGTATATAAACTTTTTATAACGCATAAAAACAATTTTTCAAATATGCAATGAAATGTCGCCATATAACGTGCGTTATAAAACATACTTCGAAGTATCACCTTTCGAGCGGAACAACTGAGAGAACTGTAAAGGAATTTCATGCAAATATTTTTTTTTAAACATGGCGTCTGTATTCATGGACAGGCTAAACAGCTGAAATTATTATTTTTGAGTGGTGTAGGTATTTTTTTATTTCATTTCATATGTTTGAGAAAAGCACTATACAATATGCATTAGCCGTGAAAAGGGCTTGCCGGCTCTCTACGGTCGGCCGTCGATACCAGTAATGTACTATTAATACAGACAAAATCAACAGACGTGTACAAAGGCAAACTTAACCCTGTAAGGAATTCTTGTAAATAAACACGCTAATCCGATGATTAAGCGTCTAAAAAGGAAATCACCAGTAGAATAATTCGCTGGCAAACCGAGTTGTATGTTTAGGGTGTAAGGCATTTGTCGATACGGCTTCACCTCTCATTCGCACCTGTTGCCACTCGATATCGGATCCCAAACGATCAGCTTACTCGTCTACGCAACATGGCACCCCCTACCGGCTGCATACTAATCTGTTTTCTGTACTATTTGTCCGTAAATAGGCAAACATTTACTGGCTATGTGCGAATTGAACTGGATATTAGCCGTCTATACAGGGTGTAATCGTTAAGTGTAGCCAGGCGATAATTCCGTAAATATAGCAGATATCAGAAAACTTCAAGTTGATATCGAAAGTGCGTTACCCAATGAGTAAAATTACATTAATAACTTTTTTAAATAAAAGCAGAAATATTCCAAAAATTCACTTCAAACCCTCCCGTACATTTAGTATGACGACTTACAGTCTCCAAGAACGGCGGCGTTGTAAGAGAAAAAACTGCTGGTTATGAATAGCTTCTGACCTAGTGGAATTACCTACTCATCATGGAATAGGTGTCGTTTGTAAGGTCCGGCCTATTCATGCTAGCAAGGGCCGATTAGGTGTGTTAGGGTGTGTCTTCCGCACGTCTCCGCTCCGCCTCGCTTCTATGGACACGCACCCTAAAGGGCCGAAATAACATGCAGTGCGTTTGGTAGCATAACTTCGACACGCGACTCTTTGTCACGCGAGAAATACTACCTGTCACTTTCCATTCAATACCGTGCGAGCAAGACAGAAGATGCTGACTCGCGCGACTAGTGAAGTCGCGGCAAGATAAATTCTAGCCCTGCAGGTGATCAATCGGTCAGTAGGGAGAATTCATAAACTATAAGATATAGGGAAATCTGTTCTATTAGGAATCATGGCGTTTTAGATTAAATAGAAACTACATTATAATTTTTTTATAAATCTCATACCATGGTTCCTAAGAAAAGATTTCCCTAACTCTTATAGTTTTCGTTTTCTCCCTACTGACCCATTTTTATCTTTAATAATTTTAATCGACTTCAAAAAGATGGTGGTTTTAGCGATAATTTCGTATTTAGTTTTACCGTTTTTCTTTTTTTTTTCTTTTACCTGCGGGTCCTTATTATAGAGCCCTTTGCACGGTTTGTTGCTGACACATGACCGTTTTTGAGCTTTTGCTAACTTTGCTGGGTATTTCCTTTTCAACAGTTTGGTGTAGGTACGCGTAAACAAATCTAAACTATTCAATGTTAAACATTCATGTGATTGCATCGGTTAATCGTTCGGAAATAGTCAGTCAAAACAGTAGTTTGTTGATTAAGATAGTTTGGAGACAAAGAGATATTCTACTTTTGCTGAAAAAATTAATGAATCAACATTCATAAGAGACAACAATAGGTACACATAACCTGCTATCTATAACTCTGAACCAAAGCAAATACAAACAAAGTAACAAAACAGCACTGAGTCACTCAACAGGAATAGCGACTCTCTAGGGACGCGAATACTAACAACTCCTGATACTGATAAGTTGCGGGAATCTTCCTAATTGCGTTATTGATTCGTCTTCGCCTTTGTTCCATGTTATAGTTAGAAATAAATCCGGTCAAGTGTGAGTCGGAGTCCCCTACCAATAGCATTAATTGTCTACTAGCCAGCTCCTTATTTACCAGTAACAATCCAACATACGTACATACTTATATCGTCTTGTGGTACCCATAACACAAGTCTACAGTACAGGAGTTTAATTTAGGACTAGATCGATTTGTGTGAGGTTTTCCGATATTTAATATAAGACCAGGCTATCATGGTGACAACATCGGGAACTCGAGTTTAGATACTATCCTTTCCTAGCCAGCACAGCTGATCAATTACAATAACAGTACTACCCTTGCTCTCGAATCCCGTAAGTTGTAATTATAGGTGCGCGTGCGCCGATGGCGTAACGGTGCGGGACAAAAACTGGCGTGTCCTTCTACGGCCTTCCTGCTCGCGGTTCTGACCGTGTGACTTCGACAGTGGCAGTTTTATTGCCGTGTTACATGGATCGTCCAACATCAGAGAGTCAGGATCGATTCATGCGACGGCCGGCTGAACGCTGCTGGCTAAGGATGAAACCAAATGAGCGTAATTTGAGTGGCGTATTAATGAGAGCGTCGCTCATGAGCTCTAAGGTGGCTGAATTAGCCAATTTTCGCAACAAATGTGAGGCTTTCGCTGCAAGTCAGCATCCCACCGACAAAATTGTACTGAGTGACCGCTGGTGGTCGGGCCTTAAGCTCCTCGCGCTTAGCAACGAGCTCACTCTTTTTAGGGTTCCGTACCCAAAGGGTAAAAACGGGACCATATTACTGAGACTTCGCTGTCCGTCCGTCCGTCCGTCCGTCCGTCCGTCCGTCCGTCCGTCCGTCCGTCCGTCCGTCTGTCACCAGGCTGTATCTCAACAACGGTGATAGCTAGACAGTTGAAATTTTCACAGATGATGTATTTCTATTGCCGCTATAACAACAAATACTAAAAATAAAATAAAATAAATATTTAAGGGGGGCTCCCATACAACAAACTTGTTATAGATTATATATATATATATATATATATGTATAGGTACGGAACCCTTCATGCGCGAGTCGGGCTCGCACTTGCCCAATTTTTTTTTATTCGAACGCTTGGACGTTCACCGCCACTGTATGTGGCTTCCTCCAGGATTGATAAGGGGTTTCAAAAACTGAGGCGCCAAGTAGTTCGGGAAGAAAATAAAGGAAAAACTAGAAGTAGCAGTGCTACATATCTGATACTGCTATATTAGACTGGTAGAAAAATCCAAATATCGGCTTCCTTTACCGTCCTAACGGCATTTTGTGAGCCATTTTGGCAACATGACTTTTCCGATGTAAAAAAGCCTGCTGAATTCGATTCTGGATGTTGCCAAGCCGAATTTTGCCCCCCTCCCCCCATTTCCCCCCTTTTTACCTCAAAATATGTCCCTAATCACGGTTTTTACGGTATTATACAAAAAGTATTACAGCTAGAAAAAAAGTGTCAAAGACAAGAATGATCTCTATAAAATTTCCTTTAACATTGTGGATAAACTTTTTTAGTAGGCCTTATGGCTTGTGAGTTATATCTTCCCGAACTTCATAGACTGGTAGAAAATTCTAAATATCGGCTTCCTTTACCGTGCTAACGGCATTTTGGGATCCATTTTGGCAACATGACTTTTCCGATGTAAAAAAGCCTGCTGAATTCGGTTCTGAATGTTTCCAAGCCGAATTTTGCCCCCCTCCCCCAATTTCCCCCCTTTTTGACCTCAAAATATGTCCCTAATCACGATTTTTACGGTTTTATACAAAAAGTATTACAGCTAGAAAAAAAATGTCAAAGACAAGAATGGTCTCTATAAAATTTCCTATAACATGATGTATAAACTTTTTTAGTAGGCCTTATGGTTTGTGAGCAATATCTTCCCGAACATCATTATTTTTAAGAAAATTGATAAACTTGGTCGTGGCAGTGAAATACACTTATTTTGGGATAATTGGTTTCGCACAGGATCCAGCCGCTCTGCAGCGCTTGACGCTGACATCTAGTTGGCGTGCTGCTTATTATCTGTCAAGACTCACGAGGCTTTCAGTCATAAGCAGTCGTCAGATTTACACGCAGAACCGTACCCAAGTCGGGCTAAAAGGGACGTAGAAAATAAAAATGCTTTGCTTCTGACCATGAAGTCCTTCGAAATGCTCAGTTCTACGCCAGATTCTCCAGAAATGTGCCTTAGAAATGCAGTTACCCAGGATCTTGCAACAGAAAAAAATAAAGTGTCAATTCTCACTGCTAAGCAGCTTGGCTCACTCTTAGTAACGAAGTTTGTTTCTGAAAGGCTCACCAACAGCAGGTCTACAATACAACGAAAAGTTCAAAATGAACAAAGGCCCGACCTTCAAGACCTGTACAAGGCAGGTCGTTCAAAATCTACCACATTTGCGTCTGATGTGGGGGGCAAACGCTCAGGCGCTGGAGTGGTGCCAAACAAAGCATAGCCTGCATCGTCACATACTCGACTTGTACAGCAGGGACAGGAACTTCCCAGCCTTTCGCTCATGGGGTGTATGTCGATCTCATTGAGTAGTTCACAGTGCTTTCGATAACGGAAAACGGAATACTTTTAATCAAAGGAGTGTCTAAGTAAATGTTTTAGAAACGCAAATGATCAATTGAATTATTTTATTACCTGCAATAAAGCCGTTCGAATCGCCAGTGCCTGAGTAAAACGCCAGAAAATAATTCTAACGTTCTAAAGCAGTCCCTTAATTTTGTCACGATGATGAATCATAAGCAACAACAACACTAATAAACAGTCTTCTGGGTGGGCTATGCACAGTGTGGAGCACATATCGAGTGTCGGTTTCCTCATGAATAGCACGTAATTTTGTAACGCTTGAACCTTAGTCTCGTCTGCAAATCCTCTCGCACTACGACCAAATTAGTCCCGCTCGCGCGTCCGCGGGATGAAAACTGCGAGCCCAACCTTTTTTGAAGGTATTGAGTAATTTTTAAGGAGCTGCTTGGCAGTGAGAAGTGACACTTTATTTTTTTCTGCTGCAAGATCCTGGGTAACTGCATTTCTAAGGCCCATTTCTGGAGAATCTGGCGTATAACTGAGCATTTTGAATGACTTCATGGTCAGAAGTAAAGCATTTTTATTTTCTACGTCGCTTTTAGCCCGACTTGGATACAGTTCTGCGTGTAAATTTCTTTTTCTGCGTGTAAAGCTGCTTATGACTGAAAGCCTCGTAAGTCTTGACATATAATAAGCAGCACGCTGAATGTCAGCGTCAAGAGCTGCAGAGGGGCTGGATCCTGTGCGAAACCAATTATCCCAAAATAAGTGTATTTCACTGCCTCGACCAAGTTTAATAATTTTCTTAAAAATAATGAAGTTCGGGAAGATATTGCTCTCAAACCATAAGGCCTACTAAAAAAGTTTATACATCATGTTATAGGAAATTTTATAGAGATCATTATTGTCTTTGACACTTTTTTTCTAGCTGTAATACTTTTTGTATAAAACCTTAAAAATCGTGATTAGGGACATATTTTGAGGTCAAAAGGGGGGGAAATGGGGGGAGGGGGGCAAAATTCGGCTTGGCAACATTCAGAACCGAATTCAGCAGGCTTTTTTACATCGGAAAAGTCATGTTGCCAAAATGGATCCCAAAATGCCGTTAGCACGGTAAAGGAAGCCGATATTTAGAATTTTCTACCAGTCTATGAAGTTCGGGAAGATATTGCTCACAAACCATAAGGCCTACTAAAAAAGTTTATACACCATGTTAAAGGAAATTTTATAGAGATTATTCTTGTGTTTGACACTTTTTTTCTAGCTGTAATGCTTTTTGTATAAAACCGTAAAAACCGTGATTAGGGACATATTTTGAGGTAAAAAGGGGGGAAATGGGGGGAGGGGGGCAAAATTCGGCTTGGCAACATCCAGAATCGAATTCAGCAGGCTTTTTTACATCGGAAAAGTCATGTTGCCAAAATGGCTCACAAAATGCCGTTAGACTTGAAAATTTTGATTTGAACTACCAGTCTATATTCATCCTCCTAGCCTTTGTCCCATTTTTTTTTTTTTTTTGAGAATGAATTCTCAATCGGGGTCGGCTACCTAAATCCCAAGATGTGGCGTAGGCACTAGTTTTTACGAAAGCGACTGCCATCTGACCTTCCAACCCAGAGGGGAAACTAGGCCTTATTGGGCTTAGGTGGTTTCCTCACGATGTTTTCCTTCACCGAAAAGCGAGTGGTAAATATCAAATGACATTCCGTACATAAGTTCCGAAAAACTCATTGGTACGGGCCGGGTTCGAACCCGCGACCTCCGGATTGAAAGTCGCATGCTCTAACCACTAGGCTACCACCGCTTTAACTACTGATATTTGATACTACCATATTCTGGTTTATCAATATTTTTACAACCGACTTCTACAAAGTCTGTCACATAAACAATTCTTAATTTAATGACATGCATGTCATGTGTAATACGAGGGGTGATCCAAAAGTAATGATAACTGAATACTTATTGAATCGGATTAAAACAAATAGGTACCTATACCGTTACTGGCCATAAAGACTCCTTAGTAAATTAAAAAAATAAAAATTAAAAAGTATGTATCTGTCAGAATGTTGCAGCTGTTTTTTCACGAGCAGTCGGAACAATAACGCAAAAATGGAGAAAACTGAGGTGAGAGCGGTTATTAAATACTTCTGTTTGAAAAAAATGTGTAGTAAAGATATATACGCTGAATTAGTGGGAACACTGGGCGAGTCCGCTCCGCCGTATTCCACAGTGGCACGGTGGTCAAAGGAGTTTATAACTTGGGAAGAACATCCACTCAAGATGAACATCGCGAAGGCCGTCCATCTGTCGCCTTACTGGAGAAAACGTCAAAAAAATTCATGATCTTGTTTTAACAGATAGAAGGATGACTATCAGGTATCTAGTTGAGCTCACAGGCATCTCGTATGGCAGCATTCAAAGAATCTTAACTGATGAACTACACATGAAAAAAGTGTCCGCTCGTTGGGTGCCTAGAATGCTAACGGCTGAACAAAAGAAAATACATCATCATCCTCCTAGCCTTTGTCCCATTTTTTGAGAATGAATTCTCAATCGGGGTCGGCTACCTAAATCCCAAAAGAAAATACGATGTGAGATTTTGAAGTCGAATCTTGACAAATATCAAACTGATCCCGAAACATTTTTGCGTCGGTTTGTAACCATGGACAAGTCTTGGATCCACCATTTCGATCCAGAGACCAAACAGCAATCCATGACCTGGAAGCGAGCGTCTTCCCCTACACCGAAGAAATTCAAGGTAGCAAGCTCCGCTGGTAAGGTCATGGCTTCAGTGTTTTGGGATGCTGAGGGAGTCATAATGATCGAATACCTGGAAAAGGGAACCACTATTACGGGCTCCTACTACGCTGACCAAATTCGCAGATTGAGAGGCAATCAAAGAAAAGCGGCGAGGTAAACTTCGAGCTCGCATCCTGTTTCACCAGGACAACGCACCGCCCCACAAGGCCGGCGTTGCGACGGCTGCCATCCGTGATTCAGGGTTCGAATTGCTGGAACACCCCCCATATTCGCCAGACCTAGCCCCCAGCTACTTTTATCTCTTTCCACGGCTGAAGGAAGATCTTAGAGGCAACAAATTTTTGAATGATGGCGAGGTAATGGCCGCTGTGGAGGCATTTTTAGAGGGTCAAGAAAAATATTTTTTTTTTTAAAGGAATTCGTGGTCTGGAGAAACGATGGTCTAAGTGTGTAGACTTGGAAGGAGATTACGTAGAAAAATAAATTATTTTATTAAACATTTTATGTGTCTTTCATACTGATTATCATTACTTTTGGATCACCCCTCGTACGATTAATTTCTACCCAGTGCATACACATGCGACCTCCAATAAATGCCCAATCCGAAATGTATGTCTATAATTTATTGTAGAGCTAAATATAAAGACACATGTAAGCGAAACTATAGCATCTGTATAAGAACTTATTCAAAAATAAGTTTCTGTCAAAAATTACATTTTAGTGGCAAGCTTTTATAGCCAACTGTACTTTTCTTTGGATATCCATCAAATGCTCACTGAGACGATTCTAAAGAGCCCAAGCTCGGTAGGATTGCTTTTTCTATTATATAGTTCCTATGGCTCCATCATTAGATCAGCCCCATGGTACCATATTATTTTATTGTCATCAAAGTTAAGTAAGTATGCAAAATTTCAGCTCAATCGGTTGACGATATCTGATTCAAAATTGAGTTGCAAGATTTCACCCGAACAAACATACATTAAACATACAATGCAAGTTAAATAAAAGCTTGTAAAATAATAATCATCATAGATTTTCCTTTTTCATTTGAGGAGCTCCTTCCATTCCTCATGGGTCTCGTCACCAGATCTTCAGCAACTTTTTATAGGACCGATATGGAGATGCTTAATTGCTTACTATCGGATAAAAAAAACAATAAATAATTGACGGAGTTCTGAGATACAAAACATTATAACAACAATTCATCCGAACGGAGAACCTCCTACATTTGAAGTCGGTTGAAAAATCACTCATAGTTGTTGCAGCCGACTTAAAAGTGCAATAATTCGCCGTTTGATTCTCGAGAAGTTCCTTCGGCTGGGTAAAAGCTTCTGAATACTAAGATAATTTTAAGAAGAGCTGTCTTGATTATTTTCAAATAACGTGTTTACGATTTTTGGGCAATGCATCAGGCAATATCATTAATTAGTTCCATCTGAATGTTTAGATGTTAAAAGCAAGATAATTATGAAATTCACTTGTAAAAGCGACACATCACTTAAAATATTAAGGCATTTTCGTGAACAAATGGAAAATACGGCACATATCCCGAAGATAAATTGTATAAGAATGTAGCAGAGAGCAGTAATTTAGCAAGCACATTATCTTCACGGTTCAATGGGTTAAAATACTCTTATCAGGGAGACGATTCATGAACAATTGAACATGTCACTTATCGTGCAAGACGATCTTATACTGGCTTGGAGTAGACATTATTTTCACGTGATAATGTATCCTACGGCAAAATATACAGTGTGGAACAAAATTAAAGACCGTGAAGGGAAAGGAAAAATTCTTTTTTTTTTATTAATAAACAAAACAGCATCAAGTATTTTCGAAAAGTCGGCTGTCTCACCAGGGAATTGCGCCAGCTAAAATTTTCAAAAATAAACATTTTAATTTGTTCTCCTAATCAATCAGGATCAAATCTCTGTAATAATCATTTGATGGATCGTGTAATCTAACCTTTATTTCATTTTATAATCATTTCTAATTCAGAGAACACGTGAATATGAAAGAAATGTTTTACTTAATTTTACAAAATCCTTGAATGCAGTTTTAAATTAAGGAATCATTCAATTTTCCTACGGAGCCCGTAATTTTTTTCCATACTGTATATGTTACCTAATTGACCGTTAACTTTTATATATAGCATTGTGTAGCTAAGTTAGGTTTCTAAGTTTATTAATAATTATAAGGTAAATTTCCATCTTGCAAAGTTTTCTATAGAAACTTTCCGGATACTTTCCATGCAAAATCTTGGCATTTTGAAAACTTTACGTTGGTAAATAATGTTGTATTAGGTGGTGGGTATGGAGAAATCTGATAAGATGCGATAAACTTTAATATCAAAATAGTTGGTTAAAAATCTGTAAATATACATAAACAGCTTTGTATATAGTCTATCAAATAAATGAAAAGTTATATCCGCTACACAGGGATAAAATCTCACGCGCGAGTTTTACTACCTATCTCTTTCTGTACAGTACTGTGAGAAAGTGACGGGTGATGCTATGTCGCGCGACATGAGTCACGAAACATAATTGTGCTAGACGGGCTGGCCATGGCAAGACGTAAAACTTTAGACAACGCACGGGCGGTAATTCGTAATGCCCCAGATCGCATATTTACACAAACACCTGCGATCTGGGAGATTAACGACCACAACCCTAGGTAGGTATGTAATGAACTATTTAAAAATCCCTTACATTTTTATTTAGATTCAGATCGATCCAATAAAAAGCCTGTATCCATGAATGCTTTTGCTATTACTTGATACTGGCTTCCATATTAGATACAGCACACCCGTGACGACACTTTATTGCTTACAATGTAATAAAACATATCCACGTATTAATCAATATGCATAGCGTGAATTATGTTTACAAAGATTACGATTATACCTATTTCCCGATTTAGTCAGGTCAACGACCAATCATAACGAGTACAAATAAAGGTTTTCATCATTGCGCATAATGTCATAAATGTTATTGGAATTGGGTTGGATTTGAATACTTAATATGACATTTATATCACAAATTGTGTTTATAAGTAACTATTTTACAAAGTTACGGCGGTTATTTTTTATTATAATGTCATCGTCTTCCATGTCTAAATATAAATATTTTGGTTATGGCCGACAGGATATACTCGTACCTACGTATGTAATGAAATAGAAACTAAATATTAATTGCATAAGTGCCTCCATGTTTTATTGGTATTGGTGAATAGAAAGTGATTCAGAGGGCGCTTGAGAGGATTCAGAATACTGCTCCGGATAAGAGTAGTGGCTGCGTAAAATTTTGTATATATATTTTACCTCAGTATGAATATCCATCAAAAACAACTTACAGAATATTACCTTCCTAGTCGTATAAGAAAGTGGTTGGATAACTCGATGGCTTGAGCATAGTTGCAACGGTCAAGTCAAGATACTCCGGACCAACTGGAGCTGAGTCTTCTGACGCGGGTTTGAATCTCGCTCGAGGTATTTCGTTTACAATACTTAGATTTTGTAGGCGGATGTTTCTGCTAAAGAAAATTTCATATGTATTTATGTCGCCATTTTGCTTTCCAGATGCTACCAGTGACGCGATAGCTGCAGCTCTGTCGGCCCAGAATGGCGGTGAAGTGGCCATCGTCCTCCGGCCCCACACCAAAAGCACCAAGAGAGCAGAGTTGCTGCACGTCAAGGGTGAAGAAGATGATTCTGCCTCCCTCTTTTACAATAGAAAGAGTCATAAGGGTGAGTAAGATAGTGATTTTGATCGATTTACTGAGAACATGATCGAATAAAGTAACTCTAAAATGATTCTTTGAAATATTTAGGATCAGATCGTGCCCCTGACGCCACGTCGGCCACAGCCGTCCAAATTTCAATGATCAAAAACTTTGTAATTCTAACCGCTACAAGTATTTTTCAATCCCTGTTGATTTTGGGGCACATCTTTTTTTTTTACTCTGGCGTCAGTGGCACGGTAAATTGCTAGACCGCTTGGCGGTCAATAGGTTAAGGAAATTCTCAAATTGTATAAGTTGATACTTTTTGACGTCTACTATTAAATATTTATAGAGGTCTTCTTCAAAGATTTCAAATCGTCGTGCAGCCCGATTTGCCACCAGTTTCCGGAAACCTTCCCTATCGGCATTAGTTTATCATCTTATCTTTGAGATACGTCAAAAGATGATAGCAATTTTCTTTCTTTCAGTGTCCCTGGAAAGCCTGAACGGTGGTCACCTGAAATCGGTGTCCTGGGGTTTAGGCTCGGATACCAAATCGACTCTGATCCTTGTGGTATCTCCTAACCGAGTAAAGCTCTATGCTGGCTGTAAAGCTCTGCATCACCATGCGTTACCTGGAAGATACGACCTTTTGACACTGCTGACCAATCAGAAGTTGAGATTGGTAAGTTCGTAGAAATATCTAGTCGACAATCCATAGGTAGAGGTACAGTTATATTATAAAACTCTAAAATTATATAGTAATTTCCTACATCGATTGTAGATCTAGATAATACAAAAGAGTATGGAAGTTTGAGTTGAAAAGTTAGAAAGTTGGTCGTACCGAAGACACTTTAACATTTTTAGGGTTCCGTAGCCAAAGGGTAAAAACGGGACCCTATTACTTAGACTTCGCTGTGCGTCCGTCCGTCCGTCTGTCACCAGGCTGTATCTCAAGAACGGTGATAGCTAGACGGTTGAAATTATCACAGATGATGTATTTCTATTGCCGCTATAACAAAAAATACAAAAAATAAAATAAAATAAATATTTAAGGGGGGCTCCCATACAACAAACTTACAGATAACGGTACGGAACCCTTCGTGCGCGAGTCCCACTCGCACTTGGCCGATATTTTTTATATTATAGCGTGAAAGACGGCACCATAAGTAGAGTAGCTTTTATTAGACATTTGTTCAATTCGCAGACTCATTTGTGGTATTGTTATTCTATAGACGTGGCACAGTTTTTAATACATTTAATGAAATATATATATATATATCTTCGGTCACAAAATATTAGTTTAACTGTTAAGTGCAAGATTAAGAATCAGCCCATATTTTTTTCTAGTACCATGAAGAAAATGCCCCTGTAGAAATCTACGGCAACGAAAGAGCAGCTCTTGATGCCCTTAGCTGCGAAATCGAAGACTCGAAGTCTCCTCTCGTCAGCATCGACAATTCTGACATGGTCGATGTCAAACCTTATGACGATAGAATCAAGAGGGAAGATGAAATGCAAGGAGATGACTACAGGGCCAACTTTATTGATAACAATGGAGTGTTGCCTACTCCGGGACCGCCTCGAGGAGATATACCTTCTACTGATATTGATTGTGATGGTAAGGAATGGGGTTGTTTTTTGACCAGTACCTATCTATTTCTCTGAATTAAATTTTTAGTACTAATAGGTATCTGAGAAACTATATGCATTGAATATATTCATTGTGTATACTTGTATGCTTGACACATACTTGCTAGAGTTACAAAAATTGTTATGAAACTTATGATTATGAATCATATTTATAATTGTATGAATTGAGCTAACTCTTTTTTGTAAAGAAGCATAAACCTCTCGATATTCTACGAGTATTATCTCTGTACTGTATATTATTACATTTGGTGGCGCATTACTGAACTTTCTGATATAATTTGAATAGTTCTCAATTTGACGACTTACAGTCCGAGAGCTGTATAAATAGCCTTCGGGTTAATATCAATCTCGCCCTTTCTTATGTAGTTGAGAGTTAAACTTCTGATTTCATTTGAATGTGAAAACTACTCTATAAGTTCACGGACTATAATTGTACTTAATATACCTTGTGCTCCTTGTATTAGCAACCCTAAACCCCAACCAATTTACTCTCTTTCCAGACCGTGTGATCCGACAGCTGGACATCCTAAGCCAAACAGTGGAGAAGCTACGTCGCGAGATCATTGAACAGAAGGGCACCATCGACCGCCTGAACGGGCAGCTTCGGGAATGCTGCCATCGGGAGCCGCAGCCGACAGTCGAGCGATGCACCGATTCTACGTGCTATCGCGGTTATTAGAACTTACATACAAGCCTTGCAACTCGAAGTATTTGACCCACAATATCAGTATAGACATTTCAAATTTGATGTTAGATCTTCGTTAGATGAGGGTAAAAAGCTTATATCTAAGTACATTTGGAGTCTCAAGAATAAGAATCCTATGGAGGAAGATTCATTGTTAAATTGTGACATAAAATTCTTTTATCTACGCACATATCATTAGTGCTCTAAAATGCGTTCAGAAACCGTAGGAAATGACCAGCATTACTACAACCAGTTTTACTATGAGAACTTTCTTATCTGTGGCAGTAGGTAAAATCTGTACTGTAATGTTATTACAGTATCAATTTTTGTAAGGTTATGAGTTTAAATTTGGAACAGCTGTCAAAACTAAAGTAGGTCTCTATTCTAGTATCCATAGATATTAATATTGTTATCGATACGAAACGTCAATTCAGTATGTTTTTTTATAAAAACCGCACGACATTTGATCTCGAGTGACATGAGAATATGGATACATTCGTTTGTATATGATTTAGAAAAAAAAACCTTCGTCTTGACGGAGGTTCGAATTGCCGCCATTATTGTTGTCATTTGTTTGTTGGTTCTTTGCTGTTACGAAAGTATAATTGTGATAAGTTTATTGTAATTCACATTTTAGTTGAAAATATTCTTTCAATGTAAATGTAAATTACAACTATTACAATAAATAATCTGTTTATGTATTTGTTCAGATTTATTTCTTACTGCATTAGTATATGTCGTTTTTAGATATTTTACAGGTAGCACTAGTGGTGCCGGTCATTTCCTTATGGCTTCTGAACCCATCTTAGAGTACTTATGATATGTGTGTAGATAAAGTAGTGTATGCAACTGTACATAATTAGGCCTTAAAACACTCGTGTGATCCTATTATGAAACTCGCTGACGCTCGTTTCATAAAACCACACTCGTGTTTTAAGGCCCCTCATTACGTATCAGTTGCATAAACTACTATTACCCCTTTTGTTGAAGTGTACCTCCAGTATTCAGTACAAATCAGCTCTACAGTCTAATTTTCTCATTGAAATTTATATGATATGAATTAGCCTATTAGGTTCAGGTTATGGCTTTTTTGCTCTCGTTTTAATTCATGCAGGCTACTGAAGTTTACTTGATTATGAGCACCACGTAAAGTACAATCACTTGACTTGCAGCAACTATCCTGAGGTGATAGCCTAACGTAGATGTTGCACCGCTACTGTAGAGTAGCGGTGCAACATCTACGTTAGGCTATATAAATTATTTTGTCAATCAATTCTTAATCAGTATGTGGTCAATCAGATTTACAGGATTGCGTCTTGAATGGCATGTCCCTTTGGCTAAAATACTGCAACTACGTATTACAACTACGGGTCTTTAGGGAGATCATTGAAAAAATTGTTCTTTGCCAGTAGTAACTTCATGGTTATACTTTCTAGAAATACCATGGAATACAATGTTCTGGGCTCCCTAACATATCTGTATTTGTACTTAACCTTTTCTTATATGTATTGGTACTTAAGTTTCTATGGTACTTAATTTTTTATATTTATTTACCTTATTTCCCATTTTTAAGGTTTATACCGTCGTCTAAGGTAATCAAGCAACTTACTGTGTGGGTGTTTATTAAACTGTTCGCTTTTTATTACGGGTTTTATTTCACCTTCATCGACTCCAGATTCGCCTACAGAGTTACTTGCCCACGTAATAGCTCACGAATAATTTGAAAGTTAAGTTGCTTGATTAGCCTTAGTTACCCATGAATATTTAAGAGGTCATAAATGTAGTGGGACCGGTAACTCCGTAGGCAAATTTGAATTTGTCCCTTCAAATTGCGACCTCAAATTGTTTTGGCCACGGTTAATTAAATATGAAGTGATTATTTAGATTGGGAATTTGTGTTTACACGCCTAATGAGCAAAAGTTCAAAGTTAGGTTGTTGTATGTCAAGCAATTTATTTACTTAGGAATTTATTGTTCTGGAACATTTCGATCTGGAACTAATTCGTGGAATAAAAAAAAAAAAAATGATTTACAATCCACCTATACGCAATATTAAATTACCTATTCATTCGGCATCAACAATAATGTCAATAGTTAATGACAATATATACATATTTATGTTATCTCATTGTTCGGAAAAGTGCAAATCAAACTAGCACAGTGTGAGGGTTCCGCACCACTGCAACGCAATAGGAATATAAAAGGAAAATATTGTGACTACTTGAAAAATTAAAAATGTATACCACATTTTACTCCAACGAAAAACGAAGTACTTCGTACTTGGTTCGAAGCTTAAGGTAACAATACAATACAAAATGCTTTATTGCACACCAAAAAAGTTTACAAAATCAATACAGAACAATAATTTCAGTAACGGTAGACAACAGGCGGTCTTATCGCTAAAGAGCGATCTCTTCCAGACAACCTTTAGGTAGTGGAGTTGATTAGTAACTTGGTTATGCACTTATCGCCTTTTTCTCTGAGTGTCAGATACAAGCTTTTTCGAAAGTAGTGACGATATTAGCAGTATTTTTGAGTGATGTTTGAAAGTCAAAGGCCTGAGTAATGGGGTCACATTTTTCGTTTTTAGAAACGTACCTAAAACATAAAAATACTTTGATTTTTCAAAAATATCTAGCCAGCGTAGTGAACTGGCTCAGCGATGTTGGTTTAGACGAGGCCAGGTTCTTTATTCGATATCGATATCTCTTTTACGTCTTCTCTTCTTTTGTGTGTTCATTTACTTTTTTTACTTCTGCGGCAAATACGACTAGATCCTCATTAACTGTTGGTATGCTAGGCGTTGAATGCCGGAACACTGCAACGGGTGTAGCGTGCGGTGCGTGCCCACGTGGCACGGAAGGCGACGGTCGCCGCTGCAGGCCTGTCATGTGCGATCGACGACCATGCAGCAATGGTAAGTATTCCATAATTTCTACATTGGTACTTCATGGCTTTTGGGTATAGAAGACGTCCATAAAAAAAACACATGATCATGTGACAATGGGACAAACTTTGTAAAAGCAAACCAATAATTTAAAAGGCTTGTTTCACTTATGAAACACGTTTCTCTATGAAGCCTTAATATTCGTAACGCCATGTAAGTAGTTTTACCTCAAAATATGGTTGCTAAAGATAACATTTCCAGAAATCACACAATTAAGCCCGTTCTATGGTGTAAAAAAGTTTATCATTAATCATATTTTGTATTCCACCAATTACTATCTCTCCAGGTGAATACTGCGTGGACACAGCGGAAGGCTACCGCTGCGCACGGTGTCCAGGCCGGCAGACCAGCGACGGACAAACCTGCCGCTCCGCTTGCAGTTCAAACCCCTGCTTCGGAGGACGTAAGTTACTATCTTTGAAAGTAAATGCCTAGCTAATCATATAAATATATATGTCACAAGACTTAAGTTTTTAGGTTTTATTTTGTTCTGGTTTAATGACATTGTGCCAGCTACTTACGAGTAAAATGGTAATCCCAATATTAGAAAATCATCGACTATTAAGGTTAAGTTAAGTATACGAGTGCATACAGATTAACCGAATCCAAGCTGGAACTCTTCCTCCTTCTGTCTTAAACCATGACTCAAATGACGAAAAAACACTAAACTTTACAGGGAGATTGACCAGAATGTTTCTAGTTTACAGTTGAATTTTCGAGTGGATTTTAATCTAAGTTTGTTCTTAGATGTGCCATGCCAGGACTTGCCGGACGGCGGATATCGGTGTGGGCAATGTCCAGCCGGTTACCATGGAAATGGTGAACAGTGCTACAGGAGGTCGTGTTCACAGATAACGTGCTACCAAGGTCAGTCGCTAAAAGATATTATCCTAAAATTTTGACCAAAATCTGAAATTTGAATATGACGACAAATAATAAACGATTGAATTGCAATCTGTCAGTCATCACGGACATTACCAACAAGAGGCCTAAACACTTAGTAATTTTACAGGTGTCCAGTGCCAAGAGACAGCTTCGGGCCCCCGCTGCGGGCCGTGTCCCGATGGCTACAACGGAGATGGCCAAAGATGCCAACACATATGTGATACCAGAAGACCGTGCGGGGAGAGACGATGCAGTCCTATCAGTGCCAGACCTTTCTATGAGTGCGAGAGCTGTCCTAGAGGATACGAATGGAATGGTAAGACACCTCTAAAACAGTTACGATATAAATGCCACCACTTTTGGGATATTCGAAGACTATGCGATAAGAAATGATGCAGCCACCTCTGCCACGTCCACGTCTGCGCCAGGTTCTTCGAATGCCGTATCTGTGTCCTCAGAATAAGTGGATGTTGTTGAATAATCATTAGCTATTATAATTTATTATTAATATTACGTAGCTGTGATTGAGTTTGTGATTGAGATTGACTTACACTACTTACTGGCAATATCCATCTTCATTTCAACATCACTTTGCTCCAAGAAGGAGTCATTGTGTGTATTTGCAAGGAGGATTAGAATAGTTTACTTAATATTAGTAATTTCTTTTATTCGTTTTTTAGGTCATTCGTGCGTCGACATGGACGAGTGCGACCTCATTCGACCCTGCGACGAACTGGTCTCCTGTCGAAACTTTGATGGCGGTTTCGAGTGCGGGCCCTGTCCCTATGGTTACACAGGGAGCAAGGGCTGGCGCGGTGCTGGCGATGAACGCCGGGACGAACCTTGTGTTGACGTGGATGAGTGTGCCGATGGACGATCCAACTGTCAGAGGGGACGGCTGTGTGTCAATACTCCGGTCAGTATCGCTATGCTACATGCGCTATTTATAATTAGTCTGACTGAGATTGTTGTGCTAACGCGATGTTCAGTGTTGCATACGGAAGCTACAAACAAAAAATATGGTAATAGTGAGTCCAATAGTAATTTTAAAGAAGCGGTGGTAGCCTAGTGGTTAGGGCATGCGACTTTCAATCCGGAGGTCGCGGGTTCGAACCCGGCCCGTACCAATGAGTTTTTCGGAACTTATGTACGGAATGTCATTTGATATTTACCACTCGCTTTTCGGTGAAGGAAAACATCGTGAGGAAACCACCTAAGCCTAAGCCCAATAAGGCCTAGTTTCCCCTCTGGGTTGGAAGGTCAGATGGCAGTCGCTTTCGTAAAAACTAGTGCCTACGCCACATCTTGGGATTTAGGTAGCCGACCCCGATTGAGAATTCATTCTCAAAAAAATGGGACAAAGGCTAGGAGGATGATGATGAGTGAGTTCAATATTGAAATCCTAATACATGATGTTATTTTTCGCATACTGAGTTTGTCTAGATGCGTTCTATGGCATCTTCAACATTATGTTTTTGTTTTAAGTAAATCCTACTTTTGTTCAACATTTAGGATAGCTTCATAGACATAGTGTAGAATTATACGTCCTGGCAGTGTATATTTATGTTATTATCTCATCCACCGCTCTTCCTATAAAAGTGTGTGAGTGATCACGGAGATTTTTCGATTCCTTCTGTGTTCTGCACGTACGTACTGTGTATACTTAATATGTCTTTTGTACAGGGTTCGTTCACGTGTGTGCCGTGCGGAGGCAACTACTATGTCAACACAAGCAGTTCGTGTTACGACTCTGACTACCTCATCCAGCGATGCGACATCAACTACTGTCGGCAGTTCAACGCCGTCTGCGGATATGGACAGAAGTGTGTGTGCGCTGTAAGTTCTTTGATAGGTATTTAAAAATGTAATCGCTACTTTTGATCCCATTATCAAAAGAAAAACGATATTTAACCAGAGAAATGTTCGTTCCTTCTTGTGAAAGTATGATTATATCTCTACAGGTGGGCTATACCGGTAATGGAACTGTATGCGGTCGGGATACTGACATGGACGGATTTCCAGACCAGGCGCTCAACTGTGCCGAGCCCCGTTGCAAGGCTGACAACTGCCCCAACGTAGCCAATTCTGGCCAAGAGGACGCCGATGGTGATGGATTGGGAGACTCGTGCGACTCTGATGCTGATGGCGACGGCATCTCTAATAATCCTGTAAGTAAAACAGATATTAGTGGGTTTCTTACTAGGCGTAAAACTGTGATGAGCCCCGTTGTAAGGCTGCAATTGTCGAAAATTCCCATCGTAGTCAACTCTGGCCAAAAAGACGCAGATGTCGATAGACTGGGTAACTAAAGCGATTTTGAGGCTAAAGGGGATGGAATTTTCAAGGATAAGTAGGAAACTTATGCCACTTTGGTGTTAATAGGGGCGGAGTTTGCAATAACCCTCTAAGTTAACTGCATGATTCTATAGGCTGATATGAATGAACTTGTCATCGTTTGGCTTTATCTAAGAGGTAACTTTTATAACAAAAGGTTTGAAGACTCCTAAGGCTCTCTTTGACGCTGGAAGATGCACATATTGGACAAATTGTCTTTCAAACTAGCTCAGTTTTCGATAAAGACTATAACTGTATCTTAATCTCTACTTGTCTCAGGATAACTGTCCCCTCAAATATAACCCAGACCAGATGAACCGCGACGATGACAGAAGTGACCAGTTTGGCGATGCGTGTGACAACTGTCCACGGCTGTACAATCCTGATCAGGAAGACACTGATCGGGATGGCCTTGGAGATTTGTGCGACCCTGACATTGATAATGACGGTAAGAATAAAATTATATTAGAGCAAATTATTATTATCTAGCCTGTACCAATTCAGTTGTTTTACAAATATTTTGCTTCATAATACATAGTCGGGGAATAAAAATGTTCGTCACTTTTCAACTTTATTATGTGTTTCAACTTTGTTATCCACGAAACTTTTCATTCCTCGACTTAGTGAAATAAAGACTGACGGCCGGGAAATGAAATGCTATATTGTGTACATTCTAAATATGACAAAAACTACCTTTGTCTTTCAATACTTAGCGTTACTTAAAGATTCTAATATGTGCAGGTGCGATGCATTTAATTGCCATAATATTGGCAAGAGAGTTTTACACTAGAATTTTTACTACTAAACTACTAACATTTATTACTCAGGCATACCGAATCAAGTGGACAACTGTCCCCGCAAATACAATCCACACCAAGAAGACATAGATCAGGACCAGATTGGTGACGTTTGTGACAATTGTCCCCGCGTCCGGAACCCGACACAAGACGACACCGACAAGGATGGCGTGGGTGATGCTTGCGACAGCGACGTGGATAGGGATTTGTAAGTTACTAATGAAGATGAAGAAGAAGATACGTTTATTTTGCAAACTAATTACATTAATGTTGACAACATAAGTATAACTGGCATGTAGACAATCAGAAGAACAATTCTGACCAAGAGGATCGGATAGACGGGAGACAGTGGCTGCAGTTTAGTTAACATTTCGGAAATATTTTTTCATTTTCCAGCACGTATTAGCACAACGTCTGTGACACGCGACTCTTTCTTGCTTGAGGAATATTAAATATATCTTTCTTCGCTGTACTGTGAGAGCACTCTCTACTTGGCTTGTGTAGTTGACTTGTGGTAGACTGGCTGGTTTTTAATTTTTGAATTATGTTATATTTGCCTTGCTTGGTTTAAATACAACCTTGAAAATATAAAACGAACAGACAATCGAATAAAAAAAATAAGGTATCAAATATGAAGTTATTAGGTACGCAGTAGATCTGAAATGTGGCCAGCTACTGCTGGAGTTACATTAAAATGTGTGGTCTTAATATTAATTTATTTCTTCCAGTGATGGTTGGCAAGATGGCCTAGACAACTGCCCAAACCTACCCAACAGTGACCAGCAGGATACTGACAATGACGGAAAGGGTAACGCGTGCGATGACGATGATGATGGTGACGGCATCCGTGACATCGATGACAACTGCCCACTGATCGCTAATAGAGATCAATTGGATAGTAATGGTAAGTTACTTGGGCTAGAATCGATGCAATCAATGACATTTGCCTGAAAAACGGCAATATAAATTTCAGCAACGTCCTTTTTCCACTGTTACCGTTTTGATATTTTGTGTAATAAAGATTAGATAGGTATTGTTAAATTGAGGTCATAGAAACTCCTCATCGATTTGGGAAGTAACCTGTCTCAGTTATCCCAACAGTAGACAGTAATAAGTCACATTCATCATTAACATTAACACCAAGATGCACGTTCTATGTTATATTTTTCTCGCAAGGTAACGGAGTTGGTGATGCGTGTGAAGACGACTTTGATGGTGATAAAGTAGTGAACGATAAGGACAACTGTCCTAATAATTCCAAGATTTACCGCACTGATTTTAGGTATGTACACATAAGCACACAATCTAAGGAAATCTCCGAACATACTTTGATGAAAACAGACTTTAGACTACAAGGTTCCACAACAAAAGATTTCGTTTGTCTATTGTCGTCATACATATAATATAAATGCGCGCTTGATTTACAAAGTTAATAATTTTCAGACAATTCATGCACGTGCGTTTGGACCCTGAAGGCGAATCCCAACAGGATCCCAACTGGGAATTAAGAGATGAAGGTGCCGAGATTATCCAGACCCTTAACTCCGACCCTGGACTAGCTGTTGGCTATGAGAGCTTCGGAGGCGTTGACTTCGAGGGCACCCTGTTTGTCGATACGCAGATTGATGATGATTACGTTGGGTTTATCTTTGGGTACGAATACATTCATAAACTTTGCGTAATAATAATGCCATTATATAATTCGTTATCGATAACTTTTTTTTCTTCACCAATATGTGTTTCAACACTTGTGATCTATGTTGCTCTTTATGTTATGATACCAATATTTCTGGTTTGTGTCTTGTTTGTTGTCTGCTTTATGTTTTGATTATCATTCCGTACTTGATATTATTAGATACCAGAACAACAAACGCTTCTACGTAGTTATGTGGAAACGGAAAACGCAGACATACTGGCAGACGACGCCATTCCGTGCAGTCGCCGAGCCGGGCATTCAGCTGAAGCTAGTTAACTCTAAGACTGGACCTGGGAAGATCCTGAGGAACGCACTCTGGAACACCGAGTCTACTCCAGACCAGGTAAGACATTATTTCATTCACTACTCTCTACTATATTCAGTACGATTCTTTGTTATCTCTCATAGGCATGTTTTTGAAGTTGGTTGATACTTTAACATAACTTGGAAAATTCTAGATCAGTTGTGAATCAACTACTAGAATATACATACGTTTTATGCTGCAAGTACGGGTTTTCGCAACTTGATCGCAGTATCTCTGAGCTTGAATGAACCGTGTCTTAACAGTCCATGTGGTTTCTTTAAAACCGTTTACCATAATTTCATTGTAATATTCACCTAAATAACAGAACGACACTAACATTTTTTTTTCTAGGTGGAGCTACTATGGAAGGACTCACGCAACAAAGGCTGGGAAGAGAAGACGGCTTATCGCTGGAGAGTGATCCACCGACCCAAGATAGGTCTCATCCGCCTCAAGATATACGAGCAGAACCAGCTGGTCGCCGACTCTGGAAACGTCTATGACCTCACACTGAAGGGTGGCAGGCTGGGCGTGTTCTGCTTCTCGCAGGAGATGATCATCTGGTCTAACCTGGTGTACAGATGTAACGGTAAGTTCAATTCTGCTGCGAGACTTGAAATTCTTCGTGCTATGTCGATTATTCTTCGACGGGTCTGTCTCTCTCTCTTCACACGTAGTTCTGTAGTTCTGTCTACTCTTCGGTTACCTTTTTTCCCCGAGAGATATCTGGGACGCAGTATAAATCGTTTCGCTGCACAAATTTGAACAGTAAGATATACAAGAACCTCTTAATGTTCGGGCTACTTTGCCTATATTTATTTTTGGTAGCGGTATGGAGTTATACTGTGGGGTTCTACTGGTATAGTAGTATAGACATTTAGGCAAATATTTCTGTTGATACTGCATATAATAGACTTTTCTTTATGTTATACAATAGTTATGTTCCAGTTATATATATTTTCTTTCATGTTGTTACAGATAAGATTCCGACGAATATAGTATCGGAGCTGCCACAACGACTTCACGAGAAATTTGAGGTGGACCACGACTTTGTATATCTGTAAATATAGATTACCTAATTCCACGAAATAGTTCTGATGATATTTAATTTCAACACATGTACAAGACAGAAAAGAGTTGAAAGCTTTTTGTAGCCCACTTGCTCAAATCTACGCACACGCTCAGTTAGATGCTCGTTCAGTATGAATCTTGTTATAAAATATATGAGTAGTATATGCAAAACTTAATATAAAACTTAATCTGTAATGGAAAAATAAATTTATTAAATATAAGAATAAAAATTACGTTAAATCAATACTGCATAATAAAAATTAGATTAAAAAAGAACAAGGTTCAAAGAACACCGCACCGTCATTTCTGTTCCAAGTTCCGACGCTCGCAGCATTTCCACTCTGGATCGCAAATGGATAGCCTTTATAATTATAATTTTCAAAATCACGTATCTCGATACTGAATCAAAACTACGATACGAGCTATATAATTTCCTATGCTACTGTGATGTTACTTTGTGCTCTATCACAGTCATAAAAAATAGGTATGCGACTATGCGTGGTCAAAAACCGATACGTTTAAAAAAAAAGATATGTAGTGTGCGGTGTGCGTGAATGTCTTATATTTAAAAGATATTTTTATTTAATTATCGGGTTTGACCACGTAAGCATGGTCTTCTCTAAAAATATGATCTTGCAAGTGTGCGTAATGTGTGCCTATTGACATTCGATACCTATTTAAGAATAAGACATGTATGTCTCATTGCAAATCAGAGTTTTATTTCATGTTCACTTGTAACAAACTCATAAATGCTTAGATTAAGTTAAAATAAATGTAATTATTATAATATATTTTTTATAAACAATTTTGTTTTAATCAATTAATTCCAACCTTTAAACCCTAAAATAACCTTTAAACCCTAATTGAATGATATAAGACACCAATTAAAGTTCAATATGATTACATTTTTCCCATTTTGTTACCAATTATTTCAGTAATTTTATATCATTGTTACGGCTATGTTTGATATTTATATACATAGACACCTATTATCAACTACAAATAAGCTATTATGTTCGTCTCTACTTTAATTAAAAAATAACCCATATATCAAACTACGGATTTAATTTATTCCGCAATTTAAACCTAACTGACCATGTAACTCAATTAATCAAGCAATTATTTCTATTTGGCTATTGGCATACTCACATAGTCGTAAGAAGAAAATTATTAGGTATTATTTTAGGAACATTATGAAGATTTTTATAAATCTACTGCTGAGTAAGTAAATTAATACTTTCAAGTTGAAGACCAAAGAAGGAAACCAGATCAAAGAATTTTACTGTAGACATCCAAAATTATTTAACAACGTTTAACTTCAAAAATAATTTAAGGTAAGGAGGCAAGTGCGTTCCTTACACTTTAAAACTACCCTCAGCCTTCTTATCTCCAGTTTAATATAGAAAAAGATACTAGAGGTGTTTTGTATATAAAGTGTTATCTTTATATAATGTTATCAAATGACGCACTAGTTTGCCTCAGTGGACTTTATATGAAAAAACTAATCAAATATTATTTTACAGCATCTTTTGTCTATTTAGCAGTAGGTAATAAATTAAAAAATCCGAAATGCATGAAAGAATGTAAGCCTTCACAGCCACTGTGCGTCCACATCAAACAACCAACGGAGATTGAACACTCTTGGTTGACACCTTACACGTTTATGACCGAATGCGAGCTGGAACGATTCAACTGTGATACTGGTAAAGATCCCATTACTTTGGATGAAAATATATAGGGTAAAATAAAAATACGCTATAGCCCCAAGAAGCACATTAAGCTTTAGAGTTGAAATGATGAACACAAATGCATCAGGTTCAACGAAAACGTATTGTTGGCTATTAACAAACTCTGTTCAAAAATATAGCTGTAAAATACCTACCTAGAAAAATTACGATGAAAAACTAGCACATTTAGTCTACTCAATCCTATATTTGATAACGATTATACTTTTCAATTCAGCAACACAGAAAGTAGATTATTTTAACTTCGCGAAGCGGGACTACAGTGATAGTATTTAGATCCTACGGTTTAAATGCACACCAATGCGGCATTGCCCCTCATAATATGATGGGTAGAAGGAGAATTGTGTTAAATTAAATGGTTTATTTTAGCTCCTTGTCCTTCTTTCAGGCGGTCTCGGCAAAGCTGTGCCAATGAAGCAGTGTAAAGGTACCTAACAGTTATTCTGAATAATATCTAAAAATAGATATATTTGTTTAGGCCATTTTATCGAACATTTTCGTGCCTTACTTACTTCTACACCGGGCGAAATTAAGTAAGTATAATTATATCGAAGAAGGAGCAAGATTTGCAGGACTTTGAAAGATTTATCATTTATTTATTCACTGTACTCAAAATAAAATTAATAAATATTATTATTTTACAGCGCTGAAGCCTACTCGCACTCCTAAAAACGACAAGGGAATTCTAGCCAGGAATAAAAGAGATGCCGTAGCATTGACAGCAGATTCAGGAGACCAAAATCGTAACATAGAATCAGTTTCTCTGAAAAATAGTACACTTAGTATACGTAGGACTAAGGCTACTACACAAAATGCTAGAAAGAAACATATTTTTATAAGTCGGACTTTATCTCCCTTCCGTTACGTACCAGAAAAGAGTATGAGCGAAAGAAAACACTTTTTTTGATGCAACATAATAGCTCCTATCGTTTAAAAAATGAGGGGGTTATTCCTTCATAAAAAAATAATCGTGGGTTTTGAAATTATTAATTAATTCCCAATTGCTTTTATGGGTCGACATGTTTCTTTTGATGATGTCAAACAAACGCACCACTTTAAAACTCAGTGTTTTCTGTAGGGGTGATTTTTAAAAGACGCACTTACCTCCATTGATGCAATGCTTGTGCATAGGCGTATCTGTAACTGACTTACAAAAAAGGACGAGGTTCCATGTTCGACTGTACATGTTTTTTTTGTCCACCTTCTTATACATCAAAATGTGATTCAAATGTAACCATGGACGGGTTATTTTTGAATTACAGTTTTTTTGAAAACTTTTTTTTTTGTATTTTTTTTTTAATGTGAGAGTTCATTATCCTGCTAGCAACGACATGTAGATACGATTACGGTGTGTTGTTTAAAAAATATTTAGTATAATTAATATTTTCTTCGGTTTCCGTCACTCATTTAAATAAAGCAATTTAAACGGATTAAGTATATCGCTTATACTCATTATTTGAGCCAATTATTCGAGTTTGAATTATTTAATTTAAAAATACTAAATGAAACTGTTAAGAACTTAATGTTCGAAGCCCGATTGAGCCATTCAATTTTTCAAAAATAATAATGGCACAAATTCGTAGCTTGGTGGCACAATTAATTGTTAAAATTAAAATGTAAAACTCCTCTATCCCTTAGAAATCGAGGGTGGATCATCAGACAACTGCCAGGAGACCTGCCCGGCGGTTGAGGCGATGGTGTGCGGACGCTGCCAACACAGCGTTTTCCGCACGTTCCTGAGCTCATGTTATTTGCGGCTGTATCAATGCAGGCACCCAGACGACAGTGAGTGACCAACACTCCGATTTATTTATTTATCATCTATCCATCTTGGCATCTACCTATCCATCCATCCATTCATCCACCCTTCCATACATCTACCCACCATCCAATCAACCATCTAGCCGTACTTCCATCCGTACATCCATCCATCAATCCATACATCAACCCATCCATCCATGTATCCATCCATCCATCCATCCATGCATCCATTCATTAATTCATTCATTGATTTATTTATTGTCAAGACTGTATACACGAGGTCGTATCACAGAATTAAGGCTCCACAGAAGCGGAAGAGCCAAGATGTGTAAAAAGGACCAATCACGTTGCTCAGATTTAAATGGTCTTCTTTCGGGCTTCTCAAAGACGCAGCCTGTTCGTTTCATTTTCTCCGCTTCATTGGACAGGCTGCCTTAGGATGGCTAGGTAGCCTTTTGAACGCTTAGCGATGAAGTAATTCACCGTGCCCGGGAAGCCGCAGTAAGACAACAAAGAAATAGCCCAAAATCGTCAGGTAGAAAAAAACGTATACGGAATTGACAACATTAAATTTTCTTAATCAGGATTTTGTCGATATTATTGATGTACCACATTTTTATTGTTATCAAAAATTATCCTACTTGTGACTAAAAATTCATTTGAAAAGTTCCTCATTCTAAAAGAGCGTATGCGACTAGTTACAGCGCAGAAAATCATACATGTAATCGGACTATTACTAAGGTGGATTTTGTATGGAAACTGTTCTTTTTATTTTGAGTCCTGAAATTCGGACGGCAACCGTGATAATGGCGACGACGTTTAAAAAGCTACTACTAGTTTTTGACGCACCAATCTACTCGAACGTCAATTTTGTCTTCACATAATCTTAAGATTACAATTATTTAGTTGTATGGAGTACTTCCACTACGGTGTCTCAATTTACAGAGCTGGAACTAGTAGCGTGGAGGGCGTGTTTGGAGTCAGGACCTTACCGGGGGGATATGTCGCGCCCGAAAAATACCCCGGAGCCGTCTGAAGGCAACGGCGATCCTGTGTTGGACTACATTATCGACCGTCGCCGTAAGTACTGCAGCTTGTAAATTTGCAGAGTTGGAAATAGGAGTGAGAAGGGCGTGTTTGGAGTCAGAGCCTTATTGGGGGGAAAAGTCACGCCCGAAAGTCGCGCCGAAGCCGTCCAAAGGCAACGGTGATCCTGTGTTTGACTACATCCTCGACCGTCGCTGTAAGTACCCCAGCTTGTATATTTGCAGAGTTGGAACTAGTAGCGTGGAGGGCGTGTTTGGAGTCAGGACCTTACCGGGGGGAGATGTCGCGGCCGAAAGGGTCTCCGTAGCTAGCCTTCAGCAACGGCGATCCTGTGTTTAACTACATTTTCGACCGTCACTGTAAGTACTGCAGCTTGTATATTTGCAGAGTTGGAACTAGGAGTGAGAAGGGCGTGTTTGGAATCAAGGCCTTACTGGGGGGGATGTGTCGCGCCCGAAAGACGCCCCGGAGCGGTCCAAAGGCAACGGCGATCCTGTGTTTGACTACATCCTCGACCGTCGCTGTAAGTACCCCAGCTTGTATATTTGCAGAGTTGGAACTAGTAGCGTGGAGGGCGTGTTTGGAGTCAGGATATTACCGGGGGGAGATGTCGCGGCCGAAAGGGTCTCCGTAGCTAGCCTTCAGCAACGGCGATCCTGTGTTTAACTACATTCTCGACCGTCACTGTAAGTACTGCAGCTTGTATATTTGCAGAGTTGGAACTAGGAGTGAGAAGGGCGTGTTTGGAATCAAGGCCTTACCGGGGGGGATGTGTCGCGCCCGAAAGACGCCCCGGAGCGGTCCAAAGGCAACGGCGATCCTGTGTTTGACTACATCCTCGACCGTCGCTGTAAGTACCCCAGCTTGTATATTTGCAGAGTTGGAACTAGTAGCGTGGAGGGCGTGTTTGGAGTCAGGATATTACCGGGGGGAGATGTCGCGGCCGAAAGGGTCTCCGTAGCCAGGCTTCAGCAACGGCGATCCTGTGTTTGACTACATTCTCGACCGTCACTGTAAGTACTGCAGCTTGTATATTTGTAGAGTTGGAGCTAGTAGCGCGGAGGGCGTGTTTGGAGTCAGGACCTTACCGGGGGATATGTCGCGCCCGAAAGACGCCCCGGAGCCATCCAAAGGCAACGGCAATCCTATGTTTGACTACATTATCGACCGTCACCGTAAGTACTGCAGCTTGTATATTTGCAGAGTTGGAAATAGGAGTGAGAAGGGCGTGTTTGGAGTCAGGACCTTACCGGGGGATATGTCGCGCCCGAAAGACGCCCCGGAGCCATCCAAAGGCAACGGCAATCCTATGTTTGACTACATCCTCGACCGTCGCTGTAAGTACCCCAGCTTGTATATTTACAGAGTTGGAACTAGTAGCGTGGAGGGCGTGTTTGGAGTCAGGATATTACCGGGGGGAGATGTCGCGGCCGAAAGGGTCTCCGTAGCCAGGCTTCAGCAACGGCGATCCTGTGTTTGACTACATTCTCGACCGTCACTGTAAGTACTGCAGCTTGTATATTTGTAGAGTTGGAGCTAGTAGCGCGGAGGGCGTGTTTGGAGTCAGGACCTTACCGGGGGATATGTCGCGCCCGAAAGACGCCCCGGAGCCATCCAAAGGCAACGGCAATCCTATGTTTGACTACATTATCGACCGTCACCGTAAGTACTGCAGCTTGTATATTTGCAGAGTTGGAAATAGGAGTGAGAAGGGCGTGTTTGGAGGCAGGACCTTGCCGGGGGATATGTCGCGCCCGAAAGACGCCCCGGAGCCATCCAAAGGCAACGGCAATCCTATGTTTGACTACATTCTCGACCGTCACTGTAAGTTCCCCAGCTTGTATATTTGCAGAGTTGGAACTAGTAGCGTGGAGGGCGTGTTTGGAGTCAGGATCTTACCGGGGGGAGATGTCGCGGCCGAAAGGGTCTCCGTAGCCACGCTTCAGCAACGGCGATCCAGTGTTTGACTACATTCTCGACCGTCACTGTAAGTACTGCAGCTTGTATATTTGCAGAGTTGGAACTAGGAGTGAGAAGGGCGTGTTTGGAATCAAGGCCTTACCGGGGGGGATGTGTCGCGCCCGAAAGACGCCCCGGAGCGGTGCAAAGGCAACGGCGATCCTGTGTTTGACTACATTCTCGACCGTCGGCGTAAGTACTGCAGCACCTTTTAAACCAAAAGTTTTCTGTATATTATAGGTAACAAGATGAATAAATACATAACAAAACTACATTTTCAACTATAGTCTTTTTCTAATAGCTTTAATTGGGTGTGTGACTTCTGTCATGGGTGAATTGCAGAAAATATGCACCCTTTATGCTTATGAGTGTCCCATGAAAACAGAATGAATTTAAACATATATCATGAGAATAAAACACAATGTAACTATGTTACTTTGATAATAAGAATTCTTTCAATTCAGATAAAATATTTTTATTTCAATTCCTTTTTTTATTTTATTTTTTAAGTATTTTTTTCCTAAGAGGTACGCAGTTACTTCATATATTATTCTCATGTCCCAATTCTGAGTGTATTTTTATCTCGGAAATTTGTTACGATTGATATTATTTATTTTAAAGTTTAACTGTAAATTATCCAGTCCTTATTAGATCATCTTTAAATTCTGTATAAATATATTTACGTTTATTATAAATAGTTGTGAAATTTTTATGATGATAAACTTGTCCCAACTTACTGGAGTTTCGTTACTCAGGCTTAGTTACGGAGCATTTAATCCCAAAGAAATGTCTCAGTTCTTAGTAGAATTATTTTTTCTTATACCGGCAGCACTTTGACATGTTCCAAAATGATAAACACGGCGACAGCCACTTTATTTTCAACAAAGTGGTGCGTCGATCGATAGTCTTGAGTAAATGAGCTAAAAAATCTCAGGTTGAGTAACGGCGCTTTTCTCATATAAATCTTTATTTTCGTACTCCGGTTTATTCATTGCCGATTGGTATTACTCTGAATCTTACAAATTTACATAGTTCCAGATGAATGCGTTACACGTTTGAAGAAAAATATTGTTTTAGGTTGCGATTCCTCATATATCTTGTCTCAGTTTCGTTATGTTTCGTTATGTAACGAAACTGATAAAATGTAAGGGTTAGTTCATACCACGTTCATACTATAAAACCTTTTTTATAGGTCGAAAAACCTATCTGAATATGGACTGTAATATTTTTTGTCTCTGTTTCAATTCCCTAATTGATTTATTTTAGCATTTTCAGCATATTTTTAGAAATAAATTTACTATGTAAAAATATTTTTTACCAAGTATTTCAGTAAAAAAAAAACAAACTTTTTTACAGTAGACAAATGCTGAAAGGCAAAGGAAATAAAGATAACGTTTAAAGCAAAGTCCTACAAAATATGAAGTGTTAAGAGTGAAACATTTAGACAGAGTAAAGAAATCAAGAAAACGTGGAGTAAAAAGTCATAATAAGGAACAAAAAGAAATAACTAGCGATAATTGGAGACGATATTCCGCACGTTATTATACCAAAAAGAAAATAAATCTAATAGGCAGCAGAGTCCGGATCCAGAAATAATACTTAAGAAAGAATTAAGACTGGCTACTGTAGACATTAATTAATTATTTAGATCATATTTGCTATTATTATTCACACTGTGATTATGTAAACCAAAAATCATTAATCAATATTGCTAATTGAAATTAAAACGTTTTATTAAATAATTCTGCGAACGAAACCATAAAACATCACTAGTTTTATTTCATGAGTCCGACGCTTTATGTTATCAGTTTCGTTACAGCCATTATCAGTTTCGTTACTCTCAGTTTAGTTACGAAATTCCAAAGGTACATATTTTCTGCAATTCACCCTCATCTCAGCATATTTACACAGCACCGAAGTCGTAGCATGTATTGTCTTTGAAATAAAATCGTGAAATATAGGATTTTAATATTCTATATTTTAGATACTAAAGCCATCCGTTTCCCGATTGCATTTATTGTTTTTTTTTGCGGTGACGTCGAATAAGACATGACTGAACGTAGTAAACGATGAGGCAAATCCAAAAATTAAATGTGAATAACTTTTCACAGATGTATGTGTAATATTATTATTTTGTATCAATCTATGGAATATTGCTTTCTTTTAAAGATATATTATTATTCTTATAATATTTATTGATACAACCCAATTGTTTAGTTAGAGTATAAGAACCCTATTCCCAGTAAAGTTTTCTGAATGTACATCAGTCATAATAAAAATTATATCGTAATATTGACTTTTAGGTTTTAATGAACCAAAACAAGTGAAAAATTTTTTTTTTACAGTTCCATTTCAGCATTTTATGCAGGGGAAATCAACTGTCGGAGAAAATAGCATCTAAAAGTCAGCTAAAGGTCGCAGGAAATCGGTTTCGTGCTCTAAACCCCATCTTCACTAGTTTCCGATGGCACTACAACTCTTCGCGAGTCTTGGCCTGCTAGTAAAATTAACTTCCTCCTGTTGGCACGATGCCTTGCGACCCTCTTCCACGGTAGGTATACCTATTATAAGCATTTGGTTCACCAACATGTAACTACGTTCAATTGCCAAAAATATTATCTTGTCTGAATTTGATGCCTTGACATTTTTCGTTTGAGCAATTGTATTATTGTCTTAAAGGAACCAAAATGTCGGCAAACAATGTCGGTAAAGAGGTACTTTAGGTACTGTTTAATTTCTTTAAATTAGATTAACTGAGCATGTTTTGTTTAATATCTATGACTACAAACTTGAAATTAAATAAAAAGCGAGAATACTAGTTTATTGTTGTTTGATTTATTTAGTACCGAATTTCTTAATGGGGATAATTAAGTTTTTCAAATGTAATGTATTCATATTGTATTTTTTTCCGAACCTCGAGATAACGTTACTTTGGTATTTATGGAATTAGTACCGTAAAGAAAAAAACTGTCAATATCATGACTACTTTTAATTTTTTTTCTGGTATTAGCAAGGACCAAGGCTAAGGTGATGTTGTATACATTCTGAGTCCAAATAACGTAGTAGTTATATCGGGAAAAAATATAATATTCATTTGGGAAACTTAATATTCGCATTAGGAGTGTAGAGACTGATGATGAATATGAATAAAATTAGCTCGTTAGAAGCAAAAATATATATTTTTAAATATGTGACTTCGAAGGTAAGTATGCAAATTATTTATGATCTTTTGTTTATCCAAAAAAAGAAGAAAAGAATCCTCATAATTTAACAAAACAATAATTGTTCCTCATAGGTACGGAGGTATCACAGACCATGTAGGTATAGTATAATTGAAATCAGGAAAATAATTACATAGAAAATATTATGACATAACTATTAAAATATTCTTAGAACTTGGCTGAAGCTTTATATTTTTTTCTTTTGACTCTATAACCAAATAGAATCAATTATTTATAGGCATTAGCTGAGTATCAAGTATTAAATTGCTTAATCGAGAACCGCTAAACACTCTTTCGACGATGCACAGCTTCTTAATATCCTTTGTAATAATTTGTGCACATACTTATCTCAGTGATGGTAAATAATTTATTTTATTTTGACACTTAGAAATTTTTCAGCTGACTGAACGTTAACCATTTTATTTTTATTTTTAGGGTGTGAACAAAGTAAATATTTACTCAGTTTTCTAATGTAATTTCGTAAGTACTAAAATATAAAGTGAAGAGCTGCTAGTGTAAGTAAACAGCTTTTAGCTGTTCCAATAAGTGTAAATCAAGCAATGCGTGGTTAATTTTTCGCAATCCAACCCACGACCTCTGCTTGATAGGATCAGTGCTCTGCTCAAGCAGAGGTCGTTTAACAAAGCAGCATATAACAAAGTAACAATGTACCTAGTCTGATAGATATGAGACAAGGACTTAGGAACTTCTTGAACAGGATGAACCCATCATATTAGGCCTCATTTATTTTGATTTGTGTGCAAAACAAAGCAGTTGGCAATAACAGTGTTTCACAAAAAATATCTATGACATTTTTTTTTGTGGGGATGTAAAAAGTTAACAGTGATACCATTATACAATAACCAGTTTAACTTCTAAGGTTTCCCCAGGAACAAAAAAAACAGCCATTAATTACAATAAATCTCAATCTCATTTTTAATGTAGCCACATTTTTTTATATGAAACCATTGATACAAAGATCAAAGCATGAAGCAATAATAACAGGCTGGATCGTTAATCCAGAGGTACCGGGTCTACTCCCGATTTCTTCCACCAAGTTACGCATAATTCTTTGTGCTTTGATCTTTTTATTAATGGTTCAATACTGATTACAATACTTATTGCATAATATGTATCGCTTTTCTTACTCAGGATATCAACCAATGGTGAAAGAGATATTGACAACTGTCAAAGGCATTGAGGCGGACTTGGATGACATTATGAGAATCATCCCAAACCAGCGATACAACAACGAACGGATTACTTACTGTATCACTGGCTCCTCCCATAAGAAACTATTATTAGGCAAACCGAAAATGTGTCCAAAGGGTAAAAAATCGAGCCTAACTTCTGACAGCCCTTCGACACCGCATCCTTTTTAATGAGTTAATAAAGAAACAAATCCATATCACTTTTTATTTACTTTTTAACCCCCGACGAAAAAGAGGAGTGTTATAAGTTTAGTCTGTGGCCCCGTTCGTCGAGATGGTTCTTAGCTAAGTTTGGTGAAATAGTCGTTTACAAGATATTCAACTAGCAAGATAGCATTTTCTATATTACTAATTGAATGATGACCAGCTACTTTTGTTGGGGGCGTTTTACGTTTTTAATTTAGTTTATTGGACGGTGGCAACTTCTTCCGTGAAAGGAGTAACGACATGACCCTCTCTTTTTCTTAATCTTTTTTTTAAGACATGACTTGAATTGTATCAGGGCTGGCTCTCACTACCAGTAGTCGGACTTTGTGTGGGAGTATAGCCCGCTAATGGGATTATCTCCGCGCCACAGGGGTAATTTGGGTTGAGGTGACGCGGGCGCACTGGGTGCATGGACTTCGTCGTGAATAGACTGAATCGAATCAGTCTGACTTAGGGCGGGAGAGGAGGGTTTTTCTTAACCGCAATAGGGGTCCTCTTCCTTGTGTTGTGTTCCTCATTGCTAAGGGTCGAGACCTCCACGAATTATTTTGTGGACGTTACCTTTCCACTTGATGCGGTCTTCGGCGCTGTGTAACCCTCGTGGGATTTCGATTCAGTGTTACCGCGGATCTGGTCTGTCCAGTGCATAGGGCTGCTTTCTCTTACTTATTTAGTCAATGGCAGGGGTTCCGTTTTTCCTTCTAAGGTGCGGAATCCTAAAAAACTGCATTCACAAAATCTAGGGCGAGACCGACACTTGTTTAGGCTATACTTATCTAACAATAAATAGTTGTTGTAATAATAAATACAATTTCTCTGCTTTGCCCTAAGGTTGACTGGTAGAGAATGCCGCATGGCATTAAGTTCGCCTTTTGTACGTTAAGTTTTTCTTTTGTGCAATAAAGTTTAAATAAATAAATAAATAAATAAATAGTGCCACTGTTATGGTTGTATTTATAAGTCTTGTTCTAAAGAATAAGATTGAACATCATAAACCGTCTTTAATAACCGATACCATTATGATACGAGTAATGATGATAGGTACTCGTACAGTATATATACCTATTTGAAGCGTTACATAGGCTTAGAACAATAATAATTAGTCCATCAGTTAGAATATCAAAAAAAATTGGACACGTATATTTTATTTTGTCAATTAAACAGAAAATTATGGAGAAATAGTCCGTTAAAATTCGGCGTACGTCACGCCGCGCTGTTTTTTTTAGAAAAACGTAATGTTACACGCTTCACTCCCAAATTTGGATGTACATGTAAGTACACGTGATTATTCCGCCAATTATGATCCATTTGGATGATTCTTTTTTGTTTGGTGGGTCATATTTTCAATGTGGTTCCATATAAATCTTATCAAATTTGAAAAGTGATTTGTTTTTATTATTTAAGCTAAATCTGACAATTGGATTATGCTATAACTTCATAATTTTTATCCAGGAAGCTAATTAATTGGATATGCTTATTTTTTATGCTTATTGTAGTAAGTATATTGTTGGTATGTGGTATGCAATCATATTTTTTTTACATGCTTTACACATTATATGAAAACAGACTCGTTGATTGGCAATTATTTTTCAATTAACACCTCATGTCTAATTTGGTCATTTTAACAATTAATTGGTAACAATGTGCATTTAGGATCAAGGAAAAAATGCCAAGTTCGGCTTCTGTATCTGATACTTTCGACTGTAGGTATTTGAACCCATAAAAATATGGAGCCTCTGTGACAGTTTGTGAAATCAGTGGCCCGCCTATTGCCGCTTTAGTAGATTTCGCATATCAGCTGAAGTCTTGAAAGGAGTTATAGTTAGACTAATGGAGCAAGAGGCCAATAAGCAATAGCAGGAGACGACGGACTGTCGACAGTCGAAGATGATCCTATAGGAGGCAAATACAGAAATAAGTCCAGGTATCTCCTGGAACTTGGTAAGATGAATCTTAGATAATTAACAGGCATAACCACCGGACATAATAGACTTAACAGCACGTCCAGCATACATTTGACACACAACTCTTTGCCACGCGGGAAATACTACCTGTTACTTTTCTTTTAATACCGTACGAGCAAGGCAAGTGTCACATAGTCGCCCGCAGGCACCATTATGGTTTTAGTAAGTAGTACTCCATTTTATTCACCCTGTAGCTAGCCAGCTAGGAGGAGAGAAGTAAGCATGTTAAAGCAAAGTGTTGCATGTATGCGACAGTACGATATGGCATCTTCAGAAAAGATGAACTAGGCGAGGAGATGAACCTTAAAGATGTCTATCCTTCCTTAGAATATTCGAGAAAGAAGGCTGTGATGCGAGCGCCGCCGCAACGGTAGCAGTTCGTTGGCTCCAACTGGGAACTAGGCTGACGCACCCAAGCGATCGATAGTTCGTCTGTCTCTAGCTGGGCGTCGTCCGTACACCACACCATCATTGTCGCTTCAATCGTACAATCTTGTGAGCTATGTCGTTTACTTTGGTTCTTCTGCGGATATCCTCATTTCTAAATCTATCATTCAACTTAATATAAGTGACAATTTGGTAAAATATTGAGGCCGTTGGAGGTGCGTTTCCACCTCTCCACCTCTAATTGTAAAAAACCTACAACTTTTTTAGAACTTGGCTGGTAGTTTACAATAATCAGTTAATTTGGTCACAAAGTGTTCAATCAGGATAGAAAAAGCACTACAGTGATAATGCATTGTTTTATAATATCTATTCAATTATTACTGGCATTTGCAGTTTATGATGCAGATGGTAATTTTAAATAAGAATTTGATATTTCATAATTTTTATGTTCTTAGTTTACATACTTAAGTACAATATGACATTGGTAAAATATATCCTTTCATATTTCAGGATGCAATCAAGGTAACAAGTCATTAATTTATACAACGTTTTTCATTTATTACTAACCAGAGTACAACTTTTTATTTTCACTAACGCACGAAAGAAAGAAGATGGATATAGAAGATGAGGAAGACCAAAGAAAAGATGGATGGATTGTGTGAAAGATGATATGAATAAGAAGGAAGTAAACGACAAGATGACGGACGGGGATGAATGTAGGAAGAAAACGTGCTGCGCAAGGTGATGAACGCACAAAAGAAAGAGTCATAACTCTTTTCTTACTTAGTTGGGTATAATAGTAGATTGTACAACAAGTGCATAAAACGCACCATTTTACACGAGACGTTTATGCATCCGAGCGAGCTTGCGAGCGAGGATGAATATAAAGTCGAGTGTAAAATGCGTTTTATGGACGAGTTGCACACTCTACTTTTCACTTCGATTGCGAGGAAATGAAACTGCATCATGTAAATACCATACTTAAAAACAAATTTAATTAAGATTTAAAGTTCCATTAGAGCAATGAGAAATAAATTTAAAAAGTAATAAATTTTTTCCAAGAAGTTTTATTGTGTACTTTGGCTGTTGGTATCTTTGCCTTGGTCTTAGAATACTAACGAAACGAAACAAAATAAAGAGTTTATTCTATGAAGTTTTAAGTTTTTTTTTATTTGTTTACTAAGCGACTTTTATCATTGTTATTATTATGCCAGCTAAAACCCGTTCCAGACCTTCCGATCCGATCCTAATTATCGGATGAAATCGGATAATGTGTAGTGTAGTGTAATACCTAGATCCTAACAATTACACTACTCCTTATCCGATTTCATCCGATAATAAGGATTGGAAGGTCTGGAACGGGTTTAAGTTTTAAGTTGTTCGTGTGGCTGTTGGACCAATCGCCTTGGTCTTCGACGACGATTTTACTTTATGCTCTAGAGCATAAAAAGCGATTTTATGTCGCCTGCGCACAGCATAAAGTCGAACTTTTAGAGCATGAGAAGTGAAAAGTATTTTATTTATCTGGGCCATAGATAATCTAGGCGGAGCGAAGAAGTGCGGAATAGACCAATCACCTGAGTTGAAATCTCAGCTCTGCTTCTCTTATCGCGATTAGTCGGTTCCACACGTCTCCGCTCCACTTCAAAGGAGACACACCCTAACGCATGTTCTAATTAATGGTGTTAAGGTGACCTTTCAAAAATAAAATAGGTACATTGATCAAAACGGATTGGGAAATTGAAAGCGCACGTACAGTGCTTCTCTAGTCGAAAGGTCTCTTTATTTTAATATGTGTATCTGTGTGTCCATCTGTGGCGTAACTCCCAAAAAGCGTCCAATTTGAATGCGGGTTTTTTATTCGAAAGCCTTGTCTGTAGAGATAGTACCCTCTTCTTTTATAGAAAAACAATTCACCGAAAGCTTCATTTCATAGAATTTTCATTTCATAGGCCAAATTTTTCATCGGAAGTCGTACATTTTTCAGATATCTTGAAAATGGCAACGTATATATTAGTGTAGGTTTGTGTTATAACATTCCGAAATACCTACTTTATGGTTTCTGAAAAAAAATCGATGAAATGAAAATTCGATGAAACGTTTTTCTGTAAACAAGGGTAAACCGTGTGGAGATGGTTCTTAGCTATGTTTGGTTGGGCGAGGGCATTGTAATTTTAAATTCAGTTATATAACAATTCTTAATCTATAATCCTTTATTCTAGGTGAATTAACTCGCGGATTTGAGCAGGCCCTACACGTTTTAAAGGGATTGGAATACGATCTCGAAAAGTTGAAAGCCACAATGAGGAACCATGGTCGGATCGAGAGGAAGGTGGACGAATGTTTGAATCGCCTGGGCGTCCGTTTTCTTCGAAGTGATCCCACGAACACTTGTGTAGAAGATGAAGGAAGCCTGCGCTCAGGAACCGAGGCCGATCTTTGAAGAAATAGTTTATCGTTACCTGGTCCAAAAATCAAACTCACCCAAAAAATCCGAGGTTTTATTTGTCCAAATGTATTATTCCGAATTTTCATAATTACGAAAGCTTTTGCAAATCAAACGTTGTTGAAGATTTGTTATACAACATTAGGTTGGGTTAGGATTGTATGAAATCGAAAAACACAAATTATATTTGTTAATAGAAAGTGGTTTTCGAAATTTTGAAAATTCGGATTATTAATGCTTTCAGATAAATGAAAATTTGGAGTAATGTAAAAGTAGTAAATGATGTACCAATGTACACTTCATTATTGTTACCTATCCAAATATTGGTTTGTTATCCTATTTCATCAAATGGGATCCTATCATTGAATCGTACAATAAATAGGTGAATGTGACGTGTTCTGATATACGGGTGCACTTTTATTTATCTTTATCATATTGTTAGCTATATAAATATAGGTGAAAGAAAAATACGCAATCCAAAATATATATTTCCGATTCGAATTCTCCTGAATAAATTAGTGAATTATTTGCTGGTTCTTTTATTAATGTCCCCTTGCTCTGGAAAAACCTATGAAAGTACAACAATATTTACCAGTTGTTTCTTTTCCCAATCTTTAATTTAGTAACAACTTCTCTTTTACGCTCAAAAGCACGGAACGAAATAGAAACTGTTGTTGTCGTACAACAAAAGATGCGTTGTTTTCTTTTTTTTAAGCTTATTTTGAACTGTATCTGGGCTGTCTCATGTGCCAAACTAGGTGGTGGGACTCGCCGGTTTTGTGGCACCCGCATCCAACAGACTCCACCGACCTTCATCAGGTCATCAGTCAGTCTTCTAGGGATTTTGCCAAGCTTCTTTCTTCCAGTACGATTTCGTCTGCCCAGCGGGCGTCGGTTCTACTCGTTGGTACTTAAGTTATGCAATAGGCTTGGTAAGTATATTTTTTGGAAGACCACTTTATTTTTTCGATAGCCTTTGCTGTAAGGATCTTCAAACTTCAGGTCATTTACAAGAATACCTGCAGTGGCCACCATTGTTTTACGCAATAAAATCTATATCCATATCCATACTAATATTATAAATGCGAAAGTCTGTCTGTCTGTTACCTCTTCACGCTTAAACCGCTGAATCGATTTTGATGAAATTTGGCATGGATATAGTTTAAGATCCGAGGAAGGACATAGGATAGTTTTCATCCTGGAAATTATCCCTAAAAAGATTGAAAAGTGAGTAAGTAATTCATGATGACATTGATGACCCTGTAGGAAATGTAATGATTAGACCAAAAGCACAATTGCTCTTACATTTGCTTAGGCGCTTTTAATAATCCCTTTTATTAATTAAGGTGATTAGGTGGATATCTATCGTGTTGTACGAGGTTGCTTCCATACTTCCAAGTTCCACGCAGACGTAGTCGCGGGAAAAAGCTAGTAAAAAAATATGTTCTTCCATTTACAAATTCCTCAGCGAAAAAATAAAAAAATAAAAAAATGGTCCTCTAAAAACTGTAGCCTATCATTGAAGATTCGGTTACTCAGGTTTTTCTGCGGATCATAATAGCTGATTCTATCTAATCTGGGCATAGCCCTCACCATTTCTTTATAATCCCATTATGAGGTACCACGTTCTAGTGCCAGAAGTTATAACGGGATATTGGTTACGTCGGACCTCACACAATTCGATCAAGTTCCACAGTAAGCTCTAGTAGGTGTGTGTACTAGACGACGATAAACATACTTATATAGAGAATACATACTTAAATACAAATAACATTCATATTTATTATTATATTTCTTATATATTTATTTATTCAAATTAGTTATACAGCATTACAGTAATTAATTAAACTAAGGCACTGTGAACTACAAAATTATACATAAACTTAAATCTGTTTAATTCAGGCGACGTAACAGCGTGGCTCCGTTGCGTCGTCGTCTGATCTGGCGCAGGATTCGGCATATTGCCCCGGAACTGCCGAAACACAACATTCATGACCTAGGCACAAATATTCAAGTTCATCACACGCCGGATCAGAATGCAGCTAGTTTACCACTGCGCTAATATAAGCCGCTATGCAGCCATAAAAAGTTTAATTGAAGTTAGAAAAGGGCTATATAAGCGCCGTCCACAATATCTTTACGGGAATTGGTTGAAATGCACAAAGGCAATGAAAAATGCGTACACAACTTAACATGACGTAAGCAGATCTGCTAAAAGAATTCCATTTAATTAGTATTACCCCCACCGTTACGAATTTGATAATTAAGTTAGTTAGCCAATGTTCGAAAATGGTGTAAAAAGGACAAGCCCTATGAAGCATTTGAAAATTAACAATAGGTTAGGTGACTGGGAAAAAATAATCGGATTAGGGTAATTTAATTTTGATAGTTCTGGAAGCGTTAGAGGTAAAATTTATTTATTTCAAATTAGTATCACCTTTCTATGCACAAACAATAGGCTAGTTGACCCAGTTTCGAAATATATTGGAAATGGTTAATAATGATCTTACTAGCTCTAAAAAAAATGTCTTGTATTTTTCTGAAAGCTAGAAAGCTAAATTTTATCAATTGAAAATTATAAATTTCATAAACAGTCAAAAACGCCGTCCGCCATTTTTCCCTTTCGCTAATCTGTGGCGTGTCGTAGTATTACCTGTAAATATTCGAAATTCGACCGTCGTATAATGCCATTCCGCTCACTCCAATATACTTTGACAGGAGATCGAGAGGGACGGCACTATTCGAAGTCGTCAAAGTAGACTTTCAGTTTTGTTTACATGACCAATGACGTCACTATCATAAGCGAAAATGGCGGACAGCGTTTTAAGCATTTCAAAATACAGATTAAAAACCATATTTTCAAATTAAATTTTTTCAGCCATCTTTCACTTTTATGAATTGAAAAATATATATTTAGGTTTCCTTTGCTAAATACTATACGGAATAAACATTAGTTTATTACAATTCGACATGAGTCAACTAGCCTATTGCTTTGTATGTGATACTGATCAGGAAAAGGTTCAGCTTACCATACAACGCATTGACATGTTATTGGTAAAAATATGGAAACAAATTTCGTCCGATTTCATTTGATTTTATTTGATTTCATTTGATTTCGTTTGATTTCGTTTGATTTCGTTTGATTTCGCTTGATTTCGTTTGATTTCGTTTGATTTCGTTTGCTTTCATTTGATTTCATTTGATTTCATTTGATTTCATGTGATTTCATTTGATTTCATTTGATTTCATTTGATTTCATTTGATTTCATTTGATTTCATTTGATTTAATTTGATTTAATTTGATTTAATTTGATTTAATTTGATTTCATTCGATTTCATTCGATTTCATTCGATTTCATTCGATTTCATTCGATTTCATTTGATTTCATTTGATTTCATTTGATTTCATTTGATTTCATTTGATTTCATTTGATTTCATTTGATTTCATTTGATTTAATTTCATTTCATTTCATTTTATTTATTTTCATTTCATTTCATTTCATGCTTGCGGTTATCGGACATTTTACTGTCACACATTATATTCAGTGAGTACATTGCTTTTTTCCTGTAAAACAAATCATAAAATACAAAATTTAAATGAAGACTTGGCTAACTTCTCTTCTTTGTTTTCAGCTACTAGTCAATCGAACGATCAATTTCTTCACACATGTGTTTTTGCTGTTTATTTTCAAGTAAATAAGCTATAATTTGCAGATCATGAAAGTTTTGACAGCAGTTTTTATAATATTATTCATTATTATGACAATACTTGCGGCTGACCAAGGTGCGTACCTGATTTTATTAATCTTTTGAGCGACGAACTGGCAGGCCAGAAGGAGGAAGTTTTGAAAGAAAGAAAGAAAGAAAGAAAGAAATACATTTATTCGTGACGAGACACAAAACATAATTACATAAAAGGTGTGACAGAAACAATAATAAAATAAAACAATATGCAACTATCTTTATGGCTGTGTCACGAAAAGGTCCCACCTCAGCAAGATGCTAGCTCGAGAGCCAGCGCTGATCTCCCGGTGGGACCATAGGTGGCGCCACGGAGAGCTGCACGCACGAGCTCTAATCGCGTTTAGGATGCGTGAACCTGAACGCACACAAGCGCTGTCAGTGTCACGTCAAATGTCAATTCGAGAGGCATAACCTAAACTAAATCAAAAATGCGATGTTTGCGTCGTGAGCACAGCTCTAAAAATAAGACAAAAAAGAATACCTAACATTATATAAACGGACAAGAAACAAGAAAAACTATAAAATACCAGAATGACAACTCAATAACAAAATACAATTAAACAATGTTGCCAAAAGTACTAACTAATAACTACTGAATTAAGTGAAGTTTTGGGAAGACGGGCTTACTATACTTACCGTGATAGTAGCCTACGTACCAACCAACCAACACCACTCCTCTGCTCCGATTTCCGCCTTTCTTTGGGCGTCATAACAAGGGTTCGGAAATTCGGGTTGATATTTACCTATAAACTTTGGCGGCGGCGGCTTTGTTGATTAGTTGTAGGTATGAGTGAGATAGCAATAGGATTTTGTCAACTTTAAGTATCCACCCAAATTTCCGATCCCTGGTCATAACCCATCGTATTGCAAGTGTCAATCGTGTCGCCTGGCCCCGCGACCTACTGCATCGAATTATATACAAATAAATAATTAAATAAGTATCGGACAACCTCACACAAATCGATCTAGTCCCAAATTAAGCTCAAGAAGGCTTGTGTTATGGGTAGGTACTAGACGACGATATACGTACTTATAAATATATACTTAAATACATAGAACAGTCATGACCGAAGCACAAATATTCGAGTTCATTACACAAATATTTGCCCTGGCCGGGATTCGAACCCGGGACCGCCGGCTCAGTAGGCAGGTCTCTACAAACCGAGCCAAACGCGTCGTCACAAATAACTAATAAAACACAGTCTCAGACACATTTTGCTAAGATCAAAAGAGAACCGTCTGTAGTGTTTTATTCTGGAGCACCTACTACTCTGCACATCCATGACTTTCCGTTATTAACGTTTTGATCGCCACAATCGTCACTGGAAACGTCGTGTGCTCCTGACGCCAATATCACCTAATACCGTCCAAATTTCAATGATCGAAGACCTTCAAACTGCACGTAAATTTTCCTTCCCTGTGGATTTTGGAGCCACTTCTTTATTTTTAGGGTTCCGTACCTCAAAAGGAAAAAACGGAACCCTTATAGGATCACTTTGTTGTCCGTCTGTCCGTCTGTCAAGACCCTTTTTCTCAGGAACGCGTGGAGGTATGAAGCTGAAATTTATATCAATTACTCAGGTCTACTGTCCCTTGAAGCTGTGAAAAAATCAAACTTCTAAGCCAACGCAATCAAAAGATACAGCCGTTTATGCCGCAAATTTTCGACACTTGCAAGGGAATCAAAACCTACAGGGTGCTTCCCGTGAACTCAGAATCTTGAAATTTGGTACGAAGCAACGTCTTATAGCATAGATAAAGGAATAATTACGAAAACCATAATTTTTTTTTTAATACCTAACTTTGCACCTAATTTATATGGGGCGCTATACATACCAGGTGCAAACTTAACTTAACCACTTAGGGATGGAAAGTGTTTGTACGGAACCCTCGGTGCGCGAGTCCGACTCGCACTTGGCCGGTTTTTTTGGTATGACGTCACAGGCAAGGTGAATCAAATTGCTTAACCGCATGGCATTCACGAGGTAACTTATCCGATCACGTCGTATATCAAGTGAAGTGATTCACTTTAATAAAGTATTTTCGTTTCATATTTCCGTGGCGTATGGTCTTAACGGAAGATCAGCGCTGGCGCCGAATAGATGTTTTTCTTTCTTTCTTTCTTTCCATATTCAGATTGGCAAGAACATCTTAAAAAAATAGCGGCGGAATGCAGAGTGAGAGCTGCTCGCATAAAAAGATCTCTGCAGGCTTTGAGGGAGATACTGATGTTCCAGGCACGGATTAGAAACAAACTGGACAGATGTTAGGTGAGCCATCATGAAAACATTAAAATTTTAGATAACTTGATTCGACATAATTTATTTCATATATTCACGTATGGGTTCCGCGCAAGAAAGATAGATATCATGAAAACATTACAATTTTAGATAACTTGATTCGACATGTTTCATCTCATACGTCCATGCATGAGCTCTGCACGGAGATATTGCTGTAAGGACCAAACTGGACAAAAGTTAGGTGAGATTAAGAAAACATAAGTAGGTTGTTCTGTAACCTTCGAAGTCCATTAAAAACGATGGACTTCCACCAAAGGTGTATACTATACAACATTTTAATTTTTAATTTGCTGTCTAAAGATGTTGAATATTATGATAAGTTACGATGTTATCGTCGGTATGTTTAGTTTTCATTCGTTTTACATAGAATCACGGTTTGCAGGCATTCTACGTTGCAATAAAAGAAGCAATCAATGGCGATATTTAGTGGTATCGCTCGTGGCCTGACATCATGATCATGACCCTTCTTCATAACAACATCTTTTTAATTCAATACGGTATTTGATGACAGCTCAAATCAGCTACTCTTTATGAAATGTCAAAAATGATTTGTTGGTTATGTTTACTGGCTTATGCCGTCACAAAAATCAGGAGACCAAATGCGTCTTCTTTTTTTTGTCCAATTAGAAATAATGAAATGTCCAAAAGTTAGTAGAAGTTTATTTGACCCCATGTATTTTTTAAAGTATGTATTTATAACATAATTACATAATTTATAGTCAAATACCGCATTAAAGATGTTTGATTTGTCAGCGCTTTGCACTTCGCGTCACCAGTCCCTCAACAAGAACTTATGTATACTATACCTACCTAGGTATATAATAGTTGCTACAATAAAACAAGTAATAATATCACAAATATATTTATTGTATTATTGTACATTATGTTTACATAACACAGACGAAGTACTACTATCACTCTGAGAATCAGGAAATGAATCTATATAATAAATCCCAATAAGGACAAAAATCATTTACAGATGAATTCATAATGTGCTAAATATGAATTGTTAGATTCAAGCCTTATATTGGAGAACACTACTTTTCTAAGCAGTTCTCTGCTGTAAAAGTGAAAGAATAAGAAATAAAAGACAAATACCGTCATTATTATGGTTGCAACACTGTTACTGAACAGCTAATTCTGAGGCTGATTATACGTGAAAACAAATGAAGTAAAAGTAGTGTTCACAATTTCTTCAACACCAAACTCAATCACAGTAGAAACAGACAACGTATATATACGGTAAACATCCCAATGTTGGACATCCTAGTTTCGCTTCAATAATTGACCGCCTATTATCACACCCGTTGCTATGAATTAAGTGTGAAGTGGCCATCTATTGGAACTGTGTCGAACACTGGGACTTTTACCTTAGAAACAATTGGCAAGCAATTCCAATAGTTGTAGTGCCACACTGCGACTTGCTGGTTTCTGAAAGGAACTTGCGGGTAAACGCACATTTCAGATTATATATGTACTTAATAATTTACTATCAACTATGTTCTAACAATGTATAGGGTAAAGGTATTGTTGTACGAAAACTTGTGCCGATAAAACAAGCTGTTGTCAATCCTAACATACAATTCATATTGGTACAAAATAACAACATTAAAGGTATAAATATTTACATTTCATTAAACTTTTTATATTTTATTTCATTAATAAAACCTCTCATTCAATGTTGTCTCGATAATAAGTAAACGTACCTATAATTTGTAATTTGACAAATTATCAAAATGTATTTCTGTATTTCATACACACACCAAATTGATTAACTTATGAAACGAAAGTTCCTACAGCGTTTCAAAATGTTATCATAAATTTATTTGCGTTACCCTGGGCCGTAAGTGGGGAGAAAATCTCACTTCCTGGCCAAGGCAAGACGTAAAACGTGGTAAAACTTTAGGCAAACCACGGGCGGTAATTCGTAAAGCCCCAGATCGTATATTTTTGCAATCTGAGGCAAACATCCTGCGATCTGGCTCTGAGACATTCATAAATTCACCACCCTATTTGGTATGTGGTGCGGGTACTATACAGTACGATTAAAATCAGTTAACACTTCGGCTTTTCTCGGGTATCATCGCCTAAATCCGGAGACGGAAATGACACGAAATACATTACCGCGATTTCTTTTAAGTAGCATTCAATTTGAAGTATCATAAACGCAATGTATAGCACCTGCCAAGATGACATTACTAACCGGTAGACCTAAGAAATTTATTATGCAGAAGCGAAATGAATTTTAACATTCTTGTAGGTATACAATATAAAAAAAAACATATATAAGTCAATATTTTACTGTTTGATGTAAGTAGTACCTACGATATTACGTCGGATTAATAATTAATAATAATCACCAAAAAAAAAAGGCGATTTCAACCGATTTTTGTTGATATTTCATAAACTGCTTGACCGATTTTGATAAAATTTACATTTATTATATCTCGGAAGTATACCCTATCAAATATGAAAAGAATTTTGTAAATCGGTCATATCTGTAAATTGATAACTCTATGTGAGAGATGAGGGATTCACGACAATTACCGAGGTCGGCCGAAGTGTTAACTGATTTTAATCGTACTGTACCAACCGAATCTCACCATGCTTGCGTAAAAATTTTCATTGCAGCTTGCTAGTAAAAGGTCCTTGAATTGGACGGTAACGACGAAAACCGCTGGCTATTATTACCTCTTTCTTTACCCAATTTCTAATCTGACAAATAAGGAAGTAAAATCTATGATGTTTTCCGTTTGTTTATGGAAATTTAAAGCCGAAGTCAAAAACAAGACGCTCGACTATCAAAATGAGGCCAATGGCGGGCATGACAGCATCCATTATGGAAGGAAGACTACCACCCGTATAATAAAGGTACCTTCTACCGGATAATTGGAGATTTATTAAGCTCTTACGAGATTGCCAGCAGCACGCATAAATGTTGTATTCTAAGTATAGGTTAACCTTTATACCAATTAATTGATAATTATTGAGTAACCGTCTTTATAATCTTCTTGACATTTTCTATAATCATTCGAGAAATCCAACAGTGAATAAATTGAGTAATCGGATGACAATATCATAATTATTATTGTTACGTAGAGTTCATTATGGATCGGTTGGTCCTTTGATTTGCCTTGATGAAAAATTTGTAAAGATTTTTTTGGTATATAGAAACTAGTTATTTAGCGCAGTTAAGTACTCTGTTAAGTAGTTAACATGTTCTTTTATTATACATTTTAAGTACATTTCGCTAGTTTAAAATATCTAAGAATTAGTTAGTCAAATTTCGGTGTTTTTGTGATGTCGCCTCACACATGTTTGAGAATCGTAACACGATGGAATTTACTTATTTATGATGAGCTATTTGAGGATTAGATTAGTAGAATAAAGGCTATTTTTATTTATTTTTTATTTTATTTGAGGATTTTAGGATGTCCGCAATATTGGTCAACTCATAAAAACTATCAACCTTAATTTGATAAAAAATATAAATCGCAGCGACTATTACAAGACAATCGAAAATGGCGTCACAATTCATACGGAGATCGTCGATATGGTAGACAGAGTACTAAGACATTTAAAACGCTAAAATACTCACCCACTTCGGTTAAGTTATAAATTTGTGTGTGTATGAATAATATCAAAAGAAATTGTAAAAAAATCACCATATTTCTTGTCACAGTAAAGCAGTATAAAACATAGTTAGTTCATTGTAAGGGATACATCGTTATCGCGGGGACAAAATCAACTGACATAAAGAATAAACGCAACAGAATGTCTATTCAGTAGAATCGAATTAAATGCCTACTCGTTCGCAACCTCTGAGAAGTTCTTGATATCTTATACGAAATTTGTTTTTAAAATGTATAGTTGGTAATTATTAATAATTTATTTTTTGTTCCATTTAAAATTATTATTTTTATGTAAGAAAATGTTGAATTGAATTATAAACAGTTGGTTGAAGTGTGCATTTTTAAGAATGTAGGTCCCGAATTGAGCTATTCAACCCTATTGTGATTTGATAATAAATATTTATCTAACATAATATAATATTTGTTATTATCAAATAAAAGTTTAACGTAACTAATACAAGTAGCTAATAAATTAGCTTAGACCGTTCATATGACGCGTCTTCGTGCAGGAAATATTCACTTCGGCTAACAAAATGATCGTTCGTCGTCGATAGGTATAAACGAAATTCTTGCGTGTCGATAGTGTCACTTCTGTTATTTTATAGTCTTTGGGAGCTGTCAAATCGTTATTGCTCTCGCGATAACGATGTATAAGGGTTAAATGGTACGCGGTTCCTTACTAAGTATAGAAATATTGTTCTCATAATATTCTCTTCGGTTTCCGTGACTGTCACACATTTTAATAAAACGATTTTTTAAACGGATTATACAACCTTTGACAACGGTAACTGAATAGTAACGGAAACGTGAGTGAGGCTCAAATAATGAATATACGCGATATAATTTGTTTACAAATAAATAAATAAATCCGTTTGTAAATCTTTTTATTTAAATAGTTTTCATAAGTCAATTAGTAAAAAAATTGTATCTACAAATACACCATGATATTTTCATTTTTACATAAACAAGAACCTCATTTTGTAGTAGCTCAGTTAAAATAGACATTTTATAATCTGATTAAAGTATTTGTATCCAAATTATTTAATGTTCATTAAACTTTTATTGCTTATAATATCTTCCGTTCAATTTGACAATACGTTAACATGACGATATGCTTTCATTATAATAGTCTATAAAATAAACAATTTATTGCATTTTGATCTTACAATAACTAAGATAAAAATATAAACAGTAATGTTTTTAAATAACCTACATGATAATATTAATATTATTCGCATTTCGCTGATATTCACTCTATATACAAAGATGAATTTTTCAATTGTACTGAAAATACAATAAAACGGTAAAACTTGCACAAAATATTTGGTATAATTGAACACATTGTGATGACCTATTTATTGGGGATCCAAACTTAGTGCTATTTCATTTATTATTTTATTACAATTAAAAAACTGCTCAAAAATTTAAATTGTTCAACAATTTAAAACGTCAGTGAATTAAGTATACGCAAAATGGGAAATGGTAAGTGCCAAACTAAATAATTAGGGATAAACTGTTATAAAGAAAAAGGTCTAATTCACGCTTCAGATTTTTTGTAGCACGGTAAGACTATAGAGAGTTATGGAGCCGACCTTTACATTAAAATGTCATACTCATTACCATAAGTGTATTCATATTTATAAGTGTATTTAATTCGCAATTTTAATGTTATAGTCAACGTTAAAAAATATTTAAAGTTCTGATTTGGGTAGGTATTCTTTTAGGTTATCATAGAATACGTAAATAATTGGGATTTTTTCCATGTTCACTGAAATAAATTGCGTTCTATATTGATCGCATATCCAGCCGTTACATGAAACACTAAGGTCTCATCAATTTAAATAGTTAAATATACGAGTTTGTAATATTATAGAAATTTCATTTTATTTATAATTTAATACCTGGGAATTATAACCACAATAATCATAAAGGCACTTTAGAATGAATATGACTTGCATTTTAATGTTATCGTCGGGTCTATAGCTCTCTAACGTCCTATCCTGCTACCAAAAATGCTAATCGTGGTAATAAAATATAGTCTGAAAATTATGACATCATTAACCCGATATTGCCCTATGATGGTTGCGGTTATAGCGCAATAAAACAAATGCCAAACCATCTGTAGACTCATGTGAGTGGGCAAGTGTTCGCAAACCCATGTATTTGAATCTGAAATTAATGGCACGCACACTTGCCGACTGCGTACACTTGCCCCACATGGCTCTCATATGGTATTTGATGACAGCTCAAATCAGCTACTCCCACATTGCCCATAACTGCAATAAACACAAACATCACACTGTGCCAATATGACTGTACTGTACACGTGTACACCTCAACAATCGTCGAAATATCTGGTCTACGAGTATCAGCTTTCCTTTTTACATAGTTTGAAACTTATCAATCGGCCATATACCAAGGAGCAATTAGTTAAAAAAGCTATTATAGGTATTGGCAGGATCAATTCCAGCGTTGCCGCAGTCAAAAATTAATATAAATTATCATTTTAAATTGCCGCGGACTATTCAATCTATCCTAGGCTACTCTCAGTTCCAAGTTCGTTAGGTAGGTAACTCGTGCGAGCAGTACATGTATTGTCGATTATCTTTCACTTAGTTCTTACGACGTCGCCTGTACAATCTGTACACTAGTTATGCTTTCGCTTTAAAATGTACTGCATCTGTTTAATGCGGCACAAAGGCTTTGTACATAAGCAGCATAAAAAGTCTTTATACATCGCTTAATATGCGAAAAGTCTTTGTACATGATCACTGTACAAAAAAATTATATACAATTGGTATATGATATTGGCGTGCAATAAAGTACCTATTATTGTATTGCACTTCGTTGAATAATCAGTTGAATGGGATTACATACTCGTGCATGTACAAAGCCTTTGTGATACTTCAAGTAGATGCGGTATATTTAGAACCGAAGACATATTTAATTATGTATAAGTAATTATATTTAAGTAGCGATTATAAAGTAGGAAAAGATACTTTGGACCATATTCGGGGTTCGAACCAAGAGCGGAGCTTAGCTTATATACAGCGAGCTAATAAGTATTAAACGTGCTAACAATTTATGAAGTTTATAAAGGATATGGTTATTTTTAGAATAGAGTTAGTTTCAGTCTAATTCTAGATCACGCAGGACAGTCAAGAGTAGGTAAGTACATCAAATGAAGGCTAAAGGTAGTCATATACCATTCACGTGAACTTGTGACTTGGAAGCATAAGTCATTCATCTGACCCCTTAAGTACTGAAACTTAAAACAGAATGTTCATGTAGGTACTTTAGGAAACATATGACCGACTTTGATCGCCTAGCCATAAGTACACAGCTATATTTTCGGTATATCACTAACCTTATCACCATAAAAGGGGTTCCGACAAGGCCTCAACAACAGGCAAACCTCTCAAAAATGTAACATTAACACTAACAGTAATTTTTGGTGTTCTATTATTATGATTATATTAATACTTTTGCGCATTTTATTTTCCAATAGTCGTTTGAAACTTCATTCCGGAATTCTTCAGGCGATGGGTTTGTTGGTGATCTTCTGGGATGGTGATCTGAAAGAGATAAAAATTTTGGTATTTTATACTTTACCTATCCAAACTGTAATGTTATTAAAACTATCGTGAGACATCTTTACTAATTATAAAAACGGTATAAACTCACGTAAAAATTGTCAGGAACGGCCCGACATGTTTCGAACTCATTTGGAGCTCTTCATCAGGGGTAGCTATCCGTGCTGCTACGCGACTCGCGACCCACTGCACTTTTAATCGCTCTTCTTGCCGCCCTCTGCGCACGCGCAGATAGCGCGGCGCGGGGAGGGCAGGGCTCTTGCGCTGTCACCACTGGACTGTCTGTCACTGCATTTTCACTATTACCCACTGATACCACGCACACTTGACTTATTGTATCGACGACATTGTCTGAACGCGAGATGTTTTTTAACGCCGTAATCACAGGTTTCCATGCCGGAGGTAGAGCCCAACCACCGTCTCGGTTGAAATTCGGGCGCCGTCCAATTTCGATAGCTTCTCGTATCTTCCGTTGTACACAGCGTTTCTCACGAACCAACAACCGTGCCTTATCGAAACGTACGAAATGGGACGCACCGGCCTCGAAAACATGCTCCGCAACAGCGGAGTCTCTCGTATCCATTCATCAGTACCGAGGGCGCTTATTAATAGGGCTCTCCGTTTATGTGACCCTCAATACGTAAATGGGGAGTTAGCGCATGTGCGACAGGTATTGGAGAAAAATGGCTATAAGTGGAGACAGTGTCAGCGTGTAGCGAGCCCCAGTACAGCACAACGCCCGCAGACTGTAGAGAGAGCGCCTGCGTACTTACCTTATATCAAAGGTGTGACGGATACCATCGGACACATTTTACGCCGTAGAATAGCATTACAACCTGGTTCTGTCCTTTGACTAAGATGAGGCAGTTGCTACGGTCTCCTAAAGATAGAGATCCATTTGGAACCCCTGGGGTGTATGAAATACCGTGTGAGTGTGGCAAGGCATACATAGGAGAGACGGGACGTAATGTTTCTACAAGATTGTCTGAGCATATACGCAGTTTCAGAAAAATGGATACGAGAGACTCCGCTGTTGCGGAGCATGTTGTCGAGACCGGTGCGTCCCATTTCGTACGTTTCGATAAGGCACGGTTGTTGGTTCGTGAGAAACGCTGTGTACAACGGAAGATACGTGAAGCTATCGAAATTGGACGGCGCCCGAATTTCAACCGAGATGGTGGTTGGGCTCTACCTCCGGCATGGAAACCTGTGATTCCGGCGTTAAAAAACATCTCGCGTTCAGACAATGTCGTTGATACAATAAGTCAAGTGTGCGTGGTATCAGTGGGTAATAGTGAAAATGCAGTGACAGACAGTCCAGTGGTGACAGCGCAAGAGCCCTGCCCTCCCCGCGCCGCGCTATCTGCGCGTGCGCAGAGGGCGGCAAGAAGAGCGATTAAAAGTGCAGTGGGTCGCGAGTCGCGTAGCAGCACGGATAGCTACCCCTGATGAAGAGCTCCAAATGAGTTCGAAACATGTCGGGCCGTTCCTGACAATTTTTACGTGAGTTTATACCGTTTTTATAATTAGTATCCAAACTGTATTCAAAACGTGGTAAAATTTAAGCAAATTAACCAAGAATGTTGGGGGAAATCTATTAAATTATCACCATTTAATAGAATTTCCCCAATGTGCTCGAATCTCCCTTAGCATGGAATTAGTTGATAAGCAAAATACCAAAGAAAGTATACGCCGCTCAAAATTAAAAGCATTCAGGATACATGTGACCATTTGTGTGGCATTTAGAGCACTCTGTTTCTATATGTAGATATACGCGGTACAGAAGTCATTTTACGACTGAAACCTTTGACAGCAGCAACCAACAGGGACATCAGAACATTCCTGTCTAAAATAGGGCAAGCTGGATCTTGTCCTCTTATCCGGGCAAGGGTGTTTATTCTTCTTCTTCTCAGCATATATGCGTCCACTGCTGGACATATGCCTCTTGCATGGATTTCCAAACCGATCTTGATGCGGCGATCCAACTCCAGGTCGGCCCTGCCGTCTTTTTAATGTCGTCCGACCATCTGGCTTGCGGTCTTCCAACGCTTATGCCACCCGTTCGCGGCCTCCAGTTTAGCGCTCGCTGACTCCATCTGTCATCGTCTCTGCGACATATATGACCAGCCCATTGCCACTTCAATTGCGCAACTCTTTTTCCGATGTCGGTCACTTTCGTGCGTTGGCGAATGTCCTCGTTTCGTATTCTATCTCGCAGAGAGATTCCGAGCATTGAGCGCTCCATAGCTCGCTGTGCCACCTTTAGACGGTGGATTCTTCCAGCGGTTACCGTCCACGTTTCGCATGCGTATGTCATTACTGGGAGTACACACTGGTTGTAGACCCTCGTTTTCAGTGTTTGTGGGATTTTTGAGCTGAAGACGTCTTTGAGCTTACCGAATGCACCCCATCCAAGCTGGATGCGTCTGCTAATTTCAGAGTCTAATGGATCTCTCTTTAATGTTATTTTCTGACCCAGGTATATGTAGTCGTTCACTTCCTCAATCGTTTTGCCGTTCAATGATATGTTTGCGCTGACGGAGGTGCTCATCCATTTCGTCTTCTCCATATTCATTTTCAGGCCAACCCGCATCGATGCCTGACTTAGATCGTTGAGCATTCTTCCAATATCTTCAGGTGTTTCTGCAAGTAGAACGATGTCGTCTGCGAAGCGTGGATGATTGAGATATTCTCCATCAATATTTATACCTGTGCCGTCCCAGTTGAGTGTCTTAAAGACGTCTTCGAGTGCGTTTGTAAATAGCTTCGGGGAAATGACATCCCCTTGACGTACTCCTCTTTTAACTGGTATATTTGCGGTGGAGCCTTGAATTTGCACTGTCATCGTCGCTGATCGGTAGAGATTTTTAAGCAGCTGGATGTATCTGTAGTCTATTCGGCACCTCTTTAGGGAATCGAAAACTGCCCAATGCTCCACCGAATCGAACGCCTTTTCATAATCCACAAAGGCAAGGTATAGCGGTTTGTTGTATTCGTGTGATTTCTGTAAGGGTGTCTATTGCGGGGTCACAATATAAAAGCCAAGATATACGGGCCACGCCCGCAGCATGTATGAGAAGCCGCACCTGTCAACGTATTACACACGCTAGCCACGCAAGTGGTGTGTCACCTCCTATAGACATTCATAGTATACGACGCGTACGTGGACGCATACCTACGCGCTGCACACGCACCGAGTGTGGCTTAGCCGGCGGCTACTGCGGCTGCGGCTGTTTGGCGGAGCGCTGCCGCGCCAATTATGATGTGTGCAGAACGATTAACAGCCGTGGAAGCAGGTTCTCGCTCAACATGTGTGTGAGCGACGTGCCGCTCCAGGCGTTTGTGTCTAGTGTATAAATCACCGGTTTAGCATATGGTCTCCGGGCGGTGGCTGCTGCGGTTGCGGCTGTTTGGCGGAATGCTGCCGCGCCAATTATGACGAGCCCAGATTGATCAACGGCCGTGGCAGCAGGTTCTCGCTCAAAATGCGCGTGAGCGACATGTCGCTCGAGGCGTTCGTGTCTCCTGTAGATAACATGCTAGCTAGGATATAACTCACCGGTCTAGCACATGGTCTCCGGGCGCGCGGGCCCCGGCGGCTGCTGTGGCTGCGGCTGTTCGGCGGAACGCTGTCGCGGTAGCTGTGACGAGTCCAGCACGATGGACGGCCGTGGCGGCAGGTTATCGCTCACCATGTGCGAGAGCGACATGTCGCTAGAGGCGTTCGTGTCTCCTATAGATAACATGCTAGCTAGTATATAACTCACCGGTCTAGCACATGGTCTCCGGGCGCGCGGGCCCCGGCGGCTGCTGCGGCTGCGGCTGTTCGGCGGAACGCTGTCGCGGTAGCTGTGACGAGTCCAGCACGATGGACGGCCGCGGCGGCAGGTTCTCGCTCACCATGTGCGAGAGCGACATGTCGCTCGAGGCGTTCGTGTCTCCTGTAGATAAGATAGACTGATGAGTTGAACTCTGTAATGAAATTTTGAATGACCACGGGTTCTATGCATTAACTAATAATTTAAGAGGACTGCTAATGCCAGCACAAAGTCGTGCCCTATCGAAATAAAAATTATCTTTGTCCTATACAATCAAACACGATACGAAGTGATTCGTACACCGTTTAAACCTCGCCTTAATAAACTAGCGTGATATATTATTACAAATAATTAAAAAGAGTTTAATCTACAAGTTTTAGTTACCTGGAGTAATAAAGGTAATACTTAACCTACTTACAAAACTTCGTAGAATTTTGACAATACCCGACCCGATCTTCAAATCGGGTTTAAGTGTTTAAGGGTAACAGAAAAACCCCTGAAGCTCCTATAAAAGTGAAACCTACTCCAAATAACTATACTATAAGACGATATCGACTAAACTAAGTTATCAAAAAATCGATTAATGTCACTTTAAACCCACGCCTGTAACTTATCTATCCCAAAAGTACTTGTTCCTACGATTATAATAGCCTAAAACTTCGTTTGAACTAGGATAACATATACCTACTATTCTGACAGCTTAAGAGACAAGTAATCCAATTGTTAATGATGTGCCAAAGATGGATAGCGTAAAAACAATTCGGTAATGGACGTCCGGGATGCCATTAAATTGAACGAAAAAAGGTGTAAAACGCGCGCAAACGATCACTCCGACTGATTTATACCGTATAACATTTATTTTACTGTTATTCCATTCATGAATCTGAAATCCAATCAAAATTATCGACGTTGTATTTTAAGAACCGACAAAAGTTCAGTTTTTCAAGTAGAGCGACAGCTGCTGGACAAAGATGCTTTATCCCGCGATTAATAAGTGACAAATCATCCGTCACGTTTCAACCAAAAGTGAGTGTGAGTGAGAGATGTTTTGTCTCTTACTCATCACCATCACCATAGGTCGGACGAATCATAGCAAAACAATGATTAGTCCGACCTATGCTTATTACGTGATAAATACAACCATCGTAGGCCCGCTGATCGTTAGGGTCAATTTCTACGGTCAGGGATCCACCGTTGTTCGCAATGCGGGCATGCTCAAAACCTGAATGTAGGTTTATCAGCTGATATGAATGACTTCTGTAGCCCGACCCACACTTAGCCATTTTTTTAAATAATTATAAAAAACTGTTCAAACTCACGTAAAAGTTGACAGGAACGGCCCGACATATTTCGAACTCATAAGGTACTCTTCATCAGGGCTATCCGTGCTGCTACGCGACTCGCGGCCCACTCACAGCGCGCATATTTGTCGCGTGTCACTGCCCCTAAAGAAGAGCTCCATATGAGTTCGAAACATGTATGTCGAGCCGTTCCTGTCAATTTTTACGTGAGTTTTTTTATAATTAGTAAAGATGGCTCACGATAGTTTTCATAACATAAAGGGTGCCCTCAACCTTGTCAAAGGTTGGATTCAGCACCTCTAGCACATCTGTCACAAGAGACTATTTCTCGCGCGAAATATTTGCCTGTCTCTTTCTGTGCAGTAATGCGAGTGGGTGACGGGTAGCGCTATGTCGAAGAATAGTTGTGTTAGACGGGCAGGGGTCTCTACGGTACTTACCTGAAGGTTGCCTTGGAACGGGCAGCAGGACTTCACCACAGGAGTCTTCTCCGAGAAGCGGTTGCAGCGGGCTCGGCAACTCTCGACTGTCGATGGCGGACGATCTCCGCAGAGAATGTCTACACATAAACATAATTGTCAAAAGTATTCACAAAACAAGTCATTTATACGTAAGAGTATTATTCCAACTGTCTTCATAGTTTTGACTTCAGTATTGTTGGTAAAATTCGGTGGTACCTTGTATAACGTACGCACGGTGCGTAAAAACGGGACCCTATTACTAAGCCTCCGCTCTCCGTCTGTCTGTCCGTCTGTCACCAGGCTGTATCTCATGAACCGTGATAGACAGTTAAAATTTTCACAGATTATGTATTTCTGTTGCCGCTATAACAACAAATATTAAAAACAGAATAAAATAAATATTTAAGTGGGGCTCCCATACAACCAACGTGATCGGTTGCGTTAACTTTGCACCTCATTTGTCTCCGGCGACATAGTATACCAGGTGCAAACTTAACTTAACCCGGCCAGTTAAGATGGGATAAGTGTTTGTACGGAACCCTCGGTGGGCGAGTCCGGCAGACAGAAGACAAAGATCAAACGCAGAATTCGGAAAAACGTTCACAGTTTGTAGCGACATCGCTTTACACGAGGCACAGCTAGATAAATCATTTTGTCTGGATCATTATTCTACAATAGTCGCTTAGTAGAATCTGACTCCGTGGAGCAGGTAAACTTAGGAGTGAGTCTAACTTATTTTTGTTATTGCATTCTTCTCCAGAGAAATGAAAAATCAATTTACAATGCATGTGCTCGAAAAGAGCGTATTCTAGGCATTCAAACTGTGCGGAAAGTACTACTTCTCCGCACTAGTGCTTTTTACTTTTCAATTTTTTTTTAATTTCTAGCCGTATCTGACATCCAGACGCAAAGAGGTTTTATTATTTACAAAATTTGATAAATAAGTCAAATGCCGATTATTATCACGTATAAAAGTACAATAAAACCAATATTTCATTAATTAATTCATTTAACACGTCATTAATTACATTAGATATAAAATTTGATTAATAAACGAACTTTAAATCGTTATTCATTAAATAAATTTGGCTGAATGTACACGCGCTTGTGCCATTTTGACATAAGACGAATATTAAAAAAATACTTTTGCACATGCGCAGTAGTAGATATGTGGCGCGTGAATTACAAATAACTCCGCCATTTTTTATTGATGTCTAGTTTATTTTGAAGTTGTTTTGTGCAAATCTGCTGAAATAATGGCGAGATAAAGGGACGAATCATGAATTTAAACCCGTAAAATGTTATTGTAGAAGTAAAAAATGTGAACGACAGCTTCTTGTTGGATAAATCAAATCAAAACACTTTTTTTCCAATGTAAACAGTCTTTGTGAGTATTAAAGTATTTTCTATTTTCTCGTACATGCATAGTAAAGTTTTGTACGGAAATCGTGTGTAAGATGATTTCCGACTCGTGTTTGTTTAATCACTCGCTCGTACCTCGCTCGTGACTAAAAATCACACTCTTCTGAAATCACCTACCTTCCACACTTGTATCGTAAATAACTATTGCTTTCGACTTACTGCATGAAATCATGCGCTTACTAATCGTAGCATGACTACCAGCCGTGTTTTTACATGATCGACGCAGTAGCACATGAAAAGCTAAAGGAAAGATGCTGTACACTTCTAAGAAGACTATTGCATATTTAATAAAGCATGGATAGTGTTTAGATTAGGGTGATACAGGCTTTTCAACCGCCGTCAGTCTGCTGTCGTAAATACCAAAGCAATGGGCCATAATATGCTTTAAATTAGATTCATTTATGGTAAGAACTACGGTTACAGTATATCATTGTATGAAAGTTGCCAGCTTGGTGCTCATACTTTCAATATTTATCACAGCGGACTGACGGCGGTCGAAACGACGTCTGTAGAATCACCCATTAACAAAACTAAGATACATAACAACAGCCTTCCATTTTCAAAACATTATATGTGAAGTGTTTAATAAAAGGCCTTGGTTGGGGTTTCCACAGCGACAAAATTTGTACGCATTTTGAAACCAATAACCTTATTGCGTCCTTTTGGAAACATGTGACAATGAAACCTTTTTACTAAACACTGTCATAATATACTCGTTATCTAGAAAATACAATTTGGTGGGCTTTTACACCAAATAAAGAGCACCCAAATGATATTTCCTAGAAACCTTAACCTGAACATACCTCTGATGCGGCAGCCGGCGGTCATTGACCGTGAGCAACGTGGTGGTCTGAGGAGGCACTCCCTGCTGCTCCTCGCCACTGGTGTTGACGCAGACGCTGATGCTGATGCCACTGACCTCCCCCTCTCCCTCACCTTCAGCCTCCTCCTCGTATCTGTGCAGCACAGACTCGATTTCTAGGCTACGGTAGGTTGAGATAGTTTCGTTTATAGTTTTTCATCGTCATCATGATTGGACGAACCACAGTGATGGTTGCGAAGCCGCTGCGATGAAAAGCTTGCTCAGCTATTCCTAATCCTTCTGTTTAAACTTTGTCCTAGAAGCTTGATTCACTGTGACACTACTCGTTAAGCACATAAAATTCACAAGATGTAAAGGAAAGCAAATGAACACATATACCAGCACCGTACTTACCGACGCTGGATGAGGTTCTCCATGATGATGTAGTCGTCTTCTTCAGCCCCTCGTAGGTGCTCCTTCTCCATGAAGAGGGCGAACTCTGGGTTGGACATCTCGCTGGCGTGACGGCGGCGGATGGATGGTGAAGCGGCTCTCGCGGGGGATAGCAATCGAGATGTGATGGGGGTTCTAGCGAGAAACAAAGGTTGGAGGTTATATTTATGCAATACTAAGCGACATTTCAGATGGACGCTCTTCGTTTTATTATGTGAGAAAACAGTACCTATTTTGTCTAATCTAAGATCTACATCACAGTGATAACTAACAACATGCAAGCTGGCGAATCTACATCATAGAATTTTTTGCAACCTACAAGGCTGAAAATAGTTTAAAACACTTAAAGACAATATAACAAACACAAACATTAATTTTCATACGGTACATTTCTCGAATTGATTTTTAATGTCTCTGTAAACATTTGTTTTCGTCACTTGCCTTTTCGGCTGTAAGGATATGTCACAAAATAAAAGTAACAGTCTTATTGTGATTTGTGTCAGTACTATACCTTGGTGTGTGTGGCGGTGAGAACAGTCCATACACGGTCTCCAGCTCATCGGTGATGCTGGTGTACTCATGCATGGCGAGTAGAAGTGACCTCGGAGCGCCGCCGACGCGGGCCCGACCAGAACCCATGCCGGTGGCACCGCCGGTCGCCTCCCAACCGGATTGTTGGCCTGGTGATATCGAAAACGGGTTAAGTACCTATACATATTTGATGTTTAATAAGCCGCGCATGCATAGACGTCTCATTGAGGCAAAAGTGCAAAAACGTCTCAAAATATTTACTTTAATTTAAGAAGCCATAAGTATCAAAACATATTTTATTCAATCGGAAATTTATGAATCTTAATATGACGTTGATCATGATCATTCACCCTTAAACTTAGGTTTGATACCCTTTAGCTATTGGAGATAGCAAGAGTGATAACATCTATAGCTCAGGAATTAAAACATTCGCCACTTTACTTCTCAACCTTAACACAGTTATATAAAGTCTAAAAGTCACAAACCTTTTTATTCCCCTACTATACACACGAGACTACGAGTTCTTTCCAGAGTACATTCGAGTTGCTATATTTACCAACTGTACAGCAACTTATTACTTTGCATTGAAGATGTAATAAATGCAGTGCATGGATTTATCTATTATGCAAAAGAAAACAACTCAGTACCGAGCGATTGTTACTAGTAAACATGAAATCATATTTCTAATTAGTCAGTCAATTAATCTTATATCATTGAAGTTGAACAAACCAGTAACGGAATTATGGACGGAGCCAGCATCAACACCAGAGTTGTCAGGCTCTGAATGTGTCTGACTATGCTGTCTCCTTGGTGCCAGATGTTGCGTAGTGTGGTGGCCTCCCATGCCACAGTCGTTGCCACCTTCTGATCGCCTGGTAACCACAATTACATGTGACTTATTAGAGCATATAAATAAAGTGTTTTTTTTTTAATCTAAGTGTAGTGTGCATGTTTAAAATAAGTGTTCGGGAAAGTGTGAGAAATTAAATTTTACGAAGTATTTGAAGAAGTAGAAGAGATAGGTAATATAATAGAGGTGTTAATTTTTTTTTGTATCTTTTAAGTAAATCATTATATTTATTGATTGCGTTTTCAAGTCAATGCTAATTAACTTAAAATATTGTTTGTAGATTACCTGTGAGTCAGTATTGAAAGTGTAGTTGGTAGTCATAAAAACACAAAATTAAAATTGTACGCAAACGCATGTCGCAGACAACAACAATAAAAATTTAAGACTGATAGTAGACTTAATGAAATGATCACTCGAATCGTTATGTTTCGACAATTAGACAAAGATGTGTCTATTATTATAAACTTATATAAACGAAAATGGTCAGAATATTTCAAAATCAAACATTACCTCTCAAATATGCTATACGTAAACAAGAGCAAAAATACGACAGATATGCTTTCAGTATTTAGTAATGACACATAATATTATGATATATAATGTAGATATAGATAATTCGCATGTGTAAGTGACGATAAATTACAGTGCAAGTTTGTTAGCAGTTAAGTGAGCTTGTGTGTGTAAGCTAATTAAATATGATATCTTCACAGTATAATATGTACAAGGCACTACATCTAACTACATCGCTAGATTTACAAGCTAAGCCAACCGCCAAATGAGTCTATTTGACTTACTGTTTCCATAACCGTCTCCTAACAGATGCAAGTAACAAAAAATAAAATTAAAACAATCATGACGATGGGAATTTTTGATTGCATTCAAATTAATACAATTGTTGCCAATATCATGAGTAAAACAAAAGAAACGGTACAATAAACTTGGAGGGTACAGGTGAACGAAATAATGGTACAGCTGATTTTCATGCTGATGAGACACGCTACGATGTGACTAGTCCTATTGATAGCGACATTGGCCCAGTGAGTTCCTGTGGTAGATGTGTTGAATTCAACAATGTTGTATGTCCTAATAATAATGTCATATCAAATCTAGCTTTCGTTACCTTATTTGGACTTGTAATAGCTGAGTTTCGTAACAATAACGCTCACATCACTTCGAATCCAATCCAGTTGAAATGTAACTAATGGTCAAGGGTGTTGTATAAATGAACTGTGAATTTGCGAGTTTGCTTTTATAATAGTGAAAAGTGAATATTCCATATTTTCACCGTAACTTGATAACTAAGATGGAGCTACAGTGAAAATAAACAGAACAGCATTCGTACTTATAAATAAGAACCACACATAAAAATTTCTTCATGACAATGTTGGTTCAAAAGGTTTATAGCTATACAGCATATAATCTTAGTTTAAAGAAAATAACGATACGTACCGTCTGGTGTTAGCAGTTCTTCTGGTTCCCGCTGTATTGGTTCTAGGCCGCAAGCTGGCCAAGTCTGATGGCGGTTCATTTACTTCCAAGAAGGCGTCATCAGTGATCGATGGAACTGTGTAGCCGAAAATACCGCAAACGCGTTATATAGCATTTCCGAAGTTTTTCAAGAAAAACAGGGAAGAAAAAAATAGTTTTTTAAGAAAACACAACTAAAAAAAATTAAATTCAAGAATAATAGTCCACAACTTCAAGACCATTTGGTCAATTTAATTTTCCCTATTTTCATTACACAACCGTGCAATTTCCCAATTTTCTGGAGGCATAACCTTTCCCGGTATTTTTTTATCGTTGTGGCTGTGTAAAACCGTGTATTGGGTTTTTATAAAAGTTGTGAAAAATTTATGGTTTTAAACAATAGTTAGTTGGCTAACTAAAATAGAGGCGACATTTAGCTGTTTGGGGAATATAATAAGAATATCAGTTATTAACAGACGAGTGTCTGTAAATTCCTAAATCATCTGCTCACCTTTCTTATCCTCACTAGGCTCAGTCCTATTGCTTTCTGAACTCCTTTGTCGCGCAGGCGTCAATGGAGGCTGCGGCCTGATAACGGTGATTTCAGGACCAGCGGCACCGCCCTCCGAAGACGTAGACGTTGAGTCTCCATCGGGGACCTTCTCTCCTGGGCCAGGGGCTTCAGGCCCGGACTGGGGCAACTCGTCCTGGTGTACAGGTGATTTTGGCGTTAGCTAAGAAGGACAATTTATTTGAATCAACGCGGTCTTTAGGGCTTCTTGGATGTAAGACAAAATTAAATGTAAAATTGAAATTCGATGCAAAATATCAAAATGTAGAATTAGAAAATTCTTGCAAAGCATTTAATAATACTTACGTGTAATGGGAAATATGTTTAAATAAGCATGTCGTGACTTAAATTAAAAAAGGGTACGAATTGAAATAAACGCGATATCAAATATGGAGAAATAAAGAAGCCAGAATTAAATAAATTACCGTCGGTTGCAATGTCTGTAATCAAAAATCATAATCGATTAAGAAAATGAATTAACTGAGCATGAAGTAGGGAGACAAAAAGGATGTTAACATTGATGCAATAGTTACGACTCTAAAGGTCACACGACACAGATCATGGGGAAAATCTTTACATATAAATATGTATAGACCTATAAACGGTGCTGTCTCACACGACACAAAGCGTTCATAATTTGTTAACGCTTTTGCTTAAGTCGGTATAAGCACTAAGTTATGGCATAGACACTACATCTTGAAAGTACTGATATATTGTCCCAACGAACACATTGTACATTAAACGGTGAAAATTATGACAAAATGTCGGAAATTCCAACAAATTATTGTGTATGATTTAAATTTTATATTTACGATATAATGATGTGAGTTTATGACTGCAGTAAGTTTTGTGGGAATAACCTATTTTTATTCATATCATAGATTTCCCGAAAGTGCCACAGAATATTGATTCAGCAAAATACTATTTTACTGTCTATACCATCAGTATACTGAGGATGTCGTTTTGTCTGAAGCTGTATCAGTACGAGATTCGTAGTAGAATTTGACCACTTGTTTTTTTATTTAGCTAGCGTGTTAGTGACATGATATCTCTCTGGCCAAAACTATCGCATGGATACTTCACTGATACATATTCCTAAGCGCCTGATACTGCTCTGACTAGAAGCAGCAAGCAGAATCATGCGAATGATCGCATGTATGTGTCACTGATTTGTCTACCAAGATATGTTCGTTGGGACAAAGAGTAAGATCGTATAAGATTGCTTACATCGGAGGGTTGCGATCGCTCGTCCTCCTCTTGCACGGGGCGCACGGCGAAGCGCGCTGCGCCCGTGTCGCTGTCTGACAGCACCTGTCACCCCATGTTTAGCCACATCAATGATGAGCATCGTTGGTGATTCGAAAACGGGGACATCAACGTTGCCTTAATTGGAGTCTGTATTTTCTAAGTCTGCTTAATTTTTTTCACGTTCTATAACTTTGACATTAATTGTTTCATTGTCTTCAGGTTATTTTAAAACAATATCAACAGATGCGGTAGGTATTACCAGAAGCCTCAGCTTTGAATATGATTCTTCGACTTCAGATTTCATAAGCATTTTTGTTCGGATCGTAAGAAAATAAGACAATTTTCAAATCACCAGATATGCAGAAACAAGCTTTAAAACATTATCAAAACATGTAATAAGCTAAAATTTGTAATCGAACATTGACACGGAACATTCAATGAGACGAAATGTAAATTTAAGTAGGGCAGAACATAACACATCGATAATTAATGACATGCCAATAACATAACATTGCATTACTAAAATGATCATTTAAAAGCATTCGTCGTAAATTCCGAACATTGAACAAATATTTCTTTAAATGAAAACCTATTATTTTTGTACAATGGAGTGGCAAGTACTAGGCATTTGCGCAATCAATTTTAGGCACCAACGAAATTTACTAAATATCAAAGTAAGAGAAGTTCTTTGAAATTCCAGTGCATAACCTTATTTATAATTGTTATTACGAGTACAATTAGAGTAGAAGAGAAGACGTTAAACATCTTAACTACTGCTATTGTAAATACAATCGTTATAGCGAAACGGAATATCAATAAACGATGTCTCTTTTTGTTTTATTATATGACTTATAATATATTGTATTACGACTTGCATCTTTTCAAAAAGAATCATCTCAGGGTCCTTATAACGAGTATTCATGTAATTGAATTTTGCCATCCCATTGTAGTTAGTGTTGCACCGTTCCCAACTATTTCCAGAAATGTCTCTATTATGAATTGCATATATTCTCGATAAGATAACGTTCTAACGCCATATAAAACGGAAGATTCTCAACAACACTAAGTTTAGTAAGTATATAAATAAGGATTTTTAATATAATTATTTAATGCAACGTACCTCAGATCGATCGCTGGTCGTCCTCAGTCTAGCACCAACAGCCTGGAAGGTCGGTGGCGGTGGTCCCAAAGTGTCTGTCGATCCTCGGTTCACCAAGGACGGGTGCGTGGCCATAAACCGATGTATCACTGCTAAGTGGTTCATTGTCTGCTCTGCTACATCTTCTAGTTTTCTTAATCTAAACTCTACACTCTGGAATACAGAAAAGAATACATAACTGCTAGATCCTATTTTAATTTTGAACCAGGTCTTAATAATACTGGTACATTGCTAAAATATTTAAAAATTACCGCGGCCTAATGTAAGTAATAAATCAGTTCCCACTATCCCGCTTCAAGACTCTCTATCCCGATTAAGATAAAAAAATTACGCTCATTTTAGTAAAAATATTTAATTCCTGCTAGAAAACGTTTCTGCTTTAATAAAATATTAACTCATATTACTATTATCAATCTTAGGTTAACATACCTGTACTGATTGTATTTGGCAATTAGCTTTTTGATTTAAGTCTTCCATTTTAGTTGTGATATTTTCTACCCTATCCGTTGTATTTCTCACTCTTTCTTCCATAGAATTTGATAATTTAACTTCCTGAAACACAAAATTCCCCTCATTACCTATAAAACTGGTGTATCATATGCATATTAAAATTAGTAGAATATTGAATTGCTTCTTTTTACACAAAGCTAATACATTATTATGACAAAACGCCCGAAACGTCGAGCTAATTAAACAAACACTTTTTTGAACACAATTAAGTCCTGTTTTGTGTAAAAATTGTGTGAGTTTAAATCAATACATCGCTAATACATTTTAAAGGATGACTGAATTGAATACCTAATTCGGTCACAACTATCTAAATAATAAAAAAAAGTCGTAAAAAATAAAAAAAAGATTAGGATACATCGTAATTGTTGACACTTACTTGTTCCCTAAAATAACCTTCAACACACTCTTCCTCAAAATCATACAACCTTTCCATATCCTCCTTTTCTAAAAACAGTTTCAGTCCATTGTCATACTGAAACCTTTGGTGCGACACGTTTCTCGTCACCCACTTGCACGTCGCGTATATGTGACAGAATATTATTAACGGAGGAGGTAGTACTGGCTTTCGTTCGTATTCCATCACTACTGTGAATCTTTGGAACATCCATACCTGTGGGATTGATCGTTTTTTTTATTTAATTATTGTGGAGAGCTTAGGTAACGAAATAAATATTGTACTTGCTTTAACAAATTGAACATTTCGTAATAATCTATTATCAAAATACACTTACAACAACAAACATAAAATCATGCAACATTGAATAATTTGCAAAATAAAGACAACAATATTAACTTTGATACGAGTAATTTTATTCTTTGAACAGATCATTAGACTTATCGGTTGAGTTTTTAACTCCGATCAATTGATAAAACTAAAAGAAACAAAGCAAAATAAAAACAAAAACCTGATGCGAGACTTCATTGACTTCGTTAAATATATTGTTAAACACGGCAATGAGGAGATTTATAAGCAAGATATTGGCGACGAGGAGGTAAATCGTCATGACGATGGGCGTGATCCAGCGGCCCGTCACACACTTGTGGTCCTTGATGTCCAAACCGCATTCGGGGTCAATGTCCGGAGCAAACACCTCACCATACAACATGAAGTATGGTTGGAAGAATATCTACAAAGAATTTTAAATAAAATAAATAAAAGGGGGGATAAACTCAACTTAAGTTAACTTAATCAAACTAAATATACTGCTTCACTATCATCATAAAAAACTAATACGCAAATAAATGGCCCTAAATCAATACTAATAAATAATTCTACTAAATAGCCTACTAACGCGACAGGTAAATCAAATCTCGCAACAGGCGAAGCGAACAACATCAATATCTACGAAAAATTGGTCGCAAACCTGGTGCGACACACCGTTGACTTCTATAAAGATGTTATTGAATACTGCTATGAGTAGGTTAACGAGTAAAATGTTCGCGATGAGGAGGTACACGCTCATGACCACTGGGGGCACCCAGTGGCCCACCCTGCACTCTTCAAGGCCTGGCAGCCCGCAAGGCGGTGCCATTTGCTCGGCGAACACCTCACCATAAAGCATGAAGTAGGGTTGAAAGAACACCTGAAAACGTTAGTGGTTGAATGTGGTTTGTTAGTATGAAGATGTTGATATATTTGGTGGCAGCGTCACCAACAACATGATTGATACTGAAAACGCTGACGCCTGATAGTATTCCAAATACTTGAGTTGATCCCCTTCTGTCTTTTCATTACACAGTTGTCTCCGAGTTAAAATTCTAGAAATGGTATTCGGATGGAACGGACATATCCGTCAACGTTTTAGGTTATTCATAGATAGCAGTGGGCCAAAATTGCACGATGTAGTTTCCGAAATCGGAATTCCATTTTAAGGTGTTTTCTGACTAGGTGTTTGAAAACAACATTAATATTTGAAACTTACTTCTCTGATGAGGTACCAACTGGCTTCCTTATCAGGGTAGAGTATCGCTTGCCGCGCGACTCCGAACGACATTAGCACCACCAATAATAGCACCACGAAGTATATCATGTTTTTCACCATCTTACCCATCATTGTGACTAGAGGTCCTGAAAACCACATCAATAATTGTAGCATTGAAACAATTTTTGGGATCTATCTAAAATTGATGAGTATACAATACAATAATACTTTATTGCACAACAATAATAATTTATAACAGGTAACAAAACATATACATTTAATATATATATATTTGGTAACGCAGTCAAAACTCGTTCCGGAAAATTAAAAAATTGCACGAGGAACAACTTACCTAAGTACTTATTTACGCCTAATATGTTCAGTATCCTTAAGTACCAGTAGATGATGTCGACACAGTAAATGACGCGGCCGACATCCATCGAGCTTATTCGCAGTCTCAAAGTCAGCCCCACCAAGAAAAATATGATAAAGCCCGCGTCGTATGTGTTCCACATATTCCATGCCCACACGCTGAACTTATGTCTGAAGGATAACATTCAAGAAGTATTTTTCAAAGTAGTCACCATATATAGATATGATTCACCGAAGATGCAATAAAATCTAAGCAAACATCAATCAGAACAATGACACAGGAAAAAAATAACAGTTCCACAAGGTTCGATTTTAGGTCCGCAACTATTGATGTTAAAATAAAATGACAGAAGCAAAACTTCATGTAATAGAAATAATGGCTACAGTTAAAATAAACATCCCATTTTATTCATATAATTTATGAAGGCAAGTACTTACCTAATAGCAACAGGTTCGGACGTAACGATTTCCCTTACTTTTTCACATAAAAACGTTATTATATAACAAATAGAATAAATCTCAGGCCAAGACGGCGTATGGCTCATCTTGACTAATACTGTATATGTAAACATCAATAGGAACAATATGTAGGCGATCTGAAACAATAATAATAACAAATTAATGGAGCAAGAAGCAATACACATAAAGAAGCTAAAAATAGGTACTTAGTAAATTGTAGTTACCTATATAAGTAATTAAGTATTAAAGTGCCAAAAGCTGTCTGTTTAATTATATCGTATGCTGCTGTATGTATATTCATAGGTATCGATAAGCCTTTATAATATTTAGTATTTCATAAACACGCCCGTATCTATGAGTTACAGAGAATGACCAATTGGCGTCCAAGGAAGAATTTTGATTGAAATGTGTCGTGTTTTACGTGACAACCACGAACAGAGTAAGCACATCGCACTAATAATGTGATCTAGTTGTTGTTTATTGATTGTAACGTATATATGTATGTGCTTTTGAAGAATAAAATAAAAGATTTGAATTTGAATATTGTTTGGCATTCATGCTGAAAAAATAATCAGTCCTTTCTCAAAATTATTGAGGCGATTGAAACAATGTCAGGGGTTGTTAACTGACAAACGGATATTAATGAATCGTGACTTTCAATAAAACTGGAAGCCTAAGGGTGTCTCAAGATCTATTGGATCTTTCAATGTTAATTAGTTTTTAACTCTAAATTGACTTTACGGAGTTTATAACTAAAACATTTCAAGTCCTGTTAGTAAAACAAGCAAATTGATTATTTCAAGACATATTTATAAGGGAGAAAAGACAGATAAAGAATAATTTTACTGTGGTATTTAAAGTAATATTATGTTATCCTTGTTTTAACTGTTGTGTAATGCCATATAATTAATTAATAATCCCTTGCCAGAGAAGTTCAAATAAAACCTACCCACAATTTAAGTATGTTTGAATCAAAGGTATCTATCGTGTTCAAATAATATAGAGTGATAAACCATAGTGAGATTTATAATCCAGCAAATTTAATATCAGAATCATCACCAGAGATCCTAAGCAAGCAAAAGAAAATTTATATAAAATATTGGTAGATAGGATTTAAAACTTATTACTACTCGATTTAGGTTACACCTGTGGAATCGGATAAATAATTCGCATGTTGTTTACAGACAACTTTTAAGGGGCCCCGAGAGTCCCGAGACAGTCAAAAGCCAGGTGTGACCGTCTCGGGGCACCTTAAGTATTTCTGTTGTGCAAAGAGAAAAATATATGTCGACCTATTCTAGTTTGGTTAACTACTTTGTACATACCTAACTATGAAATGTTGTTGTATTATATTGTTGTGTTTTAACGAAAAATAGTACTATGCGCCTTTAACTCCTTTCTAAATCCGTTACTTAAATGCTTGTTGTTAAATTAATATTTTATAGACTTAAACTTTTAACGATAAGATTATTTTTTATATACAGAGATGAGATGATGTAAATTTTACATTAAAAGAAAAGTTCGATATTAATCGACTCAAGTGTCACTGAAGAAATTTAACTAGGAGCATTTTTAGTAATAAACCCATCATATGAGCCCACAGACAACCCCCACTAGACGGAGCATGTAAGGGATCCACGCGCACTAGTGGGGGTTGTCTGTGTATTAGCCAAAATTACAGAAATGACACCCATTCTCTGTCAAATTGCATTGGGCTATTGCTTTAATTATAATAAGGATCAAAGATAACCACAGTTTGATTAATCGTCTACCAAAATAACTCAACCCTCTAAAAACATCCTGAAAAGTTATCGTAAAAAAATTAGAGCGCGATGCAAATTTTCTTTTGTATAACAAAGTATGGTGCTTGGATAGCTGGACAACCAAAGATAGTTAATATTTTTAGTTATATAATACTTTATACACGACTACATTTGAAACCAATGAACACGTTAAACTAGACGTGATTTTAGAGTCTGTAGCGGTAACAACAGGTCGCTTGCATGAACCAGCGTTTGAAAGTAAGCCACGGAAAGCAATGAACCACGTTTACTGGAAAAACCACTGCTCCGATTTCTGTGCAGCCGCCGCGCCTTAACCTTTCGTCTGTGTTTGGTAAGGATCCTGACGAACCATTCGAACCTATTGTTTTACTTTCCAAAGTTGTCATTTGATTGGAAAAATTTGACCGCCGCATTACAAAAGGTAAAAACTTACCGAATCAGCCCAAAACTTGGTGATCGGCGCCGTGAAGAACTCATAGATCTTCTTCCTTAACCTCAGCGGTCTCATCCTCTTGTCTTCGGGCGCGTGGTACTCTGGGAGCTCCCTGTACGACGGCTCCCACCCAATTTTACCAACTTTCCCGTTCTGATCGACCCTCGTGTCGCATTCTCCTGAGCCAATCAATGCCTGCTTGAGTCCAGACAAAATTATGTATAGTATGTTGTCACACCCAATTGTTGTATAGAACTTGCGTCGATAGTGGCGAGGATGCAAAGATTTTCAAGACTTGAACTTCAAAATTCTTTTTAAGATAGTTGTAGCCAGGAATAAGAGTAAGTTGTTCTGAATTACGTTTTTGTGTGGTTTGTGGCTCTATATGGCAGAATATTATGATAAAACCACACTTTGCTTATTAAAGTAGTACATTTATGTATATTCGTTATCGCACATTTTGCTTAGGATTCTACATAAAAAAAACTTACAATATCATTGAATACCACTATAGACACAAGAGTATTTGTAATTTTAAAAGAGGACATAAGTGATTGAAGTTAATAATCAAAATGAATTGTTAAAAGTTGAATGTTTCTGAAATATGCGTTATAAGATTGTAAGCGGTAAAGCCAATACATTACATAGAACAGTAGATAACATTACAGATATACATCACATAAAAAGCTATATTCCAGGTGCGAAGGTAAAGTCTGAGATCAAGTGCGCAGAATGAATGCAAGCTCATTTGAGGGCATATCTAAAGGTGTATTTCCACTGGCACGAAGCTGGGCAGAATGCACCGTCATTATACCAATCGCAGTGTCTCCACTGTAGTGGAAATTTTGGGCACAACGATTGGTCAAATCCGGTCAGCGTCTCCCATCTCTGCGTCAGTTCAATCGCACCCTGAGTGAGTCAAACCGCTTTGTTTCCGTGATCGTATTACCAGAGGTTTTTGATAATCAAAAAACCACCAGAACATCACATCTATTTGGCAGCTATTTAGTGTCAAATTCTTGTTCTGTTTCCTGTTATTAATACATAGTAGATATAGAACGACTTGTTACATGTAGGCGAAAATGTAATAAACGCGGAATCCTGGCAATAATGCGGCCACATCATGTTCCAGCGGTTGATACTCTCTTAGAAATTGCCTTGGAAATAGATCAAATTGTAAATTAAAATTCGAATAGAAGCAACAAGTTGGAAAATGACAATTAACATCCCGACTCACACCCACGTGGCACACATGCTGCATAAGAATTTATACAGCCCTTATTCAGCTTATTACAGCTGTATAAGGGCTGTAATATAGCCTGTGTGCTGATTGGGACTGAAATCGAGTAACCTAACTACCACAAAGACGCTTCGAACTTCAAGTCGTACACCGTTTACGTTTCACCTCTGGAATTTTCAATTGCAATTCCATTAATGGAGCTTTATTGTGTATTCGAGAGGACTTTCACGAGTTAAATTCACGAAGTGTATTTTTAATGTACTTGGGGACTATTAACAATTTTAATGATGGCATTTAAAGCTTATCTTTAGGAACGTTTTAACTATGCTGCATTCTGGAGGTTGAATGTCAAATCGATATTAAAGCTGCCGGTAAGGAATTTGATGCATGCTGAGAAGTGTCAATTCTCCAATTAGAACTAAATTTGTCGTGATAGTTTTACTGCACGAGTATATATAAAGTAAAAACGAGTTGAACTATGTAAGGCAAAATTATTTGTAAAGACATTTTCGTAACGAAAAGGAAAAGCTCAGTCATTATCATTCGTTCGGGTAATGTTACCTTACAACGATTATTTTTTGAGAATTTCATTCATCTATCTTCGACACAGCTATGTAATCTATTTGCACAGAGTTGTACATCAATTCAGGCTTCGCTTGTTTTATTTAAATTTAGCGTAGCTCGCCAATTTTTGGCGAGCCTTTAGGCTGTTACCATAGAGCCGTATCATAGCGACAAACATTGTCACGTTCAAGGAAAACAGTCTTCGGTATATTTCAGAATGTTTAGCCAACAGAGGTGAACCATAAAGGGGTAACGTGACCTATAAAGAAGAGCACAAGACATGGACACGTCACAAAGGCTCCGCCTTCAGCGATCTTTTGCGCACGTCTATGCGAACACACGTGTGAATAAAATATGAATTACTCTGAAACAATGAGCGTAGCTCGCTCCTCGATAAACCCTTAGAGTGCGGTTTGAGAGAAGCGTTTCGGTAAGCGTGCAGCGATTTTGTTCGACGCGGAGCGATAAGAATTTAAAACTTATTACAAAAGTCAGTTGATTGTATTTTTTGTATTCAAAAATTAAGCTACGGTAATATATAGAAAATTAATGAAGTTCCTAAGACCTTATTGGTGGCATAACTGTACACAGAGTTTATGCGGCTTATCACCAGTAGGTACTTTCGTTTTAGTGCAGAATGGACTATACTAGTTATATTATTTTGTAGCTACGACTAGACAAAGGACACTGATGATGAATATAACTTTTATATACAAAGCACTGCATTTTAAGAATGACAATGCAACACTTTTTATGTCAGAGGTAGTTTACGTCAAGTGGAAAGAAAACCATACGTATTATATACCTATTCAAATCTCTCCGTTTTTAGGGTTCCGTACCCAAAGGGTAAAAACGGGACCCTATTACTGAGACTTCGCTGTCCGTCCGTCCGTCCGTCCGTCCGTCTGTCACCAGGCTGTATCTCAAGAACGGTGATAGCTAGACAGTTGAAATTTTCACAGATGATGTATTTCTATTGCCGCTATAACAACAAATACTAAAAATAAAATAAAATAAATATTTAAGGGGGGCTCCCATACAACAAACTTGTTATAGATTATATATATGTATAGGTACGGAACCCTTCATGCGCGAGTCGGACTCGCACTTGCCCAATTTTTTCTTTTGTCGATTGTACCTAAAATGAACTCTGAGGTTATTATCTATTTATTATAAAATAAAGTAACCTAATTAAAAAAATACAAATTGTTGCTCTTTATTAAAAACCTCTCTATTAACATTGTGTAATTATGTTAGGTTTAAAACACCGTACATCTGAAAAAAGGCATGACTTTACCGCTGATCGCTCCGTTTTAAACACGCTCCGCTCATCACGCACTTCACAGTCATTAGTTACCGCGAGAGTTAATTTGAATTTATCGTGTCAAATATTCCCGTGTTTCAGTAACGGAGGCAATTTGTTTGACCCATAATTAAGGCTCGTTTTGCTGACATTGCTCAACGTTGATATCTTTTTCTAAAGCGGAGTTCGTATGACGTGGCTAAGATACCAACCAACGAGGAATTCGCGGTGAAAATAATTCCCACATCCTTGGAAGACTGAATATCGTCAAAGATTGACCTCATAGTAAGACTGTTTAGAATTTAGGATAACACTCTATGAAACCTCACAGTTGAGATTAGATATAGATGATACCTACATATATAGTGTCCCACCCCTTCCAAATGATCTTTGGCGACAACTATTAATATATTAAGTGGCGTAAAAAGTGAGTATAACCCAATTTAACCAGATTGGATTCACCATTAGTTGTTTAGAGCTAGAGAATTTGGCCAGGACCTTTATTTGTGAAATGTAGAACGTTAGTCATGTTGCCTCTTTCACAATCTTGCCAAATGCCAGGCGACAACCATTATTTACTAATACTGGCCGGACACGTCCAGAGCTTGTGGAGATCGTCAGGAACGCCAAATTATCGTTGTCATCCAAGAACTGATATGGTTGACGACGCGGTTGGCGCCGTAGTGGGACAACTGCCTACTAAACTGAAGGTCCTGGGTTCGAACCCCGGCTAGAGCCAATAGCTATGTGATGAAGTCGAATATTTGTTTCGGGGTCATGGATGTTTTACGTATTTCTCTTTATAAGTAGGTATATCGTCATCTTGTACCTACAATACACGCCTACTAGAGCTTAATTCGGGGCTAAGTAGAGTTTCCCGATATTTATTAATTTTTTCAAGGCTATTTTATTCTTCCTACAAATATTCAAGGATGAGGGAATTATTTCCGTCGTGACCTAATTGATTGGGGTAGTAGTGGAAGTGACAGAGCAGCCGCCAGGTCTAACCTGCTTGGATATACTCTGCTGTCCCGGTGGGATAATCTTCTTGATAGAAAGCGTACGCCGTTTCACAACGCCAACCTATCGCAAGTATCAGTAAAATCTACCACCAGTCAGGCTACGCGGAAATGAAGTTACCCAGGTTAGTAGTCCACCAGTTAACTTAGATGTCACCCAAGATTTTTTCACAACAACACTAAATTCACAATCGCCAAAGTATGTAGGTTCTAAAATAGTCATATCAATATGGATTGTTTCGGCCGGGACTGCTGTAAAGCGAAGCTGACAGTTATATTTCTGGGGGTTTATTGAAAAGGGGTACAAGTTACACAATATACCGGGTGATCAATCCAAGGGTAGAAGGGAGAAGTCACAAACTGTAAGAGATAAGGAAATCTGTTCTTAGGTCGACGCCATGGTCGATTTTAGATTTAATAACAACTGCAATTTTTTTTTATAGTACTCATACATAATTTCATACATATTCCGGTCAAAACCGCTGTAAAGAATGTCACAATACGACATGCGATTACTTACCGAATTTTAACCAGGTTCAATTCCCGGTTATAATTGAATGCAGTTTCTATGAAATCTAAAATCGATGCCATGATTCCTAACAGATTTCCCTATCTCGTATAGTTTTCGTTTTCTCCCTACTGATCTACATATTTGGAATGAGGACCCAACTACATTGTGGACTTGAGCTCCTTTTCTCGTATGTTATAATATGTGGCCTGTACTTTCACTAGAACCACAGATTTATTGGCTGCCGTTTAAGCACTTTAGTCAGCGAGCTTCTCCTTTTTTTGTCACAAAGATGTGATTATTAAGCTGCTTCAAATAGTAGGTCACTATTCCGACCTGCATACAGCAGTGGGAGACGTCTCAATTAAGTGGAGGTATAACAACAACCAGGTTAATCATTTTCCTTCCTCTTTCGTCATAAGCCCATCACCGAAATTATTAGAGTACGTGTATTTACAATTTTGTAAAATATTCATTAAATGCAAGTTTACATGCTGTGTTTACCTCAAAATATCTGTATTTTTTTATTCATATTAACAGTGATTAGTATTAATAAATCATATTTAAGAACTTTGACAAATATTATGCCTTTGCAATATCTACAGTGACCTACTTAAATTTAAATTCATCCTTATAATATAGAGTGTAGAAAACAGAGTGGTTTCAACGCCAAAACAGTATTAATTTCCTCACAATTTCAATTTTACCAGATCCCGGGTTGTTGGAGCAAAACTGTAAGTTATTCATAACTGAGTATTTGCAATATGTAGGTTGTTTTCACTTCAAAAATCATTAAGTTGCAAACACAGCATCAAGAAGTTCACAATGTAACTTGTATACACGATAAATTATCGAGCCTGTATGTCAAAGCAGGATGGGAAGCAACACAATTTAAAGTACCTCAGCATCGTTGGGATCCTTCGTGCTCCTGTCGTCTTCCATGCTCTCGTTCTCAAGATGCTCTTCCTCCGTCTGCGGCATCAACTGCAGTTCCTCCTTGGACTTGAACTCCAGTTGGAGGATGTAGAGGGGGCACAGCAGGCTCAGAATTACCTTAGACCACGACAAAGCCAAGATGTGGCAAACGAAACACGGTCGACTAGCGATTCACTTTACTTTTAAGCTTCATGCTACGTTAAACTAAGTTAAAATGGTCTCAGACGTCGATTATATTTAACTACAAAATATTCCTCTTCCTCAAATAATGTTTTGGAAGATCTACATTTTTTTGGATCGTCGATAGGGTTTTGTTTAAGGAGACATATTTGTAATATTCTGTGACTCTAACATCAATCAAACAAGTTGCAGAAATTAATTTTTGTGGCACTGAAAAGTGTTGGTTTGGTCTTGGAATATCCTCAATAATCGATGATTTTGTTGAAATCCCACGGATTCTGTAGACATAACTAGGGGCAATAATGGGGGAGATTATTGCCACTTGTTAAGTCTGCATTAGACTGGGAACGTCCTAGTGAAAAACAACAAGCGTCGAACAGACTGTGATAACAGTTGTTTTATCTATAATCGACGTCCGAATAATGCATCGCATGCAGATTTTGAAAATTATTATGAAGCTCATTGACACACAGACAGACAAACATGACACCTCGTAATTTCTCATTACGTTTGGTAGTTAAGAGATAAACTCTAAACACTGAATCTACGCGTGCCAATGAGAGTCTGTGCGTTAACAAGATAAAAATACGGAGATATAACGGTATGGGGTACCTTGAGGCTGGTGTTCTTTCTGGTCCTGAGACCACCCATCCAAAGGTCTGCTAGTATTATTTGTGAGCATGGATGGGCTAGTAAGGCTCGATGGTTGGCAGCGACGGCGAGGCTCAAGCAGGTCTGTCCTGACCAGTTCTGCAGCTCACAAGTCAGGAGTTGCTGAGCTTGGTCATCGTCCTGGCGGTAACAATAGTCCAGCAACTCTAAAGCTGAAAGCAAAAGCTCATTTTTATCATATCTATATGACTCAAATGACAAAACATCACCAAATACCGAAAAACATAACAAAATCAATAATATAATGACAAAGAACTTGAATGAGGTCATTATGTGAAATGAGTTATGACAATTGAAAATATTATAACAATTCTATTCCACTAGAGGAAATCCCATTTCAACCTCATAAAATTCAAGATAAATTAACTTTTTATAAACAGTAAATATGGATATTTACTTAGACAGTTGCAAGTAAACTTTTAATCGACAGTTGACACGATTGTATACAAAAAGTTTCTCAGATATTTCACTCCATTGTTGTTCTGATGGCGTTTGAACCCCGATTTAATTAAGGGATGTTTTAAGAGGCTAGTTTTTATCATTTCTAGAGATTTCAATTTGGAGTTGAGTCTTTTACAAATTGTTCTTGCGTAAATATTGATCAACGCTGGAATGGTCTCAAATGCTTCGTTTAGCCTAAGAATAACACAGTAATATTATTTAAATAAACTACTCCATAAAAGAACGAAAGCGAACATTGGAACACGCTTAGTCACTACAAATAACACAGCACTATTATCACAACAACATTTAAAACACACAATATTTAAAAGGCCTTATTCCGTTCAATTTTTTGTTTTTTGACAAAATATATTGATCATTTCAACCAACTTTTTGAAGTGAATAATACTTTTTCCTGAGTTCTAGAAAATAACATAGCTATTTCATGCTTTAATTGCCTGCAGCCGAAAATAAGTTGAAAAAAAAAACAGTTTTCTGGGTGAATTTGGTCTTTTCGAGTGCTGTTAGGTTTCAAATAGTCTTAATATATGTTTATTAACGAATAAATTAATGAACATATTTTACTGGTACTACTTAGGTACTATTGATCAGACTGACATGACTAGACTTTGTATTTACCTGCTTAATCATAGTGCGGGATACTCTAGTTTTTACTAGATACACATTTGAATCCCAATATTTCCAATTCCGTTATTGCTATCTTGTATCAAACGTCATTGAATTGGGCTAAAATTAAATAAAAGTATGTTTACCTTTAGTCTCAAACTCCTTCCCGTAATGCCTGAGTTCCTCATACACCTCAGTTTCCATATCATCCTCAGCCGCCTCGTGGGCCATGGCCTTGTACAGCTTGCAGGCGACCAGACTCTTCGCCAGAGCCTCTTCGCCATGGGTCCACATCAGCAGCGCCATCTGATGACGCTTTGTGAGAACTGCCCACATCTGAGAAAGAACAAGATTTAACATTGAAAATATTTATGTTTTCCTGCGTGCCTATGGTTGGTTGCTTTTATCACGCGATAAATAAGTGACAAAGCATCCGCACGTTTTGACAAAATGCGTGTGAGTGACAGATGCTTTGTCACAATGCGGCACGCGTTGGGCCATATGTAAAATATGCGTCTGCCAAAGGGCTTAAAACTGCAATTTGTATTTTCAAAACTTTTTGAGATTTTCTAAAATTTGTAAATTTTTTTTTCCAAAAAAGGTGTACATAACTGCATGCAACTGAAATTAACTCGCCAAACTGCTAAGACAGTTTGTTGGCGAGAAGTCAGTTTGTTGGCGAGAAACTCAAAATTTATTTCGCTGGCTTGGATCAAGAATTTCCCAATAACTTTTTTTTGACCTTGCTATCCAGCAACGGAAAAAACACGGATCTCGATATTCAATATAGCTGCAGTTTGAGCTATCTTAGGAGGCGAGCGGACAAAAAATGTAGGCAGTAGCGGGTCACTTACGAGCGAGGTCAGAAAACAGATTTGTCAATTTGACGACGCGTTTGGCTCGGTTGGTAGACACCTGCCTACTGAGTCGGCGGTCCCGGGTTCGAATCCCGGCCGGGGCAAATATTTGTGCAAAATATTTGTTCTTGGGTCATGGATGTTATCTATATATGTATTTTATATATTATGTATATCGTCGTCTAGTACCCATAGTACAAGCTTTGCTTAGTTTGGGACTAGGTCGATTTGTGTATGATTGTCCCTTAATATTTATTTATTTATTAATTTTTATTATGTGCATTATTTATAAATTACGTTTTCAGTGCCTTTGATAGTTACGTGTATTGTGAGATCTGTAGATTCTTTATCAACGAATATATTTTGAGACAAGGTTCTATTGCAAATTTACAGTAGGTAACATCCTTCAAATGCCTTCTTTCATTTTTATAATGTCATATTACTATTATAAAATTCTAAACTATTTTTAGGGATTATTTGGACGGATACTTTGTCACTTATTTATCGCATGATAAAAACAACCATCATAGGCCCCCAGTTCTCTAGTTATCTTAATTAACTGTGAATTCTTTTATATTCTATGAAATACATTAATTCCAAGAAAATGTAAAACCGTACCTATATTATTCGCGTAATTTGTCATCCTTCCAATAATATTATTTTTTCATTTGCAAAGACGGTTGGTTACTCCAAACTTTCTCAAGTATCCAAACGTTTTTGTCAAAAGGGATGCGGGTGTGAATTAGGTTTGTACCACAAAGGGTACGGTACAAAAACCCTTTCATTTATCTGCGTTAACAGCCCCGTAAACCCCTGAGCTGGGTACCTTCGGGTCTTAAGCCTGCCTTATCGAGCTTAATTTGACATGGTGAATGTATTCGGTTATACATAAAGCGTTTTATTTGAATAACCGAAGTGAATGAATTCAATCGTTCCCTTTTGGACTTTTCGTGTATTAAGTGTTTTTGACGACGCGTTTGGCTCGGTTTGTAGACACCTGCCGACTGAGCCGGCGGTCCCGGGTTCGAATCCCGGCCGGGGCAAATATTTGTGTGATGAACTCGAATATTTTTGCTTGGGTCATGGTTGTTCTATGTATTTAAGTATATATATATCTATATAAGTACGAATATCGTCGTCTAGTACCCATAACACAAGCCTTCTTGAGCTTAATTTGGGACTAGATCGATTTGTGTGAGGTTGTCCGATATTTATTTATTTATTTAATATCATTAAATTACATTGTGTTGGTAATTTTCTGATAATTCAGCCGCTTCGTCACTAACATGGTCTCTTTACGTGAATATGAGTAGGTATACAAGAATTAAAAAGTTCCGTCGAACTTTCATGTATCTTATCATCATACCTCAACTTCTATGGAACCATTCGAAGATTTAAGCCTTTAGATTAAAAAATAACGCCTGCCTTTATTTTCAACCGCCTTCAAAAAAGCACTCTCATTTTCCCACTCACTTTTAACTTTTTTCACTCTGTGTCTTTTATAAAAACTATTTTGGAAACACGAAATGCCCAAATAGTAGTTACAATAATGTAAGAATCGAGATATTATGATAATGGGGAATACTTTTGCTCACGAAATTTGGGATACTAGGATTTATTTTAGCTGAAGTAGGCTTTGCACCATTTAAAAGTGATTATATTACAAAAACATAAACTAAAGAAAAAGCACTTTATGTCCTCAAGCTCAAGTCCCAAACTTCACTTGAAAATATTGAGATCGTTTAAGTTATTCTACCATGAACATTTGACATCAAAGAATTACTTCATGTTGAACCGGATGGCGACTCAAAATGACCTACATGAGGGTCGTAATATTTGTTTTTTACCGCGAGCGTCCTTTATTTGAACTGAGTTACATTAGCACCCCGATGGCTACACCAGGATTGTGTAAATACTTATTTCCATTTGAGAACGAATGATCACAACCAAGCAGTGCAATCCAATGCTGCCATTCAAACCAAACAGAGAAATTCATTTAAAAAACGAGCGTGGAATGTAAAATGTTGGATTACCGTTTATTTTGGATTGTTGCCATTTCACTTGCTCTCCAGCTGGTAATGTAATTTACGAGCCCTTTAAATGTTAATTTCGTTCAATAAACGACCGTGATATAAAATGAAACGAGGTATTTTGTGAATACAGTTCGAAGTTTCATTTATTACGGTGAATATAAATTTAAACTATCAGCACTTGTGAAAGTGTTATATTACCCGGTATTAATAAGAGTAATCGTGTGTTAACATACCTACTGAACATGAAAACGGGATCGTTTGTGTACGTATATATTTATCTTATTTCATCATCATCATCATTCACTCGTGATGATGATACTTAAAACAGATGTGCAAATTTGTGGACAGATTGCTGGAATTGATAACAGTAAAAGTATCACTAAAATGGTAGCCTATCAAGGACTACCCTTTCTTTCCGTTCTGTAATTTGCAGAACATTTTCGGCTACATGCCATACAATTCATGGAATGTGATAGAAGCCCCGATAATTTGTGTCGTTGTTAAACAGGCGTCAGCTATAGGTAAGCACGTAACGGAAGCGGCTCGGCACCGCGAAGTGACCATCTCGGTGGTGACGGGCATAAACCCAGTGATGAGCGACAGACCACCAGTAGTGTGACGGGTGAACGACGCCCTGTTGTGACGTTCCTGTTCATGTAATACAACAGAAGGACAAATACTTACTAGTAGCTCGTTGAAGGGGTAATCGAACAATGCCATCTCGATGGTGACGGGCATTAATCCAGTGATGAGCGAGAGACCACCAGCAGTGTGACGGGTGAACGACGCACTGTTGTGGCGTTCCTGTTCATGTAATACAACAGAAGGACAATACTTACTAGTTGAAGGGGTAATCGAACAATGCCATCTCGGTGGTGACGGGCATTAATCCAGTGATGAGCGAGAGACCACCAGCAGTGTGACGGGTCAACAACGCGTTATAGTGTCGTTCTTGTGCATCTAGTACAACACAAGGACAATACTTACTAGTAGCTCGTTGAAGGGGTAATCGAACAATGCCATCTCGGTGGTGACGGGCATAAACCCAGTGCTGAGCGAGAGGCCACCAGCAGTGTGACGGGTCAACAACTTGTTATAGTGTCGTTCTTGTGCATCTAGTACAACACAAGGACAATACTTACTAGTAGCTCGTTGAAGGGGTAATCGAACAATGCCATCTCGGTGGTGACGGGCATGAATCCAGTGATGAGGGAGAGGCCACCAGCGGTGTGACGGGTGAACGACGCGCTGTTGCGGTGCACGTTGACACTCTTGTTCATCACTTTGGCGTAGATCGGGCGGAACTTACGGCGGGTGTAGTAGCACCTAAGAAAAAAGAAATATATATAGGTTATTACTGTTATACCGGATATTTATATGAGTCATTTTCAAAATACATGTACGTAGTAAGGGCTTTAATTAAAAGTTTAAAACAAAACTTAATTGATTCCATTGTGTTACGATAGTTACCCATACATTTTGTATGAGTAACTTTCGTCACACAAAAGAAGCGATCGTAGCGTTTAACTATGTACATGTATTTTGAAAATGACTCATCTATACATATAAACGGACAAGTCCTGACTGACTGACTGACTGACTGACTGACTCACTCATCAACGTAGAGCCGAAACTACTGAACCTAAGAACTTCAAATTTCTAGAATAGATCAAGTATACGATGCAAGCAAGCACTAAGAAGGGATTTTTCGAAACTCATCCCTTAAGGGTGTCAAATCGGGGTTGAAAGTTTGTATGAAACTTACGTAATTTTTGAATTAGAGTAATAAAACTTTGTGTATAGATTTTCGATCTAAAAACAAAAAAACTAATTTCAGGATTTTTGAAAACTCATTCTTTAAAGGGGTTAAATAGGGGGTGAAAGTTTGTATGAGGAACTTGGAATTATTTGAGTAAGAGTGGTAATATTTCGTGTACAGCTCTTTCTATACAAAATAAGAAAACAAGTTTCAGCATTTTTGGAAATTCATCCCCGAAAGGGGTTAAATGCACAATGAAACTTTGTAAGAAAGACGTGGTCTATTTGGGTAAGGGGTGCATTATTTTACGTGTAGACTGATCATCAATAACTGAAAACATGTATTTTAGCGTTTTTGAAAATTCAACTCCTAATGGGGTAAAGAGGGAGGTGAAAGTTTCTATGAAGAGCTTGGGATTCTTTGAGTAGGAGTGGTAATATTTCGTGGACAGGTTCTTCTTTGCAAAGTATGAAAACAAGTTTCAGCATTTTTGGAAATTCATCTCCGAAAGGGGTTAAATGGACAGTGGAAGTTTCTTGGCAAACGGGGATTTTTTGAGTAAGGGGTGCATTCTTTTGCGTGTAGACCTTCATTAAAAACTGTGAATATTGATTTCAGCGTTTTTGCAAGTTCAACCCCTAATGGGGTAAAGTAGGAGGTGAAAATTTGTATGAAGAGCTTGGGAGTCTTTGAGTAGGAGTGGTAATATTTCGTGTATAGGTTCCTCTATGCAAAGTAAGAAGACAAGTTTCAGCATTTTTGGAAATTCATCCCTGAAAGGGGTAAAATGGATAGTGAAATTTTATTTGAAAATCGAGCCTTTTTGAGGAAGAGGTGCATTATCTTGTGTGTACACTGATCATCAAAAACTAAGAACACGTATTTCAGCGTTTTTGAAAATTCAACCCCTCATTGGGTAAAGAGGGAGGTTAGTTTCAATGAAGACCTTGAGGTTCTTTGAGTAACATTACGTGTATAGATTCTTGTATGCAAAGTAAGAAAACAAGTTTCAGCACATTTGGAAATTCATCCCCGGAGGGGGTTAAATGGAAATAGAACTTTGTATGAGAATCGGGCCTTTTTTGAGTAAGAGGTGCACTATTTTGCGGGTAGACTATTCATCAAAAACTGAACATATTGATTTCAGCGTTTTTGAAAATTCAACTCCTAATGGGATACGCTCAAAGGTGACAGTTTGTATACAGAGCTTGGAATTTTTTGAGTAAGAGTGATAATATTTCGGGCATAGGTTACCTAATCATAATACAAAAAACTTTTCACCATAAATGAAGTTAAAAAGTATGAGATGCATTTTTTAATATTCATCCCCTAAGCATGTGAAATTGAAGGTGACAAAATTTTCATGTTATGAATAAGAGGTATGCGGGTTTTTTGTAGAATATTCACTAAACATTGAGAAAATAAACTTAAGTTTTTTATGGAAATTCATCTCCAAAATGGGTCCTATGGTAGGCGAAAGTTTGGTTGAGAAAAGATGAGATTGTTTTCGTAAGTTTGGTCATATACCTATTGTCTGAGTAAAGGGGGAAGATGAAAGTTCTTGTGAGGAATATTTTCGTGTATAAACTCTGTATTCATTTTTGGAAAGTTATCTCCTGAAGAGGTTAAAAACTTTACTCCTGAAGAGGTTAAAATCTTTATATGCGAAACGTAGGATTGAGTGACAAAACTTCGTGTAAAAAAATTGCATTTTTAGGGTTCCGTAGGTACCTCAAAAGGAAAAACGCAACCCTCAAAGGATCACTTAGTTGTCTGTCCGTCTATCAAATAAAATGGGAATTAAAATCATATAAGTACTCAGGGCTGTAATCCTTTGAAGTCGTTAAAAAAACAAACATTAAGTTATAACGTAAAAAAAGATCCGGCTGATGTTTACCTATGCCACAACAAACGTCAATACTCTCAAGGGAATCAAATTTTATAATGTACTTAGGTATTTTCAGTTGAACTAAAACTATGAATTTGGCAAGTAATTACGTGTCTTACTCTCTTACTACGAGTACTTATAGGGAGTAATCTAAAACTATACATTACTAATAAAGAAAAGTAGTCTGTATTTAAAGTACGTAAAACAGTTTTCCAACGGTGACGTTGAATTTGCCACTTAGTATATTTTATCTTTTCCTTAGTAATGTCGTAATGTGCAGTGATTTCATAGTTCGCAAGGAACCCTCTGTGCGCGAGTCCGACTCGCACTTGACCGGCTATTTGTATTATCTGAGAACACTGATTTAAACGTTACAGGAAATTCCTACTCTTAAGAGGCCTTATTCCTTTAAAAAAATATATATATATTATGACAAATGATATTGAAAATTTCAACCAACTTTTTGAAGTAAATAATACTTTTCCCCGAGTTCTAGGTAGTAACATAGTCATTTCATGCTTTCATTGCGTGCAGTCGAAATAAGTTGAAAAAACTAATTTTCCGCGTGAATTTTGTCAATTTCGAGTAGTTTTTGAAACAAAAATTATTACTGAAAAGCTCAAACTGTAGGTTTCAAATATATACCAATAAATCCCAATAGCCCTGTTCTAGGTAGTAACATATAATATGTTAAGAAACATGTTTGATCATAGAGAAATATGTCTAAAACAATCAGCATTTTAAAAGGAATAAGTCCTCTTAAGGTGATTAAACTTTTGACTATGATTTTGTTCGGTTCATCGGAAAATTAATTGCCCCATGTGTAACGACGACGTGATCTAGAAATATATAAATCTACTATCCAAAAATTTATGTATAAGTACGCGCAGATTTCTATTAGTTGTATTATTTTAAGACACAACAAAGCGGGTAGAAAGTTGCACAAATAACGTTTCCAGACCCTGTGCGGGCGAAGCCGCGGGCAAAAGCTAGTATGGTATATTTCAATGCATGCCTGTCATCAAAAGTTACTCTCTAAATAATAAAATCATATCGATGAGAGAGGCCTCGGTTGAACCAGTTATCAATTAAAGGCGGTTCAAAAAAAGAAACAAAGAATAAAATTAGGTTCCTTGTATTTTACATGATGTAAAAGTTGGTTATACATGATGGCTACGGCTACTTCCTACCATCGCACTGTTCGCCATCGGCAGGGCGTCCATCCTCACACACTGGAGCCTAAATGGTCAAGAACTGTGCGGTTCCAGAGGAAAAAAACTTCCAATCCCGTTTTTTTTTGTATTTCGGGATTCCGGGATTACCCATACAAAAATGCCGAGATTAGAAGCTCTTGTACCAACTAAAATAGTAAATAGGGTAATTTGTACCGAGTTACGAACTCGTTAATGAAGTAGCGAAAAATTGCAAGTCAACTAAATAATAGAAATGTAGATACATTTTCTGCATAAACAAACACATTCGTCCTATTCTAATGAATAATTCCCTGGATAGAAGTTTGTTCACACCCTATTTGAATAAAGCATAAATTAAGTTACAATGCGTAACATTAAAATAATATGCTAAATTACTGAATCCTGGTAAAACCTATTCATTTGTAGTGAAAACATTTAGAAGTATGTGTGAAGTGAAACATTATTCTATAAGGATTTGCCAACTGCAAACATTTTCAAGTTGCAATAATTTTGATGCAGTTCTACTTTTCCCTGAGTTCTAGATAGTAACATAGCTACATAAATATCTCATGCTTTCATTGCCTGCATTCGAAAATAAGTAAAAAAAATTTTTTTTTGCGTGATTTTAGTCAATTTCGAATATTTTTTGAAACAAAAATTCTCAATGAAAAATTCAAACAGTAGTTTTCAAGTATACAGAGTGATCAATCCAAATGGGTCAGTAGGGAGAAAACGAAAACTATAAGAGATAGGGAAATCTGTTCTTAGGAACCATGGCGTCGATTTTAGATTTAATACAAACTGCATTAAAAAAAAATTATAAATACCATACATAACCGGGAATTGAACCTGGTTAAAATTCTGTAAGTAATCGCATATCGTATTGTAACATTCTCTACAGCAGTTCTGACTGGATTATGTATGAAATTATGTATGATATTTATACAAAAATAATAATGCAGTCTTTATTAAATCTAAAATCGACGTCATGGTTCTTCAGAACAGATTTCCCTATCTCTTATAGTTTGTGACTTCTCCCTACTGACCCATTTGGATTGATCACCCGGTATACTACCAATAAATCACAATGGCCCTGTTCTGCATAGTAACATTGTATGTTAACAAACATGTTTGTTCATAGAGAAAAATGTCTAAAACAATCAGCATTTTTGAACAGATAAGGAGCCTTAAATCAGTATATTTTTTATTATTTATTCATTCAATCCTTGTATTTTACTTATTGATATATCACACTAAAATTATAAAGGCGAAAGTTTGTGAGTGTATGTTTGTTACTTCTTCACTTTCAAACGGCTGGACCAATTTTGATAAATTTCGGTAATATGAATGTAGGTAGCTGACACCCTGGATTAACACATAGGCTACTGTTTATCACGAAATAAAATATTTAGAATCGCGGGTAGCACCGCGGAGCGCAGCCAGTGGGTAATATGTTTTTCATCAGACTTGCTCGTAAACAAGGGTTTACATGCTAGAAAAGCGGGCGGTAAATCGTAAATTACGCCCGAGGGCAGTAAGTCGTATATTACGCCCTAGGGCGGTAAGTAGTTTTGTTATTGACTACTACTAGTTTTGTTTTATTTCCTCCAAAGTATGATGAAAACGTCGTACGTGACTCTGGTGGTAAAGGAATTCCAAACTGGTGTCATTAAAGCCCTCGCCTTCTGCTTCGGCACGCTTTGGGCTTCTAATAGACACTCGTTTGTAATTCCTCGTTTACCACCCTTTGTTACGTAATGTACTATTAACACTCTGAAGTAACTGATATTCAGTAATGCCTAATTAGGTACAGATACAAAAATACATACTCACTAAAATTGACATTAAATTAAATTGTGACTCGTATAATTGATGAAAGGTTCATTTTGAGGTTAATATTATATGGTATTTTTTTCTGGCACAACGATTTTTTTTCCAATTACTTTCTTATCTAATTTATTACGCTTTAATTTTGTTCAACTTTTTGATCCTTAACCAAATTCACTTGATATAAACTAAATTTGGAATGCTAAATACATGAACAATGTTGTTAATCATGATAATTGTAAAGATTTCTATTTTGATTATGTTTATCCACCATTCCTATATTATATAAAGCTGATTGTCCATTAGCCTGATTGAATGCGGGCGTCGCAAACACCCGCTGCACAATGCGGCTTCGGTTTAATGGACGGAGCGCTTACGGCTGCGAATAACAGGGAAAGAGTACTTTTCTAAAGCCCGGGTTACAGGGAATGGCGAAAAGGCACGTGGAAGATTATTCCGGATTGCTGAACATGAGTTTGTATTTTTGTTAGAAATGTTTAATTCAGGGAACCTTTAGTTCAGTTGTAAAATCAACTAGGAATTGCCCGCAACTTCGTCTGCGTATTTTTTTTTTCATGACCGTGATCCACTTTCCCATCTTTCCTTACCGTCCGTCCCGTGATAATGCTCAGATTGCTATTGGAGATGGAGGTTTACGCTGTCACTAGCGAGTACGCTCACGTTCACATGGTACCTAAGGGTACTGTATCTTTACCATGAGTTGACGTGACCGTACACGCTAGGTAAAAATACCCGAAAAAAAAATTTCTTTTTAATTTTTATTTTATCGTTCTGTCGGCGTTATACATACACATACTCATATCAAATTTCAGCTTTCTAGTACGAATGATCGCAGAGCTAAGCCGCGGACGGACGGACGGACGGACGGACGGACGGACGGACGGACGGACGGACGGACAGACGGACATGGCGAAACTATAAGGGTTCCTAGTTGACTACGAAACCCTAAAAAATGGGGAATAAGTACAGCGCCCCTAGTGGTTACTTTTTAGAACTACAAATCGTTTACGCAGTCGCAAGCGGGTTCGGTCACTGTAAACTCATGATAAGCGGACCCGGGGTTTTCGATGCACTAACAATTTAACACTAGCCCGACAGTCTTAGTCGTCAAATCATTCATGCGCCCAAAATCCCGGGGTACGAACGCTGTTTTACACCGTAATAGGATAAAAATACTACTACTATATTGGTTATGTCAAGATTGGTCCAAAATCCTTGTACCTAACTACCTCTACCTACCAAAAGTACCTATACTTATTTTTGGCTATTAACCTACATACCTTATTAAATAAAACGCAGTTGTTCGTGTTTCTACACGAATATTTGAATGAAATAAGGTGTGAATTGGTACATTAATAAATTTCGTCCGTACTCAAATCCATCATTTGGTATCAAAATGTGTTTAAAACGATAACTATCTCGATTGAATTATGCTAATAGCTCAATTAAAGCGCACGGTAATTAATTGTGTGATTGACGTCATTGCTGAAGCACTGTGCGAGCGAGATGGGAAATTGTATTTACCAATAAATTCTGACGCAGCACATCTAAAGCTCAAGAATATAAAACGTAATATATTCGTCATAGAAAATAAATAGTTTTTAAGAAAGCATCTGATCGCGTTTATCATCTGAACCGACATAAGAAATGCAATAGTTTGGCTGTTGGTTGGTTCGCCATTCGGTCAAAATGGAATACGAATCACCGTAATATTTGCATACAGAAATAGTTATATGAACCGAAGAATGACATAGGCTACATATATTACTTTTCAATAACTTCGCGTTTAGTAGTCGGCCTATAGGGCAATTGAGGGTAGGAATAGGAACTGCCATTGCTCACCCAATATTACCCTAAAAACCTATCAGGTTCTATCGATTCTATAGCTTTCGACTACCTAAAAGAGATGAGAACCCGTGCAATATGTAAAAAGTATCCTCAGCAGAAGTGGTCGTACATCTCTTAAGGTGTACCGCAGGGTCCAATCTTATGCCCACACTAACACCGAAACTTGGTAATTACTAGCCCAATTTCATACAGAGAGTAGACGTAATCCCTTAGCAGACACTGTCGCTTTCTTTGGTGTACCGCAGGGTACAACTTTAGAATCACTCACCTATAAGCACCTCCCATCAGCTTGTTGATCACCAGCCCAATGTCATGCAGCGTATGAACATATCCCCTCGGTAAATGTGGTCTCACATCCCTCAGGATGTATCGCAGGGTGTTGCTTGGCCCACTCTTGGTGTTGTACAGTTCTTCTAGCCGTGGGATGGTGAGGAACTTGCGCATGGAGACGCCGTTCTCAAGGAGGAGTTTCACGAAGTCGATGCGGTCGTGTTCGAGGGCTTGCATCATGGCTTCATCGAGGGCACCTGTTGAGGGATAAAAGTTACTTAATTAAGGTTGTTAATTATACATACTATACATAGTAAATAAATAATGTAATTTGGTTATACAAATGGATAAAAATGGAAGAGCTCCCTCCTGACACAAGTATTTACAAATACTTAATAGGAGATCCCAAACCTGTTTTATATAAATCTATGTAAACCAATAAACATTTCCATTTTCATTTTTTCATTTGTATTGTCAAAAGTTTTGTACATAGGGATTAAATTATAGAAAAAACGAATACTAATGACTATTAGTCCGGATAATTTAAGCGACCAACTAAGAAAACTTCTTAAGCCCGCATCTTAAATAAAAAGAAAGAACTGTGAGTTATCGGATTTTATTAGAAGGCACTGAATACCTAAGCTGCTTATCAAATGCAAAAGTAATGGCTTGGTAAGAAAAACAATAAACTTACTGTACCTATAGTACATTAACTCGTTTTGGAGTAAAATTGGTTGAATGGTAAAAAAGTGGGGTTAGTGTTCCCAGAAACTTGCTTTTTAAAAAAAAAGATTACATCAGTAAAAAATATCAGATATTACGAGACCCAGATATTATTGTTGATTTAGAATCACCATTTTATTGAAACTGAAGGAAGAGAGAAAAAAATATCCCCTTTTAAAAAAATCTTTCTTTAGATACTTAGTCCTTTCTAAAAGCGAAAACTTTTCTCAACAGTCTTCCTACTTACTGCACAATTCCTTACTAATTTAAATATTTAGAAAACGTTATTAAATGCCGCCAAAACGTATTCTGATGAGGGTAGTCTTTTTAGGATTACAATTTGATTTTCCCCGTAAAATGTATGATATTTATGTTATATTTGTGAGGTTTAATGATTTATTTTCTCATTTTTAGGGTTCCGTACCCAAAGGGTAAAAACAGGACCCTATTACTGAGACTTCGCTGTCCGTCCGTCCGTCCGTCAGTCACCACTCACCAGGCTGTATTTCGAGAACGGTGATAGCTAGACAGTTGAAATTTTCACAGATGATGTATTTCTATTGCCGCTATAACAAAAAACACTAAAAATAAAATAAAATAAAATAAATAATTAAGGGGGGCTCCCATACAACAAACTTGTTATAGATTATGGTACGGAACCCTTCATGCGCGAGTCGGACTCGCACTTGCCCAATTTTTTCTCTTCTTCAGCCTACAGTTTGTTTATAGTTTGTTTGGTGAATTAGAATATGGCGAGGTGTGCAATTATGTTATCTGCACTATTATATTATTATATTATGGTATTGATTGTAATTTTTCTATAGAGTGAGAGTATAGAGTATAGAGTGAGAGAGCTGTCATTATTTTAGGAAAAATCTAATGCGCGCATGATCTGTGTGCTCGCCAGTGCCTTATTTATTTATTTTATTTTATTTAATCTTTATTGCACAAAAGAAAACTTATCGTACAAAAGGCGGACTTAATGCCATGAGGCATTCTCTACCAGTCAACCTTAGGGCAAAGCGGAAAAATTGTAGGCGGTGCAACTAACTTACACATAAGTAACAAAACATAATTATAATACTTATACATAATTTTGCTATACATGTAAATATATACATACATCTAATATAATATAAACATATATAATATGAATAAATATATACATAAATATATACAGCGATGAAACATACTAAGCAGATAGACTACGAGACTTCATTTCTGCCAGCAAAGAAGCTGCGCACGGACTTTTTAAACGCTAGCTTACTCGGTGCCTGTTTAATTGAGAGAGGAAGACCGTTCCAGAGGCGAGCCACTTGAATTGAGAACGAATTGGACATGAAACCAGTGCGGTGAAGAGGGATAGAAAGGGCGAGATTGCCGGAAGAGCGAAAATGACGGTTACGAGTGGATTTTTGTGCCTTCTACAGGATTAAAATATTAAGGTAGGTCTTAATCGCAAAATAGGCGCATGGTAAGACGTCGAGTTTCAAGACCTAAGTCTTAATCGTATCAAATCGAAATTATGGTCTCTTTCAATGATTAATAAGCCATGAAGTTAAGCCAAGTATATCGGAATTAGCGAATAAATCACAGACGAAACCCTTTCACCCTCTCGCCTGTGAAGTTTGCACGCGCGTAATTTTTAAATTTACGACCGGCAGCGAGGGGTTAGCGTTCTGTAGACGGGCAAATTAGCCGCGTTCGCGTAACTGCTTTTATTAATGTATGTGACCCCATAGGGTGCGGCTCCGGAGCCGAGATTCACCTCGTCTCTAGTGATTGGTCGATTCCGCGAGTCTCCGCTCCGCTCCGCTCCGCTCCGCTGCAGTGGAGACGCACCCTTAGTAATGCATTGGCCCGAGACTGGCGTATGTGTTTTAGCTTTATTTGCGTTAAATCGACGATTTATACCAAGAACTAGATTCGTAGCAAATGGTATGTTATATTATGTATCCTTCAATTCAATGTTTCGAAGTAAAAATCATTGGCAAAAACGGAACTCTAATTGTCCGTCTGTCAAGATCTTTTTCTGAGGAACACGTATTCAAGCTGAAATTAATGTCAAATACGCGGATGGCGCAGTTTTTAGAGCACCTGCCTACTGAGCCCGCGGTCCTGTGTTCGAATCCCGGCTAGGGCAAATATTTCTTTGATGCCCTCGAATATTTGTTCCTGAGTCATGGATGTTATATACTCGTAGGTACCTATCCTCCTGACTTCCCGCGTCCTACACATAGTACATAAACTACAATGAATAGTTAACTGTCAACTATGTGTCATAAGGCTAAAATTAAATTGACAAATTATGAATGCTGGTCGTCAGGAGGCTATACCTATATAATGTACGTATTTAAATATTATTTATATATTAACCTCTCTGTACCATCAGATTTCTAATTTGCACCCACTTTTAGTATCTCTGTTTGGCCCTATGGTTGACTGGTAGAGAATGCCATTTGGCATTAAGTCCGCCATCTGTACTGACTTTTGTTTTGTTCAATAAAGTTTAAATAAATAAATAATTGTCTCATGGTACCCATAGTACAAGCTTAGCTTAGTTTGGGATTTGGTCGATTTGTGTAAGATTGTCCGTTAATATTTATTTATTTTTTACATCAAGAACAAACTTATGCAAATGATTATCCGGGATTGGGAGGGCTATTACATTAAAATTCTACCAGGCAAGTAGTTAGCCTCAATTCTTGGTCAGATGCAGATTTCGAATATATTTAAATACACCACAGCAGCATTTCCAAAGGATATATTCCTACCATGACCATATTCGCTCTTAAAGTGTTAGGATTATGATGTACTTTTGAAAAACAATATAAATTGAAATCAGCGGTTTTCATAACCGAATTTACGTTTTCGCTGTCCTATCCTATCGCAGTCTACAGTCCGTTTTAAAATGTACATTTTTATTAGTACAACGTGTTGTGCGTCTGGTTTCGGTACGAATCGAATATGTATGTACATTTTAACTTTATTAACATAACAGCTACCATTTTACCATTTCTTCTCCCCGAAATCGGCGAGAATATCGAACAGATTTAGATTATTTTATATACAGAAGAAAGAATGAATGAAAATACATTTATAGCCAATCTAAGAGCAAGAACTTAACACAGTTCTATGTAGAAACCACAAATTAACAAACCCAAAGAAGTAAATGTATAAATAAATCCCACCAAAAACATTCTGTAAAAAACTAGCCAAGTCTCGATGGAGCTGCTTGTTTATCTCTAAAAAGTAATGAAATCTAGACAAAGTCGTACCAAGTCTAAGGTTCCTTACTGCGATTTCTTTATTATTATAGTTAATGTTGTGTGACTTGGCCGTTGAAGGGTACACAAGGGTACAAAACCAGGTGCTCCATGACACCATTGCACCAATCTGTCCCCAGAACAAGTCAATTTTGTTTACACGTAATGTTATATCTGTTGTAACTAGCTATGTTTGTTAAGCGAGATAATAGCCCATACTGGTATTGGTAATTTGACGCTAGTGTCTCATTTTAGGCTGTTGTTGACAATGCTGACTTCTGCTCTCTTCTTTTTGGAGCGTCAAATCGACCACCGATCTAACATAAAATAGACGTACAGACGGACTTCTATCAATGATTAGAGGTCCGTCTGTACTAGAAATATTTTTTATACTGTTTGTTTCAGGCTCACCTATACATAAGTATTATTGAAATACGCAGCTTTATCAAGCCTACAATTGACTGGTTATTGAATCAACGTTTTCCAAGTGGCAATTTTCCATCGTCAATGGGGAGCGGTTCTGGCGACAGATTGGTGCAATGGTATCATGGAGCACCTGGTTTTGTACCCTTGTGTACCCTTCAACGGCCAAGTCACACAACATTAACTATAATAATAAAGAAATCGCAGTAAGGAACCTTAGACTTGGTACGACTTTGTCTAGATTTCATTACTTTTTAGAGATAAACAAGCAGCTCCATCGAGACTTGGCTAGTTTTTTACAGAATGTTTTTGGTGGGATTTCACTTCTTTTTGTAGAAACGTGGGCATATTGTTTTATAACAACCTGCTAATTCACTTTAGCGAACCTCACGAAATAATAAGCGAAATTAACGAAATGCAAATAATCCCTCCTAATCCCTAGCAAACGTTTCCAAGCGCAGTAGAAGAATTTCGTAAACGACTGTAACGCGGCCGGTTGCCACATCGCCATATAAGGTTATCGGAAAAACAAACGTAGGCGCGTTTTAAAATACAGTCAGCGCCATCTAGCGACGTGTATCACCGCCATTCTTAGTCCAATGCATTATATTTTGACCAAATTTTGAGCGAAATTAATATTTTGGTGTAATTTGTTTTTTTTAATTTGTGTAATGTTCGAGTAGAATAAAGTTAATCGTTCGACTATTTCTTCTTGTAAACTTGTAAGTATAAGTATAAAAGCCAGTCTAGTCTTATCCAGAGTTTTCCTTTAATTTTATTTATATGCGTATTAAAAGCAGAAGGGGAGGCATTCGCCCAGCGGGTACGTATTACAATGCCGAAGTTCAAAATACCGAATTTCATAAGACCTATGGACGGAAAGCCGAAAATTAAAATGTCGAATGTTTATTTGACCGAAAGTTTAAAATCCCGAAAGAACGTTTGATCGAAAGGATGAAATACTGAATATTATAATCTCGAAGACTGTAACCCCGAACAATGTAATCCCGAAGACTGTAATCCCGAAGATTATAATCCCGAAGACTATGATCCTGCCTGAAGGTTGTAATCCGGAATATTATTTAAACTCTCGAGAATTATATTTCTGTAGTCTTACACATTCTAATGTTTATTTTATACAAAGAATATTAACCTAAATTACGTAACCTACTTGCCTACTACTATACTTACTACTTATTTATTAGTGAACTCTTCTGTGGAACCGATCTGCTCCGGCGCTGCGGGATGTGCAGCCCCTCCGCCCTAGCGTAAGAAAGTGCGGGCATCAAGCGAGTCGCAGCGGCTGGTCGCCGAAGGTGACCAAAAAGGCGAGCGTTGACAGCTTCGGTTCCAGACAAGTTCGGTTCGGTTGGCAGTCCATGACAGAATATTTTATCATAATATCGAATATTTAGTGTCATAATTTCCCACTTTCCCGGACTCTTTCCTTTTCTTAATCGACTTGCCACAGAACCGAAGCTGTCAACCCCGATTCCACGTGGTCTTGTCTGCCCTACCCCTAGATTGATATAAAAGCCCGGAGGCGCGGAGGGAGGGCAGCCCCCGGCCGCCGTAAGAAAGTGCCGCAGCAGCGGCTGAGGCTGGTCGCCGAAGGTGACCAAAAAGCCGAAGCTGCGGAGGCGAGCGTAGGTTTCGAGATTTTGAACTTTCGATTTTCTGAAAATAGGTAATTTGAGCTTCGGTTTATCGAATATCGGCTTTTTGAACTTTCGGTATTTTTATTTTCGGTATTTTGACCATCGGTATTTCAACTGTAGGTATTATGAACTTTCGGGATTGTAATACGTAACCCGCCCAGCTGTGGGACGCTATAGGCTAGATTAAATTAGAAGATGTGTCCCACTACGCTGGATTTTTGCAATGACAGTCGATTTTTTTATGTACCAATAGTAGAAGGGGGCATTACCATATCTCTAATACAGCTGAAACCAGCTGAGGGTTCTTCATCAGATAAATAATAAATAAATAAATATCGGACAACCTCACACAAATCGATCTAGTCCCAAATTAAGCTCTAGAAGGCTTGTGTTATGGGTACTAGACGACGATATACATACTTATATAGATAAATATATACTTACATACATAGAACAACCATGACCCAAGCACAAATATTCGAGTTCATCACACAAATATTTGCCCTGACCGGGACTCGAGCCCGGGACCGCCGGCTCAGTAGGCAGGTGTCTACAAACCGAGCAAAACGCGTCGTCAAAATACTTCAGACCTTGGATTTTTGACATCAAATGAAGCGGCCCACCAAGTTGAATATTAAAATACTTAAACGGGTTTACTCACGTCGTAGAAGTCGAATAACGCTCGACATGTTTCGAATCGGTACGCGATCCATCATCAGGAGAGACGATCAGTCGCGACGGCGGCCAACCGAACACAACAACAAGTTGAATATTTTTTGTAAAGGCGGTAGGTCGATCTCTAATAGTTTGGTTGGGCTCTTGTGTTTTCTAATCAGAGTACTCCAGATCTTCGATTATCCTATTTTTTAGGGTTCCGTACCCAAAGGGTAAAAAGAGAGACCCTATTACTGAGACTTCGCTGTCCGTCCGTCCGTCCGTCCGTCCGTCCGTCCGTCCATCCGTCGTCCGTCCGTCTGTCACCAGGCTGTATATCAAGAACGGTGATAGCTAGACAGTTGAAAGTTTCACAGATGATCTATTTCTATTGCCGCTATAACAACAAATACTAAAAATAAAATAAAATAAATATTTAAGGGGGGCTCCCATACAACAAACTTGTTTTATGGTACGGAACCCTTCATGCGCGAGTCGGACTCGCACTTGGCCAATTTTTATAGTTTTCGCTTTATGTGGCCATTAAACCCTAACTCTGTACCAAATTTCAGCTCTCTGAATTCATGGGAAGTACTAGTTCTTTACTGATGATCATGAGTGAGTGAGTGAGTGAGTGAGTGTCATAAATGTGAAACTTTGCTTTCGCTTAACTTCGGAACTAAATTACCTACAGACTTGAAATTTTGGACTTTAAGTATGTGATTATAGCTTACTGGATGACGAAAATTTCTGCGTTCTGGTCTTATCCAGAGGTGCTCAAATAGGGGCCTGAAAATGCGGCGAAATGGTTCCAGTAAAGGATGGTACGGCAGTGTTTGCTTCGCGCTCGACTTGGCGGGGGCACTGCCGTGCCCCCCGATATATTGTCAAACGTAAATTGTGTCAACCTACGAGACAGGCTGAGCCTAGTGTAGGGGACACGGCTACTTCTGCTGAGGTGTAAACATTACCAAACAGTGTTCATTGAGTGCTTATTTTCTAACGATACGGTAATTCATCTGTAAAAATGTCACTGTATCCTAATAAACTATTCGTATTTGTATTAAATACTCATCATCCTCCTAGCGTTGGTCCCGTCTTGCGACAGGGTCCGCTTTCCTACATTTTCTCTTCCACTTCGCTCTATCCTGGACATCGTGTTCTTCCAAACCGCAGTCGTTCAGGTCTTTACGAACGACATCGAGCCACCGTAACTTGGGTCTACCTCTTCGCCGAGAACCCGGCAAGGCAAGACTGAGTGCTCTATTGCCAACGTACTCTACGGGTCTTCTTTTGACATTGCCATTTGTATTAAATACTAAGGGTCAATTTTACACAAATCGACCTAGTCCAAAACTAAGCAATACTTGTACTGGTACTAGGCGACAATATACGTAACATATATAGATAACATCCATGACCCAGGAACAAATATTCGAATTCATCACATAAATATTTGTCCTTGCCGGGATTCAAACCCAGGACCGTCGGCTCAGTAACCACGTCGTCAAAAAATAAAATGAGTTGGAAGACAAGTTATGGACAAATGAAAAAAAACTGTTCATTCACATTTTATTCGGCCGAAATCCCATACATTTTGTAGCAAAAAATTCAAATAATAGAATAGCTGTCCCTCTCATTCACCGACAGGGCTGGGTATTAGGGGTTGGGCTTTGATTCCGTATTTGCGGCTCTCTTGAAAATAAATGTGTATTAATATCCAATTTCTGGTTAAATTCCATTCTACACTGAGCGACACCCACGCGACACCACTCGTATCAGACCAAAAATGTTCTCTAAATACAAAACTCTCTTCTGTAATTACGCTACAAGAGCTGTTACATGTCAGAGGCTAAGTTAAATAAAATAAAAAAAATTGGGCAAGTGCGAGCCCGACTCGCGCATGAAGGGTTCCGTACCTATACATATATATAATCTATAACAAGTTTGTTGTATGGGAGCCCCCCTTAAATATTTATTTTATTTTATTTTTAGTATTTGTTGTTATAGCGGCAATAGAAATACATCATCTGTGAAAATTTCAACTGTCTAGCTATCACCGTTGTTGAGATACAGCCTGGTGACAGACGGACGGACGGACGGACGGACGGACGGACGGACGGCGAAGTCTCAGTAATAGGGTCCCGTTTTTACCCTTTGGGTACGGAACCCTAAAAACAAAAAAATATAAAAGTATTTTATGAAACATGTTATGTCTCATTATTTTTAATGTGGGTACCCACCACAATTCTTATATCAAACAATTGATACAAAGATCAAAATACAAAGGCAGGATCGGTAATCCAGAGGTACTTACCGGTTACGCAGGTTACGCATTTCAATTTTAACCTGGTGAAAGAGCCCGGTACATCAGGATCGGTAATCCAGAGGTACCGGGTTCGATTCCCGGTCACTTCCACCAGGTTATGCATTTCAATTTTAACCTGGTGAAAGAGCCCGGTACATCAGGGTCGGTAATCCAGAGGTACCGGGTTCGATTCCCGGTTTCTTCCGCCAGGTTACGCATTTCAATTTTTCTTTGTTATTTGGTCTTTGTATACTATACTTTATATACTACTTTATATACTTTATATACTACTGCAACACACAAAGCATTGGGCACATTTTACAGGCATCGCCCTGTAAAATTTACTGTTTTCGGGTCTATTAAATTACAATAAACTTAACCAATACTTTCAGGGATAGAAAAGGACTCTAAGCGTCACTACAAAACCGCCTATTCCTCTTTGCCTTGAAGAGATCTAAATACAAAAATATGTAAAGCCAGTCCCCACCTTTGCGCTTTAGAGATCAAGGGAGCAAGACAGCTCAATAACCGAGCTGCATTAATAGGCCTCCAATCACAATGTGCAAAGCCAAATAGCTACGGTTGCTTTTGATGTTTGGGATGCCTACGGTACCTGGGGTTTGTTTTCTGTTTGCCTGCCATAGTATGAATGATTTTACGAGTGTGAAACAAAAGTGCTGAAATGGAACGCATATGCAACAGAGACTACGACGGAATCTGATCAGATATGTCGTGTCGTGTCGTTTTGATATCTGCTTTATTGGTTTTTATGTAAGATGGGGGTCGTGGTGGCTATCCAAAGCGGAACTGCTATGATTGGCTAGAAACGCGCACCGACTTTGCCTAGAAAAGGCATAACGCAGAACTGAGCACCCAGGATGTCTAGCATAACCTTGACACGCGACTCTTTGTCGCGCGACTAATATACTCATCACTTTCCTGTCATCAGGAGGTTCCTCTCTCTGTAGTCCTAACCATCGATTGCTTGTGCCCTCGCTGCCCCTAGGTTAGGTTTTTATAATATATTTCTGTTTATTGTATTTCAATTTTTATAATGTGGGATCTCTTCAATTAAACACCGTTGATGTACAAAATACTGTTTTTACTCAGTTTGGAACATATTCACAATTTGTAATATTGTTAGCATATTCCCAAAATAAATTCCTAACGTGAGAGAATAAAAAGCTAATAGCCAAGTGGGGCGGTTAACAATGAGAAGCTCATTCTTAGCCAACTGTTAAATAGGACAAATTACTCGCTCGCCGACTGTGTCACAGAGAACGTTATAGCTATTTATTGCAGGAACCAGACTTTGGTTTGGTTGTGCATTGTGTGTCAGGTTATTTGGATAATCTATTTTGCGTTTAAGTTGAAAGACTTGAGCTTGGAAATAATCAAGCTCGGTTTTAGCAAAGAAATAACTGAATTAATCTGCTGGCAAGTTTTGCAATAAATGTCATTCCATATTAACTAACAAAATTGCTAATATCTCAAATTACCTATTTGTTTAATATACAAGAGTTAGATATACCGATATACCGCGCGTGCAGGTCTCCGTGGCGCCATCTATGGCCCCACTGGAAGATCAGCGCTGGCTCTTGGGCTAGTTGTAATTATGTTCTATGGTCAATTCGTGAATAAATGTATTTCTTTCGATATAAATGTTGGCTACTTGAAGTAAAGCCCATGCGCTCGCAGGCTACATCCTTAACAGTGATGTATCAGAAACCATTAAATTTTATTTCGAAACAATCTAGCTTACAAAATCAAATAAAAAACATTGGTTTTGGTTTGTACGGAATATATATCATATACTGTTTTAACCTTCGATTGGGTTATGTATGAATGTAAACTATTAATTCCAAATTAAAACAATTTAACAAAAATTACATTCTTTATTAAGGAAAAAAATATTAGACAAAAAACATTTAGTCAATTATTATACTTATTTAAACTAAGATAAGGAAAATATAAACTGACATAAAAAACAGTAGATGTGTACAAAGGCGAACTTGCCGGATTTATCCCTGTAAGGAATTATAAGGAGTTATATTTCTGTATTGTATTTTTTCTGTGGCAATAGAACTAACAGGATATTAATACATTTGCCCTTATTTGCGCCGATTCCACGTGTCAGTTATTCATATAGGTATTTGAGAGTTACACGTGTAGCTTCGGGATTGGGACACATGTTACTATTTCACTCCATTTTCCTGATAATAAACCACTAAAAACATATATTGAAAAATGTAAATAGTAGTGTTTACTTTAATTTCAACTGTTTAGTACGCGCCTCTTGTTTATTCTGTGAAAATCATGCCTTTCTCCAGGTTAAAATATAACCTAAACAATTAGTAGTTTTTTACAGGATATACTAAATGTATAAAAAATAAGGCTGAACTCATAGACAAAACTACATAGAAACCTGACATTAATTCTAGGATTTAAATAAAACAGTTTAACGAATTATATTCCGTATATTAATTATTTGAGCTTCATTGACGTTTTACGTGAAATTGTCAGGAACGACATGGTTCAACTCGAATCAGTGACAACGCTACCGCGCGGCTGTAGTAGGGTAGCGGTCCCTGATGAAAAGCTTCATACGAGTTCGAAACATATCGGGCCATTCCTGACTATTTCATGTTGTAAAACGCTTAATACAATATTATGATGATGATGATGATGAATACAATCATAATAAAATTAAAGGATATATCCCAGATCCTAAGAAATCTTAAACGAGCGAAGCCATAGGTAAAAATTTAGTATCCTAACCTTGGAAAAAAAAAACAAGGCAGTTTAAACAGAGCTATATATATATACTCTCTTAAATTTCCTGGCTTGGTCAATTACCCGGCATAATACCTAAAGTCTCCAAAGTCACTCCACGACACTTTGACAACTCAATTGCTTCGAATATTGAGTTGGACTTTATTTATACAGGGTGGAACAGATCGAGAGACTTTTAAGCAAACAGGGAATTGTTCAGACTGAGTATACTTCATTTTTCACCAATGAACTGTCAATATTTCTATCCATTTTTGAGATACAGTTTGTTAAACATTAGTGTAAATATCTGCAAATATCAACCCTAGCATCTTTTGAACATCGCTAAGTTAAAGACAGGTGTCAATTTAAAATGTAAATAAAACCTTTGAATTAGTAGGGTTGTCACTGATATTTAAATATTTTATTTTTAGACTTTTTTTTACTTTTAAATCCAGCTGTACAATTATATAGGTCGATTGTAGGTAGATCACTCAGATGACACGATCCTGTCAGCCCAGTTTATAGAAATGTTCCACCCTGTATAATGAAATAAGCCGTAATTAACAAAAGCAATTGGGTGGCTATAAGTAGCTCTCATGTACAACTAGGTCCCTTACCGAAGGTAGTAGGTAATAGCTTTGTAATATTCTTGTTCTACATAAATTACAATGGTTCAATTAAAACTTTCTGTAACGACTTACACGACATGCTTAGACCGAATTGATAATGGCTTCCAAGTTAATAACTTTATTCCTAGCGCGCAGAAGGTTATATGTTTCTTCCATTTTATTATATAGTAATTGGTTAAGAATTTGTTTACTCCAACTGCAATAAGTAATTTATTCTTTGGCCATAATAAATCAAAAATAATAATTAATACCTACATTGTCATGTTCATGTGAAATGATTTAATTGATTAAATCAGAATCTAATAATACGATATTCTAACACAAAAGGTTTACTCCTTACACAACTAACATAACTCTCTATAGATCGTTGACTACGGAACCCTAAAATTGGTATGGTATCATAAATATTTAAGTTTTCAAAGCGCTTGTACATTATTTTATAATTTACGAGTATCTGTCAAAGAAACTCTTAGGCTTATAATACCTACATCTTAAAACCCAATTAATATTACAAAGTCAAAGTCGCTATCCGTATCTTAAGCGGATAAATTAGCAATTAAACGATTCTCCTTAACAAACTTGAGTTCATAATTAAGATTCCAAAGTAGTTAACCACAAATTTAATACGAAGTGGTCTCATGAACACAACAGATCATCCATGAAATTTAGCATGGTAGTTATATAAAACCGTTAACATTTTTGGAGTAACTATGTAGTAGGTATCTGAAAGCAATCTCAGGAAATATGAACTTGTTCAATGTGACATTTGATCACAATCCGAAGGTAGGTATACAACATTACCTTGGTATTTAAGGAATGAGTAAGGGAAATAGAATTAAGAAAAACCGTCAATGTCAGAACTACTTTACCTTCGGAATGTGACCAATTAATGTCACGTATCCAGGCTCTAGTAGTAGAAGTAGTAGTAGGGGGACCTAGGGGTTTTGAAACAAATGTGAGTTGCAGCAAAGTTTATTTGTCGGTATCTAAATCCGTTAGTGATCCGGCAATCACGCTGTCAATCAATGTGCGTCCTTGCTTCGCTAATTGATGTAGATTCGAGAAATCGACGTTATTTCAACTCACTGCCGTTTCAAAACCCCCCGGTCTCCCCTAGTCTAGTTCAAGTTTGCTTATAACGCAGAAAATGTGTCAAACGTGTTTGTAATACAATTACGTAATTTTACAAATGTTTCTGTTTATTCCTATGATTGACTGGTAGAGAATGCCTTGTGGCATTAAGTCCGTCATTTGTTCTTTTACTCACTTTTGTATTTGGTGCAATAAAGTTTAAATAAATACATGCAGGCGCAATCGAGACGTTTTTCATTATCACGATAGCAATGCTCCGTTTTTTTCTTTAAGTAGGTACATTCTGGAAATTTCTGCATGAGTGTTTCTCAGAATGCTCACTGGAACATTCTTTAACTGCAGTTTACTCGGATTTTCAGGAATCCAACGATATCTCGATACTTCGCGATGCTTTCATTCAGTCCAGATAATTAAATTTCGTACTAGTTTCATCGGTAATCAATGCGTGTGAAATTGTGAATGCCCACTTGGAATATTTTTTTCACCTCACTCGCTCGGAAAATCTCCGTTTATAGCGCGAAATCTGCATGCAAGTCATTTGAATTTCGAACACGATGACTGTGATTCTCTGTGGTGCATGTAACTTTTTTTTATATTTTTTTAGGTGTTTTTCTCTTTTTATAAATAAATATAAATGTTTTTCTCTTGTTTATTTGTGTTATGTTATGTCTTAAATTTGATATGTTAAAATAAAGACAAAATTAAATGATTATTTTTATAATTTAATTGTTTTTCTTACATCTCACATTTTCCTCGCCGTAGTAAGGTGAAAAGTTGTGTGTTCCGCACGGCTGCAAAATTATTTGCAGCCTTGCATAACAAATAACTATTTACTCTGTGTTAAATGACACAAATGTGCATACAAAAAGGTTTTTAACATTCGAGTAAGTGTAGTCATTTTATTAAAGTATTTTTATAATGGTCATTAATCCTATATAGAAATTTGATCCTAATATGAATAGAGTTGAACCCAAACTTAAAAAATAGGTACAACCCTATTCTTCGTCTCTTGACAAAGTTCGTTTATTGTAATGTTGAAGTGGCATCAGGTGCGTGTATAAGCGAATTTAGACAAGTCACTTGTGTCAACCCTAGTGACAAAACAAATAGGACCTTACAAACAAACCCGGGAGATCTAAATGCAGCAATTTTTCACCGGAGTAACGTAGATCTTTCAGACTGAATATCAAGAAGATAAGGTCTAAATTTGAGGAAATGGGGTTTGTTGTGTGTGTGTGTGTTAAACGTAGGTTTGCCAACCTTAGTGTAATAATTAGCGGTACATTTGCGATCAAATAGCGGCACTTGGCTATAAAGCATGACTCCTTAACACGAACTAACTGGGGAAAGTATATTGGCCGTTAACATGTTGATAAGCATGGGAAGAAAAAGGAAAGAATAGTCGAAGAAGAGGGCAGAGTGCCGAGCGAGCGAGCGCGTCGTGGTACACAAAAAAAAGATTTTGTTAACAGTAGCCCAAATCTTATATGCTAGTTACATAAATCTGAGGACTGACAAACTAAGGGCTACTAGTAACCAAAATAAGTTGTGTAAAATTAACCGAATTTTGGTTACTACTAAGCACAATTTGGCTGTTTAGCAAGTAGTTAAACTAGTGAGCAATTTTTTTCAGTGTACATTTAAATCGTGTCCTCTGAAAATTACTGAAAATTACTACTGAACGTTCGCTTCAGTACTTATTTTGGTAGTCTAGCTCTAAGCAAAAGCAACTCGACGTCCCGCACGGATCCATTGAGCGGCGTATACTCTAGGGCTCCAGAAACGGGACGTCTCGCGTATAGCGGAACGATTGGCAACCCTAGCTAAAGGGGTGTTTATGCAATATGAGGTAGCGTCTCGTAACAAGACCTAATGGCGTTTTATTGAAACTCCGACGAAGTTTGTTAAATAAAGATGTTGATGTCAACGTAATAGAATAAAATAACAGACTTATACATTATGTACACATACGTACGGTATTATTACAGACCTTCTCCAAAATTATCCTCATCATGGGTAGCATAGACATTTTTATGCGCATAGGTGGAAATAACTAGAGTGAATAGGCATCTTCTAGCCAAGCATGCTCTATCTTAGGCCTTATTGTCACTTAACATCAGGTGCAATCAAGGTTAAATGCATGGCTATTTAGAATAAAAAAAAAAAATAGCTTGTATGACGGCTATGCAGTCTCGAGAAAAGCACAATTAAAATTTTGGTATGATAGGTTTTTATTTAAAGTGTTTTTTAAACTGTTATACTTAATACAGTCAGCGGCAAAAATAGCTAAGCATAATAACACGCTCACTAGATAATAGAGTCCGTGTGACTGTACCTTAAAAAAGGTTACATGCGATTTGTAATGCTTGTATTGGGAGATTCCATTCACACTACATTTTTTTTCTAGTCGTGGTTTGGTTTGTAAATTAAATTAATTAAATATGCTCATTGCTTTCCGCTTCCTACTTCACTCGAATTACGTTCTGCAAATTCATTTCATAGATCTCAATGAAAAAATTTGCACGGCCAATTGTATAAATGTTTAACGAATATTCAAGTTTTTTAGTATATTTTTCTTCTACTTGCTGTAATGTACGGGATTTAACATTTTTCAATTTAGCGCGTTTTAATTACCTATTCATGGGTCTAAAACGTAGGAAGCAAAATAGAGAGTTAGGTACGTTTGTTAAGGGCATTTTTTTTGCACGGACGTGGATTATGGAATCAAGATTTGATAGGATTGACGTAACGGTGTGATAGCTCTCAGTTCGTTAGCACTACTCCGGCAACGTAGGGTCGCAGTTTCAAATTCCAGCTCACAATTCAGTGCATCACGGATCATTTTAAATATTTCTTTCATAATTACCCTTTGTGTCAATATTTATGCTGTTTCCACCAGAGATGTCTAGCGAGGGATATGTTTTTGTTAACCAATGGAATAACATCATTTACTTATCCTCGCTCGGCGCAGCTGATTCGATTGGTCAACAATAACACATCCCTCGCTACCCATATCTGGTGGAAACGCTGGTTTAAGGCATGTTATATTATTGATTGACCAATAACAGTAAGCATCAGTCGTCCATAACCTTAAAGCGGTTATCGACGACGTGTCGTCTATTTACTATGACGTGTCAGCGGCCATGTTTGCTGACACAGTACACAGATCGAAAATGCTGCCACATAATAATGTTAATTATTAATAAGATCACCTGAGGCTATTGCGTCCTTAGAGGCGTCGCGTCTGTAGATGATATCATAGATGCACAAGATTTTAAGACCTCTCATATTTACTGCCTAAAATTTGGCACTATTCATATAAAAAAATGAGAGCGGTGGCAGTTATAAAGTGCTGCGTTACTATGTTATCATCAAAAACGCATTTGCCTCTATAGATGCAGTTACCTCAGGTGACCTTAACTTAAATTTAAAATTTAAAACACCCCGAAATAAGTAGCTGGTCATTATGAGGCCATCATTCAAATGATATAGAAAATGCTACTAAAACTAAACATAACTACAAAATTTTGACTTCTTAGCTTCGATATTGGCTGAGATCTTGTCACTTGTTCCAATTAAAGCTGAATATCTTGAAAACGACTGGTCCAATTTCCACCAAACATAGCTAAGAACCATGTCGACGGACATGTCCTTCGATTAAAAAACGCACTAAAATTGGTCAATCCGTTTGGGGGCTACGATGCCACAGACAGACGTACAGATACACAAATACTCCTTTACCCCTCTTTTTTCGTCAGGGATTAAAAACAGACATCGGAACAAAATTATCGGTGAATCAGCTCTTCCTGTTTTAGCGGACTACGGCAGACTTAAGCGAAAAGGAAGAGTTACGATTTGAACATTCGTATATTAACGTACATAGGTTTGTTGACAATATTTTTATGCGTACGGTAACCGTACTACGGTTGAGCATTAATTTTATAGTACCATGCTGGCTGGACATGCATACTGTTTTTTTTGCATGCATACTGTTTACCTAATAACGAAAAAGAGAAAAAACTACGGTATTGAGTTTTTCTCTTTCGTGGACAAAGATGCGAAAATATTTTACCTGGGTTAAATTTTTATTCACTATTTCCATATATATCATGTTATATATTTTTGTACTGACTATATAGGTATATTTGTGCTGACGAAACTGACGCTTGCTTACTATTTTTATTAAAATCTTATCACCATTTTCAAATACTTTACTTCTATCGACGTTGTTAGCCTAGCTGACCTCGCTATGTGTTCTATGCATGTTTGTTTGTTTGTTCAGCGCAAACCCGGGAACACCCCTCGGGTGTTTGCTTACGTATGGTTATTCCAATTTAGTGTCCATTCCCGGCGCCGGTTAAATTTTCATTAGCGTTGGCAATTTCAGGTCACATTTCATTGGAATAAACACATAGTGACCCAATGTAATTATTTATCTATCTAAACTTTATTGCACAAAACAAAAGATGAACAATCTTTCCATATACTTATAATGCCGTCTGTTTCGTGTAAGTGTTCGCAACAGCGTCTCAAGACTTGTATTGTGTTCAAAACAGCGCCACAGGAATCGCTCAAAAATTCACCAAATTTTATCCCACTTCTAACATCGACTTTTTGCTCATTTTGGCGCTCATATACCTACTCTGAGTACTTTCTTCTGAATCGGAAACTAGTATCAGTGTAGTTATGGTTGACATCTAAATGTACACAGATTGTTGTTATTTCTGACTTGCACTCCCTCTTGCATTGTTTCTGCAATTGATAGGATATACTCGTACGGTGCTGCGAGATCATATTATCGTCTGTTGAGAACCAAAACTCACTGAGTAACAAGTACTTACTTAAAAAAACTCGTATCTCTGTGTCAATCTACTTACTAGATAATGAGGTTTTGAAGAGCAGTGACAGAAATTTTAGTAAGTTTTGGTTGTCACCGGGTCATATCACGACAAATGTTCGATCACTGATTGGTCCGTTTTCCTGGTAGATGCGATCGTCCTCTGTATCAATACGTTTAAAACGGTAGAAGTCCAGATATAAAGTATCTTACCTGGCGGCCATTCCTGACCGTAGACGAAGATCTCCGACCGCGCGATGTCCACCCTGTTCCAGGTCAGCGCCAGCGACAGCTGTTCGCTCGGAGACAGATGCTGTGCCCTGAACAGCGCCGTCAGGATCACCTGGTCCAGTTCTTGCACCTCGCCGCCCTCTGCGCGCTCTTGGATCCTGAAGACTGTGATCTGTGGGAAGAAAGAATTAAATTTTTCTCAAACATGCAATAAAATGTCGTCGAGAGAACTGTAAAGGAATTTCATACAAAATTAAAGGCCTGGGCCGGGAAGTAATTTTTTTTAAACATGACGTCTGTGTTCGTGAACACTTGAACAGGCTAAACAGCTGAATTATATATATTTTAGTGTGTTTTTAGGGTTCCGTACCCAAAGGGTAAAAACGGGACCCTATTACTGAGACTTCGCCGTCCGTCCGTCCGTCCGTCCGTCCGTCAGTCACCAGGCTGTATCTCAACAACGGTGATAGCTAGACAGTTGAAATTTTCACAGATGATGTATTTCTATTGCCGCTATAACAACAAATACTAAAAATAAAATAAAATAAATATATAAGGGGGGCTCCCATACAACAAACTTGTTATAGATTATATATATGTATAGGTACGGAACCCTTCATGCGCGAGTCGGGCTCGCACTTGCCCAATTTTTTTTATTTATTTCATTGCATATGTTTGAGTGAAGCATATATGCCTTAGCTGTGGAAAGGGCTTGCCAGCTTCGTATCACTATTATCAACTCACCTGGCAAGCCCTTTCTTTACCGGCGTCTGTAGTAATGTACCTACTATAAATGGAGTTCAAACTGTTCAAAGTAGGCACTGTCAGAATTAAAAGTAGTTGACAATTTTAGTATGCAATTTCATATAAGCTAGTAGTAAAAATTACTGCTATTTTGGATGATGACCGTGCCGTATCTGTAATTTGTTGAAAGAGTAACAATTTTAAGAATTTCAGAGATTTCAACTCCGTAACTAGCATAGGATCGAGAAGCGTGTCGTGGACTGATGTCGGTGGCCAAGATCCACTTTAGATAGTGACATACCTATAGGTATAGTCACATATCTATTTCGGATATTTTATTACGTATATATTTATGATTTTGAGTTCACTAGAACGTTACTACACAAATGTTGAACAGTAATCCGATTTGTCTTCTAAAGTATGGCCGGGTAAGATGATGTTTGACTAAGTACAATTTTGGTACAAATACATGTGGCAATGACAGCTGTTATACCAGTTCATACCATATAACGCGGGTATATTTTACCCCAAAACTAACTCTTCTTTCCGAATTTTATTGCCAAGTATTTTTTACATATAGGACATAAAATATCTCCGAAAACCTATCACAGTTTGATTAAAAGTAAACTGCGAAACTCCCGTCCTAAAAACAAGCTACTCGTAACATTACCTCAAACTGCCGAATTTTGAATATCGAACACATCGTTCGTTTAAAACAAAAGAACAACGCACGTTGTTCTTCTTTTATTTTACTCTAAAATTCAAATATCACGGTTAGAACCGTATAAAAATAGTGGAGCGAGTTAGTATGTAGTTTTTAAAATGTTACGATTCATTCGCAGCGATATCCGTTCGCCTTTTCTACCGTTTTGTAATAAAAAGGGCTGATAATGTTTTATGTATCAAGGCGCATAAACTTATTCGGTTTTGTGTGCTAATATAATAAAGTTAACCGCTAAAAGCATATATTGTATTCCAAGCTTAGATACTATTTCGCTTCGCGTTGTCTGAAAAATACAGTTAGGGTTAATAATGTTAATGTCATGTCAGTACCCATTGTTTACACGAGTGCTATGAAACTTAGTTATTACTTTCAGCAATAACAGTAAGCACATTAGCAAGTTTGAATTACATTCGCTTATTAATGCAATTAAGTATGAATAAATACTGCTTAAATATAAGTCGGTACAACTTGATTAAGCTTAAGTATGTTATTAGTCTATACCTGAAAATTTAATATAGCAATAGGCAAGCTGTATACAATGTATTTAATGGACAGTAGTTGAGTATTACTTTCGCCGGATTGTTTTCTCACACATTTTTGGGTTGTTTAAAATATTATTTAGAATATAAATCTATCTTTGCCAAATGTGTAAAAGAAATCATGACTGAATGTCCAAATCTTTGAACCAAGAAACCTGAATTTTTATTAGAAGTTACCTTTCAGACTAAGAGTACCTTATGAAAATTACGCTTTGATCCTTTTCTTTAGAGGCAAGCGAGACATCGCCATATGAGAGACAGATACACTCTCTAATGCCGATCTCACACGAGGGCAGAACAGTGAGGCAGAACAGTGGGCAGTACAGTACTGCTACAATCTGAACGGACAAGACAGTACTGTTCTGTCTCGGCGTGTGCGTTCAGATTGTAGCAGTACTGTACTGCCCACTGTTCTGCCTCACTGTTCTGCCCTCGTGTGAGATCGGCATAACATCATTCCGTACGGAAACCGAACGAAATCTCCGAACGTCTGTGTCAGCCCTTATAAACTAAGAAAAAGCTTTCTTTCCATACGGGCAAAGTCAAAGATAGGGCAAAAGATAATAAACAACAAAGACATATTTCATCACAACGCAAGGCCACTAAAACAAAAACCTGTCGCGTTCTATTCAAAGTTGCGATAAAACACGTCGTATTTCACATTTCCATAAACATAACCAGCCAGTAATTATAAAATACAACGCAAACGGATGGTTACATTGATAAACGAAATATGGACTCCTCATTACTTATTTGCCTGACATTATTAAAATGTACTGCGTTTAATATTTTAAGTACTTACTTTTTAGTTCGACATTCCTGATACACATTTACTTTTTTTCAATGCCACCTTTAATCAACAATTTGACCCATGCGTCGTGTATCAGAATATCTAGTAGTGTTTCCGTGGGATGAGCGAGTAACGTCGCGTGGCGCCGATAGTGATTAACAGAGGTCGGAATTCTCGTAGCATTTTTGAGCTGTCATAGGGACTTCTCATTTATCGACTACCGATATTCATAATTATATCGATAAATTATAGAACACAACATATTAAACAAGATTAAAAGTAGAGGTAAACAACAGGCAGTCTTACCGCTATCTCTTTTAGATAACTTTTGAGTGGCTGAAATTGTTAAATAGAGATTTGCAATGAAAACAATGAAAAGTTAATAGTTAACAATTTTAAAAACATTGAACTGAACTGATTCAATTTAAAATTGTTATCTCTATTTAACAATTGTGTTCTCTATTTAACAATTGTGTTCTCTATTTAACAATTTCCAGCCACTCAAAGGTTATCTAAAAGAGATCGCTATTGAGCGGTAAGACTGCCTGTTGTTTACCTCTACTTTTAATCTTGTTTAATGTTGTGTTCTATAATTTACCGATATAATTATGAATATCGGTATTCGATAAATGAGAAGTCCCTATGAAAGCTCAAAAATGCTACAAGAATCCCGACCTCTGGTGATTAAATAGTTTCTTATACGTAACATGACTGAGATAGAGATGAAACTTACTTATATTATAAGAAAGTGGTAATACGAATTCAGTTTATTTCTAATATTTCATATAGTTCCATGGTTGTTTTGTGTTCTTCATTGTCGAACGTACACGGTACACGGTATTTGAGTTACTCGGTGTTAAAATGGAATCTCATTTCATTCGCCTCATCTGTTAGACACTTACCTGAATTTTCATATTTTTTCTTATGAATGGAATACTTAGTCCATAATTCGGATATCGTTGGCCGAAACAAACGTAGAATTATTTAAAGCAACGCGAGAATTGTGGAATACGAGTACTGATATTAATTGAGTTTATGTATATTGTGAGGTTTTCAACGCGTAAATTTCCGCCGGTTTAACAGACGACCACAAATGTCACTATGCCATTCGTAAATAAAGGTACCTTTCTGATTCGATGCAATAGTGCAAGCAGTGCTACTAACCTTGAAAGAACCTAGCACGAACTTTTTCGTGACCGATACGACAGACGAATTCTTGAATCAGTGAATTCGTTGAGTCGGTCGCCACAATTTGGTCTCGTTTTTCGTCCGACAAGGTATAATATATAATTAGATACTATATTGAAACATAAATATTTCATTTAGCAGATATTCGACGACGTGGCTAGCGCAGTGTGCAGTGGACCTGCGTACTGAGCTGGGAGTCTCGGGTTCGGATCCCGGCCGAGGTAAATATGTATGTATGTATGTAAACATTTTATTGTACTTAAATTTAATGTACTTAATTTAATTTAATTTAATTTAATAATAATTAATTGTAAATCTGATGGGTTAATACCTGAATAAACAAATATTTTATTTTATTATTTATTATTTTTTATTGTATATAAAAACAAGAAATACATTACAATTTTATTTTTTAGGGTTCCGTACCCAAAGGGTAAAAACGGGACCCTATTACTGAGACTTCGCTGTCCGTCCGTCCGTCCGTCCGTCCGTCCGTCCGTCCGTCCGTCCGTCCGTCCGTCTGTCACCAGGCTGTATCTCAAGAACGGTGATAGCTAGACACTTGAAATTTTCACAGATGATGTATTTCTATTGCCGCTATAACAACAAATACTAAAAATGAAATAAAATAAATATTTAAGGGGGGCTCCCATACAACAAACTTGTTATACCTATATATACATATATATATATATGTACGGAACCCATCATGCGCGAGTCGGACTCGCACTTGCACAATTTTTAAGCATGTACAAAGGTGAACTTATTATATATATTATTAAAGGATCTCTTCCAGTTAACCTTTGATTAAATGAGTGCTAAACACAAATGTAAATGGTAGATAAACCAAGCAAATGTTTGTGTGATGATTGGTCGAATACTGATTCGAAACATGTCGAGCGATATTCTATTTCTACGACGTCTCGTATGTATTTTGACATGTTTTCGTCTCTTTCTTTGCAGTAATGTGAGAGAGTGACGGATAACGAAATGTCGTGCGACAGGAGTCGCGAAGTAGGTATAGTTGCGCTGGCCAGGCTGCAGGAGTTCACATCTGTAGTATTCGCTGCAAACCGCCGCTTGCTAGGACCCTAAAGTTCACATATCGACGCTTTAGAATCAATATTGTCTAAGTAACAAAAAAAATTTAGACGATTATGGCATTCTATTCGTTTTTTTTTTTCAAATTCAAATTCAGTTTATTGCGATTCATGTTGTACATAAAAGATCTTAAATACTAGCACATACTAGGTAGGTTCACAACATGAGCCCTATCGGGCACAGCAAAATCTTACAACTAAAATGGAATATCAATTACAAACATTATGTCAATTACAAACTTAATTATTAATAAGACTAGCTGTGCCCCGCGGTGTTACCCGCTCATCCCACGGGAACACTCAATTTATTCGGGATGAAAAGTATCCTATGTCCTTCTCGGGACTGAAACTATCTATATACCAAATTTCATCTAAATCGGTTCAGCGGTTTAAGCGTGAAGAGGTAACAGACAGACAGACAGACAGACAGACACACTTTCGCGTTTATAATATTAGTATGGATATGGATTTATACAAAAAAAAAGATAATTAGATAATAAGAATAATAATTTTCTGAACCTAACTGCATTAAAAGGTGAAAAACGTCAAAAATGTTAGTTAGACGGTATTGATTCTTAAGCGTCGATATCCTATCGTCTGTTTTGTGCCGCAAATGGAAAGGAGAAGAGTAAATAAAATAAATAAATAAATATTATGGGACAATCACACACAAATCGACCTAGTCCCAAACTAAGCAAAGCTTGTACTATAGGTACTAGACGACGATATACATAATATATAAATACATATTTAGATAACATCCATGACCCAAGAACAAATATTCGAATTCAAATTCTGGTTGATTGTTATCAGTTGTTATCAATATCAACACACCTCCCCTCCTTGGCTCTGGTAACGTGAAAATGCTTCGTTAACATTAACGAATAACCAATTCCATAGTGAAAATCAGGTGAAAATCCTAAGGAATTGCAAGATAACATTATCCAGAACACAATACTAATTTGAAATGTGAAACAATTTTTATTAATAAAGCCAAATGAAACTTTATTCGTGCAGTAAATCAAAAGAGAAAAAGCAGAGCGGCAAAAAACGTTATCGTAAAAACTGTTCTGAATTTAGTTTTCCGTGGAAGATACAATATAAAGAGACTTTTATTGTGTTGCAAATAACATGAGATTTGTTTGAATCCGGGTTAATTCGACGGAGTATGCAATATACCTAGTTTAGAAATATCTCAGTTTTATAACGACCGTAGAGAGAAGGCCTTTGTCTGATCATCGGCACACAATAATTTTGGGTTAAATGTGTAAAAACGATAAACAAGTAAAAAACCGGCGAAGTGCGAGTCGGACTCGCGCACTGAGTGTTCCGTACAAATACTAATTATCCCATCTTAACTGGCGGGGTTAAGTTAAAACTGCACCTGGTATGTATGGCACCGGATACAAATGAGGTGCAAAGATAACGCAAACGATCACGTTTGTTGTATGGGAGCCACTTAAATATTTATTTTATTCGGTTTTTAGTATTCGTTGTTACAACAGAAAATTTCAATTGTCTAGCTATCACCGTTCATGAGATACAGCCTGGTGACAGCCTGGAGTCTCAGTAATTGGGTCCCGTTTTTTATCCTTTGGGTACGTAACCCAACAATAACCAACTTAATCTATTCTAAGAGAACCTAACTAAATCCGATGTCCCCGAGACCACGGCCCTGTCATAATGATGCCAGCTACATTCCCCACTGAATAGCCAAGCAGCCAAGCTAATCCTTTGGCCGAGGAACGAGACGGCTATGTGGTCGGAAGAACATTCCGACAATCTTTTTTTAGTTTTATTAGCTCTACACTGTACAGCCTTTGGGCATTTGGGCTCCACGGTCCGAGTGTCTCCCCTGCAAACGTTAACTGTACGGTATGTACTTCTTTAATGTTTAACTTTATCTATAAAAAAAATATTAAAGATAAAACCGACACCTATCAACAAAAAAAAAATCCACCACATGCTTCGTCAATTTAAAAATAATGTAATTCACAATGTATGGATATACAAGCCTCGTCAGAATCAAATGACATACCTAAAATAAATCCGTGACACGCCTCGTCAAGGAGAACTTAATCTATTAAATCCCCTCTTAGGGCCATATTCAGTCCAAAAGTCCCCATTATGCTAGCAGCATTGCCCCGCTGAACTTTATCTTAACTAACTAATCATATGGTTGAATGACCCAAAAATTATCTTATCCTGCGCAGTTTCTTAGTTTGGGAAAGATTTTTTATTTTTTCAAAATATTTTTCATAGAACTTATCATAATCATCCATAAAAAAATCTAGATTTGTATCGAAAATCAGTTTCCTAGGGAGATGTGTTATGATTTCAGGAAAAATCTTAGTAGCGTGATGCAGGATCGTCTTGTTTTGTATGGGCGCGCGGCGCTATGCCTGTTTGGCGCCATCTCTTGGGCATACTTTCCTTTGTCCTCTCATCACGCCAAAGCGGCTGGACGGATTATAACCAATTTCGGTACAGGGATAGCTGGACATCCAAAGATGGTCATAAAATACTCTTTACCCGAGTACGGTATCTGTAAGTAAAAAGAATTACACGTAGAAAGTTGCGGGCACATGGCATTCTGTGAAAATTTCAACCTATTTATTTCGATTTCGATTTCGACCAACAAATTTCCGATTTTAAGTTTAAAACCCTGTGTCTGTGATAATACGCGTATAATATTGTGTACCTACCGATGGCGACTTCTTAGAAATAAAGTTCCGATGGATCCTTTAAAAGATTTAAATCTTACAACTCGAGGTAAAAGCGCGTTTCTATAAAAAGCCTTAATTGGAAACGTGAAACACTGATGTCACAGAAATCCCGCAATCAGTTTAAGCCAAAGTTAATTCTTATCTGAATTCGTTCAATTAGTTTTTAAGCCCGACTCAATCGAGTAAGATTAGTTTTCAATAATAGAATAGTTGGAAAACCTTCTCGTTTTCTTTGAACTGATTGATGTCGCAATATCTGTGATTAAAAGTTCATCAGTAACTAGTCTTCAATAAGTCTTTTTTAGGGTTTTGTAACTCAATTGGCCAAAACGGAACCCTTTTAGACATGGGGAAAAGCGTTACTTTTTGATATCAGTGACTGGCGATCCCGTTCCAAAAATGTCACAGTGAAAAGTCATCGTGACTTTGTCACGCCTGTTACTCGTTTCACTGTATGATATTTATGACTGGTCACGGTCAGTCACGGTGCTGTAATTCACGTTATTTTTTTCACACTGTTATTTCAACGTGACTATGTCACGCCTGTTACTCATATCACCTTATGATATTGTCGCGGTGCTCTAGCTGGTTTTTAACTATAAGAAATGAGGTTGGAATCAGTTAGAGGACATTCTGTTTTTTAGTCAATACGTACACTTTGGCTAATTAATATCAAACATTCCCGTACCGAAAACCCCGAGGTATGAATACTTATTACATTTATGACCGTGTTTTTGTCACACTGTTATCACTATCATACAAGTAATTGATCCAAAATAACCTTCACACTTTTTTTACATGCCTGTCGACATTTTGGACTGTCGCACATTATAAGTAAAAAGATGTACTTATGGGAACATTATTTAGGAATATGCGGCGTGTTATTAGTTTGGATCAACTTTATACAACGATTTGAATGTACATTATTAACATGGAACCTATTTACACATTGATACCTTTCACGCTATTTCACTCGCTCTCAGGCAGCAGGCGTCATCGGATTTTCGCTACTTCCGAACACTCCCGACTGAGCCCGATTAGAGCCGAGTTGAGTCACAGTCACAGTACTCGCGCGCCACGCCACGATCACGGCGTTTGTCGTGATCGTGATTTGAGTAACAGACTGCGCTAGGAACAGTAGGAACGTATGTGATTTTGTCACGTTGTTACTTTGTGAAAAGTCACAGTGACAACTTTTGACGGCGACTCACTGTGACTTTGTCATCGTGACGTTATTTTTCCCCCATCTCTAAACCCTTTTAGGATTTGTCTGTGCGTCCGTCTGTCAAGACCTTTTTCTCAGGAACGCGTGGAGGTATTAAGCTGAAAATGATATTAAATACTCAGGTTTGCTACCCCTTGGAGCAGTGAAAAAATCAAACTTCTATTGTACGATTCCCACTGACCGGGCGGAGTCGGTGCGCGCTCAAGCGCATCTAAATAGTTGCCAAAGGAATGTAGAGCTTCTGTACAAGAGTCAGATCCCATATTCGAATGTTATTGGCGCCGCTGCCGGCCGATCGGGCGCTTGCGGACGCGGACGGAGGTGTTCGGCTGTCGTCGCGCGTAAGCGGCTCCGTTCGGTCACTGCCGTGCGCCATTGCATCGGCTCCGTACAGTTACCGCCGCGCGCCAACGGCTCCGTTCGCTCGTCCCTCGCCCTAGAATTTAATCGCTTGGACGGACGCAGTCGGCTGCCGCCGGGCGCTCCAGCGTCCGCTGGAACGTGGCGGCAGCCGAACCCGCTCGACCTGGTCAGTGGATTCGGTCGGCCGCTGCCGGCTGCCAGAGCGCCCGTTGCGACGCGGCGGCAGCCGGCCCGGCCCGGTCAATGTGAATCGTACATAGTCAAAGCAAGCAATAGATACGAGTGTTTACATTAAATTTGTTCATGCTGGCAAGGGAATCAAGAGTATACATCCCGTTGGCTTAGAATCAAGAAATTAGTCAAGAAGCAATGTCATGTAGCACACGAAAATAAAAAGGTTCGAATTTTGTATTTAAATTACAATCTATATATATTTTTGTGATTACAAACTCGTTTGCAGTTGGTAAACTAAGCCCGAACTATGTCGATGTAAGGGGATTATAGTGTTTATTCACGGCAAAGTTTGTTCTTCAATCTAGTTTATTTCGTCAGAGGATTATTCAATGCTTTCATAGTTTTTACGGAACCCTCGGTGCACTTCATCGGCGTTTTTGTACTTTTATTACAGTGACTACGACTAAAAAAGTCCGAGAAAATTTAATTGATTGTTTTTGAACTAGATTATTTCAAGGTTACTTTGAAATAATCTATTTCAAACATAATTAATAAAATTTTCAATACAAAATTAATTTTAAGTACAGAAAAAATCTTGAAATATTTTTTAACTAAATATTAATTACGTAGGTACGTTCATCTTTTGCTATTGAAATATTTTGTTTATTTTTTCGTTATGCTTTAAGGCCTATTACCTTTACCTTTACCCACTAGGGCAAAATTGGACTGTTTCCCGGTATGCAATTTGACTTAAGCCAGTAGTAAAATATTCAGTTATTTTTGATGCTATACTACAAGGATTTTTGATGATTTAAGAGGCCTTATTCCTTTTCGAATCTTTTTTTTCATATTATGACAAATATACTGATAATTTCAACCAACTTTTTGCAGTGAATAATACTTTTCTCCGAGTTCTAGGTAGTACATAGCTATTTCATGCTTTCATTTCGCGCAAGCGAAAATAAGTTGAAAAAACTTATTTTCTGCGTGAATTTCGTCAATTTCGAGTAGTTTTTGAAACAAAAATTATCAACGAAATATTCAAACTGTAGGTTTCAAATATATACCAATAAATACCAATAGCCCTGTTCTAGGTAGTAACATCAATGATATGTAAGAAACATGTTTGATCATAGAGAAAATGACTAAAACAATCACCATTTTAAAGGAATAAGGCCTCTAGAGACACGAGTCTGGTTAAAACATAACATAAGTAACCTTGTTTTGTACAAGTAAAGGTCAGATTTTATAATAGTGATAGGAAATAAACAAGGTGATTTGCCATGCCCCACGCAAACGTTGTGATTGATGACGGTGGACAGGGGAATGTATATTTAGCCTCCTTGTTTTCCAATAAATTTGAAATATGTGCCAGCCTTAGAGCAATTACCGCCTGGCCAAAACGAACCATGGCCAATCTGGAGGACACTAAACCGGCTCAGGTCCCAAGGTGGCCGCTGTAGGGAAAGCATGGCTCGATGGGGTCTGCTTCGGGACCAGTCAACTCAATGCGTCTGTAACTCAGCACCACAAACGATGGCGCATCTGCTGGTTTGTCCGGCATGCCCATATTCCTGTTCGCTCCTTGACCTGAGGGATGCGACGGTCAGGGCTGTCGACGCCGCTGCCTTTTGGGCATCACATTTGAGGAACCTCGACACGAAAGAAGAAGAAGAATACATTTGGAATACCTACCTTATTTAGTCTCTTCGTTTTCCAATTGACCTATCATCCATATAATCTACCAATATTGTCGTGCCTCGTTAACTCGCCGGATCAAAATCCGATAATGTCTGATCGTTTTTGATAACGCTAATAAAAGATCGAGATTTTGCCACATTGTCCAAAGTAGTACTAATATTAGTAGCCTTAATAGAGGCTTTGTAGCTAAAATACAGATATAGCATGTTAACAGTTTCATTATAAAATCAAATATTTTATTGTACGATACGGCAGTCCTTTTGTTTCCTAGAAACTTATTTCGTGGAATGTTTCATTTCGCCGAAAAGTTATTTCGCAGAATTTTTATTCCTCTCTAGTCATTCATTTTTCATATTTCTTGCAAATATCATTCTATTGGTTAGTTTGGTAAGGTAAAGTTTGTTTTATAGCATTCTTAAATAGTTTACAGTTGCAAAGAGAAATGCTTTCTAAGAAATGATCATTCGGCGAAATAAAACGTTCAACGAATAATAGATCTAGGAGTAAATATAGACCCATACGATATGGCGAAGATAGAAGATTGAGAGTTACGTGTACGAAGTTATAAAGTAAAACTATTAGTTAAACATAAAGTTTCACGAAGTTCTAACAAAAAATTCCTTTCAAAAGCGTCGATATCTCAATTACTTTTCTGCCCAGTCAGTGCGACGCGACGGTCGAAAAAAGACATCTCTCGTCTACCTGTCAAAATGGACGATCCTTAATGATCTTCATCGCACGTTTGAATCTAAATTGAATTTTATCTCGGTGTCTTTTAGTCAGTATTGCCATAAAACTGCTAAAGTCTAAGTGTTACAAAATTATAACCCAACAGGGTTCAAAGCTCGCCATATTGTGGATTTTCAGTGGTACTAATTTATTTTGACGTTGAAAGTCGCCGAATATCACTGATGTACACAAAGAGGAAACAGGACTAAATATTTTGCAAATTTCAAGTAATTTTTGCATAATAAAGCCAAAACTATCCACAGTGATGAAAGTTTTGTTTTTTTTAATAGGATTCAGTATTTATTTTGCATGAAGAACGAAGGATTGACCAGCATTTCGGTAAACAATGTTTTGAATTTGGTTAATGACAAATCCTTGACAAATCGCTACTGAAGTTTAATAATGCAAACATATTGACGTATGCACATAATTGCCATAAGAAAGCTGTTTGTAGCTACCCCTGGGCCGGACCGACCCTTGGTATTAGGCTATTATGATAAAAAATTGGCTAAGTTTTATTTAAACTTGCTAGGGTGATAAATCATAAAATTGGATATCACGTTGCCGAATAGATACCAACATTCAGTGGCATGACGCGGATGATAAGCGGACTTCAGTTAATTTAGAATTGCAAGTAATACCTTATGAACTGGAACCTGGAAAACTGATTTTCAGGGTTCCGTACCCAAAGGGTAAAAAACGGGACCCTATTACTACGACACCGCTGTCCGCCTGTCACCAGGCTGTATCTCATGAAGCGTGATAGTTAGATAGTTGAAATTTTAACAGATGATGTATTTCTGTTGCCGCGATAACAAGTACTAAAAACAGAATAAAATAAATAATAAAGGGGGCTTCCATACAACAAACGTGATCGGTTGCGTTAACTTTGCACTTCATTTGTATCCGCCGCCATACAAACTTGGTGCAAACTTAGCTAACCTGGCCAGTTAATACAGAATAAGTGTGTACGGAACCAATAGTAAAGACTACAAGTGATACTATATAACTTCATCTGCTAAGAAAATTCAAAATTAATACAATACCCTCAGAGACCCTATATACCGGGTGTTTCCTGTAATAGGAGCGATAAATTAAAACATAGATTCTACTCTTCAAATTGAACAACATTTGTTCAGCAACTTTAAAAAAAAGTCAGTTTTCAGAATTTTATTATTTCTAACAAATTAAATAGGTAGTATTTTCTATGTACGTCGTCCAACATTGACATTCCCTGAGCATTGACATAGCTGTCACTCTACTAATATCGGACATTTCGCAATACATTGCTTCTTTGTCTAAACATTATTCTACAAAATATCATTTAATACACGTTATTTTCAGAAGTTGCTTAACAAATGTTGTTTAGTTTCAAGCGAAGAATCTATGTTTTAATTTATCGCTCCTATTACGGGAAACACCCGGTATAACTATTTGATAGTTAATTGAAAATATTCACTTAAACTTGACACTGACTTATCCTTGAAGTATCTTACATCTTAAAAGGCTCTATAAGGGCGAATATAAAAGGAAGCTAAAAAGGCAGTAAAAGACTACAATGAAGGAGCACCGGAAATTCTCCCTTTTACGGTAACGAGTCCTTTGACTACTGCACGGACTTTATTTTTGTCATGGACGATAGTTTATATAATAGAATAGAATAGAATAGAATACTCTTTATTGCACACCTCAAGAAGAAAGAAATACAAATACAAATGACACTTAACATTACAATAGAGGCAAACAATAGGCGATCTTATCGCTAAAAAGCGATCTCTTCCAGACAACGTATTCTTTTTTTTTTTTATAATACCTACTTTCTAGCTTTACTTTTATTTTCCTATAGTTATATTATTTTATCTTAGCATGGAAAGCGAGGCCTAGGCACTCCAAACATGAATAAAACTGGTTGTCTGTAAAGTCGGTGTACAAACGATAATTTTACGTGATAACGTATCGCGGCCGATGGAGTGGAAGAGAGATAGATGCGTCACAAGCCGAACGCTTAGGCCGATCGTGCCTCTCTATCGTTTGCTCCACACTCTCTATTTATGTTACTTAGCAAAAATAATCCTTATGATGAAGCCTTTCGATCGGTATGATAAAGCTTAAAATTATTTTTCTCGTGTAACGGGTTCGATTCCCGGTTCAACCATGTAATTATTTAAAAATCTATGAATGCAGTTTAAATTGTTTTTTAAATTAAAATAATGTATTCTTTCAGTTAAATGTTCCATCTACAATATTCATTCAAGGTACTTTCCCTCCATGTGGCATAGCCGTGGGACGCCCTGTATATCTTTTTTATCGATATCAAATCCCTAGAGCGAGCCCCGAGTTAGCACAGGTATGCTTATCTATCTAGTACCTATTGCTATAAGCTAAATGGTTTCTAGGCTGGTAAAATTAACGTAGTCCGATTCGATGGTCCGACCAAATATGAATCTCGAACGCGAAAGTTCCTGAAATCCTAAACGTAAGGTGACAGGCAGGTGGCGTAACATCATCAAAACTAGAGTGATGAACAGAAGTCAGTGATGAGGATCACGACTCAAGGGGATTTATACCATGCGTGTATTGTTCCAGTACTCTTTTCAGAAATTGTTACTCCGGCCCCGCAGAGCAAAATTAAATACAATCGCGTCCCAACCTTAATGTAACAAGGTTATATATGACTATGATGCCTGTAGTAAGATGAGCCTTTGTCCCAACATGACTACGATTTGCTTGTTTATATATGAACAAGCCGCGTCTGCTTGATATATGTTTATGGCAGCAAATCATACATATTTTTCTTTGCTTTTACGAATAGTGGTGGGTCGTCGACAGTTCATTTTAACGAATTCGAAAACGTTAATCTAAAGAATGTCAACAAGTCGAAAATCGGTTTCGTCAACTATGAATGAGAGAGCAAAAATTATTTTGCAGCTAATTTCGGAATTACACTACCTGGTAATAAAATTACAAGTCAAATCACCATAATATGTAAAATTACAAGCATGCAAAGGTAAACCGCTCATCAAGTGATCACTCAACTCGTATTCCGATCACCAAAGACTTCCCTTATAATAATGGCCATTTAGTTAATGCATTTTATAGTTAATTCCTGTTCATTGTGTTCATCGTTCAATCAATCAATCAATCGTTTATTTCAAAGAATATGGTACAATTTAGGTTAGTAGATGTGGTTAGCTCAGCATATTCTGCCAGTATGGCGTAGAAATATTTAACTTATAACTAAGAACATTAAATTAATTTAGTTATACTATTAGATTATTATTAAATTATTAGATTAGGTACAATTCAAATAATTAATTATTCATTATGGTTCAAAAATTCGTCAACAGAATAAAAGCATTTGTCAAGCAGCCATTTAAACATTATTTTATTAAATTGATTTAATTTTAAGCCTTTGATATAGCGTTAATCGAAGCCTAGTTCAATTGACATTCATATGTGATACCACTTTTTGGCTTACCATTATATTGACAGATGACGTTGACAGATTATAGATCTAAATAAAATAAAAACTCAACAATTCAAAATTGTTTATTATAACTAGAGTTAGTACATATGGTAGATAAAGATGCAAGGATTTTTTTCCCTATGGTAAACGACAAAGTTGACCCTTTTGGTTGAAAACGTCGCACATACTGATTCAGGAATATAAGCCATTATTTAGATGTAAACAGCAAACATACTTAGGACACAGTGTACTATTCAAAACGTTGAATTTAGCCCCACAGTTTATTCTTTTGTATAATAACGTTATGTTAGAAAAACGGTTAAATCAACTAGTTGGCAGAATTAGAGCACCACTACTGAGTTATGTTTACACCGGCAAATCATACATATTTCTGTGCAGTATCTGTTTTATTTGCTTAGAGATTTACGTGCTGCGGGCTCCATTTTACGGCTTTATTTTGTTGTTTCTAGATTTTTGTTTAACCTTAGAGATGGTTCGAGCGTGGGTAGCTAGCTCCTATTTATAGACTGAAGACCTTAGTAAGCAAATTCATGGATAAAATAATAATTGCTACAAAGGTTAATTATAGAAAATACAAAGTTTTATGCGATTCACTACACTGCAGACTGCAGGTGGGGTTCAAACCCACGACTTCTACATTGGAGTATTTAGACAGTACTGTTTCAATAACGATCTGTTAAAGAAATAACGTCGGGTTATTTTGTATTCGAATATTTTGTTAATTTTCTTTTACACCCAGTTTAAATTCTCAAACTTCGAAATTCAAAAACATTTCAAGTCTTCTAATTTATTAATTGCCGGTAACCTCTACGTAATTACAGGCCACGGTATTCCCCGAGGTATGAATATAATGAATCGGGCGATGGTAGCGCCTCGTTAGGGTTAATGGCTGCCCGGAGGCCGCGAGGCCGAAGCCATCTGTTATTCGATTATCAATGCGCGTTTTTAATTCTGAAAGGAATTCATATTTTCTTCTACACAAGATTTTGAGATAAGCTTGCCTTACAAGATTTACAGACAAATTACAAATATCAATTACTCTATGGTTGATTTGTGTTTGTCTGTGATTATCGTGTGTGGACGAGATATTCATATGAATGTGTTTTTAGACAACACGTTGTGATTAACAGGGTATGTTCTGCATTTCCCTATAACCCTTTATAACAAAAGTTTCGAATATTTTATAGATAATTTTTTTAATTGTCAATTGATAACCCTCTATTTACAGGCTATGGTATTCACCGAGGTATGAACGTAATGAATCGGGCGATGGTTGCGCCTCGTTAGGGCTAATGGCTGCCCGGAGGCCGCGAGGCCGAAGCTATGTGTTATTCGATTATCAATGACCGTTTGCAATTTAGAAAGGTAATAGTTTTTATTTTTCTAAAGAAATTTCAACTCTTACTGATGCATACTCTAGAAGGTGGGCAACTTCGTCTGTGTAAAACATTTTCTAAATCCATCCGCAATTTTCAGGCAAATACTATCCCCATTATTTCCCGGTATTTCAACCCTGGAGCCTTTATCAAAAACCTAGATAGAGAAGGTAAATAAGTATATAAATAAAAAGGAATACTTAAATGTATAAAAAATAAATTATTAAAATACAAAGGATAAATAAGAAGCCAAAATTTCAGGCAATCAACTGAGGTGTACATTGATTCTGTTCAATAAGGTAAATCAGTAACGTAAAACACAGCCACCCAGATCAATCGGAAAACATGAAACTAAATTAAAACTTGTAACACGTTTGAAATCCGTTTTGCTCTCTCAGGCCGCTCCGTTATATTTATGTAACTAACAGATAAGTGGAACAGAGTGGAACAATATTTTCCTACAGTTTAATAACTTTGTCCGGGGGGACAATTTACGAGGATTGTAGCAAAGTTACTCGTGCGATGCTATGGGTTTTGTAAGGTTTAGCGTCATGATTTACGTACAGTTTGTATTATAATGTGTTTTGGGTTAGTTAGGTGGTTTTAGACAGAATAACAGAAACATTCTAGAGCTTAATTTGGGATTAGGTCGATTTCTATAACTTTTTTATATATTTATCATGTGTTTATTAAATTGGAAAGTTTTACAGTAATTTTTTTATGTTGTTCGATGTAAACTAATGACAGGAGTCGTAAAATGCGAGCGATCGTTAGGTATTGTTCGTACAAGGAAAGCGGGCTATCCATTAAACGTTATATTTGTTACTCGACTACGAAAAAGCAAAAAATAAAGTAATAATTTCTACCTCTGTGGGAAAAATTGCGAGCGCTTTCTGGCCTGAAATAAAAATAGAATCGCAACTTGGCCTACATGGTAACGGGGCTAGAAGAGGTAAATAGGTAATGCAATCTCACACTCGATTTGTCCTGCGATCGCTTCATTCGAATGGTTTTCCACCGAGTAGCTCTGTGTGCCCAGAAAGATATAATATGAATCTGCACTAGGTATTATAAAATTGTAAAACCCAGTTACCTCACCGGCATTATTTTTAAGAAACTGAAACTTTAAATCAATTCAGTAAGTAGGCCGCAAGCGCATTTTTACAAGTCCGATTGTGAATCTACCAAGCATTTTTCAAAAGGAGACCCGCGTTGAAAAGAAAGCCGAAAGAAACTTATCTCAACAGTTAATATTTTTTTTGTAAATCATGCTTAATAGGAGTTCTCATTTTTGTATACAAATCGAGGTTTCATTCTCATCTGTTTCCTCAAAAACTAACACAATCTTTACGAAATTTAAGGAACTGAATGGGAAGAAAATGTTCTGTGTCGGACCGGACACTTTGGACCTTACAGGTTTTGGACCTCTTTGTATGCAACGCCATAGTTACCAGATGGAAACTTTACGTTAACTAAATACTATCAGGTCCCATACTTATAAGTCCCGGGAATTTCCCGAAACTGCATACCCTAGTTGGAATACTCGTATCGTTGTGGACTCACACAACTAGGGTCAACACGCCAAAATATCTGACAGATTTTGTAAAATTTTGAAACAATAGGGATACCTAGGATGGTAGATAGGTACGTTTCTATATACGTTATACCTACGCTGAAGAAAAAAATAGTTACACCTTTTCCTCCGCTGTGTACAAAGTGGCATCTTTTAGTTCCGCAATACACACTAAACTTAGTTCACGTTTATTGCGGGTGCGGCGAATATATTGCCTCTTTCCAAACGGAAGAGACGCCGTGCATTTGTGAATGCGATTGATTTTACGTCTACGTGGACTGTTCGGATATTAATCCGTAAGAGGATGAATGTTTTTGAAATAAAATGCATTCTAAGTTTTCCAGTCCCAGGAGCCCCTATAAAAAGGACCGATCTGGAGATTTTTATACCAATTTGATATGAAGTTAACAATTAAAACAACTTCAAAAAATTCGCCTTCAACGAGAAGAAGTATTTCCGATGACAACTGAACAATTCATTTTAAAAATTACCAAAATCGCCATAGACGTGCCTATAAAATTTGATGTTCCTTTAATTCCTCATGGAACATGGATCTCACCAATTTTATATGGAACCAACTTGAAGATTCTTCTTCGCAAACAAAAATAAATCCAAATCGGTTGCAAATGACGGAGTTCAGAGGTAATAAGCATAAGAAAATACAACTGAATAGAGAACGTCCTCTATTCGAAAGTCCGTTGAGAACATACCTACTTATTTGGCATACCAATATCTTGGCGTCAAAAGTATACGCAGACTCTTCTTCTTCGGTACACTATTTACAGAGTGGTCGTGGCCATTATGTATTTGTGGAGTTCTGAGTGGAGTTCAGAGCATAAGCAGAGTTAACAAATAAAATTAGTTCGCGTACACCTTTCGAAGGTCTTTTGGTGCCGAGAGAGCTGTAGATGAGGAGGAGCTGAAGAATATGTCTTCATGTGTAAGCGTTACGAGTAAGTTCAGTATGAAAACTTACCAAGTTCTTTTTCCGCGTACACTGCAGCAGCTCGCTGTAGAGGCATTCCGCTTGCTGGAGCTGCACCTCGAAGGTCTTCTGAATGGTGCCGATCAGGTAATCCCTCATGGATTCCAGGACTGTCTGCTCACCACTCTCTGACGCGTACCTGTTTAAAAGAGACTAAGGTCAGGTGGAGTAAGACTAACATAGTATATATTTATAAATTTATGGAACACGTGGGTAAACACCTACTAAGCTAAGCTAAGCTAAGGTGTAAAAACCTTTCAAATAAACAATGCAAAGATCGACACACGAAATTCGGAAGGTTGGTTGGATTTCGGGTAGCGAAGTGCTTAACGCACTGGACCGGCGATCCAGAGGTACCGGGTTCGATTCCCGGCCTCGGCCCCCAGGTAACTCATTTAAATTTTTCTTTGAGCTTTGATATCTTTGTATCAATAGTTTAATAGTTTATATATGTACGCGTAAGTAGTTTTGATGTTCAGATGCTTCCCGACTGTTCTCGTCTAGAGTTTGCATTTCTCAGCCAGTTCTCATGAAATGTTCTTAGTAAATTCGATAAATATACTTACTTATACAATTTTGTCGATTCGGTTCTATAAAAATTTTCATAATGGTTTAGATATGGGGGTTGAAAACATAAGAAATGAAGAATTTCAGCAATGTCGAAACATACTCTCTTCTTTAATCTTGATATTCTTGGGAATATCTCGAAGAAATGCTATTATAAATGGCAGAAAATAAAATACTAGTTGTCAATTCAAAACAATTTTACCAAGAATATCGTCTCGACATAAAATAAATATTAGATGGCCAAATACATTTGCATACAAGTAATTGAAATGACAATAACGACGCCATATTTGCTCGATTTCTCAGCTTTGAGCAATATTTCACCCGCTATTCAATATTCATTTAGTAGAAGTAGTTCGCGAAAGAAAATTAATCAACGCAGCAAACGAAGAACGGATTTTGTATAGTGTTGTGCCAACTGATGAGGGTTCAAAAAAACGTCGATGCGCTTCGAGGAAAGGTAATTAAGTAAGTACCAAGGCTGGTCTTGAGATATTTTTTATGATTTGATTAGAAATATAATTTATATGTGTGTTTTCAGATTTTTCCCTAAATTTGTAGTATAAGACGGTATTACATGCCAAGATTTTAAATTTTGATTTCCTGCAGAGTGGCATAAATGGCCGTATCTCTTTTTTACGTTAACCTAGAACATTGATTTTTTCACAGCTTCAAAGAACTATCAATCTGAGTATATGGTTTAACTCTCAACTCGATACCTCCACGCGTTCCCGAGATAAAGGGTCTTGACAGACGGATGAACGGACGGACAGCAAACTGATCTTATAGGGTTCCGTTATTTCCTTTTGAGGTACGGAACCCTAAAAATAATTAATATTGAAATTTCGATATTCGCACCTATCGATATTCTATCAATTTCTGCACATCACTAGTTTTAAGTCAAACACAGGATTAAGTTCTTATGGCTTTAAAGTTTATCAAGAGACGGGTTTCGACAGATATCGTTCGGCGGAAGCTATTTACATCAGAGGATCGTTTTACCGTTAAATCTTAGAGATAAGGCTTTCGCTGTGGCTTCCATCATATTAATTAGTTTATAAATATACTAGCAACCCGCCCCGGCTTCGCACGGGCGCAACGCTGATAAATTATGCATGTATTATACATATAAACCTCTTAAATCACTCTATCTATTAAAAAACCAATTAAGGCTCTGAATACGTATTGTATCTACATAAATATCGACTCAAAGACAAATTGTCTGCACTGCAATTAATGTAAGCACGACTCGAACGTGAAACCCTACGTTTCCAGCGTAGTGCTCTCCCAAATGAGCTATCACATCGTTACGTCAATCACACCAAATCTTTGATTCCCTTATTCTACGCTACTAGAGCGCTCTCTGCGTCATATTTTTTTGAAAATGCTTAAGCGCATTAGCTTATACTCTAAATGTGCGTTTAAACGCCCGATCCGCAGTCCCTATTACTTTACAGCAAGTGTAAGGACCGCGAGAGAGATGGCGCTATTCAGAATGTTTTAATAGAATCTTTTTATCGTGTTTTTTTAATGTGAATTTTTTTTTTTTTATTAACGTTAATGTTTATATTAACGTTAGACCAGCCGCCAGACCAGAGAACCAGTTTACAAAGAGTCTCCAAATAATTCGCAATCGGAAAAATATCGTACGCCCAAGCTTTTCATCCTGTTACGAGTTTCGTATATATATCCTTCGTATACCTATTTTTCCTTTTGTGTTTTATTTAATGGGTTTAGCAAGCACGTGAATACTGTTGAGTTTACGCGGGATGTATTGTGACTAAAAATGGCGGGCAATGTGAAATGTGCTGTATTTTTGGTTGTAAAGGTTAGTATTACACGTTTCTTTAATATTTTCGATTGTTGGGTGACAAACCCAGAATCCCCTGCTTAGTAGGTAGCTGCACTACCACTGTTCCAACAACGTCGTCGAAAATGAAGATAAAAACATTACTTCTTGGCGAAATTTATGATTCTAGTATTTGTAGGTCAATGGGAAGCCCTATAGGTTTTGATACAACGTCTTGATTAGACAGACATACTCGAACAACAAACTGAATAAGGGTCCGTTTTTCCTTTTGAGACACGGAACCTTAAAAAGTTGTATAATGGTTCATAGGTAGATAAATAAGTGATCTTAATATAAGGGACTAATATGGGTTTTTTTTAAATCGACTGAAGTACAAAATATGAACTTAAATGATATCTGAGATTTATATAGTCATATATCACATATATCGTATATATTTAACCTATACGACATACGTATAAATATGTACCTACATATGTGTGCGAATCAAGTCCAAAACTCGAAAGTAATGATTTTTGCAGACGATGTTAAGTTAATTAAAGTAGTAGGCACATCGGAGGATTGTAAAGCTCTACAAGACGACGTTGACGCCTTACATAGATGGAGTCTTTTAAATAAATTATATTTTAATATTAAAAAATGCGAAACAATGAGCTTCACTCGATCATCTCTTCCGTACCATCATCAATATACTCTAGATGGTAATTCAATAGCGAGAGTATCCTTCGTTCGTGACCTTGGCATTTTTTTCGATCCACAGCTCTCATTTCGGGAGCATGCGAATAGAGTTGTAAAACGCGCAGCGCAGAAACTAGGCTTTGTACTGCGAAATGCACAACTTTTAACACCGAACGCTCTTCGAGCTCTCTATGCGGCACTTGTGAGGAGTGTGCTAGAATCAAATGCTTCGGTTTGGAACCCTCACGAGGCTAAATATACCCTAATAAGAAGCTATATGCTTATTATCCGTATCTCTACCCCACACTATTCCTATTAGGAGTACTGGGGTATAATTCGCTAGAAGTGCGGCGATACCTGGCACTAGCTAAGTTTGCTCTGGGCATAATTCGCGGCAAAATAGAGTGTACTGGACTAGTGGAGGAAGTGGTGCGACTATATGCGCCTGAGGCACGGTCACGACTACGGCATGCTCCCTTGTTAGCGGTGCCGGGCGCGCGCACCGCGCTCCTGCGGCACGCGCCGATCCCGAGCGCGCTCTCCATCCTCAACTCCGTTCTCAAAGTAGCGCCACACTGCGATGTGTTCGCTACCAATTATGCATACATAATAGCAGAGTGCAAAAAATTTCTTGAGCGGTCCTAAAATGTGTTTGTGTAGAGTAGTTAATATAGGCATATGTATATATATAATTTTATTTCCTTCGATGTTGAGTGTAAGTAATATTATGTTGTTTTTGTACAAATTCTGTTAATTGTTTATACTTAGTTAAGATTGTTATATCTGGTATGTTGTATGATAGGTTAAGATCTGTAACGCTTTGGCAATTAGCTGTAAGTTACGGATATGTAATTACACTTGTAATTATTGTAAATAAATAATAAATTATAATGTGTTTTATGTACTCTAAAGTAACACGTTGAAAACGGTTGGCGTTTCCTCACGTATCTCAACAGGCGAGACGTGACCACATCACATTGCACATACCTATACTGCAATATGCACCTGAAATGGTAAAATATATCCATACATATATTCCCTCCACAGGAACATCCATATTCATATATATTCATACTCATATATATAGTATAAATAAATATATATGTATTCCCATAAATATGTATTTATCAACGTAACTAGTGTTTTTTTGTTTCGACATTTGCATCGTGTGTATTTACGTATTGTTTTACACCCTTTCCGCACCAATAATGTCTCTGTTTGACCTTGTGGTTGACTGGTAGAGAATGCCTCATGGCATTAAGTCCGCCATTTGTACTTTGACTTACAGTTGCCGAGAAACTTCTTGACCCAAAATGGCGGATCTGCGCATGCATATTTGTACGTAAATCGGCTACTGCGCAGTCAAGGTTAGGCTCAAGAAGTTTCTCGGCAACTGTATGTATTTTGTGCAATAAAGTTTAAATAAATAAGTAAAACATGTAGGTATATGGATATATTTTGCTTTTTCTTCAGCTTCGCTGGCTTTAAAGAATAGTCCGCCATCCATCTTACCTAATGGTGCTTTGGAAAATGCATAATGTGTCTGAACCGAAGAGTGGCACATCGGTTATGGGTTATCGCGGGCTAGTTTTCCGCAACTTGATGTCTTAAAATGCGCCTATTTAGCGTGAAGGGTTGTTGGCACTACTCTTGCCAAACCAACTAAGCTTAGGCGTCCCATGATGTTGCCGACGACTTCTACTCCATCGCTTCCTCATTGCTGAGGATCGTGACTCCGCTTCAGTTTGTCAACTGCTTGCCTTCTTCGGTTATGGCACAGAATAGATAATAGTACAAGTACAGAAGGCACACTACTTTGATCTTTACAAAAGCCGCTTTTTTTAGCGAAAAAAATAAATTTATGGCCCTTCTAAAGTCGTCGTCCCCAGCGCAAGCCAAACGGAACGTTAAAGCTGCGTACCAACGGTGAAAATGAATTGGCTCGCTTGCCGCGTCGACGAGAGCGAGGGCTGTCAACGACTAAAAATAAAAATGTATTTCCCATTTATTTCTTGCATTCAATATAGAGAGCAATATATTTATATTCTTCACACATTATATTTATTATTTCATTATTTAACTATAAAATAATCAATCTCAGAATTTGGACGAATTGAATCCACCACCAGGCCGCAAAACATTTTAGCTTTACTTTTAACCCTTAATTTGACAGTGTTCGCCAGGGTGAACATACTCTTTGACCATCTTTTTCTATTTTTTTTCGAACGAGAATTGTTTGCTCTATTCAACCTTAACGAGGCTTGAACTAGCGACCTTCGTTTTTTTTTGTCAAATTAAGGGTTAAACATTTTAATACGTATAATATAATAAAATAATGTAACGAATGCGTTACCTTAACATGTAATTAAATTCTTGAGCTTCATTTTGTTTTTGCTTAGTTGTCCGATATTTATTTATTTATTCATATATATATTCCTCACTACATACCTAGTATAAAACAAAGTCGTTTCCTGCTGTCTGTCTGTCTGCCCCTATGTATGCTAAGATCTTTAAAAATACGCACGGTGCGTCTGTGCGAAGCCGGGGCGGGTCGCTAGTAACAAATAAAACATGTACAAAGGCGAACTTATCCCTATTAGGGATCCCTTCCAATACATTTCTTTTTAACTCATTATTTATATATTTTATATACTTACCTATCAAACTATCACTCAATCGTTTATTCATTACTAGTAATTTTAGAAAGGTGATATCAAATATTATTATAAAAACCTTTATGATTGTTGATTTAGTAGAAGACATATTTATTTTACTAGAATTTAAATTGACAAATAGCAGCAAATAATCAATTCAAAATTACATAAGTACTTAACAATTAAAATTGTTCTGAGTATTACCAGTGTTAAATATGGAAGTAGACACACCTGCAATATGTTTTTTATTACTATTCAGTAACTAATTATTATATATTATGTTCATTTTCTTACCTTTCGGCATCCTTCGGACATGTTGGGAGAGCGAAAAACGCGTGATTACAATTTCGATCATTGTTCCTAAAACCCGCAGCGATACAATATCTTCTCGCTGTCTTTTTACTCATTTAAACACTATTATAATATAACACTGGTATCAACAGATGAATGCGGAACGTTCACTTGCGACGTGCGCGAAAATCGTGTAGGTACGTGCGTTCCGAGACAGAGCGTGTCAGCCACTGAATAGTCCGCATGCATGAGGCGACCGGCATGTACTTGTAGCGAGAAACGTTAATCGCGGAGTGCGCCCCGCCTGGTTATGGTCTGGTGCCTGCCCGTCTAGCACAACTGTGTTACGCGACACTCGTCCTTCTCACACAGTACAGCGAAGAAAGAGCTAGGTAATAATTCTCGCACGAAAAAGAGTCGCGAGTGACAGTTGTGCTAGAGGTGTAGGTACTGCGGCGCTAATTGGTCCATTGGTCTGCTCCGAGACCTCGTCAGATCAGCGTTTCAGGCCCCGGCCTCTAGATCGTTTCCCTTCAACTTTTCCGGTACCATCAGACGTTCCAAGTTATCCGCACCTCTGCGAGTCCTTACACGTTATGTTAATTATTGTAGTGATGTCGAACTCTCTTAAATTTCATTGATACGTTCTATTGCCTTGAAAATATATACTATACATATTTGTGAATATTAAGGGGCTTCGAAACGGGCCATATTTTGCTGCAATTTGTGGCCGGCAACTATAGCCGTCCTTCTCTGTCACCCTACGCTAGAGCAAGATGCAAATAATGGCCGGGCCACAAATTGCAGCAAAACGCCCCTTAAGCGATAACATCCGCTGCGCGACCACTGCCATCGCAGACCATAAGAGGGCAACAGTGGCGTTTTGATCACGTTGCTACTCCAACACCGCGCGGACCGTCCCTCCTTCTATCACGAGACAAACCACAGGGGTAGAAGAGTGCGCGCCATTTTTGGCTAGCACATACTTGTGAATGTATACATACTTGTGAACAAAAGCGATGAGATCGGCTGCACGGCCGCTGCCATCACACACGACGACGGGCACCGGCGGCGTGTCGGTCACGTACTCCAACACCGCGCGGACCGTGTTCGTCCCGCCTTCTATCACGAGGCAAACCACAGGCGTAGACGAGTGAGTGTCTGTAAAAGAATAATATAATTAATTGATTTATTTTTATTTTTTTATTAACAAACAAAACATCGGGATAGTAATTTGTTTTAGAATCGTTTCTATTCACCGAACGCTTTTTCCTAAACACTCTATTTCCCAATTGTTCCATACCCAAACTGGGAAACATAATTTACCTATTCATGTTTCCCAGTTTGGGCATTAAATCCGTTGTGTCATAAAATGAAAGGTAATCAATCCAAATGGGTCAGTAGGGAGAAAACGAAAACCATAAGAGATAGAGAAATCTGTTCGTAGGAACCATGGCGTCGATTTTAGTTTTAATATGAACTGCATTCACAACGTCAATGTCACAAGCAACACGCCTCTATGATTGGTTCGTAGACACGCACACATATAACCAAAAGCGGCTTTATCTCGCAAATCTGTTGAATGAAGATTTTCGTTCTAGGCGTAGGTATTAACTTTCGTTTTAAGCTCATGGGCAATAAACTCATGATGTAAATTTTTTATTCATGCGACGTTCATACTGGCAGGAACCACAAGTTAAAATCATTTGGGACCATCATCATCATCATCATCATGTCATGTACTAAAAGTCGAATCTTAAGTGAATTTTATGGAAATTTCTAAGAAGTTTCATCTCATTTAAAATTTAATTAACAAGAGTTATACAAAGGAATTTTGAAGAAAGCGCGACGACATAAAGTGAGAAAAATTGGCGAACAAGTGCCGAGAAATTAATTGGCCCATGGTAATTTACAATTACCTAAAGCAAAGTTGGATCTTTTCAATAAAACATTAAGGAAAGATCTTTTTAATTACGGCAGTTGTGAGCACTTGAGATTGCTAAGAAGAAATATTTGAGACCGAGAAATCGTCTGGCTCTTGAAAAATAGAGGTGTAAATAATATTATTTAATTTCATAAACATTAAGGAGTGAACTAACTAACAATAAGTAAGGGACTATAATTATCGACAAAAACCTAAGGGACTCTCGCTAGATGGCAGGATCGGGGATCAGATTCAGAAGGCGGTATCTCCTGGACACGGCGCGCATTGTCAGGAGGTTCCTCTATCTGTAGCCCTAACCACTGGTAGCCTGGGCCCTGCCTCGCTACCGGCGGCACCCTAGATTAGGTTTTTTATAATGTGTTTATATTTTGTACTTACTTTATGTATTTTATTTTTTTATATACATACATTGTAAAAAGCCTACCTAAGAGAGAAAATAAATGAGAGATTTTGTATCTGAACTTAACTGTTTTTGGCCATAGCTAGGTTAGTTTATAACATACGGTTACTCGGTACGATCTTTTTTAATATTTTTTTAATAGCCTCTTAAGGTGTCCTACTGCTGGGCAAAGGCCTACCCTTCTTTTTTCCACTCGACCCTATTGCCAGTGCGGTTCTGCTATATTTTCTGCAGACTTTTCGGTTCGCCTCTGTTTCGGTATCCATCTTGTGGGATCCATTGGGTTGCTATTGTGGCCCACCTTTTAATATCTACTACGCTCAAAAAGAGGTTTATGTCTTTTTTCCCGAGAACGTGGCTATGGGCACATAGTTACGTTCCCATAGTGAAGTGAACTTTCTGTTGTCACTACAAATTATTTGTTTCAGCGATGCCGCAACGCGTGATTCAAAGCATGATTTATTATCATTAAGTATGCAATATTTAACGCGAAAATTGAGCGCAAACTTAACGTGGTTAATCTCCCTAATCTGCTTTTAGCTTAATCGACAACAACGAGCGAACAGATTTTAGAACGCGAAACTAAAAATACCAAGGTGTAAGCCCCGTAAAATCCAGAAAGCGTAACTCCAAGCTATTATCAGCTTAACAAACTTTTCCCATTCGATTTGATATTGCAAAGGAATGGAAATCGTGCAGTCTTCAAAAGAATGCAAATTCGAACGTCCTCTCTTCCGTAACGGTTTTCAATCCGTTGATTGCGTTGTTTTTGTTAAGGGTTCAATGAAAATATATCCTAACATGTATTATGTTGAAAAAAAAAATGGTAAAAATAGAACATTACGAGATAAATACCTGCACTTTTGGGGCCATTTTCCAATTGCACAAACGTTAAATACGTTCTACATTTGTGGAAGTGCAATTAGAAATAATTTCATTCGACTTTAGGTATCCTGAAATTAGGTTGTTTTGCAATCGTCCAATTTTGTTTAAAACTTACGAGTATTCTGCTACAGCTCTGCTGTCACCAACCAATAAAGTCCTTACATTACACAAAAGTTTCTATAACTTATCGTTTTATTTTTCATTTCAAACCAAGCCCTGAGCAGCTTTATTCCCATTTTCCACATTTTGACGATGGAACCGATGATGAAACATATTTATGTAGTCAGTCTCCTTACAAAACTCATAACGAAGACATCCAAATTATATTCTTGTTGGAAAAGGTTTCATGGAAGAGAGTCCCATTTTTCGCCAGCCTATAAAGGAATGCAGAGGAATCGCTTTGTGCGAGTCGGAAGTCCACTTAAGAGTAAAATGATGGAAGCCATATCTACGCCGTAGTCAAACTGGAGAAGGCAGAGTCAGTCCCAGCTGCATATACTTTAAAATGTATTCGTAATAAACTTATCTGCGATGTTCAAGGTTTTGTTATCAATAAATAACATTAAATATTTAGGTGCCAGCTAAATATAATGTACATATAACCCTGTTAGGACACGGCAATATTTATTGAGTGTGGACGAGTGTATCTCCCGTGTGAGTCGTATTTAATTGACATTTCGCATTGATCGTCGTAAAATTGCTTACATTATGCATGCAAATGCTTTTTTCAATCGCTTTGCTCGCTCTTGCCATTAATTGGGTCTGATTTATTCCGTTCAGAGCTATTTCCTAATGTCTGCTTTAGTATTTTTCTCACGAAGGGACAGAATCTTCGTCGAATACGAATGGTTATTTTATTTGAAAATCTTCGATTTTTTGGTTAGTATCGTTTAGGCTGCTTACGAGTCTGACTGGAATTCCGATGACATTATTAAGTCTATAAAACGAAATTTACTTAGATACACCTGTTGATATTCCTTTAGATAGTAAAATTATTTTACGATGCGTTAGTTTTACTACTTTTTGACAGCTTCAGCGCCCGCGTTGGTACTATCTTTACAGTTAAAAATAAGTGTCAAGACCGTTTTAAGAATAATAAATTCACACTTATAGTAAGTTCGAGAAGTAAAACTGCAAGACATCCCGATAGCCGAAAGTGTCATAAAAACCAAATAAAAAGTGTGCATAAAATTTATGGAGGCCTGAGCAAGTAAAATGGCGCGTAAACCCGACAGGAGGAGAGTACCTTTTGTAAATTTTATTAGATCACGCAGGTGCGTTTGACTGGTCCTTGAAGAAATGGGTTTAAAGCTCGCGTTTTTACTCGAATACGAGACGTGCTCGTTTTTCCCTTTGACCTTACATTGGTTAAATTCGAACAAATTTTCAGCGCTTGGTGGCTCGGGTAAAGTTCCTAAAGTAGGATCAATTATTCATCCTCGAACAAACTCGAAAAGGATTTGGATCAGTAGACGATTTAGACTAGTCTACTTTACTTTTATTCAAAACTTTAGAAGATTGTCATGATATTAAAATCATGCCATTGTTCTACCTATAATAGATATTAAATCTATACTATAGATTACTATGGTTAAATTGTAAAGATGAAATATCGCGTGAAATACAAAACAAAACGAGAGGAATTGTTTCGAAATTCATCTTCGCTTGCGGACGGCGGGAAACTTGGAAGTTTTTATTGCACCTTACACCCAACTTTGCTACCTATGACGAAGTTGCTTATAACCTAGGGCATTCGCCTGTTATAAAACAAAGTAAGGTATATAAAAATCTCATTTTTATCATAATAGGGTGCTACCTCACCGCGAGCATTCACCAAACAACAAGCCAACCTTACAGGCGAGAATGCTCCCTTAAAAACAAATGTAAAGTAGGATCATTTTAGTTTAAATAACAAAGATAATTATAGGTTACCTATAATAATGATCTCTGATTTAACGAACCGGAATACCAATCAAAAGACGTAAAGCGAGTACAGTCAAGGAGATTAAAACGCATAATTTTTTCGCTTTGCATGGTCACAATAACAATAAAACCATTAATTTGGACTGCCAAAGAAAGATTGAAAGATTTTGTTGATCCTGCCATACACTGGTATGGCATCAACAAAAACTATCACCATCTTTTAAAAAAAAAACCCTCATTTTTTAGCTCTATTCTACCTTAACGAGGCTTGAATTAGCGACCCTCGTAACGTAACTTTTTGTCAAATTAAGGGTTAATAATTGTTTTTTACAAATAATAACCGACCCCAGTGCAACGACAATATGTGACCGACAAGAAAGTATTTAGGTAATGAAAATAAGTATCCAAAAAAAAAAAAAATTAAAATGCCTGAAGACTGAGGCCCTGCACCGTTTTTGCCGTAGGTTAGGTTAGGTTACGCGATTCAGTTTTCTTTACCGTACATACTGGTAAGCTGCAATGCAAGGCCGGCTATACCTATTCGGAAGACAAATCCCATTTTCCTGGCCTCTGTAGCAATGTATTAGTTATTAGTTATTACTACCTACTACCTAATGTCCGTCCGTAGAAAATACTACAATTTAAATTGCAGCCATTATTGGACGCTAATTGGGCACTTGGGCGAACTCCAAAACAAATTTACGAGGGTTGTTTCAAAATTAATCTTTGCCGGCAGACGGTGAAGCTGGAGAAGCGTTTTTGTTGCACCCGACTTGACAGCTAGGGCTCATGACATTGTATTCCGAAGTGAGAAAACAAATTAAAGTTAGAGAGAGTTTGTACAGGATTAATTAAAGGTGTTTTGGTAAAGTTTATATTGAATTGAATAAGAATAAAGGTACTTAAACAAAATACTAGTACCTACCTATATCATTTGTTTACCTTTATTTTTATTTAAATGGGCGTCTTTGCTGTCTCGAACTTTTTTTTTACGCTGAATCAATTTCAACTTATTCAATTCACAGGTAGCTGAGGATAGGCAGAGTGTATATTAACTCAACGCTATGGCAAAGAGAAAAATAGAGCTAAAACTTTTCCATCATATTATAAACCTTGTTTTCAGAATGTTGTTCATTTTTAACCGACTTAAAAAAAATAGGTACTATATTTCATCGTATGTATTTTTTTAAGTGTGATGATGGAATAACTCCTTAACGGTTAGAAGTTAAGGGAAAATTCAAACGAGATGCCTGCAAACAAGACCTCCGCGATCACCTTTGGTTCGTGGTTCTTTTCATTTTTTTTTATATTCGGACGCATAGTAGTATGCAACAAAAACTCAATTCCGACCAAATTCAATCATCAAATCCCTGTAAGCTACTATCTCGTCAGTACTTCTTCAGTAAAGTGTTCTTTACCGACCTTATCCCGTCCCCAAATATCCAGTAAGCCAAGGGATTCCTTGACAACACAGTATCAACATTAATAGCCATAAAAGGAGATTTAAAGCCCTTTGCCCATTGTGGGGCGAAATTGATAAAAATACCAATATGTAGCGAAAGCTGAGGACGCCATAATGAAAAGATATTGGAGTGGTGTAATGGAGTGTCTGGAGAAATTTGAGGCTTTTAGATAAGAGAGGTTTGAAGCTTTAGATGTGGACCTGTTGGTGGGACAATGACACGTCAAATACGATTAGGTTTGGTTTATTTTGGCTAAGATCCGGTCTTTGTTCGTAGAATGTATAAGCCAATAATTGAAGATGGCTGTCGAATTTCATGCAAAGCCATTAGAAAACAGTACTACATTATTATTTTTCGGATTCCGTACCCAAAGGGTAAAAACGGAACCCTATTACTAAGACTCTGCTGTCCGTCCATCTAAGATAAATTAGTACGACTAGAAATCTTTAATATATGAGGGACAAAAGCAACTTGTCAAGCTTTAAATCCCCACACTATTGTCTTTACGATTCTCAAAAAGATCTGACTTTCATTAACGAATAGCATTGTTTGTCAGCTGAATTATATGGCTGGCAATCGTTTCCATCGCCACAAACGAGGGCCCGGTATTGTTTAACCTAATAATGTAATAAAAGTGGGAGGACTCGAATGAGAACCTTATTAGAATTTATTGCGCTTTTCCGCTCGTATTTTCGCGCTGAATCCAACAAGTTACGGAAATAGGTGAGGTGGAAGCAAGAATTTGAAATGCGTTTGGTGATATTGTGGATTTTTTATCTACTTATTTGTCCTAAATGATCCATTGTAGATGGTTACAAGAAATACAAATTTAAAAAAATAATATTCGTTAGCAATATTATACTTATCTATTTTTAACCCCCTACGAAAAAAGAGGGATGTTGTGTGCGTTTTTTTGTCTGTGTGTGTGGACACTAGTTTTCAAGATATTCAGCTTTAATTGACACAACTGACAAGATCTCAGACAATAAAGCTAAGAATTCTAAATTGCGTGATATTGTTCAGTTTTATAGTATTTTCTAAAATCTAGAATCTAGATCAATCAATGAATTAGGGTTTCATGACGACCAGCTACTTGTGTCGAAGGTATTTTAATTTTTAAGTTATCTTTCTTATTAGTTAGCGTTCATTATCCAGAGACATACGGTATGTATAGCTAGAAAAGTGTTAATAATACATCATGTCACACTTCGATATAGAAGTAACCATTAAGTTTGATACAAAATCCTTTTACAATAGCGCAAACACTGCCGGTTTTCAGATAAGGAGTACCCCTTATCTGAAATTTACCAGGAAGCTTTACTTTCACACAGAGCTGTCTCACGAAATTGTATTTTGAGGCACAACACAGGACTTAGGTATTTAGCATGAGAATGGAATTTAGAAGCTTTAGGTCTCAAGATGAACACTAGTGTTCAGTGAGCTAGTATGTATAACCTATAAAACGTTGTACACACGTTATTCACTAAAAGCCTAGTGAATGTAACAGTGAAAGAAAACATTTTTTTTGGCGTGTGCACTTTACTACGTTTTGTCAAGAAATACAATGAAGAGGCCTATTTTTATTGCTTTTATCACGCAATAAATAAGTGACAAAGAATCCGTCACGCTTTTGGTTTGCTTTGTCGCTTATTTATCACTTATAATAAACGCAACCATTGTAGGCCCCCAGGGCTCTAATTCAGCAAGGCACTGTGATTTCCCTAATCTATCAAAATAGTTTGAGTATTTAATTCCGCCATCCCCGTTTCACCATCGGACAACCAGGCGAGTTGCTGTCAGTTTTACCATTAATTTTTATTGGCATTTTATTCGCACGAAACGATTTGCTTCATCAATTCTAATGCGAACCGCTAAGGAATGGAACTAGCTCCCATCGCATCGTATGTTCAGAAAATTATCGATAAACTTTAGTTTACCATTGTTTAATTTAAGATTTCTCATCTTGTAGGTGTGCAATAATGTATTGTTGTATCGTATTGGGTCTCTCCAAGCTAAGAGTTAATAGGCTATTGCTGAACCAGGGAGCTATATCTTCGACCCCGTAGTCACTTACTATAAGGTGACACTGAGGTCAATCGCCGGTCAGATACGAATTAGAAATAATTTTCACTCATCTATTTAAGGCTCCGTTCAAAAATGCTGATTGTTTTAGACATTTTTCTCTATGATCAAACATGTTTCATGGCATATTATCCATGTTACTACTTAGAACAGGGCTATTGCGATTTATTGGTATATATTTGAAACCTTTTGTTTCAAAAACTACACGAAATTTTCAAAATTCACGCAGAGAACTGGTTTTTTCATCTCATTTTCAACTGCACACAATGAATTCATTAAATAGAGCTCAGGGAAAATATACATCACTTCAAAGAATATATATAAAATTTAGTATGCTAAAAGATATATCGAAAAAAGGTTGTCGAATAAAATCCTAGCAATCGAGTCGTGCAAAATGAATAGTCAAAATTATTGTATGAATATGAATGGTGTTCATTTCGTAACGCCGGTGCATTTTATAGCGGGTCTCATTATATCGGGAGTGGAGTTCCATTTCCGCGGCTATTCATTCGGATATGCAAATTTCTTTTCAGTAAGTATAGCATACATGGGCAATGGGCATATTGCTTGATACATACACAGTATTTAAAGTTCCTATATATTAAACCCTCCTTCCTCAAACCTCATTCTGACGCAAAAATGTCACAAGAGAACAGTTTCGATTGGGATCCATGTAGTCAATGGAACTTTATAAATATTGTCTTACATTTAAGGTTACTTAGATATATTTACAATTAATGAAACTCATTGCTCATGATGTAAGGTGAAGTATTTTGTAGACTAGTAATTACAGTATTTAGAGACAACTAACTTAGGTATATATAGAACTTGTGAAACTTATTGTAGTTATAGGTATTCAAGGTTTAAGGTGGAGTATTTTTTTTTGAATAGTATTTAATTAAGTTACCTTCTTATTATTTGAGAGAGAACTAAGGTACTTGCGCCATGTTCAGTTAGTACCATAGACTTAACTTATATCTATGGTACTAACCGAACATGGGCGCAAAATTTGAATTCGTTCGAATGGTTTATAACTATAAAATTTGGAAGTGGGCTATCTTAGGAACAGGGCCATCTTTGGCGCAAGTACCTTAGTTGTGCAAAATGAATAGTCAAATTTATGGTACTATGAATAGTGTTCATTTCGCAACACCCGTGCATTTTATCGCGGGTCATTCGCGAGATGCGGGTTCTATTTCCGAGCTCATTCATTCGGATATGCAGATTTCTTTTCAGTATCAGTGTATTCAGTATCCACGGTTATTTCGAGAAAGCTGAATGGATGTTGTTGATTGCGTGTTGTATTGTATAGTTTGATCACAATGGAGCTTTATTATGGCATACTCGTGCATAATGATCGTATCTTTAGTGAATTTAAAAGAAGAAATGAGTGTTTTGTAAGTAGTGAATACTTTATTGTATACAAAAATAGTTAAAAATACATCTATTACAAATAACATAGGTACAAAGGCGACCTTATTCATATAAGGGATCTCTTCAAATAAACCTTTGAGCAATTGAGTGAGAACGAGAAGATAGACAAACTAACACCGTGTACAAAAAGACAAGGCAAAGGCTAGGATTTGGTATGTGTTATTCACTATTTATTGTGTATTACATGCAATACAATACAGAGCTTTACTCTAGAGAGGCTCTGTAAACTCTATATACCGAACATATTTAGTTCGAGTTTCCTTATTCGTTCTCTCTATCGAGAGCTCGAGTTGCATTAATTAACATTAGCAAGTTTAATCAACACAACGTTGGTTCTTCATTAATATCCATAACGGAATTATGGTAAAAGTAGAAATATCCCTTGCTCCTGTCATTTCTATTTTTAAATGCCATTTAGAATTGTTAAAATAGACCCTCTCCTATTCTCTCTATCTTCATGATCCCGAGCCAAGAGACTTGTCAACATATTCATGTTAATGTCAACATATTTTATTCCACTGCACTCCTAAAGTTGCCAATCCCAGAGACTCAACTTGTGCAAGTTATTCCAAGTACAGTTAATAAGATTTATCTGTTTAATTTGAACTGGCGCCGTTGTAAATTTGAGAAGCTGAAGTTTTACAGGAGTTTGCTCTTGTTTGAAAGGATTAAGGACTAAACGACTTGTTTGCCAGGTAATAAGAGAAGATTAAAGTAAACAAATAAGCCATGGAAAACATTCATAAGTAAGTAAACATATTAACGCCATGCAACATTTACTAAACTGCAGCTCTTAAAAGTTAAACACTAAAACGAATGAAAAGGTCAACGTTATCTTTGTTCTCGCCTAGAGGTCGCATTTCAAAACCGATTCTCACGAAATTTTGTACATGTTAAGAAGATTCTTTAATCTTGTAAGTTGTTTTAGTCTATTATTTTTTCAAAGTGATAGCAACTTTAAAAACATACTAAATTTCAACCATTTCAGTAGAGGATTCATCGTCCCCCAAGTTATACGTGGTGTCAGACACAAAATGGACAAAACACCTCCAAGTATTCCAAGTATCCTTATCATACCCCGGTGTTTCGGTGCAAGAATGGTTTAACACTAGGCCGACATTAAGTTTTGCATCGAAAACATCGGGGTACGGTCATAGTAGGCGTGGTGACCATTTTTTTTTAGGATGTCAATCGATTCTATTTTTTATTGGAATCAAATGAATATTTGGGACTACCTACACTTAGACTGCTCTAAAAGTCAGAAATGACCGTCAAAGTTCAACATTCCTACAGAGCACTAAAAACGCTCCATACATTTGGCCTCCCTATGACGTTATCTGTGGATTGTGTTCCAGTAGGTATTTGTATGGAGAAAATAAGTAATTTGCCATTTTCACCGTGAAAAAGTGCGTTTAAGTTCATGGTTGTCATACAATTATTGTTTGTTAAATTATGAGGATTCTAAAAATGATTTCAAAATTTCTCGCGTTAAAAAAAGAAATCATAAAGTTTTGGTACCTTTGAAGTCACATATTTCAAAAATTAGTTTTTTGTATTTTTTTTTTCTTTGTATCATGAGCTAATTTTATTCATATAACTACACTATGCATCCATACTAATATTATTAATGCGAAAGTGTGTCTGTCTGTCTGTTACTTCTTCACGCTTAAACCGCTGAATCGATTTTGATGACATTTGGCATAGAGATAATTTAAGATACGAGGAAGGACATAGGATAGTTTTCATCCTGGAAATTATACCTAAAAAGATTGAAAAGTGAGTGAACATTTCTGTTGGGGTGCGGTGACCCTGTAGGAAATGTAATTATTAGACCAAAAGCACAATTGCTCTTACATTTGTTTAGGCGCTTTTAAAGCCACGCGTACGTAGCCGCGGGCAAAAGCTAGTGTTGTATAATTCAAGACCAGTCGCATCCCCTATTCCACAATCCTCCGTCCAAGAAACTTTAAGAAAGGCAGTATTCGGAAGTAATGTTCAAGTATTTACCACACGATAAAATTACGATGTTTGTCTACTCGCTAACGCCCACACAAACTTTTAGCACCAAACTAAAACCCTTCGTCGTAAAGATAAAACAACCACTAAAGCCTTTTGATGGCGTGTCAGGGAATTTGGCAGTAAACACAAAATCTGAAGTAGCTATCAACGGTTACTGCGTCTGCCACCAAATTGAATAATATAGAGTAATAGGACAACTCAACTGACTTTTGAACCGAGATGCCTCCGGATGTTTGGATGTCCAGACGTTTTCCACCTGTTCACACCTAGAAGTCGCATTTTTCAACCGACTCTCGTGAATTTTTGTGCGTAGGTTCGATAAGTACGTATAGCTTTTTTATGTCGATTCATGTTTTCTTTTTTTTTTAAACGGCGGATATACGGGGGTTGGAGAATTATTTACTTACCTAAAAAAAATCTAATTTCTGTCTTGTTTACAGTATCCTTACCATTTTTTGACGACGCGGTTGGCTCAGTTTGTAAGCGCTTGCCTAACGAGCCGGCGGTCCCGGGTTCGAATCCCGGCCAGGGCAAATATTTGTGTGCTGAACTCGAATATTTGTGCTTGGGTCATGGTTGTTCTATGTAAATACATATATATTTATCTATATAAGTAAGTATATCGTCGTCTGGTAGCCATAACACAAGTCTTCTTGAGCTTAATTTGGGACTAGATCGATTTGTGTGAGGTTGTCTGATATTTATTTATTATTTACCATGAGTTAACGTGACCGTACTCGCTAGGTCGTAGCTGTAGAAGTTTTTCCAATTTTCCCTGTATTTTGTATCTGTATAATATTGGTAAATAAAAAAACGATAAATGAGTCCATACATATTATTTATGAGACATAAATAAAATATCCCCTTTGGGGCAGAACGTTCTTGAGTGGCGACCATGGACCGAAAGACGCAGCGCGGGGAGGCCCAACAGAGTGGACCTGGTCAGGATCGCGGGCAGAAGCAGTGGACGTTTATCGGCTGATATGATGATAATGATAACGACGAAATAAAATAATTATATTGTTTTTTCTGTTTTGCAACTTCCACTAAGTTCACTATTGTAAGAGGGATATCTTTTTCTTTAAGCACAAACACATGTAAACAAACCACGAGGGTAAAAGGGTTGCATAATTTAGACGCAAATTAATTATGAATACAATTTTAATCGCAGAATGCGAAACCCGCATCGTTCATCACTTTCATCAGTCATCACACTCAAACCCTTCTTATGACCAAGTTATCTCTTACTCACGGATAGCTCTTAACGCGTAGAAACATAGTCTACAATCCACAGTCGGCAAAGACGTTACAAACGCGTTCGATATTATACACACGGACCGATGGTTGTTTGAGCGAGAGCGAGCACGAGCATGTTGGCGATCGTTCTCGCTCGATACCACAGGCGAAAACGGGGGTGAGAGGTCACGGGAGGGAAAATGACGCACCCAACACGCTCGCCCGCCAGTGCCCTGCGCGCCGCGCAAGTTGTCGAACGTTTGCTCCACGCAAAAAGCGCGCGAAAACAAAATGGCGGACAACGTCGTATTCCCTCGCAAACTATTGAAAAGATTCATAAGTCTATACAAAGAACAGGCTTGTCTATGGGACAAAACTTGTCCAGCGTACAAACAGAAGCAAAAACGACACGAAGCGATATCTAAATTGACAGAATTAGTGCAGGAATATGATCCGGGGGCGACCAAAGTGCATGTTTTGAGGAAGATTGAGAGTTTGCGCGCTTGTGTGAGGAGGGAATATAAGAGGGTGCAAGACAGTCGAGCGAAGGCGACCAGCTCGGATCAGATATACGTACCGCACCTGTGGTATTATGATATGTTTACGTTTGTTTTTGGTGAGGACGGGAATAACTATAAGATGAAGCCTGAATCGCCGGCACAGTCGCCTGGACAAAACGAGGTAAAAACTTGGTTCCTGTAGATATAATTGTTTTATTTTGTTTTGGTAAACAACAAAACAAAACAATGTAATCACAATTCGTACCTACATCATATTCAGATAAAAGAGGGATGATGACTGGATGACCACAATCGCAAATAAGTTGTTTTTCCAAGGTTTTTCCATACAGATATTGGCACCTTAACTTGACGATGACGTCACGGTACGATGGCTATTTATATATGGAGTGCTTTGAGCAGGGATGCGGTCATTTTTGGCTTGCAGAGCAGTCTAAAGTTCAGTTAGCCACATTTCTAGACATTTGATCCCAATTAAAAATAGAATCTATTGACATTTTCAAAAACAAAATGTTACATATTTAATTTCGTTAACATTTCTCCCCTAATGTACCTACGTCAAATTTTACAGAAAACATTGTTCGAAATTCGGCACTTCGCCGCCGGGTGAAAATAAAACTGAAAATAATAGCTACCTTTAAAAGTACCCAACAGAAAAAAGTGTGAGTCGGACTCACACAGAATGTGGTTATGCGAACATATAGAACATAATGTGCGAAAATTTCAAGTCTATTTACAAGTTTGTTCTACCTATTTAGTTTCACAATGATACAGCCCATAGAGCCTAGGAATTCCTGGACTCATCGGGTTCTTAGCAGTGAACTTTAAGAAAGGGCTGCCCCAATTACTGGTCGATACGGCGCATAAAATGCCCCAAGCAAATATAATATACATATGTACAGCCCTAGACGACAGACGGACATACAGTTGAGGTTTAGTAATAGGATTCAGTAGCACCCTTTCGGTAAGGAATCCTAAACTCGATATAAAGAGGAACTTTACCTAAGCGTAGCAGATGGCACATCCAACACATCTCTAAGTAATACCCACCTAAATATTTAGCTAACCCTCATGTACTTACGGGAAATGCCTGGGGATTACTTCCAAGCGAGTAGGTACGTTAGCTGTAACATCTGCTTCAAAATTTTCCAGAAGAAATACGGAGATTTTCAATGCTCAGAAATTTAAATCAACTCTTTGTTCAAGGCGATTTATGCGCTTGAGAGTATTGCGAAAATGACTGAAGACGTAAAGTTTTCGTAGATTGAGAGATTTCATGAAATTTAAGAGAATTCTGCACAAGTTTTGATAGTATAAATTGATAATGAAAAACACTTATACTATTGTCTATATTATAGTTTATTGTCTGTATTAAGGGCCATATTTTAAGCGCCTTGACAGTCACAATCACAGACCATAAGAATACTATAGACTGGGTATTGGGCGGGGCACGCGTAACCGAGCTTAGGCCCAAATGCCCAAAGATATGTCAACGTGATGTCAACAGTCACTTAGTTACCGTACGAACGTGCTTGAGTAATCATGTGCAAAAAAATTAGAAATATGCCGAATTGTGGCATTATAATCGTCACAGGCGAGATCTGCATACTCAAAAAGATACCTGATACCGTTTAATTTCACTGGAAAGTAATAAAATTCAGTATTTTGTAATATTTCGTAAAATATTGCAGTGCATTATGACAATTATACATTACTAGCTTGACATGGCAACTATTCACGCAACATCTTTAGGAGCACGCAATGTATACGTCCGTCTGACAATTTAGTGCGGGGGAACAAGTCTAAACCATAAATTGTCGATATTCTGTATGGAGGTTTTAATGTGAGCCGCTCGTGTTTCATACTAACTTGTACATTTTAATTATATAATTTACACTTTATCACCTTGTTTTTTAGGGTTCCATACCTCTATCGGAAAAAACGGAAATCTTATGGGATCACTTTGTTTTCCGTCCGTCCGTCTGTCTGTCTGTCTGTCAAGACCCTTTATCTCGAGAACGCGTGGAGGTATCGAGTTGATATTAACACTATATGTATATATACTCAGGTCTAGGGTCCCTTAAAAAAAATAAAGCTTCTACGTTAACGTGAAAAAAAGGTACAGCCGTTTATTCGCCAAAACGCACATTTCGTCACTCAAGGGAATCAAAGTGATAGAGTACTTCCCGATGACCTAGAACTATGAAATTTGGCAAGTACTACAAATACTTATAAAAATCTGAAATCGCCACATACTTACTACAAATACTAATAAAAATCTTAAAATATATAGTCCTTTTCATACATCAAGTCCACCTTTTGTACGATACGTTTTCTTTTGTGCAATAAAGATTAATTAAATAAATAAATAGGTAAATCATATTTGGAGAACTTGATTGCGTTAAGTTTGATTCAAATTCAAATTCGTTTATTGCAAGAACATAGTAATAAACTAGGTGATACAGGTATATACAGTGTTGCTTATGTTCTAACAAATAGGCATGCAAACAAAATAAAACAATATTCAAATACTTAATTGTTACATATTTCAATTTGTTACTTATGTCAAAAATAATTACTAAAACTCAGAATTTGCAGATTAAATTACATTAATTATTACATTATTTTTATAAGTATTTGCACCTCGTTTGTATGCGGCGCCATACATTTCTGATACAAACTTAACTCAACCAGGCCAATTAAGATGGGATAAGTGAAAGTTTGTACGGAACCCTCGGTGCGCGAGTCAGAATCGCACCTGGCCGGTTTTTTTTAATTCAGACAAGTAATTTTATTACAGCGAAATCAATAGCAGTGGGTGACAAAATCATTAGATTAAAATAGTATTATTGTTTCGCTAATCCACAATGTAATACATACGTGCTAGTCAGTTGACGACGAGGTTGGCGCAGTTTTAAAGCACCTGCCTACTGAGCCGGCGGTCCTGGGTTGGAATCTCGGCAAGGGCAAATATTTGTGTGATGAACTCGAATATTTGTTCCTGGGTCATGGATGTTATCTATATATTGTTTATATCGTCGTCTACTATTGGTTAGTATAAGGCCAGGTCGAGTTGTGTACGATTGTCCCTTAATTATTTTGTTTACATTTTATATGATGAAATAAATAAATCTACTCCGTTTATAATTTACCTACTACCTGTTCCAAATGTTGTAAGGTGATGTTTTTATTATTCATATATCACTACATGTAAAGTAAACATTCTGAACGATAGGAAGATTGAGATGGACGCTTCCGTTTGATTTCGTCGCCAGAAATTAAAAGGTCTGATAATTTAATTTACGACGTTTACGACCATACAAAATAAATATTTTCAACATGCATTATACAATATACATATTATAAGCCTATACATACATATTATTATTTTATCGATATCGACTATTTTGATTTGATCACGCCCTTAACCTTTAGAATCATTAGACGCATACCGCTGGCAGAGCTTACATTACATTTTCTGGGTCGTTAAAATTAGACCCCGTGTTACAAGGATAGGGTTCAATTTTAAATGTTTTAAAATTGTAACATAAAACCTTGCGATATTTAGCCAGCGTTAATATCAAAAGTGACACTACTGAATTGACAGAAGTAGAAATCAATTTCTTGTCAATTCGAGTCTTTGTCGTACTGAATCATAAAGTCTCATTTGCCTTTTATTTTATTTCTATTTAAGTTATAATAAAAATAAAGACATTGTCTGATATGCATATAAGGACTAAAATTCTCGATACATTGATCGTAGTAGTGTATGACCACGTAATACGCACACATTAGCTCAGCCAATGTCAACTCACTTCTGTTTGTTGTAAAACCTTATTCTTATACGAATATAATTGTGTGCGTGTAAAAGTCGGCTACAGCGGTGCTAGAACAAACTGCGCTGAATGCCGTCTCCATATACTCCGTGGTCACAATACAGCCTTTTTGTATGAATAGAATTAAGAGTCCGCAGCAAGCTCGATTCTTCATACAAACGTAGTTACGTCCTTATTTTAATATAACATGTCACATTATCATGAAATTCTCTAAATATAATGAGATAAGATATATCTAGGGCTAAAACTAGTTTATGACTCTTGAAATGTTAATAGAAAGAAAATAGAGCGAGTACAAGTTTTGCATTTTTAGACCCCAGAAAGTTGTTCAGTTTGGCGGCATACTACGACCAAAATATAGTTTAGATTGAAGTCAAAACCTATTTCCGGTGTCGATTAAACTATGCAGTTTGATAAGAAAAAAGATTTATCAAAATTGATCTCGTAGTTTTAAAATGAGAGCGTAACTACGAAAACCTTAAAATAAATTACAAAAAATTGTTGCGAAACTGCAGCGAATTACTCTAGCGCGGGGAACGGTCCGGGGGGGCGGCGGTAAGCACCGCCCTTATCATAGCTACTCCTAGCCAGCCTCGCGCAACTCTCAAGGTAAAAAACGATCGACAACGGCTGTATGAAACGGAGGTGAATTTTTTACCTAAGTTTGAAAGAACGTTGAAACCTACAAAGCATTAGATAATTGGCGACAATCGAATTTAGGCGGGTTGTACTTCAGCCGCCATTTTTGTCCGCCATGCCATGTTAGATGACGTTTCTATTTTGTTGTGTAGTCTGTCACTTCTGTCAAGGTTCTGCGATCTTTTCAAATAATTCAAATTTCACAAATAATCTAATAATTTGCATTCTTTGGGTGTAGTGGTCGTCTAGAAGGTACACAAGACAATCACAATTGCAAAAATGAGTGGATTGAAAAGGAAAAAGTGCGAAATATGCAGAATGAAAACGTGTCGAATGGACGGTCAAAAAAGACTATTCATGGCAAGATTTCCACCGTTCGAAGATCGGTAAGTAAAAAATATACTTAATTACTGCGTGTTATAACCATGTTAATCGTAAGTTTCATTGAAAACTTGGTATTTCGGGTAAAATAATACATACCCTTATACGTATGTAAACAATAGTGCTGTATGTAAGTTTTATCGATAATTTTCATTTGAAGTGAAAAATACCTGGGTAAACACGGAATATCTTTCTTCAAGCAAAAGCCTATTGGTATGTGTACTTATACAAAAGTGTGCACTTGAATACAGCTGTTAAAGCCGTCTCAGATGAGAGGATAAGACATTATTATCACTACTTTTTATGCCAGTTTGAGTTAGATTATGGTCACAGAAATATTTTACGAAAAATCTTCAATGGACTATGAATGGTACGGTTTCATCTGGACAAACAGATTCATTTTTACTCTGTAATTTTCTGTTTACCCTGTATTATTTGTGTTGCAGAACTTCCAACCTGGAGCACAGACTGGAGTGATGAAACGGCTTTTTTCGTCTATGTTTATCAGCAAGCCAAGCAAAGTTTGAACGAAATAAAATTATTTGCACACTATTGTTTTTTTTTATGAAGTCAGTAACCTAAAGTAAACCAAATGTTTACATTGAAGCGAAATATTTAATGATTTAAATAACCGGAAAGCCGTTGGAGACGCGGGTGCGAATGCGAACCCCGCCTGAACCATTTTTTTTAAATACCGATATCGATATCGATAATTCGATAATTTGTGTAACATGTGACATCCCTATTTTGTTCTTGATGTTGGCATTATGTCATGAGTTTGCTTTTTGTATGGCACTCCCGTCTCTTAAAACGTAGTGATTACATACTCTTTGCTCCTAGCGCGCTCTCGCTTTACTGCTAGCGCCCTGTCTTCCTCTAGGTGAAACAACAACATTTTAAAGCGTAAGCGCGCGATCTCAACGCGGAGTTGAGCGGACCTTGCTGCGGACTCTTAATTCACTAATATTTAGTAACAGAATTAGTCATGATTCGGTTGTTGTATTTGAGTTTTCAAAGATCAAACGTTAGGTTGGTGTTTTAATGAAAAAGGAAGGCAGTTTTTGTAAGGGGCTACCATCCGGTTTGTCAACCAAACTTGAAACCCCACAAAACTGTAGAAAAAAAACAGCCCATTATCATAAAAGGGCATTTATGCTTTCCTTATCCTGCTATGGCCTATGAAAATATATTGTTTGTTAAATTACGTGATTAAACAATGAAAATTAACTTTATTAAAGTTCCTATTTCTCCTTCAACTTGTTAATCAAGTTGATCTGTTCATTGTGTTTTATCTCTATGAAAACGAAACACAATTTCCGCGCGGCAAAAACTTGCATTTTTCTCCGAGAGCACAAAAAACAAAAGACCCACGACTAATTGTGGACACATCCTACTCCGGTTTTTACCAGCGCCTATTATTTCTGACCCATGTATGAAGGTATTCTTTTTGTGCTGTGTTGTTTTAAGTCTTAAAAGTGTTCGTCCAAGCAAAGGGAATTAAATACTACAGAAGGTTATTTTCCTTTGACCGTCGCAGTAGCGCCTGAGAACTGTATTTTATTAGTTATTGGTGTAAAAGGCGACAATTAGTCGCGGAGCGAGGCGACGTAACCGAGTAGGCAACATCTAAACTGCTGACTGCTTGACTCGAGAAGACTCGTCTTGGACGCACAGAATTAAAAATAAAAATATAGGCAATAATAATTAGTCGCGTGTTACAATGGTCTTAGACCAACAAGTGGACCGCATTCAAAATATGGTCCGCGCATGATTCAAATTCGGGGGTAGCCGGAGTCCGCCAGGGATTTGTTTTCATTTGGTCCCCGTGAACAGCAAAGAAATAGTGGTCCATGGTCGTGAAAAGGTTCTGAACTATTGTGACACCTGTAGCACAGCTGTGTTTCTCGTGCGAGATATCTATCGCTTTCTGTGCAACCCTTACCATGAGTTTACAGACCGTACTCAGCAGCCGTAGCAACTGCTTAAAAGATTTGTATGGAGAATTGTAGTACTACAAAGTAACCGCTAAAGGCGCTGTATTATTCTCCATACAAATCGTTTACGCTGTCTCTAAGTAAGGGCCTACTGTGAGAGAGTGACAAGTGACGCTATGCCGCGCGACGAGAGTCGTGAAGTATAAACAACTATGCTTCGCGACTTTTGTTTAGACGAGCTGGTAGAAACCAACTAGAGGAGCAGTACTCACAAGGATGTAGCTTCTGCGCCGCGATGTACTTCTCCAGCTTGCGCCGGAGTACGATTTCGGCGCCGTAGCGACCGACCGAGCCGTTGTCGACGAGAAGGAAGTACGCGTGCCTGTTGTTCAGCACTGCCAGCTTCGATCTGGGAAGACATTTAGTTGTTAAGATTTGTACGGACAGATAACCTAATTTATTTAGCATAATTTTTCGACACAATAAAAATCAAACATTAGGTGCGTCACGGGCGGTCAGAATTCTATAACATTTTACCATAAAACTAGCTGCGCCGCGCGGTGTTACCCGCTTATCCCACGCAAACACTAGGTACATTTTTCAGGATATAAATTAGCCTATGTGTTAATCCAGGGTGTCAGCTACCTTCATACCAAAATTTATCAAAATTGGTCCAGCCGTTTGAGCGATAAGAAGTAACAAACATACACACAAACACAATCACAGTCTTTCGCCTTTATAATATGATAAAATATCGCTCGCCATACAATCCAGCCAGTCCAACGGACACGGCACCAGTAATGGGCATCAACCTATTGTTTTTTTTCCGGAAACAAAATCTTAAGAAACTGACACTAGATACCTAGTTTTAAACTAACAACACTTCGTTAAGACAACTGATGCATATAACTAGTAAAGATCATAAATAGTACGCAATAAGGTATTACACCTTTGCTGCCCATTACTGGGTACTAATGTGCTTAACTTGTCCATAATCGGTGCCGTCACCCACTAACGGCGAAGATAAATATGGATATTCATCTAAATTATCTTTAAATGTCTAGCGAAGAAAAGATAATGAGCGATGAAAATATATCCTAAGTTAGGCAAAATTTCAAGGGAGAGAGAGGTTTCATGTATCCCTCTAAAACTCATCTTGTTTGGGATACTTTAAGATTCTTAATATATTATCTTACAATATCTGGATAGTATATTATAGCATTTAACGTTTGTAACGCGCTTCAGATAGAAAAGTTTAGTGATTGACGCGATACCTATGTCAATATTATACCTGATGAATTGCGCAATAAAGACTAAATATGAATGATATTTAATATTGATACACCATAATATGAATAATAAAAAAAATATACATATTAAAAAATTCAGTCATTGAAAAAAATATGTTAAAAAAATATATGTATATACTTATGTAAATTGTTATGCCAAAGACAGACAAAGAAATCACTTTTTTTTTTAACTCCTTGAAGACTGTACCTTGAGCCCCTTATATGTATGTCGCAGAAAAAAAAATCCTTTTAGAATATACACAGCCAGCATCAAAAGTATAGCTGATAAGTGATCATTTTTGTGAAGGTTTTGCTATATGGCAGTATTTACATTGTCAGCTATTTTTTCGCTGACTTGTACATATTGACGTGATGTAACCACATAACATACATTTAATAGAAAGTAAAGTAATTATCTATTTTCACGGTTTTCAGTATAAATAGATTCAAGATTAGACCACGTACAAAACTCAAACACAGAAACAAGCAAATCGAAAACGTATTGTAGTTGGATTTATTCAAAATCCAGTAACAAGTGCACGTACACGCTGAACAGATGCGATTTGTTGATTCGCCCGTATCAGTGGAGATTGCACTGGGGAGATGGAATTCGAATGCAATCTTTTAGAACGTTTTTTTTTACTGCAATCGACAAAAACGTACGTAGTTTTTGGAAGACGATGTAATTACATTTTTTTCGATAGTCCTTGCTATAATGATTTAAAAAACTGTAGTTTTGTATGGGCACGCGGCGCCATTTCAGTCTGGCGCCATCTGTTGGTCATAATTTATTTGTCCTCTCATTGTGTGATAGCTGGACATGCAACGATGGTTATATGATACTTTTTACCCGACTATGGTAAAGAAATAAATAATACTGTATTCGTATATAAATGGTCGTTCTACAACACAGACAACCCCCACTAGTCAGAGCATGTAAGGCGACCCACGCGCACTGAACGATATGGTACGGCAGAACATTAAAGTATCAACACGGCGGCCACCGTTTAGTTGCGTAAGTACTTGTTTATGATCCATGCGTACGTCACCGAAAAAATAAATTAAATAAATAACATGGTAAATTGTAGTGTTAAGTGGTGTAGAGAGACCTCATAAACATGGACGCAACTAAACGGTGGCCGCCGTGTTAATACTTTAATGTTCTGCCGTACCATATCGTTGGTGCGCGCGGGTCGCCTTACATGCTCCGTCTAGTGGGGGTTGTCCGTGTTCTACAATGACGACCCTTTCATTGATTACAGGAATCTGAAGAAGAGCAGGCTGAAGAAGACAACTACGAACAATTGGAGAACTACGCTGCGGAATATAACGTTGAAACTAGTATGCTCGACGTGGAGCCCAGCAAGCAGTACTTCGGAGAAGATACGAAGAAGCGTTGCGAAGTGGACGACGAGTACGATGCAATAGGTAAGGGCTTCCACGCTTCTAATGACAGAAACATATCTGAAATGCCTTCAATATAGATCTACTTTAGTGATATGCGCTATTCGAAGAAGAGTCGAGGAAGACAACTACGAGCAGTTAGAGAACTAGTACTCCGCCGAGTACCTTTTACGACTTTGAGTGATACTATTAAGAAACTCGCCTTCGGCTCGTTTTATAAAATTACACTTCTGTTTTAAAACTTCTCATTGTGTAACAGTAACAGGTGAACAGTAACCGAATAAGCTACTAAATTTGATATCAGTCTCAGCGCTGTTCCTAAAAGCGATCATTATAGGTTGTTATATTCTCTCTTACACTACTATAATATATTGTATAATAAGCTATATAACGACTTACGTTTTATGATAACATAACTATTAAGGCGCAATGATAGCTCAGGATTAGGAAAAGGTGGAAATTAGTATCGAAATCAAAACAGCTGGACTTTAGATCTGCAAATTATTTTAATTGACACAAGCAAGACAGTAAGATGACAAAAGTAAAGAACAAAAGCAAACATCAAAAAAACAATAATAGACAATATAAAATACAAATAAAAACTAAGTATGTACAACCTCAACAATAACGTATATCTTTTTATGTTACTTCTATGTCACATTGGTGAATTCCCGCGGCCTTACCCATAAATTAATGCATTATAATTTTATACCCTTGAGAATTTTTGTCATCAGGTATAAACGTGGCAGCAAAACTACGAACATTACCGCAAAACATGAGGATATTGGCGGAAAAGCTGATAAATGACGTCCTATACCAGGCACAAATGCACGGTCTCAGTTCATCGACAGTCGTCTCCACCCCAGACCCTTTCAAATAGGCCCCTTTAGGCCATTCAAGTCTAGTAAAGTATGGTTAACAGAAACATGAGGATAATATTAGACCTCAGCAAGTATGTACGAGAACGTTTTAAGAAGATGGAGTGTCGTGAAAAGTTTTTATTAGGTCCTAGGAAATAAGAGCTTTGTACAAAGAATATCTTGGAAACTATGTTCCCCATACATTTAATTTAGAAAATTAATTAGTGTACACTTCTAACAGGATTTTTTATTCTTTGATTTCTTCGGATTTCGGCATATTCGTTCATGTTGATAATTACATGGTTATTGTAATACTTAATTTCTGTTACTAGGAAATTAAGTCGCTGGCTGGAGACAAAAAAATAATAATGTGGTCTCTGAATAGATTATAGATTATATTATTAGTAGTCATTTATCTATTTGCTGTCTTTATTTTGCTTGAAGTCATTCTCTCCCTCATTTCAGACTTCTTTCAGAGGGATACTGGAGTACCTAATACACCTTGGTTATTATTATCATGTGGCAAGTATGTATGCTTTTAATATACTCTAACTCTAAATCCAATTGACTCACGACCGACACAATAAAAAAATCCGAATGTTCATTGATACGACCATCATTATTTCGAATTTTCATAATACCGAATGCGCTATTTCACGCCGAACGACCATATTTGCTGTGGATAGTGTGCTACACAACGTAATAAGGTTAGTTTAGGGTTCAATATCCTAAAAAAAGGAAAATGTTTCATCAGAAGATGGTTTTCCGAAATATGAAAATTCGGAATAGTGATGCAAGTAAAGTTCGATTTACCTTGGAGAAGCCATGGCATGGTAGGGCACATCCCTGCCCCTCCCGATGAGATCGTTCGCGCCCTCCACGATCCCCCACGGAGCTATGCCGATGCTGACCACTCTCCCGGCTCGCTGAGATCGCTCCAGTTGTAACGCATCACCCACTTGCGGAGTAACACCTGAGAAGTAATAACTTACCTTGGAGAAGCCATAGCATGGTAGGGGACATCCCTGCCCCTCCCGATGAGGTCGTTCGCGCCCTCCACGATGCCCCACGGAGCTATGCCGATGCTGACCACTCTCCCTGCTCGCTGAGATCGCTCCAGTTGTAACGCATCACCCACTTGCGGAGTAACACCTGAGAAGTAATAACTTACCTTGGAGAAGCCATGGCATGGTAGGGGACATCCCTGCCCCTCCCGATGAGATCGTTCGCGCCCTCCACGATGCCCCACGGAGCTATGCCGATGCTGACCACTCTCCCTGCTCGCTGAGATCGCTCCAGCTGCAATGCATCGCCCACTTGCGGAGTAACACCTGAGTAGTAATAACTTACCTTGGAGAAGCCATAGCATGGTAGGGCACATCCCTGCCCCTCCCGATGAGGTCGTTCGCGCCCTCCACGATGCCCCACGGAGCTATGCCGATGCTGACCACTCTCCCTGCTCGCTGAGATCGCTCCAGTTGTAACGCATCACCCACTTGCGGAGTAACACCTGAGAAGTAATAACTTACCTTGGAGAAGCCATGGCATGGTAGGGGACATCCCTGCCCCTCCCGATGAGATCGTTCGCGCCCTCCACGATGCCCCACGGAGCTATGCCGATGCTGACCACTCTCCCTGCTCGCTGAGATCGCTCCAGTTGTAATGCGTCGCCCACTTGCCGAGTGACACCTGAGGAAGATTTACAATCAATGATTGACATAAAATTCTTTCGTATATCCAGATGTCCGTTTGGCTCGGATGTTTGGCTGTTATCACCTAGAGATCGCATTTCTCAACCGATTGTCGTGAAAGTTTGTGAGTAGGTTCGTTACTTGCATATATTTAGTTTGTAAATTAAATTTTTCGAAGTTTTTATAAATGGCGGAGATATGGGGGTTGAAAACGTAAAATATTACAAATTTGGAACAAAGTCGCTAGGTCTACAGGGGCCTATGATAAAAGCAACCATCATATTTAGGCCCGCAGCTCACAGAGCTATTAGTATTTATATTTATGGTCTCCACTCGCCCCGGCCGTGAAAAGTCTGGTTACAGTGCGTGAGGGGTTGTGTCATTTAGGGGTTAAGCAACCCTGACTGCTTTTAGAACTTTTAAACCCTTCTGGTGACTCCGCAAACTTTTCTGAAGAACTTTGGTGTTTTGACCAATTATACTAATAGCTTTGTCACTTTAGATATATTTTACGTCATTTATTATCGTGCCTTTACAGTGAAAACCCAACCACGTTCAATCACCATTTACCAATGCGATGCGAATACGGTCACGTAAATACACGTTCCTGTAATTTTATGACGGTGCACAATAAAAGTATGCAGTTTTCAGCCCAATTTAATTCTGCAAAAATTTTTAGTATTAAAATCGAATACCGATTCGCTGAGCAGTCACGTAGAGTCATATGTAAAAATAATTATTGAAGAAAGAAAGAAATGCAATTCAATAGACGCGTGTTACAAATTTTCAATGATTATAAATGCCTTCGTATCTAAAGACGAAACGCACTACACATAAACTATCAATTAATGATTATAAAACGGGACTTCGCCGCGTTCACAAGGTATTTATTTAATAACCTCGACGTTTCGGACGTGATGTTACGGCCTTGATCCCTTAAAGACCATGGACGTAACGTCGTCGCATAATAATCGTAACTATCAATTATGTTTAATACAACTTCTACAACCCGTAACCTGATTTTTTCTTGAAATTTTACACACTTAATGTCTAAAGAATGAGAGTCTTACATAAACTGTGTATTGTTTGCCAATTTTAATATCTCTACTCACCAGTATTAGTTCCCCCCGTAAAGATCCAGGCCCCTGTAGTCTTCGCAGCCTTCAGGAGCCCTTTCCTAAGCACTTTCTTCAGCTTGGGCTGCAGGTCGAAGTTGGCCTTGCCACCCTGGATGGTGATGAGGAGCTTCGGGCGGTCGAGGGCCCATTCTCTCGTCAGCAGTTGGACTATCAGCTCGGAGCGGGTGTCGTGAGCGAGGCGGACGTACTGTGGAGAATTTGAGGGATATCGAAGTTTCTTCAATATAAACCTTAGCATTTGGGCGCTAATAATGGCAGAAAACGATCACGGAAACCAATCTCCAGATGCCACGACGTTACCGTTATAGATAGTGAAGTCGGGGCTTTCCTCGTTTTGTATGGAAAATTTTCTCGAGAACGCGAATGTTCTCTTCCCATACAAATCGGGAAACTAACTAGAGAACGGCACATATCTAGTTATAAAGTACATTTGGTTTGTTGCTTGGCTCTCGGAGCGGTTTGACTAGTGGACTGGGCGCTTAAATGGTTAAGTACAAATAAAACAATATTGCTATCTAGATCTACTACAGTTTTAGAAATCAATGATTTGTAGGATTTTGTAAAATAACTGCATGATATTTTTGTTATTTTGCAAAATTGTTTGCTTTGAACTATCATCCAGTTTCAGCGATTGATTAGCCACATCAATTTTGCTTTGTAGTCCTCTGGTTTAGGTTACAACTCATCTCTGTAATTACGCTATATGTTGTTCTACTCAAACCAGAATTAGTAGGATGTGGACCTCCCTGGAACTCCATTATAAGCCAGCTCCAGTAGGCGCCGGCTGGGTGTGACGAGCTGGCATCCAAGCCTCGCCAGGTGCTGTCACTAATTACTACTGAACCCACCTGTGCTTTAGTGGGATGTGGACCTCCCTGGAACTCCACCGTGCCATAAGCATCTGTCGGCGCCGGTTGGGTGTGACGAGCTGGCATCCATGCCTCCCCCGGTGTCGCCACGGCGATGTTGGCGCCGTGGGCAGTTCTACTGAGGCCGCACCAGCATCTGTGGGAAAATTCATAGTTTTAGAACTGTATTTGTTTGTTATGTTGACAGAAAGTTCAATGAAAATCCTCGTTTTGGGTTGATTCATAATCAACACAGCCGGGCAGTGAAAACGAAGTAAGTAACGTATTATATTTCAGAGATGCAACGGATAGTTGTTTGGCCGGATACCGGATACCGGATACCGGATATTCGGCCCGACCGAAAATTCGCCTGGTGGAACTATGCCTACATTTTGAATTTTACAGCTGCGCGTGCAGATTTTGACTTACTTCGTGGTGAATGTTCGCGCGGACACATTTTTAGGTTCGAAACGAGTTTCATATTGTCATTACGGAGTAACTTCGTTCAATTAGTACACGTGCAGATAGTAGTAGTGTCGTAGATTCCATTATTTACCCCAAAATCAAGCAAGTTTACTATCCAGTATCCAGCCAGATATTAAAATAAAGGCCGGATAGTACCTTGCTATCCGATATCCGGCCGGATAATAAATTAGGGCCGGATAGGCCGGATACCAGATAGTAACCGAATATTCGGTACATCCTAGTAGGTATATTTACGGTTCTATAAACTACATCCTAGTAGGTATATTTACGGTTCTATAAAGGAATGATTAGTTGTCAAAAAAATCCGCTACCAGAACGAATACAACAAAACGAACAGAACGATTTCTTTCAGCGAGTTTCATGCAGCCAAATTATGGGATAATTTCAGGGTTGAATTGAGATATTCGCGATTGATTATGTCTGTGAGTGATTACCGCCTGTAGGGCTCTAGAGTCGAGTGTCTCGCAGAGAGTGGTCTCGGCTCCGATTCGTGATGGTAATTCACAATCTTGAGACTCAGATTGAGTACTATACTCGTAAGTAATAGTGAGGGTTAAAGCTGGACTTCATTAAGATATTACTTTGATAATTGAGCATAATTCTAACGAAGAAATAGCCATTTTAGCGAGCAACGGACATAAAACCGACATATTACAGTTAAATATAGGTAGTCGATATTTATGGATTTTGGAGTTGTTACAATTTACATTTATAATTTGCCCTATAAATAGTATCTATATTTACGATATACATTAAAAACGATGAATTTAGCCGTAGTTATTTTATTCCGGAGAGTGGAAAGTATAGTATTAGCTGAAACGAAAAGATAACCAATGAGGGGATTACTAATGTTTGGCAAATAATCTTTCCCAAAGTATCACATCGCAAATTTTGTTTCCCAAATTTTTATTTGGCAAAAAGTGCAATTAGCAAAACTACGTATCGCAAATTTACAGTTTGCAAACATTTCGTCTAGCAAGTGGTTGCTTAGCAAATAATTACTTGTCAAGTTTTACTTTCCCAATTTTTTTTTTGCAAAAATGTCGTTTGGCATAACATTCTTATCCCAAAATATTGCATGGCATACGATTTATATCCCAGTATAAGGTGAAATAAGTAATACTATGATGTTTGGCCCACTCACTATAGGGCCGCGTGGCTCGCTCGCTACGCTCGCTCGTTAGGGTCGCAACTCAACCTAACACTCCTCCTCGCTACGCTCGTCGTCGTACCTAACCTAAGCCAAGTCGGACCTGCCTTACGTACTACTATTAGGTAATATTTAGGAATACTTAGGGCTTACAATTTACCAGACTTTTGCTATAAGTTCAGCTTGCAAAGTGACTAATTTGGGAAAATTTTGTTTGGAAAATAATTTATGACAAAATCAAACATTTGCTTTATAAGCATTTGCTAAATAAAATCTTGACAAAGTGAAATTTTGGGAAAAGATGATTTGACCAAATGAATACAATGGGAAATGTAACTTTGCTAGAGATGCATTTGGAAAATAAAACTGTTGCGATAAGTTATTTGGGAAGTCATATTTGGGAAACATTATTTGCCAAACGGCAGTACACCCCAATGAGGAGGTATTGCGTATGGTAAAATAAACAGATGTATACAAAATAGAAGAACACATATATGGTAGGACACCTGATGTGCCATCATGCTTTCTTTATGAACATCCTGGAGGACAAAATTAACTGAAGAAGAGAGAGGAACCCCGTGAAGGAGAAAGTCAAGACCTTGTTGTATCAGGAGACCAAGAAAATAAGAAGGAATAGAGACAATCAGCAACTACTCCACCGACAAGAGTGAAGCTCTTAAATTATGAATAAATAAATGATTTACAATTCTATGAAAAATATTCACCAATACTCTTTGGTGAATCTTCGTTTTCCGAGCTCCAACCTACCTAGTTTCGGCGGAAGCCAATTAGAACAGCGATAAAGGACACTTCATGACTTTCGCCTTCAGTTGGACGCGACTACCAGTCGTTCTAAGAATCTGGCGCTCTGTGAATAATTGGACGCTGCATTTAATATTTTACTTGTTTCGAGGATCACGCTGCAATTTTGGAAAATGATTTACTGAGCAGACGGATCTATATGTTCGTCTACTCCCAAGCAAAACAAAACTTGACTGTATATAGAGAAGGTAGGTAACTACTAGAAAACTACTTATGCTAAATAGAGCACACGGCTAAAACAGACAGTAAGACGTACAGTCGCTAGATCTAGGACACATATCAATATAAACGACACATTCAGCTCCTGTTTCGTTTTGGCGGAAGCCTATTAGATCACCCGTAGAATACAAGAAGATTTCGATGGCTGATTGTCGTCGCACAACGAAAACTTTGATACAAATTTTAATTGAGTAAACTCACTAAAGAAACTGAACTGAAGGTGATAAACTTTTTGATCTTCACCCAGATATTACTTACATATATATATAATAATAACACTGCTTGCAGGATTCTATGAATTAATCCTGCAAGTAGTATTAGGTATGAAAGTAATATAATCATTAGCAGACTGAGTTCGACCTACAAATTAGTTAACTTACCAGTGAAATTTAGTCGCAAGTCAAAATTGTAAATTTCAAACCTTTAAACTCGCAATTTCCTCTGTTTATTTTGCCTCTTAAACGGGAAAGGCGAGGCTATTTGACCGGGAGACATTTCAAGATGCCTCGAGTGAGCACTGAGACAGAGGTCTAATCAACTGGAAACGGGTTGTTTTGCTGACAATTGGCTAGTTGACTCATGTTAAATTGTATTAAACTAATTTCTATAGTGTTTAGCATAGGAAACCTAAACATATATTTATATTTCAGTTCATAAAAGTAGAAGCAGTCACTCGGCTACAGCCACAGTAAAAAAATAACTACAGGGAAATCCTTGAAAGTTATTACTTTATCGCAAAAATACATATACAATCGGAAATCAAACATTATTACGACTGCCAACATTATATGCCCTTAAAACCATTTTTTTTTAAGTTAGCATGTAGAATAACAAGGTTCCGCCATTTCTGACCTAAGCTATCTGATTAAACACAAACGCGAGATTTCCAGACTGCGAGCGAAAATCACTACATCGTATAAAACAAAGTCGCTTCCTGCTGTCTGTCTGTCTATCCCTATGTGTGCTTAGATCTTCAAAACTACGCAACGGATTTTGATGCGGTTTTTTTAATTGATAGGGAAGAGGAAGATTTACCTATATGTATAATTTAAGTATCAGTATTGCACCCGTGCAAGGCCGGGGCGGGTCTGTAGTACGTAAATGTAAACAAATTCAAGGCTCTACGACGAGAGGCAATCGCTAAGCTAATCAATGAACTCAGCTCAGCCCTGAAATTAGTCGCTGATTGAAAACAAAATGGAATCCGAATGTTGCCGGCTGCCTCATATCAAAACCTAGTAAGTGATAAATTTTTGTTCTTAAACTTATTTGTGACAACTTAGTAAGTCCCTGGTTACAGAAACACCAGCTCGAAAATCGTTATAATTACTAGAGTTTGCAATGCCTCGAAACCTAGTATTTAAGTAGCATGTCTAGTAACTTACTAGGTATTGAAACTGGTTGATGTAAGAAATACGGGTAAGTACATTTTCAAAGTAGTAGTTAGGTTATTAGGTTAGGTTATTTTCTGACGAAAAAAAAAAAAAAAAAAAAAAAAAAAAAAAAAAAAAAAAAAAAAAAAAAAAAAAAAAAGGTTAGTCGGCTATAACAGCTTATCACAAGAATGAAATTTTAGACAACTTATTTATCCAGCCTGGTACAAATTAGGATACCGTCCGATAATACAAAGTTATTATATGATTTTCAATATTATATAATTATATTTAAGCCCCAAATACGTAAGTATGTCTTGAAAATCACAACCCTCATTTTCACAATCGGCTAATAAAATGCTTCTACATTTAGGGGCTTAGTGTATCTGAGTGAGTCAATCAATCATGGAGTAGTAAAGTAGCCCTCAGTCAGAAGGATAACCGGTTCGCGATAAGGGATAGATACCGTCAGAATCCATTAAGCTTCCAAAAATAAGGTTATGAAATAACCGGTGAGATATTTCTTGTGTCTGTACTTCGTAAACTCTAATTAAAACAAGAAATACCTACTATTTAAAATAATAAAATAATTGCAATATTTTCAGATAAATAATACCATTTTTTTTTACCCAACGGTTATAAAAACGGGAACCTATTACCTAAGCCTCCGCTTTCCGTGCGTCTGTCTGTCTGTTCGTCTGTCACCAGGCTGTATCTCATGAACCGCGATAGTTAGAGAGTTGAAATTACCACAGATGATGTATTTCTGTTGCCGCTATAACAACAAATTTGTACACTTTCTGTTTTGTGCAATAAAGTTTAAATAAATAAATAAATACTAAAAAGCATAATCAAATAAATATTTAAGTGGGCTCCCATACAACAAACGAGATCGGTTGCGTTAACTTTGCACCTCATCTGTATGCGGCGCCATACATATTAGGTGCAAACTTAATTTAACCGGCCAGTTAGGATGGGATAGGTGTTTGCACGGAACCCTCGGTGCACGAGTTAGACTCGCACTTGGCCGGTCTTATTTAATAAAAGGGCTTTGTCGCTGTGCGACCACATCGCCCTGTATAAAAGATACCATAATGATGGGTGACAAAAAACCGGCCAAGAGCATGTCGGGCCACGCTCAGTGTAGGGTTCCGTAATTGCTCATCCTTCACAATAGACTTAGTTACGAGAAAGATTTCAAGCTCTATAAAAAGGTTGTAAACGCCAAAGTAACTGTAATTACTTATTACCTTCTGGAAGTCAACTTAGTCCTTCTGAGAAAATTATGAAATTTTGCGATAACTCAAAAACGGCTCGACCGATTTAGTTCAATATAGTTTTCGTTGAAAGTACTTATAAGGCCTCATTTTCATGAATTTATTTTCGGAGCAAATATTTACAAAACTGCTGACTTTATCAAGAAATAATGTTTGAAGACCCTATTATTTTTAAAAGGACTTATTCAAAGACACACCAAACACTAGTGTTGAAACGAAAAAAAAAAACATCCCCACTTTAGTGTTCGAGAGGTACCTACCCGAAAAAAAAAAAACTAGTTTTTATTTCCCCGTTTTGTCGGCGTGATACATACCTACACATACTCATACCAAATCTCAGCTTTCTAGTACTAATGATCACGGAGCTAAGCCGCGGACGGACAGACGGACATGGCGAAACTATAAGGGTTCCTAGTTGACTACGGAACCCTAATAAAAAAACGAGAGGCATTTTTAGAAAGATGGATTTAAAAGACAATATATTCAAGACAACTTTATATCAAAAAATCCAAGGAACCCGTATATTACTTAAACGAACAACTGGAATAGACATTGGTAAGATCGGCTTAGCTGATGGACTTCAGTTTAATCAACTCAACTATCCAACTCATCTCCGAGTATCAAAGTAGACATTGCCTGTCTAAAATTGCAAATGCTAATCCTACGACATTGTCCTCGAAATGAGATCACGGAATCCTCTCAGCTGGAGCAAAATTCTATGAGATAACATCATCCCAGGGGCTTTGGAGAACAATACGCCTTCTTTACCTTCCTAATCCACAATAAGACCTATCTCTATAGGAAATGTGCAGTAGTTACGGCTTTTTAAACGTGAGCGTGAAGGAGCTCTGTTAATAGAAAGTGTATGGTTGTTAGGCCTTTTTAAATAGGAGTATCGTGGAGTTAATATTTCGTTTAACTGACGAAATACCACGGTATCTGGAAACCGCGTGTCCTTGGCACAGGTATTTACTTGTCTCTGAAAGCTACACTTTCAGGGCTGTTGCTACGAGATACAATTAGAGGGGGAAATAGAAAGACATATACGCATTTTGATATTCAACTATATAAACGAAATTAGTTTGGAAATAAATGCTTAAAAATAATTAAAATTAGATAACGTATTCGTGTATGTTTATGGTAATTATAAATACATACATGCTTAAAATCAATTGATTTGTCTTGTAACACCTGTGATCCTGCACCGACTACATATTTCTGTTTGTGGGTGACTGGTAAAGAATGCCTAAAGGCATTAAGTCCGCCATTTGTACTTTTTTTGTATTGTGCAATAAAGTTTAAATAAGTAAACACTTTGACGTGTCTGTCTACTACTCATTTAATTTGACAGACAAAATTGAAACCTACAATACTGCAACATGTTTTAACTATTGAAATAAGGTTCTGATCTGACTATGACTACATTACAAAACGTGTTCTCTGACAGGAGTGATCATAGCACAGTGATTTTTTCAAACTTTCTGACCAGTAAAGTCATTGTCACGGCGATTGAAATGTCACGCTTTTCCCCAACTCTACTGCAAACTAATTGCTTAAATTGCGGCCAATACACCGAATGGTTCCAATTTGTGTTTGTACAGCCTAGCCTAGGGATGTGGTACGTATCCATGGATGCAAACACTCCTTACCGAATCCGTAGACTAATAGGGTATTGCCGAAATAATAGCAGGCAATTTATGAGGATTAGATCATTCTGTTTAGCACCTGTTGCGGTTCATACAGGCATCTAAACTACAGGAGTTTAGGTTAATTAGAACTATAAAACCTTTCGTTTCAAGGCTGGCAGTTTTTAACTCCCGTCGAATAAAGAGGGGTGTTATAAGTTTAACATAGGTATGTATCTGTGTATTTGTGTATCTGTCTGTGGCCCTAGCTCCCAAACGGATGTATTTGAGTGCGGATTTTTTAGACCAAGTCTTGTCACGTCAAAATTGATTTTAGCTACGTTTGGTGGAAATAGGACTAGTAGTTTCCAAGATATTCAGCTTTAATTGGAATAAGTGAGAAGATTTCAAGCAGCCAATGTTGAAGCTAAGAATTCCAAATTTTGTAGTTATGTTCTGTTTCAGTAGCATTTTTTGCATTGAATGAGGGTCTCGATGACGAGCTACTTCTGTCGCGAGTGTTTTTTTTTTATAGTTTAGTTACGTTGGAAGAAAAGAGAAAATGTGTATTTATTTTCTCCTTTACTTATTTATTGACCTATTGGCATAATGTGATATCAATATTGAGTAATTATCATCATTAAGGGCGATAGGAATCCAGAAAAAAAGATCAAGAACCATCATTTTAATTCAGAACTACGATTTTATTTGTCTACCCCGTTGTACAATTAATGTACCTACATATCTAATTGGAATACCTAAGGTGGAACACAGAACCAAATTTGGAACCCAGGGGTAACCCTTCGGTAATTTGTAAATTAAAAAAGCCCTTGAATTCCAAATAGCCCCTAACCTTACGATACAAATAGTTCAACACGAAAAACAACCGAAAACACCGTACATCGAACGGGTAACGTGAAGACAATTAAAGTTAGTTCAGAAGCACTTGGCGTAAGCTTGTTCTGCATTTTTCAGTTTAAACTTCGAGACAGGATTTTTTCCTCGTTAGTACAATGTTAGTAACAAGTTCTTAGTGTAACCCGAACTGAAAAAGGAACATTATACGTACTGCTGCAGTACGTATAATGTACTTTTTCAGTTCTGGTTATTATTTTCTGGGCAACAAGAGATCTTCACGAACTATTTATCCTTCGAAAGCCGCCCATTGTGAGACGTACCGTATACTGTTTACAAGTGCCTAGCTGTCATACTCATACTCATTCATTTATTTCATTCTAAACTGCGTTTATGGTTATTGTGGTTAACAATCCCAAGCATTAAATGACTGAAATTATAAATAAAGTTTTTGCACAATATTACAAACTCCTAGATTTAACTACATTAATTGACGATTTTGTGCATTTTCCGGTCTTAACTGGCAATTTGATTAATATATGTAGAACCCAATTTACTCCAGGAATCGTGGCAAAAGTCGCAATTATTAACTATTTCTATGATGGTGATGACGAAAAAAACAATGCCTACTCAAATCAGGTCACTTTGTATATTCTTCTAACTTTGTACTTGATCATAAAATTAAAATAGCGAATTAAATACACATGAGTATGAGTATGAATTTTACTTTAACATTAATATCGGCTCCATAGCAAAGAATATAAATACTAATGTAAAAAGAAACGACAGCGACACTTGTGTGCAGTAACAAAACTGGCAGCTATGTGTGCGTGTCGAGGGGCGAGCGCGGGACGCGCGAGGTGGGGAAAGGCATTCACGTGAATGCCTTGTCGAAGGAATCGGAATTACAAGGTCACCGACGCCCGAGTTACACCGATAGGCCGCTGTCGCGCCTGTGTTCATTTCATAGCTCTCTAAAGTCCTACCGCGCTAGATGTCATGAGTGAATCATGGTAATAGAATTATCATAATTCGCCTCTCTATTGGCACAAGAAATTCTCTTCCAGATAAAAGTAAGGTATTATAAGAAGCAGAAAAGCACACAGGCATTCTTCTCGTTTCCAAATGACGCGCGACATCCTATTTTCAGACATTCTATGAGTGCGGGGTATCTCATAACATGGGGAAGGAATGTCGGCTACCGAATATGAATACAGAAGTACAATGCAATAAAGTCGGATAAGTATTACAGCTTTTTTGTATATACGAATTTATATTATAAAGAGGAGAAATAAAAAAATATATTCATAACTTTGCACAATAAAAGCTTACAGTTCAGGTAAAGTACCGTAATCTAGGGTGTTTTACAACGATGGGGTGTCTAACAACAATAAAAAATCCGGTGTTAACAAAACGATATTACTTTGTTGTGATACTTTTAAACCACAGAGCAAAAGCAAAATAGCAATATAGCAAATGTAAATCTGAAATAAGTTTATCGAGGATAATTTGTATTTTTTGTTTGGCTGGCAGGCGCACGTTCGCGTAGGGCTCACGCCGCCCAGAAAAAAATATCTATCGACGACGCCGAACCACTTCGTATACATTGATGAATATCATTCCTATTCCGCGAATTTTCACTTTTGGAGTGGTTTCTTTTATATATAGAAATATTTTTTTCTCAAACATGGAATGAAATGTCGACATAACGTGCGTTATAACAGGCTTCGAAGATTCGGGCGGAACAACTCGAGAGTAGTGTAACGGAATTTCATACAAAATTGAAGGCCTAGGCCGAGAAGTATTTTTTTAAATATAGCGTCTGTTTATGAACAGGCTAAATAGCAGATTTTTTATTTTTTTGAGTGGTGTATTTTTTATTTCATTGCATATGTTTGAGAAAAGCACTATACATGCCTTAGCCGTGAAAAGGGCTTGCCGGCTTCGTATCACTATCCTACTCACCCCGCAAGCCCTCTTTTCCCGGCGTCTACAGTTATGTACTATATTTGAATAAAACCAATATCTACTCACACATGCTCGTCTTTGGCGCTCGGCACGAAGTATTTACACTCCCGTTTCTGGAATGTGCTCTCTATCCAACTGCGGGTGGTTTTCTGGAACAAGATAATAGTCAGTTTTAGCGAAGTAAGTACATTGTATCCTAAATATTGAATAGGGTTTCCTATCGTCAAAGGTAAGCCCTATACTTTACCGTGTACCGGTAATGTAGGGACTGCGAAACCGTTTTGTTTTTGTTTTTTATTATTATTATTAAAGTTGTTACGTTACGTCTGCAAGGTTAAACCAAAAATATCCATTGAACGAAAAAAAAAGAATACGGTAGAAGGAGCTACGATGCCCTTTTGATTGAAAAATTCAATGGTTCGCAACGGCTCAGTGGTCTAATAGGTAAGATGCTCGTGTTGGCCCGAAAAGCCTTCGAAAGCGGAGGTTCGAGCCCCTTCTAAACCATTTTTTTTTTCCGGTTATTTTACCGGTTTTACTTTTGTCGTTTCATGATCAACATTTTACAAAGAAACAATCAATATGATAATACATTTCTCAGGTAGTTCATGCGAAAATCTAAACGCCTGTAGTATTTTATTTTGCGGTAAAATGAAATAATACCATTTTGACCGAACCTTATGAACCTAAGCTGTATTTTTCCCTAATTAACAGCACAATATAAAAAAAAACTGTTAACTGTTTACGATTCACCATAACCGCCTACAAAGGATTGAGACATGAAACTGAACCGGGTGAAATGGGGCGATTCGGTACATTTTTACGACGACTTTAGAGTCGACCCCCACCGTTCGTAATTATGTCATAAACACCTGAATATACAAAGTATTGAATTTGTTATGGCCGCGAATGGACGGGTTTATGCGAGAAATGTATCGTGTGTGGGAATAATAAGGCTTTAGGCATTATACGAAGGGTTAATGGTTATTTTACTGTTCATATACAGCTAAAATCAACAAATACAATAAAGCATCATTCACGCGGTAGTTTTATAATGATCATTAACGCTTTTACAACCAAAGATATCGTAGCGCTACGGTCGTAGCCAACATGCAAAAATGTGAATGTATTGAAAACTTGCTACGAGCAAAGCACCCACGGAGCGGATTCTCGATGTTTTAAAATGTTAACTTTTAATGAAACTTTACGAAGTAACCAGATGATAAGTATTTTCACTTCATGTCTTACGTCCTGTCCTATCTTGAAAGTCAAAAGAATGAAAAACAAGTAAATAACTCTTACTAAATACATTTCAGTAAGTCCATGAACTGTCTTAATTGTTAAAACTTAACCTAACCTAACGAAACGATTTTAATCACAGATGAATAATTTGTAGCTGTCGTTGCAGCGAACGGTCTTATAGCGAAGAGTCTCGACAAACACCCCAAGAGACTCTCGCTAGATGGCTGGATCAAGGGTCAGATTCAGAAGGCGGTACCTACTCCTGGACACAACGCGCATCGTCATCTCTCTCTGCAGCCCTAACCACCGGTAGCCTGGGCCCTGCCCCGCTGCCGGCGGCACCCTACGGCTGCCCTATATCAAAACCTAGTAAGGGCTCCAGACCAAATTTTACAGGAGAGCCTAAAAACATAAAACGTGGCAGCCTCAAAAGAACTCTTAATTAATAGTAAAAAAAAGTACATGACTAAGTAGAGTACTAACAAGTGTATGTATCAATAACTTCATTTTATAATATATACTATATATGCACGTTTTATACCCCTTACTAACTTTGAAAATGTATTTACCCGTGTTAGTTTCTTACATTAAACCAGCTTCAATACAGTAAGGGAGCCCTTACTAGGTCTTAACTGGTATTCCTGTCGTCGACATCCAAGATATTTAAAACAAAACCTTTTAAATAAAATAGTAAATGCCCTTCTGGCACATGTGTAGGTACTTAACTGTCTTTGCACATTAGGCCCATCTGGCATGTAGGTATAGAATACCTTTATTTTAAATTAATATCTATAAAATTGGTAGTTTGCACAAATGTAACTTTGACAGAGAAAAATTGTGTTATTCTCAGTCAACCTTTGACAACGGTATATGTAAAGGTACCGAAACGTTAGGGAGGCTCAAATAATTAATATACGCGATATAATCCGTTTAAAATGTTTTATTCAAATGTAAACCTAGTATAGGAATACACAACAAATCAACCATTAAACTCCAGCTGAAATTCCGATTGAACTTATCCGAATGTACGTATGAACATTTTCAATGTTATATATGCAAGTAAAATAATTTATTACATGAGTGGGTAGGTATAGTTATTATAAATTATCATGCTTGTTACTCGTATTTTCAACCAGCTAAAACACTGAAACCTTTATTTTATATACTCGTGTTTGTTACTATGTAGGTATTTAATAAGAAAAGAGAAAAATATAAGTTCTTTACAAGCCCATTTATTTTATTAAACAACTCACCCAGTTGGAAATCTTTCTGTGTCTTCTTGAATGTGTGCAAAAAACATTGATAACTCACTATTTTGAACATTAACTCTGTAAACACAACAATGATCTAGTTGTTTTTATTTCTTAAGTAGGTATTATACGTTAATAGCGAAGACACAGACACTCTTCGCATATGTTTGTAGTAGCGAAGTTTTATAATTATGTATTAAAGGGATGATGTAGGGGTTCCTACGTAGTAACAAACAATTATAAAAAAAGTGTTGGAAATTAAAGTTGGTATTTAAATACATTTACCCGACATATTCGGAGATTTGACTCTTATTTTTATTAATAGCTGCCTCTAACAACTGCTTCGATCTATGAAATTGTAAATGGCGCTTCATATTGCACGTAATACTTCAAAACCATCCAGACGACAGTTAATTTGAACAGCACGCGATGTGGCTGCGCCGGCGCCCTGCCGTGGACTGACCAAACACAGTGATACTAGGTGCCCCGCGCGCCCCTGCCGGCGCATTGATTCCCAGATCAGAAACCTAGTAAGGCCCTTTGACCAGCCCAAAACCTAGTATGTCTCACGCCCTTACTATGTTTTGATATGGGATATGTGACTTACTGGGTTTGACAACGGTAAACAGTTACTAGACATGTTACTTACTAGGTTTCGACGCATTGAAAACTCTGGTTATTATAACGATTTTTGAGCTGGTGTCTCTGTCACCAGCTGAGGACTTACTAGGTTGGTACAAATAAGTTAAAAAACAAAAATCCAAAAATTTGTCCCTTACTAGGTTTTGATATAGGGCAGCCGCCTAGGTTAGGTTTTTTATAATATATTTATATTTTGTAACTTCTTTATTGTATTTTACTTTTGATATAACTTTATTGCAAAAAACCGACTCACAGACTCTTGTCGCGCAACATCGCTACCCGTCACTCTCTTACATTATTGCACAGAAAGAGACGGGTAATTATCTCACGCGATAAATAGCCGCGTGTGGAAGTTGTGCTAGAGGTGCAGCCGTAACAGCGCCATTGACGACGCAGGTGGCTAGCCTACTGAGCAAACGGTCCTGGGTTGGAATCCCAGCAAGGACAAATATTTATGTGATGAACACGAATATTTGTTCCTGAATCATGGATGTTATCTATATCTTAGGTATATCGTCGTCTAGCACAATACAATACAATACAAGTACTATTTATTGCACACCTCATAAAATATACGGGAGAAATAGGTACAATGCAAGAAATTACAATTAGAGGTAAACAACAGGCGGTCTTATCGCTAAAGAGCGATCTCTTCTACCTACCTACCTAACCTACCTAGACCTATAAGTCCCTATAATACAAGCATTGCTTAGTTTGGGGACTAGGTCAAATTGTGTAAGATTGCCCGTCATATTTATTATTTTATCTTTTAGCAAGAAATTATTTCCTCACTTCACGCCGAAATGGCTGGACGGATTTTAACTAATTTGAGTACGAGGATTGCTAAACGTCCACAGATGCATCGTATCCGCAGAAATATATTGTGTTATGACGTTTTCTTACACGCATAAATGTTAACGGGAACCTTCTTGTAATACTATATATATGCAGCGTGGTGCCGCGGGGCGCGGCGTTGTTGTTGATGGGTAGCAGTAAAATTAGTGCAGTTATAAGTAATAATCTAAGTAAGTAATTTATAAGTGGTAGCACACGAAAATGTTTGTGAGCGCTTTATCCGCCAACAAACTGTCCTCAGTTTGGCGGAATATAAATGTTATATACCACATAAGTTTGTTTTATGATAAATAAATTAAAAAAAAAAAAAAAAAAAATATATACAGATATAAAGCTATCGGCACGAAATTCCCCACATGACCGACACCGAGTGCTCCTAAAATTCAGGAGAGCAGTTTGTATGTAAATAGGTCCTCCCACGCACATGCGGCGCCATTACTGAGAGCTTTGACTTGGCTTAACAGAGCCTGCAGATTTCGATCGGAAGCTGGATAAGGGAACAAAATAACCTAAAACTGAACATAACTACAAAATTTGGAATTCTTAGCATGAATTGACATGGAACAACCAGATTGACCTTATATGTAAGAAGTTAATTAAATTCTCATATGCTCTGTACAATTTGAGAAATATTGTTAATCAGTCAACTGTATTAACTGCATATCATGCCTATGTTACGTCCACTTTAAGGTATGGAATCATGTTATGGGGAAATTCACCAAGAAGAGATAACGCATTTATAGCCCAAAAGAAGTGCGTTAGGTCAGTATGTGGTCTTAAACTAACTGATTCATGCAAACCACATTTCATAGAATTGAAAATACTAACAATACCTAGTTTATTTATATATATATATATATATATATATATATATATATATATATATATGAAATAGCAATTTTTGTAATTACTAACCATAATCTATTCAATAAGTTTAGAAGTCAACGGCTTCAAAATAAAATCAAGGCGCAACCAAGTAACACAGCACTATTGCAAAAAAGTGTACTTGGAATGGCGCATAAGATATTTAACAAACTGCCACAATCAATAGTATCTAAAAAGGAAAATGACGTTGATTTTAAAAGGAATTTGAAATTATTTCTTATAGACGGACGGACGGACAGCGAAGTCTCAGTTATAGGGTCCCGTTTATACCCTTTGGGTACGGAACCCTAAAAACGTTATATGTACATACTTTTCCTTTGATTAGTTAGACCCATACAAGTCTGCAGCGCAGTAATCACATTATCCGAAAGAAAGCTTTTAGGTAATGGCCGAGCAGCTGATGTCAGACGTTGGGAGATTTTACACTAGAGCAAGTAGGGTTGTCACACTTTAATATGATCCATTTAGAAGATAAAAAGTCGTGCCTTGGGAGACATGTCCTGTTATTTCAAACTAAGGATGAGTTCCAAGTCATTCGACAGCTCGGCAAACGAGTACTGGAACTTAAACTGTATTCATTGCACGTGTTTTATTGGAAAGTTACATTTTGTTTATTGGTATTTTTATCTTTTGTATTGAAAATCCTTATTGAGAGATATGATGTAGAGATTGTGTAAATTGTTTTTGTACAAGTTTTTATTTGA